>JAVBHV010000079.1:7494612-8855860 GCA_033992175.1 Spiraea crenata | reverse complement strand
TTTTTATTTCAGTTTTGCATCATTTTATCATTTATATTACGTATGGATGTATTCTGTTTTGCATTGTTGTTTTGTTTGTGTTTTGAATGGTAAATGTATGTGCGCATTGTTTCAGGTCTCCCCATGCCGAGACATAGAACAACCATCTGAAGCAGCCGCGCCCTCGTAAGACGGGCAAAACAATCAACACACGCCGCCTGCTACAAGAAAGTTATCATCAAGGCCTGAGAGACTCTCAGAATGCACCAACATACCGGTTGATGTAGCAATTAGGACTGTAATGTTGCAATGTATTAGGTTAATTTGAACCTTACATATTTAGGTTGCTATTTACATATTTTCTTGTACCTTTTAATTGGATGACTCTTAGGTCTTCTTTTTGGGACTATGTTATGCTCTGTAAATTAAGTTGGCTTGAAACACTACCCTTTGGGAGTAACAATTTGGCAGTTAAGCTTGATTTACCTACTTATATAATTGCGTGATCGCTGTATGCTCTTGTTGGAATCACATGATTATTCTTCCAGGAACAGTTGCGTGTTTTCATTAGTAAAACCTATCTACTTCGTAAGGAGTAACTGAAGTGTTCGTACAAAAAGAGTTATTTCTGTTTACCGAATGCGTCACTGTTCTGAAAGTAACGCAAATTTTTTTTCCTTCTCGCCATATATATCAACTTATTTTGTTATTTACGTATGACCTAATCATGACCACAATTATGACCTAGTATAACCTGATTGCTCTTTACAGAACGATTGTGTTTTCTTTACTCAAAATTCCTGTTCGTGAAAAAATGGTTTGGTGTTCTTTTAAATAACAGTTTAGTGTTTTTTACAGTTTCAGCATTCGAGTCCCCATATTTTTACCGGGGCACTTTCCCTTTTTACCAAGGCACCTTCCCATTTTTCAGGGATAGTTCACTGAGTTTTACCGGGACAGTTCCCATTTTACCGGGGCAATACCCCATTTTACCGGGGCAGTATCTTATTTTACCGGGGCACTTTCCCATTTTACCAGAGCATTCCCACCAATATTTTTAAGGGACTGTTGGAATAAATCTGCAGGAGCACTTTCTGAATTGATTAAATAAACAACGCGAATACCACAAAATCAAAAGACAAAGATCACCAATTAACACCAATACAAACTCGATTAAACATAACCGCACCCGCAGCCAATTAGTTCCAATGAATGGCCTTGTTGGTTTCTTATTTAGTCAGTTCCATGAAGACTGGGTTTTTTTTTTTTCTTCTCGCCACAAGTATATATCAACTTATTTCATATCATTTACCTGAGTATGACCTAATTATGACCTTCTTACAAGCTTGAGTATACCATATTTATGCCCTAATTATAATCTAAGTATGACCATCTGTGAAAAGCATATGCACCACTGCTGACCCCAGATAGATCTTGTTGTACTCACGGATTGTTCTCCAGGAACCGCTGCGTTCATCAAGTAAACCCTAATCTTAAAGAGTACATTAGAATATCTTCAAGAAGAGATTATTGTTCTTTACCGATCACATGACTATTCTGTAAGTAACACAGTAATTTTTTTTTCCTTCTCGCCACAGTTTATATCAACTTTACCTGCGTATGACCTAATTATGACCATACTATATAAGCTGAGTATAACCTAAGTGTTCTTTATAGAAGGTTGAATGTTATTTAAGAAAAGCTTCTGTTACTGTAACAAATAGTTTAGTGCTCTTTTAAAGAACATATTTATTGTTTTTTAGAGTTTCAATCCCCATTTTTTTTTACCGGTGCAGTTCCCCATTTTACCGATGCTATTCCCCATTTTTGCGGGACAATTCATATTTTACCGGGATAGTTCCCAGTTTACCGGGACAGCACCCGCTTTTGCCAGGACAGTTCCCGCTTTTGGAGGAAATCTTTAACGAACAGTTTAGTTTTCTTTATAGAACAGCTGACTGTTTTATTAAAAAATTCTTCTTGCATGGCAGTGCAATTTTTTTTTTGGTCAAATAGATATGCCCAGAAGTAAAATGTTTGAAATTCACTATTATTCGGAAGGGATTAAGAATACATACCACTTTAACTTTGCCATTCTAGAGAATGAAGATTTTCTTCTTGAACAGCTCCTTTCAGGGCTTCCTTGAATTGAATTGTAGTGCACAAATTCCATCCTAACTGTGTTGTAAACAAGCAGCGTGAAGTGTTCTTGGATGTACAACGGGGAAAGAATATGTTTTCAGCAATGCCTATCTGTGTTTCCAATTGTGCTCGCGATCATGCCTATCCTTTCCTTAAAATAAAGAGAGCCCCTCTGTTTTGGGGATGTCCACTGACACCTGTATTTTAGATTAGCAAACGGTGTTAGTCTTTGAATTAAACATTTTTCCTATGTGTTAATGCAGGGGAGACTTTCTGCATTATGGGGTAATGGACGAGTAAGCAACTTACAAACAAGTGCGCCGGTATGTAACAATTATTCACGCCATTTGGGTGTCTTTTCTTCTTTCTCTCGTGTGATATAGCATAAAGCGTCAACAATGTGTTGGACTATGTATTCATCTCGTAAGCGTAGTTTGTATATTAGTTGATGTCAGTTCACTTTGAAAACCTAAAAATAAGTTATATTTTTCGAGTTTCTCGTGTAATTCCGATCCGAAAAATCGTTTTTTCCGATTTCCAGGTTCCGAATTTGGAAAGAAAATTTCTTCCGACTTTTTTGGAACGGAAATTGGACCCTTGTTCATTGATTCCGTCAGAAAATCGCCCTAGTTGAGCTTCTACACCCACTTAGCATTGTTGTTGGAGCGTCTATGGCTTAGTTTTCTTCACTAATCTGATTTATTTTCGAAATTTCTGATATTTTACCGAAATTTTCTAATTTTTTCCGATTTCCAAAGGTTCCGAATTTGGAAGAAAATTTCATTCCGAGTTTTGGAACGGAAATTGGAACCCTTGTTTCAGTTCTGTTTCGTCAGAAAATCGCCCTAGTTGAGCTTCATACACCCACTTAGCATTGTTGTTGGAGCGTCATATGGCTTAGTTTTCTTCACTAATCTGAATTTCTTAGATTAACCTATTTATGACATGGTTATGACGCTTTTATGGCTACTTATGACCTTCGTGAGACCATCTTATGGCCGTGTGTTGCGCGTATGATATGCTTATAACCTGATTACCTAGTGATGAACTGTGATTCCGAACCTACCTATGAGCTTCGAAATGACCTTCGTATAATGTACGACCTACCTATAACTCCAGTATTACCAGTTCTACCATGAGTATCCTTCCTCACGACGTCTTCTGCGATATTTTCAGAGTGATGAACTGTATCTCCAAACCATATGAGCTTCGAATGACCTTCGTATAATGTACGACCTACCTCTATAACTCCAGTATTACCTGAAATTTGACCATGAGTATCCTTCCTCACGACGTCTTCTCAATTCGAGAAGGGGTTTGCTTTCTCACAGTCCGCCTGGTGGGTTGGTCCGCTTAAGTGTTTTTTTTTAAAAAAAATAAAAAATCATGTGCCTGGCACATGCTTTTCAAAATCATTCTTTATGGTCTGGCGGAATGGTCCGGCTGGCGGACTGTGGTCTTCCTTTCCGCACTTCGCCGGCTTTTTCCTCACTTCCTTTCCCTCCAATAATTCACTCTCCCCCTCAACTGTTTAAGAACCCAAACTGTTTCTTTCAGTGGGTAAAACCAATTTCATCTGAATTCGGTCTCCCTAACCTAATCCTGCCCCAACTGAAGTGAAGATTCTACTTCATTTACGTCGCTCTTCTTCTTAAAGGAATATTTCGTCCCTGAATCGCGGGGTAAGCAACAAAAGTGTGTTGATATATATAAGGCGTATTTACTAATGAATGGAATGAAATCATTGAGTTATTTTCACTCCTTAATTCCTTTTACTACAATTTGAATCAAAGGGTGGGACCCACCACAAAATCAGGAATCGCATTCCTAATTTTCAAGGAATGACTCCCTAGGTTGAGGTGGTATTGAGATTCCTGGAAGTAAATTCCACCAGAAATGAAACTTTTATACCTAATTTATCATTCTACTTAATTTTCATTCCGATTCCTGACAATTAGTAAACACTTCAATGAGAGTGCTTTATTCCGATTCTTGCTCATTCGATTCCCGCTTACTCCGATTCCTATTCATTCCGACTCTGTCACTCCGACTCCGAATTAGTAAACGGGTCGATTCGGTGGGACCCCCCTCGAATCGCTTCTGATTTTGGAATGGGACTCCAGGTTGAGGTGGTCTATTTTGAGGATTCTCGGAAGTATTCCCAGAAATGAACTTTTACCACTTATCTTCCTTTTTCTCGATTCTCGACAATGCCTTCGAGAGTGCTTATTCGATTGCTCTTGCTCGCGAAATTTCGGTCCTGCTCCTCCGCTCCGATAGAACGGGTCGGCGTCAAATAAATGGGTTTTATAACGCATTACCCATGATTGATTTTTCCAAGTTAAGTACTCCACCAAAAAGCTGTCGTACCCAATACAGAAGCGGGCGACCGAAGTCTTACTCGTCTTTGATACTACCATTTCAGTGAACAAAGGACTAGAAATTGCGAGTTACCAGGTTTTCTTTTGATAATATCTAAGGTTGCAACATTGTTGTTCATGGATTTGGTTAACTTTTCCTGCAAATTTTAGGGTATCGGATGTTTACGATGTTAGGGATTTCAATGTTATTGATCTAGGGTTGATGCAGTGGCGGAGGTAGGAATTTCACCCAGCAGGGGCACCTTTGATATAAAAATAGAGTGTGGTCAAGGTGAAGTGTAAAAGAAGAAAACAAAAAAAAAAAATTTCAGTGGGGGCCTTTCCTCTTTGCATTTTACAAATGATGCCCAAAAGAAGTGCTTAATTAAAGGTTGGAGAAATCTGAGGGGTGGCACGTGCCCCTCCTGGTCCTCACATGCGTCCGCCAGTGGGTTGATGCACATTTATGGAACAAAGAGCAAACCGTAGATACTTGAATTAGCTATTACGATGTTAAAGCCTGCATATACATGTGTGTGGATGACTTATATTTACATACTCGTGCTTTGCCTGCAAAAAATTGGATGGTTTTGGCTTTGTATTGGCATACTAATGCGTTTCCTGGAAATGTAAATTCGTTTGGCCTTGTATATATGCAAATTGGTGGTCTCAATTGATCTGTCTTTGTTCAATAGTTTTGATTTTCAGATTCGATACTCTGGTTGTTTGGATACTTCAATTGGGAGTCTGTGTATGTCTATTATTTTGACTTATGTTCCAACAATTCAATCATGTATGTTCCTGCAAATGCATAGTAAACAATTATCCATAAAGCAAAGGGAACAACAAAAATCTACCAGGACGGCGATCAAGAAAAGGAAAGAACATATAGCTGCAAATGTACCAAAGAGGAAAATCTCAGAAAAGCAGGCTCCTAAACCCCAGCAATACAAATCATCCCTATTATCCTTTGCTGAAATGTGGGAACTCGAGAGGAGGCAGCTAGAAGCAAGGCCAAATATAAAGGAGAAACTCAAACAAACTCATTTCTGGCCTTTGATAGAGGCGTACAACAAGAATTTGATCAAAGGAAAGAGGACTGCAGGAAAGAAGTATGATTTGGATGTTGCCAGAATCCTGAAATGGTATGATTGGAAGACCAATCTCTTCAAGTTTGGAAATGGGGTCAGCCAAGTCAGCACAGATAATGTGGTGCAAATTTTTGGGCTCAAAAATGAAGGAGTAGCGCTGCCAAAAGCAACAGCTTCAATAAAAGACAAGGTGGAAGAATGCCGAATGATAAAGGCCTACTTCATCAAACCTAAACGGATGAAGAAGGAGGATCTGAAGACAGCTTTCAAGGAGGCGTACGATAAGAACACCGATCAAGGGGACGAGGATGCAGCGTTAATATTAATTATGTATCTATTAATGACGTTGCTCCTTGTGAATTCCAGAGCCTGTCTCCCTTGGTGCTATATCAAGTGCTGTGAGAGCATTGAGGGATTGAACAAGTACAACTTTGCCGATGGTGTGTTGGACTACTTGTTTACGGGCCTCAAAAAAGTTGGGAAAGCTAGAGAAGAGGTGCGACTCGCTTACTTTCCCACAATAAGTGGCTGTGTGATTTTAATAATGGTAAAGTTTTACCTCATCACAAATGGACGAAATTGAAACTCTCTTTCATCCATATTTCTTCTACTAACCATTTGTTGCCTTTTTTTTTTTTTTTGCAACAGCTATGGATTTCCAACTAAAGTGGCTTAATTGACCCCGTGACAGGACATGAACATGAGCAACCAGCAGCGGTGAGGTGGAACCTCACCACTCTTCACCAAATTTTGGAGAAAACCCCAAGAAAAGACATTAAGGTGCGGCATCTTTTTTTGTACCATATATTGGTCCTGTTGCGAACACTTGAATGTTCATTTAACTGACATTGAACTGTATTTCCATGTTACACCAGATTTTTGTTTTTACTAAATAATTAGAAAGCCACCACCCATTTACATATGTTGTTTTCTTACTTTTTTCACAGATGAACAATGCAACACCCACTACTGCCAGTGATGAAGATAGTGAAGAGGGTGAGCCTAATGACGAAGATAATGAATAGGGTGAGCCTGACGATGAAGACAGCGAGCCAACGATCCCCCTATTATGGGCTCCCGCAAAAAGGATGTGATTGGGACAGTCACCTGCTGAAAAGAAAAAGCAATCAAAAGCCCCTTCGGTACGAACACTGAGAAGTACAAGTGGGCGAGGCGCCTCTTATTCATCTTCTGCGCCCAAGCAGTGCTGCCTCGTCATGAAGAATTACATCCAGGCCCTGAAAACAAAACTCTCTGAAGTTAAAAATAGGGAGATCCAAACAACAGCTAGACTGAACATTAAAGTCATTGCATTGAGAGATGCGCTTGAGATGCTGTAACAGGAGGTGGGAGAGAAAGGCAAACGGCTTGAGATGATAAGAAGCTAGAAATCGATCTATTGAAAGAACCGCAACAAGCAAATGCTGAAGAAAGAGGAAACAAGGCTGACGATGAGCCTGCACAAAGAGAGCAGGCACCAAACACGCCAACTGAACAAACAGAAGCAGGGGAAATTTTGATGCAGTTGGCTTGTGCAGGGGCAGCTGATGTGCCCTTTATCGAGAAGGGAGCGGATCTTTCACTGATACCAAACTCTACATGTGATCCTGGTCCTTCTATTATCCATGCTAAGAAGAAGCTTCTGATTCTTGATCTAAACGGCCTTCTTGCTGATATTGTTGGCCCCCGTTTTGACCCGCATTATCAACCATCCAAAAAACTCAAAGGGACAAATGGTGATAATTGTTATTTCTATGTACCTTCATAGTTCTTATTGTTTTATAGCTTTACTGACAGCAAATCTTATATTACCTTTCCCCAGTTTTTAAGAGGCCCTACTGTGATGATTTTCTAGAGTTTTGCTTCGAAAAATTTGAAGTGGGGGTGTGGACTTCAAGAACCAGGTAAACTTCATTTATGGACCAGCATATGTTTGCCTTTTCTCATTTTCTTGTTGTTGGTTATATGATCGTTTGCATTCTTGTTTGTAGGCTGAATGCAAGCGGGGTGGTAGATTATCTATTTGGTGTTCACAAAGAGAAACCGTTGTTTTCCTGGGTAAAATAAAAGCATATTCACTGCTTAGTCCCTACTATTCAGTTAGGTGTATGTTGAGTTAATATGGTGCCACTAAACCTTTTTACGCTTGGTTTATGCAGGACCAAAGGCACTGTAGTAGACCGGGGTTCAAAAACCCTGCAAACGATAAGAAGCCCATTTTTCTCAAAGAACTTACAAATATATGGGGAAAGACTATTTCTGGGCTTCATTGGGAGGATGGGGCGTACAATGCATCCAACACGATATTCTTGGAGGACACCCCATATAAAGCCTTACGCAATCCAGTTAGTTGATCAACTCTTTCCATTGGGTATTATTGCTTTCGAATGTCATATTGGTGGTTTTAGTACAATGATTGCAAGCAACTTTGCTTCTAATTCTTTAGGTGAACACAACAATTTTCCCGCACGCATATCACTACAACCAGATAAGTGATGAAGCAATAGGTAAGAAACTATCAACTATTATGTTGTACTCATCTATGGCTAATTTAATTATGTAGCCAACAGTATAGCTGTAGTTGTACACATTATGTACATTAAGACCTGTCCGTTGTCTCCAAGCTAATGGGTTTGAAGCTTTATGTTTGTGGATTTATGCGTTAGGCTTTGCTCCTCAATATAAACTGATTACAAACACGCGAATAATCACAGGCCCTTCTGGTGAACTTCGTACCTATCTTGCCCAGTTAGCTGATGCTGACAATGTTCAATCATTTGTGGAGCAAAATCCGTTTGGCCAACCAGCTATCAGACCAGGTCATGAGGATTGGGAGCTTTATCGCAATATTGTGTCCACTCGCGTACAGTAACATACACCTGTATAACGAACGTAAAGTTTGCCATTTTTTTTACTTTCGTTGTTGCTATCTAAAGACAGTTTTCTGCAATATATCAGTGAAGAGTTGATATGTGTAGATTTCAGAACAAATTTTTATTGTTGGGATATACGGCCAGCTTGTGATGAACTTGATTATTGCAATATATCAGTTTATTTTTCCTATGATTAATTGGTGTTATTTGTCTTTTGATTTTGTGGTATTCGGGTTGTTGGTCGCGCGGAGGGGGTTTTTTTTTTTTCCTAAAAAAGCACGAGGGGCGGGGTGTTTCCCTCTGCGCTTTAAAACGCGCCCCCAAAACCCCCCCCGGGGCTCGTTTAAGGTTTTTGTTTTTTGTGTGTTGTTGTTTTTAAAAAAAAGGGGGTGTGTTTTGGGGGAGGGCCCTTACAAAAATTGGTAGGGTGCTTCTACACGGATCCCCCGGGGGAGGCCGGGTTTTTAGTGTGGTCCCCACGGGGGGGTGCAGCGGGGCAGAATTGGGGTCTGGGGGTTGTGGTATTAGGGTGGTATAAAAGTGGTAATACCGTTGTTATAAGATGGTCATACAACGGTCAGTCTAGGGGTTCCAATAAAATAAAAAATAATATAAACTATGTGGGTATATTAAGGTCATACGATGGTCATACTGTGCGTTAGAGGATGACAATTTCAAGTTAGTACCATATTTTTATTATTTTTATTCTCAGCCGTTGAGATGAAGATGACCCGTCCACATTGTCCTGGTAAAATAACGAACTACCCCGGTAGATTTGGAAATTGACTCGGTAAAATGGGAACTATCCCGGTAAAATGGGAACTTGGTCAAAGCACCAAAAAAAAAAAACCCAGTCTTCATGGCATTGATTAAATAAAAACGAAAAAGGCCATTTATTGGAACCAATTGGCTTCAATAGTCAAATATGACGAGTTTGGTGGGAGGTTGTAGCTTGAATTTATGAGTCAATAACCAACCAAATTTGTGAGTTAATCAATAACCAACCAATGAAGTTCATGACCAACCAAATTTGGGCTGGGAGCGGATTCGCCCCTCTGGACCGCGCCGGAAAGCTCGCCCCCAACCGAGCGGCGCGCCTCTCTGCAGTTGCCGAGGCTTGAGGTTGAGGACGACGAACAGACCAGCATCAAAACGGCGCGTTTCTTCTTAAAAGAAACGGCGCGTTTTGTTCTCGGAGAAGCAACACGTCGTTTCCTTCAAGCGACATCGTTTGCAGCTGGGCGGGGAGCAGCGTCGTGTCTTTTATGCATCTCGTCGTTTCCTTCCGTCTCCAGTTGTCGTCGCTCTCGCCAGGCCAGCCGCTCTCTTCTGTCAAGGTAAGCCCTCCCAATTTGTTTTGTTTCTTATTCAATCCTTGAGATGCGAAATGGGTTATGAATTGGGTTTTGTTTCTTTTGTTTCTTATTCAATCCTTGAGCTGTGAGAAGTGAATTGGGTTTGAATTCCAAGTATGCAATCCCTAAATCCCTAAATTTCAATTGATGGAATGGATTGTTGGTTTGATTTATGTGTATGCTTATTGTCAGATTGTTGGAATGTATAATTGTTGGTTTGAATATTGTAGACTCCTCCTTACGAGCCACCGGAATTTTGAGACCCCAACCGGAAAACGAACAACTCAACTTTTCTCAAACTCAATCAGCTTGCGTGCATAATCAAGTAAGTGCTCGATTCCTAATCGCATTTCTTGCGGTCAGCTTGTTGTCACTCTTGCAACTTCATACCTAAGACTGATTCTGGATCAAACTTTGCTTACAAGTTTGATTTCTTTTTGTGTCCTTGTATTTCATAATGGGGCTCGCAACGTTGTTCGTGCACTGGGATAGAAGAAGTTTGTTTTCTCTAACAAATGTGTAAAGCGTAATTCTTTTATTTGGTTTGGCTGCTGTTATTTGATTTTTATCCTGGTGTTTACAATGACTGATTGCTGTTTCATGAAATAACTACGAAACATTATCTTTTACTTAGCTTATGGCTATTAATTACCACTTCACAACCAAAACACACAGCAAACACACTGAAGATAAAATCCAAATCAAAGAATGGCTGGCAGTGGATACAACGAGAAAATCACCATTAAGTGCTCTTTTGAAATGGTGAAAACCTTTTATTTTCAATATTGATTTCATGTTTTCACTCGTACAAAAGATTATATTTGTTAAATATTATTTTCATCTGTAGGACCCTGAACTTTCGAATATACGTGCGTCCCTGAGGAAAACTAGAAGGTGGAAAGAAGTTGTCACTGAACTGTGCGAAGCTGTGGGTATAGTTCGGCGAACGTATGTATACTACCACGCGGCTACTGGAAGCAGGTTGTCTGAACACAAAACCCTCGAGCAGAATGGAATCAACAACGGTGATCATATTCGTTTTGTGTAATCGTTCAGCTTGATGATTTTGTACTAAAAATTAATGTTATCTAATCAGTAAAGTAAGTCTGGTGCTTGAACTTTACATTCCATATTTACTTATGCAAATTCAGGAAGTGATCCTGCAAAATCTAGCCAATGGTCCCTGCAAAATGGGGCAAGTGTCCCGGTAAATGTGGACACTGTCCCGGTAAACATAGAAGATGATGATTTGGATAACAAAACTCAGGATAATGGTTCAACAAAAGAGCAACCTTAAATTCACCATACAAGGATCAAACATTCAAGGAGGAAAGTTAAAACAACAAAAATAGTTCATCTCTTAAGAGTAGCTCTCAATCTAAATGTACTTCTTGCACCAAAGTAATACTACCATAAGGGCCAAAAGGGTAAAACTCATATTCCAGTAAATGCCTTCTTTCCAGTTCCTGAAGAACCAGCGGGAGTAACCTTCAACACATTGAATCTCACTGTCTTTGACAATGGCCTGCACTGCCCAATGATAACATAGTCTCCCTCTTTCACACGGAAGCAGGGCGAAACGTGAGAGGGAAGGTTTGAGTGCCTTTTCTCATATCTTTGGTACTTCTTGATATAATGAAGGTAGTTACGGCGAACAATGATAGTCCTTGACATTTTGGCACTGTGGCAGGTACCAGAAAGGATGCGATCCCTGATGGAGACATCGCCAGTGAAGGGGCACTTCTTGTCAATGTAGGTTCCTTCAATGGCATCTCTGGGAGTCTTGAAGCCCAACCCAACACTCTTCCAGAAGCGGTTGCCTCCCTTTCCAGGCCTCTTTCCCTTCCCTGACTTCTTCGAGCTCAGGAAAACCTTGGGTTGCTTCAAGAAAGCTTTCTCCGTCTGTTCCGCCATTTTTCGAGGTTTGCGGAGACTCTGGAGCAAACGGCGCGAAGTGAACAAACAACAGAAGAAGCGAGCAAAAACCCTCCCGGTAAACATAGAAGACCATACAAACCAAACTTAAAATCACGAAACTTACGCAACAAAATTTCATTTGTAATTGCTATATAATAGTAATCAAGTCAATAAGCATCCGGCCTATATGATATATGCAAAAAGGAGGACAAAATTACAAAACTGAAAAAGGTTCCTGCAAAATGAAGAGTAACCCGGTAAAATGGGGAAGTACCCCGGTGAAATGGGACAGTGCCCCGGTAAAAATCTGGGGACTCAAATGCTGGAACTAAAAAAACTATCCACAATCATGAAGTTCAAGATCCTATAACAGCCTTGCATCTTTTCCTATTGTGATTCCCTGTGTTGCACGGCTACGGCACCAAAGTGCCGAATCCCGTATCCGACACGGGGATACAATGAGACACGGGGAATCAGCAACTGCAATCAGATATTGAGGATTCGAGCTTGGAAGGAATTTTGAACCCACTTTGTCGATTATAGAACGTGTGATAAACTGTAGGCGACAGAGAGCGATTTGGCGTTTGTGTGTGGGAAGGAAGCGGCTGAACTGTCGGAGGAAAAGGAAGTGTGCGCCACATTGACCGTTTTGCCCCCATTTTCCCACCAACTGCCATTTACATTGTTCTTTGTATTTAGGGGCAATTCCGAGTTTCCCTTAAACGTCACCATTTCAACCGTTTTGGGGGGAATCTGCTTTATTAATAGAGATTATAACCTATATCTTAGCACAGTTGTTGGACATCTGTATGACGCGAATCTGATCGGAACCGTTTTTAAGTTGATGTACCATTTGGTTGGCTGAAGGGACAGATGAGTGTTCTGTACGGAACAGTGACCATTATTTGCAAAATACCTGGTCTTTCACTAAAGAACAGCACCCTCTTCTTTAGTGATCAAGTGATTGTTATTTGAGTACATGAACATGTTCTACATATGACCTGCTTGTTGCCATGGTAGTTGACCAACACAATCATATTATATACAGTGATGAAAACATCGCCAACCGTGTACAATGGAGTAGAAAATGAAGTTCAACACAATCATATTAAATCCACCTATCATACAGCTGCAGATGATACACTCTAATGTACTCACAAAGAAGGTGGACCTCTTAATAGCCCGCGGCCTGCATACACTCCGATGCCAACCGCAAACGGTAAAAACAAATGTTGGAGGCCATGTCGGGGGGCATCGGGCATCCGGCACTGGAACACTCAATTGCCTTCAACGCAAATATACCGCATGCATCCCTGCACATTGGACATTACCCACCGGTCATGTAGTCTGAATGATGCTTATGTAAACATAACCACAATGCTCAAACTCATGGTGGATTAAGAAATAGAAACAATATGCACATACCCGTCAGGTTGTACGGGCACATCAGGACAGCGGGTTATCGGCCACAATTTGCACTTCTTCGCCTTTTCTGTATCCACCTCGGCATGATTGTACGAGTCATAGAAACCCATAGCACTCAATATCTTGGGAAGCTCTTCCGAATAAGGTCGTAATTCATCATGCAAGCTTTTTTCATATAGGGATGGCATGGAGTCGTACACCGTTATTGCTTGACGATCCAAATGAAGCGCGACCGCAATCCAGTGTGTATTTCCAATGTTGTGCACATTGTACACAGTCTGCACCTCAGACCATGGCCGGGCGTAAGGCACCTTGTTCGCGCCCAGGATGAACCTCTCAATTTGCTCCTGTTTGGGGGCACCTGGTTTTGGACCGCGATTCCTTGTCCGAGGCCCAACAGTTCCTTCGGGTGCCAAATAAGCCTGATACAGTATGTAGAGGAAGTGATTAGTACATGTGGGGTACCAATACCAAATCTTAGTAGGTAATGTCGATAAAAGACAACATGGAGGCTTTAGAGTATGCATGAAAGTGAAAAGTAAAGGGGCATCACATTGTTGGAACTCAATAATAAAACAGAAAGAACTGTGCGAAAGCCCCCTGGTTATTTACCGAGAAATACGCATTTGTCGTTGTCCACCGCATTCCCACATCTGCTTCGTACATTGACTGGCGTTTCCGAAGTAGGAACAATCCGAAATCCATGTTCTGCAACAAAATATTCATTGCGAATGAGGGGTTGGATGGGACGCCAACCGTGGAAACATATTCTTGGAACTCAAACACCATTAACAAAAAATGATTATTACTTACATCGTCCTTCAGCCACCCATTGGGTTGTAGGAGCACCCTGAAAAAAGTTGGCGGCACGGCACAGTAGTCTAAGTCCAGCACAGCCCTGGTAGTAAATATTTGAAAATGTAGTCACATTTCGAGTATACAAAACAGTAGATAAATTCATCGACTGAGGTAGGTTATGAGATAGACTTACGTTTGGTCCGTGAAAAGCGTCGTCAAATGAGACAGCTTTTCCAAATCCTCGACGGGAATGGCCGAACAAGGGTCGAACACAAACGAGCTTAATTTACATGGTTTCTCTGTGTTGATATACGGAGAACGGAGCACTTTGGACAGCATTCGCTTTCGCGGACCCTTCTCCAATTTGGAGCTACTCCCCCAAACTTGGATTGTGCCATCTTCCTGCAACTCGGATACAACTTGGGGTTGTGCAACCCCTTTTGGCAACTCCGCAAGATAAGAATATAGACGCTTGCATATCTTGGTCGCAACTTTAGCATCCGAGCTGGAGCTGGTGAGAAAAGGAGCTTTCATAAGTGGGGAAATTGAAGGCGCGGGAGGGCGAGATTGTGGTTGCGCAGGTGGTGAGCTGACTGGCTCGTCCTTATTGACATCGTCAGCCATCAGCGAACTTTGTGGAAGTTCATGCAGCTGAACAGAGGACCGCTTGACTGCGTCATATGGACAGAATGCAGTAAAAGGCACATTGAGTGGAGACTGGGTGAAAAAAGAGGGAACTGCAGACTGCCTACCCCGAAAGCCAAGGGCCGCGCTATGCGTCCCAAATAGACCATCACCACTGTCCCAGCTCTTGTTACTTCTCCCTGTCTCGGGGGAATAGCAACGGTCTTGGTTGACAAACTCTGCATCCGTTGACGGTCCACAGTCGTCATCAGCGCCTGATCTTGACTTGGAAGTATGTTTCCATCCAACCTCCATCGCAAACTTAAGAACAAAATTCTGCATAGTTGATTGGGAGTCCTTCATACAATCCATGTCTTGCTGGATTTTCTGTTCACACCTCTCCAGCCGCTCTTTCAAGGCCCGGTTATCTTCCCTCAGTAGGGAGTTCTGTTCCCTAATTTCCTTCATGTCTTTCAGGAGGCCCTGAATTGTGTCCTCCAAACACACTTGCTGACCGACGCTACCGGTAGATGCTTTTGGAGTTGCCCTACCATGTTCGCAATCTTCTAACTCTGCCGGAGGGGGGGGGGGGGGGGGAAGTTCCAATTTAGCTTTTGCATCTCCTCTGCTGATAGAGTGATTCTTGTGATAACGGCCTGAAATGGGAATCAAATGTTAGCATAGCTTCCTATTGTGTAAAGCATAGCTGTGTGTGTGGTAAACAACATATTTCTGTTGGTCATAGAACAGCCAACTATTGGTTAACGAATAAGTCACAATGCTAAAGTCTTGGTTCACATTGATGCGGTACATCAAAAAACATAATAAATAAACATTGGATGGCAAACGCTAGGCCGGCTATAAAGCACAACAAGAAATAGCAACTTCCTGTAAACAGCGATGTGGGAAAGGATCACGAACCGTTCTGTTCGCATACAAATCCTCCATTACTTTGGTGAAAATTGCTTTACTTCCACTTCGCCACCTTTTAATTCTTGGAAACGCAGCACCATCTCGCAAGTGACAGTGGCCATTTTCTTTCAACGTGCCAAATGTTTCATACGCCGAAACCTGCACAAGTCATGCAATTCATGAACTTAGTATATCAAAGACAGCCTTTGGTTGATTATTGGGGAAATGAAAACCACATTTCCAGTGGATTACCTGTAAGGCGAAGGGGAAACCTTGAAGGTGGAAAACGGGCTTCTTCCTCGATGGTTTCTTAAATATAGTTTTAGCCCTCGGTGCTGGCCGCACAGGAATCTTTGTCCTCTTTAATTCAGGCCTCCATGCCCTATAAATGCTTGAATTGGTTCTCTCGTATACGACACTGCCCCAAGGGTAGTCATTAAACCTTTCCAAGTCCTCCACAAGATGAAAATACTGCACGTTTATCAAACTGTTACCTTCACCACCTAAGAGGCAACACACCACAAACATCACCAGAGCAAGTTTGAAGGTGTCACTCTCATTAGAGCATCCATCAAATTTAGCTTCAAGTTGTGCCTTTGACCCACCGGCATATGTGGCCAACAAAGGGGTGTTCGCAGCCGTGAGTTCGATTTTTCCTGGTAGATCACCGAAATGTAGCCCGGTTATAACTGCGAACTGCTCCTTTGTGAACTGTAAGATACGTTCCCCTACCAGAAAGCTAGAACAAGAATTGTTGGCTACCTCAGAGCAGTCTACCTTCCTTAACAATAAACCTTGGACGATCACACTCTGCCAGTTCAGGCTTTCATCAATGTCAAGCAGGTGTCCCACTGCAGTGCTACGAAACTTTTGTAACTGGTCAGCATTCAACTTTTTTCGAATCTTGGGTGCTAACGCACAGAGCCTCGATAGTGACGCAAGTTTGGCTGGAAATGCATCTTCTTTTGGAATCAGTAGCGCCATTTTGGTAGACCAATAAATTGAACCTGCAGAAATGCTATTTGGTATTTGTCAGTGTTTCCAACACACATAATAATCAATGCATTTCATCTCCAACCCAAAGGTGTCCTTGGGTTTAGTATAGGGTTTAGTATATCCGTTCCAACCCCCTATTTCAACCGATGAATCATAAAAAAAGTACAGCTACTCACAAATCAAAACTATTCCAACCACAATCCCTAATCCCCAATATCTGAGATGAAGCAAAAAGTAACTATCTCAACCGAAAAGCAGAGCTCCTAATGAGAATCGGAGTTGAAACAAAAACCCATTTGATTCCTCCATGCAAACAGTGAAAGGCCACATATAAAAAATTCGACGAGTGGAGAAACAAATTACAACAAAAACCCATAAAGAAGGAACTCTGTAGTCAATCTGGAGTGTCAACTAACACAATTACGAACCTTACCCGGAAAAAACGGCGGGGTTGACCACTCTTGTGTTTGCTCTCGGCGTTGCGACTATTTCCGGTTCGAAGGGCGGCTGTAACGCAAACACAACACAACTTTCATCGGACTCCAAGAATTCGAAGGAAAGACAAATTTCCGGCCCAAGAGAGGCGAAGGTGAGTAAAGATGTTTTGCGGATGAAAAGAGGAATTGGCGGTTCGATTTGAATCAATGGAATTCAAATTAAACACGGGGAGGTTAGGTTTTTTCTCGGACAAGACGGATCTGTGTGCCACGAGCCGCCACATTTGCTTATCCAAATGCACTTGTAGCAGCGGTTGGATTAGGAGGATATGTTTCATTAAAAAATGCTTGTAGCGGTTGATGGTTGACACCTCAGCAAATGCACCAAATGCATGGAAAAACAAATGTAGAGGATTTTAAATTGAACACATCAACTGACTCCTACAATAATCGAATGGATTTTTCAAGATTATCCACATGGTCAGCAGTGGTGCATATGCTTATTACAAATTGAATATTTTGTAAGCATAATCTATAATAATAGTTGGAATCCCACATTTTCAAAGAAATCCTTTCCCATTGACAAACCTACAGAACATTGCACGTTTACTAACTCGGAATCGGAATGAGCAGGAATAGGAATGAGCAGGAATCGGAATGGGTCGGAATCGGAATCAGTCATTCCATTCCAGCGTTTACTAACTGTCCGGAATAATTCTCTGGAAATCAGAATTAGTGTAACTTGATTACCAAAATACCCTTTTGTAAAGATGAAATATTATTAAGATAAATTCAATTTTGATATATAATAAAACACTATTAAGATTTGTTCTACATTACTGGGGCAATTCCCCATTTTACGGGGGCAATTATCCATTTTACCCGGGCAATTCCCCATTTTTCGGGGGCAATTCCCCATTTTAATGGGGCACTTTTCCATTTTACCCGCTTTTCCATTTTACCCGGGCAATTCCCCATTTTACGGGGGCAATTCCCCATTTTACCCGGGCAATTCCCCATTTTAATGGGGCACTTTTCCATTTTACCCGCTTTTCCATTTTACCCAGGCAATTCCCCATTTTAAAGGGGCACTTATCCATTTTACCCGGGCAATTCTCCATTTTAACGGGGCACTTATTATCTTGCAAACGGTTTATCCATTTTACCCGGGCAATCCATTTTACCCGCTTTTCCTCCGAACTGTTTTATCTTGGATGAGATTATCCGGAGCTACAACGGTTAGATTTCTCTGGATTTTGGATATGTTGTAGAAGACAGATATATCTCCAACTTTTCTGAAGATAACATCATCATCCAACCACTATAAACCGACATACAATCCCCCAAAATGAACCCAGTAGAACTTCGAATACCTCCGAACTACTTTAGGTTGGACAAGATTATCCAGACCTACAACGGTTAGATTGCTTTGGATTTTGGATATGTTGTAGAAGACAGATATATAACCAACTTTTCTGAAGATAGCATCATCATCCAACCACTATAAACCGACATAAAATCCCCCAAGTTAAAACCAGCAGAACTTCGGATACCTCCGAACTGCTTCAACTTGGACAAGATTATCCGGAGCTACAACGGTTGGATTGCTCTGAATTATTGATATGATGTATAAAACACTAGTGTGAACGTTTCTCTAGAAGACATTGTCTCCATTTGGTAACGCATTCTGGGTGTTTTCTCCTCATGAAATCGGACTGGGAGTTGTTTCCTTGCCGATCGTCGCTCGATCCTTCGATCGATTCTTCTTCTCTTCCGCAGCGGTGGCGTCGGTGGCCACCTGAGCTTCTTGCCGGCTTTGGGCTTCTCCACCGCGACGGATCTGTGGTGGCGGAGCAATGGTGGTTTGTGATGTCGTGCAGAAATTGTTGAGATTAGGAAGAAGAAGATGGTTAAGAATGTGCGTGAGTTTTGGTTATTTCATAAAAAATGGGAGGGTAAGTTTGTAAATGACAAACCCATTCCCATTCCTTTTTGAGCAATACCATCTCCCCCCTCCGGATTGAAATTTGGCTTAAAGTGGGGAATGGGAATGGTTTTTTCTAGTGGGACCCACAACCATTTTCATTCCTTGTGTAAGTAAACACCGGAATGGGAATCGTTTCAATTCCATTCCGATTCCTCCATTCCCATTCCGGTGAAGTAAACATGCCCTGCTGTTGGAAAGACATAGAGGCAATACAAAAGTCATACAGTGGTCATAATCAGAACAAAGGCTGGTCATACAATGGCCTTAACCAGGCAAATCAATATAAGAACATAATGTAGTCATATGCGGGTTATAGTTGTGAAAAAAAGGGTCATATTCAGGTCATAGGCAGGTACAACAATACATAACATCAGTGAACAAAGGTAGTCAGACAGGCTGACACAGGTCATATGTGGGTAGACGGGCAAGTACTTGAAAGTTGAAACAATGATCATATGTGGGTAGACCGTCGACGGCGGTTATAAGTACTTGAAATTTGAAACAATGAATAAGATATAATATATGCTACGCCGAAAAAGTAAGGTCCTCTGACACCCATACATCGAGTAAACCACCGATCTCTGCATTTCGAAAACGACCCACCTCTCCACTCCCCCACTCTCTCATTTTTAAACGAAAAGCCCACCGTCGTCGTCGCCGTCGCAGTCAACTTCGCCGTCGTTACCAGAAGCAACGCTGCCGTCGCCGACGTTACAAGAACTACCGAAACCGTCACCTGAAAAAAAATCATCAGGTACAAACCCTAAAAATTCAATTACGCCAAACTTGTGGTGATGAATTCGGTGTTGTTGTTGGCGTTGTTGTTGTTGCTTTTCCGGTTGTTTCGATATTAGTGTTTGATTCTGCAATTACTCACTTGAAAATCTCTAAACTGATTATGTTGAATTCCTGTGGTCCTGAACAAGTCATAAACTTTCGCACCTTGCTATGTAAAATGCTTTCAAGTAAGAACATCTCCCTGCAATTCTTGCATGGTTTATATGTAAAGATCGATAAGTGTCCCCGAAAAATAAATAATTTTCCCGGTAAAATAATGAAGTGCCTGGTCAAATAGTGCCCCTGCAAGTTACATGAACTGTTATGCAAAATCCCAAATGTTTCGTTAAGATTAATGATGGTTTACCTGCTTTTATAGATATTAATACTGGAAAAATGACAAGTGAAGAAGCACCAACACAAGAAACCCAAGAATTGTCAAAGGTCCCATCGTTGGGAGAGGGCTCTCAAAAGAGGAAAAGGAAAGCGCCTGTGGACAAACCAAAACTAGATGAACATCCTAGCAGCATGCTCACGTTTGGGAAGATGGTTGACACCAACAGAACGTTGCTCACTAAGAGGGTTGGTGTGATGGAACACATCAACGCAACCCCGTTCACTGCACTGATAAATGCATACCTAGAGGGCAGGATGACTAAAGCAAGAAAAAGGGATTGCGATGTATATGATTTGGCAGAGTTATACAGCATCGATAGGGAATGCTTCCTGTTCGCGAATGGGTATTGTAGGCCTTCCGTAGATGACGTTGTGAACATTCTCGGCATAAGAGGGTGTGGAGATGCAGACGTGCCGAGAAAATATACAGGGGGGACAAGAACGAACCCTCCCTGTCGGCTCATTGAGGAATACTTCAGAACACCCAGTAAACGAGCGTCAAAGATTGACGTTGAGAAGGCAATCACGGCAGCCTTGCAGAAGGAAGACAGGCAAGTAGCGGATGAGGAAGCTGCCTGCTTGATCATACTCTACCTTCTGATCACTGCCCTTTTGGCGGGCTCAAAGAATAACGCAGCTTGGAAGCTGATCAGGCTGTGCTCTTCGATAGAAGAGATAAAAAGGTACAACTGGGCAAAGGCGATACGCAATATGCTGCTGAGCAATGTACACAAGTTCGCGAAAAAGTTCCAAGAGACCGAAAAGAAGAGTCCAATTCCTGGTTGCACGCCACTCTTGCTGGTAATATGTGCTTTTCTTTATTTTTTTCCTCTAAATGTGTTCTTTCCAGCTAGTGTGCCTTCATTTTAGTGCGTTCATAACATTTTACATTGTCGTTCTTCTGAATTCAGTACTGGATATGCGTGCATTGGAAGGGAACGTTTCCACGAATCCCGGATGCCAAGCGTGTGGTGGCTTGGGCAGCCAGATACGACCTGAAGGAGGTTCACAATAAATTAAAGGAAATGCAACCTATTAGGCTAAGCCTACGGGTACGGTGACTAAAACACAAGTGCTTTATAAGTTGATAATTGCTTGATTATTGTTAGCTGACGTTTGTGAGTGCAATGTCACAGTTGGACAATGCGACCGATGATTTTGACATCAGAGATTATGATGTTGTGTCAAACCAGTCCAGCTATGAGGAGCCGCAGACAATCCAAGATTCAAGAGGGAAGGGGAAGGGCAAGGGGAGGAAGAAGCAGAAGATCAATGATGACGAGGAGGAGACTGAGAGTGATGAACCCGTTGACGAGATGGTGGAACGGATTATGCATAACCAGTTTGTAAGTCATTTATTTGGTTACTATAAAGTTTCTGTGCTAATCCTACATAGTTCAGTTTTAATTTATTTATTTATTTCTTCACCAAGTAAATCACAAGGTATAGTCTGTAAGGAACAGCTTAGTTTGATTTACAGTAACCTGCTGATGTTATAAAATTGAAGCTGTTTAAATTTTGCTAAGTATAAAATTGAAGCGGTTTGATTTTTGCTACGTACCGAATTTGTATGTTGCTATGTAGAGAGATTTTGTGATGAACTTGATTACTGCAGTATACACAGATGTCCATTTTTCGCATGTATATATTTTGTTTACACAATTTTTATGATTGGTCTTCAACAAACAAGTGAGTTTTCGTTACCGAATAGACGAGTAGGCTTTAACAAGCACTTTTGTGTTCGTTAAGGATGTCATGTTAAGTTAAGTCAGTGAACGGTTAATTACTCGTTAACGGACATCTATGTATTAAATAAAGAACAGATGTGTGATCTCTGAGGAACACATATTACATTTTTTAGATTGTTAGTTTCAACTATCTTGCTCGGGGAAGGTTTGAATTTGAAAGTTTGATCACATGTTTCTGAACGTTCAAATGAAGTGGCAAGCACTCTGAATAAACAGTTTGTAAGTCATTTATTTGGTAACCATAAATTTTCTGTGCTAGTCCTACATAGTTCAGTTTTTCTTTTGTATGTTTTTCACCAACACTTACTGGGAAAGCAGGAAGTGTCCCTGCAACCGAATCAAACATTACCGTATTCTTAACTTGTTTTGTCTTCCACAGTTGAAGGAGACCAGTGGAATTGGAGCCAAGAATAGACCAGGGGCCAGATTACCCCACTCGGACAGCGATGATATCTATGATGAAGACGATTTGTTGCAATACATGAAGAAAACTCAGCCTCATTTTAAACCAACAAAAAGACCGAGACATGCACCTCCGCTGCCAGGCAACCAATGCTGCAAGAATTATGCTCTCAAAAAGATTGAGAAGGTGCGTCAAAAACTTTATGAGCAGTTCACGAAAATAATGGCGGACCAAAGCGCGAAAATAATGGCGGACCGAAGTTCTGCTGAACATAAAAGGATGGAATCGCATATGATGAGCATGAGCAAACTGATGGAAGAGAATGCCCAACTGAAAGCGCAGCTGCAAATGAGGAATCAAGAGTCCGAACAGTTCAAATTGCAACATCAACAAGATGAACCCCCTGCTGCTGCCAACCAAGATACGCCCCAGCAGCAAAGACAAAGCCCTGAACACAGAGATGCCCCGGGAGCTGAATCTGAACACAGTGCTTCTGCCAACCAAGATACTCCCCCGCAAACCCAAAGCCGTGAAAACAGAGATGCCACAGGAGCTGATGACTCTGTCATAAATGAAAAACATGTGGGGATGGATGAGCAGTTCGATACGCCCCCTGGCAATTTGGCTCTAACGGCAGCGGACGCTGCGCAGACCATGCCCGGTTCCGGTATTATTGAGCTTGTATCGCAAGAAGCTTCCCAGGCCATTAGTCCTTCTGAAGTTCAACAAAGGGAAGAGCCTTCCGATGGGAATGATCTTGTATTGCAAGCTGCAGCACAAACCATGATTGAATTACCAGCAGAGGGTGCAATGAAGACAAGTGATGATGCAGAGATCAGGTCGGGGCTAAAAGAGAACGTGAAGGAGCGGCGGGATGTTAGAAAGAAGAAAGATATATGCAGACAGGAGGGTTGCAAAGCTGTTCAGGCGGGGGAGGCAGGGGCCAAGGCCATTCCTCCTATCCAAATTGAGGCCACAAATAATAAAGAGCCCATTTGTTGGGAGAGTGGCTTTGGGTTCAAGCACTTGCGCCAGGCGGAGAGAGACAAGTTCAACCGATTCTGGAATTGTACGGATGAGGCTATATACTGGGTTGCAGAACCATCTCCATTCTACAACAGCCCAGCAAACGTGTTCAGGACCGATATCACGGGGTGTCTTGGGAACAATCAAATAATGAGCAACATTGTTGAAGCTTTCTGCTATATTACACGAGAAAACGAAGAAAACACCCCTGGCGGCATTAAGAATTGTTACATGCCAACGTACTTGTTTGTAAGTTGCTTCCTCCTCCCTGAATCTATTTTATTGTTTCATATGTGTATATGCATAAGTTATCCAGCATGAAGTGTCCTGGTAAAAATGCGAAAATTGCCTCGGTATGCATAACTTATGTGTATATGCATACGTTAATTCAAACACTAACACTGGTTGGTTTTGCTAATCTAAAATACAGGCCAACCTGGGGACTCAGAACAAATCCTCTACTAATTTTAAAGATAGGATAGACGTGATGCACAGCATGTTGAAAACGCAGATAGGCATCGCTACAAACATATTCTTCCCATTGTGCTTCCACGGCCACTTCACGCTGCTTGTTTTCCACACAAAACGAGTAGAATTTGTGCACTACAATTCATGCCGAGGCCCTGCAGGAGCTGAAAACATTCATTACAAAATGGCAAGCGAAGTGGTATGTATTGCGTATTCCCTTCCGAATAATAGTCAATTTCAACCATTTTACTTCTGGGTATATTATTTGATTAATAAAATGCACTCCCATGCAGAAACAATATGTCGTGGAATGGTTGCG
Source organism: Spiraea crenata (assembly GCA_033992175.1). Classification (NCBI taxonomy): domain Eukaryota; kingdom Viridiplantae; phylum Streptophyta; class Magnoliopsida; order Rosales; family Rosaceae; genus Spiraea; species Spiraea crenata. The sequence goes on along the minus strand of JAVBHV010000079.1, from coordinate 8,831,827 downwards.
CTCAGAAACAGTGGCAATCATGGATAGGGACTCCCCCCAACAAGAGGACCCGACGACTGATTATCTAAAACACATTGATGCGTATTATGATTTCGAAGTTAGAACTGATACCACATGCCCCCAACAAACTGAATCGTAAGCACCCTAAACACGATACTTTTCGATAAAAAGTAAACCTGTAAAACCTAAACTAGACTACTGCTTATCGTTGTGCAGCATAAATTGTGGTCTGTACATCATATACTACATGAAGGAGCTCGCCAAAGGCACTCCAATTCCAGGTAAGCCACATCGAACAGCGGATACAAGTAAAACGAGGGCATCGGTGGTATCCATGATAATCAACCACCAGAACAGCTGGAACTCACGTAATGGGGCACAAAGTGAAGAGCAAGAACAACCACCGAAGCGATTGGTGAGGGCACAAAGAAAGAAATGACTCGAAAATGGTTGCACACACATGCTATTGTAACTGAACAAATCTGTTGTACAGATTGTCTTGGTAGTTTGCTTAAATAGCTTCTGCAATTTACATATTTGAAAATTGTAAACATTAAAAAAATTTGAAAATGTCTATATATATATATATGTACTTTAATGTTGGTATGTACGGACAGTTTGTGATGAACTTGCTTATTGCACTAAATCAGTTTAATTTTCATATGTATAGTTTATTTGTGATGAACAAATAAGTGTTCGTTACCAAATAGACTTTTGGATAGATTTTTGTTGTTTTTGCATACGTAACTGCGTCTGACGTATGTGGATGACCGGGTTATGACCTGGTTTTGGTCATCGTGGGAAATGGGCAGACGCTGCGTATGACTACACTCTGACCCAAAAGTTAGGACCTGAGTTAGATTCTACTATGACCATTTCTGGCCTATTATCACCGTTTTATGACCGAAGTTTCACCTCTGTATACCAATCGTATGACCAAGAGTAACCTTATATTACAAGAGAAAAAGAAGAAAACACCACTGGCGGCCTCGAGAATTGCTACATGCCGCTGCACTTGTTTGTACGTTGCTTCCTCGTCCATTACTCTATTTAATTTTTTCCTATGTGTATATGCACAAATTATCCAGCAGGAAGTGTCCTGGTCAAAATGTGAAAATTGCCCCTGTATATTAGAAACAGTGCCCCGCTAAATTGGAACACTGCCCGGGTGAATGAGGGAAGTCGCCCGGTGAATAAGAAAACTGCCCCGGTAAACGAGGGAAGTGCCCCGGTGAATAAGAAAACTGCCCCGCTAAATTCAAATTAGTCCAACACACCTTATGGTCTGAACGGTGTCCTGCTCCAACATTCGATTCTTATGTATGCATAAAACTAACAGCAATAAACACGATATTCTGTGTACTCCCCTACCATCTGCATAGACTCCTAATGATAGGCCTCCATTTTGACTACCTCGCTTGTTGTCTTTAAGGAACTGCTAATTTTTCTGTAAGGAGTAGCTGAGTGTTCTTTAACGATATGCTAACTTTTATTTAAATAACAACAGACGGTTCAACAACTGACAGTCATACACAGGGTAAATCATTGCTCAAGAAAGCGTTGCGAAAGACATAGAGGCAATCTTTGCTCAAAATGTATGTTCCAATTTCCGTCCAACTTTTTTTGGAACTTTTCGGATTCGGAAATTTTTGTCATCGGATCGAAATTTTTCCATTCGGACTTGAAATTTCCAATCCAACTTGCACCCCTAGGAATACGCAGTTCACTAATCAGGTTACGCGGCCATAAGATGGTCTCACAAAGGTCATAAGTGGCCATAAAAGCGTCATAACCATGTTATACACAGGTTAAACTAAAAATTAGATTAGTGAAGAAAACTAAGCCGTATGACGCTCCAACAACACTGCTAAGTGTGTGTATGAAGCTCAACCAATACATACGACATCAGACATAATACATAAGCTCAAGCAATACTCAAAATGATTTTTGCTGATATACCTCTGCCTTATCTTGCATGGGATTCTAAATTGCAAGTCATATGCAGGTACATCAGATTGACTCAAGGAGCTTAACTGCACTTCGATCCATCTCATTATTAATTGCGTTGTACTTGGAAACACTCACAAATTTGATATACCAATTGTGCGGGTTCAATTTATTGGTCCATTAAAATGTCGCTAGTACTTCCAAAACAAGATGCATTTCCAGGGAAACGTGCGTCACTATCGATTAACAAAAATGAAAGAAACAGCAGAGTCATAAGATGGTCATACACGAGGTAAACAGCAAAGTCATACGATGGTCAAAAAGAACATGTGATAGACATTTTTGTATTCAAGCCTTCTACAGACACAAAGATTTTGTTGTCCTATTATTTGGCATCCAAGGCTGTGACGAGAGAGAAGGAAGTCATCCATCCTGGTTTAATCGAAATGAGGCAAGTAAGTTGGTAGCGGTTACCCAGCGGTTGACTGCAGGAAGGAATTTGACTGATGAAGACATTGGAATCATCACTCCTTATCGGCAGCAAGTGTTGAAGCTGAAGAACGCGTTGGGCACTTGTCACTCAGTAGGAGATAGCATTGGGGTGATCAAATAAGACAAGACTTTCCACAACATGGTCCATTTTTAACGGGTTAAAACCTCCATGAACTCCATGATCTTTCACTTCTTTAGTCTTCACATTGACTATCACGGTGGTTATCTTGTATCCAAACACGGTCAACACCAATTCATCCTCACCTTTAAAGCCATGAGCTGTAACACATTCCGTTCGTAGAGGTAGAGGTATATCATCGAATACTATTGCCCACGATTCTTGAACCCCGTACTCTTTCATGACCCAAAGCTGCAACCGATCCTCTTGATTATCAATCTTAACGAAGGCAAGGGACTCCTCGTATTTGAAAAACGAGCAACATGAATTTACTGTCTGCAAAGCTTCAGGCAACACCATCTCACCAAATGATTCAGTACCAAAATCAAAGAACACAATCAGATATTCTTGGTGATGTTCGCCGCGGGGTTGAACCCAATGTAGAGTGTTATTCATGAAAACCCACTTGAAATAATACACAAATTCCCAATAAGCAGGGAAACCAGCGGTTGTAGCACATAGACTTTTCCATGAGCCGCTACGCAAGGAGTAAATCTCAACAGAATCTATAGTGCCGGCCAAATGCACAATTTTCAAGACCTTACAATCATTCGTTAGAGAATCATACACAAGCGAATGAACTTGTAATTGGTGTGCTCTGGTAGGAAGAGTAGCAGGCCCAGGCAAAATCAAATACCTTCTAACTGACGGGTTCCAAATAACTGCGGTGCCACCCGAGGTTGAGCTACGAGCACTGCATATAAGCCCGTTACAAGTTCCTCCCATCGTCATTTCATAACGACGTCCGCTGTCATGAAGAACTGGTGGGCTTATGTACTCAGCAAGACCGGTTGGAGGGGTAGTGCTATCCTCCCGGTACAAATTATTACTGAAGGGCTTCATTAGGAGTAGATGCCGATTAACGGATTGTCGGCGGAGATGGGTGTCGATGAAGGCATGGCTGTTGATCATATTGTTCCATGACTTGCATACGGCGGTGAATTGGATCAAAAATTTGGCAGGAATCCTCAGCATAATTTCGTACCAAATTTCTTCAGGAATCACAGACATAGACTCCATAGCGGCAAAAGAAGGGAGCTGGGGATCGACCTGTCCTCAAATAGTTTAGAAGATGATGGGGCGTTGGAACCACTGCCTCCATGTTTCCTGTCACATTTGAAATTGATTGAAATGATTAGATTTCGTGGAGAGGAGCATCAGCTTAAAGCATTAAAGATTTTGCTGAAGAATGCACAGGTCTTGGAAAAGATGGTTCTATATTGCTCCCCGGCTTACTGGGTCCCTGGAAAGAAGACAGAAGTTGTCAAACAGTTATCAGACCATCCCAGAGGATCACAAAGCTGCAAGATTGTACTTACTTGAGTCCAAATTTGTAATCTGCACTCTAGACGATTGCATATGTTTACGTTTTTTGAGGAATGGAGTCCTTTTCAACCTCCTGACTTGCAGTGAATGTTGCTATGGAACAGAGGTTACTTTTGCAGTCACGCATTGAACTCACGTGTTTGGTGTCACATTCAAAACATGACATACCATATCATATTTAAATCCTTGATACATAACGCGGTTTGTTTTTTGAGTAATAAAATCAAAGAAATCTAGTATGCGAACCTGGTAGCTAGGCCCTCATGTCACTGCATTTATTGGAAAAACCTCATTACCAAAGTTTCCATCTGGTGTAACAATACACGAGTACAACCCAAACTGACACAATTCGAACCAATCAGACTTTATTTGAGCGACGATTGCCTCTACGTCTTTCGCAACAATTCCTTACTGCCCCCCGTGTAATCTACCCCTCAAGTTCACCGTGCCATTTGGACATCCCTGAGGATAGTATGTACTTTTCGGAAGGGATAGAGCCAATCAGTCCTTATTTGAGCAAAGATTGCCTCTATGTCTTTCGCAACGCTTCCTTGAGCATAGATCTACCCTGTGTATGAATGTCAGTTGTTCCTTAAAGAAGAGTTGTCATATCGTTAAAGAACACTCAGCTGCTCTTTAAAGAACAATTAGTACCTCCTTAAAGACAACAAGCGAGGTAGTCAAAATGGAGGCCTACCATTAGGAGTCCATGCAGATGGTAGGGGACTACATTGCATATCGTGTTTATTGCTGTTAGTTTTATGCATACATAAGAATCGAATGTTGGATCAGGACACCGTTCAGACCATAAGGTGTTGGACTAATTTGAATTTAGCGGGGCAGTATTCTTATCCACCGGGGTACTTCCCTCTTTTACCGGGGCAGTTTTCTTATTCACCGGGCGACTTACCTCATTTACCTGGGCAGTGTCCAATTTAGCGGGGCACTATTTATTATATACAGGGGCAATTTTCACATTTTGACCAGGACACTTCCTGCTGGATAAATTGTGCATATACACATAGGAATAAATTAAATAGAGTAATGGACGAGGAAGCAACGTACAAACAAGTGCAGCGGCATGTATCAATTCTCGATGCCGCCAGTGGTGTATTCTTCTTTTTCTCTTGTAATATAAGGTTACTCTTGGTCATACGATTGGTATACAGAGGTGAAACTTCGGTCATAAAACGGCGATAATAGGCCAGAAATGGTCATAGTAGAATCAAACTCAGGTCCTAACTTTTGGGTCAGAGTGTAGTCATACGCAGAGTATAGAACCAATTCAAGCATTTATAGGGCATGGAGGCCTGAATTAAAGAGGACAAAGATTCCTGTGCGGCCAGCACCGAGGACTAAAACTATAGCTAAGAAACCATCGGGGAAGAAGCCCGTCACGGAATCGATCGATGTCACCGTAGTGTACGCATAGTACATGTATAGTGTAGTCATAGTGTATTCACAGTGTAGTCATAGTGACAATTCAAGCAGCGTGAGGCTGCTCTAGCGTGAGCAGCCTAAAATTTTCCTTATTTTAATGTAGTATTTCACAGTGAAAAATTTATGATAACTTCAGTAGCCAAATCTGCAAGTAAGACCGAATTGTTAAATGTGTGACCTGGGATGCAGGGAAAGGCTTTTACTTATGAATTATATGACTTGATGGAAGCTTCATGCAGTTTTACATTCTATCATATATTATGCTAAGGTAGCTTTTTCTGATGGACTTGCTCCCTTTGGTGTGGTCATTGCAGGTGCTTTGTTTCAATTGGCATTTATAAGAAGATTGGAAGAGTCATACGGTATCTTTCAGGTGACTAAATTTCTTGCACAAATAGATTATGTTGTAATTCTCCGCATGTTTTCCTGTTAACAATCTCCTGGCAGTGACTTTGTTATACTTATTGACGTATCTTTCTTCTATAGGAAGTGCAAGAGTTCTTGACAGAGGCATGCCTGGTTATTTATTGTCCAAGACTTTTGACACATTTGACAGCATGTGCACTAAATGTAGTCGTAGTGAAGGCGGGAAAATGAATGAGACGGTAAATGTCAACATCACCACACCCCCACTAAACCCTATACCAAAATAAAACCATAGCCCCCTATTCTGCATATAGCACCATCTACCCGTCCTTTCATTTAGCCTATAACGTCCCTATCAATCGCAATTGTCTATAACTCCATCATAACACCCCACCGCCAACACCCCCAAATGCAATTCATAAATGTATAAGTAAGTGGTTGCCTTTCATATCTTATTGCCTTAATAGAGTGGTCATATTAAACTCGTTCATCCATTTGTGGAATGTTTGTATCGTTTTTTGCTGGTTTCTTGTCCAATTCAGGTTCATTGGTGATTGGACATAGCTTCATCAAAATTGCATGTATCATTTGTAAAATATTGGATACAATGTAATGCAAGCTCGTTTGTGTTCAGTTGATGACTGGTTATTTATTGTCCATGCCTTTGGACACATTTGACATCATATACACTAAATGTATTCGTATCTTATTGTCCCTGGTAACAACATAGTACCAACATAGTAGCCCTCAGGTTTAGCCATTTATTGTCACCGAAGTAGAAAACATCACATGTACAAAGAAATTACATAGTGGGTTCATTGAACATAATATGACAGTTAATATAAAACAAAAGGATACAATCTGTCGTTTACATTAAACATGAAATTTCTTCGTTGGGGGTTATAGTACCATAAAACCACCAATTCGACACAACAACTCTTGCATGTGCATTTCAATGTCTAAGCGGGAGGACCACACAGGGACGGTGTAACCCCCCAAACGCCGTCTCGTTTTATGCCATACAAACATGAAGCATGAGGCAAATGAGGCGAAAAAACTATTTCGCATTTCCTCATAGGCGTACCGTCCTGAAATAAGGCAGTCTCACCATCGCCACATTTGGAGAGAAACACACGTGTATTTACGCAATTCGCCCAAGCCAAGCCTAAAGCAGGACAAATTCGTCGGCCTGATGTAAAAAACTTTCCTACATTGCCCACTTTTAACCCCGCAAGACTGGTATCAGACCCTATGAAGTCTACCACCTGGTTAGTTACAATAACTACTAACCCAAATTTAAATGCGAGCTCCTTCAGCCGCCCAGCAATCCTAAAAAACAAGGCTGAGCGGTTTATCATATCGGTAGGTGTGCAGTTGTATTGCGAACGGAACAAAGAGGCGATGGAATCAATTACTAAAAGCTTCACTGGCAACCGAGTAGTCGAAGACCGAATCAACTTCTCTGCATTATCCAGCACAACGAGGAGATGTGGTGCATCATGACACTCTGTAACATATATGTCATCACATGGGTTCCCAACTACAATTTCCTCGACTGTCGGATTGAAAGTAGTGACGATTTGATTGAGGCGGCGCAATGGGAATGCACACTGAGTATTTACATATATGGTTGATCCTATCAATCCACCTAAGGCATATGGAAATTGTGCAACAAGTGAAAGTTGGAGGCACAATTGGGTCTTACCTGTTCCGCTTTCTCCGACCATCTCTGTAATTGAATTACAAGCCATACCTCCTCCAAGGCAGTTGTCCAATATTGGGCATCCTAAGCTCAATTTTCTGTTGGGCATGAGCGAAGTAAGACAATTTTCTGGATTCATCTGTTTCGAGAGGGTATGAGTGAATTCAATGTGGTTCTGGTTGTTGTGAGATATCGGGTTGTATATGGTTTAGGTGGGTTGTTTACCATGAATGACTTCAATAATGTAAGTAGTTGGTGGATGGGCTGGCCAGGGGTAAACTAGAGAATTCACACCATAACCAGTGTTAACAAGTACACACATAACCCTTACAGTAATGTATTGTGATCATAGTGCACTTGTAGTGTGGCCGTAGTGTAACCGTAGAGTACTCAGATGAACTCGACGACTCATAGATCACAGGTTAATCCGTAGTGTACTCATAGTGAACTCATCCATTCATGCAACAACACAAGCAGTGGCGGAGGCAGGAAATGTGTCCAGCGGGGGCACCTCTAATATAACAACAATTCTAATACAATGCCCAAAAAAATAGATACAATGCCCTAATAGTTACATTTCACTATATTTGCCCAAAAAACACTATATCAATGACCTCCATAAATAAATCAACCCGATAGTAATTGGTCATTTGAAAATATTTCTCCATAGATCTATTCAATTCAAGTAAATTGTAATAATCAATGAATGAATGAAGATCTAATTCAAAAAAATCACAAATAACAAATCAACAACTAATTTATTTAGCATCAACATGACTAATTAAGAAAATTGCAATTCATACATAATGAATACCAATTTGCAACTCTGTACAAAAAATTCACAATTATGAAAGGGTAAGAAACTTACTTATGAATGATTTGATCTCATGAAAGAAGAAAAAAAAATGAAAGTATTGTGTAAGTATAGTGTGACCATATACCAAGTCAATGAGGTCGCACATATACCATGTTATCTTTATAGTGTGACCATAGTGTGAGTATAGTGTAACCTTAGTGTAATCATATAGTAGTGATAGTGAACTCCTTCATTGGTGGACCAACCAAGTCAATGAGGTCGCACATATACCATGTTATCTTTATAGTGTAACCATAGTGTGCGTATAGTGTAATCATAGAGTAGTCATAGTGAACTCCTTCATTGGTGGACCGACCAAGTCAATGACATATACCATGTTATCTTTATAGTGTGACCATAGTGTACTTATAGTGTAGTCACATAGTCAGAGTGAACTCCTTCGTTCGTGGACCAACTAAGTCAATGAGGTCATGAATATACCATGTTAGCTATGTAATGTGACTATAGTGTGCGTATAGTGTATCCATAGTGGGGTCACACAATAGTCATGGAGTGCTCATAGTGAACTCGTCCATTCCCGTTCAGGTCTCAAATTAACCATCGAAATTTTGATAGTGTGTCCATATAGTGTAAACGTAGTGTAGTTACAGAGTGGTCAGAGTGACCTCGTCTATTCATTGAACAACCAGAGTTAAACTAGGTCACAAAATAACCTTGTTAATTTTATAGTGTAACCATAGTGTACTCATAGTGTAAATGTAGTGTAGTCATAGAGTGCACATATTGAACTCGTCGATTCATAGAACTCAGTAATGAGGTTGCAAAATTACTATGTTAGTTTTATAGTGTAAGCATAGTGTAAGCATAGTAGAGTGCTCATAGTGAACTCCGTCGATTCCAATTCAGGTCGCAAATATACCTTCGCAGTTTTATAGTGTGTCCTTAGTATGAGGATAGTTTAAACGTAGTTCGCAGCCATCCATTCCTATCAACAAACTATTATCAATTGATGGCAATCATACACAACCCCATTCAACCCAAAAAATTGTTACAAGGACGTCAAGATGTTATCCAGATGCTAGCCAATTCTGAAGGAATACACCTAATGATACGCCACCTCTCTAGCTACCTCAATAGCCATTTTCAACCTAAACAAACTAGCATCTTTTCCATGAAAGGCATTTTCTACTGCTCGATTTGAGACAATGTAGTTCAGAAATTGCACAGCAAACACCCCGCAGCTACCCCTGCAGAAAACATCAAAGACCAACAACATTCAACAGTGGTTCACACATGGAAATAAAAAAAAGGGGACGATCGAAGATTGTATACCCGTCAGATTGTTGTGGAATATTCTTGGTTGGGCGTCCAAATCCCCAGGGAATATTGTTGGTTGAGCGTCCAAATTCGCATGTCTCACAATACCAATCATCAATACCAAGCTTGTCCAGAATCCAAGGAAGAGTTGTGGTCAGTGGGTAACATAATTCCCACAGTTTGGACTCAGAAAATTTCTCAATCATGGAATCGTATATGGTCAAAAACTTGGCGCGCAGATCGACTTCAGCAAGAATCCAGTGGCTCTTATCAACATTAAATGGAATAAATAGTCTATGAACAGTGTACCAAGGTTTGGCATTTGACAAGTGATTCCCAATGACATAACTGTGAATGATCTTGAGGTTGCGGGGAAGGGTTCCATGTTTAGGGAATTCCTGAAGGGTTCCTTCGTTAGGGAATTCCTGAAGGGTTCCTTCGTTAGGGAATTCCTCACTAGCTGCATTTCGGAGAAACTCCTGAATTACACAGACAACGTAATTTACCAACACACAATAGAACGTCAGTACAGTTTTAGTGCATTTATACATATAGCAAACAATTTCTGGAAGATATAGAACTTAAAAATTACTTGAAACATCGCATCAGTGGTTGTCCAATCAACACCGAACTGGTACGGGTGAGCTTGTTGCCTTTTCCGGTAAAGGTACAGGGCAACATCAATATGCTGCAAAATGTTCACAATATACATCAAATTTGGCGCATAAAAGGAATAGACGTTGATGCTCAAACCACTATGGAAAATTTTACGCTGCTCGAGCAGCCTCACGCTGCTTCAATTATCACTATGCGTACACTACAGATACACTATGACTACACACATACACTATGCGCACACTACGGTGATCACTACGGTGACATCGATCAGTTTCGTGACTTATACTGTTCATGAGGTCATAAACATTTATAGTGTAGTCATAGTGTATTTATACTGTAGTCATAGTGTATCCGTAGTGTACGCATAGGGACAATTGAAGCAGCACGAGGCTGCTCTAGCGTGAGCAGCGTAAAATTGTCCAACCACTATATACAACAAGGAAAATTTTACGCTGCACAAGCTTGAGCAGTCTCACGCTGCTTCAATTGCCACTATACGCACACTACATACACACTATGTAGCCTGACTTATACTGTTCACGAGGTCACAAAGTTTTATAGTGTAGTCATAGTGTTTTTATAATATAGTGTAGACATAGTGTATCCGTAGTGTGCGTATAGTGACAAGTGACAATTGAAGCAGCGTGAGGCTGCTCAAGCTTGTGCAGGGTAAAATTTTCCATACAACAACCATCCAACATATTTTCGACAAATTTCATACCGTAGTATTTAACCAACCCTCCAACAGCAGCAACTCCTTGAAAAAGAATAGGTCTAGTGAATACACCTCTAGGTCATCCTTGGCTGTTAGACATCTGTACATAACACAATTTTAAATATTCAACATCAAATTGAACAAACTTAAAAAACGAAATTCAAACATATCTTTCAACATAATCGACAGTATAGGACCATTATGACCAAGTTTGGATTATCAAAGGATTATTTGTTGAATGCATGTTCAAGAAACAATACGATTATTATATGGTTAGCAAGTTCAAAACTTGAATGCGGAAAATTGGTGTGAAACTCACGTATTTGTGGTGGCCCAATGCTCGATCTGCTGCACAAGCTCAACCACATCGGATCGTGCTAGTTGAGATTTTGGGTCGTAAGTGGATGCACTCGGATTCACAGAAGACATGACACGTCGCCTTTTGGGAATTGGGTCCGTATATGGAGAGCAGAGTGCTGCTGCTTTTCTCTTATCCCTTTTCCCAACTGGAACCACCTTTTCTTGACCATGGTGACCCGGAATCGACCTTTTACATGCAATTTTTCTGGTGTCTGATGGTCCCTTATTCCTTTCCGACCTTCGGAGCTTCTGTTGTTCTACTATATTGGCTAGGATATCACAATCATCATCATCATCATCATCCACAGTTCCAGCTTGCCTCGCACGTTCCTGTTGCAATTTCCCACATGCTGCTGTCAAAAATCGAGCCAATTCCTTACAAATAACATCATAGTGCTTCGATATTTGCAGCACATCAGGGATGACAGACCACTTGAAAGCTTTGATGGTTGCATCCTTCATCTGTAATCGAGGTGCTGACGACATTGATATCATGGCATCAACATTCGTATTTTCCATTACCACACTAGAAGTACCGTGGTCAACCACCTGGCTGGGAATACATGTTTCAGATTCAACACATGTGCCAACCGGTGCAGTGGAATGCATCACAGAAGTATTGAAGGCCGAGGATGTCATCATGGCAGCAACATTTGTTGTTTCCTTCACCAAACTAGAGGTACCGTGGTCAACAACCTGGCTGGGCATATGTTTTTCAGATTGAACGAATGTGTCACACGGTGCAGTGGAATGCATCACAGGAGTATTAAAGGCTGAGGCAGATGGGGAAGGTCCTACATTTGGTTCCTCTGCTTCTGTCCTAAGAGACGTACTAATATCTTCACCTGCTACATTTTCTGCATGTCGCCTCTTCCGTATGCCCATTAATTCACGCTCCAATGTGGATACTTTTTCCTTAAGTACGGTGTTCTCTTCCATCAACACCTTTACCGTACAGACAACATTGTGGACCAATGTATGCCACTCACATTCATCATTGCCAGTAGGAATTCGCAAAGCTGGGTTGTCTTGTCCAACAACCGGCGTTTGGACTTGTACTGGTTCAGGAATGCCCCATGACCAATATGCCTCTTTCAATTCCGCCTCTGTTGGCATCATATCTGCTACTTCGACCTGCAAGGCAACCATGTACCGATTCACGTAGCTGTTTATAGTATGTGCTCACTTGTTCATATTTCCAACTAAAAGGAACAATATGTATAAGCGAACAATAATAGCACGAACCTTATTTGAACTAAATACTTGGTGATACAAGGTAAAGAAAGGCTCACACTTCAATTGAACCCAGTGGAATAGTCGTGGTAGCCCAACTTTTGGGTCCGGTTTCACCACACGCTTCTCCGTTAGTGCAGGGAGGATTTCATATGCCCAAGCCTGGAATCAGCAAAATGTAACGACTTACTATCATAAAAGTACGTACAACATGTAACTACATTCATATACATGACATGGCAGTGCAATGCCATATTCGTCATTGCACAATACATTCATAGTTCATACAATGGTTACCAAGGTGATACAAGGAAACATACAATTCGATATTTGAAAAATACAACAAAACATTAACATATTAATAACCACCAAAGGCGAAATGTAATGATTTTATGGTGTACCTGGAATGCCAAGGCAAAGCCCCGAAGCTTGTACTTCTTGATTTCGTCACAATGAATTTCTTTTTTCCCCTTTCCCGTGCTGTCACCCTTAGTAGCAATCATCTTATGGCCTTTATGCCTTCCCCCACTTGTTCCACGTGTTGCCTTCCTTCCTTTCTCTGTTCCCTTACTTGTTTCACATACTTCCTCCCTACCCTTGCCCTTATCTTTTTTCTTCATGAATGCAGGGAGAAGTGCCCTTTGGAGAGAGTCATTTGTATAACCCCACGAGACGGTTCCCCAAGGATATTCATTCCACTTGTGTGTATCTTCAACGAGCCGAAAATAATTTAACTCAATGAACCCTGTTGCTTCCCTCCCCAACAATACAGACTCGGCAAAGAGGACAAGGCCCAACTTGAACTTGTCTTCAGGCAGCGAACACCCTTCAACAGCCTTTTCTAGTTCCAAAATTCGAACCTTATCGCTATGAATAAAATACTTTTCCTGCAAAGTACTCTCTGGCATTGTACTCAGGTCAGGCAACTCCCCACAGCGTAACCCAGTGATTAAGGCAAAGTCCTTAATCGTGAATTGATGCACTTGGTCTTTTATTAGAAAACTCGGGCCTTCAAGAGCGTTTACTTCCTTACCAATCAACTTCCGTGACATCAATCCATGAACTACAGGATGCTGCCAGATCATCTCATCCAGGTTATGAAAGTTCCCAAACACACTTTGCTTAAACATTTCGAACACTTCGTCATTTTGTCTAAGTAGATATAAGCACCTGGAGGGAAGGCAAAACCGTTGGACGGATCCACTACACACTTCTTTCTCTGCAATAATTAACTCATAACCCCTATCCATCACCTGCAAGGAAAATAAATTATATTATCTACAAGCTAATAGAGCCATAGCAATAGGTTCTAAGCAAAATCTAACCTAAATAAATGTGCAAGCATAAACTGAGGTCTATACGGTTTTATAACCACATCAACACAGTTCAGGCTTTGGCTTTTTATATATAATTTTTTTGAAAAAAAACTCTATACGGCCATAAGTTTCCAAATACATGAGCCCAAGCTCATTAATACAATAAACCTTCCTTAAATGCATTCTGAGGGATTATTGGTCCAGATTCATCTTTTAAAGGGAGGAGTGATAAAGTGAAACCAAATTGGTCCTTTATTCATGCTTCGGTTGGGTCTCCTTCCCTATTACTCAAGAAAAGTACCAGCTGATTTAAAATGTGCTTATTTAATTAAACACAAGCACACACATTTTCCTTTTCATCATTCTTTGCTGTGCTTGAGGTCCACAAAAATGCATGTACAAAAAACCATATTGAATTGAGACAACTATAGATAGTTAATTAATTCCAAAGGAAAAGATTTTTGTTCCCAACCTATGATAAATAAACGATGAATACAAAATGTTCGAGCAGGCAACATCAAACAGACATTAAACCGGATGAACACGAGACCGCGATGAACATCAAACAAACAAACACCAAACAAACAGCCAACAGCCAACATTCATTTTTATCCGAAATCGAGACAGTAAACATCACAGAACCTAACTCCATTTATTTATATCCGAAATGGAAACACAAAACGAAACTAGGTTCAAACAACTCCATTTATAGTCCGATTTCTACTCACCATTTAGCATGAAATAACGAGACACTGATTGACGGATAGAAACGTTCAGGAACTTCCGACATCCAAGACGAATTCAACCATCAAGGGAAGCTGGCGACTCGTTCTAAAACCTTGTGGGTTTTCTTCACTGTACGCTAACCTCTTCAGATTCTGCTCTCTTGTTCGCTGACTTCGTCGTTCTCCAAGTGTGGCCAGGAATTGTGGGACAGACACGATCTAAGCAAACCCTACCTCGAATACTGACTTCTAAAGGACTACCACAAATATTTTTATATTTTTATCAGGACCAAATTGCAATTTCTTAACAGTAAATTAGCAGGGACCAAGTTGCATTTTCTTAACAGTAATTTGCTTATGGTGGAACTGCCCAACGCTGACCACACAATTTGGTAAAGATTTGGGGGAAAATGCTTAGTTTAATAGTGTGACCGTAGTGCACGTATAGTGTAATAATAGTCTATTCAAAGTGTAGTCATAGTGGACTTGTGCAGGTTGGCAATGAGGGGGGTAATTTTCAATTAAGTCATGGCAAGTACAAACAATTCACACAACAGATCACTTGGGTGACCAGTCACCTAATGTGATGAACCTGATACTTTGTTTCTATACCGAACGTGGTTCCTGAAATACGTGACCAGTCAATTTATTTCCAAACTGAAATATGTGACCAGTCCTTTAATTGACAGTTTGTGTATACTTGTGAATTTGTTCAAACACATTCGGATGCTATGCCAACTTAGGTCCCCAAAACAGATTCAGTGAAGATGAAATCTGCGGGCTATCCACAACTACAACCTATTCAAATCCAGCGGTTCTAATGCAGCAGTTATAGGATGACCAGTCACACGGTTTGTCCAGATTGTATGTCATGTCAAGTTGGTGCATTATTAAATCTGATTTTATGATTAGTCAACTTGTTAACAATTCACAGAAATGGACACAAGGTTTTGGTACCCGGAAAAACCCCAAAAGGGTAAAAAACCGGGGGTCTATCAGGAAGACCGGCCTTCCACTATGAAACGGCAAAAAGATGCCCAATACAAGGTTCAGACAATGCTCAATATCTAATGTACCTAGTCTTAGATGCAGCAGTCCCTCGTGCGGCTTCTTCTTCAATCGCTCCACCTCCAGTGGTACAGATGACTGGTCAATCACTTTCCAGAGAATACACACGTATGTCTGGTCAGCGGCACCAAATGTGAAAGCTGTGAAACTGTATGACCAGTCACCAACAGAGTTACAGTGAGCTAGAGAGCTTCAGTAAATCCGTTGGACAACTGGGTGTTCTACTGCAACAGTTATGAAACTGGGCAGAAAAACACGAAGTCAAAAAGACTCCTAAAACCAATCTTGTCTCAAATAATGCATGAACATGGGAGACAAGATTGCACACTACTATTTCGACTCAAAGATGTATGACTTTAGAGAGAGACCGAAACAGTGAAAGAAACTCTTTCAAAGTTTGGATATGATGAATTTTATGAAAAACCAAACTAAGAAAAAAAACTTCAAATCGGTTGCAAGTCTCAAATTCTTACAAAGTCTCTATATAAGTGAACTACGCACTCAAGAGCTCTAAGAAGAAAACCGGAGAGACAAGGCAACAACCAAGGAGAGATTTTGAAAAAGATGAGTGAAATAATTTAGCTCAAAACTCTCCTTCAAAGTTTGTATGTGATGAAATCTTTTGACAAACAAACTTTGAAACAAAACGCATGCAAGCCTCAAATTCTCATGATATCTCTATGTAAGTGAGATAGATCACTCAAGAGAGAAAGTGAAAAACAAGGAAGGCTGCAGCAAAGAGAGGGTTTGAAAGATGGAGAAAATAAGTTCAAAAACCCTAAGAGAAAGTGGCGGAAGGAGTTTGGTATTTAAACCAAAGGAAGATGTGAAAGGGGCGGCTCAGATCTCTCTAGAGGAGCGGCTGAGATTTTCTTAAACTCTTTTGACCTAGGCAAGATCGAGATAGTGGGATGCAGTTGATTACACAGTGGTTAAAAGCATGCTTCAGCCGGATAAAGACATGACCTGTCTAAACCGGGTAAAAGAGTGTTCTGTCAGGTGACCAATCACCAGTCGACTACACAACGGTTAAACAGATGTTCAGTCAACCCGGATAATAACATGACCTGTTAAAACCGGATAAACCACTGATCTGTCAAGCAACTGATCACCAGTCGCTGTCAGGAACTGAGCTGTCAAAAGCAATGCTTAAGGTGACCAGTCACCAAACATGTGAAAACTGGAATTTGATGAAGAGCACATTTTTCTCAATTTTAAACCTAAGTTTATGAAAACCTTATGCATATGCAAATGATGCTACATGTTGAATTAATCACAGTGCAACTGAACCTGTCTTCATTTCTTGATCTTCACTTCAATCACCTATCACTAAACTTCATCCTAAACTTCTAAAACCTAAATTGAGCATGTGAATGATTTTACAATGTTTTTGTTACAAGGATAGCCAATATTACATTAAGTCTAAGATACAAATATCCTACAATCTCCCCCTTTGGCTTTCCTTGACAAAAACAACCCGATATGCTCACATCTCTCACACTCACCAAGAATTGACTATCAGTGACTAGTCACCAAATGTACCTGCAAGAGACACATATATATCCATGCATATGTGACTAGTCACCAAATGATTGTGACCAGTCAATGAATGTTCCTGCAATTGAAACTCAAGAAATATGTATATATGTATGCATTTTCTCCCCCTAAGTACCATAACATGATATCCACAATTAAGAGAGTTAGCCAGATAAAAAATAGCAATCATGAACATGACAATTTTTATACTCCCCCTAACTCCAAACTTACTCCCCCTTTTTGTCATGGGAAGACAAAGGATTAGTACAAACGGAAGCTTTAGACATGGTAAATACGGAGAGATGAATAAACAAACTATGCAGAAACAGAACAATGAAGAAAGCAGTGTAGTAAGAACATGACTAGTCAACAAAAACTAAGAAACTCATACATGACTAGTCAAATGAAATCAAGGTAAACATGCATGACTTAAGGAATAAGGGAAACTTAAACCATGTAGTAATTAAAGAAACTGAAAGCATAGCACCACAACCATAACACAAACACACAAAAAGCCTCAATGTCCGAGAGGGCATATTATGTTACAACCTGAGAAATACAACATGACAGACATACCACAAAACCATTGTTCAAAATGACTAGTCAAAAATATCAGCAAGCAAAAACAGGCCATAAAACACCACGTTCAACAACAATGCACAGAGCAGAGAATCAATCTCGAGGCAAGTCAGATGACTAACCATATCAAGCAACACATGACAGCAACCACTATCACAATTCTTCTTAACTAATCCAATCAAGACATGATACAACCATCACAATTTACCATAAGACGAATTTAGATCACATCTGAAGCATAAGAAGAACTAGTCATACACAAACATCACGTATCATTCGAGATCAGCACGTGATGGTTCTAGAGTAAACAGAAATTAATCACTACGGACACAGACATGACTGATCACAGAAATATCATAAGATTTAAGTAGCAGACCAATCAACACACCAATCATCAAGAACTTCCCCTAATTACATTACTCGCAGCAAGCATGATTAGGTATACACATTAACAAAGATAGGAGGGGTCATGCAATCAAGTTTTCAAAGCACACTACATCAGCAAACACTCCTAGACAAGGACTAGGTGCAAGACATTATCAATGATCAAATGATGTATATGTTGAGGTCACATAACCAAGATTTGAAAAGCATACCATGACGACCAGTACTCCCCCTAAATCAGATACTCCAAGAAGGGTGACTAGGTACAAGAGGCAATGAATGATTAGAGAAGATAGACACATGACATAGTCAACCACTTGACGCTGTGTCACACATATGACTAGTCAAAAAGTACATAATGTCCATGAAACCGAAAATCATTCAAACAAAACAGATATCATGCACAACAACTACTCCTCCTAAGTAAGATATATCAGAGAATATAGAACAGGGAAAGCGACATGAAGATCAAAAGACAAGGGGTCTTAAATACCAAGATTGGTGACAAGTCAACAAAGAATCGTTTGTACATGAAGAATTGGAATACACATGGCACATGATCAGACAGGCACACTGTTTCCATTGCAAACATGACTGGACATCAAGTTATAACATGTCGAGAGTCACAATAGCTAAACATCACACAAAGATATGAAGACCCACTAACATATTTGATATTTCGAAACAAACACATTAATGATCAATATCTACTCACCGGTCAACAACTAAACATCACCAATTAGTATGACTTGTCCTAGTTAATGCTTGAACAAATATGATGCAAACATAAATAAATTAAGTAAAATGCATGAATTGTATTTTTGTATTCAAACTGATTTTCTCATTCATTTTGACACTTTCAATGACATATTCAAGAGATAAAAAAGATTCAATGACTAAGTCAAACAACATATTTGGGAAGGGGATGACTAGTCATATTGAGTGTACATTACAAAGAAAACAGATTACTATTTGAGGACTCACTATTTCATGCACCCACAACATCTTAAGACTTTCAAACAAGTGATAACTTGCACAATTATATTTTTTGAGTGTAGATCAATCATATCGATTTGAAGTAGTGGTGCAACATTGGCACATCTTTTCTTTGACTCAAGCCCAAAACCCTAATCTTTTGATTTTATTTTTCTTTTGAGTTAGGGCCTTATTGTCCTTCTCGTTTTCATTTTCGAGGAAAATCTCCATTTTTATTTTTAACTACACATCTTTTGAAAAATCAAGAGTCAACATGATTAATCATCATCAAGTAGTAAGGGAATTAGACAAGTGTTGAAAACAAATTTAAATCAACCAACTTTAGAATATGCACTCTTTACTTCTTGATCAAAAGACGGGATTATGACCATTTGACTCAATCTAGGGCTTCAATTATATCTAACAAATATCCAATTGATAGTATCAACACAAAGAAAAACCAGTTTGAGAGGCGTTTTTCAATTTAGAGATGATGCATGATATGCAAGAATTGAAAAATACACAAGCATTAACTGTGACTAGTCACACTAGTCAATAGAGCAGATTCCAAGACTTTTGCGAAGACCAGTCAAGACCTGATCCTCCAAAGGTTTGGTTAGAATATCAGCAAGTTGGTTTTCCGAGGGCACAAATTTAAGCACTAATGTCTTTGACTCAACGAGATCTCTAATGAAGTGGTGCCTAATATCAATGTGTTTGGTCCTAGAATGTTGCACCGGGTTCTCAGAGATGCATATAGCACTCGTGTTATCACAATATATGAGGAACTGGTCCTCGACTATGCCATAGTCACTAAGCATTTGCTTCATCCAAAGCAACTGTGTGCAGCAACTACCTACTGCTATGTACTCTGCCTCAGCAGTGGATAATGAGACCGAATTTGTTTCTTACTATACCAAGAAACCATGTTGTTTCCTAGATAGAAGACACCACCGGAGGTACTCTTTCGATCATCACTACATCCTGCCCAGTCAGCATCACTAAACCCAACAAGATTTGTATTTGTGTCAAATGTGTACCAAATACCATAAGACAATGTCCCACTAATGTACTTGATGACCCTTTTTACAGCATGAAGATGAGACTCTCTAGGGTCACTTTGGAAGCGAGCACATACTCCAACCGAGAAGGAGATGTCTGGTCTACTTGCAGTAAGGTACAACAAGCTGCCAATCATACTTCTGTAGAGTGTCTGGTCAACACTCTTTCCCTTTTTATCACTAGACAACTTAGTGGATTTGCTCATGGGAGTCCTAGCGGGTTTGGAAGATGAAAAACCAAATTTGTTCACAAGATTTGCAGCATATTTGGATTGGGAAATGAAGAGACCAGTCTCTTCTTGCCTAATTTGCAAACCAAGAAAATAATTCAATTCACCAATGAGACTCATCTCAAATTCACTAGTCATAATCTTTATGAACTGTTGAACTTGGGATTCGGACGTGGAACCAACAACAATATCATCAACATAGATCTGAGCAACCACAACATCATTCTTGGTTCGTTTGATAAACAAAGTTTTGTCCACCGAACCACGAGTATAGCCATTTGACAGAAGATGACTAGACAACCTATCATACCAAGCTCTAGGAGCTTGCTTCAAACCATACAAAGCCTTTTTCAATTTATACACACCATTGGGCATATGAGGATCCTCAAAGCCTTTTGGTTGTTCAACAAACACATCCTCATTCAAGTATCCATTGAGAAATGCCGTTTTGACATCCATTTGATACAACTTGAATTTAAGATGACAAGCAATAGCACACAACAAACGGACTGATTCAAGTCTAGCTACAGGAGCAAAAGTTTCCTCAAAATCGATGCCTTCGACTTGAGAATATCCCTGAGCAACAAGTCTAGCCTTGTTCCTCACTATGTGACCAGTCTCATCACTCTTATTCTTAAAGATCCACTTTGTGCCTATGACATTTGAGGTGACTGGTCTCTTGACCAATGTCCAGACTTGATTTCTCTCAAACTGATTCAGCTCTTCTTGCATGGCAAGCACCCATTCCTCATGGATGAGAGCTTCTTTGATGTTCTAGGGCTCTATTGTGCAGACATAACACACATGTGCTACTTCACTTTGGATCTGACCTCTAGTCCTCACACCCTCTTTTACTGACCCAATTATGTTCTGTTCAGGATGTCTAGACACTACCCAGTTTGGCTTTTTCTTTGGTGGTTGACTAGACACTTCTGAACCTTCAGAGTGAGAACCAGATGACTGGTCATCTTGTTCTGTCTCAGTCTCACTAGCAGACTCAGTGACCTTCTCAGGAAACAGACCATCTTCATCTAAGGCTAACTCAACTGACGCATCAAGATCGTCAATTGTGACATTTATGGATTCCATGATGATATTGGTTCTAATATTGAAAACTCTATAGGCTCGACTGGTCGTGGAGTACCCAAGAAAAATGCCTTCATCACTCTTGGGATCAAACTTGGCAAGGTGTTCCCTATCTCTCAGTATGTAACAAGTCCTCCAAAGACTCTTAGGTGACTGATCATTGGTTTCTTCCCTTTCCAGATCTCATAGGGAGTCTGGTCTGTGCCTGGTCTCAAGTAGACTCGATTGGAAATATAACAAGCAGTATTAATGGCCTCGGCCCACAGATTCTTAGCCAGATTTTTGCTATTGAGCATCACTCTAGCCATTTCAATCAAGACTCTATTTTTCCTCTCAACAATTCCATTTTGTTGAGGGGTAATTGGAGCCGAAAACTCATGCTTTATGCCCATGCTGGCACAGAATTCAGCAAACAAGGAATTCTCAAACTCAGTGCCATGATCAGTCCTAATTCTGACAACAGAGGAGTGACCAGTCACAACCTCATTCTGAATTTACTTGAATACCGTCACAAAATTTTGAAAAGTATCAGACTTTTCTCTCAAAAAAGACACCCAAGAAAACCTACTGAAATCATCAACAATCACAAGAATGTATTTCTTACCACCAACAGACACGGTTTGAACTGGACCAACAAGATCCATATGAATGAGTTCAAGGGGGTGACTAGTCCCAACATCCTTGACTCTCTTGTGTGCGACACGTGACTGTTTGCCCAACTGACATGGACCACAAATGTGCTTAGACGGCTTATCTAGTTTAGGAATACCTCTAACAAGCTGCTTTTTGGCCAAGGTGTACAAATCATTGAAATTCATATGTCCTAACCGTTGATTCCATAAAGCAGTGGTCTTATCAGTCACAGAGTGACAGGTCACCTTGGTAGCCAGGGTTTGGTTATCAAGTGTATAACAGTTGTCATTAGATCTGTCTGTCCTGACTAGATCCCGACCCTTGCAATCAATAATCCTACAACCTTTTGTTGACATGCAGACTTCCTCAGCCCACTGATCACACAAGTGTGATACACTGATCACACAAGGTTGGACTTAAGGCCTTCTACATACCTTAAATTTTCAAGGACTGGTAGACCCGGAAGTTTAACGCTACCTTGACCAGTCATCTTAGCAGTTTCACCACCTCCAAATTCAACACAACCACCATCAAAATTTTTAAAATTTACAAAGACAGATTTGTCACCAGACATGTGTTTGGAACAGTCACTGTCAATGTACCAACGAGTTGGATCACGCACATTCAAGACAGACAAAGCGACTAGACACTTTTCATTTTTCTTTACCCACTTGTTCTTAGGAGCACTAGGTGAAGAAGAAGATGACCCAACAAGCTTAGCAATCCTGGTTACTTCAATAAGTAACAAATCAACCTGTTCTTTAAGTGTCCTTCTTTGTCTTACCTTTTGTTTTTTTTTTTTGTTTCTTTGCGCCTCTCCGGCCTTTTGCCGCCGGTGGCGCCCCGGGGGTCCCTTGGTGGTCCTTGTGGGCGCGTTGGGGCAGGGGGCCCTCCTCGCCCCTTTTTTCTTCTTTTTGTTCTATGCTTCTTGTTTATTTGTGTCTGGTGGTGGGGGGGGGGGTGTGGCGGGGGGGGGTTTTCCTATCCTAGCTTGGTTGGTGAGGGGGCGGGGCCGCCCCCCCCTACGCACACCCTCCACCACTCCCCTCATTCTTTTTTTTCCCCTCATTTAGCCCCTTTTCTCTCCTTGCCCCGCCCCTTGGGAGATCATTTTCCCCTTCTTGTGGTGTTTTTTTGTGTTCAACCCAGTGGGCATTAGATTGCTTGGGTGACTCTCCTTCCTCTTTTAACTTAAGACTTTTACTATGCATGGGATTAATATCATTTTCTGTAGGATATTTGTATCTTAGACTTAATGTAATATTGGCTATCCTTGTAACAAAAACATTGTAAAATCATTCACATGCTCAATCTAGGTTTTAGAGTTTAGCTTTAGGCTTAGAGATAGGTGATTGAAGTGAAGATCAAGAAATGAAGAAGTGTGCAGATGCATTGTGATCAATCAGCACCTCATATCATTTGCATATGAATAAGGTTTTCATAAACTTAGGTTTAAAATTGAGAAAAATGTGTTTTTTCATCAAAATTCCAGTTTTCATATGTTTGGTGACTGGTCACCTTAAGCTTTGCTTTTGACAGCTCAGTTCGTGACAGTGACTGGTGATCAGTTGCTTGACAGATCAGTGCTTTGTCCGGTTTTAAACAGATCAGTGCTTTATCAGGTTTTAAACAGGTCATGTTATTATTCGGGTTGACTGAACATCTGTTTAACCGATGGTTAGTCAGCTACACCCCACTACCTCGGTTTTGACTAGTTTTGACAGATCTTGTTGTTGTCCGGTCAAGCATGCTTTTAACCGTTATGTATTCGATTGGTGATTGGTCACCTGGCAGAACACGCTTTTACCCGGTTTAGACAGGTCATGTCTCTATCCGGCTGAAACATGCTTTTAACCACTGTGTAATAGACTGCATCCCACTATCTCGACCTTGCCTAGGTCAAAAGAGTTTAAGGAAATCTCAGCCGCTCCTCTAGAGAAATCTGAGCCGCCCCTTTCATATTTCCCTTGGCTATAAATATCAAACTCTTTCCGCCACTTTCTCTTGGGGTTTTTGCACATACATTATCTTCATTGCATATTTCAAAAACTCTCATATTGTTGCTGCCTTCTTGTTCGGTATTGAACCTTAAATCCTTGTGAGCTTTCATTCACATAAAGTTTGTACAAGGATTCTTAAGGATGGCAAGCACATGAACTTCTTTCAAAGTTTCGGTTTTTCAAACATTCATCTTTGAAGGAAACCTTGAAGAAGTTCTTATCTTCACCGTTTCAACTTCCAAGTTTTCAAAACTCATTTAGTTTAGAAGTTGAAATAGCGGTCTTCAATCTTGTCTCCCATGTTCACACATTATTTGAGACAAGGTTGATTTTTAGGAGTCATTTGACTTCATGTTTTTCTGCCCAGTTTTTGTGACTGTTGCAGCAAAACACCTAGTTGTCCAGTGGGTTTACTGAAGCTCTTTAGCTCTCTGTAATTCTGCTGGTGACTAGTCACATATTATTCACAGCATACATTCTTGGTGCCACTGACCAGACATACGTGTGTATTCTCTGGAAAGTGTATGACCAGTCATCTGTACCACTGGAGGTGAAGCGATTGAAGAAGAAGCCGCACGAGGGACTGCTGCATCTAAGACTAGGTACATTAGATATTGAGCATTGTCTGAACCTTGTATTGGGCATCTTTTTGCCGTTTCATAGTGGAAGGCCGGTCTTCTGATAGACCCCCGGTTTTTTACCCGTTTGGGGTTTTTCCGGGTACCAAAACATTGTGTCCATCTCTTTGATTTGTTAACCACTTGGCTAATCATAAAATCAGATTTAATTATGCACCAACTTGACTTAACATGCAATCTGGACAATATCGAGTGACTGGTCATCCTATAAACTGCTGCATTAGAACCGCTGGATTTGAATAGGTTGTAGTTGTGGATAGCCCGCAGATTTCATCTTCACTGAATCTGTTTTGGGGACCTAAGTTGGCATTGCATCCGAGTGTGTTTGAACAAGTTCACAAGCCTACATGAACTGTAAATTAAAAGACAGTTCACATAGTTCAGTTTGGAAACAAAGTGACTGGTCACGTTATTTCAGTGTGAAAACAAAGTGACTGGTCACATTGTTCGGTATAGAAACAAAGTATCAGGTTCATCACATTAGGTGACTGGTCACCTAAGTGATCTATTGTTTGAATTGTTTGTACTTGCCGTGACTTAATTGAAAATTACCCCCCTCATTGCCAACCTGCAATTGGCATCAGAGCAGGGCTTTAGACATACTTAAAGCAGGTCTAGGGACTGGTTGGTTAAGGGTCTAGTCATGGAAAGAGATCGAGTAGCCGGTTCGGTGAATTCACCTCCCTACTTCGATGGAACAAACTATGCTGCTTGGCGTGATAAATTTGAGATTTTTCTTGATGCTTATGATGAGTTTGCTTTCCAGTATTTGTCTGTTGAATGGCGTTTTAGAATTGTTGACGGTGAGAGAGTGAATATTCCAAGAGATGACTGGACACAGGTCCAAGTCAATGCGTCTAATGCAAACAAGAAAGCTAGGAACGCCATAGCTGTTGCTGTATCCAGTGCACAATATTCACATATTCAGCACTGTACAACAGCTAGGGAAGCTTGGGATAGATTGCGTGTCATTCATGAGGGTGATGACCAGGTCCGGGATTTAAAACTTGAAATGGTTCTGTCCGAGTTCGAGGAACTCCGGATGACTGATTCCGAGAGCTTCTCGGATTTTTATCTCAGACTTGAGAGTGTCACTAATGCAGCGATGAGTCTAGGGTCACCAATTTCAGAGCTTACAGTTGTTCAAAAAATCTTAAGGGTGTTGCCTAGGAGGTTTTCCGCGAAGAAGACCGCAATCAAAGAATGTCAAAACATGTCGGACATAAAGCTTCCTAAACTTGTTGGTAAATTAAAGACTTATGAGCTGGAATTAAAATTGGAAGAGAGTATGCACAAAAAGGACAAAGGTGTTGCACTACAGAGTGTGACCGATCATCCTGAACCCAAAAGTTCTAAGTCTGACCAGTCATCCTCTGTTGATGATGATATGGCACTGTTTGTCAACAGGTTTAGAAGAATTCTAAGGGATAGAAAGGATCACAAGGGTAGTACAAGCTATCCTAGAGAGTCAAAGTTCAAACCTCAGGGTGAAATGACTAATGAAAAGAAATTTGAAAAGAACTCAGGGTCTAGAGAGAATAAGTTCAAGAAGGGTCCTGTGAAGTGTTTTACTTGTGGTGGGACTGGTCACATTTCTGTTGATTGTGCTAACAATAAGAAAAAGTCATACAAAGGCAAGGATAAGGCCTTGAAAGCATCTTGGAGTGATAGTGAGGATGAGGAATCACTTCACTCTAACTCTTCTTCTGATAATGAAGATGATGAGATTGCCTTTGTTGTTAGAATCTCTGATCACAACTCAGTGGGTGAGGAATCCGAGTCGGGTTCACAACACATGATTGATGATGACCAGTCACCTGAGATGTATTGTCCTGTTTTTCATGATTATGATGCTCTTCCAGAGAATCAGACTTATGAGAAGATGTGTGAAAGGTATGATGCCTTATTTGATGAAACTTGTGTGATCAAGGCTGATAGCATTGAGCTGGAAAAGCGCTGTAATGAGTTGGAACTGGAAAAGGCTGCACTCTGTCTCGCTTTAGAGGATTACGAGACCGGTCATTCGCATAAAGAAAGGGAGAGTGCAGATGACCAGTCATCTGAGTCTAGATTTGAAGTTTTGTATACACAGATGTGTATTCAGTATGAAAAGGTTAAAAAGGAGAATCTAGATCTTAGACATCTACTGTGCACCTCAGAAAATGATATTAATCTCATGCATAGTAAAAGTCTTAAGTTAAAAGAGGAAGTTGAGTCACTCAAGCAATCTAATGTCCACTTGGTTGAATATAATAAATCACTGCAAGTAAAGGTTAATGATCTGTCAATTGGTTCGGCTAAGTTAGACAAGATGCTTAATGTTGGGAAAAGTCACAATGATAGGACTGGTCTAGGTTTTGTAGCTGATGGGTCTGGTCCCTCAACTTCACAAACCAGGTTTGTAAAAGCTACTCCAGCAACTTCATCTAAATCACCTGTCATCTCAGTTACACCTGAATCTAGAGTCAGCATAGATAAAATGAGCAATCAAGTGTCGTCTAGGTCCACTGTTCCTTCAAGGACCAGATATGTACCCACGTGTCACCACTGTGGTGTGACTGGTCACATAAGGCCTAAGTGTCCGAAACTTAAAATCAAAGGTCAGACTAAGCATAATGGGACACTTAAAGAACAGGTTGATTTGTTACTTATTGAAGTAACCAGGATTGCTAAGCTTGTTGGGTCATCTTCTTCTTCACCTAGTGCTCCTAAGAACAAGTGGGTAAAGAAAAATGAAAAGTGTCTAGTCGCTTTGTCTGTCTTGAATGTGCGTGATCCAACTCGTTGGTACATTGACAGTGGCTGTTCCAAACACATGTCTGGTGACAAATCTGTCTTTGTAAATTTTAAAAATTTTGATGGTGGTTGTGTTGAATTTGGAGGTGGTGAAACTGCTAAGATGACTGGTCAAGGTAGTGTTAAACTTCCGGGTCTACCAGTCCTTGAAAATGTAAGGTATGTAGAAGGCCTTAAGTCCAACCTTATCAGTGTATCACACTTGTGTGATCAGTGGGCTGAGGAAGTCTGCATGTCAACAAAAGGTTGTAGGATTATTGATAGCAAGGGTCGGGATCTAGTCAGGACAGGCAGATCTAATGACAACTGCTATACACTTGATAGCCAAACCCTGGCTACCAAGGTGACCTGTCACTCTGTGACTGATAAGACCACTGCTTTATGGCATCAACGGTTAGGACATATGAACTTCAATGATTTGTACACCTTGGCCAAAAAGCAGCTTGTTAGAGGTATTCCTGAACTAGATAAGCCGTCTAAACACATTTGTGGTCCATGCCAGTTGGGCAAACAGTCACGTGTCGCACACAAGAGAGTCAAGGATGTTGGGACTAGTCACCCCCTTGAACTCATTCACATGGATCTTGTTGGTCCAGTTCAAACCGTGTCTGTTGGTGGTAAGAAATACATTCTTGTGATTGTTGATGATTTCAGTAGGTTTTCTTGGGTGTCCTTCTTGAGAGAAAAGTCCGATGCTTTTCAAAATTTTGTGACGGTATTCAAGCAAATTCAGAATGAGGTTGTGACTGGTCACCCCTCTGTTGTCAGAATTAGGACTGATCATGGCACTGAGTTTGAGAATTCCTTGTTTGCTGAGTTCTGTGCCAGCATGGGCATAAAGCATGAGTTTTCGGCTCCAATTACCCCTCAACAAAATGGAGTTGTTGAGAGGAGAAATAGAGTCTTGATTGAAATGGCTAGAGTGATGCTCAATAGCAAAAATCTGGCTAAAAATCTGTGGGCCGAGGCCATTAATACTGCTTGCTATATTTCCAATCGAGTCTACTTGAGACCAGGCACATACCAGACTCGCTATGAGATCTGGAAAGGGAAGAAACCAATGATCAGTCACCTAAGAGTCTTTGGCAGTACTTGTTACATATTGAGAGATAGGGAACACCTTGCCAAGTTTGATCCCAAGAGTGATGAAGGCATTTTTCTTGGGTACTCCATGACCAGTCGAGCCTATAGAGTTTTCAATCTTAGAACCAATACCATCATGGAATCCATAAATGTCACAATTGACGATCTTGATGCGTCAGTTGAGTTAGCCTTAGATGAAGATGGTCTGTTTCCTGAGAAGGTCACTGAGTCTACTGGTGAGACTCAGGCAGAACAAGATGACCAGTCATCTGGTTCTGAAGTGTCTAGTAAACCACCAAAGAAAAAGCCAAACTGGGTAGTGTCTAGACATCCTGCAGAACATAATTGGGTCAGTAAAAGAGGGTGTGAGGACTAGAGGTCAGATCCAAAGTGAAGTAGCACATGTGTGTTATGTCTGCACAATAGAGCCCAAGAACATCAAAGAAGCTCTTATCCATGAGGAATGGGTGCTTGCCATGCAAGAAGAGCTGAATCAGTTTGAGAGAAATCAAGTCTGGACATGGTCAAGAGACCAGTCACCTCAAATGTCATAGGCACAAAGTGGATCTTTAAGAATAAGAGTGATGAGACTGGTCACATAGTGAGGAACAAGGCTAGGCTTGTTGCTCAGGGATATTCTCAAGTCGAAGGCATCGATTTTGAGGAAACTTTTGCTCCTGTAGCTAGACTTGAGTCAGTCCGTTTGTTGTGTGCTATTGCTTGTCATCTTAAATTCAAGTTGTATCAAATGGATGTCAAAACGGCATTTCTCAATGGATACTTGAATGAGGATGTGTTTGTTGAACAACCAAAAGGCTTTGAGGATCCTCATATGCCCAATGGTGTGTATAAATTGAAAAAGGCTTTGTATGGTTTGAAGCAAGCTCCTAGAGCTTGGTATGATAGGTTGTCTAGTCATCTTCTGACAAATGGCTATACTCGTGGTTCGGTGGACAAAACTTTGTTCATCAAACGAACCAAGAATGATGTTGTGGTTGCTCAGATCTATGTTGATGATATTGTTGTTGGTTCCACGTCTGAATCCCAAGTTCAACAGTTCATAAAGATTATGACTAGTGAATTTGAGATGAGTCTCATTGGTGAATTGAATTATTTTCTTGGTTTACAAGTTAGGCAAGAAGAGACTGGTCTCTTCATTTCCCAATCCAAATATGCTGCAAATCTTGTGAACAAATTTGGTTTTTCATCTTCCAAACCCGCTAGGACTCCCATGAGCAAATCCACTAAGTTGTCTAGTGATAAAAAGGGAAAGAGTGTTGACCAGACACTCTCAGAAGTATGATTGGCAGCTTGTTGTACCTTACTGCAAGTAGACCAGACATCTCCTTCTCTGTTGGAGTTTGTGCTCGATTTCAAAGCGATCCTAGAGAATCACATCTTCATGCTGTAAAAAGGGTCATTAAGTACGTTAGTGGGACGCTGTCTTATGGCATATGGTATACATTTGACACAAATACCAATCTTGTTGGGTTTAGTGATGCTGACTGGGCAGGATGTAGTGATGATCGGAAAAGCACCTCCGGTGGTGTCTTTTATCTAGGAAACAACATGGTTTCTTGGTATAGCAAGAAGCAAAATTCGGTTTCGTTGTCCACTGCTGAGGCAGAATACATAGCAGTAGGGAGTTGCTGCACACAGTTGCTTTGGATGAAGCAAATGCTTAGTGACTATGGCATAGTCGAGGACCAGTTCCTCATATATTGTGATAACACGAGTGCTATATGCATCTCTAGAGAACCCGGTACAGCATTCTAGGACCAAACACATTGATATTAGGCACCACTTCATTAGAGATCTCGTTGAGTCAAAGACATTAATGCTTAAATTTGTGCCCTCGGAAAAACAGCTTGCTGATATTCTCACAAAACCTTTGGAGGATCAGGTCCTGACTGGTCTTCGCAAAAGTCTTGGAATCTGCTTTATTGACTAGTGTGACTAGTCACAGTTAATGCTTGTGTATTTTTCAATTCCTGCATATCATGCATCATCTCTAAATTGAAAAACACCTCTCAAACTGGTTTTTCTTTGTGTTGATACTATCAATTGGATATTTGTTAGATATAATTGAAGCCCTAGATTGAGTCAAATGGTCATAATCCCGTCTCTTGATCAAGAAGTAAAGAGTGCATATTCTAAAGTTGGTTGATTTAAATTTGTTTTCAACACTTGTCTAATTCCCTTACTACTTGATGATGATTAATCATGTTGACTCTTGATTTTTCAAAAGATGTGTAGTTAAAAATAAAAATGGAGATTTTCCTCGAAAATGAAAACGAGAAGGACAATAAGGCCCTAACTCAAAAGAAAAATAAAATCAAAAGATTAGGGTTTTGGGCTTGAGTCAAAGAAAAGATGTGTCAATGTTGCACCACTACTTCAAATCGATATGATTGATCTACACTCAAAAAATATAATTGTGCAAGTTATCACTTGTTTGAAAGTCTTAAGATGTTGTGGGTGCATGAAATAGTGAGTCCTCAAATAGTAATCTGTTTTCTTTGTAATATACACTCAATATGACTAGTCATCCCCTTCCCAAATATGTTGTTTGACTTAGTCATTGAATCTTTTTTATCTCTTGAATATGTCATTGAAAGTGTCAAAATGAATGAGAAAATCAGTTTGAATACAAAAATACAATTCATGCATTTTACTTAATTTATTTATGTTTGCATCATATTTGTTCAAGCATTAACTAGGACAAGTCATACTAATTGGTGGTGTTTAGTTGTTGACCGGTGAGTAAATATTGATCATTAACGTGTTTGTTTCGAAATATCAAATATGTTAGTGGGTCTTCATATCTTTGTGTGATGTTTAGCTATTGTGACTCTCGGCATGTTATAACTTGATGTCCAGTCATGTTTGCAATGGAAACAGTGTGGCTGTCTGATCATGTGCCATGTGTATTCCAATTCTTCATGTACAAACGATTCTTTGTTGACTTGTCACCAATCTTGGTATTTAAGACCCCTTGTCTTTTGATCTTCATGTCGCTTTCCCTGTTCTATATTCTCTGATATATCTTACTTAGGAGGAGTAGTTGTTGTGCATGATATCTGTTTCGCTTGAATGATTTTTCAGTTTCATGAACCGTGTACTTTCTGACTAGTCATGTGTGTGACACAGCGTCAAGTGGTTGACTATGTCATGTGTCTATCTTCTCTAATCATTCATTGCCTCTTGTACCTAGTCACCCTTCTTGGAGTATTTGATTTAGGGGGAGTACTGGTCGTCATGGTATGCTTTTCAAATCTTGGTTATGTGACCTCAACATATACATCATTCGATCATTGATAATGTCTTGCACCTAGTCCTTGTCTAGGAGTGTTTGCTGATGTAGTGTGCTTTGAAAACTTGATTGCATGACCCCTTCTATCTTTGTTGATGTGTATGCCTAATCATGCTTGATGTGAGTAATGTAATTAGGGGAAGTTCTTGATGATTGGTGTGTTGATTGGTCTGCTACTTAAATCTTATGATATTTCTGTGATCCAGCGGGATAATTTCTGTCATGTGATTAATTTCTGTTTACACTAGAACCATCACGTGCTGATCTTGAATGATAAGTGATCTTTGTGTTATGGTTGTGGTGCTATGCTTTCAGTTTCTTTAATTACTACATGGTTTAAGTTTCCCTTATTCCTTAAGTCATGCATGTTTACCTTGATTTCATCTGACTAGTCATGTATGAGTTTCTTAGTTTTTGTTGACTAGTCATGTTCTTACTACACTGCTTTCTTCATTGTTCTGTTTCTGCATAGTTTGTTTATTCATCTCTCCGTATTTACCATGTCTAAAGCTTCCGTTTGTGCTAATCCTTTGTCTTCCCATGACAAAAAGGGGGAGTAAGTTTGGAGTTAGGGGGAGTATAAAAATTGCCATGTTCATGATTGCTATTTTTTATCTGGCTAACTCTCTTAATTGTGAATATCATGTTATGGTACTTAGGGGGAGAAAATGCATACATATATACATATTTCTTGAGTTTCAATTGCAGGTACATTCATTGACTGGTCACAGTCATTTGGTGACTAGTCACATATGCATGGATATATATGTCTCTTGCAGGTACATTTGGTGACTAGTCACTGCCAGTCAATTCTTGGTGAGTGTGAGAGATGTGAGCATATCGGGTTGTTTTTGTCAAGGAAAGCCAAAGGGGGAGATTGTAGGATATTTGTATCTTAGACTTAATGTAATATTGGCTATCCTTGTAACAAAAACATTGTAAAATCATTCACATGCTCAATCTAGGTTTTAGAGTTTAGCTTTAGGCTTAGAGATAGGTGATTGAAGTGAAGATCAAGAAATGAAGAAGTGTGCAGATGCATTGTGATCAATCAGCACCTCATATCATTTGCATATGAATAAGGTTTTCATAAACTTAGGTTTAAAATTGAGAAAAATGTGTTTTTCATCAAAATTCCAGTTTTCATATGTTTGGTGACTGGTCACCTTAAGCTTTGCTTTTGACAGCTCAGTTCGTGACAGTGACTGGTGATCAGTTGCTTGACAGATCAGTGCTTTGTCCGGTTTTAAACAGATCAGTGCTTTATCAGGTTTTAAACAGGTCATGTTATTATTCGGGTTGACTGAACATCTGTTTAACCGATGGTTAGTCAGCTACACCCCACTACCTCGGTTTTGACTAGTTTTGACAGATCTTGTTGTTGTCCGGTCAAGCATGCTTTTAACCGTTATGTATTCGATTGGTGATTGGTCACCTGACAGAACACGCTTTTACCCGGTTTAGACAGGTCATGTCTCTATCCGGCTGAAACATGCTTTTAACCACTGTGTAATAGACTGCATCCCACTATCTCGACCTTGCCTAGGTCAAAAGAGTTTAAGGAAATCTCAGCCGCTCCTCTAGAGAAATCTGAGCCGCCCCTTTCATATTTCCCTTGGCTATAAATATCAAACTCTTTCCGCCACTTTCTCTTGGGGTTTTTGCACATACATTATCTTCATTGCATATTTCAAAAACTCTCATATTGTTGCTGCCTTCTTGTTCGGTATTGAACCTTAAATCCTTGTGAGCTTTCATTCACATAAAGTTTGTACAAGGATTCTTAAGGATGGCAAGCACATGAACTTCTTTCAAAGTTTCGGTTTTTCAAACATTCATCTTTGAAGGAAACCTTGAAGAAGTTCTTATCTTCACCGTTTCAACTTCCAAGTTTTCAAAACTCATTTAGTTTAGAAGTTGAAATAGCGGTCTTCAATCTTGTCTCCCATGTTCACACATTATTTGAGACAAGGTTGATTTTTAGGAGTCATTTGACTTCATGTTTTTCTGCCCAGTTTTTGTGACTGTTGCAGCAAAACACCTAGTTGTCCAGTGGGTTTACTGAAGCTCTTTAGCTCTCTGTAATTCTGCTGGTGACTAGTCACATATTATTCACAGCATACATTCTTGGTGCCACTGACCAGACATACGTGTGTATTCTCTGGAAAGTGTATGACCAGTCATCTGTACCACTGGAGGTGAAGCGATTGAAGAAGAAGCCGCACGAGGGACTGCTGCATCTAAGACTAGGTACATTAGATATTGAGCATTGTCTGAACCTTGTATTGGGCATCTTTTTGCCGTTTCATAGTGGAAGGCCGGTCTTCTGATAGACCCCCGGTTTTTTACCCGTTTGGGGTTTTTCCGGGTACCAAAACATTGTGTCCATCTCTTTGATTTGTTAACCGCTTGGCTAATCATAAAATCAGATTTAATTATGCACCAACTTGACTTAACATGCAATCTGGACAATATCGAGTGACTGGTCATCCTATAAACTGCTGCATTAGAACCGCTGGATTTGAATAGGTTGTAGTTGTGGATAGCCCGCAGATTTCATCTTCACTGAATCTGTTTTGGGGACCTAAGTTGGCATTGCATCCGAGTGTGTTTGAACAAGTTCACAAGCCTACATGAACTGTAAATTAAAAGACAGTTCACATAGTTCAGTTTGGAAACAAAGTGACTGGTCACGTTATTTCAGTGTGAAAACAAAGTGACTGGTCACATTGTTCGGTATAGAAACAAAGTATCAGGTTCATCACATTAGGTGACTGGTCACCTAAGTGATCTTTTGTTTGAATTGTTTGTACTTGCCGTGACTTAATTGAAAATTACCCCCCTCATTGCCAACCTGCATTTTTTTTGTTGCGGGGGAGGTGTCTGATCTATATTTTCTCTTTTTTTTCCTTTTTTTTTTGAATACACATCTGTGTATACAAAACTTCAAATCTAGACTCAGATGACTGGTCATCTGCACTCTCCCTTTCTTTATGTGAATGACCGGTCTCGTAATCCTCTAAAGCGAGACAGAGTGCAGCCTTTTCCAGTTCCAACTCATTACAGCGCTTTTTCAGCTCAATGCTATCAGCCTTGATCACACAAGTTTCATCAAATAAGGCATCATACCTTTCACACATCTTCTCATAAGTCTGATTCTCTGGAAGAGCATCATAATCATGAAAAACAGGACAATACATCTCAGGTGACTGGTCATCATCAGTCATGTGTTGTGAACCCGACTCGGATTCCTCACCCACTGAGTTGTGATCAGAGATTCTAACAACAAAGGCAATCTCATCATCTTCATTATCAGAAGAAGAGTTAGAGTGAAGTGATTCCTCATCCTCACTATCACTCCAAGATGCTTTCAAGGCCTTATCCTTGCCTTTGTATGACTTTTTCCTATTGTTAGCACAATCAACAGAAATGTGACCAGTCCCACCACAAGTAAAACACTTCACAGGACCCTTCTTGAACTTATTCTCTCTAGACCCTGAGTTCTTTTCAAATTTCTTTTCATTAGTCATTTCACCCTGAGGTTTGAACTTTGACTCTCTAGGATAGCTTGTACTACCCTTGTGATCCTTTCTATCCCTTAGAATTCTTCTAAACCTGTTGACAAACAGTGCCATATCATCATCAACAGAGGATGACTGGTCAGACTTAGAACTTTTGGGTTCAGGATGATCGGTCACACTCTGTAGTGCAACACCTTTGTCCTTTTTGTGCATACTCTCTTCCAATTTTAATTCCAGCTCATAAGTCTTTAATTTACCAACAAGTTTAGGAAGCTTTATGTCCGACATGTTTTGACATTCTTTGATTGCGGTCTTCTTCGCGGAAAACCTCCTAGGCAACACCCTTAAGATTTTTTGAACAACTGTAAGCTCTGAAATTGGTGACCCTAGACTCATCGCTGCATTAGTGACACTCTCAAGTTTGAGATAAAAATCCGAGAAGCTCTCGGAATCAGTCATCCGGAGTTCCTCGAACTCGGACAGAACCATTTCAAGTTTTAAATCCCGGACCTGGTCATCACCCTCATGAATGACACGCAATCTATCCCAAGCTTCCCTAGCTGTTGTACAGTGCTGAATATGTGAATATTGTGCACTGGATACAGCAACAGCTATGGCGTTCCTAGCTTTCTTGTTTGCATTAGACGCATTGACTTGGACCTGTGTCCAGTCATCTCTTGGAATATTCACTCTCTCACCGTCAACAATTCTAAACGGAGTACGCCATTCAACAGACAAATACTGGAAAGCAAACTCATCATAAGCATCAAGAAAAATCTCAAATTTATCACGCCAAGCAGCATAGTTTGTTCCATCGAAGTAGGGAGGTGAATTCACCGAACCGGCTACTCGATCTCTTTCCATGACTAGACCCCTAACCAACCAGTCCCTAGACCTGCTTTAAGTATTTCTAAAGCCCTGCTCTGATGCCAATTGCAGGTTGGCAATGAGGGGGGTAATTTTCAATTAAGTCACGGCAAGTACAAACAATTCACACAACAGATCACTTGGGTGACCAGTCACCTAATGTGATGAACCTGATACTTTGTTTCTATACTGAACTACGTGACCAGTCAATTTATTTCCAAACTGAAATATGTGACCAGTCCTTTAATTGACAGTTTGTGTATACTTGTGAATTTGTTCAAACACATTCGGATGCTATGCCAACTTAGGTTCCCAAAACAGATTCAGTGAAGATGAAATCTGCGGGCTATCCACAACTACAACCTATTCAAATCCAGCGGTTCTAATGCAGCAGTTATAGGATGACCAGTCACACAGTTTTGTCCAGATTGTATGTCATGTCAAGTTGGTGCATTATTAAATCTGATTTTATGATTAGTCAACTTGTTAACAATTCACAGAAATGGACACAAGGTTTTGGTACCCGAAAAAACCCCAAAAGGGTAAACAACCGGGGGTCTATCAGAAGACCGGCCTTCCACTATGAAACGGCAAAAAGATGCCCAATACAAGGTTCAGACAATGCTCAATATCTAATGTACCTAGTCTTAGATGCAGCAGTCCCTCGTGCGGCTTCTTCTTGAATCGCTCCACCTCCAGTGGTACAGATGACTGGTCAATCACTTTCCAGAGAATACACACGTATGTCTGGTCAGCGGCACCAAATGTGAAAGCTGTGAAACTGTATGACCAGTCACCAACAGAGTTACAGAGAGCTAGAGAGCTTCAGTAAATCCGTTGGACAACTGGGTGTTCTACTGCAACAGTTATGAAACTGGGCAGAAAAACACGAAGTCAAAAAGACTCCTAAAACCAATCTTGTCTCAAATAATGCATGAACATGGGAGACAAGATTGCACACTACTATTTCGACTCAAAGATGTATGACTTTAGAGAGAGACCGAAACAGTGAAAGAAACTCTTTCAAAGTTTGGATATGATGAATTTTATGAAAAACCAAACTAAGAAAAAAAACTTCAAATCGGTTGCAAGTCTCAAATTCTTACAAAGTCTCTATATAAGTGAACTACGCACTCAAGAGCTCTAAGAAGAAAACCGGAGAGACAAGGCAACAACCAAGGAGAGATTTTGAAAAAGATGAGTGAAATAATTTAGCTCAAAACTCTCCTTCAAAGTTTGTATGTGATGAAATCTTTTGACAAACAAACTTTGAAACAAAACGCATGCAAGCCTCAAATTCTCATGATATCTCTATGTAAGTGAGATAGATCACTCAAGAGAGAAAGTGAAAAACAAGGAAGGCTGCAGCAAAGAGAGGGTTTGAAAGATGGAGAAAATAAGTTCAAAAACCCTAAGAGAAAGTGGCGGAAGGAGTTTGGTATTTAAACCAAAGGAAGATGTGAAAGGGGCGGCTCAGATCTCTCTAGAGGAGCGGCTGAGATTTTCTTAAACTCTTTTGACCTAGGCAAGATCGAGATAGTGGAATGCAGTTGATTACACAGTGGTTAAAAGCATGCTTCAGTCGGATAAAGACATGACCTGTCTAAACCGGGTAAAAGAGTGTTCTGTCAGGTGACCAATCACCAGTCGACTACACAACGGTTAAACAGATGTTCAGTCAACCCGGATAATAACATGACCTGTTAAAACCGGATAAACCACTGATCTGTCAAGCAACTGATCACCAGTCGCTGTCAGGAACTGAGCTGTCAAAAGCAATGCTTAAGGTGACCAGTCACCAAACATGTGAAAACTGGAATTTGATGAAGAGCACATTTTTCTCAATTTTAAACCTAAGTTTATGAAAACCTTATGCATATGCAAATGATGCTACATGTTGAATTAATCACAGTGCAACTGAACCTGTCTTCATTTCTTGATCTTCACTTCAATCACCTATCACTAAACTTCATCCTAAACTTCTAAAACCTAAATTGAGCATGTGAATGATTTTACAATGTTTTTGTTACAAGGATAGCCAATATTACATTAAGTCTAAGATACAAATATCCTACAACTTGTCGATGCATATAGAAACTATAGTGTTCAGGAGGTCACAAAGACACCATGTTAGGTTTATAGTGTAAGCCTAGTGCACGTATAGTGCAGTAATAGTCTATTCACAGTGTAGTCATAGTGAACTTGTCGATGCATATAGGAACCATAGTGGTCGCAAAGAACCATGTTAGTTTTATGGTGTAAGCGTAGTGTACGTATAGTGTAGTCACAGTGAACTTGTCGATGCATATAGTGGTCACAAAGAAACCATGTTCGTTTTATAGTGTAAGCGTAGTGCACTTATAGTGTAGAGCGTAGTGCCCTTATAGTGTAGTCATAGCGTATTCACATAGTGGTCATAGTGGGCGATGCATATAGTAACCATGGTGTTCACGAGGTCACAAAGAAACCATGTTAGTTTTATAGTGTAAGCATAATACACGTTTAATGTAGTCATAGTGTATTCACTGTGTGGTCAAATTCAAGCGAGTTTTGTCCCTATATTTAGAGCCGTGTTCTCACGATTAAGATGGTACTGCTAAGGAACTACACAGCACTAAGTGAGGACTAATACAATAATAACATAATTCAAACTAGCTAGTAATTGCAAGCAATAAATAGAGAAGCCAATTGGATGCTCGTTATATCACACTGCCTCAGTTAAGATGCATACAATTTATGATGTATACAAATCATATATGGACAACCATCTCATCTTGGACTATATACAATGAGTAACTTCTCTGTCATTTAAACTAGAGTATTTATGATAAAACATAAGGAGTGCCATATACAATGAGTATTTTTTTTTTTTTTATCAAAAGGAATGCAACTTTATTGATGACTATATTTGGCATTGTGCCAAAACAAAGGAGTACATAGCTTAACATATACAATGAAAACAAGGGTCTCGTTAAAAACCTCGCAGAGTACGAGGAAAAGAGTACCCAATACTCCTGCAAAGAAAACTGCATTCATGAAAAATAAAGGACGATGATGTGTGGCCTAATCCGAAACCCGACTCGCTTCCTTCCGGCATAGCCACCAGGAAACTAGAACGGGAACCTAGTCGACCTCCTTACGGCCTAACCATCAGAGGGAATTAGGCCCGGATTAAGCACCACACCATGTCCCTTA
Organism: Spiraea crenata; assembly: GCA_033992175.1. Classification (NCBI taxonomy): domain Eukaryota; kingdom Viridiplantae; phylum Streptophyta; class Magnoliopsida; order Rosales; family Rosaceae; genus Spiraea; species Spiraea crenata. The sequence continues at coordinate 8,792,310 of JAVBHV010000079.1, read as the reverse complement.
CACTCGTCTGTCATCCTGAAGAACTGCATCAAGCCACGGCAGCCCCTCATCCATCCAAAAACCACTAGATTGAGTAGATAGAGCTTTCCTAGCTAGAGTGTGGGCCACTGCATTTGTCCTCCTTTGTTGTTGTGCAATCTTACTTACTCCCATGGTGCAGCACATACTCTGAATTTCTCTTACAGTTGCTATGTGTGGGTGCCACTCCATGCAAGCCATGTTTACGCATTGTTCCACTTCCACCGAATCCGTCACCACTTCATGTGGTCGGGTCCCACACGTCATACATGCATATAAACCCATGCGCAAGCTTAATTTCTCTGTCATTTAAAACTAAGTGTATTCATGACAAAACATCAGGAGTGCTAATATCATGCATGATTTCAATAGAATGTTAAAGTCGTTATGGGGGCATTTGTTATTTCATTTACACCAATGTACACCTTCAGCATTTAGAAAAAGTTTTTGAAATCTGCCAAATACAATCCACCATATCAGTTTCACATCTAAACAGGTTTACACATCATTCCACTGCCCATTTACATATAGGGTCTTTACATACCCAAATATCAGTGCGATATTTACATAACATAAATAAAACAGGCAGCGAGCAAACCATGATCTTTAGCAAAAAGACGCCACAAAAAAAAACATCGGCTTTGTAAGAGAGTTCAGGCACAACAATAGCCTCACATGTAGTTTCTTTTCCTGAAAAACAAGAGAAAGGAAAAGTGTGAGCTTTACAGCGCAATAGGTACGACGAACATTTATTTTAACGAAGACTTCAGCAAAGAAACACATAAACAGACACCAAACAGAATTCCATCAAAAGGCTGCAAATTATAATCCAAGCATGAATCGAACAATTAGCCAAAGCAACTTTCTTTTCATCGATATTCAAAGAAGAATTTCGAAAATGACGAATAGATGGGGACATATAAGAAGGCAGGAGATAGAATAGAACATTCAAGTGACCTATATCAAGCCAAAAGACCATAAGACAATTATGCCTAACCTGCAAAAGACACAAATCTACTAGTCGTTTACAAATCCCTCTCATTTCCACTGGAAATGTGGTTTTCATTTCCCCAATAATCAACCAAAGGCCGTCTTTGATATACTACGTTCATGAATTGCATGACTTGTGCAGGTTTGGGCGTATGAAACATTTGGCACGTTGAAAGAAAATGGCCACTGTCACTTGCGAGATGGTGCTGCATTTACAAGAATGAAAAGGTGGCGAAGTGGAAGTAAAGCAATTTTCTCCAAAGTCATGGAAGATTTGTATGCGAACAGAACTGTTCGTGATCCTTTCCCACATCGCTGTTTACATCCTTGTTGTTTACAGGAAGTTGCTATTTCTTGTTCTGATTTATAGCCAGCCTAGCGTTTGCCATCCAATGTTTATTTATTGTGTTTTTTGATGTACTGCATCAATGTGAACCAAGACGTTAGCACAACATAATGGGCTGTTCTGCAACGCACTGTAACGTATTCGTTAACCAATAGTTGACTGTTCTATAACCAACAGAAGTATGTTATTTACCACACACACAGCTATGCTTTACACATAGGAAGCTATGCTAACATTTGATTCCCATTTCAGGCCGCTAGCACAAGAATCACTCCAGCAGCAGAGGAGATTCAAAAGCTAAAGTGGAACATACGTTATAGGTTATAATACATAATAATGGCAGTTTGGCATACCGTGGTATTAGTGAAGTCATAAAGTGGTCATACGATAATCAAAAGCAAGTCTTAACATAGTAATAGCACATTCATACGATGGTCTAGGTAAGTCGTAGAATACAAAGGTCATACAAGGGTGACACTTAGGTCATAACATGGTTATACCAGGTCATAAGCCGGGTGTAAGCATATCCTACGAGGATGACAAGCATAGCATACGAAGGTCATAATCTGGTCATAGTACGGGCATACGCGGACCATACGTAGACCATAAACAGGTACTGGAAATGAAAAGAAATAATAGACCAGTCTTCAACATATAAATACAGCTGTATGATGAAGCACCAACCAAAAGTAACCCTTGTTAAACACCGCATAGCATACACACGGCCAGACTACTGATTCCAGCTGTTGGCATCCTCCGGCGGCTGCTGGCGAGCCGCCATCACGTGATTGTTCTGTTGGGGGTTGCAGTCGCAAACAACTTCACGTGCAGCTGCAACCGTGACATCATTCCAATTGTAGCCAGGGTACATGGCGGCAGCCATTCCCCTCATTCCCTCGAACCCTGAACTGCATGCCGCATCACTTTCTTGGCGTTTGTAAAGATCAACTGCATCCCTGACATTACAAGTTGCATCCCATTCCACATCTTTGGTCTTCAAGTCCCAGCTTGTGGCCTTCATGAGCTTCTTCTGAAGCTGGAAACGGCTCCGGTTGGCTGTCCTTGTGACCCGCTTCAGCTTCTCTATTGATTCACTGGCCACCTTTTCCCAAAAGCTTACTTCCTCGCTGTTTTGTCGACACTGGATCCTGTAGTTGTCTAACTCCACCAACGTTGCTGTATCGGAGATTCCTTCGTCTGCAGAGGATGTCGGCCTAGCCCATGCTTCACGCGGCGGGTAGGGCCGAAGGTGATCCCAAGGCATACCAAATATCTCACTCCTGCCATCCAATATCGTGGGAAAAGTTGGCCCTGCTTGTGGCGAGGTAGGCTTGATGATGCCATCCACCAATGTCGTGGTCACAGCTTCCCCTGCTTCTGCCGAAGTAGGCTTCATGAACGCCGTTTGAATAGGTTCGTGACTGGAGGATGACCCGTCTGCCATATTTTCTCTCTGGGTTCTGGTTTTCTTTTAAACAGATCTGGGTTCTGGTTTTTTGATGAAACGTGTGCGATGGAAAGTGAACTTGCTTCTCTCCGTCTTATAGTGAAGAATAAGATTGTGTAAAGCTGACAAAAGTAGCTGTTTAGTAAATAGGACTAAATGGTTAAGACTAAAATGTAATGAGTTTTTTTGGGTATTATGTTTTTAAATAATTACTAAATGGGCATTTTCTCTTGTTCTTTTTAGTAAAAAAAAATAAAATTTAATGGTGCTTAATGGTACATTTTGGAAGGGAAAATACATCCGAAAGTATAAGAGAATAGTATGACATTAATAATCACTGATATTTAAGACTATTCATAGCCAAAAGGCTAAAGTATTGAACCCTTCGTTACTTTGTAGGCCCCAAACATAGATTACATTTCATTTCATTTCACGATTTTGGTCCCTACACCTTGAAATTGATAGGTGCCCCGGTAAAATGAGTAAGTACCCCGGTAAAATAGCAAAGTGCCCCCGTGAAATGAATAAGTACCCCGGTAAATTGATAAGTACCCCGGTAAAATGGATAAGTGCCCCGGTAAAATAGGACTAAATTGTAATTATAGGATTTTTTTTGTAAGAAAAATAAGTGAGGTAGGTTTTTTAGTAACACTATATTTTTTTTTTTTGGACTTTTTGGTAAGAACCCCAAAGAACAAATATTGGTAAAAGTCTTAAAATAAAGAATTTGACACAAAAGGCAAAAATAGAGGAAGAAGCAGGTAATAAAACCACACGTGCATTCTTTTCTGGGTTGATATGATGAGTGTGGGAGGAAGAAGAGAATATAGAATTTGAGATGAAAAAGTGGATCGGAACCAGAGGAAAAAAGGAGGGAGGAAAAAGGCGGGGTTCATATTCTAATATTATTAAACTCATGGGTATGCATCATGTAAAGAATAAGATTGTGTAAAGCTGACAAAAGCAGCTGTTTTTTAAAATCATGGGTAAGCATCATGTGAAAGTTAATAAACAAAAAAATTGTCACCTCACCCACACACCACTGCTAAAATACTCACGCGTTGCTGTTTGTTTTGGTCCGCGTTGTTCGTCTGTGTAACTCCGACTATGTCAAAGATGTTGACGATAACTATAGTTCATTGCATTACCATATATAAAGTAACACTTATTTAGAAAAGATGGGGTTGTTTGTTGCGATGTGCATCAATCACACCACCACTTTACATAATGACTGCTCTTCTCCTTACTGCCGTCGGCAGGTCATTGTCTGTGGTGGGGGATTTGGTGCATACACATCCCCCTTTACTGACGCGACATATACATTCATCTCCTCTGAATATGAAATTGGCGGGAATTAGTTGTACAGTCATCAAGCGTGGGACATTTTGGCGGGATTTAATGATACGACCCGTTCCGAAAATTTCCCAAAATGCATGAAATGACCAAAATGCCCTTGATGGTCAAACGTTGACTTTGTGAACAGTAGAAATTTACATATTTGATATTGGACTCGATGCGAAGAGCTCGACGATACGAGCGCGTCCGCGAAGACGAAATCGAATTCCGAGTTGTATCGAAGAAGTTACGGACGAAAAACGGAATTTTGGTGTAGTGAAGTGCCACGTGGCAGCTTCTGATTGGTCAGTTTGGGGAAGATATTTTGGGGTTGTTTTTAAACCCGGTTTAACCCCGAGTTTCCCAAAAGGGAAACCCGAGTTCGCAAGTCGCGTCCGAACAGTGAAAAAGAAGCCGAAATCTCTTCGCCGCCGTTGACCCTTCGCGGCGACGGATCGGGCCGGCGACCACCTGCATCAGCTTCGCCTCATCCTCACGAGCACGGAGCACCAAAGATCGGAACCAGCAACCGTCGGAATCGCCGGCAACGACGTCGACGGAATCCGCGAGCTTTCCGGCGAGATTCCGGCCAGTACAGGCCGTGGTAAGTTCTGGAACCTTGATTTTTGGATTCCTTGGATTCCGTAGATGCGTTTTGACATAAAATTCGATGGATTTGGTTGAGAATTGAAGGTTTTAGGATTTTGGGGAAGGCCGGAAAATCCCCAGATTCCGCCGGCGCGGCGGTCCTCGACGTCGGCGCCGTGCTGACGTCAGCGACACGCGTGTGCCGCGTGGCGCCACGTCAGCGCCACGTGTCACGCCATGTCAGCGCCACGTGGCTGCCAGGTCAGCGCCACGTCAGCACTGTGTTAGTGCCACGTCAGCACGCCGGTGCTGACGTCAGCAGCCGTTGACCGGCGTTGACCACTGTTGACCGACCACTTTTCCGAGTGGAAACGACGTTCCGGATCCAATGGCGAACTCCGTTTTGCCATCCGAGATACGGTTATACCCCGATTGAGCAAAACAAGGAAAAGTAGGGTTTCTCGGTTATTCGTTACATTTAGTTTATTAATTTTGGATTATTGGGATTGTTAGGTGGTCAGATCCCGAGGAACCAGCATAACCGAATCGTGCCAGCAGAGGAGGACGACGACGATCGCCCGGTGTCACTGTGAGTGGACGGGTTTTGGTTTTAAATGTGTTTGAGTGTACTATGTTTTCGTATATATGTATTCGTATGTTTTATGCTTATAAATTGGTTATGCTGCTGGTTGTTGTGACTATTGTTGGTAGTCGTTGCTTGGTTGTTCCTAAGTAGTTGGTTTGCGATTAGTACTATTAGGGGCGCATTAAATCATGGATCGGGTGGGTATGGCCCTCGTCCATGAGAGATATATTATGGATCGGGTGGGTATGGCCCTCGTCCATTAAATCATGGATCGGGTGGGTATGGCCCTCGTCCATGAGAGATATATTATGGATCGGGTGGGTATGGCCCTCGTCCATTAAATCATGGATCGGGTGGGTATGGCCCTCGTCCATGAGAGGTATATCTCGGTCGGGTGTTATGGCCCTCGACCACCTTACGTTGTAGTGTTGGGAATGTTTTGTGTGTATAGGTTGCTCGGTTGTTAGTTACTGTACGCGTTGGCTGGATTGAGGTATGATATTATTATTATACTATCTGTTTTGACAGAGGGGGTTATTGGCATATCTGTTAAATGTTTTTCACTGACTTCTTTTTCCGTCCACTCACCCTTGGTTTTGCGCCCCCTCAGGATCTGATTCTGAAGTGCATCACCGAGTCGACTGAGACCTGCCGATAGCTCTACTTCCACCAACGAAGGGTAGGAGATCTTCGTTGTCTTTGTCAGGCAGGTTATGAGTTAAGCTGTACAGCTGTGTATTCCGCCCTTGGGGCAGTTGTAGTGTGTTGTTTCTCTTCCGCTATAGATGCTCTGATATTAATTTGTATTTCCTTTTCTTCCGTTTTTGTCGTTTTTATTTGTTTAAGGCTTCGTCACTCTTTGGGGGTGATGGCCGCACTCCCGGGCCCTACTTTTTGGGTCGGGGTGTGTCATTTAACTCCCTCATGCTCATTTATATAGAACGTAAGTGCTGCATGGATATCCATCCTGAGCAGCTAGCTTTTCCTTTCAAAGAAGACGCATTTATTACAGCTTTCAAAACCATCTTCCAATCATGTCTACACCCACCAAAATGAAAGCTCCAAAGGGATCTTCAATGAAGCCCTCACCACCCATTATCCCTCACCCAATTCTAGAGTGTACCCCACCACAAGTGTGCACATACCCACGGATAGCTGCTTGCCAAACCTCCAAGGCGCTCAAAAAGCTGACGTTTGGCGATGCTTCGGGCCTGGACGACAACATTGAGTTCTGGAAGATGCAACACTATGCATTGGAGGCAGAGATCGCAAAGCAAGAACGGGCCATCAGGCGCTTCACCAATAAACTAGAAGAAGCTAAGGTCAAAGCCTCTAAAAACTTGCGGACATATCACCGCATCAAGAGGAGGGTCGGGGTTGACGCGAGAAAAGCGATTGCAAAGTTCGACAGTTCGGCACAAGGACAGCGGCTGTGGAATTTCCATTTTACGCGTGGGGTGGAGATGTTTCGGCATTTCGGGAATTTAGTGTGCCGGGACGAGAAGTGGGATAAGATTACAGAAGAGGAAGTACAGAGGTTCATCCTCAACAAACGGCCTTGAAACCGGAACTATGGTCGCACGCACAATGGGCAAACTATTTTAACACTTTTTTGGTTATGAAGTGCTGCATCACTGTCCAAATTTATAGGCTTGTCCTATATGTTTTTCCCGATCGGATTTGGACATCGACGCATCATTGTGGACCTTTTTGCATGTCGTTCGTATCTCACTTGCAACTGTGTTGGAAGTGTTTTGTAGTCTGTTAAAATGGTTTGTTATGGCCAGTGTGGAACCATGATCCTCCTCCGTTATGGAACTTAATGAAGAAAACCTGTTTTATAGAAAACCACCGTTCTTACTACTGACCAAAGTATTTCATGTAAAACGGATTGAGTTGCGCAGGAAAGAACAAGGAGACCAAAACAATGGCATGCTAAAAATTGAGGGGAGAATACTCACGTATGCCTTACAGAACATGATGTTGTTCTGTAACGAACATTAAACTATTACGTAAACAACACTCATCACATCCTTAACAAACAATAACCTCTTCATTGACGCGGACTCTGCAATGAAAGCATCTCGATCTCAGATCACCATAAAAGGTTCATTTAGGGGTAAAACGAGGGAACTGCCCCGGTCAAATGGGTGCAGTGCCCCGGTAAACCTAGACGCTACCCCGGTAGAAAAGGCCACTACCCCGGTAAATAGATGAACTGCTCCGGTAAATAGGTGAACTGCCCCGGTACATGGGGAACTGACCTGGTAAAAATGGGTGAACTGTCCCGGTAAAATGGGTGAACTTGCCCGGCAAATTGTTGAACTGTCTCGGTAAATTCGGAATGTGCCCCGGTAAAATAGGGAACTGTCCAAACCTGTAGGCTTGTCCTATATGTCTTTCCCGATCAGATTTGGACATCGATGCATCAGTTTGGACCTTTTTTGCATACACAGGTCATATCGAGGTTAGACGTAGGTCATGACAGCTGCCTTGCTAGTTCATTAACAGGTCATAAGCAATTTACATGAGTATCTGTCGCAGATCAAAACCTGGTCATAGGTGGATTATAGCTAAGACATATGTTGGTACCAAATAAGTCACAGATGGGTTATATGCATATCGATCGTCGATCAATACTAGGTCATAAGTTGGTCATAAGTAGAACATAAGAAAGTTCCAAATAGGTTGTAACTGGGTCAGATGCATAGCGTTCGCAAATTGAAAAAGGTCATACGTTGGAAGTAGTACCAACGTAAGTAGGGTACATTATCACGTTCGGAAGCATGTGATAGAACTTTCGGAAGCATGTGATAGAACTTTCGAATTCAACCCTTCTCCAAGCAAGATTGTTATTTAAAAAAAAGTAACTGTGTGTTCCTTAAAGATTCCACAGCTGTTCTTTATATAATACAAAGCTGGCCGTCACTGAATAATTAAGTGTTCGTTTCCTATTACACGACCTCCTTAGCGAACACAGACGTGGTAGCTCACGAATACTCGCATAACCTTAACGATCACGTAAGTATTCGTTAAAGACCAGTCATAAAAAACTGGATACACAACATATATACATAGTAAAAAGTGTACATCTGTGTACACTGCATTGATCAAGTTCATCACAAACTGTCTGTACCTGGCAACATAAGCCGGGTGTACGCATATCCTACGAGGATGACAAGCATAGCATACGAAGGTCATAATCTGGTCATAGTACGGGCAATTGCAGACCATACGTAAACAATAAACAGGTACTGGAAATGAAAAGAAATAACAGAGCAGTCTTCAACATACAGATACAGTTGTATGTTGAAGCATCAAAAAAAAGCAACCCTTGTTAAACACCGCATAGCATACACACGCCCGGACTACTGATTGCAGCTGTTGGCATCCTCCGCCGGCTGCTGGCGAGCCGCCATCACGTGCATGTTCTTTTCAGGGTCGCGGTCCCAAACAACTTCACGTTCAGCTGCAACCCAGATATCATTCCAATTGTAGTCAGGGTACATGGCGGCAGCCATTCCCCTCATTCCCTCGAACCCTGCACTGCATGCCGCATCACTTTGTTGGCGTTTGTGAAGATCAACTGCATCCCTGACATCAGTCTCTGCATCCCATTCCACATCTTGGGTCTTCAAGTCCCACCTTGTGGCCTTCATGAGCTGCTTGGTGAGCTGGAAACGGCTCTGGTGGGCTATCCTTGTGACCCGCTCCAGCTTGACTATTGATTCACTGGCCACCCATTCCCAAAAGTCTACTTCCTCGCTGTTGTGTTCACACTGGATCCTGGTGTTGTCTATCTCCACCAACGTTTCTGTGTCGGAGATTCCTTCGTTTGCAGAGGATGTCGGCATAGCCCGTGCAAGACGTGGCGGGGACGGCCGAAGGTGATCCCAAGGCATACCAAATACCTCACTCATGCCATCCAATATCGTGGTCAGAGCTTGCCCTGCTTGTGCCGAGGTAGGCTTGATGATGCCATCCACCAATGTCGTGGTCACATCTTCCCCTGTTTGTGGCGAGGTAGTTTTGATGATGTCATCCGACAATGTCGTGGTCACAGCTTCCCCTGCTTCTGGCGAGGTAGGCTTGATGATGTCATCCAAAAATGTCGTGGTCACAGCTTCCGCTTCTGCCGAAGTAGGCTTCATGAACGCCCAATGAATAGGTTCGTGACTGGAAGATGACCCGTCTGCCATATTTTCTATATGGGTTCTGGTTTTCTTTTAAACAGATCTGGGTTCTGGTTTTTTGATGAAACGTGTGCGATGGAAAGTGAACTTGCTTCTCTCCGTCTTATAGTGAGAAACAAATGTAGTGATACCCATATAAAATGTAAAGAATAAGATTGTGTAAAGCTGACAAAAGCAGCTGTTTTTTAAAATCATGGGTATGCATCATATAAAGTACGGTGCTTACTTGATACGATTGGTTGATATTATAATGTAGTGTGATGTGAAAGACATCTAAATAAAGTATAGGAACATCCCACCGCCAAAACATACATATAGCAGTCGGTTGTGAAAGGTAATAAACTAAAAAATTGTCACCTCACCCACACACCACCGCTAAAATACTCACGCGTTGCTGTTTGTTTTGGTCCGCGTTGTTCGTCTGTGTAACACCGACTATGTCAAAGATGTTGACGATAACTATAGTTAATTGCATTACCATATATAAAGTAACACTTATTTAGAAAAGATGGGGTTGTTTGTTGCGATGTGCATCAATCACACCACCACTTTACATAATGACTGCTCTTCTCCTTACTGCCGTCGGCAGGTCATTGTCTGTGGTGGGGGATTTGGTGCATACACATCCCCCTTTACTGACGCGACATATACATTCATCTCCTCTGAATCTGAAATTGGCGGGAATTAGTTGTACAGTCATCAAGCGTGGGACATTTTGGCGGGATTTAACTCCCTCATGCTCGTTTATATAGAACGTAAGTGCTGCATGGATATCCATCCTGAGCAGCTAGCTTTTCCTTTCAAAGCAGACGCATTTATTACATCTTCCAAAACCATCTTCCAATCATGTCTACACCCACCAAAATGAATGCTTCAAAGAGGGTCCTGGGTGACGCGAGAAAAGCGGTTGCAGAGTTCGACAGTTCGGCACAACGAGATCGGCTGTGGAATTTCCATTTTACGCGTGGGGTGGAGATATTTCGACAATTCGGGAATTTAGTGTGCACGGACGAGAAGTGGGATAAGATTACAGAAGAGGAAGTACACATGTTCATCCTCAACCAACGGCCTTGAAACCGGAACTATGGTCGCACGCACAATGGGCAAACTATTTTTAACACTTTTTTGGTTATGAAGTGCTGCATCACTGTCCAAATTTATAGGCTTGTCCTATATGTTTTTCCCGATCGGATTTGGACATCGATGCATCATTTTGGACCTTTTTTGCATGTCGTTCGTATCTCACTTGCAACTGTGTTGGAAGTGTTTTGTAGTCTGTTAAAATGGTTTGTTATGGCCAGTGTGGAACCATGATCCTCCTCCGTTATTGTGGAACTTAATGATGAAAACCTGTTTTATAGAAAACCACCGTTCTTACTACTGACCAAAGTATTTCATGTAAAACGGATTGAGTTGCGCAGGAAAGATAACGTAGACCAAAACAATGGCATGCTAAAAATTGAGGGCAGAATACTCACGTATGCCTTACAGAACATGATGTTCTTCTGTAAGGAACATCAAACTATTGCGTAAACAAAACTCATCACATCCTTAACAAACAATAACCTCTTCATTGACGCGGACGCTGCAATGAAAGCATCTCCATCTCAGATCACCATAAAAGATTCATTTAGGGTTAAAACGAGGGAACTGCTCCGGTCAAATGGGTGAAGTGCCCCGGTAAAAAAAGGAAACTAACCCGGTAAAAAGAGAAACTACACCGGTAAATAGATGAAATGACCCGGTAAAAAGGTAAACTGCCCTGGTTTATGGTGAACTGACCTGGTGAAAATGGGTCAACTGTCCCGGTAAATGGGTGTACTGCCCTGCCCGGCAAATAGCACAACTGTATCTGGAAATTCGGAAAGTGGCCCGGTAAAATAGTGAACTGACTATCCCGGTAAATGATTGAACTGACCCGGTAAAATGGGTGAACTGGCCCGCCAAATTGCTAAACTGTCTCGGTAAATTCGGAATGTGCCCCGGTAAAATATGTTACTGTCCAAACCTGTAGGCTTGTCCTATATGTCTTTCCCGATCAGAGTTGGACATCGATGCACCAGTTTGGACCTTTTTTGCATACACAGGTCATATCCAGGTTAGACGTAGGTCATAACAGCTGCCTTGCTAGTTCATTAACAGGTCATAAGCAATTTACATGAGTATCTGTCGCAGATCAAAACCTGGTCATAGGTGGATTATAGCTAAGACATATGTTGGTACCAAATAAGTCACAGATGGGTTATATGCATATCGATCGCCGACTAGGTCATAAGTTGGTCATAAGTAGAACATAAGAATGTTCCAAATAGGTTGTAACTGGGTCATATGCATAGCGTTCGCAAATTTAAAAAGGTCATACGTTGGAAGCAGTACCAACGTAAGTAGGGTACATTATCACGTTCGGAAGCATGTGATAGAACTTTCGAATTCAACCCTTCTCCAAGCAAGATTGTTATTTAAAAAAAAGTAACTGTGTGTTCCTTAAAGATTCCACAGCGGTTCTTTATATAATACAAAGCTGGCCGTTACTGAATAATTAAGTTTTCGTTTCCTATTACACGACCTCCTTAGCGAACATAGAGGTGTTAGCTAAATAATACTCGCATAACCGTAACGAACACGTAAGTTTTCGTGAAAGACCAATCATAAAAAACTGTATACACAACATATATACATAGCAAAAAGTGGACATCTGTGTACACTGCAATGATAAAGATCATCACAACCTGTACATCTGTGTACACTGCAACATAAAATTATTACACAGAAATATGTACATATCAACAAGTTCAAGTCCGTTATACATCAGTGGGTTGCTACGGTCGACAGTTTGCAATTTGCTTATAGAAATCCCACTCCGGATGTCCTTCGCGGATAGCTGGTTGGCCAAACGGGTTTTGCGCCACAAACAATTGAACATTGTCAGCATCAGCTAATTGTAACAGATACTGACGAAGTTCACCAGATGGACCTGCGATGTACATCGTGTTTGTAAGCATTTCATATTGAGGATGAACAGCCAAAAGCAGGAGTCCGCAGACAAAAAGCTTGAAAATAATTGACTTGGAGAATACGCACAGGCACAAATGTAAAGACTATGTAGAAATAGAGCTCTAATTATGGGCTACATAATTACTTAACCCATACATGAGTAAATAGGCAAACAATGTTAGCTTCTTACCTAATGCTTCATCGTATTGCTGGGTGTAGTGATACGTGTTGGGGAAAATTGCCGTGTTCACCTAAATAATGAGAAGCAAAAGTAGCTTGCAATGATTGTACGAAACCACAACTATGACTATTCGGAAAAATGAAAACCCAAGTGAAAGAGTTGATGAACTAACTGCATTGCGTAAGGCTTTACATGGGCTGTCATCCAACAATATCGTGTTTGCCACATTGTACGCCCCCTTCTCCAATGGAAAACTGCCATCAACCGTGGGCTGCCATATTTGTCGAAGTTCTTTCAGATAAATAGTCCTCTTCTTGTTTTCACGGCTGATTAACCTCGTTCTAGTACAATGCTTTTGGTTCTGCATAAACCATGAATGAAAAAGTTATGTGGCACCATAGTACGCAACATCTACCGCTGTTGAACAATATCAATTAGTCAGAGACGAAGGTTTTACCCAGCATATGAGCAGTTTTTTTTGGTGGTCACCAAAAAGACAATCTACAGCCTCTTGTGCATTCTTCCTAAAAACAAGAATGAAACGATCATAGTACCAACAACAGGAAAGGGAGAACAGGGAAACATATGATGGTCCATAAATGAAGTTTACCCATTTATTGAAGTCCACACCCCCACAACAAATTTGTCAAAGCAGAACTCTAGAAACTCATCACAATATGGCCTCTTAAAAACTGTTGGAAGGCAAGAGGAGACTTGATGTCAGTAAAGCTAGAAAACCACAACAACTATGACGATATACAAATAATCTTTAACAAGTATCACCATATTTCCCAGAGATTTTCGAGTCTTGTTTATATCCACGAGGGATATTCTTGTCAACAATATCAGCAAGAAGGCCGTTCAGATCAAGAATGAGAAGCTTTTTATTACGATGCATAACAGGCGGTTCAACCGCCTCCCTTGCACTTGCAGAGGGTGGTATCTGTGAAGGGTCGGCATAAGAAGCCAACTGCATCAGAGTTTGTCCTTCATCTGTTAGTGACGTTGGGGTGTTTGGTGTCTGCTCTCTCGCTGCAGGCGCATCGGCAACCTTTTTTCCTCGTTCTTCTGCAGCTCCCTCCTGCGTTGCTTTCAAATGCATGATTTCCATCTTCATCATCTCAAACTGCTTGTCTTTTTCTCCCAACTCACGTTTCACCATCGCGATCTCCTCTGACACTCTAATGAAGTTCTGCATTAGTCTAGATCGGCTGGCGATCTCCCTGGTCGTAGCTTCTTCGAGTCTTCTGTACAGCTCATCCATGTGGAGGCAGCAATGCTTGGGATCAGAATATGAAGAAGAGGCGCCGCGCGCATTTGTATTTGTCAGGGTTCTTGCCGCAGGGGCATTTGGTTGCTTTTGCTTTTCAGCAGTGCCCTGCCCCAACCGCAGCCTTTTTGATGGTCCTGGTAGGGAGACAGTTGGCTCGCTCTCATCAGCATTAGGCTCACCCTCGTCACCCTCTACATCGAACTCAGCCTCCTCACTATCTTCTTCACTGGCAGAGGTAGGTGTTGCATTGTTCATCTGTGAAAAAAAATGAGAAAACAACATGTGTAAATGGGTAGTGGTTTTCTAATTGTTCAGAAAAAACAAAAATCTGGTTTAACGTGGGAACACAGTTCACTGTCCGTTAGCGAAAGTGCTCTTAACAGGACCAATATATGAAGAAAACAAGATGCCGCACCGTAATGTCTTTTCTTGAGGTTTTCTCCAGTTTCTAGTGAAGACTGGCGAGGTTCCACCTCACCGCAGCTGGTTGCTCTTGTTCATGGCCTGTCACGGGGTCAATTAAGCCACTTCGTTCGCAAATCCAAAGCTGTTTAAAAGAAGGTAACAAATGGTAATTAGAAAGAAAACAATTGGATAACGACAGTTTTTATTTCGTCAATTTGTTATGATACAAAACTTTACCATTATTAAAATCACACAGCCACTTATTGTGGGAAAGTAAGCGAGTCGCGCCTCTTCTCTAGCTTTCCCAGCTTTTTTGAGGCCCGCAAACAAGTAGTCCAACACACCATCGGCAAAGTTGTACTTGTTCAATCCCTCAATGCTCTCACAGCACTTGATATAGCACCAAGGGAGACAGACTCCGGAATTTGCAAGGAGCAGCGTCATTAGTAGATACATAATTAATATTAACGCTGCATCCTCGTCCCCTTGATCGGTGTTCTTATCGTAGGCCTCCTTGAAAGCTGTCTTCAGGTCCTCCTTCTTCACCCGTTTAGGTTGTGTGAAGTAGGCCTTTATCATTCTAGATTCGTCAATATTGCCTTTTTTTGAAGTAGTTGATTTTGGCAGCGGTACTCCTTCATTCTTAAGCCCAAAAATGTTCACTACATCATCTGTGGTGACTTGGCTGACCCCATTTCCAAACTTGAAGACATTGTTCTTCCAATCATACCATTTGAGGACTCTGGCAACATCCAAATCATACTTCTTTCCTGCAGTCCTCCTTCCTTCGATCAGCTTCTTGTCGTACGCCGCAATCAAAGGCCAGAAATCGGTTTGTTTGAGTTTCTCCTTTATGTTTGGCCTTGCTTCTAGCTCCCTCCTCTCGAGTTCCCACAGTTCAGCGAAGGATAATAGGGAGGCTTTGTATTGCTGGAGTTTAGGATCGCACTTCACTAGGATTTGCCTCATCGGAGCAACTGCAGCTATATGTTGTTTTCTTTTCTTCATCCCCGTCTTTGTAGGTTTTTGATGTTCACTTTCCTTTATGGCTGACTGTTTGCTACGCAGCTGCAGAAACATAAATGAATGCAGGGAACATAAGTCAAAATAATGGACATACAATGACTCCCAATTCAAGTTTCCAAACAAACAGAGCAGGGAATATAAAAAAGAAAAGTGTTGAACAAAGACTGCTAAATTGAGACCACCAATTTGGATGCATTTGAAGGAAAAGCATCCATATGACACTACAAGGCCAAAACCATACAAATTTCGAATTGAATGAAATCCCTGAAACCATAAACAAGAAATATATGGAAATCTCTACAATCAAACACCAACAACGAAAAGCAGTGGAGTGTTACGAAAAACTGCTAACTCACAATTTCCAATCAGATTCACCACTCCCAATTCCAACTCCAAGACGAGTGTTGGATTGGATATGACAGCTTTCTGGGGTACTTAACCTGACAAAATGAAACATGGGTAATGCGTTACAACCCTTATACATTGAGGAACCGAACAAGTTATATATATGCATATCAATGCACTTCCATTGGTTACCCCGCGAATCAGGAAGAAGAGCGATGCGAAGGGGAAACTTTCACTTCAGTTGGGTTCCATTTTGAATAGTGAGAGCGAAATCAGAGGAAGTCGGTTTTACTCACCAAAGGAAACCGTTTGGGTTTTCAAACAATTGTGGGGGAGGGATAATAATTGGAGGGAAAGTGTAGTGTGGAAAACGGGGGAAGTGGGGAACACCGTTTCGGAATTTATCTCTTTTTATTGGGCTTTCATTTCTTTCTTGGATTAGGACGAGGCAGTCAGAAACCGAAACGACAAGGGATTTCTTTCGGTCCTAACAAGGTTATAATCGAGTTATAGGTGGGATGTAAACAGATCAAAGATTATACACAGTTCATTCGCGGTTCATAGGTGGGTTATAAACACAGACATAACAGAGTCATAAATAAGTTTACATCAGCATGCAAAGCAAACACCATCAACGAAAAGCAGTGGACTGGTACGGGAAGAAAAGACCGATATCATGAAAAGAAAACATGGTACTTCACAATTTCCAGTAAATGCAGTCGTAAGCGTATCAAATGCACTTCCCTTGCTTACCCCACCGAATATGGAAAAGAAGGGCGCTGTAATTGCCGTCAATCTTTACTTAGTTGGGGTAGATTTTCGTTTTACCCACCAAAAGAACAGAAGCAACTGTTAGGGTTTTTGCACAATTGGGCGGGAGCGTGAATTATTGCAGGGAATGAAGTGATGAAAAAGCGGGGTAAGTGGGGAAGAGGGGAAAACCGATGCTTTTGTTTTACTTGTTTTTGCTTCTTTTTTTAATAGTATCTCGACTCTGACGGGAAAAGATTTCAAGAAGGATACTGTCGGTCATAAATAATAAGGTAATATAAAAGTTATAGCCTTATAGGTAGGTCGGCAACAAATTATACAAAGTTCATTCGAAGTTCATAGGTACGTCATACACAGTTCATAATAAGGTTATACGCATATCTATTTTCCGGACACTTCTCAATTTTCCTGGACACTTCATATGACCATCTTATGACCATCCTATGCCCCTCTTATGACCGTCATATGACCTTAATTCACCCACTTAGTTTATATTATGTCTTATTTCTTGGTTTACCCTTGTATGACCATATTATGACCATTGTATAACCTTTATATGAGCATCTTATGACCACCATAGGACCGTCGGCCGATTAAATTCCAATTTTGGTACGCTGTAACTTTCACCTGCTGACCCAACTTGATGCTCGGTCTTCGCTGTTGCATTCATATTGAGGCACTGTACAACTTTCATGAAGGACTTTTCCCCAAATTATGACCCCGTTTTTGGTAAATCGGTACATTCATTTGTGACCGTCCATTACCGTTTACGAATACACTCCACTACGGGGACTATATTAAGTATTTTTTTGAATTTTTTTGTGAAAGCATGACATCACATAAGACTGAAAAAGATAAACGATTAGGATCGACAATATCACGTTTTGATATTCACGATTAGCACAAATAACGCTTGGTGTTTAGAATGTTTCATAACACTAGCCCTTCAACGTCCATACTCAACCATTCCACAAATATCGAAACGTGATATCGACGATCCAAACCGTTCATTATCTTCTGTTTAAAAGAAGATCATGTTTTGGTGAAAAAAAATTCCAAAAATCGAAATACAGTTACAAGAACGGAGTCATTGAAATAAACGGTAATCGACGGTTCTGCGCGAATGTAAGCATCTGGGTACTGTGAGGGTTTAGGGTAATGGGTACTGTGAGGGTTTAGGGTATTGGGTACTGTGAGGGTATGGCGGGTACTGTTCATGGAACTGTAAAAACCGGCCGCCGCGAGTCCTCCATCGACGCCGTTGCATCTCGCCGGAAAACTGGGGATTTTCCGGCGAGTGCGAAAAGAGTGCAACCGGCTCAAATTAACCATATGTTCAAGGTGTTTCTCTTGATCGGGTACACAGTAAAGAGTAGTGCTTGTTTATCTTAGTTTTTTGTTTCTGGGAGTTGTGGGCTTCCTTCATATTTAGTTTTCGTGATTTGTTGTGTCATCTCTAATTTGCGAAAGCTGGTTGCTTGCTTTAGGGACAAATCAGTTTCAGGTCCTTCCGTGACCGTCCAAGAAACCGTGTCTGTGTGTTCTGCTGAGATAACAGGTGCCACAGCTTATGAGGTTTCAGGTACGACCATATATGTTTATATATATCTGCATTTTCTTACCCATTTTGTCTTCTTTTCTTTGGCGTTGTTGGAATTGGATTTTCCTTGTTATGGAATAGAGGAATTTTTATTTATATACCTCAGTTGAGATGGGGTGATCATTTGAAGGAGTTTTGAGGAAGTGTTCTGAAAAATGAGGAAGTGTTCCGTTGAAAATGAGAAGTGCCCCGTTAAAAATAAGAAGTGCCCTGTTAAAAATGGAAAGTGCCCAGTTAAAAATGAGAACTGCCCACTTAAAAATGGAAAGTGCCCAGTTAAAAATGAGAATTGCCCCCTTAAAAATGGAAAGTGCCTCGTTAAAAATGAGAACTGCCTTGTTAAAAATGGAAAGTGCCCCATTAAAAATGAGAGGGAAATTATCTAAAATGTTACTTTTTGGAGAGCTTCATTCCATTTTGTCCACGGCCAGCGGGCTGTTCTGTGAGTAGCCAATTCACTGTGCAAATTTTGCTCTTAAACCCCGCCTCGCATTTCTCTTTCGCCCCCAAAAATGTTCCTGTAGAGGCACCGCCCCATCGTGCGAACGCTCAGCAAAGGCCTCCAAATCCAAATTCGCCCCTACACCCAATCCTCCGCCGCCGCTGTCCTCCAACCCGACCCGATCCGAAATACAACGAGACGATCTTCGCAATCCCTTGCGCCGAGTTCGGGAAGAACAGGCGAAAGATAAGCCAGAGATCTCAATCCCCATCGTCTTCTTCCACGGACCACACACACAAAAACTCATCACTCTCACTACTCACTATTCGTGTTGACAAAAGGACAATTTTACGCTGCACAAGCTTGTGAAGCGTGAGGCTGCACCAATTGTCACTATGCGCACACTATGGATACACTATTACTACACTACAAACACACTATGACTACAATATAAATCTTTGTGACCTCGTGAACAGTATAAGTCACGGAACCGATCGATGTCACCGTAGTGTACGCATAGTGTGTGTATAGTGTGGTCATAGTGTATCCGTAGTGTGTGCATAGTGACAATTGGTACAACCTCTCGCTGCACTAGCTTGTGCAGCGTAAAATTTTCCTTGACAAAAATGGCATAGTGCAATTATAGTGTACATATAGTGCAATTCACTATGACTACACTTTGAATACACTATGACTACACTATACATGTACTATGCTTACACTATGAAACTAACATGGTTTAAACTTTGTGACCTCGTGAACACTATGGTTATTATATGCATCAACAAGTTCACTATGACTACACTTTGAATACACTAAATCTGTAAAAGAAGAAAGGAGAAAAAAGAAGGTGATGGAGAGGGAGAGACGCGCGTGACAGGAAGTTGAATGAGGGTGATGTTTGACTTTTCAACAATTATTTCCCTCTTTTTTACAGCTGGAGTCCACCAAACAAGTGGGGTTCTCAAGATGCTCCCCCAGCCATCAGATAAATCCAATGGCTATCATATGAGGTCCGATAATTAGCTTCTGTCGGACGGTCCGGCAGAGAGCAAATCTGATTGGTTATATACCTCAGTTTGCAATGCAGGCCTTATACTGGTGAAATCCTTTACAGAATCCTTTACAACCCAAGAATTTAAAATCATATGAAATCCTTTAGCTGCACCAAAAACGGCTAATCAGATTATTTCAACTTGACAAGTCTCTGAAACCCTTTCAAGCATCAATTTCTTGTACAAATCCTCTTTTGTGCAAGGCAGATCACCTGTCTGAATAGTCATCTTCTTCATAACTTCACCGTTCTTTAAGAAGTAGTTTGCCGCTTCCATCTCATCTAGCTTTCCCTTGAATCTCATCATCGAGATAGTCTTGAGGTTTGACAACAAACAAGCAGGCACAAATTTTGGCAGATTCCATTGTCGCCCTGAGGATTCTTCGAGGCCCTGCCAGTTATTTGAAAGAACAGATAAAAAGAATCACAAAGAACTGCATGTTGGCAAAACTATAATGAATCACAAACGGAGAAACAACTTACAGACAACGTTAAGACAAGATATTCCAGATTACGTGATCTCTTGAGCATCTCTGTTGTCAATTCCCAAGGGCAGCATAAAGAAAGAACCAACTCCAGTTTTCTCAAATTATCAAAAACAGGCAGACAGCACCCCTTTGCAAAAGATATAAGTATTATGGATGAGACTCAATCCAGAAACTCAAAAAATTCTTATGCAGGATATGACAGTTCTAATTAAAAAATTCCCAAATGGTAGAACGGATTCTAGCTAAAAACACTATGCTTGGAATGACACTGAGAATTCAAAGAGTAGAGAATCTTATTTGATTGCAAGTTCTGCGTGTAAACTTCAAGTACTTCAAAATATAAGGAAAGACGCAAAAAGTTGTGGACGAAAACGCAAACGTAACAATTTCTTTTAAAATAAAGGACAATTATAATCATAAAGTAGACCAAAAGAACTGAAGGCTCTTAGTTAAAAACACAACACTTGCTATTGTAGAAGGATAACACATGTTCCTTTGGTTCCTATAACCTCTGCCAAATGTAGTTTAAGAAAGACGTTAGGACACACATACCTGCAAATAATGAGACCAAAGACACAGATATTTAGCACTGGAAATTCCAGCCAGAAGCGCAGTTGCATGACTAGTAAAGCCATGTCTTCCATTTCCAGAATGATCAAGGACGGTAATGTCGGCTTTGACTAAGGAATTTGCTTTCTCCAGAAAACAATCAGTCCAAACACTCTGGAACAGAGTAAAGTCTTCAAGCTTTGGGGCAGCAATTAAAAAAGTACACTTCTCATAATAACTTTCTGTACGCCAATAAATTCTTAATGTCTTCAATTCAGGAGCAGATATATTGAGATTCATGACGACTTCAGGCTGAGGATAGTCGTCAGGTTCATATCTACTAAATCCATCGATGCACAAATGTTCAAGTACAGGGCAGGATGAAACAAGCTTCTCCATCGAATGTTTGAAAGGATAGTCAAGATACAAATGGAGAGATTTCAGACTTGGAAAACACCCTGATGCAGGAATGTTAGCAATAAAATTTGAGCACAGTGCCAGCACCTTCAGTGTTTTGCTCAAGAAAAAGCTTTTAGGCAATTCATAAATCTCTCTTTCATTATGCTGAACAGATAGATCAAGTTCAACAACATTACACCTAAGGACAATGTCGATCCAGCCATCAATACGAGAGAAATCATCAGCAAACCAACAATGAAGAGAGAATTTATGAATGTTACAGTCACGAGCAGAGAGTACATTATCGATATGTGTCGATAACCAACTGAACTCCCGGACATCTTCCTCGCAAAACTGTAGATTGGGCACAGAAGTCCACAAGTTGTTCCATCTTTTGGACAGAAAGGTGGTCGCCACAGCATGTATCGTAGGTAGGAACGAAAGTATGTGACAAAGTACCGGATCTGGTAATGCACTGATTCTATCTATTCCAGTTGCTTGAAGCTTTGACACGGAACCCATGTCACCTGATCCATTGTTGTAAACATGGTCAAATTACAACCTGACGTAATCACTCTTGGGAATGGCATTTCAAAGTTACTTGAAATTTTTTCTTATTACTTTATCCTTTTCTGTTTTCTAGTTACCCAAACAGAAGTTAAAGAATCCAAAAAGTCGAAAGTAGAAGAAGTACCTGAGAAGAGGAGAAGCAATCAAACAGAAGATCCAGATTACTGCAACCCGGAGAGTGTAAGTTTTCTGTGAATTCTGTCGAAGCTTGCTTTATTGATTTCTGCTGAAATATCAAGAACAATTTATATACATATAACAAAACCTTGAGCTTTAATTGTCGGAAATAGTGCGGGAGGGGAGAGGTTACTTATATTAAAGACTTGAGCATCTCGAGGAAAAGAGAGTGAGAAAGTATGGTAAGTGAATTACTTCGGTTGGGTGAACCTTTCTTTCTTCTTCATTGCTGATTGGTTTGTATATTAATCGATTAAAGAGTGATGTATACTTGGGTTTCAGATTTGCGGGCCGCTAATTCGGTACAGAAAGCTTGGCCTTTGGTGTTCATATGTGAGTTCTTGTTCTTTCTTTGTATTGGGGGCTAGCTTTGTAACTTAATTGTTTGGATTATTCAATGGAAATTATAGATTGCTAAGGTGACGTGATGAATTGTAAGTATAAATAGTGACAATTACTATATTTATTGAACTAAGAAATTGAAAGTACAATAAACTCGAAACTATACGATTAAATCAGCAAGAAAAGAGGAAAGACACTTTACAGATGATCGAGTCTAGAACGGGGTTCTATTTCCGTAAGACGAAATTGCCTCCTCACAGGTGCTTTAGGATTTGCGTTGGCAAACGTCTCCCAGGATACAACGATCGACTTCTTGCGGAAGTAGCACTTCAATCCCCAAGAAAAGCGAACTCAAATTGTGTTTGAACTCTCTCTCAAAACCACTAGAAAACTACAATATGAATGCTCTATAAACTAAGTAATCCGGATGGATTGAATTGTTCTATCTGTATGATGAATGCTGGCGTTGGGGTTCTCTATATATAGGTGTTGAACCTTCTTTGTGGAAAGTCACAACTGATATCTCATAATCTTTCGGAAAGGCCGTGAGTCCAGCAACACAAACCAATGCATTTCATCCATCATATTGATTTCAATAGATGAATCGGTGCAACTCTTCTTTCATTGATTCGCGTATATCAATATGAAAAGGCATGACCTTATTTGAAATGGTAAGTACCATTTCATTCAAACATAAGACGGTCATAAGGACATTCATACAAGGGTAAATCAATAAATAAGGCAATATAAACTAGGTCATGGCTGTGCATGTGCTTCGATTTCCCTAATGCATGTCATCTATTCTTCATAAATCAGCAACTATATTTCTGATTTATAAGACGGTCATAAGATGTTCTTATGGTGGTTATAAGGCGGACATAAGGTGGTCATATAATGATCATACGATGGTACTAAGGCATAAGGTTGTAATATAAACGAAGTGGGTAAATTAATTTCATAGGATGGTCATATGATGGTTTATACAATGGTTATACAACGGACATAAGATGGTCTTATGGTGGTTATACGATGGTCATAAGGTGGCCATATGCTGGTTATACGATGGTAGGAAACGTTGGCAAATGCGGGTTTGCATGGAAAGTTGCAGGTTCAGCTCTCTGCAAGTGGTACTTCAATTTCTATGATTAGGAAGAAATGTAGTCAGAAATGTAGTCAGAAATGCAAAACATGCTATATTCTTCTTTAGCAAAGGACCGCGTTCTGTAGCTGGAGAGCATTTGTACAGAAGACAGTCGGCTATATTATGTCTTCTTTATTGGTTCACCCTTGTATGATGGTTATTGCCTCGGTTCTCTCCATAGCCTAAAGTCTTCTGTACAAATATGCTCTCCAACTACGGAACGCGGTCCTTTGCTAGAAAAGAATATAGCATGTTTTGTATTTCTGACATCATTTCTTCCTAATCATAGAAACTGAAGTACCAATAATGTTAATGTGATCATCTTGGTCTTTTTTAGGTTTCAAATGCCACTTGCAGAGAGCTGACCTACAACTTTCCATGCAAACCCGCATTTGCCAACGTTTCCTACCATCATATAACCATCATATGACTACCTTATGACCCTTGTATAACCACCATAAGACCACCTTATGACCTCGTATAACCACCATAAGACCATCTTCAAGGAACAGATGACTGCCAACGGTCATACAAGGGTAAGCCAATCATGAGGACATAATATAAACGAGGTGGGTAAATTACGGTCATAAGACGGTCAATATTTACTTGGGATCCGGTCCAAGCTACATCATGTGTCAATAACTGCTCCATCGTTATTTTGCACCACTCGAGAACATAATCTATCGTCGCCCAAAGACCATGGTATCACTCGTTGGGTATCGGGTCTTGAATGCCATCTGGTTAAATTGCTAGTAGTGCTACCGGGGACCTGAAACTGCTAGTTGCGAAACCAGAAATATTTTATGTCTTTGAGTGTCAGTCGTAAGCTCGTGATAAGAAGATCTTACAGTGGTACTAAAACAGTCATACAAGGGTAACTGGAAATAATTTTGCATTGATATAACCACAGTAATTGCATTACATCACCTCCATCCACAAACAAAACAACCAATTGTGAATACTATGTGGTTCTCACATAAACAAAACTTAACTACCAAGATTGGATGGTTAGCTCTTTTTTAACAGACCCTAAGCCCCTAACTGTCGTTCGTGGTAGCTTCTTCGAGTTTGCTATATGTTTGTGGACAATGACTATCTTCGCTGTACGCAGAGAAGGCTTAAAGGTGGTTTAGCAATGCTTTTGTCCCCCCAAATGAGCGAAGTGCCCCGGTAAATGACCGAAGTGCCGCTGTAAAATGTGTGCAGTGCCCCGGTAAATGGTTGAAGTGCCCCGGTAAATGAGTGAAGTGCCCCTGTAAATGAGTGAAGTGCCCCGGTATATGGGTTATATGCATATTGGTTGCCGACAATATACCAGGTCATAAGTTGGTTATATATAAAACATAAGACGATTACAAATAGGATATAACTGGGTTATATGCATATCGTTCGCAAATTAAAAGGTCATACTTTGGAAAGACGTGAAACATATGTAGGGTACATTATCACGTTCTGAAACAAGTGATAGAACTTTCGAATTCAAACCTTCTCCAAGCAAGATTGGGCAAACTAACAATTTAAAAAATATTAAATATGTGTTCCTTAAATATTCCACAGCTGTTCTTTAATTAATACAACGCTGTCCGGTACTGCAGAATTAACTGTTCATCATCTATGACATGATCTCCCAAACGAACGCATAGGTGTTCGCTAACGACTACTTTACTACCCGTTAACGACTACAAGTAAGTGTTCGTTGAAGACCAATCATAAAAAGTGTATATACATAGCAAAAATGGACATCTCTGTATATTGCAATAATCAAGGTCATCACAAACTGTCTGTACATAGCAACATACAAATTTTATACATAGCAAAAAATATACTGCTTCAATGACATTATACATGAGTACGTTACTGTATTGGAGCCGACAGAAGTTGCTGATAAACAGCCCATTCATGATGTCCTTCTGTGATAGCTGGTTGCCCAAACGGATGTTGCTCCACAAATAATTGAACATTCTCAGCATCAGCTAATAGTGTCAGATAGTTACAGAGTTCACCAGAAGGACCTGCGATTGATCGCTTGTTTGAAAGGTGTTTATATTGAGGCATAAAGTGTAAAGCAGGAATCCACAGACAGCAAAGGTTGAGAAGACATTGAATTGGACAAAACTTAAAGGACATAATGTCAAGACTAAGTACAAATAGAACTCTAATTTGGGCCTACATACTTAAATAACCCAGAGATGAGTACAACATAACGCAAGGAGTAAGGTTTTACCTAATGCTGCATCATTCTTCTGGTTGTAGTGGTAGGATTCCGGGAAAATTGCTGTGTTCACCTAAAGAATTAAAAGTCAAAGTAGATTGCAATCATTGTACTAAACCACATCCGTGACATTGGAAGAAATAACAAAATAAGGGAGAGAGTGGTAAACTGACAGGATTGCGTAAAGCTTTGTATGGGGTGTCATCCAACAATATCGTGTTCGATGCATTGTACGCCCCCTTCTCCCATGGAAGACCATGAATAGACTTGTCCCATAGATGGCTAAGTTCTTTGAGAAAAATGGGCTTATTACTATTTTCATGGGTCTTCAAGTCCGTTTTGGTACAGTGATCTTGGTCCTGCATAAACCAATCATCAACAAGGGTAGTGGCACCATATTCAATATAGACTGCCCTCCCTGAACACTTTTCATTTAGCAGTTAAGATGGTTTTACCAAAGAAAAGAGCAATTTTTCTCTGTAAGCACCAAAAAGACAAGTTATCACCCCGGCTGCATTCTTCCTGAAAAACAAGTTTATCTCCATCATATTACCAACTTCAAGAAAAGAAGAAAAGGCAAACATATGATGGTCCATAAATGAAAGTTACTTGGTTCTTGAAGTCCACATCCCCACATCGAATTTCTCGAAGCAAAACGCTAGAAACTCATCACAGTATGGCCTCTTAAACACTATTGAAAGGCAAGAGGAGAATTGTTGTCAGTAAAGCTTGGAAAAAAAAAAGGAACACCTATGAAGATACATAGAAACAAAAATTATCACCTTTTTTCCCAGATACTGTCTTGTCTGGTTTAAATTTCGAGGGGATATAGCCACCATTAATATCAGCAAGAAGGCCGTTTAGATCAAGAATCAGAAGCTTCTTCTTAGAAAGCGTAACAGCTGGATGACGTTCACGTGCGGAGTGTGGAATCTGTGAAGTATCGGCCTCGTTGTCGATAACCGCCACATCAACGCCACTGCAGAAGTCAATTGCATCAAATTTCCTCCTGCTTCTGTTTGTGCAGTTGGGGTGTTCGATGGATGCTCTCTCGCTGCTATCAATCTATTGATTTTCATGTCCATCATCTTAAGCTGCTTGTCTTTTTCCCCCATCGCGTGTTTCAGCATTGCAACATCATTTTTCACTTCATTGATTCTATTAAAAAATCTAGCTCTGCTCTCCCTCTGCTTGGCCGTAGCTTCTTGGGCTTTTGCTTTCAACTCATTGATCTGTGTCTGCAAGTCGAGGCAGCACTGCTTTGGCCCAGAATATGAAGAAGAGGCGCCGCGCGCACTTGTACTTCTCAGATTTCTTTCCGCAGGGGCGTTTGGTTGCTTTTGCTTTTCAGCAATGCCCTGTCCCAATCGCAGCCTTTTTCCTGGTGCTGGTAGGGGGATAGTTGGCTCCCTGTCATCCTCGTTACGCTCACCCTCGTCACTCTCTGCATCAGTCTCAGCCTCTTCACCATCTTCATCGCTACCAGTAGTGGGTGTTGCATTGTTCATCTGTAACAAAAAGTAAGAAAACAACAAATGTAAATGGGTGGCGGTTTTCTAATTGTTCAGTAAACATGGAAATACAGTTCATGTCAGTTAACGAACATTCAAGTATTCTTAACAGGACCAATATATGAAGAAAAAAAGCTGCCGCACCTTAATATCTTTTCTGGGGGTTTTCTCCAATCTCTAGTGAAGACTCGCGAGGTTCCACCTCACCGCAGCTGGTTGCTCTTGTTCATGGCCTGTGACGGGGTCAATTAGGCCACTGCGTTCGCAAATCCATAACTGTTACCAAAAAAAGGGCAACAAATGGTTAGCAGGGAAAAAAAATAGATAAAAAGACAGTTTTTATGTCCTCAATTTGGTATGAGGGAAAAAAAATTACCATTATTAAAAGCACACAGCCACTTATTGTGGGAAAGTATGCGAGTCGCGCCTCTTCTCTAGCTTTCCCAGCTTTTTTGAGGCCCGCAAACAAGTAGTCCAACACACCATCAGCAAAGTTGTACTTGTTCATTCCCTCAATGCTATCACAGCACTTGATATAGCACCAAGGGAGATAAACTCCGGAATTTGCAAGGAGCAGCGTCATTAATAGATACATAATTAAAATTAACGCTGCATCCTCATCCCCTTCATCGGTGTTCTTATCGTAGGCCTCCTTCAAAGCTGTCTTCAGGTCCTCCTTCTTCACCCGTTTAGGTTGTGTGAAGTAGGCCTTTATCATTCTAGATTCTTCAATATTGCCTTTTTTTGAAGTAGTTGATTTTGGCAGCGGTACTCCTTCATTCTTAAGCCCAAAAATGTTCACTACATCATCTGTGGTGACTTGGCTGACCCCATTTCCAAACTTGAAGACATTGTTCTTCCAATCATACCATTTGAGGACTCTGGCAACATCCAAATCATACTTCTTTCCTGCAGTCCTCCTTCCTTCGATCAGCTTCTTGTCGTACGCCGCAATCAAAGGCCAGAAATCGGTTTGTTTGAGTTTCTCCTTTATGTTTGGCCTTCCTTCTTGCTCCCTCCTCTCGAGTTCCCACAGTTCAGCGAAGGATAATAGGGAGGCTTTGTATTGCTGGAGTTTAGGATCGCACTTCACTAGGATTTCCCTCATCGGAGCAACTGCAGCTATATGTTGTTTTCTTTTCTTCATCCCCGTCTTTGTAGATTTTTGATGTTCCCCTTCGTTTATGGCTAGTTGTTTGCTACGCATCTGCAGAAACATAAATGTATGATTAGGACCCAGAGTAGCAAGTTGATAGACATACACCGACTCCCAAGTGAGGTTCCAAACAACCAGAGCATGGAAGCTGAAACATAAAACTATTGAACGAAGACAGCTAAATTGAGACCACCAATTTGGTTAATACAAAGCCAAAGTAAACTGCATTTGAAGGAAACGCATCCATATGACACTACAAAGCCAAAACCATACAAATTTCGCAGGCAATGAAATCCCTAAAACCATAATTAAATGGAAATCTCTACAATCAAACACCAACAACGTGTAACAGTGGAGTGTTACGTAAGTTAAAATTTTATGAAAAGAAAAACCGCTAACTCACAATTTCCAATCAGGTTCACCACTCCCAATTCCAACTCCAAGACGAGTGTTGGATCCACTTAGCCTTTCTGGGGTACTTAACCTGACAAAATCAAACATGGGTAATGCGTTACAACAGTTATATATATGCATATCAAAACACTTCCATTCATTACCCCGCGAATCAGGAAGAAGAGCGATGTAAAGGGGAAACTCTTCACTTCAGTTTTGGTTAGTGAGACCGAAATCAGAGGAAGTAGGTTATACTACCAAAAGAAACCGTTTGGGTATTCAAACAATTGATGGTTTGGGGAGAATTATTGGAGGGAAAGTGAAGTGAGGAAAACGGGGGAAGTGGGGAAAACCGTTTCGGACTTTCTCGCTTCTTATTGGGTTTTCATTTCTTTGTTTGGATTAGTATCAAATCTGACAGATACCGAAACGACAATGAATTTCTTTCGGTCATAACAAGGTTATAATAGATTTAATAGGTGGATTATAAACAGATTATATATTATACACAGTTCATTCGTAGTTCATAGGTGGGTTGCAAATCTGCGAAAACAACGACATAACAAAGCCACAAATAAGTTTACATCAGAGATAGCAAAGCAAACACCATCAACGAAAAGAAAACATGGTAATTCACAATTTCCACTAAATGCAGTCGTAATCGTATCAAATACACGTCAATTGCTTACCCACCGAATATGGAAGAATAGCGCTGTAATGGCCTTCAATCTTTACTTAGTTGGGGTAGATTTTGGTTTTACCCACCAAAAGAAACTGTTTAGGTTTTTGCACAATTGAGCGGGAGGGTGAATTATTGGAGGGAATGGAAGTGATGATAAACCGGGGTAAGTGGGGAAGTGGGAAAACCGCTGCTGTTTTCTTTGTTTTTAATATATATATATATATATATATATATATATATATATATATATATATATATATATATATATATATATTTTTAATAGTATCTCAAATCTGACAGGAAACGATTTCAAGAAGGATACAGTCGGTCATAATAAGGTAATATAAAAGTTATAGGTAGGTCAGTTATAAATTATACAAAGTTCATGCAAAGTTCATAGGTAGGTCATAAACAGTTCATAATAAGGTTATACGCATATCATACGAGCAAACAAATCATAAAATGATCACAAAAACGTCATAAGTAGCCCATGGCATAACAATGTCATGAACAGATAAACCAGAAAATAAGATTGGGGAACAAAACACAGGCAGCACCATCTGCAGTTGCATTAGTCATGAGATTGACAGCAGTTAGTCGCACATGTTTTCGAGTGGGAACATACACAAGAGCTGGTTTTCCGTTCTTGGCATGTTGGACAATGGCAGTGTATGTTGGTTTTCACATTGCTTACAACGTTGCTTAAAAATTAGCCAAATCCACACCCTGAATGTGTATTTGCAGAGGTACTGGGCGCACACGAGGAGGAAAATTGAAAAGTCCACGAGAGCTTGCCCCTATCCATTCTCCAAGATCCGTTGCATTTGCAAGAGAAGTTGACAGAGCCACAATACGAAGAACACTGCATCACTCCTTACAAAAGGGAGAATTTCTAGTCCGCAGAGTTGTATGTTAATGGGGACAGCTCATTCTACAGGAATTATGGAAAAGATGAAGTTTTCGTTGTCATTTGTATGGGAATCGCCGCGGATGAAATCAGCCGGAATCTGGGGATTTGCCGGCGAAATTGTTTCCACAAAACGCAACGGCTCAATTGGCCCCCGTTTCGATGTATTGAATAGTGCAAATGCATCTACGAGACGCAAGAAATCTATTGGGACTGACGAAGTGACCGATGGCGGCCGGAATATTGCCGGGATCGGCCCCCCAAACGTCGCAGCTATTCTCCACGCAGGGGGGTCCCGTTTCCGATGAAATTGGTGGTCGGGATTGTTCGGGGTAGGTCTGGAATGAAGAGGGGATGAACTTTCGTGTGGTCGCGTGCTCCGGTGGAGGACCAGGTACCCTTCGCAGGACCTGAAACTGATTTGTCCCTAAAGCAAGCAACCAACTTTCGCAAATTAGAGATGACGCAACAAATCACGAAAACTAAATATGAAGGAAGCCCACAAATCCCAGAAACAAAAAACTAAGATAAACAAGCACTACTCTTTACTGTGTACCCGATCAAGAGAAACACCTTGAAGATATGGTTAATTTGAGCCGGTTGCACTCTTTTCGCACTCGCCGAAAATCCCCAGTTTTCCGCCGAGATGCAACGACGGCGATGGAGGACTCGCGCTGGCTGGTTTTTACAGTTTCCTGAGCAGTACACGCCATACCCTCACAGTAACCCGAAACCCTCACAGTACCCAATACCCTAAACCCTCACAGTACCCAGATGCTTACATTCGCGCAGAACCGTCGATTACCGTTTATGTCAATGACTCCCTTCTTGTAACTGTATTCCTTTTTTATAATTGTTTTTCACCAAAACATGGTCTTCTTTTAAATGGAAGATAATGAACGGTTCGGATCGTCGATATCACGTTTCGATATTTGTGGAATGGTTGAATATGGACGTTGAGGGGTTAGTGTTACGAAACATTCTAAACACCAAGCGTTATTTGTGCCAATCGTGAATATCAAAACGCGATATCGTCGATCCGAACCGTTTATCTTTTGCAGTCTTATGTGATGTCACGCTTTCACAAAAAAATTCAAAAAAATACTTAATATAGTCCCCGTAATGGAGTGTGAACGTAAAAAGTAATGGACGGTCACAAATGAATGTACCGATTTACCAACAACGGGGTCATAACTTGGGGAAAAGTCCTTCATGAAAGTTGTATAGTGCCTCAATATGAATGCAACAGCGAAGACCGAGCATCAATTTGGGTTCGCACGTGAAAGTTACAGTGGAGCAAAATTGGAATTTGATCGGCCTACGGTCCTAAGGTGGTCATAAGATGGCCATATAGAGGTTATACGATGGTTATACTATGGTCATACAAGGGTAATATCTTTGTAAATTGGCAAAATTGGCAACACTGCCTATATTCTTCATTTTGTAATATCTTTGTAAATTGGCAAAATTATCTTCTCATAAGCAAAACTGTATTCTAGTAGTTGTCAGCTGTTTTTAGTATCTAAAAAGCAGGTGAAGTTATGTATGAAATCCCTGCTGTGATAGCTTTTCAATATCTTATGGATTTTGATTTGGTTACCTCAGCTAGGCAATTGGACGTGTATTGAGATTGGTTAAAAGGATGCAGTGGTGATTGCATAATTGGACGTGTATTGATATTTAACCAAAAGGATGCAGTGGTGATTGCATAATTGGACGTGTATTGATATTTAACCAAAAGGATGCGGTGGTGATTACAATATCAGGTTCAGGAATGGGCTGTTTATCAGCAACTTCTGTCGGCTCCAGTACAGTAACGTACTCATGTATAAAGGAATGAAGCGGTATATTTTTTGCTATGTATAAAATTTGTATGTTGCTATGTAAAGACAGTTTGTGCTGACCATGATTATTGTAATATACAGAGATGTCCTTTTTTGCTATGTATATACAATTTTTATGATTGGTCTTCAACGAACACTTACGTGTCGTCGTTAACAGGTAGTCGAGTAGTCGAGTAGTGCGAACACCTATGTGTTCGTTTAGGAGGTCATGTCAACGATGATGAACAGTAAATTATGCAGTAACGGACAGCGTTGTATTATTTAAAGAACAGCTGTGGAATATTTGAGGAACATATATTTAATCTTTGCTCAAATTGTTAGTTTGACCAATCTGGCTTGGAGAAGGTTTGAATTCGAAAGTTCTATCTCTTGTTTCAGAACGTGATAATGTACCCTACTTATGTCTCACGTTTTTCCAAAGTATGACCTTTTAATTTGCGAACGATATGCATATAACCCAGTTATATCCTATTTGTAATCGTCTTATGTTTTATATATAACCAACTTATGACCTGGTATATTGTCGGCAACCAATATGCATATAACCCATATATGACTTATTTGGTACCTACATATGTCTTTGTTATGATCCGCCTATGACCAGGTTTTCATCCGCGACAGATACGCATGTAAATTTCTTATGACCTGTTAAGGAACTACCAAAGCAGCTTTTATGAACGTAATATAACCTTGATATGACCTTTGTTTGCCCTAGTTAGAGAGTCCGTACTTTACAGCGCCTTCCCGCACTTTCCTCCCGCACTTACCGGGACAGTTCCCTCTTTCATTTGGACAGTTCACTATTTTACCGGGGCACATTCCGTATTTACCGAGATAGTTCTGCAATTTGCCCGGGCAGTTCACCCCTACTGGGGCAGTTCATCCATTTTACCGGTCAGTTCACTCATTTTACCGGGGCAGTTTACCCATTTTACCTGGGAAGTTCCTTCATTTACCGGGGAACTTCCCCGATTTACCGGGGCTCTTCACCCATTTTACCGGGGCAGTTCTCTCTTTTACCGAGGCACTTTCCTCATAGGTGTTGGTTACAGACTTTTCGCCCAATCGTTAACGAACACTTTGCTGTTCGTTGAAGCCCAATCATACAAAATTGTATAAACAAAATAAATACTTAGCAAAAATAAGCTGATATGGTTGTCTTCAACAATTTCTTACGCGACTTGGATTTAATAAAGGTAACTGGAAATAATTTTGCATTCATATAACCACAGTAATTGCATTACATCACCTCCATCCACAAACAAAACAACCAATTGTGAATACTATGTGGTTCTTACATAAACATAACTAAACTACCAAGATTGGATGGTTAGCTCTTTTGTACAGACCCTAAACCCCTAACTGTCTTTCGTGGTAGCTACTTCGAGTTCGCTATATGTTTGTGGACAATGACTATCTTCGCTGTGCGCAGAGAAGGCTTAAAGGTGGTTTAGCAATGCTTTTGTCCCCCAAAATAGCGCTGTAATCACCTTGCAGAGTCCATGTCTTCTTGGGTAATTTTAATAAACATCCTCCTGAAATATAAGCCAACTAAAATCCTTTAGAATCAAGACAAGGAAAACAATAGGAAATGTTATATGTAGGTCCAATCGATTGGGTTACTAACTATATAACAGGTTTGCAATTCTGCAGAGGAAGTGCAGAATTGCGATTGTTTGGAGAGGAAGGAAACAAAGACTAACCGTTGCCTGCAATTTCTTGCTGATCAGATCTCCCTTTCTCATCAACCACAACTTGAATGCTCGCAATAAGCCAAGCACCGATTTCGAACGAGTGTTGAGAGAATGGGGATCTTGATCTGCGCTTTATAAGAGAAGCAGTTACCACTTCCTATCAGTGGTAAATGGTCTTTGCAGTTTTTCATCACTTTCGGACATGTGGCAAGACACATACACCAGTTTTCCATTTAGACTTAATCAACGTAAATCCATTCAATTTCAATTATTGTTAATCACAATACAACCCCAATTTGCATACTTGAACCTACACTAGAGAATATGAATTGGAAAGACTCACATACAAATATAACTGACAGTACCAAGTACTAAAAACATGACAGACATCTTAATTCAAACCAGCCTACTTCAACTCTCCTAGTACCAATTTCTAAAACTAAATTAGAGTCTTAAGAATTCAATTCCGATCAAAACACAAGTACATAACCACAAAGATACATGGTTCAACAAGAAAATATCAGAACGCACGGCAAAACTTATTATGATTTCCAATAATAACAGCAAATTCACAACCCAACTCCAATCAAATGCATTTTTTACCCAGAAAATTCGCAACCCATTACGATTCATATGTACCCTAACTAATAAATTCTACAGTTTGTGATATTTGGGCTCACCTTCATTTTCATGTGAAGAAGAGATACTGATGACGGCGTCACTCAATCCCGCCCTTGGACGTAACGCAAGACGCCCCAAGCCGAGATGGTGTAGCCGATTTTCACGCGGAGAAGGAGACGGAGTGGAGGGAGAAGAAGACGGAGTGGAGACGGAGTGAAGACGGAGTGAAGGGAGAAGAAGACGGAGTGGAGACGGAGTGAAGACGGAGTGAAGGGAGATGTAGAGAATCGCAAGTTTGAAGTCCGTGCCATCCTTTTCGCTTTTCAGCCGTTGAGATGAAGATCGACGGCTCACGGTGGGCGCTGTCAATAGGCGCTGTCAATAGGCCCGCTCTC
This sequence comes from Spiraea crenata, assembly GCA_033992175.1. Classification (NCBI taxonomy): domain Eukaryota; kingdom Viridiplantae; phylum Streptophyta; class Magnoliopsida; order Rosales; family Rosaceae; genus Spiraea; species Spiraea crenata. The sequence continues at coordinate 8,757,635 of JAVBHV010000079.1, read as the reverse complement.
TAGCATTCTCGTTTTGAAATTGCCCAGCATGGATCCATTAAGGCCCATATGAATTAGCAGATGGTCTTTGGCCCAATTATAGTCAGTTTGAGTTACTTGCTTTGCAATGCAAAGAGATTTATCCTAATCTCTAGATCCTCTTACTCGCCGTCAAACAAACTCCTCCATATCAACACCTCTCATCACCGGACTCGATTTATTCTTCTTCTTCAGTTAAGAGGTAAGTCTTTTCATAATATAATTGTTTACGATTTATTTGATTGACTGAAATTACCTTTACTTAGTTGACTATCCTCATTGCACACGCCTAATCTTGCTGATAAATAAATAGATGCCATGTATCCATAGACTTGCTTTTGTCATGAAAACGATAGTTCTTCAGATTTTCGAATTGTCTTTATATTCTTAATTGCAAAAATCATTCATGTGGTAAATGTCAGCTGAAAAATCACTTAACAATATCCATATGGTTAAGCACGTTATCAGTGTCAGTCCAAATCGAACTTTTCATCCAAATTTATGTCCAAATTTGCTCACGTATGGGTAATTAAACAAACTTTGCTAACAATTGCAGATAAGGATTTCGTATATGACTCCTACAACAATGATGATTTGTATAGTTTAACCATATCATTCTGCAACTTCCCCTTGTTAATAACCTTGTGGTGAGATATTTGTTTGTCTTGCAGGAGAACTTTATTCGTTCCGTTTTCAATTCCAACAATCGTTAAATTAGATTCATGGGTCGCAATAAATTCTAAGCAGTTGAAAGAATTTGTACTGATGAGGATGTAAATGACAGATTCAGTGATCTTCCAGAAGGAATTTCTCATCACATTCTGTCCTTCCTCACTTTTGGTGACCTCACTCGAGTGAGCGCTCTGTCCAAAAGAATTATCAACTTTATTAAGGTCAGTGAACGTTGATGAAAATGATTACTGTAATCCAAGAAGCAAGTAGAGTCGCTGAACTCTGTTGATAGGTTTATGCATCATTGCTTTGATCATAAGATGCAGAGATTGCGAATCTACTGGGTTGTCATCCACCATAAAGGTTTACAGAGGAGAATTCAGTATCTTCGATTGATGGAGTTGATCAATTATGCAGTACTAAGCTCTAAGGTTGAAGACCTTGACATTGATTTTGCTGCAAATGACAAGGATAAGTTTCCATTGCCCTCTTGCATATGTCAATGCCCTTTTTTGTCGTTGGACTTGAAGGGGTTTATACTTGATCAACCGGCTTCCTTTGCGCCTAATCTCGTCTTCTTGTATCCTCCTTTAAAAGTTTCATCTAAATATAGGCATACTTTGTTAACTGTCAGTGTTGAATTGAGACCATAGACCCAGGCATCCACAGGTCGTAAAAGAATCAATAGAAATAGAAAGAATCTAAATGAAACCATATATATGTACTATTATTACTAAGGCAATGCACAAATTTGATGGTTTAAGCTTCATGAAATATACACTATTACACTATTATTTATTAGCTAAATAATTGACGGTGAATGTGGTAAAGAGAAGTTATGTAAAGCATAAAGCAATTCTTACCTATCGCTTGTTAGCTACATAATGAATAAAGCGATTTCGTCTTACATGTCTTAATTTTTTGATAGCTATATAATTAAGAGCGTGAAGATGGTACATGGATATTAAAATATTGAATTGAAGTAACAACAAATAAAAGATTCAATTGAGCTGAAAATGACAAAAAAACAATATCTTCACCAAAGACTACATCGAAATTTCAGTGAAACGGTGCCATATTTCTGAAATTTTATGGACATTGCCGAAATTACCGAAATTTCAATCTTAAATTTTGAGCAAACTTTCGGTCTTTTTCCGATGATATTGATATGTACTCATATTCAAGTTTCGGTACTCCAAAATTTCCTAAATTTCGATATTTCGACTGAAATTTTGATCCTTGGGCATACATTGGTTGAGAAGTGGAGTCATTCCCATACTTGTATTTTTAAAAAAATTAAAAATTAAAAAAATTAAAAATTAAATTTGCAAGTATTGTCTTTATAATTTTTTATCATATTTTTATGTCAATAAAAAAGATCACTTTGAAAAACAAGTGAAAATCATGTGTTGAAAAAAATTTATTTGGATATCAAAACAAAATAGTGAAAAGATAATCAATATTAAACTCATAATGAAAAACTCACTGAAAGAAATTCAATGGTGCACTTTTGGTAAATAGTGAATTAATAAAATTTAATTAAGTGATAATCTAAATGAAATTAGACAAAATTTAATATTATAAATATTATGGCTCTTACATATTGTTTACTTGTTTTAATCCCCGGCCACGTGTCAGCAAGACCGTAGATCTAGGAAAACGAAATGTCCTTTACTGTTGTAAAAACATAGAAATAATTTATTCGATAAACAAATGGAATAAACAATTTTCAATCAAAGTAATTTGACCGACGAGCAAGGAACAACCACTCATCTATGGGTCTTTTCTCTAATCAAAACAAGAAGATAAAAGTGCGTAAAAGTAAAGATAGGTGAGCTTCGGCGGGTGAAGCGTCGGTGGTGGGAAATCTTTGCGGTTGAAGATTTGTCGTTGGGGAAGGGCTCACGGTTGAGACCCTTGTCGTCGGGAAGGGCTCGCGGTTGAGACCCTTGTCGTCAAGCTCCGCGGTCGGAGGTTTGTCGGCGATAGTTAAATTACACTACTCCTAAGATAAAGCGCCGCGTGGGCGTTGAGAGGGTGCGCGAGGCGCGGATAAAAATGAGTTTTGATTGTTTGGTGTTGGTTCCTCTTCCGTTGCGTGAGCTTTTCCATAAATAAGTTTCGAAACTTGTTGGCCAAGTCCACGTCTCTTGATTTCCTTCATAGAATAAGATCGGTGGTGGTGACCTTTTCGAATACGTTGGTACCGTGTCCTTTTAATGCCAACTTCCTAAAAGAATTGAAGTTCTTTATGAATTTGACCTCCAATGGGCACCTTTGCCGTTGCCAACTTGCGTGAGATTCCCAGGTGGATGTGGTCTTCTAAGTTACTTATTTGGAAGCAAATTCTTCTAGCATGCTGACACGCCACCTTCATGCAATTAAGACCTATGTGCCAAATTGTCACCAAGTTTGTACTATCCTTGCACGTGGGCTATGTAGAGATTGGTGTCAACTTCCTCCATTCTTTCCAATGTTGGAGTTTTAGAATCGGCCAACAAGCTATGCCGATTTCTTCACGGTTAAACACTTCAAATTTACTCCAATATCATCAACGAAATCTCAAGATAATTATCATAATTAATTATAATAATATCTAAAAAATTATTGAGATTCTCTTTTATCGCTCCTTGATCCAGCGGTCTAGATCAAGTGGTCCGCTAAGTGTAAAATTTGGTGTAAACACATATATTTAACTTATACTACTGCAGAAAAATTATTATATACATCAAACTTAGACTACTCGAATATCATTTATAAGCATCAAATTTACCTAAATAATTGTAAAAAGTCTAAACAAATAATGAACATGCATTTTTTTTTATTTTTTATTTTTATTTCTTGAGTAATCTTTTTGCCCGAACTAAACGTTAGCTACCAATAGGCCAAGGTTTGACCGAAGACATGGATTGTCTCGTCCCTTCATGTTCATGCAATGAGGAAAATCATGACCTGTTGCTGGAACCACTGCCTTGCAAGCAAGGAACAAAATTTCGGTTTCGATGGAAATTTCGGTCGTCAAAATTTATGGAAATTTCGGTTAAAATTTCGATTTCGGTTAAAATTTCGGTAAATTTCGGTTTGAAAAAAAAAAACGAAAAAACATATTAGAAACCCTATAAATTAATATCTCTACTTTCTCTAGGCTTTAAAAGCAACAAATAATGCAATTTAACGTTTAAGCTATATAACATTGTCCATATGGATTAACTTTTATATACGTAAGGGAGAAGAGCAGCCAAAACCAAGTCATCGAAGCAGGTGTTGTTTGAGCTTTTGTTGTCCACTTTCACTCTTGTATTTTTTTTTTTCTTTCTGTAAGCATTAAAATTTTGTTTATTCTTTATAAATGTGCCGGATGAGGCTTCCGAGATTGAGGGTAAATCCCCTCATTGGTAAGGTTGCCATAAGTAGGCTAGCGCGCGGAGGTGGTGTAAAAGGATCAGTGGTGATGTTTATCCAGAAACAAGATTCGCATTGATGATGTTTTTAGAGAAAATCATTATCATTGCAGAACATGCCAAAGAGAGAAGGTCACAGTTTGACATGCTCAGTGTAGGGATGGTGCTACAGACGGTCACAGTTTACATTCTTTGAAAGAAGAGCCGATATCGTACTACAGACGCATAATGACTTAGTTTTCTGATGCACAAGCAGGGATTTTCAACATGATTACTACATCTGTAATCCATACACCATGCAATGGGTTGCTCTTCCTCCACCTCTACTCAATGCCATGAGAATGTACGAGTGGAATTCATCTGTGATGTCCCTTACTATAGCTGCAAGAAAGATGATCAGAAGGGACATTTCTTACAGCTTAATGCTGAGTATATAAGTGCAGGGTTGTGAGAATTCTAAGTCCTTATTATTCGAAAGTTAGTGATAAGTTCTCCAAATTAAACTTGGAGATCTTTTCTTCTGAGACTGGTGAATGGAGAGCATCAGTTGCATCATCCCCACAAAGCTTTAACTCTTTGCACTTCGGCCTACAAGATGATTGCAGCTTTGCTTACAATGGGATGTTATATTGGAAGCAAGGAACAATGAGATGTTATATTGGAGCCATATTCCGTTTAATGTATTAAAGAAGGCAAGAAAACACAAAGAAAGTTGTCAGGATTTAAGGTAAAGAAGCCAACAAACAACTCATTGACAAGCTATATAAAGCATTTCCAAAATTTAACCGAAACCGAAATTTAACCGAAATTTAACCAAAATTTCGATCGAAATTTCGGAAATTTCGGGCATTTTAGCCTCTGAGACACGATATTTCCGAAATTTAACCGAAACTATCGAAATTACCGAAATTTTGACCGAAATTTCGGTATTTTTCCGCTGATATTGAGACGTACCTCGATTCAAGTTTCGGGACTCAAAAATTACCGAAATTTCGACCGAAATTTCGGTATTTCGGTTGAAATTTAGTTCCTTGCTTGCAAATACAATTCTTAGTTCATTTGTCAGGTTTCACATCCATAGCTAAGCAAGCTATGTATTGTCAAATCATGTCATGTCATTTGTGTTATTAATATTATATTATTGATGCTTCTGCTCCTTTAATCTGACTAGTAAAGATGCCCGCACTACGCTGCGGGTATAAAAACAACATAAAATTTATTGAAAGTTGTTAAAATAATGGATCATGGATAGCAAATGTAATTCTGCAATTAATTATAGCAGATAACAGCAAATAAACTATGTTCTAGCAACATACACAAATAACAATTTAATTGAAAACAAAACTAATAAACTATCTGCAAAACCGAAGTAAAGCAAGCGAACACATAATAACTAACACACGTGCAAAACCCAGCATCAATAACAATCAAAGGTATGAAAGAAGGTTTCCTGTTTGTCTTGGGCAAATTATAATGAGTCAATGTTAACCCAGAGAAATATTCTTGATGCAGATAGATGCCTTTGAGCTATACCAATGTTCTAGTTTTAAGAAAGAGGTAATGAAAGTATAATTCAGCATTCCTTACAGCTCAAGAAATTTAGAAGCATAAAAACAATTCAATTGGAAAACAGAACCATTAAAATTATCATAATTCAGCTCGAGCTATACATACCTTTGTTTAGTTTGCGCGGAATTTTCAAAACAATAGCAACCTCGACCATATATTTTGATTACGTCCATTCTCAAGTATGCCTACAAATCACTAAAAGATAACTACATAGTATTTCAAAGGTGGTAAATTTAGCTACTGATCAAAATAAATGCTAAGCTTTTAACTTGTATATCAGATAAATCTAGCTACTCCTAGCTGATGCAGCATCATTTCGTCCATTATAAGATCAACATGATCATCACACACTCATTCAGCATTCTGTGGACACCATCTAAATCCTCAACTCAACCTTAATAATCAACTAAGATTTCAATATGAACATGCAAATTTCTGCAATTAGCTAAAAGCTAATTACTAAATGTACCTGCTCAGACAAATTGTGAAGCTGTTGTTCAAGCTTCGCCATCTTCTCCTGGATAAATATACATTCAAGTATTTATGCTGAACAAAGTAGTTTGAGTGGAGCAAATACAGCTGGAGGACATATTAAACAATGTATACAACTAAGTGTTAATTAGATAAGATACATGATTAGACATTGTATACAACTACCTATTAATTAAATAGACATATGAGACACTGTATACATCATCCAACATTCAAGTAGACTATATATTCTGAAAAGAGGTTGAGGTTATATACATTCAAGTAGAGATGAGAAAACCTCCAATCTTCTATCAAAGATTACGATGCAAATAAACAACCTGTTGATGACAATTCTCACTTTCAACGAAATCAATATTCAATAACTAATTCCCTCATACAACTTGAAGTAATTCAGTATAAAAGCTTACTTTAAAAAACCACAAACCTCACATAATCGATCCCAATTAACAACCTAATTAGCAAATAACTCCAGAAACAACAGAAAGTATCAATCTCATGCTTTACTCTACTACCAGAGGAATTAACCTTTTAAGAGATTTAAATTCCGCCAAAAAAAAAAAGAATGAAAAAGAAATAGGTGAAGTTAAAAGGGAGTTACCAAATCGATACGCGCATTCGAAGCTTGAAGCGTGTTGAATTTCAGAAACCATTGAGTGGCTCGAAATTGAGGGGCTTGTCGAAATTCTTTAAGCGACCAAAACAAAACAACAAATCAGCTAGCCCAAGCAAGAAATGAACACCGATAAATCCTCAAAACAGAACGCTATTTCGCACGAAAATAACCACTAAATAACAAAGATAATTCACATAAAAAAAACTCACAAAACTTCGTTGAAAGCTTCTTCTTGCTGCTATTCTTCTTCTCGTCTTCCTCCGACTCATCTTCTGCGATTTCACGAAGCTTGGTCAGCTTTCGCTTCCGCAACCTGGTCCTTTCCGATTTACTAAGTGGCTGCGCGGCGTCGTCTTAGCTCACGGTGGCCTGCGCGAAGACGGAGGGAGTGAGATGGCTTTCTGATTAAGCAAAGATGGAGAATAGAAAGAAAAAAAATTGTGAAAGAATGGAAGACGGGAAGGAGTAAGATCGATAAGAGCATCTCCAACAACACTAGCTATTTTAAAGTTAGTCAAAATATTTTATTAGTTTTTTTTCCCTAAACTGAACAGCTTCTTCTTCATCAATTAAAAGCCGCCGCACCACTTGTGGAACCCCATTCGGTGCACTCCAGTCACCAAATGTGATGCCTTCAGCTTTGATCACAGCAATCCAGCATTGAGCCATCAAACCGTCTCCACGGGCCTGACCTCACAAAACATTATGCACTGAGTCATAAAACCATCTCCATAGACCTAACCTCACAAAAACACAGGACATCATGCACTCAAACAAACAAGTATCCATCTTTCATAATCCAATGGCCTTTCTGACTATCCGAAATTGAACAAAACCCGAAACCCAGTCCCTAATTTAGCTCAAGAAACTAAAACAATGTACGAAGCAGTGCAGTGCAGCATTGAGTCATCAAACCATCTCCATAGCCTCAAAAACACAAGACATCATGCATTCAAAACCTTCCAATTAAAGGACTGCAATTTAGTAATCCATATTACACAAATGAACTTTTGTAACTTCAAGCTAATGACAAAGATTCCTGATAGGCTTAGAATGAATTCATTAAGTTGAATAGAACATGATGAAGAGATTTTCCGTATTACTAGGTACTCAACTTTGATATCAAATGCTTATTTTCAACAAAAATAGAAGGCAGCTTGCATCATTTGCAAGTAGAAGCTTTAGGCAAGATCTCATGGTGAAGGCAATTTGTACCTCACCTTATACATAGCAGACAATATACAATTATAAAACATCTAGTCATTCTATGATTGCTATCAAAAACATCAACTATCCTTTTCTTTTTGCTAATGGAAATGAACTAACAAGTGATCAACCATTAACCAACGGCATCGCATCCTAAATAGAAAACAGAAAACTGACTTGGCATTGACACTGAATCCACCACCAAACCAAAATCCATAAAAATGGTTAGAAACGAAAGACATGAGCTTTCCAGGTTTGCAGAACAGGTAATGACATCCAATACGGAGATGCAACAGACTTACTACAAAACTGAGTATCCGAAATTGAACAAAACCCAAAACCCAATTCCCAATTCACCTCAAAAAAACAAAACCAAAAAGCGAAATTGAGAAAACTAAGAAAAGTTACCTTTCCATTTTCTTCCGGGATCAATTGCGAGAGCGTTGAGGACGACGGCGAGGGTGGCCAGCCCACAATACGCCGGCTCCGACTGCGGGACGAAGAGGGTGGCGCTCAGCGGGAGGAGGACGAGAGAGTTACCGCCGGTGATGATGTTGACCCAACTGCTGAAGTGTGTGGGTGTTGTGGTGTGGTGTGCTTGTTGGGTGTTTTGAGTGGGTTGAGAAGAAGATTTTTTTTATTTTTTTTTGTGGGGTTTTTTTTCTCTCTTCTTTGCGATTGGGGTTTTGTTTTAAGAGTGGGTTTGTGGGAGTCCGTTGGAAGAAGAAGTTGGGTTTTTTTGGGTTAATGCGGTTCTTTAGGGGTGTTGTGGGTGTCTTATAGCCGGCTCCGGTGGGGGGGTGTTGGTGGGTGTTGTGGGGTTTGTGGGTGGAAGTTTTTTTTTTTTGGGGTTTTTTTTTTTGGTTTTGGTTGTTGTTGGGTTTTTTTTTTGGTTTGGTGGAGGCCGGACGGGCGGCAGCGCGCGGCGGGCTGCCCGCTAGCCCGTCCGGGCTCCTGTCCCGCGCCACACCGGCGAGGTACACATCGGGCGAGCGGCGGGCTTGACGGAAGAAGGCGGGCGGGCCGGCGACGCTCGCTCGCGCCCGCGACCGCGGTCGGTGAGGGGAGTGGGCCCCGCGCCGACGTGGGATCGCACCCACCTTTTTTTTTTATTCGGGCGCGTGTACTACACGCGCGCGCGTGAGGGAGCGTGGCTGGGCGGCTGAGGGGTTGTTCGGTAGTGGCGTCCGAACAACCGAATTTTTCTGAGGTTTCTCTTCGGCGGCCACCCGCCGAACACCAAAAAAAGCCTAACGGCTATTTTTTTTTGAGTTTGCTGACTGCCACGTGGCAGCATCTGGTGCGTCCGCCAATATAACCGTTGGCAATCAACGGTCCAGATGCTGCCACATGTACTGACCGTTTGAAAATTTTTTTTTTTTTTTTTTTTTTTTTTAAAATTTTTTCCCTATAAATACAATCCTTCATATAATTTCTCATACACCAAAATTAAATTTCCACTCCATCATTACACACCATTTTGCTACTTTCTTTGTCAATTTGCATACAAAATTTCCTCATCTTTTTCCAATCAAAATGTCTCGTTCCTCCAGAGCTAATGCAGCAATCCCGGGCAGTGTATGGATTGAAGCAGAAGTTATCCAGTTGTGCAAATCTTGGAAATCTGTATGTCATTGCTCGATCACGGTCCTGAAATGCGTACACCCCAAATGTGGAAAAAAATTACCCAACACTATATTGCTCATATGCCCGGTACGGTTCGAAATGAAGGAGCTCTACAAAGTCACTGGAGGAATTTGAACAAAGAATTCAAAACATGGAGGGATGCATTGAACAAAGGAGCGCAAAATACCGGGAGCGGCTATGCTTTGGATGACGAGGTAAACATTTCAGAAATTTTGTTTTTTTTAACATTATATTTTGGTATATAATTTTAATAATTTTGATGATAATTTTAATAGATAAGACATGCGCAACTGTGGTATCAATCTGAAATGAAAGGGGCTAGTTTCGGACAATGGGGCGGTTGGGACATTGTCAAGGATTGTCCCCGGTATGTACAAGTCCGCATACCGGACCCAACCCCTGAACCATATGATTTCACAGGTGAAGGTTCATCAATGGGAGCGTCATCGGGAGGAACCCCAATGGGAGATTCATCGGGAGCAACCCCAATGGAAGTGAATTTAGCCGATGATGTTGACACTATTGCAACACCTAGTTCATCGACTCGTCCTACAGGAAGAAAGGCTGCAAAAAAAGCAAGGAATCAGCCCCCCAAGTCTCACCAAAGCATTGTGCGAAGAATTTGCGAGGAATTCCGCACTTCGTGTTGAAGAAGCAAGAAGAAGGGAAGAGGTCCGACAAGCAGAACGAGCAAGAGAAAATGAGCAACTGCAACAGGAACATGAATATAAAGTTATGTCAATGGATTGCACTTATATGACTCCAAATGCAAAAGCCTATTGGGCGGAGGAAAGACAAGCAATTACTCGTAGACGGAGGCTTTTTAGGGAGGCCCAAGAGGCTGAGGCTTCCGCTTGGTTTCCTCCTGAAGAGTGATTTAATTTGATGTTGTTTTTATTTTATTTTATTACCATGTAATATTCATGTTTTATTTTATTAGTATGTAATGTTAAATTTCAAATTTAAATAAAATCTGTTTTATTCTTGTATGAATAAAATAGTTGTACGAATAAAATTTGTATGAATAAATTTGAATAAATTTTATTCATGTTTTAATTCATATATAAATTTAATAATTTTTTTTTTTTTTTTTTTTTATATTTGGGGGGGGGGTTATTTTTTTTTTTATTTTTTTTTTTTTTTTTCTTCCTTTTTTTTTTTAAAAAAAAAAAAAAAAAAAAAAAATAATTTTTTAATAAATATAAGTTTTTTGTTTGTTTAATATTGGTTTTTTTTTTTTTTTTTTTGTGGTGGTGGGTTTTTTTTTTAAATATTTTTTTATAAATAATTTGATAATAAAAATTGATTATAAAAAATTTTTTTTTGAACAAGAAAAGCTTCTTTTGAGGCACCCCCTCTTTTTTTCTCCTTTTTTTTAACCCCCCCCCGCCTTTCCTTTTGGAGCACGCCCACTCTCTTTCTTACTCTCTTGTAAGACCCCCCAGACTTGTCCTATTGATGCATCAATTTATTCAAATCAACATGATTGTCGGTCTTACAAAGACTTGGCAATACACAACCCAATCTACCCCATTGATATAGTGTATGATTTGATTACTCATTCACGGGAAGAATTTTGAACAAAGAATTCAGAACATGGAAGGAGCTCTACTCCACAATCATGTTGATTTGATTACTCATTGAAGTTCATCTTCACTTTAAATTGGTTTCGGAAATTTAGATGTCTAAATTTTATTAGCATGTAATATTGATATTTTATTTAATTAGTATGTAATGTTAAATTTCAAATTTAAATAAAATTTGTTTTATTCATGTATGAATAAAATAGTTGTACGAATAAAATTTGTATGAATAAATTTTATGTGTAGATTACTTGAATATAATATTGGTGATAATTTTTATACATGTTTTTGAAAAAAAAAAAATTAAAAAAAATTATCGCCTGCGCCTACGCCTACATGGGTGTGCGCTGTTTTTTTGACGGAAGGCTTGCCCGATCACTATTCATCGCATGCTCGCCTGAGGAGGGCAACAACCCACTTCGTGCCTGCGCCTGGGCCTGCATGGGTGGAAATGCTCTAACGAAAGAAAAAATTTGAGAGAGGCGGTGAAAGCTCTAGAAACATTAAGAAGACTTCCCCAGGGTAAAAAAAAGGGAGAGTTTTAAAGGAAGGGCAAGATCGTCCTTTCAGGTCCCCAGGGATAAAACTCTTGCAAAAGTTGAAGGGTGTTTTCGTCAGTACACTATAGCCAGAACACTAACCCTTCATACTCACAATTCATATATAGATATATTTAACCGGCCTACTCTACTCTATTTCATGATTTTTATCTGCTTTGTTTAAATGGATTTGACCGGGTATATATATGCCTATTGCCGCCATCTCTTGCACCGTATCAAGGTTCAAAGTTTCGGTTTCGGTTGAAATTTTGGTTGCCAAAATTTATGAAAATTTCGGAAATAGTTTCGATTTCGATGGAAATTTCGGTAAAAAAAAAATAAAAAGACGAAAAACATGCTAGAACACCTATAAATTAATATCTCTACTTTCTATAGGTTCTAAAATCAACAAATAATGCAATTTAACACTTAAGCTATGCAACATTGTCCATATGGATTAACTTTTATATACATAAGGGAGAAAAAATGCGTGTTTTGCATTCCACTAAGCTGTCAATTAACATAATATCTTAAATGTTATTGTGGAATACTTAAAGTGAGTCTCATGAAACATACAATAGTCATTACATTAACATTACAATATATCATAAGAGTTGTAAGGAATATAATACATCCGAATTACACATACTATAAAACTATTACGATGAGGCTCATCTTTACTTCTTGATATATTATCTTGGAACTGGTAATATTGCTCCCATGACATTTGGTAGCAGGCGGAGTGAATGTAATATTCAACATGCATGTAAGAAAGCCAAAAGATTTATCTATGTAAAGCATACTATTGTTTTGAGCTTGATAATTGACGGAGGAGTGGAGGTGGTAGGGAGAAGTAAATCATAAAGTACGAAGTCTATTGTTTGTTTGTATGATAGATGATGAAGGTAGAGAGAAGTAAAGCATAAAGTAAGAAGCCTATTGTTTGTTTGTTAACTTGATAATTGATGGTGGAGGTGGTAGAGAGAAGCTATGTAAATAAAACATCTTCACCAAAGCCTACATCAAAGTTTCACTGAAATAGTACCGAAATTTTCAACATATTTCCGAAATTTCACCGAAATCGAAACCGAAATTACCGAAATTTTGCCGAAATTTCGGTCTTTTCTGATGATATTGAGATGTACCCCGATTCAAATTTCGGTGCTCCAAAATTACCGAAATTTCGATAATTCGGCCGAAATTTTGAACCTTGCACCGTATGCACATTCCCCAAAACAGAATGATATGTTTCCTCGCCATTTTGTCATCCAACTTTCAAGGTTATTCTTGGTCCCGAACTGATTTAAAATCAGCTATATAAACTAATTTATAATATATAAGTATTTGAATATTTTCTTTATTATAAAGTACCTATATAGATATTACTATTTATAAATTTATTCAAAGCTAAAGAATTTTCCCAACTTCCATATTATTGTCACCAATTTGATACATATAAATATAAGAAGATTATATTCACAATCATCATCTTTTTACTTCCACTAAACACTACATTTTTATTATAAAAATTTCTCAAATTACTTTCAAATAAAAGATAATATTGTACAAAATCTAACAACATTTTTCTTCTCATACCCAAAAAAGTTTTTACTATTGTTTTTCACTAAAACCAAGAAATATACAGGGATGGTGGCAAGGTTAGTGACGTGGGCACTCAGTTGATGAAGTATTTGTTTGCCTTTTATTTTTATTTTTAACTTTTTCATCCAGATAAATAATGTTGAGTTTGAAAAGAAACATATTAGAGGCTCTTACCAAAAACTACTATACGAGTTTTAGTATTACCAAAACACTACTTCATTTTTTTTTTTTACAATTTAATACCAAACAAAAACCAAGAAGCCCACCATAGTGCGTGAGGCTCACGCACCCCACACTGCTGCCTCGAGCTCCTTGAACACTGCATCGATTTTCCTCAGCGGCTTCTTGCCGCCATTGTCAAAGGCTAGAGCTTTCTTCACAAGTTTCTGTGATTTTTTATTTTTCTGTTGGAAAAGTTTATTTTTGCTTTGTGCAGATTAACGTAGTGACGAAGATGAAGAATAACATAATGGAATTTGAAGGATCTATTCCTTCAGATTTGAAGGAACTGATCTTCAGATTTGAAGGAGCTGATCCTTCAGATTTGAAGGAGTTGTTACTTCAAATTTGCAGATGTTCTTTCAATTTGAAGGAATTGTTCCTTCAATTTGGAAACTGTTCCTTCAAAAGGAAGCAACAGTTATGTCGACTCACCTCTCCAGCTGTGTTCACTTTCCTTTATCAAGAGAGCCTCGATTTTCTATCCTTTCAAACAAACACTTGGCCTCTAGTTCACAGATGCTCAAGGCCCTCATGGCCTTCGCCGTCTACTCCATTGGCCTCACCGTCAAGTGCGATGCCTTCAAGCCCGACACCATGCTCAACATGATCTCCATCTCCTGGAATGGTGTCATTGGAGCAGAGGCTTAGCTTTAGGAGCAAGCAGAGGTCGCCAAGTCCGTCGCTGAGCCGGCGCCAAGTTCGACCCAAGGCAGGTGGAGCTCGGTGAGTCGGTTATCGGTACATGAGATGCCCTGCCAATCGCACAGAGCTGACGGCGTGGATAAATCTTACCCGTTCATTGCGCCGAGGAGGTCATGGAGGTTGAGCTTGAAGGAGGTCAAGGCTTCGATCTCCGCCGGAGGCCCGACGGCGGCGCACGATAAGAACAGGGGTGCGCATAGCACCACGAGGAAGGAGAGAAGCGGAGCCGCGTGGGCCATAAGTTGCGATTTTTGTGATGAAAGGAAACTGTTTCGGGATTTTTACCTCATGGGTGTTTGGGTGTAGCGCGTGTGTAAAATTGTTATTAAAAGTGTACAAACTAATTAAAAATTAACATGTGTCAAAATTGTACTATATTATAATGTTTAAAGTGTAGTAGTGTTTTTTAGTATTTCGCTCTTCAAGTAATATCAAAATGTAATTGTTTCAAATTATTAAGTTCCTATGAAATATTTTCTGCAATTTGTGGGTAAATTTGAAAATTTTAATAACAAAAGTATAGTTTAAGAGAAATTATGGATGTGGATAAAAATTCTTAAAAATATCTAATAAAATTGCTAATGACCTATTAACAATAAATGCAAGGGGATTTGACTAACATGTGTGACTACAACTTTAACAAGATAAATGCTTTTAATGAAAAATTCATGTGTGACCAAAATTGCTTCAAACTTTTTTAATGATGAGGAATATTACTTGGTAAGCTTTTTAATTTAAATTTTTATAAAAGATATTCTTAAATAGACCGTGAAATAAGATATTGATAAAATATATAAAAAAAAAAATTATTCTGATAATGAACACGATGACTAAGAATAAAATATGAATAAAGGAGCCCAAAATCATATTTGGTTAAGTCCCCACATTGGGATGGAAAGCCCAAAATGCTATTTGACCAATTGGAAGTCGTAATATCGTTAGAGAAAGTGGTCACGTCCTAAAGATATGTTCAAGACTCTCAGTTACTTTTCAGCACAACCCTAAAGCCAATATTTTACCACAGTATAAATAGGGTTATCTCGTTTCTCCCGCTTGTTTGTCTGGGAGAAACGCCTCCATCGTTTCCTCTTCTCGCGTGTGTTGAACCAAAAGAAGGACTAACCATGAAGCCCATAAGAGCCAAGGTTCAAAATTTCGGCCAAATACCGAAATTTCGGTAATTTTGGAGCACCGAAATTTGAATCGGGGTACGTCTCAATATCATCAGAAAAGACCGAAATTTCGGTAATTTCGGTTTCGATTTCGGTGAAATTTCGGAAATATGTTGGAAATTTCGGTAAATTTCGGTACTATTTCAGTGAAACTTTGATGTAGGCTTTGGTGAAGATGTTTTATTTACATAGCTTCTCTCTACCACCTCCACCATCAATTATCAAGCTAACAAACAAACAATAGGCTTCTTACTTTATGCTTTACTTCTCTCTACCTTCATCATCTATCATACAAACAAACAATAGACTTCGTACTTTATGATTTACTTCTCCCTACCACCTCCACTCCTCCGTCAATTATCAAGCTCAAAACAATAGGTATGCTTTACATAGATAGATCATTTGGCTTTCTTACATGCATGTTGAATATTACATTCACTCCGCCTGCTACCAAATGTCATGGGAGCAATATTACCAGTTCCAAGATAATATATTAAGAAGTAAAGATGAGCCTCATCGTAATAGTTTTATAGTATGTGTAATTCAGATGTATTATATTCCTTACAACTCTTATGATATATTGTAATGCTAATGTAATGACTATTGTATGTTTCATGAGACTCACCTTAAGTATTCCACAATAACATTTAAGATATTATGTTAATTGACAGCTTAGTGGAATGCAAAACACACATTTTTTTTCCCTTATGTATATAAAAGTTAATCCATATGGACAATGTTGCATAGTTTAAGTGTTAAATTGCATTATTTGTTGATTTTAGAGCCTATAGAAAGTAGAGATATTAATTTATAGGTGTTCTAGCATGTTTTTCGTCTTTTATTTTTTTTTTTACCGAAATTTTCATCGAAATCGAAACTTTTTCCGAATTTTCCATAAATTTTGGCAACCGAAACTTTGAACCTTGATAAGAGCACCTCCACCGGGAGGGCGAAACCGCAGGCGAGGGCGCGGGCTCGCCTACGAGGGAGACTATTCATCGCACAGCGTGAGAAAACGGGGACGGCGAGCTGCGGGGGGGAGCTCGGCGGGCGGAGGCGAAGGCGGGCGTCGCCCGAGCCCGCGCCTGCGGGCGGTGAGTGGGTGTGGGCCCCAGCTGAAGTCAAAACGCACTGCTTTTTTTTTATTCGGGCGCGTGAGTGGGGGCGAGTGAGGGCGAGAGTGTTCGGTAGTGGAGGCCGAACGGCGATTTTGGGCTGATTTTTGTGTTCGGCGGTGGCCCGAACACTTCAAAATTATTTTTTTTTATATGAAATCAACATTTTCTTTTAAAAAAATCACAATTTTTATATATACAATTTTTTTATATCAATTTTTTTTAAGAATGTAATATTAAATTTTTAGCATAAATAAAATTTAACATATGATAATTCTACATATTTTTTATGATAATTGTTTGTATGTAAAATTCAATTTTGTGTGAAAAAGTATTCAATTTTGATGTTTTCTATAAAAAATCACAATTTTTTTATATCAAAATTTTCAAGTATGTAATATTAAATTTTAAGCACAAAAATAATTTAACATATGATAATTCTACATATTTTTTATGATAATTATTTATATGTAAAATTTATTTGACAACAAAAGGAAATATTTAATAATGTTGATGATAATTCTTATCCTTGTTTTTAAAAAAATATATATATTAAAAATAGTGATCGCTTGCTACCCGTGGGTGTGGGATGTTTTTTTGACGGAAGGCGCAAGCGATCACTATTCATCACCTGCAGCCAAGAAGAAGGGAATTGCCAACTTCGTAGCTGCGCCTGCATGGGTGGAAATGCTCTAACTCCACCACCATCTACTGCTCAGATGGTCAATGTCGACAGATTCAGCCCTCTTCCAAAGGACGTCACCCATCACATTCTGTCCTTCCTCCCCATCACCGACCTTACTCGAGTCGGCATTTTGTCGAAAAGATGCAGAAGATTTTACCTATCAACTCCGACGCTGAACTTGACTGCAGTGGCGGAACTAGGAGAGGGCTGAACCGGGCTTCAGCCCGGGTGGAAATTTCAGACCCAAAAAATTTACTAGTACTAGTCTCCGGCACCAATGAATTGAACTCTGAAATCGAATACCGAAGCCCAGATTCGAACCGCTCACAAACTACCTTCTCGGATTGGAGATTGAAAACCCAATCGCAAGCGGAATAGCAAAGCCTTGATGCAAATTGAAGTATTCGCTGTTTCGGCGCTGAAGCAAGCAATAGCAAAAAATCGAATTGGACGGATGGAGTTTCCGGCGGCCGGAACCGGAGACAACGGATCGACGGGAATGAAGCAGCGAGATTGGGATCGAAGAGGCGAGGTGGCGTCGATTGGGAACAAATATGGAATTGTGAGAAAAGAAGAGAGAGACCAAAAGAAAGAGGCGAAGGCAAAGTACATCCTGTTTTTTCGTTCATCGGAACAAAGGCTTTCCTGTTTCTTCGTTTATCGGATTCGTGAGGATAAATGAGAATAGGAGACGACTTGGTGGAGATAGTTTTGAGTTTTATTTGACCTGATTGCCCTTCAGTTTTGCGTTTATTTCGATTTCCTTTTGTTCTCAACTCCAAAATAAATTAATAATTAATTGTTTTTCTTTTCAAAGTAAGTCTACCTTTATGAGCTATTAATCTCATTAGACCCACATAAGTCCGGCCCTTCCCTGTACCCTATACATAGTGAGAGCCTTGTAGCACCATGTTTCCCTTTTAGTGAATTAATAACTTTAGAGTTTCATATGCATTCTCAATTTCAGTTTAAGGATCTTACTTCTCTGTCTGATTTATGTAGGCGATTAGTTGAAACAAACAAGTCAATTTATTATCCTTTGATTTATAGATTAATTTGTTTAGTGTTGACTATTCCAGTGTTTACCGCGACAACAGAGCAAACATTTTCGACTATGAGTATCATTAAGAACAAACTCTGAAACAAGATAGATAAGTTTCTTGGTGATTGTATGATTGTCCAAATTAAAAAAGAGTTGGATGATAGTATTGATTCAGATTCGTTAATTGATGATTTTACTGTGAAGAATCGTAGGGTAGCATTTAAACTAGTTAATTTTGTATTGCATTTGTCATTCATGTTTGTACTTTGTTATTTAATTTTTTTTGTAATCTATAATATGTATTGGAGAGGCTCACTACGTTCTTCATGGCTAGGTGTATCTTTTTTTATTTATCAATAATTTTCACTCACACCGTCGAGTTTTGCTTAGAAATTTACAAAATTTAGCTAGTTTATATGAGTACAATATATTTGAAATTTAGAAATTTAGGAAATTGAAGGACATATTTTTGTTGGCGAAAGGAAAAAAATTAAGTTTAAATTTTAGCCCGGGTAAGTTTCAAATCCTGGTTCCGCCACTGCTTGCCTGAATTCCCACCACAGGCCATTCACGCGTTCGAGAAGCGATTCAAGTTGCTGATATCTTTGCACAAGTTCTTCTGCCACCGAGGCCACAACAAGGTACGAAGCTTCGAACTTGATTGGAATTCGGTGTACTATTATGGTGAAGATGATGTGAATGGTCACTCTTGTGTGGAGAAAAGTCATATTATAGTTTGGATTCGGTATGCTTTGATGTGCAATGTTGAAAATATGGATGTTTGCTTTCAATCTGTGATGTTGCCCTTTAATGGTGTTGCTGACGAAACCTAGTTAGAGTTTCCTTTTGGTATGATTTCTGCTGCTGAAAGTCTGAAATCTCTTTCTCTGGACATTATGTTTGCCCATCTTAAAGATCCCATCTTCAAGACATGTTCTGTCTCTAATCTGGTGGTTTTGAGGCTGAGAAGTCTTACCATGGAAAATGATGTTAAATTTTGCAAATGGGTCTCCTTATACTGCAAATTCCTTGAAGAATTGAGGCTTGAAAATTTGGGAGGGGTAAGAAAAATCGACATTAAGAGTTCGTCTTTGAAAACATGTGAAGTTGAGTTCCACATCCGCCATGACCTTCGCCATCTTAAAATAACTGCTGAGAAACTTGAAGTGCTGATCATTAATTGGAACTTCAATCCTCCATTAACAAAGACGAACTCCATGGAAATTTCTACTCCAAATCTGAAGTACTTGAAATGGGTTGGTAATATGATGAATCGACAGAGTTTTGGGGAGTTGAGTTTTTTGGAGGAAGTTCAGCTTTCTCTCATGGGTGAAAATGTTGATGACTTTGGCAGCAAAGTGAGAGAGTTCCTCACTGGTATTCAGAATGTTCAAGAACTCACCATTGACCAAGAGACTACAAAGGTAAAAGTCAAACACAGAAAATGAAATTGATTTTCTTTGTCTTAAATGTTTCTTTTGGGTTCTGTTATCTGGTATTCTGTTTGATTTGAGAAGTTGTTGGCTTTGATAATCATGCAGAATCTATTCAAGGAAGGTTGCGCACCTCCGCCATTCCATAAGCTTAAGTGCTTGTATATACCTATTTTTACTGGTATTGTGAATGGCCTAGTTCCGGCAATGGTGTCTCTTTTCAAAGGAGTCCCTAATTTGAATACTTTGGAGATAATATCTGATGATTTGACCTTCTACTTTGGTGTTGCGACTGCTGCTCAGGTTAAATAAATGCGGAATACATTTTACTATCTCCATTTCATATGTGGAACCATTAAAAACCTTAGCTGCATCCTTCTTTTTCTTCTGGTAATTTTAATGGGTTTCTTGTTTGTTACTTCTCCAGACTTCTGGATATGATGGCAGATACTGGCAAATGCAAAACCTTGGCTTCATTTCTCATCTTAAGGAGGTAATTGTAGAGTTCACTAATGGGGCTAACGGGTTTGAGTTTGCAAGGTATGTGCTTGAGCATGCTCGGAATCTGAAGGAAATGGTTGTCTACTATTTTGCCAATCAAGAAAATCTCAAAAGGAAGTTGAGGAAAATCAAGAAGGTTTCCAATGCCTCAGTTGTCTTCGTGAAGAAAACGGAGCCTTGTATGCACGGCGAACTACAACATTTGCATCTGTGATGTTTTTGATGGTTGATCATTTAGGGGCATTTACTTATCAATGTTAAACTCGTTCGATATGCTGTAGTTGCAAGTATTGTAGTATCTATCTCTCTAAGGAGTATCTGTTAGTAGTAGGATCTATTAAGAACTTGATGGTAGATGCTGTATATATTGCTTTTGGATTTGGAAGATCACTTTGATACTTTCATTAGCTTTAAGATGCAATCACACCAATGATGGATTTTGATTTATGGTTCACAACCAGTTATTGGTTGATTTTTCTTAAGCAGTTTTTTTATATTTTGCTTTTGGATTTGGAAGATCGTTTTGATACTTTCATTAGCTTCAAATTCAGATGCAATCATCATCTCTTTTAACTCACCAATGATGGATTTTGATTTATGGATCACAACAAATTATTGGTTGATTTTTCGTAAGCAGTTTTCTGTTGGCTGCCTTTCTTAAGTTATTGGTGTTTATTTGTTTTCCTAAGCATTACTGTGTTTGCTGGTTTTCTCAAGGATGAACGTTCACTGCCGTTGCTTTTGCTAAAACAGCTATTGACACAAATTTTAATCGAATGCAAATAAGATTTTTGTTGAGTTTTGATGATAAACTTATTATCTTAAATAAAAAGAATGTTTATGATCAATTTTTTATGGAATTCTTACCAAAAAGTCCTAAAAAAATAAAGTGTTATTAGAAAATCTAAGGAAAACT
This sequence comes from Spiraea crenata, assembly GCA_033992175.1. Lineage (NCBI taxonomy): Eukaryota > Viridiplantae > Streptophyta > Magnoliopsida > Rosales > Rosaceae > Spiraea > Spiraea crenata. The sequence goes on along the minus strand of JAVBHV010000079.1, from coordinate 8,736,505 downwards.
AATAAAAGACCCCTAACAAAAAATCCCTAGTATATTAAATCCTAACTTTCTTTTCACTTTTTTATTAAGTCCCTACATTATTAATTTTGTTTTACAAAATAGGTAGCTTTATTAGATAGGATTCTACCCCATCTTGATCTCTCGCCGTGCTCCAAAATCCCAGATGGCCTTTTTGCCTCCCTCCATCACCGTTGCATCGATCCTTCACCGTTGCCGTCGTTGCTGCGCCCCTCGCCGTTAACTGCACCGCATCCACGCCTCCCTCCATCACCGCTGCCTCTTTCCAAAATCCCAAAAACCCAACCACCTCCCACCTTCGCCCCTCGCCACTCGCCCCAGCAATCTCAGCTCGTCCTTCGCATTTGAAGACCGCCGACAGTCCAATTGGGCCTTAATCGGAAAGTTCTTGACAATTGTTGTTTTCTTCTTCTCCTTTTGATTTCAGAAAGTTCTTCACAATTGCAAATTGCTGCATTTTTTCTCGATTGGCATATCCCGCACCAAAAGGTTGTAATTGACATGGTTAAATCTTTGGATTTGCAAATTGTAATTCTTAGTTTCATCGGATTTGCCTAACACTGCAATTTTCAATTAAGAAGACTCCTTGTTGTGGGTTCTTAGACAATTGTAGAGTACTGTAATTGGCTTCTTTTTGCCGAAGCCTATAAGGTTACTGTACAATTACAGTATCATGTAATTGTTGTTTAAAGGGAAATGAGTTTGTTTAAAGGATAAGATATGTAAACATTTGATTGGATGAAAAGGAATCTAAGGACCTAAAATTATAAGAACTTTTAGTTAGGATTTATCAAAACTAAGAATTAGTGTTTAGGGACTTAAAAATTAATACCCCAAAAATCTACATAATTTTTTTTGTTACTAAAAAGTTCTAATCTGACAATTTAGTCTAATTAAGTGGCATGGGGGACCACTAGTCATGCATATACTCCTAGACCACGCCCCTCCCATTAAATGGACAAAAAACCATTTAATTTACGCACATGCAAGAGTTTGAACTTAAGCCCTCTTATTGAAAGAGGGGGAACCAACCTTAAATATTTATTTGTTGTAGAATAATACGGCCATGGAGAGAGAAGGGGAGAAAGATATTTCAAAATAGAGGATTCATATCTGAATGTGTGTTTAGCCCCTTGTATAGTGCCTGTATTTATAGTGAAGCAATCCCAGGGTTTACCAACCCTAATAGGAATGGGCCTAACTATTACATAGAATCCATGTAGGATTCCCATTACTGAATACATTGAATGTAGACAGCATGCCTACTTCTAGTTTACACAGTCATACTGAAATACAGTTTACAACACTCCCCCTTGAATGTGTAGAACTCAAGAAGTAGTGGCATCAGATCTTCAGAAGAAGATGTAGGCGGTCGATGAAGTCATTGTGGTAGGCACTCGGGGATACGTATGTCCGAAAGGGATCCATTCAGGGATATGCTAACACCAAAACCTTGCTAAGGAAAACCCAGTGGGAAAAAGCCAAAGCGAAGGGAAAAAGTGAGCATGCGCATGTCGACACTTAAACAGTCAGAGATATGACCAACCCAACGCAGGTGCCTCATTAAAAACCTTACCAGGCAACAAAACCCAGTGGGAAAAAGTTAACCTGTGCTAAGGGGAAAAAGAGTACAGTAAGGTCAAGCGAGTACACTTTCGTATACTGCCCCTGAAGTCGACAATGCTCCCCCTCAAGACTACATACGTTTCAAATCTGACAATTGACGCAATCTGATTCCACGAACGAGCTTCTGGAAAGTAGCCGTCAGCAGAGACTTGGTGAACAAATCTGCGAGGTTGTCTTGCGATCGGATTTGCTTCACTTCACTCTTCTGATGCTCTTGTTGTTGATGTGAAAAGAAAAACTTCGGCGCGATGTGCTTGGTTTTCTCTCCTTTGATGTATCCTTTCTTTAGCTGGTCGATACATCCAGCATTGTCTTCATTGATAGTTGTCGGGACATCACTAACGAAAGACAATCCGCTAGTTTGCTGAATATGCTCAATAACTGTTCGCAGTCAAATACACTCACGTGTGGCTTCATGAAGGGCGATGAGTTCGGCATGATTCGAAGAAGTAGCAACTACGGTCTGCCTCGTTGACCTCCAAGATATAGCGGTATTCCCAATGGTAAAGACATAACTAGTTGGGGAATGTGCCTTGTGCGGGTTTGATAAGTAACCGGCGTCAGCATAACTAACAAGGCAAGCATCACTCTGATGATCAAGGGGGGAATGATCCATCCGGAGATGCGTAGGAATAGAACAAGCCTATATCCGTCGTACCCTTAAGGTAATGGAAAATGTCTTTAACACCATTCCAATGGCGGTGTGTTGGCGCGCTGCTATACTGAGCTAGCAGGTTCACAGCAAACGAGATGTCCGGCCTAGTGCATTGAGCTAAGTACAATAAAGTGTTGATTGTTCTTAGATATGAAACTTCTGGTTCCAATACCTCTTCATCATCATCTTTAGGACGGAATGGGTCTCGTTTAGCATCTAGCGTTCGGACGACCATGGGTGTACTCGAAGGCTTCGCTTTATCCTCATTAAAGCGTCGCAACACCTTGTGGGTGTAATTCGACTGATGAACCAGAATACCATCAGTGCAGTGCTCAAGCTCAAGGCGGAGACAGAATCGAGTTTTTCCTAGGTCCTTCATCTCAAATTCCGATTTCTAGTACAAGGCAGTGTTCTCAAGCTCTTCCAGAGTACCAATGAGATTCATGTCATCGACATAGACTGCAACTATCGCAAATCCGGAATGTGATTTCTAGATTAACACGCAGGGGCATAGATCATTATTCACATATCCCTTACTGATCAAATATTCACTTAGACGGTTATACCACATCCGCCCAGATTGATTCAATCCAAAAAGTGAACGCCTCTATCGAATCAAGAGGGTGTTCTGTGGTTCAGAACTATTTGACTTAGCTTAAGTCCTTCTAAGACTCTCATCAATATCTCTGTATCAAGATCCCCATAGAGATATGCTATAACCACATCCATAGGCTGCATATTCAGTTCTTGGGAAACTACCAAACTTACAAGGTAGCGGAACGTTATTACGTCCATTACGAGAGAATACGTTTCATCGTAATCAATGTCAGGGCTAATGAGAGAAGTCTTGCGCCACGAGGCGTGCCTTATATCACACTCTTTTATTCTTCTCATTACGCTTCCTTACGATTACCCACATGTAACCTACATGGTTCACATTGGGAGGTATGGACACTACTGGTCCAAACACCTTTCACTTTGGTAAGGAATCTACTTCGACCTGCATTGTTTATTTCCATTTTGACCAATCAGTTCTACATTGACATTCATCAACGGAACACGGTTCGATATTGTCGCATTTTGTTGTATCAGTGTGTAGGATATTTGTATCTTAGACTTATGTAAGATTGGCTAACCTTGTAACAAAAACATTGTAATATCATTCACATGCTCAATCTAGGTTCTAGAGTTTAGCGTTAGGCTTAGAGATAAGTGATTGAAGTGAAGAACAAGAAATGAAGAAATATTCAGATGCACTGCGACCAATTCAGCACCTCATGTCATTTGCATATGCATAAAGTTTTTATAACTTAGGTTTAAATTGAGAAAAATGTGTTCTTCATCAAAAACTCAGTTTTAGCATATTCGGTGTCTAGTCACCCTAGATCCCGTTGGTTCTCTGTCAGTGAAAGTGATTGGTCACTTGACAGAGCACTCTTTTACCCGGTTTAGACAGGTCATGTCTTTATCCGGCTGAAGCATGCTTTTAACCACTGTGTAATCAACTGCATCCCACTATCTCGATCTTGCCTAGGTCAAAAGAGTTTAAGAAAATCTCAGCCGCTCCTCTAGAGAGATCTGAGCCGCCCCTTTCACATCTTCCTTAGGTTTAAATACCAAACTCTTTCCGCCACTTTCTTTTGGGGTTTTTGCTTAAACATTTTCATACTTGCATACTTCAAAAACTCTCTTTGCTGCCTTCTTGCTTCGAACTGAATCTTGCATCCTTGTGAACTTTCATTCACTTAAAGTTTCTACAAGGATACTTAAAGATGGCTAGCACATGAACTTTCTTCTAAAGTTTCGGTTTTTTTCAAAATCATATCTTTGAAGGAAACCTTGAAGAAGTTCTTATCTTCACCGTTTCAACTTCCAAGTTTTCAAAACTCATTTTAGTTTAGAAGTTGAAATAGTGGTCTTCAATCTTGTCTCCCATGTTCACACATAATTTGAGACAAGATTGATATTTAGGAGTCTTTTGACTTCGGGTTTTTCTGCCCAGTTTTCTTAAACTGTTGCAGCAGAACACCTAGTTGTCCAGCGGATTTACTGAAGCTCTTTAGCTCTCTGTAACTTTGCTGGTGACTAGTCACACATAATCACAGCTTATACATTTGGTGCCGCTGACCAGACATACGTGTGTATTCTCTGGAAAGTGAATGACCAGTCATCTGTACCACTGAAGGTGAAGCGATTGAAGAAGAAGCCGCACGAGAGACTGCTGCATCTAAGACTAGGTACATTAGATATTGAGCATTGTCTGAACCTTGTATTGGGCATCTTTTTGCCGTTTCATAGTGGAAGGCCGGTCTTCTGATAAACCCCCGGTTTTTTACCCTTTTGGGGTTTTTCCGGGTACCAAAACATTGTGTCCATCTCTTTGATTTGTTAAACACTTGGCTAATCAAAAAATCAGATTTAATTATGCACCAACTTAACTTAACATGCAATCTGGACAATATTGAGTGACTGGTCATCCTATAAACTGCTGCATTAGAACCGCTGGACTTGAATAGGTTGTAGTTGTGGATAGCCCGCAGATATCATCTTCACTGAATCTGTTTTGGGGACCTAAGTTGGCATAGCATCCGAGTGTGTTTGAACAAATTCACAAGCCTACACAATTTGCAAATTAAAGGACAGTTTACTTAATTCAGTTTGGAAACTAAGTGACTGGTCACGACACTTCAGGTTGAATACAACGTGACTGGTCACGGTGTTCAGTATAGAAACAAAGTATCAGGTTCATCACATTGGGTGACTGGTCACCTAAGTGATCTGTTGTGTGAATTGTTTGTACTTGCCGTGACTTAATTAAAAATTACCCCCCTCATTGCCAACCTGCACAGTGGCCACTGCATATGCGAATGTATCATCGATGATTATCTCATTCTGATTCCACAACTCATCCAAAACTAGTATAATGGACCGAGATATCTTAATTCTCTGGAGTAGGATTTGGGGTCTTCCTTAGGACGTCTCCCGGGACACTTCCATAATCCTCATTAATTTTATGAGTTGGATCGGTTGAGATAACTATAGGATTCGGTTGTGCCATACATCTCCTCTTTTAGGGAGTGAATCCTTCGAACCGATTAATCTGCCTCGCCTATGGCCGACGACAGATAATTGGCTAGCAGCCGGTACATGCTGTCTTTCTAGGACAACACGTCATTCTTACAAGCAAGTTTGTAGCTGGTATATACGATCTCGTCACTTTAGCTAAATCAGAGAGGGCGTCTGGCATGCACATGCAACACTCTGAAGATCTAGAATACACCGCACTTGCTTATCGCACTGTGCGGTACGGGGATCAGGATGAGACAGAGTGGGTATAATCCATGTCAATTCGCGTCGTTCATCATGAACGTTGACGTTCTTATCTCCCCCTAACAGCGGGAATACTGTCTCATCGAAGTGACAATTCTCAAATATGCGAGGCAGAGATCGCCTGTAAAGGGCTTGTAAAAGCACATTATGGAGGGGGATTCATAACCGACAGAGATTCCCAGCCTCTCTTGAGAACCCAATCTGGTACATTGCGGCGGCGTAACTGGCACATAAACTACACACCCAAAAATGCGTAAATACGAAATTTCAGATTCGTACCCAGTAACCAGCTGTAACGCCAAAAAGGGTTGGGTGGAGGTGGGCCTCAAGCGGACCAATATGGCTACATGCAGAATTGCATAGCCCCACGCAAAAACAGGAAGCCTGGTGCTCATCTCCAAGGTCCTTACGATCAACTAAAGACGCTTTATGAACGCTTGTGCGAGAATGTGGGAACATGGGGAACCAGATGTTCGACCACAATCACAAGGGGCGTGCAATAATCATCGAAAACCTTCGATATAAACTCTCCGGCGTTATCCAGCCTTCTAGACTTTAATGGATAAAAGGGGTGGTGAACCCTCAACATGGGCCAGGAGTTTAGCAAAAGTAGTGTTTCATGTGGACTATGGACATGTGACCAGCGAGTCGGTTCATCAACCAAAACCATAAAATCTTTAAATGGTCTGCGGATTGGTTGGATTTGTCCACAAACTTCCCGTTAAATACGCTGAAGAAAAGAAGGAGGGCATTGAGTATCTTTGCATGGGAAGGTAGAGTATACCTTGTTCCCAACGAGCATGCTTGGCAAAGTGTATTTAAATACACAAGATCTTTATGAACATGGGGATGCCCGTTGAGGATACGGCGCATCCATTTCGACCAGGATGTCCCAAACGGTCGTGCCAAAGCAAATAAGTGTTCGAGGTGGCTAACTTCATGCTAGCTACATGGTGCGACCTAGCTTCATGCTAGCGACACGATGCTCCTCATGGCGAAAGGCGTTCCATCTTCTCCAATATACGCTCATGGCCGTATAAGTAGGAGGTAATGCAAAGATATTCCTTACCATTTTCTTCAGCAGTTTCATCATGGTAATTGTTCAATCGAATATCCTTATAATTCAATAACGTTCTTCCAGAACAAAATGAGTACAAGGCCTTTGTAGGTCTACATGGAGGTATGAAGTTAGATTTATATCTCCATGCAGGGAGAATATCGTGCGCAGTCGCACTGTCAGCCAGACATCTAACTTCCCACTAGACATACCTCAACATGAATTAATTGAATCGGTCACATGATCAAGGAAACTTCGAGTTCCAATTTATTCAATTAATTGATATTCGAGAACATATATAAGTACTAAAACAACCACCAAAGTCTGAAACTTAAATTCGAATAATAGAGCAAAATCTCAGATTGCTACATCATATCGACCAACAAGGCCGTCCCATGTCTCTGTTGGTTGTGTATCGGAGTTGTACTCATCATCAGCATTGGTAGGGGCAGTGCGCAACCAATGGATGTACCACTATCACGATAGCATATGATTGGCTAGTTTGTGATTAGGAAAATTGAACCTTTCCCTAACTCTTAAAGTTTGGTGCCAAAGCTCCAGAAAGCGCTTATGTTTGCTCGTGGCAAAGGGAGCGGTTCGAGCTAATGGGACGCGAGTTGTTGTGCTTTTCAGCGACCAACAAAGCACTAATCGCATCTAGGGACTTGATAAACTTGCACTCTCTATTTGCTGTTTCAGGAGCACATTAGAGGCATAGAAAGTCGAGAAGATCTGCTACTTGAGATCATTCTAGGTCAAGTCCCGTTTGCAAAGCCCAATGAGGGATCCGATTCTACAAACTTCAGATTTACACTTATTCACAGACTTCTAGTCTCGAAACATAAGTTCTGCCAATCATGTCTTGCTTTAGTCAAATCGTGCTTCTCGCGATTACCATATAAGAAATGGACGTCAGTTTTGTGCATAAACAAACAACTGACAATAATGGCATCGACGGCTCCAATGGGGGAAACCATTATGTGGGCGCGGTCTCAAAGGTCCGAGCTGAGAGCTCAAGGTCCTCGCTGCCATACATCCGGCGAGATTAAAATCTCTGCGACGGTAGCCGTGGGCTTTATTTCGACGAGAAGCACGCGACGAAAGCTCTATTCCGGCGAGAATGTTGGTTCTCTGTGATGGGAACTCTATTCCGGCTAGATTGCTCTTGGATTTTTCCAATTCTAGGCGAGAAACTTAGGGTTTCTCAACGGCTGGAAGGTAAGACATGGTTCAGATGGAAACTTCAGGTTTCAACATGCGTGGTGAGTTTTAGGAAACTTCACGTTTCTATGCTCGAAACTTCAAGTCCAGACTTTGTATGAACTTACAGTTCAATAATATTTGCGTGCTCAAGCGCATTGCCAAAGTGCGTGAGTTTAACGCAAAAGTCATGCGATTTTGTTCTTCAAATCCGCATGCGTTGTGTGGAGCCTACTTGGGCTCAACTTGGAATGAAATCCAATTGAAAGAAATGGGAGCCATAAAATCCTCAAAGCCCAATCAAAACCAAAACCAGTTAAAGAACGCGGGCCTTACTGTTTTTTGGGGCAAAGCCAAGCCCAATCCATCTTCAGTCCAGCCTTGTTCGGTCAGGGTCTCCGAACAAGGAAAACCTCTGGTGCTGCCAAACAAGCTTACAGCTTGACTAGGCCCAGAATAAAGAACCGGACCAATTGGCAGGGAACCCAAAATCGGCCCAATTACAAAAGATGGCCAAATCCGCCAAAGTTAGCCCAGAGCGCGCGTTCGGTGAGAGTTCCCGAACCAGGTCGCAGCCCGAGGTTCGGCCGCATTCTCTGAACAAATCCCAAACAATTCAGTAACGGATGTCGAACTGCTGTTTGGGCCTAATTCTACGACAGGGCTCTTCGGCCTTGAGCAGCGGCACGACGGAGATACATAGAATCCATGTAGGATTCCTATAACTGGATACATTGAATGTAGACAGTATTCCTACTTCTAGTTTACACAGTCATACTGGAATACAGTTTACAACATTATTATATATTTAAAATTTTGGGAAATTTTATTTACACCCCAATATTTAGTTAATACACCTCATTAATAATACACCCCATATTAATTTTATTTATTATACAAAATATCTTAATGTACCCCAAATGTTACCTAAACTACCATTAATGATAAAATAAATTAAATATTGAGTATATCCCCTGTTATGAATTCACCCCTTCCTTCTTATGAATTCACTCATAATTTTGATTTATTTTGAATTCATCATGAACATACTGAACACTAATATACTTTCTTTGAATTTTTCATTCATCACTTATTAGATATTTTTTGTATATCAATTTTCCATCAATATTTTCTTTGGGTGGGTGGCGGTTTTGCTTTTTGTTATGGGGAGGGCGATCGGTTTTTATTTTTCGGGGTGGGAATGGGGGGTTTGCTTTTTTTTTTTTTTTTTAATGGGGGAGGGGATTGGTTTTTAATTTTGGAGGGGGTATGAAATTCTTCTTGAACGAAGATCGGGTGGTGGGTTTTGGTTTATATGAATTCTACAAACAAAAGGGGGCAGCCGCATAGAAAAGCGGGGAGGGGTGGTTATGAATGCTTCCTGAAAAAGATCGGGCGGTGAGTTTTGGATTTTTATAAATTCTACAAAAGAAAGATAAAAATTAATCGACTATACTTCTTGCTTTGAGTTCTCGTTCTTTTATGGTAGTTCAAATTTGGAATTAACAATTATCAATGAGTGTAAGTATCCATCAATTTACTAGTTAGGGTTTGAGGAGTTGAAGAAGATGTACTTGAGAAAAAAAGTTGAATATTATGGGAATTATAATTGGGGTGTAAGCTCATAAAGAGTTTTTAAGGTACACAAATATATTGTCCTTATTAGTAATTTTATATAAGGTTAAAATAATATTTTTCTATTAAAAACTAAAGGGGCTGTTATTTCCACCCACCAACTCTCTTTCCCCACCCCCATTTTAAAATTAATTATAATTAAAAATCTATTATTATGTAAAATTACTAAAAAAACCCCACGGTTTCTTCAACCTTTGGTGGTTTCTGCAAACCAAAAGGCTTCGAGGTGCCAAACTCGCTCTTCTCTCGCATCGCCGCGGAGTCGAACTCAGCCCAACTCGCCCCGCCGTTCGTCGATCGGCGTGCATTAGCAGAAGTCGCGTACGATAAAACGATTGTTGGGGGATAAGACTACAGGGGGAGTACCCCTATAATTTGATGTGCCGCCACCTCGAGCACGCCCAGCACGCCAAGGAGCATGGCCATTGACCTCTGAATAGTGCGAAAGCTTCAAACTTTTCAGCTTTGTTTTGTGTGATTTTGATTCAATTCGAGTTTTTTCTATTGTATTTGATTTGGGTTGGTTTTTTTAGTTTCTTGATTGGATTTATGTTGAAAAGATTGGATTTGTTTAAATTGGAAATGGGTTATTGGAGATTGAATGTGTCATTAGATGGTATTTATCAGATTTGGAGATTTCGCGTGCGAACATTTCAATGTATGTTGTTGTGGTAATTGGGTTCTGCTTTGTTGATGAATTTTTCTTGTTTATCTGATCTTAGAGTGTTGAATCGGGTGTGCCAATTTATGGATTACAACACAACCACCCTAGTTTCTCGATGTGTTGCCGGACCCCAACCATGAGTTGCTCTATTGCGCTCATCTCGACGGTAAGCTCAGTACTTGGCGGCGGCGAAAAGAGTGAGTTTGATTTTGCTGGTTTTTCGATTTCGGATCTCTGGCCCGGCGTCAGCGGTCGGTGGAGGTTTTGTAGAGGGAGATGAAGGAGAGGCCGGAGATGGAGGCGAGGAGGTAGGAGTGACCGGGCTGGACCTAAGCATCATTTGATTTGTACTTTTTTGTAATTTTACATCATAATAGATTTTTAATTGGAATTAATTTTGAAATGGGGGGTGGGGAAAGAGAGATGTGGGGTGGAAATAACAGCCCCCCCAAACTAAATTGGGGTGTATTTACTAAAAACTGAGGTGTAAATAAAATTTCCCTAAAATTTTCACTTGTTTTTATTTTCTTGGATATTTCCCTATTTTTCCGGGACACTTCCCCTCATTTCTCCGGGACACTTCCCTCCATTTTTCCGGGACACTTCCCCCATTTTACCGGGACATTTCCCCCCATTTTTTTAGGGACGCTTCCCCCATTTTACCGGGACACTTCCCTATTTTACCGGGACACTTTTTCGGAACACTTTTCCCCATTTTTCCTTGACCCTTCCCTCTCTGAAATCAACATAAATTGACTTAAACACTTATAATCTGCATCTTTGATACACATGCTACTTTACACAGTAATTATACTGTCTTAATGAATCTTTCACTCTGGATCCAAATGAAATCAAACCAACAGATAACATTCATACAATCAAAGTGCTCAATATATAAAAGCCATCCTCTCCACAATCTACGCGGTAAATCAAACCATATGCGAAGAGATCAATAGCAATGCCAATACAATTACTAAGAAGCTCAGTAGGAAGTTCAGTCAAACAAGCCAGTAATTTACACAAACTGCTTCCAAATGATCAGCAATCAAACTCAGAGACGGATTAAATGTTCTTAATTAACTACAAATGGAGTTTGGTTCATTGAAACTAGCAAGCCAATCCAAATCCAAACAATCAAGCCGCGAGCTTTAAATGCTGAGCAATCTCAAAGGAAAGAAAAGCATCGCGCAAGCATACTAGACCTGATCCTAAGTGAGCCACTCACTGTCCCAGTGACTCATCGTCATGCGCAAGCTCCAATTCCCAAACCCGAACCCAAACACGAACCCGACCTCGAGTTCCTCAGTCCTCGTCGGTGATGTTGCTGAGGTCATCGATGAAGGCGACGACGGCGAAGGGGAGGCGTAGGCGGGGGCTACGATCGGAGAATTAGGGCGATTGTCGATTGAAGAGGCGGTTGCGATCCGGAGAGGTGCTTGCGGGTGGAGGTCGTCGGTGAGAGCGACAGTGGCGAGGGCGTCAGCGTAGGTGGCGAAAGGGACGCGGAGGCGGAGGTCGCAATCAAAGAGGTGGTCGCGGGAGCGCTGGGAAATCTTCCAGGAGCGGCGATGGCAATTGAGAATTGTTGCGCAAGAGACTTTTTCTTTTTTTTTTTTTTTTGAGCAAGAGACTTTTTGGGAAGGCAGAGGTGCGTGTTCTCTTTAACCATCAACAAACCAATAAACAACTGCCATGTGTTATACAGGATATTTTGGTAAAGAGTAAATTGTAATAAGTTTTTTGGGCATTAAGTTTCTAAAGTAGGATTATTTGGTAATATTCTCTTTTTTTTTTGCATTTATACTGCAAATTAAATCAACTTTTTAAAATGACCTACCTGATATTTTGAGAAAATATTTTAGTAAGCCCTGAAGTTTTCAAAACTTGATTTTTAGGTAAAAGATCTCAATTTTATCAGGCTAACTTTTACGAGTCCGATTTTGCTCACCCCCTTAAACCATGGTGAATTTGTACCTCATTTTCAAATCTTACCACATGTTTGTTAACTAACTCATAGTTAAATTCTTGCATTTAATTATTCTCAAAAATCAATTAATAAATTGAACTAGAAACATCTTTTTCAATTGATATCATTATCACTAAACATATCAAACTTAATATTTTATTTTCCTAATCAAACATCAAGCCCATTGGAGATGAAGATGATCAAATTGTTATAAGAATGATGGACTTTATCAAATGTTTCTTTCATAAAATAAGGATGAGGAATACAATGAAGATCAATATAGGGACAATTACCCATAAGGACAAAAAAATACCCTAGTTCCATGTAAGGACAAGTATTTCAAATATTGTCATACAAAGACAAAATAATAATAAATATAATAAAAAAATAAGTTAACCAATGATAGAGGCGCACGTGAACAATATCGGATAAATAGTACCACGCGCGCGTACAGTACCACGGGTGCGTATAGTACCACGGGTGCGTATAGTACCACGCGTGTGAACAGTAACACAGAATAGTTCTTGTTTCTATCAACACAAAAACAATTTATGTGTTTCTGCCAAACACAGAAAACAGTTTATGTGTTTCTCTCAAACACAGAAACAGTTTAGCCAACACGGAAACAGTTTCTGCCAAACACAGAAACACTTTCTACTAAACACAGAAACACTTTCTATTAAGAAACATTTATGTCAAATACAGAAACACTTCTACTAAATACAGAAACAGTTATGCAAACACACGGATGCAGTTTTGCTAATACATAATAGTTCATATCAATACAGAAACAGTTTATGCAATCACAGAAGCAATTCATGCCAGCACAGATACAGTTCATACCAACATAGAAACAGTTTGTAAAAACACATAAGCAGTTCATCACAATTATCAAAACTTCAATAATAAATCAGAAAAATACGGCATTTTGCTTATTCAATAACTCCAATTGCACTCCTAAGATCCAATTATGCAAGTAAAAACAATCATTTTACCTGAAACCCACCCACAAGCCATACAAAAAGGGCAAAAATTTCTCCAAGCAGCAAAATCACAAAAAATTTATCCGAAGAAGAATATGATCTGGGCCCAATTCGGATATTCTTCTCTACACAGCTCCAACCCATAATTCAATATCTCTTGTTTTTCTTCGTCCACCCCAAACAAACCTAAAAACCCACACAACACTCGCCACAACCCAGAAAAAAGAAAATAAACAACCCATAAATTGTACATTCTAGATCACTTTTCTGATACATCAAGGAACAGAAATCTAACCAATTCAAATAAAGCATAAAGAACACCAGACAAGTGGAATCCAAAAGAGCAAAACTGAGAGCACCGAAGCTACAAAAAGATTATGTTTAATACATCAAGCAGATAACTTAATCTTCAACGAAAACTGGTAAACTAAAAGCTCAACGAATTTCAACTCGACCAAATCAAAATTTCAATTCCTTCGCCTAAATTTCTATTCAATTTCGAATCAAGAAATCCGATGGGATAGAAAGTGAGATCGATGATGGAAATTTCGGTTTCTGTATCCAAATTTTCCGAGGAACCAAACAGGTCGACGACGAAATCAAACAACGCATCTAAGCAATAGAACGAGCGAATCAATTGGAATTGGAAACCGGATTTTTACATGAGCTCATGAGCTTTGCCGAACAGAGTATCAAAGCAATAAATCTTGAAAGTGTGCTGCCGATTTGGGGTGAGGAAGGAGAGCACGTGAGTAGAAATAGGATAGGTTTTATATTTTAATATATTATTTAGGTTGTTGTCCTTTTATGAGAATATTCAAATAGCATGTCCTACCAAAGAAAGATGTAGTTTTCTATGTTTTTGTGAGTCATTAATCCATCAATATATAGACATCCAAGAGGATGATTTTCAAGAATTTTTTTCATTCTGAATGACTTGGGTGTGCACCGAATGAGAAGAAGATGCCAATTAATTAGGAATTGGAAATTTGCTAATAGAAGGTAAGTTTGTAATTTAGTTGATTAATTAGTTTTCATAACAATTAAATACAATGACTTAACTATGAGTTAATTATATTATACGTAATGAAAATTGGGGAAAGTTTCACCTGAGTTAAGCGGGAGATATGTAAAATTGGACTCTAAATTTAAAAAAAAATCCCAGCCTACTTGGCTTTAATGATCAAGGACTTCAAATTGACACTATAAATTGTGTACTGAACATGTAATACAAACAAATTACATCTAGATGATCTACATTTCCATTTTTGCCAAGTCAGCAAGTTTACTTTTGTCAACCAAACCAAGTGGTCGATGCCCGCAAAATATGGCCGATGTCTGCAAAATATAGTAGATCTTTGTACAACTAATTGTAGCCGATACAAGATAAATTATTTATTCTAACAAATTTGCACTATGATACTAAACCCAATAATTAATTAGCTCAAATCTGCGTACGATATCTTCTGCGAGTTTGCAGCTGCTTGGGTAGGAATGAAGATCTTCTATTCCACTTTTTTTGTTCCACTCTTTCTTTCTTGACATCTCCGATAATCCGTCTTATGATCCAAACCATTCACTTGTTTTATTGTCTTGTAAAGATCATCCTTGCAAAAAATCATTCAAATTCATGATCGTTCAGTTATAAAATAATGAAACATAGCCGAATCGACTTTGTAAAACATAGCCGGGTCTTTATATAACCTAAAAAATCATGAATCTGAATGATTTTTTGTAAAGGTGATCTTTACTAGCTAATAAAAAAAGTAAACGGTTTGCATCATAGCACGAATTATCATAAATGTCAAAAAAGAAATAGTGGAACAAAAATGGAACAAAAAAAGCGGAATAAAAGATCTTCCCATCTTGGGTAGTCTCCAGTCCTATTTTGCCACTATCATTTCTAATAGGCGCTGGATGCTGTATATTTTGCTTAAATATCTTTCACTCACAATTAAAAAGAAAAAAAAAATATCGAAAAACTAATCAAGTGCATCAGTTTCCTCTTGCTTGTTGTGAACCAAAACAAAAACCCTCCATGGAGCTCAGAGCTCCAACACCACCTGCTGATGAGATTCTCAACGTCGACAGATTCACCACCCTTCCAATCGAAATCGCTCATCACATCCTGTCCTTCCTTCCTGTTTTCCTCTTTTCGGCCCGGGTCGGGCCGTAAGGGTATTTGGTCCTTCTTCTTGTTGGATGCGTAGGCGTGCCACCACCAAGCCACGAGTTTGGCCTGAATGGAATGTGATGTTGAGGTTTGCGCTCAAGTCTGACTTCTGATCTTGCGATTGTGCGACCAAGCAAGGAACCTCCTCTTGGTCTGGGTTCTTTCACTTCCTCGGGGTCAAGGATGATTAGGTCTCGGTTTGATATTTTGGTGTTTTTTTGGGTTTATAAGATGTGATGAATGCAAGTGCAAGAATGAAACAATATGAAACTAATGCGAATAAAGCAATAAGTAAAAGGGCGATGAATTAAACTATAACAAAAGCGAATTTAAACTAAGAACTTTGAATAAAAGTGCAATTGTATTAAAGACTTGGAAAATAAACTTACACTAGAAATTGAAGGACTTGGACAAGAACTGAAATTGCTTGAATGATAAAAATCTAGACTACGAATTGAAAGATAGTAAAATGAAGAGATTTTGTGTGTTGTGTTCGGGGGGGGGCTCTTCTCTTCTCCATCTGATGGTTTATATAGGGCTGCTTCAACCCTAGAGCTGGGCCATTAAGTAGCCCGGGTCAACTTTGTTCGTAAACCTTCCAAGTCTAGACCTGATTGCTTGGGCCTTGATGACAAATTGCTCCGAGTCCAGCTTGGTTTGCACGTACTTCCTTCTTGGGCTAAGGTAATTGTTGGCGGGTGATTTCTTTCCTTCTCAGGCCTTGTGATGAGTGGATCTCCAGCCTCGCAAATCTGATCGTTGTAATGTCACCTTGAAGATTGAGACTTGATTGCGTAGTGAGAGGACTTTGTCATAACTTCTCTTGATCTTCGCCCAACTATCCTGATTTAGTTGAAGGGTTCTGGGTCACCAGGCCTCGAAGTTTGATAGCTTCTGGGCTTTCTATCCTCCAAGGTCGTGTTTCTTCCAAGTCCATCAGCCTTCTAGGCCTCCTATTCTTTGTTTCTGCAGGGCCATCGGCCCTCGAGGCCCTCAACCTTTATTTCTTCAGGGCCGTCAGCCCTCGAGGGCCACTTATGCTAGGCCACTTAAATATGATCCTGAGGGCCACTATTTCTTCATGGCCTTCTAGTCTCGAGGGCCACTCTTCATCTTCTAGGCCTTGTAGCCACGAGGGCCACTTCCACCTCTTTTAGGCCTTGTAGCCACGAGGGCCACTTCCACCTCTTCTAGGCCTTCTCTTCCAGGCCGTCTCTTCTAGGCCATCTCTTCTGGGCCATCTCTTCTGGGCCGTCTCTTCTGGGCCGTCTCTTCTGGGCCATCTCTTCTGGGCCGTCTCTTCTAGGCCGACTCTTCTGGGCCGTCTCTTCTAGGCTGACTCTTCTGGGCCGTCTCTTCTGGGCCATCTCTTCTGGGCCGTCTCTTCTAGGCCATCTCTTCTAGGCCTTTTATTGCTGGACCTGCTTCCAAGTCGAACCTATTCAGATCGTGTGTTTGAAATCTTACAAGGCCTTCCTGGCCCGAGTTAAACTCAAAATCAAATATGCTCGTCAAACGACGTTGTTTTAGAAGCATATTTGAACCCGTTTAGGTTCCAAACCTGACCGTTTATGACCCGGTCCAAACACTTCCCATCGCCGACCTCACTCGAGTCGGCAGTTTGTCGAAAAGATGCAGACAACTTCACTTGTCAGCTCCAACACTCAACTTCACTGACTTCCCAGCAGCGTCCACTCAGACCCTCGACAAGCGTTTGGAGTTGGTGGCTTCCCTCGACAACTTCTTCCGCCTCCGTGGCGATAACAAGGTACAATGCTTTGGCATTGACTGGATTTCTGAGTTCCATCCCGGGGATGAAGATATGATATTTAACTCTTGTTTTGAGAAATTTCGACTTTACACGTGGATTGAAAATTCTTTGAAGCGTAGAGTTGAGAAAATGGATGTTTGCTTTAAATCTCGTACTTCGGAATTCGGTGATGTTGGTGACGAAATCGAGTTGAAGTTTCCTTTTCGTTTGATTGGTGATGGATGTCTCAAGTCTCTGTCTTTGGACATGAAGTTTGCGTGTGTGGAAGCTCCAATCTTTTCGAAATGTTGCGTCTCTAATCTGGTGATTCTGAGGTTGAGAATGATTACTATGGAAGATAGTGTGGAATTTTGCAAGTGGGTGAATTTGTACTGCAAATTCCTCAAGGAATTGAGGCTTGAATTTGTGGGAGGGTTAACCAGTGTCGACATTAAGAGCTCGTCTTTGACAACATTTGGAGTCTTATGTGCCTCCGCCCATGAACTACAGCATCTTAACATCTCTGGTGAGAAACTTGAAGACCTGTACATCAAATGGGATGCTCCATTAAGTAAGAAATATTCAATGGAAATTTCTGCTCCAAATCTTAAGTTGTTGATATGGATTGGTAGTATGATGAATCATTACAGTTTTGGGGAGTTCAGTTGTTT
Organism: Spiraea crenata; assembly: GCA_033992175.1. NCBI lineage: Eukaryota > Viridiplantae > Streptophyta > Magnoliopsida > Rosales > Rosaceae > Spiraea > Spiraea crenata. Next base: position 8,718,777 of record JAVBHV010000079.1, on the reverse strand, counting down.
GGAAGAAGCTCGGATTTCTCTCTCCTGTAATGATGATCTAGATGTCTTTGACAGAAAACGTAATCAGTTAGTCTCTACGATTCGGAATGTTAAAACTCTTACCATTGAGGAAGAGACTGCAGAGGTAAAGGGAGAATATAGAACACAAAATTCATTTTAATTGTCTTGAGGCTGTCTTAATCTTTTGATTTAGAAAGTTTCTGACTTTGATAATGTTGCAGGGTCTGTTCAAGGGAGATTACACACCTCCACCACTCCATAATCTGAGGCGCTTGCATATTCTTATTACGACCGGTATAGATGACAACCTAGTTCCGGGGCTGGCTTCTCTTTTCAAATGAGTTCCTAATTTGAATACTTTGGAGATGACAATATTCGATGACTTGCCCTTCTACTTTGGCCTTCCAAGTGCTGCTAATGTGAGTGATATCCTTGTTATTCTAGCCTTGTCTGCTCTCTCACATACAGAGTACATTTTCCCATGTCTCTTTCTTTTGTGTATTCGTTGAAAGCTTATCCCATGTCTCGTTCTTTTGTGCTATTCGTTGAAAACTTATTTGCACCTTTTTTTTTTTTCTTTTTTTTCTTTTTTTTTTCTTTCTCCCGGTAATATAGTTATCTTTTTCGAGTTTTAATGGATATGCATGTTTGTTACTTTTACAGTCTGCTGGATTTGGTGGCAAATTCTGGGAAGGGCAAAACGTCAATTCATTTCTCATCTGGAGAAGGTAACCATATAGCTCACTAGTGGGTCTAATGGATTTGAGTTTGCAAGGTACATTCTTGAGCATGCTCAAAATCTGAAGGAAATGGTTGTGTTCTATCATCCCAATCAAGTAAATTTCAGAAGGGAGTTGAAGAAACCCAAGAAGAACCCCTCCAATGCCGCGGTTGTCTTGGTGAAGAAGGCGTGTTGTCCCAATGTATTTCTACTAGAAGTGGAACATCTCCATCTCTGAGGTTTTGATAGTTAATCCTTGTGGGGCTTTGATAGTTAAATCCTTTTGGGGCATTGCTAGTCAGTGTTGAACTCTGTTCCCTGATACTACTCTATAGTTGTTTATATTCCTTTCTAGGAGTACATTAGTGTAGCCAATATCTACAAGGAACTTGATATGCTGTATATTTTACTAAAAGGTTGGGATCTCTTATGTGTGATTCTTTGATTAGTCTTAAGATCTATTATCCAGCATGGCTTGCTGAATTTACTTTCATTGATCTCAATTTTCATCGCGATCATTAGTTAACTCTCATTATCAAGTATTATTGTCCATACTAAGTGGTTTGTATCGTGACTCTTGGATGTGAACAGGTTTTGACACTTCAACTTAGTATAGCGAATACACTCGATAGTCTAGCAGTATTTTCTTCCTAATATTGAAAGAGGTTCAATAGTATAATTTCCAACACATTTTGTTTGAATAACCAAACAAAATACCCTACAACTCTCCCTTGCAAGCTGCAACAACATAAATAGGGTCGTCTCATTTTTTCCCTTGGAACCAACGAAATCTCTACTACCAAAAACTTCTTGTCTATCATGAGAAAAGGCTCCATCTTTCCGTTTTCCCTGTAACTCACAGTAAAATCCTCAGCTTCTGCTAATCAGATTTTCAAAATCGACCGGTTCAATACTCTTATAGAAGAAATCATTCACCACTTTGTTTCGACAGGTTCAGTATACTACTTATCAACTCCCACATTGAAGTTCACTGAATTCCCCCAATGTCCATTAATTGGAAGTTCCTTTTGCTCACAGCAGTGCTAACAAGGTAAAAAAGTATTGAGCTTCAGCGGTTATTGGGTTTCTAATGAACCGTGAGACATGAGTTTTGATGTGCGAAGTTGAAAGCATGAATGTTTGCTTTGAGTCTGTAATGCCAACTTTTGATGTGTTGATAAAGTTCCATACTTCGGAGATGTTTGCGGTGATTGGGTTCCTCAAGTCTGTCATCTTTGAAGAAAATGTTTGCGGTTCCTCCAATTTTCCCACTTTGTTCTGTCTCTAATATTTGCGTATTTGAGACGGAGAGGTCTCATTATGGAAGATGGTGAAATTTTTTGCATTAAACTGCACACAAACAGGAAAATAAGTTAGGTTGATGCAGAACTGGGCCTAGAGCTGCCTAATGGAACCAATTAAAGTGTGTGGGATGATTTGGAGAAAAGAAACTACAAATTTGCATTACGTACTGTCAAAGTTGTACTGTTTACTGCAGTTTCTAACTGAGCCAATATGATCACTTATGATGGGAAAGTAAGGGATTACGTGCTTGCTTGCACCTATAATCAGTAATGATGAAATACCAACTACTGAATTTTAGTGTAATATGAGGCACTTCAGTTCTCTAGGATTTAAACAGGAAAATTTGAGTTCCTTGTAATGCCAATAATTGTGAGACCCACATACGTGAGAAAGTTTTAAAAAAAAAGGTTCAATCTCACCCGGTTCGATCCCTTCCCCTCCCCTTTAATCTAGCAATATATCCCCAATCAAAAATAAAAAAATGACCCCTAATGATAAAATAATCACTATATTTTTACGGTAGTCCAACTCCAATATATATTCAAATTTTCACTTTCAAGGATAATTAAATAATTAATTATCAAAATAGTGGGTCCCCCTAGAGACCCACTACAACAAGCCCACCCGCCCAATAAGCAAAGGATGAGGATGGTTTTCAATCTTGTTGCCCCAGTATCCCTCTTGATCGGGATGACTGACAGCTTGCTGCACTTGACGTTGAGGCCGATGTGGCCGTTGGAGTAACCGACGACGACGAATACCTTGAACCGGGTTCACAACCTGGCCCGGGTCTACTTCTGGACTGGCACGATCTTCATCACCTCGTCCTTAAGGACATTAGGGCCCACGAGGGTGTTGATGATCTGGTGCTCCTTGATCGGGAGCGAGTGCAGGTAGATCTGCTCCAGCTAGCTGATCTTGTTGTCCCTCACTAGGCAGCCCAGCTTTGTCATTGGGACCCACTTCTCCTCCTCCTCGCAGCGGCTTTCGGGACACCTACCTCCGCACTCGCGACGCCTGCAGTAACTTAGGTTGGGCTTAACTTGACCTCCACCCAAAGCAATATGTTCAATGTTTGGGTAATAAACTAATTATTAACAATAATTATATTATTTTTGGTCATTTAATAACTCCATTGTTTCATCAAAAAATATATATATATTAATAACTCCATTAATACTCTAATGGTGGACTGTGCTTGAGCACAAGAGAGCCACCCCTTGGCTACGCCATTGACATGAAGTGATACATGTTATATTGATCCTCAATTATACAACAAATTACTTTACTTCGTAACTTACAAGTTACAACTCGCCGCAATTAGGCTCCGCACCAAATCTTGGTTGATTCTCCGACTCTAAATGACCACTGTGCACACTAATGGCAGTACCTCATATTATAGATGAAAGTCTAATACATTAAAACGTCGCTATAAGAATATTCTATAAAGGAATAACCTTGATATAATCATAAAATTTTTCGCTTTTCACATTGCCATATTTCATGTGTTTATGAAGTCATGTTCTTATAAATTTACCTTCATCTCTATTATACTAAAGAAACTGGGTTTTTTGGCAGTTACAAAAACTGACCAAAATACCCCTGAAAAATAGAAAAATTACCATAAGAACCAAGCCATGCTTACTTTTAATGGAATAATGTAGTAGGGGTAATTCAGTCTTCACTGAAAAAGCTTCATTTATGTTGGACAAAAAACTCCCTATGCTAAAACACAGCTGCAGCTTCCGGATAAATGATACAAGGGCATTATAGGAATATACTATGCACAAAATTGAGCCAAGAGAAAAGGACATCGGAGAAAAAGGAGTTTCATCAAACCCACTTCCCACGATCTTCCAGAGAATTTTACACAATTGGTTCCATTGGGTGGTTTGAAAGTCGGCCTCCCTCCTCCAGCGTTTGCAAGCTCTTCAGATTTGCCACTTCCTTGGAATCTTCAATTTCAGCATGTTTCCTTTCAATTTTGCATTTGTATTAATTTTTCTAAATTGTTGATCTCAGAGTGATGGTGCTGGGCCGTTTTAATTTACCGGAAGGAGATAACGAAGGTGGTGAGTTCGTAGTTTCGAAGGGAAGATGCGGATTGGGATGATTTCTTCGGAATTGAATGGGTTTCCTTGGTAATTAATTCTTGGTCAGTTCCCGTTCTTGATTGTAAATTCCGAAGCACCATTTTATTTCTGAGCATGTAAAACTCTTAGTCAACAAGATCACTTCCTTGGAATCTTCAATTTCATCATGTTTCTTTTCAATTTTGTATTCGTATCAATTTTTTCTAAGTGGTTGATCTCACACTGATGGTCGTGGTATTGCAGCATGTATGTAGCCATACTTCATCTTTTCTTTTCTGTAAAATTCATAAAAATTGTCCAAATTGATGCAGATCACCGAGAATTGTGATTGCTTTCAAGCTGTTTGATGAAATTCCTGACTGAGTTTTTTAGCATTAGTTTGGTTGTTGGTTTGTTGGGTTGTTGGTAAATGGTGTTTAGAATTTTGGGTTGAATTAGTTTCTGGAATGGGTACTCTTTTAATTTTGAAGATCAGAGAGTAGTGACCCTAGGAATGATGGTCATGTCATTCTCTGAAGGTTTCCAATATCGTGATTTTGTTTTAATGGGTTTCCGAAGGTCAGTGTACCCTTAGGAACATATTTTCCCTATTATCTTAATCGTTTTCCTATTCCTGTCCTCAGTAACCTGTTGTGTTTGAGGGGGGGGGGGTTTTTTTCATCATAGTTTTTCTACATAATTATATTGTTGTATTATTTTTTTTTTTTTTTTTTTTTTTTGTTGGTGGGGGGTGCGGGGGGGGGTTTGTTTTGGTTTTTTTTTTTTTTTTTTTTTTTTTTTTTTTTTTTCCCCAAGGATGCGCGCGTGGGGCAGGAAAATTTTTTGTTGGGTGTTTGTCGGCGCCAAAAATAGTTTTACGGAAGGGTGGGGGGGGTGGTTCCTGGGGGGGGGGGGGGGGGGTTGGGGGGGGGGGGGGGTGTTAGCAGCTGGTGGTGGGTTTTTTGTTGTTGGGGGAAAAATTGGGATTTGGTTTTTTTCCAGGGGAGGTCCCCTCCTGTTGGGGTTTATTTCCTGACGACATTTTTGATGCTCAATTAAAAGTTCAAAACTTTTCTCTTTGTTGTTTTTTCAATCGATTTTGCATGATTTCTTTGCATGTAGACCAAGTGAATCAAAATTTATACTCGCATCGCTCTAGAAGAAAATCAAGTATATTGAAATGTGCCGCGAAGTGGATGTGATATGGCGCGAAGCGCCCTTGAATAAAATTTTTCCCCGTAGAAAGGTGGAGGGGGGGGGGGGGGGGGCCGAAGCTTATAAAAAGCCCCCCCGGGGGGGGGGGGGGGGGGTGTATGTGTATTTTATTGTTTATAATAAAAAAAAATATATATATTATTATTTTTTTTTATTTATTTTTTTTTTTTTTGTTTTTTCCACCCTTTCTTTCCTCTTTCCTCGTTACTAATTAGTCACTATTATTAATGTTAAGGTTTTTTGTTTTTTTTTTTGTTTATTTTTTTTTTTTTTTTTTTTTATAAAAAAATTTTTAAATTTTATTTTTTTTTTTTACCCTTTTTTTAAAAAATACCCCCTTTTTCCCCAAAAAATAGTCGGATTGAATACTCACATACTCAACTAAGGCCTACAAATGCTGACTTGGCCATGGGCTCCAGATCCAATCACAATGGTAGGAAATTCCCCTTCTATTCTTCTTAGAAAATTATTCAATTCATTAGATTAATTTCCGATATGTCCTTATTAAAAAAAAAAAAAAAAGACTTCTTATTGTATATATTTATAATCAACTTCATAATAAACAAGTTTACAGTTACGTATATGCTCAACTTGCCGTTCTAGTTCCTCATATTATATTACAATTTACGACTTTCCCGGCCAGCTGCATCCATGTTCTAGTCTGCCAAGTTCTAATATTCGTTGACGATAGCTTTTATTGACTTACGGAGATCCATGAATTATCAATAATTTTCTAGCTTCATTCACACATATGGTACAAATAGCTAATAATACTCATCATGGTCATTGTTTATTATTGAAATGAGAAAAATCCGCTGTCTCGAGGACATGTTGTGGTGCCGTGTGATTGTCACTATAACAGATATGTTGCGACGAAATGTTTTGTTTGTCGCTGAAGGTGAGCCAGTTTGGTCTCCAAGGGAACAAAAGCTCCGATTACTGCTGTCGCCATAGCTGTTGTGACGGACATATATTTGCTGCTCTGGATTCATTACCGGCGTAAAAAAAACCTATTTCATCGCATCGCTTTCTGGCACAACAGCTGAATTAATGGAGGGGTAAAAGAACAAATTTGCAGTAACAACGTCCTACACATACAAAAACTGGGTTTCAATTAATCCCCCTTCTCCTGATGAGAGTCTAATCATCCAGAAGTGTGTGTCCAAATTTTGAGACAACTATGTACACATCCAGGATTTAAAGGTATAATCAAAATCAACCATATTTCAGCACGTTATCGTGCGTCAAGTCGTATATTATAATAACTTATTGACTCAGTCTTTTCAGTTCCTTCTTCCACATCTATGTAAACTTCCCTTGGACATACGTACGCACAATTGAGTTGAGAAATTGACAATGGCAGGAGAAGGCCGTGCAATTGGGATTGATCTTGCCACAACGACTTCATGTGTTGCAGTGTGGCAGAATGATCATGTAGAAATCATAGCCAACGACATGGGTACAGGACAATTCGATCTTGTGTTACATTTACGGACAGTAAGACACTGGTTGGTGATGAAGCGTACAACCAAACCGGGAGAAACCCGGCGAACGCAATATTTGGTACACATGAAATTTTCAATCTTTTAAATATTTTTTCTAACTTATTAATTTCATTACAACTTAGAACTTAAAATTTGTAGCTATGTTTCCATAGTTAGATCTTAGGCGCGCGGTTCAATTGTTTAAGCACAGAAACAATCTATATTAACTTGGTTTTAAATTTTGCAGCTGCGAAGCGCTTAATTGGAAGGAGATTTAGTGACAACGCTGTTAAAAAAGATATGGCGTGCTAGCCATTCAAGGTCATTGAAGGGGAGGCTGACAAACCCATGATTGTCGTTGAGCAGAAGGGTGAAAAGAAACAATTTGCCGCTGAAAAAATATCATCCATGGTTCTCATCAAGATGCGGGAGATTGCGGAGGACTACCTTTGTGCAAAAGTGAAAAGTGCTGTCATCACCGTTCCTTCCTACTTCAACGACGTGCAGCGCCAGGCTGCAAAAGACGCCGGTGATATATATGGCTTGAATGTGCTGCGCATTATCAACGAACCAACAGCTGCAGCTATCGCGTTTGGCCTTGACAAGAAGGGTGATAGCAATAAGCCGAGAACTGTGATGATCTTTGACTGGGGTGGCGGCACTTTAGATGTGTTACTGCTTACCATATGTGGCGGTGACTTTAAAGTGTTGGCTACTTCTGGAGACACTCACCTTGGTGGTGAAGACTTGGATAACAGCATGGTGAAACATTGTCTCGATGAATTCGAGGGAAAGAACAAAGTGGGCGCCAGGGCAATCAATCCCAAAGCTCTTAGGAGGTTAAAAACTGAGTGTGAGAAGGCCAAGAAGGCACTTTCTTTTACCTTCGAGACTGATATTGAAATTGATTGTTTATCTGGGAATACTGACTTCTATACAACCTTTACCCGGGAAAAATATGAACAACTGAACATGCGTATCTTCAAAAAGTGCCTGGAACCTGTGAAGACGTGTTTGAAGGATGCCAATGTGGACGTGAGCAACGTCGACGATGTTGTTCTCGTAGGGGGCTCTTCGAGAATTCCCATTGTGCAGGAGGTACTGCAGGATCATTTCAAGGGAAAGAAGCTGTCCAAGGGAGTCCATGCAGATGAGGCCGTCGCGTCTGGTGCGGCTGTTCAAGCTGCAATCTTGAGTGGGCATGCGGCGGGGAGGAAGCTTAAAGACTTCCGCCTCTCGGATGTCACCCCTCTTTCACTTGGGCTGGAAACTGGCATTCCAACCAACCAGTACATGAATGTAATGATTCCAAGAAACTCTAAAATTCCCATCAGGCGGAAACAAAGCCTAACCACTGCGTATGAAAACCAAGTTACTGTGGACTTTCCCGTGTACGAGGGTGAAAGTAAAACAGCATCAGAAAATCACTTTTTGGGTAAAGTTACGCTCAGTGGGATTCCTAAGGCTCCTAAGGGTGCTTCAAACTTTGATGTTTGGTTTAATATTGATGACAATGGAATTCTGAGTGTCTCTGCTGAAGATACAAAGACTGGCCAGAAGCAAGAGATCACAATCACCCGCGAAAAAAAGAAGTGAATTGCAGATATGATATGTTCTTTTTGTTGTTTTCTGGGTGTAAAAGACTTGGCCAATGCTTTTTTCGGCTTGTTTTTCTAAGAAAAATAATCGCTTCATTGCTCTGTTTATGAAAGAAATCATGTTTTCTGTTTTGTAATATTTCCACAAGGCATAAAAAACCTTTCCAGCAACCTCAGATCGGCTCCGACCTCTCCAACATCGGCGACGGCAACCTCAGATCGGCCCCGACCTCTCCGCCGTCTGATTTGGGTTATCTTTTTGGGATCCAATTTGGGTTATCTTTTTCTTATGATTTTCTTATGATTTCGGATCCAAATCTATCTACTGTTCCCCTCTCTGTTCCCCTCTTGTTCTGTTTGATCTATTCGCAGATTGGGTTTGTAGGTTTGGTTTTGCAGGTTTGGTTTTGCAATTGGATCGGGTGTTTGATTTGATGATCACAGATCGTGTGTAGGTTTGGTTTGGGTCGGGATTGGGTTTGTAGGTTTGGTTTCTGCAGCAAGAATTTGCTACTGGGTTTTGCAGGGATGACGGCTTTCCGAGGTTGGGTTTCTCGGAGTTGGGGCTTGGGGTTGCGTTTGCTCGGGTTTGCAGCTGGGTTTCGCCACTGATGAAGACGCCGACGAAGAAGCCATCGCCAAAGAAGAAGACACCGCCGAAGAAGAAGAAATCGCCGAAGAACGAAGTCGCAGAACCAGGGGGTATTTTGTGTAAATATTATAGTTTTCATGGGTATTTTTTAAAATGTAAATATAAATATATATACTTCGGGTCGGTCCGAGTACCCACGGGTTCCGGATTCTGGGACCCGATCTCAACCCGAATTTGACTGGTTCGGATATTGTTTGACCAAAAAAAGTCAACTACCTGAAAATTCGGGTACCCAACGGGTCGGTTCCTCCGGGTTCTTGGGTAATCCGGTCGGGATGCCCACCCCTACTTTGTATTAGTATTTCAGACGAATATGTGAATTAATTCATGTATTTCTTTACTCTAAGGGCATATTTGGTTGGGGGGTTTAGGGAGGGGAATGGAAAAGCCATTTTCATTACCATGTTTGGGAACAAAAAATAAGGAGTGAGAATTAAAAAATAATTCCGGGCCCACGGAAAAAATGGTGGGACCCATGAGAATTGGAGGGGAATGTGATTCCCACCTTAGGAGATGGGTTTTGTATTCCCGGGCCCACGAAAACAAAATTTTATCCATATTTTTTTTAATTTTGCCCTAAAAAATTATTCATATTAAACAAAAATAAGGATATAATGATAAAATTAATATATTTATTCCAATACACATTCCCACCCATTTCTCATTCCCACTCAACATAACCAAACAAGGTAATAAATTTCTTTTTTCCATTCCCCCTTTATTCTCAGTAATCATAATCTCATCAATTATATTCACATTCCCATCAATTGTATTCCGTGAAACAAACGAGCCATAACTGTTTTTCTCAAGGCAGGTGAACGGATATCTTGACGCAAAAGGGTTGGGCACATCACTGACCAAAAAAGCCCTGTACTCAAAATACTGTGATAGAAGGGTCATTCACAAGTAAAATGCCCGTTGTCGCAGAAGCTAGCATTAGCAACACTCCGTCATCAAAACAGCCAACCATAAACATCCTTTTAGTGACAATGAAGAGCTTATACTTTTTTTGCCAGCTGCATTGCGAAGAAATGTCTTTATCAGCGGGCGATACTCTATATTTGTGACATATTGTCGTGACTGAAAGTGTATTACCCGCACCTCTTTAGGATGTCCCAACTCATAGGAGTTAGCACTGAGAAGAATGTGGAAGCTAAAATACCATTAGAATTTTATAATATTTTGAATTGCTAATAATGGTTTCTTTTGCAGAATTGTGTTTTTATAGTGTCAAATGTCAATGCAACTTGTTATGATTTGTATACGAATTTAAGTATTTATTTGGATCGTGCAAGATTGTGACTAAATATAATGGGCTTCACAGTGGACTTTAGTCGATGCTGTTCCCTATGTATGGTGGCCCGTCGTCATCACCTTAATATTATTGTTTTTCCATCACGACCATGACTTCCAGCTGCTGAATTACCTAAGAAAAAATACAACTTCATCTGGTAAAACCATGTGATCAACATATGAGAAATGGTTTCATACATGACTTTTTTACTATATCACACCGACTTCCAAGTAATCAAGTCTCAATATAATTTAACCAAGTCTATATCCTTTATTTTATTCCAATCACGACGAAGACTATAATTCCATCTCCATGTGATCACAAAAATAAGTTCGTTGATTATATTAAGCAAGTATGCAAGCATCCAGAACAGAAAAGTATATAACAGAGACAAGAGATCTATATCTCAATGGTCCAAACTCGAATATACTTCCAGCACGTTATAGGTGCTTCATATATATAATAGTATGGACTTTTAGACTTTTTCATCTAATCCACATCTAAACTTTCTTCCACATAATACATGCTCATCAAGCTTTTAAGCTGAGAAATATGGCAAGCGAAGGATGTGCAATCGGGATTGATCTTGGCACAACAAATTCATGTGTAGCAGTCTGGAAAGATGATCATGCCGAAATCATTACAAACAATCTCGGTAACAGGACAACTCGTTCTCATGTTATGTTTACGGAGAAGAACACACTGGTTGGTGATGAAGCATATAACCAAATGGGGAGAAACCCAGCAAACGCAATCTTTGGTAAGCATCACACTATCATCAATTGTTTACTGCTTCCTTTTTGGCTGGTCAGATAACACATGCATGTATTATGTATTGTCAGTTTTCTTTAACTTGGATGTTAAGCAGTTAATAGTAGAACAACATTACACATAAGTTAGGTTGATTCATGACTAAAATAGTATCGATTAACAAAAGGCGTCAATTGCAGCTACCAAGAGGTTAATTGGAAGGAGATTTACTGAAATCTCTGTTCAAGAAGATATAAAGTGCTGGCCTTTCAAGGTCATCAAAGGTCAAGCTGACAAGCCAATGATTGAGGTGGCGGTGAGGGGGGAAAAGAAACAATTTTCCGCTGAGGACATAGCTTCCAAGGTTCTCATAACCATGCGGGAGACTGCAGAGGCCTACCTGCACTCAAAAGTGAAAGCTGCAGTTATCACTGTCCCTCCCTACTTCAATGACTTGCAGCGTCGGGCTACCAAAAACGCAGGTGAATTAGCTGGCTTAGAGGTGCTCAGTATTACCAATGAGCCCACTGCTGTAGCTATCGCTTATTATGTCCTGGATAAGAAGGATGATAGGCCTAAACAGAAAAATGTGATGGTATTTGATTGGGGTGGTGGCACTTTGGATGTGTCACTACTTACCATAAGTGGTAGTAAATTTGAAGTGAAGGCCACTTCTGGTGATACTCACCTTGGTGGTGACGATTTGGATAACAACATGGTGAAACACTGTTTGGAGGAATTCAAGAAAGAGCATAGCATGGACACTGCTGCAATTAAGCCCAAAGCTCTTGGGAAGTTAAAAACTGCTTGTGAGAAGGCAAAGAAGGAACTTTCTTCTACCTTTCAAACTGATATTGAAATTGCATGCTTGTTTCAAAACACTGATTTCTGTACAACTTTTACCCGGAGCAAATTTGAACAGCTGAACAAGGATATCTTTAGAAAGTGCATGGAGCATGTAACGGCTTGCTTGAAGGTTGCTAAAATGGTCATAAACAATGTGGATCAAGTTGTTCTTGCCGGCGGCTCTTCAAAAATTCCAAAGGTTCGAGACCTGTTGCTGGATATTTTTGAGGGAAAGGATTTGTCCTGGAGCATTCCTCCGGATGAGGCAGCGGCATGTGGTGCCGCTGCTCAGGCTGCAGTCTTGAGTGGAAATGCTAAGGGAAGCAAACTTCAGGATTTCACTCTCTCAGATATCACCCCCATATCACTTGGATTGGATAGTGATAGAGGGGTTATGTCGCAATCTCTAGGTGTTTCCATGGCCTTTGAGAACTCCAGGTGTCTCTCTCGCACTCCCATCTACCAACTGAAAATTGATTTGCAGAAATTGAAGAAACAACCTAGCATGCGGATAACTTCTTATCTTGAACTAATAAAACAGCTGGCGGACCAATTGGAAATTGCTGGGGCTCCTTTGGAATTTGGCGAATTAGTTCATGTCTACATCCTGACTGGATTACCAGAGGAATACACCTCTATTATTAACAGCTCTCCTGGAATAAGTAATTGGGCGGAGTTCCAAGACTTATTGGTTAGGACAGAAACAAGTCTTGAAGAGAAGCAGGGAAATACTATTGTTAACCAATCAAAATTGGCACCTGCAACTGCTTCTCCTAGCAACAATATTTCCACCAACGGAGAATTCGGAATTCCAATCAAACTCACAAATGATATTTACAACTATGAGCAGTGTCGTGTTCAATCATCCAAAGAGAGAGAAACTAGAGAGACAAACAAGAGCAGTCTCCATTTTCAAAGCTTTCAGTCTTCAACTATGTCGCTGCTCACAGATCTCATCAACCTTGATTTCTCAGATTCCACCAAGAAGATCATCGCCGAGTACATCTGGATTGGTGGATCTGGTATGGATCTCAGAAGCAAAGCAAGGACTTTGCCAGGACCCGTTACCGATCCTTCAAAGCTACCCAAGTGGAACTATGATGGTTCCAGCACAGGTCAAGCTCCTGGAGAGGATAGCGAAGTTATCTTATACCCTCAAGCCATCTTTAAGGATCCATTCAGGAGAGGCAACCATATCTTGGTGATATGCGACGCTTACACTCCCGCTGGAGAACCGATCCCAACTAACAAGAGGGCTGCTGCTGCAAAGATCTTCAGCCATCCTGATGTTGTTGCTGAAGTGCCATGGTACGGCATTGAACAAGAGTACGCCTTGTTGCAAAAAGACGTCAAATGGCCACTTGGGTGGCCAGTTGGTGGTTTCCCAGGTCCTCAGGGACCATACTATTGTGCTGCTGGTGCTGACAAGGCCTTTGGGCGTGACATTGTTGACGCCCATTACAAGGCCTGCCTATACGCAGGAGTCAATATTAGTGGAATCAATGGTGAAGTGATGCCAGGCCAGTGGGAATTTCAAGTTGGTCCTTCTGTCGGTATATCTGCTGGAGATGAACTATGGGCTGCTCGCTATATTTTGGAGGGGATCACAGAGATTGCTGGAGTGGTGCTTTCTTTTGATCCCAAACCAATCCAGGGTGACTGGAACGGAGCTGGCGCTCACACAAATTACAGTACCAAGTCCATGCGTAATGACGGAGGCTTTGAAGTCATCAAGAAGGCAATTGATAAGTTGGGAGTAAGGCACAAGGAGCATATTGCTGCCTATGGAGAAGGGAATGAACGACGTTTGACCGGAAAGCATGAAACAGCTGATATCAACACTTTCAAATGGGGTGTTGCAAACCGTGGTGCCTCAATCCGTGTTGGCAGAGACACAGAACAAGCTGGAAAAGGCTACTTTGAGGACAGAAGGCCTGCCTCGAACATGGATCCTTATGTCGTCACTTCTATGATTGCAGAAACCACCATTCTGTGGAAGCCATAAGCACTCAGCTATACCTTGTGAGGCTACACATTAATATCGCCATCCTTCAATGGGATGGGAATTGTGTTTTCTACCGGATCCTTCTATGTCTAAACTGTTGTTAGAATTAGGTTTGGTCATTTCATCTTTATTTATGATGCTGTTTTTCCCTTGTATTAAAGGGTGCCAAGATGAGGTTATTGCTTCGTTCATGCCTCATATGAGTCTGCCCATTCTGTTCAATAAGTGGTTATATGATAACATAATCTAAAGGGCTGATTTTAATTTGAATTTTAGTTTTTTTATGATGTCAAAAAAAAAAAAAAAAAAACTATGAGCAGTGGAAATATTCCATTCTATCACTCTTCACTTCTCGAGATCTTATAGGAATTATAGATGGAACATATACTAGATGGGTTCACAGAAATAGAGAGGCTTTCCGGTGGCTGAAAGAAACTATATCTGACCGACTCCAGCGAGTTGTCATCAAGGATGGTGATGAATCCTGTCAGAAGCTCTGGCTCAATATACACAAACACTTTAAACACCTCTCTCACTCTGACATCTATCAACTGAAATCTGATCTGCACAAAATGAAGATGGATCCCAACAAGAGGATGGCTGTCTATCTAGATAGACTCACACTGCTAGCTTGAAGCTGCCGGTGCTCCTCTCGAGTTTAATGAATTAGTTCATCTTCACATCGTGAAGGGCTTACGGGAGGATGTATTTTCTCATCATTCATAGAGTGGCAAAAAACTCTCCTACAATAAGAAATTTGGCTGAGTTGCAAGACTTGTTGTATAAAATAGAAAAACATCTGGATAAAGAACGCAGAAGTAGTATTACTGCAGTTAACCAAGCCCAAATGCCGCCTCCAACTGTTGCTCCTGGCTGCAATGTTCCACCAACTGTGTCACCGCCTATTGATGCTGTTGTTCCGGTTTCCCAGCATCCTTCTCTGCGTATCCCACCAACAGTTTCACCACCTGCTAATGTTGCTGGTCCTGTCTCCCAGCATCCTACTCCGCCTAGTGGTAGCCATGCAATTGGGATCAATATAGGAACCAGGAATTGCTGTGTTGCCGTCTGGAATAATGATCATGTGGAAGTCATCCTTAACACACAAGGTAACGGGAAGACGTCATCTTATGTTGCATTCACGGAAGCAGAAGAGTGCTTGCTAGGTGATGCAGCCTTTAACCAAAGCGTGAGAAACCCCGCCAACTCAATCTTCGGTAGGACTAAAAACGATAAGAAATCTCGTTTACTTTTTCTCTTTCAGTTCTCTCTTGATTTAGAGTTTGTATGCTGATAACTCTGAACTAAGTTGTTAGAAATCTGTATATGCTTATTCTAAATTTTCCTAAGCTTTAGCTTTTTTAGGAAGTTGAATTATTGTTCTGTCCTTATTTTCACCAAGATCCTTCTCAGTTATAAGGAATCTACTTGGAATTGCTTAGGTGAGGTTGATCGAAGTGTTAGTGTTTGACAGTGTTTTGGGTATTTCTTGCTGAGGAAGTTTTAAGATGTAAAGATGGCGGTTTGGTATTGAAGAAGACGATAAGGAGAGTGAGAGAGGAGAGAGAGGAGAACAAAGTAACAGAAATTTTTATCACAACATTCTCACTTGATTTCTTTGTAAATTCTGACACTTATACAGCAATGCAAATATTCTCTTTACAATGCTTTCGTGCGGATCCTTGGATCACTCACACGCTCACACACATGCCACATAGGCTTACACAGAATTACTACTAATCACATAAAGCTCGTGGCTTTAATGCATTCCCAATACGCACAGCTTCGTTCCTTCATAAAACGATCAGCTCAGCTCCAACACTTAGTCTTCAACACTCCCCTTCAAGTGTTGAGCTGACTTCACACCAAGTTTCTCCCTTAAGTAATCAAACTGATCTCTAGGAAGAGGTTTTGTAAATA
Source organism: Spiraea crenata (assembly GCA_033992175.1). Lineage (NCBI taxonomy): Eukaryota > Viridiplantae > Streptophyta > Magnoliopsida > Rosales > Rosaceae > Spiraea > Spiraea crenata. The sequence goes on along the minus strand of JAVBHV010000079.1, from coordinate 8,702,915 downwards.
TATCTGCCAACTGTTCATCTGTTGGACAATATTTCAAGTCTATAACTCCTTCTTGCAATGCATCTTTAATAAAATGATACCTTCGATCAATGTGCTTTGTTTTTTGATGGAAAAATGGATTTCTGGTGATGGCAATTGCTGAGGTGAACGCGTACCCCGACGTGCTCTTCATATCCTCCACAGAACCTCTCCAGTTGCTATCACAGTAGCCAAATAACACAAAGCCTTGCCCCTTTTTCGTATGCAATTCCATAATCCAATGTTCCTTTAACATACCTAAGCACTCTTCTTGTAGTACCATAATGCTTGTTTGATGGACATGTGGGAAGCGGGTGGGGTAGTGTGGTGGTGTGTTAGTGTCATGGGTTGTTGGGTGTTCCAGACAGCTCCCGCTCACCCCCCCCCTCCTCCCCTCCTCCCCCCCCCCCCCTCTCCCTTCTTTCTGCTTTTTTGCCGTTTGTGTTGTTGCTTTTTTTGTTTTTCCTGTTTTACCCTAGTTTTTACAACTCCTCCTCATTATTTTTTTGTTTTTTTTTTTTTTTTTTGTTATGTGTTTTTTTGTTTTCATTCCCCATGTCATGGTAGAGATATATAAAATATATGGTTCTTGTTTCTTTTTTGTGTTTCTTGTTTTTTTTTTATTTCTCTTTTTTACTTCTTTTCTCGCTTATTTAAAATATTTTATTTTTTTTATATGTCCCTTTCCCCAACTCCCCACTACAAAAAAAAACCTCTTTCCCCACAAACTTTTTCCCTACAAAAGAAATTTTGTCTGCAAAAGTAACTTTAGCCCACAAATTATGTTCTTCGTGGGGTAAAACTAGCTGTTCTTGGACGACGAATCTTTTCGTGGGGAGAGAATGGTATAGACGACGAAACTAATCTTTTGTCGACAGAACAGAAGCGCCAAATATCCACTTCAGGCGCGCGAATGTGTTTTTGACTGAAAATAAAGGCGCCATATAGTGCCGACAATTGATTTCGTCGTACGTTTTTCATTTTGGTTGATTATTCTAAAAAAAGAAGTTAATTCTTCCTGGAAGTTAATCCTTCATTCTCACATCGCCCCACGCCTCAAGAAAACCCCAAGAAAACCCCCTCAAGAAATGATCCCAAATCCCCCCTCAAGAAAACCCTCCGTCGTCGCCGACCTCCTTGCCGGCTCAACCTAACTGACCGGTGGCAGGGCCGCCCTCCACAAAGTCGTTGTCTGCTTCCCCGGCCTGCTCCACTCCGGCGTCCTCTTCGAATTCGCTCAACTCAGACGAGAATTACCGAAAATTAGAATCGGAGGCAGTCCATCCTCCGGCGGCTGAGAAGGCTTCCTCGAGCCAAATTGGGCCGAATCATGAAGTGGGCTCTAGCCTCTGTCGTTGCTCTAGCTTCTCAATTCCCAATCACCAATATGCGAGCGACAAAATTTTTCAGGTATACCCATTCGATTCTTTTCAATCTGTCGTATTTCAGGACGATATTCTTCACACGCTATCGAATTTCGCAGAATCTCAAGGAAACGCTGAGTCAAATCTTTTCCCATTTTGATTTCTAGGGTTTCGAATGCTTTGTAATTTTACCTTTATATGAAATTGAATACGTCTGGATGAAATTGTGAAAGAGTCTGGTGTTTTTGAATCCCCCAGGGTTCCAAGTCCCAATCTTTAACAATCGATTTGGGGGGTTTCTTATTCCAAGTCATAATCGTTAACCACAGATTGGGGTTTTTATTAGATTGCTTCAGTTTGATATTATGATGCTTTATATTCTGTAAATTTGTTCTTCTTTTGTTTGGTTTGGTTTCAGTTGACATACTCTGGCTTTGTAAAATATTTCACTCTCATCTGGAAAAGTTTTGAAATATGTGTTGATTATTCATTTTTCTTGTAATATAGTGGTTGTTATTTTGTGGAAGTCGTAGGTTTCGTTTCTGATTCAAGAAGAAATTAACAAATCGATGGTTTGGTTTGGGCGTATGTATGATCTTTTCAAAAATCGATGTTGATTGCTTGTGCTGTTTTTAATTGCTATCATAGTAGTGAGAATTTTTAGTAGTTGGTTTTGTCGTAGCTCTGCAAGAGGGTAGTTAATTGCTATCATATGTTTTCAGAGTTTCTTCTTGATTCTTGTCTAGTAAAATTGTTAGTACAATCTTCTGTTATAAATTCTTAAATTTGCACTCACTTGGAGTTGACTCATGGTTTGATAATGGAATTAGGCTCCTGAAGATGAGATAACTGTTATGCTAAATCAGATTCCTTTATTACACAATTTGATTCTTTCATATTATTGAAGGAATATAATGGGGGATGTCAAATGTGTGAGTGAGTGCTGTATTCTTTCATATTATTGATGTCTAATTGCTATGGTCAGCTTTGGTTTGCATGGACGCTCTTTTATCCTATATGCTAATTCCCCGTTAAAATGTGTTGGAACATAATTCTCCCATTTTTCTTCATTTTCTTGACATTGAAATTACTTATTTGATTGTGTTTAGGTACTCTGTGTTCCTACTATTGCTGTCATTGAAGGAGCAGCATTGGGTGGTGGACTTGAAATGCTTTTAGGTACTCTGTGTTCCTACTATTCTTAGACAGACTGCTTGTCCAGTAAGATATGGGAGAACTTGTATTCTCTATCAGACTGATAACTAAGCTTATGGAATAACACTATTTTTTTTTATTGATATTCTTGGAGTTTTTTTTAATTATGATGATTTCATTTCTGTTTCCCTTTCTTCCCCTTTTTGGACAGTAACAGACCAAAGTCTCTTTGATAATATAATAACATCCATTCACAGGGCAGCTGGAACGCAGCGGCTTCCCAGATTAATTGGAAGAGCAATGGCAAAGGAACTTATACTCACTGGAAGGAAGGTTGGTGGCAGAGAGGCAATGTTGATAACTTCGTATAAACTTGGTTATTGCTCTCAATTCTTAAGAGTCTGCTTTTGTTTGCTAATTGGATGCCATTGATAATATGTACGCAACCTTTCCATATGGATGCAGATTGATGATATGTACGCAACCTGTCTAGAGCACATCCCCCCTCCGAAATGAGGCACTTGAAAAGCTGATAGTTGACATTGTGTTGTGTAGATATATAGGTTGCTTGCGGGTAAGGTCAATATTTTTATGTTCAGTAGAGTACTGCTATAAAGATTATTATAACTTAGCTGCAAAAACAACTATATGGTCATGTGAAGGTATCTGGTACTAAATGCAGGGTTTGGTGCTCTTCAACATGATGGACTGCGTGGAGGAATAGAGCAAAAGATAGTTTAATTGTTTAGGATAAATTTGTTCTCCCATTGTATATTTTCTTCATTCATGTAAATTTGACATTTATATATCTATATGAAGCGCTTTTATTTCTACATTTTGCTATGCATTCACACAAAGTTTATGCTTTTTTTCCTGTTGCTCAAGATATGGTTTATGTGTTTTCCCACTGCTCAATAGTAGTGGGAAAATACATAATTTTTTTTTTATTAATAAACCCTTTCCCTACGAAATAAATTTCATTTGCTAAAAAGGGGTTACGTACCCGACGAAGAAATTGTGGGCGAAGGTGTTAAATCGTCTGGAAAAACAGTTTCTAACGACGAAATATTTTGTGGGGAAAAAAATGTCTTAGACGACGAAATATATTTCGTGGGGAAAAGCTATTCTTGGGCGACGAACAGCACAAATTCGTGGGGAAAGACCTTTCGCGACCAGGTTTTCGAGACGAAGCTGCCCACAAAATTTTTCATCGGGAAAGACCTTTAGCGACGAAAAATAGGTTTAGCCGACGAATTTTTTTTGTGGGGAAAGCGAATTTTTTTGTAGTGCTGCTTGCCCTCCATCTTCGGGTTGGCTTCCTTCGCTGCTTCTTGTGTTGAATCTGTTGTCTTGTTAATTATGTTTGTATTTTGACGTTTTTTGTGGCGTCGGTTGTTCTTGGTGTGTGCGGTGGTGGATGCGGTAGGTGTGGAGTGGTTGAGGGTTTACTTGTAGGAAGGGGGTAAAAGTATAGCTTTGTTAGTTTTTTCTCGATTGTGCTGGTTGGGGGGGTGGGTGTCTTTTCTTGCGCGCCGCGTTTTTGTTGGTGTGTCTTGGGGGTGTTTCTTTTTCGCGTGTGTGTGCGTTCGCCTTCGGGGGGGAAATTTTTTCCCCCCCCCTTTTTTTTCCCCCCTCATAACGCGCTCCCAAAAAAAAAAAAAAAAATTTTTTTTTTTCCCTCTTTTTCCCCTTTGTCCCCTCTCTCTCTCTCTTTTTTCGCCCCGCTTCCTCCGTGGGGGCGCTCCTCCGTCCTGTGTGTCGCCCGTGTTTTTTTTGGTTTGGTGTTTTGGTTTTTTTTTGCGCTTTTAGTTTTTTTCGCGCTTGTGTGGTTTTTGTCTTTCTCTTTCGCCGTTCGCGCATTTCTCTCCTTTTTCCTCTCTCAAAAACCCTCCCCAAAAATAAAAAAAAAAAAAATTTTTTTTCCCCTTTTCCCTCGTCGTCTCTCCCCTCCTCTTTCCTCCCCCGCCTCCCTCCGGGCGCTCCCGACGATTCGTCCCTCAGTTGCGCTCCGAACCCGGCGCCTCGCCCGACGAGATCGTCCCTGAGTTGCGCTCCAGAACCTGGTGTGTCGTCCGACGAGTTCGTCCCTGGGTTGTGCTCCAGAACCCGGCGAGTCGCCCGACGATTTCGTCCAAGCGACGAGTTCGCCCCTGGGTTGCGCTCCAGAAGTCCGATTCAAATTGGTTAGTTACGGAGTCTCAATTTCAATTGATTGGTTTAGGTTTTCCATTCTCATTGGTTTACCCGAGGGAATGTTCACAGGAGTGGTCGTCTTCTTAGTCGAAAAAGGAGTCCAAAGCCGCCGTTTAGAGGTTAGATCGACAATCACTCAATAGCATCTCCAATAAATTCATTTATTTTTGTTTAGATTCTTCAATGTCTTGAGCTTGTTTTGTACCGAATTTTTCAGATTTGGAAGCAAAAATTGGTCCAAATGGGTGCCAAAATTGAAGACCGCCTGACCAAGCGGGTCACCCACATACTTGAGCAGGGCAGACCGAGCCACTCGTGTGGGGGGGGTGCGGTGGGCTCTCTGTTCTGGTGTGTGGTCTTTTATTTCATTTTCCTTTTTTTTTTGTTTTATTTTTTGTTTTCTTATTGGTTGTGGGGTATGGTGTGGTGTTTTTATTGTGTGGTTGTTGTTTTTGTTATTTTAGTCCTGTTCTCCCTGTGGGTGTTGTGGTTTTTTTTTTTTTATTTATTTTTTTTCCCTGGTGGAGTATAGTAATGAGACCCATAGGGCCTAGTGGTTACTATCAACACAAAGCCCAACTTTATCCACATGTTTATATCTATTAGCTAGCCCAGTAGAGAACTAAACCTAGTCCTTGTATATATTCGCCTCTCGGCTGTTAGAGAAGGCATGAATGAACAACCAGCTATTTCCATTAAATCAATTTCCTTTGCAAATATCTACTTCTCACTAGCACCCACCATACAGTCTTTTAAAGTTTCAAACTTTTGGTGGTTTGCAGAAAGTTGTAGTTTATCAGTGGCTTAAGGACAGCTTGGGCTCAGGAGAAAAGGTGTCTAAGGAAATGTACCATTTACAGTTGGAAGAAGACAAGCCCTCCAATGAGTATGTTTCGAGTGATGAGGAACCGCCAAGTCCTAAAAAGAGAAGATCCTTTTCTCCTGCCGACTTGGCTCATAGTTCAGTACCAAAAACTCCCGAAGCTCCTAATAGGGATCAGGTCATGGCATTGGAGTCAGTTGTCACGTACGGCCCACCGGATTTAAACAAGAACGTAACCCAGATATTCGGTAAGCTTATCAACATATATAGAGGTAGAATTTAGTTAACATCTGTTTTTCTGTTTGCGTTGCATTTTTGGTTTTCAAATTCTGATTTTGAGTGGTGGTTTTCAAGTAAAGCCCTTGGTGATGACCGGAGATCATATAGCTATTACAAGGCTATACCGGTTATAGAGAAGCTGCCTTTCAAGATTGAAAGTGTGGACCAAGTTAAACACCTGCCTAACATAGGGAAGTCAATGCAAGATCATGTAAGTCCACATACACGCTCGGGTCTTAGTCTTTCCTTTTGATAGCTGCTGTTCTACATTATACAATATGGGGTTGTTGTCAACTATTTGGTGGTTAATTTTGGTCTTTGTGTATGCTAAGTTTGAAGTACATTACTAGGCGTACTTTATCATGAGTCTTATAATCATAATCCTACTATTGATTCAGTTTTTGAAGCCTAGTATTGTTTGGGTTTGCATCATGAAAGGATAGTCAGCATGAGAAACTGTTACTTCTCTGTATGGAATGCCGTACTTTCTTTCTTGTTCACTTCATAACAGAACCTGTTGGTCATGGAATGTAGAAAGTGTTGAAAAGGTCTTCATTAATTCTGTGGTTCTATTCTACTGTTTATTTCATAGTATTCATCCTTCAGTAAAATTCATGCTGTAGAAATTTTCTTTTTCTTGAAGTGTAACATTAATCACTGATCACTGACTTATGAACTTCAGGTACAAACAATTGCCATTAACAAATTCACAGAAGTTGGGTTTAAGATATTATGATGATATCAAACAGAGGATCCCATGTAATGAGGTTACTAGCAATAATGTTTTTCTAATTTTTGTGTAACTTGAACTTTTTGGTTTGTTTGTTACTGCAAAATTGATTTTTCTACTGAATAGGCTGAAGAGATGGAACATCTTCTGCAGAAGGCTATCGTTTCCTGGAACAATGATGAAAATACATTGATATGTATGAATCAGAGATATCTCTTATGATATGTTATTTAGTACTACTTATTGTAGTTGGGGTTTTGGTTGTTGATAGTACTAGAGTTGTTTTCATGCTATTGACTTGTCAAGTTCCTGGTTTAAGTTCTGAATGGCTGACTTATTTTGGTCTGTGTTTTCAGTCATAAAGGATTTTTACCAAAGTATGTAAAAGCATTTAAAGGATATGAAGTTCCTCAGAGAGGATTTGGTTTTCACTATACATAGTGAAGAGGTAATATGATTCTCATATCTGTTGTTTACGACTTCTTTTCATGAGTTTTCTGATGTATAATCAGTATGCTGTCATGGTGTCAAAAGAATTGAATTCATGTTTTCTTATGAAGTTCCGGTATTCGTAATTTTAATAATGAGTGAGCAAAGGTCATAGTAAAGTAAGCATCTAACTGCTGTGATTGGTTGAGTTTTCCAAATCAAAGTGTTCATAAGTAGGCCATTGTATGTTTAGTTCATGAAATTCATTATTGGTTCTATCATATACATGAAACTAAGGAGTTCATGTAGGTTGTCCTTTTGCTATCAGTTTCGTTTATCGGTTGGATACATGATGTTGTCAATGTGATCCTGATTGCTCTGCTGTTTCTTATCTGTAAAATTTACCATCTTTTCTGTTTTTTTGTTTAAAGAGTTGCCTGCATCAAGCTTGAGGATATCAGACTGCAAAGGCAGCCTTAGAAGTTGGTGCTTCTTTGGCACCACACATCCTCAAGCCCAATCCTTTTTCTTTGATGGTTTAGGTGAATTGATCAAGTTCAAGTTCTTGAAGGCAAGCAGATGCTTTTGTTAGACCTAGCTATTTGAATATGCATGAAAAGAGGATCATGGACATGTTTTACTTCATTATTGTATATTTGTTCAAACAATTGAACTTGATATTAGTGTTTTTGGATGAATGAATGTGATGAATTGGAACACTTCTGTCTATCTCATTTGATATTTTACTTGAATTTATCAAAAAATTTGAATATAGAATGTACAGGAAAGAGAAATAAAACAAAATAGAAAATAAAAAAAAAGCAATAACGGCGTGCATGTAATGCCGTGAAAACAATACGTATATATCTATTACGGCGTGCATGTGTATGTCTTGAATTTTATGACTTTTTACGGCGTGCAATGTGTGCCGTATAAACGTTTTTTTAGGCGTTATTTGTATGTCGAAAAAGGTTTTTACGGCATGCTTTCCTTCTTTTTACGGCATACAATTGTGCGCCGTAAATGGTACTTGGCTTTTACGGCATGGCCTTTTACGGCGTGTAGCCTGGTGCCGTAAAAAGCCTTTTTTTCGTAGTGATACCAAGCTCTTGGTGCCTGTTTCAATCCATAAAGAGCCTTGTGCAGCTTGTACACCTTCTCTTCTTTTCCAGCTTCAATAAAACCTTCATGTTGCTCTACATATACTTCTTCTTCTAAAACACCATTCAGAAAGACTGATTTCACATCCAACTGGTATAATTTCCAGCCTTTCTGTGCAGCAAGGGCAATTAACACTACGCCAAAACAAGCATCAGACGACGGAGAAAATCCGTCGTCTGATAAGTGCAAAAAACTGTCGTCCGAGCCCCTGCCCTAATGCTATGCTTCAGACGCAGTTTTCTGTCGTCCTTAAACCATATTAGACGACACTTTTGTTGTTAAAACTGTCCCGAGAAGCTTAAAGCTGTCGTCTGAGACTGCATCACCTCACTTTTCTCTTAATTCTATCGTCTCATTTCATTGACTTCTGTCGTCTGAAATTGCATCACACCACAGTTTTTTCCCATGTATTTGTATGTATTTATATTTGTATTTGTATTGATACATGTTTGTATTTGTATTGATACATATTTGTATTTCATAAAACAAATCCAAATTTATTGATAGAATAACTTTGTTCAATATACACTTTGCCCAAAAATACACAACAAAAACATGCATAATTTCTTCCAACAAAAGCATTACAAAAGTTCTAGAAATGCAATGATCCTAACAAAAAAAAACCTCCACAAATACCAGCATCACTCATTCTCTGCATGCGAGCCATTTCCTTCAAAGTTGAATGTGAGCCATTTCCTTCATGTCTCCTTAGCACACTGCAATAACTTAACAATTACAGAGAAAAATAGGATCAAACCTTGTTGAGGACATACAAACAGCAAGCACAACTTTGCAAGTGTACTAAGCGCATGTCATCTTCCAACAAGGACATTTGTGCAGCAGAAGTCCAATGGATGCAATTAACAGGGCTGCAACAAAGACATTACAGAAGCTGTATTCAGAAATGAGCATTACAGAAGCTGCGATTGAAACAAAGTAAAAGGATAATGCAATTGAAATAAAGTAAAAGGATTGAACAACAATATTCCAGAAGTTCTATCCAGATAAACAACCTTTGCAGCAGCTCTTATCATGGCAGGACCACCAATATCTATGTTCTCAATGCCATCTTCAAACTCTATACCTCCAGTTTAAGTAAATTTATCGTAAAAGGGGTACAAATTAACAACCACCACATCAAACCTGTGATAAACAATCACACAATGCTCTTGTATCACAGTCACATAACAAATCACACAATGCAACCAATCATAACCAATCACTCATCTCATTTTCTCATCAATCTCTACAGACTTTTCAGTGGTGGCCTAAAAGCACTAAACCTGTGATAAACAAACCAATGTCTGACTAAGAGTGTGTACACAAATGTGATGAATGATCATACTACTACTAAGCTATAGCAAGGAAGATTTCAAATCATAAAGGATCACTGGACATGGAACGGCCAATTGGATTAGGAAGTTTGGAATGGATAAATTCGTAAACTTTCCCATCAGTCATCATAAACTTAAGGAATTGGAAACCTAATACAATGTCAGAAGCATCAACTTACGACTCTCTGCAAGTGTGTCTCTAATAGTTCAAACAAGTTATGCAGGGCACCAACCAGATTATTAATCAATCAGTTCACTTTCTGTCAATGGCCTAGTCAGCCTTATGCAACACTCAAGTTATGATGAAAAAATTAGCAGAGTTAAATTTTTGGAACAATAATTCACTCAAATGAACTACCTAATAAATAAATATCAAACAGAAGAATGTCCATTAGCATGATAATCAAGGAGATGAGACTGCTTCACTTCAATTTCATATGAATATCCACGAATTATTAAAGGGAAACAACAGCAGTAATACTAATGACCAACTGGTTCAAAACTAGTAAAAGGAATGAACTCAAAATTATAATTCACAAGGACACAACTTTCTATATTTTCTGTTTATCTTTCAACTTTCACACTGTTCTGATGAACAAAACTCCCTAGTTCTACAACATATACATCAATACAAAGACCTCAAAAAAGCAGAGGAATGGAAGATTGTCTTTCATTCAACCAGCTGAAAGAACGAAAAAGCCTACTTCTTGACTATTAACTTGATTTCCATGACCAACTTAAATCTTTCTGAAGATTAGACTTCTGCATCACATTCAGGTCAAGTGCAAGATCCATAAATCATTCAGGATAAGGGTCCAATTTAAAAATAAAAACGTTCTAAAATCGACTAACATTAGCACAGTAAACTTCAAAACAGGCTGATGATGAGAACAAATTTCTGGTTTCAACTTTTGTTTGCTTAGTCTAAATGATCCTATCCTATAAATTTTAGCTCTACAAAAAGAAAATGCACATTCTGAAAATGATGGTACACACAGCTTCAAATGAAATTGAAAAGTTCACTGGAACGAAAAAAAGCTTGCAATTTGTTTGAAGATCACAGTTCCCAAATCCGATAAAATGACCTCAATTTCAGCTACAGGGCATTATTTAGCAACCACCGTATAAATCCACAACATGCACCAGAAAACAATAATTCACCACACAAATTACAATCAGAGAACCAACAATCTCCAAATGAAATAGCAAAGATTGGAAACGAATAAAGAAAGACGGAGTAAACCAGAGAGATGATTTTATATGGTTTGGAAAGGAAAGCAGTAGAAGGTGCCACAAGAAAATATACAACTCAAAAAAGACAAGATAACTATTAGCGACACCAGGGTCAGGGATTATACTCACTCGTGCGAAGCTAATAATATTTGAGTCCACATAAACGTCTGCACCATCTCTAGAAAAGATAGGACCTTCAGCAACCTGCACCAGAAAGAAAAGCGAATTAGAACAGACTATCCTCATTTTTTTCATCTAACGGATTCGAGGATAATCAGCAAAACGTCCATTCCTCCGTATTATCTTTAGCTTAAGCACCCGTGCATCCATCTGCTGCCTTATTATGCCTCCTAGCAATTACAATTACAAGACTGATTAAGCACACGAAACACCAAAGTCAGTGACTAAATCACCAAGTGTTGTCCAAATCAAATCTCAAGTTCAAACCTAGAAACCCAAAACGAACTAACCTTGAAATTCAACTCAAAACCCCAACTGAAACCCAAACGGAGTTAACCCCAATTGACAAAATCGGAAACCCTAGAACCCCAAATTACCACAATTTCACATACCCGACCCCAAAACGAAAACTTACAGGCCGTATTGATTCCCAACATCGAATCCGAAACCAAAAATTAATCCAAATTTGAAACCCTAGACCAATTCCAAACCCTCAATGTTAATACGAAAACCCAACCCTACATCGCCCTTCCCTCTAGAACGAAAACCCCAAATCAACAGCCTCAATAGAAAACCGGAATCGAAAACCAAAGGATTTGGAATCGAAACTGACCTTGTCGTTCTCTGCCGCCGAAAACTCAAGAACTACCGTCAAAACGAAGGAGAAGGGAAAATACAAGGAAATATTGGTTAGGCTTGTGAGATTTTCAAACAGATCTGGGATGTATTTCTGGGATTTGGAAGAATTGTGGTTCAGTTTTGGGAAGGGAGAGCTTTGGAGAAGATGAGTGTCGAATGGGTTGGTCAAAGTTTTTGTGAAAAACATATTAAAGCTGGAGTCAAAAGGGAAAGTCAGCCAAATTTTTTGGGGGGGATTTTACCGCTTATTTTTTTGAGTGGAACAAACGACAGTGTTACGTTCAAAACTGTCGTGGAAAGAAATAATGAAAATTAGTGTGTTGGATATTGAGCTATCAGACGACAGATTTTTATTTCATGTCGTCTCATTTCGTCTGAAATAATCAGACGACAGTAAAACACAAAAAGTGTCGTCTGAGTGGTGTCGTCTGATGCTTGTTTTGGCGTAGTGTAAGGTTCTAATAGTATCAAGCCTAGCAACTGGTGCAAAAGTCTCATTATAATAGATTCCAGGCTTCTGAGCATATCCTCTTGCAACCAATCTAGCTTTGTTCTTTTGTACTGTACCATTTAGATTCAGTTTTGTCTTATACACCCACTTAACACCTATAACTGGTTTATTAGTTGGCCTATCTACCAATTCCCAGGTTTGATTCTTCTCAATCATATGAAGTTCATCTTCCATAGCTTTTATCCAGACTTATCCTGAGCAGCTTCATCATATCTTTCTGGTTCCACAATAACCAGATTGCATTTGGCTATAACTTCATTGATATTCCTCCATTTCAGTGGTGTATGGTCATAGCTATCTGTGATCTCTGTGCTCCTCGATCCAGAACTTGATGACTCTCCTATCTCTTTACTTCTGTTAGATCTAATTGACTGAAGTGTTTGCGTAAGTCTAGGGGAAATAGCAGTTGCAGGTGATGTAGGTTCTTCAGTTACTTCAGCTTCAGTAAATTCTTCAGTTACTTCAGCTGCAGTAAATTATGCACTTGTACTTCCAATCTGATTTTCTGATCCAACATCCTACTCCCATTCTGCATTTTCATCAAAGATAACACCCCTTGACAACAACAGCTTCTTGGTTTGAGGATCAAAAATCCTGTAGCCTTTCTCACATGTGCCATATCCCACAAATACTCCTTTTAGGCTCTTTGCATCCAATTTCTGCCTCATCTGTGCTGGAACATGAATATAGCACAGTGAGCCAAACACCTTCAAATGTGCTATACCAGGCTTTCTTCTACTGTATGCTTCAAATGGGGTTTGATCCTTTAAAGCCTCGGTAGGACATCTGTTAAGTATATACACTGCATTATGTACTGCTTCAGCCCACAGAAAGTATGGCATTTTCTTCTCATGCAGCATTGCTTTGGCCATCTCCACTATAGTTCTATTCTTCCTATCCACAACCCCATTCTGTTGTGGTGTGTAACCTACAGTTAGTTGCCTCTGAATTCCTTGGTCTTCACAGAGTTTTGTTTTTTTTTTTTTTTTTTTTCCTTTGGGTGGTGTGTTTGACTACCTTTTCCCCTCCCCCCTTTCTTCTTTTTTTTCTCCTTTTTTTTTCTCTCTTTTTCTTTCTTTTTTTTTTTTTTATTTTTTTTTTTTAATTTTGTCTTTTTTTTTTTTTCTTTGTATACTTCTCCTTTTTTTGTTTGTTCGTTTTCTTTTTTTGTTTTTTTATTGTTTCTTTCCTTTTCTTCTTTTTTTTGGTTTGCTCCTGTGGCAATGTTTGTCACCGTTTGTGGTTGTTTTTCTCCCCCCCCCTCCTCCTCCTTGCTCCCTCCCTCTCTCCTTCCTTCCCCTGCCCCCCTCTTCACGTTTTCTTTTTTTTCTTTCTATTGGGGTTAACCATGCACCTTTTCCTTTTCTCTCACCTGCTTTCACTACAAGAAAAAATCCATTTAGCGACAAATCAAGTTGGTCACGAAAAGTCTAAATTTCGTCGCTGAATATGTGCAGTGACAAAAAATCTGTCACTAAAATTTAGCTTCATCACATTTGATAAATTGTGACGAAATTAGACTTTCGTCAGAAAACGTATTATGTGACGCCAGAAAGTCTGTCACTAATTAAGTTTAGGGACGAACAGCTTTCCTCACAGAAAATACCAAAGTTCGTCACAATTTTTTTAAACTGCCCGCCAATATTGAAGAAAGGAGTGAACCGAGGGGTTTGGTGACTGCATAGTCTGTTGCAAAATCAAAATAACTAATTAGTTTAATATTATTTCCTATTACTTAGTACTGTTATTTGCTTCAATCTACTCTTTCGTGCTTAGCTGAACACAACAAATATGATACTTTCATCTAAATAAATAGATAAACAAAATAGAAAACAAATTCCATTGATGATTTCAATCAGTACAAAATCTGATACAACACAGCACACTTAAAAGGAATTACATGTCTTTCTATACTAATAATAACCCAAAATTTCTCGATGGAGAAAAGTAGTCTCATACAATCTGTTACATCAGAAGTTGAAGATGTTCCTCTAGTCCCTGAAATAACCACAAAATTTATGATGTTTAAAGTGAAGAACTGAACTGACTAGAACACAATTAGAATACTCAAGCAAGAAGAATATAAAGGCAGCCTAGTGGGAAGTACCTGGTGATCGAGACACTCCTGTTATATATGCATTAGTTTACCTGAAACAGTGTCAAAGCACATATGGTTACCAACTTACCAATTATCAAATGTGACGAAGCTAAGGTACTTATTTTGTCGCTGTCCCATTTTTCAATTCGTGTCAAAGCACATATGGTTCCCAACTCTTACCAGGAGATACACAAAGCACAAATAGTTAGTCTTGCTGATGCAGAAGTGATTCAGATATAACTGCTCGTATATATATCCTACAGGTACTTAATCAAACAAATAGCCATTCTCACATGAGAGACAGAGGTGGAACTGTCTGCACAAAACCCACATAACAAACACAAGAAACACAAGAAACTAATTTCTCACCTCTGAGGCAAACACCCGAACTCAATTTCCCCTGCATCTAAACGAGTGTAAAGATAACATCAGCATAACTCAACAAACTAATCAAAACACAAGAAACTAATTTCTCACCTCTGAGGCAAACACCCGAACTCAATTTCCCCTGCCTCTAAACAAGTGTAAAGATAACAACAGAAAAACTCAACAAACTAATCAAAATCTATGTATATACTACTTAATTAAATTTTGAGTCTATATAATTGAGATACAGCTTACAATGAAATAGTTTTAGTTGAGCAACTTTACTGAAAGTTTGGTTGATACCTGGCAAGGAACATAACAAGGACAAAGATTGAAAAGAAAATTGAGAAAGACTCCAAAAGTATGAGATGCAGGAACGAACCTTATTCATACTGCTTCTTACTGCTTGAGATCATATACAAATATGCTATATACACTCCTATGCTGCTCAACACCAAAATATATTAGACTGACTTGACAATTCAACATATATAAAATTCAAAATGAAACTTCACCAAAATCAATAGCCCATAACTAATATCAAATCCTCACCTTTTCTGCCCCTCTTATCATCCTCCTTTTCTGCATAAGCTTAGTCCAAAGATCCAATCCTACAAATCGAAATCTAACAATTGAAACCTATAAACGCAATCTAACAATTGAATTAAAAATAAGAAATACCAAAACTTACAATCGAAATCTAATAACTGGATTAGAATTAGAACTCTTAAAACCTAGAATCAAAACTCAACAGTAAAGGCTATATACTCATCAGAACCAGACCAATACAACTTTCAATTGTGAGAAACGCCGGCTTGATTCACATCCTATGTTGGAAACGGTACCGAGTCGGTGACTCTGTTCATGGATCTTGGCGAATCGATTTGCAAGAGAGGCAGCGGAGGTCAATTTGCAGGGAGGATGAAAAAGAGAAAATAAATATGTAGCTTACCTTTTGTAACGAAGAACACCCAATTTGGGGATTTTGGGGATTGGGTGATCGAATTTGGAGACGGTAATGGCGGTGCTCGCGATGGTGGTGCTGGAATCGAAAGTCGCGATGGTGGTGGTGCTGGGATTTGAAAATGGCCATGGTGGTGGGAATTGGGTTTATAGATGGTGGAGGTGGTGATAGGACTTGGAGATCCATGGTGGTGGGAATTGGGGGAGATGGCGATGGTTTTAGGACTTGGAGATATGAAGCGGAAAGGTTGTCTTTAGGTTTTGTTCTTTCACTTAATAACCTTTTGTTTTGGGGGTGGTTTTTTTTTTGAGGGTAGGGGTGTGGGTGTGAGGAGGGAGGGAGGTAGAAGAAGAGGAAGGGGGTGGGGGGTGTGGTGGTTTTGTTTTCCTCTTTTGTTTTTTTTAATAAGTGTGGTGGGTAGAGAAATTACTAATAGCTGTCGTGTTAATTTTATTAAAAGCCATTTGTGGTTTTTCTTTTTTTTTTTATCATTTTCCTCCTATATAGTTTCCTACAACTCTTTTTTTATTTTTTTTTTTAAAACTTAATTACCCGTTTGGTATTAAGAGAAATAGATAGAAGAGGAATAAGAAAGAGAAGAGAGTTAGTAGATGTTGTTTTTTTTGAAAGAAAAAGAAAGATAAATTAATGTTATATTTTAAAATAAAAATAAAATAAATTTTTATATTTTTTTAAAACTTAATTCCGTAGGCTCCAACTCAAACAGTAGGCGCATCAGATCTTCGGACGAATAGCGTAGGCGGTTGATGAAGTCGTTGCGGCAGGCACTCGGAGGAACATGAGTCAACGGGGAATCCATGGGAAGAATGCTAACACTAAAACCTTGCCAAAGGAAAACCCAATGGGAAAAACCAAAGGCGAAGGAGAAAAAGTGAGCATGCATTTGTCGACACTAAAAGCGTACAGAGGTATGACCAACCCGATGTGGGTGCCTCGTTAAAAACCTTGCCAGGCAACAAAACCCAAGCTGGGAAAAAGTTGTCCTGTGCTAAGGGGAAAAAGAGTACATTAAGGCAAGTGAGTATACTTCGGGATACTCCCCCTGAATTCGACAATGCTCCCCCTAAAGACTACAAACGTTGTAAATCAAATAGTAAACGCAATCCAATACCTCGAAGAAGCTTCTGGAAAGGTAGACTTTGATAAAGATTTGGTGAAGATATCCGCGAGGTTGTCTTCGGGAACAAATCTGCTTGACTTCAAACTTCTGATGCTTCTGCTGATGTATGAAGTAGAACTTCGGGGCAATATACTTAGTATTGTCGCCTTTGATAAATCCCTTCTTCAATTGGTCAATACAAGCGGCATTGTCTATATGGAGAATCATGGAGACCCCAATAACAGAAGACAAAGCACAAGTATGCCGTAAGTGCACAATAACGGATCGTAGCCAAATACCTTCACGCGTGGCCTCATGTAAAGCAATGGGTTTGGCGTGGATTGAAGAGGTGGCAACAAGAGTCTATTCCATAGATCTCCAAGATATTGCGGTGTTCCCTATGGTAAAGACATAACCAACTTGGGAACGTGCCTTGTGCGGGTTTGATAAGTAATCCGGCGTCAGCATAACTAACAAGGCAAGCATCACTTCATGGATCTAAGAGGGGTAATCCATCATGGGATGCGTAGGGATAAGACTATCCCATATTCGCAGTACCTTTAAGGTAGCGAAAGATGTCTTTAGTACCAATTCAGTGGTAGCATGTAGACGCATCGCTTAACCAAGCTAAAGCGTTCACAACAAATGAGATGTCCGGCCTAGTGCATTGAGCTAAGTACAATAAACGCCAACTGTACCTCGATATGAGACTTCGGGCTCTAATATCGGTTCATCATCCTCCATAGTACGGTATGAATCATGCTAGGCATCTAGCGAACGGACAACCATGGGTGTACTCGAAGGCATCGCTTTATCTCCAATGAAGCGACGCAACATCTTCTGGATGTAATTCGATTGATGCACGATGATGCTATCAATTCGATGCTCGAGCTTCAGGCCGAGGTAGTATCGAGTTATCTCAAGTTCTTCAGGAACTTTCATGTATATCTCAAGATCCCAATAGAGATATGTAGTAACTACATTCATGAGTTGCATATTCAGTTCTTTGGAAACTACTAAACTGACAAGGTAGTGGAGCGTGTAACGTCCTTTGCACGGGAATATATTTCCTTGTAATCAATGTAAGGGCAAATGAGAGAAGCCTTTCACCAGAAGGTGTACATTACACTGCACTGTTTCATTCTTCTCATTACGTGTTAGGTGCTTATTTACTCTATATTTTACCCACGAATTGATTGCCATAATGCCATGAATTTAATATAAAAAAGGACTTATTGCTTTGTTTTGCACATAATCTGTCTACAGGTACAGTTGTTTCTACTCAAAAGATGGCTTATTTGGACGAATTTGCATATGGAAATATTATTGGTGAAAGCCGAGACGTTGAAGATCGATTCCCCAAAGTTTCAGATTTTTCTCTTGGGCCATTTATTTGATATTGAATTTACAAGTTGTCCCAATTGCGAATTCTGACAGATTTGCGCAGCTGTGAAAGATTGGATCGTTGGAGCCTTTACCGATTTTTTCTAGAAGCCCGCAAGTACTTGAATTGAAGACGAGACAGAGATCTATAATTCCAATTTTTGGTGGATTTTCGCAGGCCCATTTGGAAGCCCAAATCAGTCATTGAATCTGCTGCAAAGTTCTCCCTAGTGCATTAGGAGTTGTGATTGTAATTAATTACCTTTTTGATTAGGATTAGGGTTTTCTATTTTAGAAAGGATTTCTTGGAGTCCATATATAATGGGCGGCACTGTTCATCCGACCTGATACCTTGCACTTTAACTCAATTTTCAAGTCCGAAGCCGAAGGCGGAGCGCTACGTTGGAGGAGTCGGCAACTTGGGATATTTTCTTTACTTTATGATTTTTATTTTGATTTCTTTTATGAGCTAAACGTTTTGCTAGGGCTAGATGTAGCCCGATCATGAATACTTAGATTTAGATTTTGGTTTTATCATACTTTTGCTTATGTTGATTATCTAATTGCTGTGTTTATTGATAATTTAAATTAGATGTCTGATCACCATCTTATTTTGAATTACATGTGATGCTAGTTAGAGTAGACACCATGCTTAACTAGAGAATAGCTTCTTGCAATTTGATAGCATAAATTCCATGAGGTAGACAACATGCACTTGGGTTTATGTGGTTAACAAAAAGGACCAAGAACTTAATGACTTTTTACATGTTTAACTGAGGTAGACAACATGCACTGTTAGCATATAAAAAGATACGAAGTAAGCCAGACAACATGGATGCTTTATGCAATTGGGATCCTTAATCATCAACATGTGACAAATAGTTTGGTAAAGCTAAATCTTAAGACAAGTACAATTGATTGTGGTGAAGTCTTTGCCCTACGTTTCCTATATTTGATTTATTCTCAATTTTCACCGTTTATCTTTAATTTGCAGCTTTGGTTTGTTATTTTAATTCTTGTTTCAATTATTATTTTAGTTTGGATAACATCACGATTCGTTCATGCTAGTCCTACACATTCGTGTATGCATTAGCATTGAAATTGATTAATTAAACAAGTGGAACATTAATCCTCGTGGGATCGATACTCAATACTTACTATTACTTGTGACGATATAGTGCGCTTGCTAATTTCTCAATAAGTTTTTGGCGCCGTTGCCGGGGATTAATACGATTTACTTGTTTATTTAATTGATTTTTGTACTTTATTTTTTTTATTTTAGTTGATTACTGTTCATCTGTGGCCTTCAGGAACGTGTACAAGGGAAGGAAGTGATTTTCAAGATTTTTCCGGAATCCTATGGAGGCCTGTTTCGTTGACCCACAAATACAATGCTAATGAGGAGGCTATTGAGGAAATTAATGCTCTATTAAATTCTGCACCAACACAGCAAACTCACTGGAATCATCAAGATGAAGTATTGGGGCAGACACCAGTCAAAATTCAGCCATCTGTTGAAGCCGCCCCAACACTGGAATTGAAACAGTCTAAGGAATTGAAACCAGTCAATATTACGCTTCCTTACGAACGCCACATGTAACCTACATGGTTCACATGGGGAAGTGTGGGAACTACAGGTCCAAACACTTTTCACTTTACTAAGGAACATAATTCAACATGCACTGTTTCTTTCCATTTGAACAATCAGTTCAACGTTGTGCTTCATCAACGGAACGCGGTTCGATATCGTCGCACTTTGTGATTCAGTGGCCATTGCTTTAAGCAAAGATATCATCGATGATTATATCATTTCGATTCCATAACCTCATCCGGACCGAGATCTTCTGGTTCTCGGGAGTTTTGGATTTGGGGTATCACCCTGGGACGTCTCCCAGGACACTTCCATAATCCTGCGCAATTCATGAGTTTGGATCGATTGAGATGACAATAGGATTCGATTGTGCCATAGTTCTCCTCTTCTGGGGAGTGAATCCTTCGAACCGAATCTTCCTCGCTTCTGGCCGAAGGCAGAGGATTGGCTAGCCGCCGGTGTACCTCGTTCTTCAAGAACGGAACATCATACGGGACGTTGCATCCTTCGGGGATGACTTTGCGCCCTACGGGGACGTCTTCATTACAAGCTTGTTTGCAGCTGGTATGTATGATCTCGTCACTTGTTTTCAGGGATCAGGACGAGACAGAGTGGGTAAGTCCACGTCAATTCACGCCGTTCTTCAGGAACGTTGACGTTCTTTCCTCCCCCTAACGGCGGGAAGACTGTCTCATCAAAGTGACTATCCGCAAATTTTGCGAGAAAGAGATCGCCTGTCAATGGCTCGTAAAAGCTCATAATGGAGGGGAATCCATTCCCAATTGAGGACCCATATTGGTACGTTGCGGCGGCGCAACTGGCACATAAACTGCACACCCAAAAGTGCGTAAGTACGGTGAATCATGCTCGTACCCAGTATCCAACTGTAACGCTTAACAAGAGTGGGTGGAGATGGGCCTCAGGCGGACCAATATAGCTGCATGCAGGATTGCATAGTCCCACGCAGAAATGGTCGGACCCGGGCCTGCCCGGCCAGTCTGACTTGTGTTTCTGCGAGACCGTTTGGAGTATGAAAATAGGGAGCTGTATGTTCAATCTCAATCCTAAGGGACTGCAATAATCATCGAAAGACTTGGATATAAACTCTTCGGCATTATCCAGTCTTCCAGACTACAATGGATAACTAGGGTGGTGAGCCCTTAATCAGGGCCACGAGTTTAGCAAGTGCAGCGTTTCGTGTGGACAAAAGACGTGTGACCAACGAATTGGTACATCAATCAAAACCATGAAATCTTTATATGGTCCGTGTATTGGTTGAAATGGTCCACAAATATTCCCTTGAATCCGCTAAAGAAAAGGAGTGCTTAAAGTATCTTTGCAAGGGATGGTCAAGTATTCAACCTTTCCCAACGATCATGCTTGGCATAAGGTCTTAATGTTATGGACCTTATTCGACATTAGAGATGGTCGCGTGATTCTTCCAGAATCCGGGTCATCATGTCGTGACCTGGGTGTCCCAAACGGTCATGCCAAAGCGAGAAAGCATCAATTTCGGCGGACTTCGGGCCGGCCACATGATGTGCTTCCATAGAGCGAATGGTTGTGCGATACAATCCACTAGGTAGGCGCTCTAACTTTTCCAACATACGTTTTCTGACGTATAGGAAAGATTTAATGCAAAGATAGTCTTTTCCATTCTCTTCAGAGATTTCAATGTGGTAATCGTTCATTCGAATATCCTTAAGGCTCCATAAACGTTCTTCGGGAACCATGTGAGTGTAAGGCCAATGTAGGTCTTTGTTTAGGTATGAAGTTAGAAATATATCCATTCGTGGAATATATCTCCATACAGGGAGTATCTCCATTCAGGGAGAATAATGTGCATATATGTGATCGCACAGTCTGTCAGACTACTAACTTCCCACTAAGCATACCGTAACATGAATTAATTGAAATCGGTCACATAATTTAGGAAACTGCAGGTTCCAGTTGATTCAATTAATTGATATTCAAGAACGATGTTCACATATAGTGATAGCATATGATTGGATAATCTTGGTTTCGGGTAGGTTGAGCCTTCCCCTAATGTCCACTCACGCCATTATTCATTCTTCAGGAATGATCTTATCTCCCCCTAATGGTGGGAGGGCATTCGGTCTAACCCGGGTCGGCCCGGCCGATCAGACATGTGCCAAAGGATAGCGGTTTGAGCTTCAGAAATTGCTTATCATTTGCTTCAGGCAAAGGGAGCGTTTCGAGCGAGTGGATACAAGTATGTTGTTCTTTTCAGCAAACAACAAAGTAGTAACCAGATCTAAGGACTTGGTAACCTTTTGCTTTCTATATTGCTACTGCAGGAGCACATTAGAGGCAAGATCTTCTACAGGAGATCATTCTTGGTCAAGTCTTACTTGTAAAGCTAAAGGAAAAATCAGATTCCACAAACTTTAGAACTATACTCAATCATAGACTTCAAGTCATGAGAGCATAAGTTTTGTCAATCATGTCTTGCTTCAAGCAAGTACGTAGATCATCTTCAGGTGATCAATATGTGCTTCCAGCGTCCTTACTTCGGGTAAGGAGGGAACACGTTGTGTTAGTAGAGCTTTAGACAAAATCTACAGTTAACAACTTAAGAACTTCAAGTTCTATGACATGGTTTCAGGTTGTAACATGCAAACTTCAGGTTTTATAACATGCAACATTGAGTCGTAGACTCATAGCATATAACTTCAAGTTATAGCGCATAACTTCGTGTTATGACTTGTGTGGTGATGTTTTAGGAACTTCAGGTTCAAAACTTCAGGTTTCTATGGTGGTCCATGCTCGAAACTTCAGGTCGAGACTTAATATGAACTTCAGGTTCAATTGTACCTGCAATTTCAAACGAATACAATATACGAAAGGAAATGCAAGGAAACAAATAAACAAACAATGTGCGGATATGCAGGACCAAGTATTTTAGTAGTGCCTATTAACTTCAGGTAAAAGCATCTACGAAAGGTAATATTCAAGAACTTCAGGTTCTATAAGATAACTCCGGCGAGGGATCGAGGCGGCGGCGTCACAGAGGACGCGCCATCGATCCGAGCTCCGCTCCGGGATCGATCGGCTTCTGGATCGGGGGTGTCGGCGGCGGCTGTCATGGTTTCGCGATCAGACCCGAACGGAACCTCCTGGGTTCTCGGGTATCGGCGATGACGGCGCTCGGCTGTCCTCAGGGACGGCCTATGGCTGGCGGTGACGACTGCAGGTCAACGGCGATGGCCCCAGATGTCGGAAAATGGCGACGGTGTGCTGCGCGGCTCGCGACGACGGGCGAGGCGCGTGCTGCCGTTCGGTGGCAGCGTCCGAACGTTTGGTTTTGGGGCTGCCGCGTTCTGCAAAGGCTGCCGAACACTGTTACAAACCCTAATCCGATTTTCCTCTTCTTTGTTCGACATAATATTGAACCATATCCAACTTGATAATTTGCAATACATAATCAATTCATCAAATCACAAAATTCAAAAGATAAAATCATATTTACTTGGTGATTGGATTTGGTTGGATGAACGGTTAATTTCGTGAGCTCTCGAATGGGGATTCATCAATCTCCAAACGCGCAGCAGTAGAACTTTCGTGCTGATAACGTGTTGTAGTAATAATGAATTGCTAAGCCTTAGAGATAGAGAATCGTTAGTAAGAGAGAATAGAATAACTGAATAGAAGAGAGGTGTGTTTGTCCTCCTTCGTAGTGCCTTTATTTATAGGGAAACAAGCTAGGGTTTCCACCAATCCCAATAGGCATGGGCTTAAGCTAATACAAAGTCCATCAGGGTTTCCTACTTCTAGTTTACACAATCATACCCAAATAAAGATTCCTACAACACTTTTATCATATTTTTCTTCAAAACTTAATTACCCGTTTAGGCTCCAACTCAAACTTTGTGACGAAATGCGAATTCTTTTGGAACGAAAATTCAGTTTTGCGATGTTACGAAACTCTTAGCGACAAGCATTGAAATTTTCGTCGCAATATCTAAGAATCCGTGACCAAAAAGTTTCAGTCGCCAAAAGTTTCGTCACTAAATCATATTTTTCTTGTAGTGTTTAGACCATTAGAATGTAAGTGCCCTAATCTTCTATGCCAAATACTAATGTTGTGCATAACACTTGTTCTTAACGCCAATTGTTGATTTGGTACCAGGGTCAAAGAATAGCATCTGTTTTCCTTTGATTTCACTGTGAGAATCATGTTTTCCAATGTTGAACCATCGAAAATACTACATCTACCACCTCCAAACAACAAGTAATATCCATGCTCATCCATTTGCCCCACACTCAGTAGGTTTTCCTTCAAACAAGGCAATAGCATCACATCCCTAATGTATTTCCTGCCTCTATTAGTCTCAATAGGCAGTGCCCCCATACCAGCTACACTCTCAAGTCTTCCATTAGGCATCTGCACTTTTCCTGCAACATTGGTATTCATGTTTACCAGTAGGCTTGCATCTCTAGTCATGTGGTTGCTGCAACCACTGTCAATATACCACTCACCCTTGGTTCTAGGTTCTGCAATAGTGTTGTTTGCATAAAACAGATTGCCAGAAACCTCTACATGACTAGCATTGTTTGCTTTCTGCACCCTTTTCTCAGCAGTGAGATGAGTGCTCCCCTTGTGATCCACCACTAGTCTTCTGCTGAAACTTTGGTTTTCCATCACTCGTTTTCCCCTTAGAGTGCCAATTTTTCTGTGTGCTATTCTTGGTCTGTGGTCTAGCACTCACAGATAGTGATGAGAATGCTTTCTCATTCACTGTTTCAGAATGAAGATCTAGCCGTTGCTCTTGACTTTTCAAAATAGCTACAACCTCCTGTAACTCCACGGTGCCTAGATCCTTAGTGTTCTCTATCACTAAGCATACAGGGTCATACACTCTAGTCAAGCTAATTAACACCTTCTGCTCTAATCTAGTATTAGGCAGCTCTTCACCAAATGTCTTCATCTGGTTTATCAGCTCATTTAAACGTGTCAAATAAGTTGATAAACTCTCATCATCTCTCATTCTTGTGTATTCAAATTCATGCCTCAGATTTTGCAATTTCACAGATCTCACCTGATCACCACCGTGGTACTCCTTGTACAGTAGCTCCCAAGCTTCCTTGGCAGATTCTGCATTTGCAATCTGGGGAAAATCTGATCGGAGATCGCGTTCTGAATGATTCCAAGAGCTTTGTCGTCTTTCATCATCGACAGCTCCAGCATCAACGCGTCTCTTCATCATCGGTGTCATCAACCTTCTCCGGTTTGTCCGATTTCTCCAGTTTCTTCTTCTTCTTCTCAGGAACGATGTTCCCTTGTTCCACCATCTTCCAGAGACCAAGTGATCTGAAAATGGTCACCATATTTATCCTCCAGAACTCATAGCTCTCTCCCGTGAAGGTCGGAGGTTTGACTTCACCTCCTGAGCCCGCCAGATTCACCGGAATCTGGGTTTGTTCGCCGAAAACTGGGTTTCAGTTGCCGGTTTCTAGGTTTGAATCGAGCTTTGTGAGCTTCCAATTAAGCTTCTATTGAGCTCGGAATAGCTTCAGCTAACTCCAATTGTCGATTCAACCGATTTTGACAGGATTACTCCCAGAGATTCACGATCGACCTTGCTCTGAGGCCATGTTAGTGTTTGACAGTGTTTTGGTTATTTCTTGTTGAGGAAGTTTTAAGATGTAAAGATGGCGGTTTGGTATTGAAGAAGACGATAAGGAGAGTGAGAGAGGAGAGAGAGGAGAACAAAGTAACAGAAATTTTTATCACAACATTCTCATTTGATTTCTTTGTAATTCTGACACTTATACAGCAATGCAAATATTCTCCTTACAATGCTTTCGTGCGGATCCTTCACACGCTCACACACATGCCATATAGGCTTACACAGAATTACTACTAATCACATAAAGCTCATGGCTTTAATGCATTCCCAATACGCACAGCTTCGTTCCTTTCTTCATAAAACGATCAGCTCAGCTCCAACACTTAGCATTGGAATTGACTGTTTGTTTCAAGACACTGATTTCGCTATCACTATTACTCGTACAGAATTTGAACAACAAAACATGGATTTGTTCAGAAAGTGCATGATGCCTGTAGAGAAGTGTTTGAAAGAGGCTAGGATGACAGTAAATGCCGTGGACGATGTTGTCCTTGCTGGGGGCTCTTCTAGGATTCCGAAAGTACAACAGCTATTACAAGAGTTTTTCAAGGGGAAGGAGCTGTGCAAGGGCGTTAATCCGGATGAGGCGGTTGCGTATGGTGCTGCTATTCAAGCTGCTGTCATCGGTGGCAATTCAAACGGGAAGATTCAACACTTCACTCTTAAAGATGTGGCTCCTCCGCCAGTGCCCTTGCACAATGCAACCCTTCTGACCACACAAGAAATTGCGCCCGTGAAGACTTCTGGCAACAGTACAGCGGTGCGTAAGGGTAAAAGATAATGTACTCAACAAAGGAACACTTTCTTTTTGGGAGAGCCGGAGCCCAATTTTTCTTTCATATTTTCATTGAATACAAAGCTGAGCTACAAAGAAGGAGAACAACCCCTTTTATAGTGACTTAGAGATAACCAAACAGACTTCACATATAAATGACCATAAAACCCCTAACTAATAAGTAACAATTAAAGAACTTGTGGTATTGATAAGAAGGATCCTATCAATTACTCCCTCCTTCAAATTAACTTGTCCACAAGTTTAGAGCAGCAAGTCTGGAACTTAGACGGCAATGCAATGCACGGAGACCAATTCCTACTATGAACTCCTTCTCGGTTCGACGCTTAGGCTCGAAAGAACTTGCATCCAAAGATCCCTTAAATGTACCTAAAACCCATCTTCTGTATTCATCAAGAGATGAACCTTCTTGGAGTAGCAAATAAAGCACTTCCTGCACCCAGTTTTGTGAATTTTCCTTCTCCGTGGCCAACCCAAAGTGAACATCATCTTTGTTATTAAGCTTGATAGTACATGCAATCTTTGGTTTTTCCAACACCATGAGTTTTTCTTGATATATGAGAAAGGGCAATAAGACCAACTTCCACAGAGAGTTTAAACCAAGATGTCTTCTGTGTGACCGGTGGGGGTGGAGCTAGCAAAGGCTGCCTTCCAGAATATGCTGGAATCTCAGGCTCTTCGTCGGAATTGGTACCATTACTCATTTGAGCTAATATAATTGAAGGTAGCAATACTTGACTGTCATTTTCATTAGGAACAGATTCTGCCACACTAGAAGATACCAAAGTAGTCTCATTCAGAAACAAAGATGCTCTATCAACTTTCCTTGATATAAGATTTGAAAAAGTTAGAGGAGCTCCAGTAGGCAATAATATCCATTTTACTAGCACTCTGATTATGACGTTCACGAAGAAGAGAGTCTGAGATTGCCTTCTCATTCCAAACATTAAGTGCTTCTCCACTAACATAAGGACCCCACATATCAATTGGTACAAAATTGAGCTTTGTTTCAGGAACAAAAGCTGATGCACCGCTGGGAATAGTAGAAGAAGATTTACACCACTCAGCAGATTTAGATTTGTTGTGAAGCAGTTGCAAAAGAGCATTTTTCATCCAAGTATTATGGCTTGTTATATCAAACATGAATACTTTAACCTCTTTTTCCAGCCTGGAACTGGAAAGTGGTGCTTTATTGGTTTTCTCGGACAAAGGGGCTGTCGCTGTGATGTTGCTCAACCCAAAGCACTGAGAATGATCAGCGCATGCATCCACAGTAGCATTTTCAGAAAAGGCTTTTACACCCTTACCAACATGAATAGGAACACATTTACCATGACATCTCTCAATTTCAGTTGACACTTTCAATCCTTGTTCCTCATTGTCAGCCAGGGGCTGCACTTTTCTCGTCATATCATTTTTACCATCTTCATACTCCAGTTTCTCATGAGCTTCTGAAACCTGCAGTTTTTCTCTCTGCTTATTGCCCATTGAGCCATTATCTACAGGAATTGTTTGAGAATCATCAATCGTCATATCATAAAGGTTCTTCCCAAGCTTCCACACTAGCATTTAGGTCCCATTGAAACTTAACATCTATTGAGGAAATGGATCTTGCAGCTGCTTCGTTGTTTTCTTCCCTAGGATTCCTTTTTACACCATTACAGAAGCTCTCCATTTTATCTTCGTGCTGTATATCATTAAGGATTGAATGAACTGATTTCAATGAAGCATTACTTTCTTCCAAGATTGCAGAGGCTGATGCTTCTTTTACTTCTGAAAGTCCTGGAAAGCTTACTATTGTTGTAGAAGAAGTTGATGCAATAGTTTGCTCCAATGAATTGTTGCATGCATCTGCTTCCAGTATCTCGATACCCGAGAAGTCCTCTGCATCACCAGGCTTTTCATTTCTCATCTCATATGTAACTTCTTTTGAAGCCTCAAGAATCATACCATTCAAGTAGGAATAGGGCTCAACATCTTCTCAATCTCCAAGTAGAAATAGGGCTCAACATCTTCTCAATCTCCAAACGAAGTAGAGTGCCCCCTTTATCACGAACGCCCCGATGATAACCCTCTTGAAACTCAGAACCTCTCCCCACTTTGCATAGGCTGCCTTCGGATGTAGAAACAAATTGAATAGTTTCTACACCCCCAACAGAAAACTCATGTCCCTCATCGATCTCTGAAATCCCATCCAAGTCTTTTTCGTCAATCTCATCCAATCTAGCATACCTCTCATCAGCCAATTCTGCAATGTTATTGATAGAACTGATCTCGTCCTTACATACACTTGTAGCATCATAATTTCCAACATTCAAACACCAGAATTTAGGAGAATCTTTGTAGGGTACTACCAAATCCTTGCACCCTCCACCCGTATCTTTAATTGGTGAATGATAGCCCAAATTAGAATCCATTTGCACACCTCCATTTGGGTTGTGCAATTCGTCGAACACTTGCTGTGCAGTCTTGACTGGGCACTCAGGAGCAGCAAGTTGAATGGTGTCTACACCCCCCAATAGGTTCAGAACTACCGGAGTAGGACTATCGATCCTGATTAATTCCTCCTCGGCATCATAAGCATCACACTGAGGGGTCAGATGCTTCTGTTCAAATTCAACAGCGAGGGCGATCGCCTCCTCCGTAGTCTCCAGTTTATGCTTACGCACAACAGATCAAATATCCCATCTTAAACCCCAGATAAAACAACTCAGCAGCAGTTGTGGACTTTCAAAATCAACAGACACTGTTCATACATGATCTCAAGTCTTGACCTATGTGACTGGGCATCTGCATTTTCTCTTCCTTTGCTAGACTGACCAGTCTCGTAATCTTGCAAAGTGAGACAAAGTGCAGCCTTTTCCAATTCTAATTCATTACAACGCTTTTTCAGCTCAATGCTATCAGCTTTGATCACACAAGTTTCATCAAACAAGGCATCATACCTTTCACACATCTTCTCATAAGTTTGATTTTCTGGAAGAGAGTCATAGTCATGAAAAACAGGACAATACATCTCAGGTGACTGGTCGTCATTAGTCATGTGTTGTGAACCTGACTTTGGATTCCTCACCCGCTGAGTTGTGATCAGAAATTCTAACAACAAAGGCAATCTCATCATCTTCAATATCCGAAGAAGAGTCAGAGTGAAGTGATTCCTCATCCTCACTATCACTCCAAGAAGCTTTCAAGGCTTTATCCTTGCCTTTGTTAGACCCTTTCCTATTGTTAGCACAATCAACAAAAATATGACCAGTCCCACCACAGGGTAGCACTTAACTTGACCCTTTTTGAACTTATTATCTCTTGATCCAGAATTTTTTTCAAATTTCCTTTCATTGGACCCTTCACCTTGTGGTTTAAATTTAGACTCTCTAGGGTAGTTCGCATCACCCTTGTAATCATTCCTATCCTTGAGAATTCTTCTAAACCTTTTGACAAACAAAGCCATGTCATCATCAACCGAAGATGATTTTTCTGATTTTGAACTTTTCAGCTCAACATGATCAGTCACACTTTGCAGTGCAACACCCTTATCCTTCTTATGCATGCTTTCTTCCAATTTTAACTCAAGTTCATAGGTCTTTAATTTTCCTACAAGTTTTGGAAGCTTTATGTCGGACATGTTTTGACATTCCTTGATTGCGGTCTTCTTCACGGAAAATCTCTTCGGTAACACCCTTAAAATCTTTTGAACAATTGTTAATTCTGAAATAGGTGCTCCTAGACTCATCGCGGCATTGGTGACACTCTCAAGTCTGAGATAGAAATCAGAGAAGCTCTCTGAATCAGTCATCCTGAGTTCTTCAAACTCGGACAGGACCATTTCAAGCTTTAGGTCCCTAACCTGGTCATCACTCTCATGAATGACACGCAACCTGTCTCACGCTTCCCTAGCTGTTGTACAATGTTGAATATGTGAATATTGTGCACTGGATACAGCAACAGCTATGGCATTCCTAATTTTCTTATTTGCATTTGACGCACCGACTTGGACCTGTGTCCAGTCATCTCTAGGTATGTTCACTCTCTCACTGTCAACTATTCTAAACGGAGGACGCCATTCAACAGACAAGTATTGGAAAGCAAATTCATCATACGCATCAAGAAAGATTTCGAACTTATCTCGCCAGACAGCGTAGTTTGTGCCATCGAAGTATGGAGGTGAGTTCACCGAACCGGCTACTCGATCTCTCTCCATTGTCTAGACCCTTAAACCAACCAACCCAAGACCTTACTTTAAGTATGTCTAAAGCCCTGCTTTGATGTCAATTGCAGGTTGGCAATGAGGGGGGTATTTAAAAATAAATCCCTCTTGTTTAACAAACAGCACAAACAATAATCACAAAGATGACCAGTCACCGTTGTGATGAACTTGACAGTTTACTAAGATTAATCACTTGACCAATATAACTTGTGGATGCTTGTGATTTGTTCAACAACACTCAGATGCTATGCCAACTTAGGTTCCCAACGAAATCAGTGAGTTGATATTCGTGAGCTATCCACAACTACAACTTATTGAATCCAGCGTTTTCTAATGCAGAAGTTAAGATGACCAGTCAGGCAGTTTTGTCCAGTTTGCATGTAAAGTGATTTGGTATAAAATTAAATCCAATTTTAGTTAAGCCAAATGTTTAACAGTACACAAAGATGGACACAGAGTTTTAGTACTCGGAAAAATCCACTAAGGGATAAAAAACCGGGGGTCTATCAGAAGACCGGCCTTGCACTATGAAATGGTAAAAGATGCCCAGTACAAGGTTCAGACCAAGCTCAATATCTAGTTACCTAACTTAGATGCAGCAGTCCCTCATGCGGCTTCTTCTCAATCACTTCACTTCCAGCGGATCCTCGCTTGGTCAACACGCTACAAGGACATACAAAAGTATTCCTCTAACATGGCACCGTAAATGTATGCTGTGGTGATTTATGACCAGTCACAGATTTATTTCCAGAAAGCAGTAAACTTGCAGGAAATAAGACGGTGACTGTGTTTGCTTGCTTACAGCTATAAACTTGGCAGCAAACCAACTTAGGTCAAAGACCTCTAATACTCAACAAAGTCTACAAACATGCATGAACATGAGAGACTAGTGTTGCTCACTCCTAACTCGACTCAAAGTATGGAAACTTTAAAACAAGCCGAACTAGGAAAGATGAACCTTCTTCCAAAGTTTGCTTAATGTGTTTTCTAAGAAAAACAACTTTGAAAACAAGATTCAAATACTAGCTATCCTCACTTTCTTATGAAGCTTCTATATAAGTGAACTAGGCACTCAAGAAGGCAAGCCAGAACCGGAGAGGAAAAATGCAGCTAGTCAAAGAGAGTTTTTTAGAAAAATGATGAAGTGTTTAGCTTGAAAACCCTAGCCGTTTTTGAGAGTGAAGTTGTGTTTATATAGACACAAAGAGATAAGAAACAAACGGTCAAGATTAAACCTTAAAACTCTCTTTTAACATAATCTAGGCAGATCCGAGTGAGTGGGGTGAAGTTGACTACCCGCTGGATAAAAGCATACACTGTCTAATCAAATCTGTCAGGAAAGTGGTCAACATTCACGTGCAGGAAATAGATGACTAGTCACGGAAAACCTGAAATCCTTATTTTTGTGAAAAGAAGTATAAAACCTTAAAGTGTTTTAAAACTTTTTGCCTTGTAAACATAAGGACCTATATTTTGACACAAAAGATTTATGCAAATGAATATTAAATATGAATGCATCTTCAATCTTCAAACTTCCAAGCTTCTTCAATTATCCTAAAAATCTAGAAATAAAACCTTAAAGACTAATTGAGCTTGTTACATTCTTTACAATGTTTTTGTGACAAGGATAGCCAATCATAAAATACCCTACAATCTCCCCCTTTGGCTTTCCTTGACAAAAACAACCCCATAACTCACATCACTCACACTAACCAATCCTAACCATGCTGACTAGTCAAAATGTACCTGCAGGAAAACTCAAGGCAGCATGCAATAGAATGTATTCTCCCCCTAACTAGCATAGTCATATCAGAGTTAACGTATATGCGAAAAAATACTCCCCTATGCATAAACACATAAGCATGTGTTTGAAATATCTTCTCCCCCTTTTTGTCATGGCAAGACAAAGGATATAACAAAGAGTATGGAAACAACGGAAGCATAAACACATAAGCATCAATCAACTATTAAATGAGGAGCAATGAGAGAGAATATATAGCACAAACGGAGGTTTAGAGCATAAGCAATAAGCAGCAAGCAATAGTGAGGGAGCACTCCCCCTTAATAGCACAACTAGACACACGCAAGCAATTGAAACAGAAATAGTCACAGCAAAAAGATAAGCCCCAAAGTTCAAAGTGGGCAATTAGAGTACATCCCAAAAATAACTAAACAGAAAGTGTTCTTGACCAGACAGAATAAAAACATAATAGAAAAACAAACAACAATCAACTTCACAACAACATGATCAATTTTTCTTGACCGATTTTCCCGAGGTCCTCCTCTTACGCTTAGAACTAAATGCCTTAATGACCTTGGCAGCAACTTTTTTCACTGCAGCATCAATGGTGGAAGACAGATTTGCAGGAGAGACTGGTCCGATTGACAGTTTGGAACCTCGAGCACTCTTAGCAGCCTTTTCACTTTTCTTCAACAAGTCTTCGGTCATAGGACTCTTAGGACTCTCATACACATCTTGCCGGCCATGATATAACCAATTTGGCATGCACTTTTATATCCTTATTCTTAGATTCTTGTTATTTTCTTGAGTGATTTTAGTTTGTTTTAACTTAGTTTAGTTATTTTGTAGGTTTGAAGCGGAAATGTGATTAAATGTGCAAAATGGAGCTTTGAAGGTCAAGGGGTGTTCTACAAGCAATCAACTCGTGGGAGATTCTGGATATGCTTAGAAGAGAATCAAATAGCAAGTTATATACCGTTGGAAAGATACAGATGTCAGCTCGAAGTAGGATTTTACGGCTTGTCAATCCGAGCAATGTGGAGATTGTTATGACCATTTTCGTACAAGTCGTCACTGCAGTAGTTTTTACGCGAGTTTGCAATGAAGTTATGTTTTGAAGCCAAATTAGCAGCCCATTAAAGCAATCAAATTGAAGTACCATAAGAAGACATCTGGTGTATCACGTGGCACATTAGGAAAAGAAGATAAATCAATTCTTCCCGCTTAGTATTCGGAAAAGCAAAGGGCTTCACCAAGAGCAACTAGGAAACCAAAGGCAGCCGGAATCTAACTTTCCTAAATTTATATTCAAGAAGGATTAGGAGATCTCTTACATAGTTGATGAAGGAAAAGAAAGACATTCCTATATAAAGAGACTAGAAGTCAGATTTCAAGGGGGTTCGTCTTAGACTTAGTTCGTAGTTTTTATTTGTCATTCATTATGTTTTATTTGTTTCTTAGTAGTTAAACTATTTTCTAGGGCCAGGATGATGGCCAAGTATGGATGTTTATGATTTCAATATTAATTGATGGATTGATAGATTCTATTTGATGAATGCTTAATCACTATTATAATTGTTGCTTTTTGTTTGAGTTCTTTGATTGATCACCTTAGGACTTTGCATCTAGTAATTTGAAGATGAGTTTGAGGCCTAACCGGCAATATAATTCAATTAGCTTCTTGTGATTGAGTGTAGTAAATTACATTGTTGCTCGACAGAGAATAATGGTTTGCTGGGTTCCCTGTTTTCTTGTTCGCAAAGTAATGAGTCTTACATGTTAAATTTATGCACGACAGTGATAGGTTGCATGTATTAGATATACGACCTCTGCACGATAGTGAGAGAATCATGCACGTAAAGGAAAACTATGGTTTAGGTGCACGACAGTGACTTAGATACGGGAATTATCATCTTTAGAATTGAAACACTTCAATGATTGCATTGTGTCATAAACGGAAGTGCTTGTGGTTGATTCCGAACCCTAGGCTTTTACTCTTGTTTTCAAAACCCCTAAAACTCTTGATTTCAAAGCTTGTTTATTTGTTGTTTTACAAAATCCTAAAAACCAAAATCACTTTTCAATTTGTTTGGTTTGTGTTTGTTCTAATTAGAATTCATTATGATTTTCAATTTCCAAGTTAACTACTTTCTCCATGGGATCGACCTCGTATTTTGCCTGAGATATACTATACATTGATTCGTGCACTTGTCAGTTTTTTATTTGGTTAAATTAATCAACTAAGAAGGGTTAGTTTAATTCACATCAAGTTTTTTGGCGCCGTTGCCGGGGATTGTAGTTTAATTTGGAGTTGTTTTCTTGTTTGTTTCTAATTCGTTTGTGTTTTTGTTATTCACTTATGTTTTGGAGTCTTAGTTTTCTATTTAATTTTCGTCCAGTTTTTTTTTTAAGTTTCTGTCTGTTTGTTACGTACCCTTTTTTTTGTTTATTTTTACTAGGCATATCATATATCACTGGAAAGCTCCGGAAGTCTTCTTTCTAACGCAAAAGGCAGACCAACAATCCGAGTTCTGAGCTGAGAGATATTACTGAAATACTAAGCAGTGCGGAAACAGTAAAAAGTTGGAGATCATGGATGATTTAACGGATTTGGAAGCACGAGTTGCAAAACTTATAGAGCTTGCCCCGTCACTACTGTTGCACCTACTATCCCAACAAAATTCTACTCCAAGATATGCGCAACAAGTCAATACATTCAACAGAAGGCCATGGAACAATCCTCATTGCAATACTTACAACCGGGGGTGGAATCCACATCCTAATCACCCTTGGACCAACCCTTATAATTCTATTGAACCTTATAATTCATCATGTCACTACTCTCAACCTTATCAAGCTCCTTCAATACAAGAAGATCCTTCTATCAAAGAGATGTTATCTATGTTGTTAAAGAAGATGGAAATGTATAATGACGAGGTTGTATGTCTTATACAACGTCAATTGGTGTTGGAAGAGAATCAATCCAAACTTGAGTTTCAATTGGAACAAATAGCTTCTAGCTTGGATAGAATCGAGAAAGCACAATGTCCATTTTCAAATTCATTCGAAATTGACTTTGATGACGAGCCTTATGACAACATGGATGAAGTCGTAGAGCAACCAGTGCAAAAAGAGGAAGTAAAAGAACTAGAAATGTCTACATGGTCTATGATAACTAGTGAATGCCTCATTCTTGACTCTATTGATTCAAAAGCTCAAGATTCTTTTGCTAATCCGTCCATGGATCCTCATGGTGCTTGCATATCAACGTATGGAAGAGAGTTTGGAGTTGAACCAAAAGTTGAAGAAGTTTGTGATCAATTTGATTCAATTTCAAGCATTATTGAAAAGGGACTGCGGAGCATATCATTGACTAAATTGAATGCAAGAAAGAGTAGTAACGCCTTGAAATTAAGGAAACAATGGAAGAAGAGGAAGAAGAAAGATTATGGAGTGTCCTCATCTCTTAGAGTGTCACCGATTCTTCAAGCTCAAAGATGGACCAAATGGAATAAAAAGGAGATGCATGGAATGTTTCCCCATCTCAATGATCCACCATAATCAATGTGGTGTAATTGAGGCAACCCAAGTGATGAATGACGAATGCCAAAGATGGAGAAGATATGGCGCTTGCTTTCGACCTAATCGCTTCAAGGGGGAGTATTCTTAACCTTATTTTTATTTTCTGCCCTTACTTACATTATTCATTGCATGTTTATATCATGTTTCACATTGAGGACAATGTTTGATTTAAGTTTGGTGGAGGGGGAATGCTTTCGAAAATTTCGTTGCTGTTTTTTCTGTTCTGCAGAAACATAGTGTCTTTTTGTTTGTTAAAATTGTATTTACTGGGACAGTTTCTGTAGATTTCATCCGCGCTGTGTTTTTTATTTTTTCGTTCTGAATCTACTGGTTTAAAGAATACTAAATTCTGATTTACGGTAACAAAAAACTGACCAGAGGTCAGATTGCGAAAATTTCTGCAGTTTTCAAACCTTTGCTTTTATTTTCTGTTGACTCCTTATTTGTTACAAAATCCAGAAAAAATTGAAAAATGTCATTAAAACCCAAAAAGATTTTCATCTTTGAGTCGTGTTTTAGTTAATTCTTTCCATATCCAATGATAATAACTTTGGTTGCAATCCATTTTATCTCTTGACATTATAGGTGTTGTGTGAATTCTTTGCTTGATTCTTTAGTTATCCTTATTTTACTTGATTATTCTTACATATTAAGGTAGAGCCAATGCTAATTCACAGTATGCGATTCAAGCACTCATCAAAGATCTCACTAGAACTTGCTCTTCATTATCTATCAAGGCGAAATCTTAGACATTATGCATCTTATACGGAAATGATAAAGGCATAGGATTACCACCATAGCCAAATGAGCCTTGCCCTTACATTATATCCCTAGTTAACCCTGTTGAGCTGTAAATAAGCCTATTTCCCTTTGTTAACCACATTCTTCTTCCTGTGAGCCTAGTTTTAGGTATCCTCTATCCTATTTTCCTGAGAAAGTTCAGTGACAGAAGTTATTTGGTGATATGTGGAGGTGCGTGCTACTTGTGAGCTTATTTGGTGGTATGGAGTAATGGTGTTGAATGAGGATTGGAATTGAATTTGTACATGAATGAGAAAAGGTTAAGGTGTGGTGAGTTGTTGTGATCATGGAAAGTTATCATATGATTTGGAAGCAGGGCAATACTTAAACTGAAAGTATGTGAAGACCACTACATGAATAGTTGATTAGTTATTAGAACAAGTGAGCTACATGGAACAACTTCAAAGCTACAGATTTGGAGTATTATTGGCAGAAGTACATTTGATCATTGACATGAAGTAATTGAGATAAGTACATTATGGTGTCTAGGTGTGTTTCTGAGATTTTCTGAAAGGAAGGATTACGAGTCCAAAGGAGAAGAAAAAAAAAGTTCAAAAGAAAAAAAAAAGAAAAAAAAAAGGAAAAATGAAAAGAAAAAAAGAAAGTGAAAGAGAATCGAAAAGAAAAGAGAGATACATTGAGAAAGTCTGATGGTTCAAAAAGCAGCTTATCTGTTCATCTTAAGGAAATGAAAGATTAGAAAGAAGAAGAGAAGACTTGGGTGTTTGAAAGAGACAAATTCATGAGGAGTTTGGATGGTTAAGAAACACAAGAGATTCTGGTGCTATGAAAGTAGTTATATCATTGAAACTTCTGTTGTGTTTATGTGGTTATTTGGAGAAAAATCAGTTTATGAGGATCCTTCCCTTTCCCATATCCCTTATCCATTAATTAATACCCTTGGTTCCTTTACAACCCTCTTTCAAAGACCTTTTGATCCTTGATGCGTCTATATAGTGGAGAAGATATGAAGGGTGAGCCTATGGGTTGGTTATACATCAACCCTTTTACTTGTTTGCATATACTCATATGGGTGGCAAATGTGAATTCGTTATTGAATTGGCCGCCTTATACATAGAATGGTTTTGTAAGATATTGCTAACCCTTGAATCATTTAAAGCATTCTTACAATGTTTGTCATGTCGTTGAGTTGTGTCTTATATGCAATCTTTGAGGAAACCTATGTGGAAAGACTAACTTGTGTTTTTGTTTGAGTCTTGGTTTAGTTTTTACCTTTCTTTATTTGTTTTGCTTGAGGACAAGCAAAGTTTAAGTTTAGGGGTGTTTGATATAACCGATTTGGCATGCACTTTTATATCCTTATTCTTAGATTGTTGTTATTTTCTTGAGTGATTTTAGTTTGTTTTAACTTAGTTTAGTTATTTTGTAGGTTTGAAGCGGAAATGTGATTAAATGTGCAAAAAGGAGCTTTTAAGGTCAAGTGGTATTCTACAAGCAGTCAGCTCGTGGGAGATTCTGGATATGCTTAGAAGAGAATCAAATAGCAAGTTATATACCGTTGGAAAGATACAGATGTCATCTCGAAGTAGGATTTTACGGCTTGTCAATCCGAGCAATGTGGAGATTGTTATGACCATTTTCGTACAAGTCGTCGCTGCAGTAGTTTTTACGCGGGTTTGCAATGAAGTTATGTTTTGAAGCCATTTCTCCTTAGGAAAAGAAGAGAAATAAATTCTTCCCCATTCATATTTGAAAAAATAAAGGGCTTCCCCAAGGGCAACTAGGGAAACAAAAGCAGCAGGGATTTAACTTTCTTAAATTCATATTCAAGAAGGATTAGGAGATTTCTTACCTAGTTGACGAAGGAAAAGAAAGATATGCCTATATTAAGAGACTAGAAGTCAGATTTCAAGGGGGTTCGTCGTAGTGTTTGTTCGTAGTTTTTATTTGTCTTTCATTATGTTTTATTTGTTTCTTAGTAGCTAAACTATTTTCTATGGCTAGGATGATGCCCAAGTATGGATGTTTATGATTTTCAATGCTAATTAATGAATTGCTATTCTATAAGTTGAATGCTTAATCACTATTATAATTGTTGCTTTTTGTTTGAGTTCTTTGATTGATCACCTTAGGACTTTGCATCTAGTAATTGGAAGATGAGTTTGAGGCCTAACCGGCAATATAATTCAATTAGCTTCTTGTGATTGAGTGTGGTAAATTATATTGTTGCTCCACAGAGAATAATGGTTTGCTTGGTTCCCTGTTTTCTTGTTCGTAAAGTAATGAGTCTTACATGTTAAATTTATGCACGACAGTGATAGGTTGCATGTATTAGATAGACGACCTCTGCACGACAGTGAGAGAATCATGCACTTAAGGAAAACTATGGTCTAGGTGCACGACAGTGACTTAGATACGGGAATTATCATCTTTAGAATTGAAACACTTCATTAATTGCATTGTGTCATAAACGGAAGTCCTTGTGGTTGATTCCGAACCCTAGGCCTTTACCTTTGTTTTCAACCCCTAAAACTCACAATTTCAAATTTTGTTTAATTGTTGTTTTACAAAATCCTATAAACCAAAATCACTTTTCAATTTGTGTTTGTTCTAATTAGATTTCATTCTGGTTTTCAATTTCCAAGTTAACTATTTTCTCTGTGGGATCGACCTCGTATTTTGCCTGAGCTATACTATACATTGATTCGTGCACTTGCGAGTTTTTAATTTAATTTGGTTAAATTAATCAACTAAAAATGGTTAGTTTAATTCACATCACACATCCGCACGTTCACACAAATGATGGATGAAGCACGGAAAAACAATAGATGCACGAGTTCCTTCTATTTTTCCCGTGTTCCGAGTCTTAGACATAATGGAATCAAAGATGATGTGACCTAACGGAATGGGAAAACTGATACGACCCGTTCCGAAAATGCCCCAAATTATTGTGAAATGACCAAATTACCCCTGAAGGTCAAACGTTGACTTTTGAACAGTAATGAAGGATATGTTCAATGTTGGACTCGATGCGAAGAGCTCGTCGATACGAGTACGTCCGCGTAGACGGAATAGGAATCCGAGTAGTAACGAACAAGTTATGGACGAAAAACAGATTTGTGGTGTAGTGAAGTGCCACGCGGCAGCTTCTGATTGGTCGGTTTGGGGAAGATATTTTGGGGTTGTTTTAAAACCCGGTTTAACCCCGAGTTTCCCAAAAGGGAAACCCGAGTTCGCAACTCAAGTCCGAACTGCGAAAAAACGCCGAAAAAACTTCGCCGCCGTTGACCCTTCGCCGGCGACGGATCGGGCCGGCGACCACCTGCATCGGTTTCGCCTCATCGTCACGAACACGGAGCACCAAGGATCGGAGCCAACAGCCGTCGGAATCGCCGGCAACGACGTCGACGGAATCCGCGACTTTCCGGCGTCTTTTCCGGTTGATTCCGGCAACGGTGAGTCCCGATTTTGATTCCATTGCATTTGTTGGCTTCCGTAGATGAATTTCCATATGAGAATCGCTTGATTTGGTGCGGAATTGAGAGAGAACGAGTTTGGGCCGCCGACTAGTTTTTCCGGCGACTTTCGAGGGTTTTTCCGGCCAACTCCGGCGAGCTTTCAAGAAACTAAAGGTAGATTCGAGTTCCTTGGCTTCCGTAGATGCTTTTAGACATAAAGATTGTTGGAAATGGTTGAGTTTTGAAAAAGTGATTTCCGCCGGAATAGTCGCCGGATTCTGGGAAATTCCGGCCACGGTGCGGCGGCGCCGGCGACGGCACGGCAGAGCTGATGAACTCGCCGGAATCTGGAAATTTCCAGATTTCCGATGAGTTTTCCGGCGACGGCGTGGCGGCGACGGCGATGGCGGCGCCGGTGACGTTAACGACGCCGTTAGTTGGAGGAATATTCCGTTAAGGAATCTGGAATATTCTGTTAAAGTTAACTGACGCCGTTAGTCGGAGGAATATTCTGTTAGTTTTAACGGAATATTCTGGTCAACGTTGACTGCCGTTAGTCAGCGCTGACCGACCGTTGACCGGCGTTGACCAGTCGTTGACTGGCGTTGACCAAGTTTGACCGGCGACTATTTTTAGGGTTTTCGATGTTCCGGATCCAACGGCGAACTCCGTTTTGCCATCCGAGTTATGGTTAAACCCCTATTGAGCAAAACAAGGAGAATTGGGGTTTTACGGTTATTGTTTCAGTTTCGTTTGTTAACCGTGGATTGTTGGGATTGCTAGGTGATCAAATCCCGAGGAATCAGCAAAATCGTCCGGAGCTTTCAGACGAGGACGACGGAGACCGCCCGGTGTCACTGTGAGTGGACGGGTTTTGGTTTAAATGTGTTGGAGCATGATTGATTATGTTTTCATATATATAATGGTATATATATGCTTTCAAATGGTGTTGCATATGTTGTTGTTGTTTAGTACAGTGAGTGGTATGACTTTGAACCCAGGGGTGCCAGTCCCAGTGGGTTCTTTTTACGCAATGTCTGGAGTGGGTGTCAGTCCCATCGAGATCCTGACATTTGGGCGGAGGTTCCAGTCCTACTGCCCTATTATTCGGCGGAGGTTCCAGTCCTACTGCCTTATTATCCGGCGTGGGTGCCAGTCCCAGCGCCTTTCTAATCACGGCCGTAGATTGTATCATTGTGAGGGTTTATCTTGAGTGAATTACCACTGTACTGGTTGTGTGTGTTCATTGTAGTATAGTCGTATACTACGTATCTGTTATTACTGTTTTAACAGAGGGGGTTATTGGCATATCTGATATTAAAATGTTTTACACTGATTTGTTTTTCCGTCCACTCACCCTTGTTTTTGCGCCCCCTCAGGATTTGTTTCTGAAGTGCATCACCGAGACGACTGAGATCTGCCGATAGCTCTACTTTCATTAACGAAGAGTAGGAGTTCTTCGTTATCTTTGTCATGAAAGGCTAAAACATTGAAGTCTTGCATAAGAAAACGACTAGACTCTTCCAAATAAGTGGTGTATGCATCATGATCTGTGTGACTAGGCAACCCAAAGAAATCATAAATGATAGATGGGTTAAAGTGAATAACAGCCCCACGCACTACAACATCCACATTATATGAAAAAGCATCGAGTTTTGGAAAATTTTCAAAGAATTCCCTGACCACCGTTAGATTAAACTTGAACCCATTTGGAGGACTTGACAACAAATATCCCAAATTGAATGACCTAACAACATCCCTAGACCTAAGGATGTGACTAGATCAACAGAGAAGTCAAGAATTGGATACCCTCTTTCGGAGACCACCATGCGAGAAGAGACTTGGTCAAAGTATCTACGCGCTGCCTCATTCACAAATCGAGGATGATTGATCACTGACTGAGGATTGCGAGTGGATTGTCGGCGGCGATTGGATTTTTCTTTCTTCCGTCGACTACTCTTCTTCTTTGTTGGCTCGACAGGTGTAACCGGTTTCACTTGTTCATCATTCTCAACTGGTTCCATCGGTATGGCAGTCGCAACTGGCTCCATTGGATCGACATGCAAGGAGTGTTCGGATGGAGGAGAGGAATTCCCACTGTGAAGAGAGACAGTAGGATGTGGAGGTTCAACATCGATGGGGATGGAATTGACTGGGTTAGATGGTCCAGCACCATTAAACACCGAGCCAGCCTCAGAGACAGACGAATTTGCAAGTTTAGCTGGTGGGGAGTTCGGTCGAATGACTTGGACTTCATCGTCGGAGTCCGCAGAATTGAAGTACAGATGGGCTAACGAAGCGAGTGCTAGCAGTAGCAACATGGTGTTTGGCGGATTTTGGAAAATTTGGGAAGTTTGGAGAGTTTTCGAAATTTTGAGAAATCTGGGCAAGACTTTTTGGAAGATATCTGAAAAGTGAGAGGCCTTTATGAGCGGCGACAAGGGTGTTAGTACCGTATGGGAACCCTAAACACTTTAACGCCTCAAAAACTCCAAAAGCTGTCATGGAACGTTGAAGAAACCTTCGGTACATGCACCAGCCATAACGTGTCGGTCATCTAGTGGAGGGGAAAAGGTGGATTTTGAATTGAAGAGACAACTCTCTTAAAGAGTCCGTTTCCACACAACTAAACACTCAACCGGTGCAAATCTACATTCCACTCAACCATACTTCATTATCACACACATCTCAAGTATCCGAAACAAACATTTTAATGATCAAAGATATAATATCGGATTAACAACTAGGTGTAGAGCATAATGTGACAACCCAATAGCTAGTGCTTGACAAATGATGTATGTTACAAAATATAAAATGCATGACTTATTTTTATAACCAAACTTGTACTCACATTTAAATTCGAACTCCCAATAACATGATTAGAGAATATAATTGATTTAATGACTAGGTCACATGACACATTTGGGAATGGGAAGTCTAAATCATATTGAGTAAGAATTGCAAAGAAAATCGGCTACCATTTGATTACACACTAAATCATGTACCCACAATACTTATAGAATTTCAAAATAGTGACAACTTGGAAATTTGATCGTAAGTGTAGGTATGTGATGAACACATTGTAACATTGACACATCTTTATTTTGACTCAAGCCCAAAACCTTTTTTTTTTTTTTTTTTCTTTTTGAGTTAGGGCCTTATTGTCCTTCTCGTTTTCATTTTCGAGGAAATTCTCCATTTTTTACTACACATTTCTTTTGAAAACACAAAAGGTAACACAATTGATCATCATCAAGAAGTAAGAGTTTTTAGAAAAGTGAAGAGAACAAATTTAAACCAATCAAACTTTAAAACTCATACTCTTTATTCTTTCGACAAGAAATGAGATTATGACCATGTGACTTAACCTAGTACTTCAACTATATTCAACAAGCATTTAATTGAGAGTACCAATTCAAAGAGACTAGACTGATTGTGTATTTTCCATTTTTCATGATGCATGATATGCAGGAAACTGAAATATGTACAAGCACTGACTATGACTAGTCACAATTATACCATAACACAGATTCCAAGACTCTTTCGAAGACCAGTCAAGATGTGATCATCTAAGGGTTTGGTCAAAATATCAGCAAGTTGTTTTTCCAAAGGCACAAATTTGAGCATTAAAATCTTTGACTCAACGAGATCCCTAATGAAGTGGTGTCTAATATCAATGTGTTTGGTTCTAGAGTGCTGTACCGGATTCTCAGATATGCATATGGCACTAGTGTTGTCACAGTAGATGGTGTACTGGTCATGAATAATACCATAGTCACAAAGCATTTGTTTCATCCATAGTAACTGTGTGCAACAACTTCCTACCGCAATGTATTCAGCCTCGGCAGTAGATAATGACACAGAATTTTGTTTCTTGCTATACCAAGAAACCATGTTATTGCCAAGGTAAAACACACCACCGGAAGTACTTTTCCGGTCATCACTATATTCCGCCCAATCGGCGTCACTAAACCCAACCAAATTAGTATTGGTATCAAAAGTATACCAAATACCAAATGATAGAGTTCCACTAATGTACTTGATGATCCTTTTCACAGCATGCAAATGAGACTCTCTAGGATCACTTTGAAATCGCGCACAAACTCCAACAGAAAAGGAGATGTCTGGTCTACTGGTAGTAAGATACAGCAAGCTGCCAATCATGCTTCTGTAGAGTGTCTGGTCAACACTCTTGCCCTTCTTATCACTAGACAACTTAGTGGTTCTACTCATGGGGGTCCTAGCAAGTTTGGCAGAGGAGAAACCAAATTTGCTAACAAGGTTTGCAGCATACTTGGATTGAGAAATGAAGAGACCAGTCTCTTCCTGTTTAACTTGCAAACC
Organism: Spiraea crenata; assembly: GCA_033992175.1. NCBI lineage: Eukaryota > Viridiplantae > Streptophyta > Magnoliopsida > Rosales > Rosaceae > Spiraea > Spiraea crenata. Next base: position 8,658,806 of record JAVBHV010000079.1, on the reverse strand, counting down.
AAGGAAATAATTCAATTCACCAATTAGACTCATCTCAAACGCACTAGTCATAATCTTTATAAATTGTTGAACTTGAGATTCCGAAGTAGACCCAACCACAATGTCATCAACATAAATTTGTGCAACAACCACATCGCTTTTAGTTCGCTTGATGAACAAGGTTTTGTCAACGGATCCACGAGTGTATCCATTTGACAGCAGATGATTAGACAGTCTATCATACCAAGCTCTAGGAGCTTGCTTCAAACCATACAATGCCTTTTTCAATCTATAAACACCATCCGGCATATGAGGATCCTCAAAACCTTTTGGTTGTTCAACAAACACATCCTCATTCAAGTAACCATTTAGAAAAGCCGTTTTTACATCCATTTGGTACAACTTGAACTTTAGATGACAAGCAATAGCACACAACAACCTAACCGACTCAAGTCTAGCAACAGGTGCAAATTTTTCCTCAAAGTCAATCCCTTCAACTTGAGAGTACCCTTGAGCAACAAGTCTAGCCTTGTTCCTCACTATTTTCCCGGTCTCATCACTCTTGTTCTTAAAGATCCACTTAGTCCCAATGACATTTGAAGTGACTAGTCTCCTAACAAGAGTCCACACTTGGTTCCTATCGAACTGATTTAGTTCTTCTTGTGTAGATTATTTTATGATTGGCTATCCTTGTCACAAAAACATTGTAAAGAATGTAACAAGCTCAATTAGTCTATAGGCTTTATGTCTAGGTCTTTAGGAAATTTGAAGAAGCTTGGAAGATTGAAGATAGATGATGGTTGAAGATGCATTCATATTTAGTGTTCATTTGCATATATATTTTGTGTCAAAACATAGGTCTTTATGTTTTCTAGTCAAAACGTTTTCTAGTCAAAACATAGGTCTTTAAGGTTTTGTACTTGTTTTCACAAAAATAAGGATTGCAGATCCTCTGTGACTAGTCATCTATTTCATGCACGTGAAGGTTGACTGCTTTACTGACAGAGTTGATTAGACAGTGTATGCTTTTATCCAGCGGTCAGTCAACTGCGCCCCACTCACTCGGATCTGCCTAGGTTATTTTAAAAAGAGAGTTTAAGGTTTAATCTTGGCCGTTTATCTCTTATCCCTTTGTGTCTATATAAACACAACTTCATCTTCAATAACGGCTAGGGTTTTCAAGCTAAACATTATTCATATTTTCTGAAAAACTCTCTTTGGCTAGCTGCATTTTTCCTCTCCGGTTCTTACTTGTCTTCTTGAGTGCCTAGTTCACTTATATAGAAGCTTTATGAGAAAGTGAGGATAGCTAGTATTTGAATCTTGTTTTCAAAATTGTTTTTCTTAGAAAACACATTAAGCAAACTTTGGAAGAAGGTTCATCTTTCCTAGTTCGGCTTGTTCTAAAAGTTTTCATTACTTTAAGTCGAGTTAGGAGTGTGCAACACTAGTCTCTCATGTTCATGCATGTTTGTAGACTTTGTTGAGTAGTATAGGTCATTAACCTAAGTTGGTTTACTGCCCAGTTTGTTACTGCAAGCAGTAAACACAGTCATCGGTTCATTTCCTGTGAGTTTATTGCTTTCTGGAAATGTATCTGTGACTGGTCATAAATCACCACAGCATTCATACATCGGTGTCATGCTAAAGGAATACATGTGTATGTCCTTGTAGCGTGTTGACCAAGCAAGGATCCGCTGGACGTGAAGTGATTGAGAAGAAGCCGCACGAGGGACTGCTGCATCTAAGTTAGGTAACTAGATATTGAGCTTGGTCTGAACCTTGTACTGGGCATCTTTTGCCATTTCATAGTGGAAGGCCGGTCTTCTGATAGACCCCCGGTTTTTTATCCCTTAGTGGATTTTTCCGGGTACCAAAACTCTGTGTCCATCTCTGTGTACTGTTAAACATTTGACTTAACTAAAATTGGATTTAATTTTGCACCAAATCACTTTACATGCAAACAGAACAAAACTGCCTGACTGATCATCTTAACTGCTGCATTAGAAAACGCTGGATTCAATAAGTTATAGTTGTGGATAGCTCACGAATATCAACTCACTGATTTCGTTGGGAACCTAAGTTGGCATAGCATCTGAGTGTTGTTGAACAGATCACAAGCATCCACAAGTTATAATTGGTCAAGTGATTAATCTTAGTAAACTGTCAAGTTCATCACAACGGTGACTGGTCATCTTTGTGATTATTATTTGTGCTTTTTGTTAAACAAGAGAGATTTATTTTTAAATACCCCCCTCATTGCCAACCTGCATCTTGCATAGCAATTATCCATTCCTCATGGACAAGAGCTTCCTTAATGTTCTTAGGTTCCACAGTGCACACATAGCAAACATTTGCAATTTCACTTTGGATTTGACTTCTAGTTCTTACTCCTTCCTTGACTGACCCAATGATGTTATCTTCAGGATGTCTAGACACTACCCAGTTTGGTTTCTTTTTCGGTGGCTGTCTAGAACTCTCTGAACTGTCAGAGTCAGAATCTGATGACCCATCATCATTTTCTGCATGAGTCTCACTAGCAGACTCAGTGACCTTTTCTGGAAACAACCCATCATCATCTACAGCTTGATCAATTGATGCATCAAGATCATCAATTGTGACATTAATGGATTCCATGATGGTATTGGTTCTAAGGTTGAAAACTCTATAGGCTCGACTAGTCGTGGAATATCCAAGGAAGATGCCTTCATCACTCTTTGGATCAAACTTTGCTAAGTGTTCCCTATCTCTTAGAATGTAGCAAGTACTGCCAAACACTCTAAGATGACTAATCATAGGTTTCTTGCCCTTCCAGATCTCATAGGGAGTCTGATTTGTGCCTAGTCTCAAGTAGACTCTATTCAAGATATAGCATGCAGTGTTAATGGCCTCGGCCCACAAATTCTTGGCTAGATTTTTGCTATTTAGCATCACTTTAGCCATCTCAATCAAGACTCTATTTTTCCTCTCAACAATCCCATTTTGTTGAGGAGTAATTGGAACTGAAAATTCATGTTTAATTCCCATGCTAGCACAGAAATCAGCAAACAAAGAGTTCTCAAATTTAGTACCATGATCAGTCCTAATTCTGACAATAGAGGGATGACCAGCCAACACCTCATTCTGAATTTGTTTGAACACAATCACAAAGTTTTGAAAAGCATCTGACTTTTCTCTCAAGAAAGACACCCAAGTATATCTAGAGAAATCATCAACAATCACAAGAATGTACTTTCTACCAGCTACAGACACGTTTTGAAACGGACCAACTAGATCCATGTGAATGAGTTCAAGAGGATGTGAAGTTCCAACATCTTTGACTCTCTTGTGTGCAACACATGACTGTTTTCCCAATTGACAAGGACCACAAATGTGCTTTGAAGGCTTGTCTAGCTTAGGAAGACCTCTAACAAGTTGTTTCTTAGCCAAGGTGTACAAATCATTTATATTCATGTGTCCCAACCTTTGGTGCCATAAGGCAGTGGTCTTATCAGTCACAGAGTGACAGGTCAACTTGGCAGCCAGGATTTGACTATCAAGTGTGTAGTAATTGTCACTTGACCTACCTGTTTGAATTAAATCATGACCATTACTATCAACAATCCTACAACCTCTTGTAGACATGCAGACTTCATCTGCCCACTGATCACATAAATGTGAGACACTAATGAGGTTGGACTTAAGGCCTTCTACATACCTCACACCTTCAAGCAGAGGCAAACCGGGGAGCTGAACATCCCCCTGACCACTCATTTTTGCAGTTTCACCACCCCCAAACTCAACAAAACCACCATCAAAATCATTTAAATTTACAAAGACAGATTTTTACCAGACATGTGTTTGGAACAGCCACTATCAATGTACGAACGAGTTGGATCACGCAAATTTAAGACAGACAAGGCAACCAAACATTTTTCCTTTTTCTTTACCCATTTAGTCTTGGACTTACTATGTGGTGAAGAAGATGACTCAACAAGTTTTGAAATTCTAGTCACTTCAACAAGCAACAAATCAACCTGTTCTCTAAGTGAGCTATTGTGCCTAGACAGACTCTTGACTTTTAGTTTGCTACACTTAGCCCTGATGTGCCAGTTACTCCACCGTGGTGACACGTGGGTACAAATCTGGTTCTTGTGTGAGTAGTGGAACTAGACAGCACTTGGTGACTCTTCTTGTTATTAATGACCCTAGGTTCTTGTGGAACTGTGATGACTAGTGACTTCGTCGAACACTTGCCGTGCAGTCTTGACTGGGCACTCAGGAGCAGCAAGTTGAATGGTGTCTACACCCCCCAATAGGTTCAGAACTACCGGAGTAGGACTATCGATCCTGATTAATTCCTCCTCGGCATCATAAGCATCACACTGAGGGGTCAGATGCTTCTATTCAAATTCAACAGCGAGGGCGATCGCCTCCTCCGTAGTCTCCAGTTTATGCTTACGCACAACAGATCGAATATCCCATCTTAAACCCCAGATAAAACAACTCAGCAGCAGTTGTGGACTTTCAAAATCAACAGACACTGTTCATACATGATCTCAAGTCTTGACCTATGTGACTGGGCATCTGCATTTTCTCTTCCTTTGCTAGACTGACCAGTCTCGTAATCTTGCAAAGTGAGACAAAGTGCAGCCTTTTCCAATTCTAATTCATTACAACGCTTTTTCAGCTCAATGCTATCAGCTTTGATCACACAAGTTTCATCAAACAAGGCATCATACCTTTCACACATCTTCTCATAAGTCTGATTCTCTGGAAGAGAGTCATAGTCATGAAAAACAGGACAATACATCTCAGGTGACTGGTCGTCATTAGTCATGTGTTGTGAACCTGACTCGGATTCCTCACCCGCTGAGTTGTGATCAGAAATTCTAACAACAAAGGAAATCTCATCATCTTCAATATCCGAAGAAGAGTCAGAGTGAAGTGATTCCTCATCCTCACTATCACTCCAAGAAGCTTTCAAGGCTTTATCCTTGCCTTTGTTAGACCCTTTCCTATTGTTAGCACAATCAACAGAAATATGACCAGTCCCACCACAGGGTAGCACTTAACTTGACCCTTTTTGAACTTATTATCTCTTGATCCAGAATTCTTTTCAAATTTCCTTTCATTGGACCCTTCACTTTGTGGTTTAAATTTATACTCTCTAGGGTAGTTCGCACCACCCTTGTAATCATTCCTATCCTTGAGAATTCTTCTAAACCTTTTGACAAACAAAGCCATGTCATCATCAACCGAAGATGATTTTTCTGATTTTGAACTTTTCAGCTCAACATGATCAGTCACACTTTGCAGTGCAACACCCTTATCCTTCTTATGCATGCTTTCTTCCAATTTTAACTCAAGTTCATAGGTCTTTAATTTTCCTACAAGTTTTGGAAGCTTTATGTCGGACATGTTTTGACATTCCTTGATTGCGGTCTTCTTCACGGAAAATCTCTTCGGTAACACCCTTAAAATCTTTTGAACAATTGTTAATTCTGAAATAGGTGCTCCTAGACTCATCGCGGCATTGGTGACACTCTCAAGTCTGAGATAGAAATCAGAGAAGCTCTCTGAATCAGTCATCCTGAGTTCTTCAAACTCGGACAGGACCATTTCAAGCTTTAGGTCCCTAACCTGGTCATCACCCTCGTGAATGACACGCAACCTGTCTCACGCTTCCCTAGCTGTTGTACAATGCTGAATATGTGAATATTGTGCACTGGATACAGCAACAGCTATGGCATTCCTAACTTTCTTATTTGCATTTGACGCATGACTTGGACCTGTGTCCAGTCATCTCTAGGTATGTTCACTCTCTCACCGTCAACTATTCTAAACGTAGGACGCCATTCAACAGACAAGTATTGGAAAGCAAATTCATCATACGCATCAAGAAAGATTTCGAACTTATCTCGCCAGACAGCGTAGTTTGTGCCATCGAAGTATGGAGGTGAGTTCACCGAACCGGCTACTCGATCTCTCTCCATTGTCTAGACCCTTAAACCAACCAACCCAAGACCTTACTTTAAGTATGTCTAAAGCCCTGCTTTGATGCCAATTGCAGGTTGGCAATGAGGGGGGTATTTAAAAATAAATCTCTCTTGTTTAACAAACAGCACAAACAATAATCACAAAGATGACCAGTCACCGTTGTGATGAACTTGACAGTTTACTAAGATTAATCACTTGACCAATATAACTTGTGGTTGCTTGTGATTTGTTCAACAACACTCAGATGCTATGCCAACTTAGGTTCCCAACGAAATCAGTGAGTTGATATTCGTGAGCTATCCACAACTACAACTTATTGAATCCAGCGTTTTCTAATGCAGCAGTTAAGATGACCAGTCAGGCAGTTTTGTCCAGTTTGCATGTAAAGTGATTTGGTGTAAAATTAAATCCAATTTTAGTTAAGCCAAATGTTTAACAGTACACAAAGATGGACACAGAGTTTTAGTACTCGGAAAAATCCACTAAGGGATAAAAAACCGGGGGTCTATCAGAAGACCGGCCTTCCACTATGAAATGGCAAAAGATGCCCAGTACAAGGTTCAGACCAAGCTCAATATCTAGTTACCTAACTTAGATGCAACAGTCCCTCGTGCGGCTTCTTCTCAATCACTTCACTTCCAGCGGATCCTCGCTTGGTCAACACGCTACAAGGACATACACAAGTATTCCTCTAACATGGCACCGTAAATGTATGCTGTGGTGATTTATGACCAGTCACAGATTTATTTCCAGAAAGCAGTAAACTTGCAGGAAATAAGACGGTGACTGTGTTTGCTTGCTTACAGCTATAAACTGGGCAGCAAACCAACTTAGGTCAAAGACCTCTAATACTCAACAAAGTCTACAAACATGCATGAACATGAGAGACTAGTGTTGCTCACTCCTAACTCGACTCAAAGTATGGAAACTTTAAAACAAGCCGAACTAGGAAAGATGAACCTTCTTCCAAAGTTTGCTTAATGTGTTTTCTAAGAAAAACAACTTTGAAAACAAGATTCAAATACTAGCTATCCTCACTTTCTTATGAAGCTTCTATATAAGTGAACTAGGCACTCAAGAAGGCAAGCCAGAACCGGAGAGGAAAAATGCAGCTAGTCAAAGAGAGTTTTTTAGAAAAATGATGAAGTGTTTAGCTTGAAAACCCTAGCCGTTTTTGAGAGTGAAGTTGTGTTTATATAGACACAAAGAGATAAGAAACAAACGGTCAAGATTAAACCTTAAAACTCTCTTTTAACATAACCTAGGCAGATCCGAGTGAGTGGGGTGAAGTTGACTACCTGCTGGATAAAAACATACACTGTCTAATCAAATCTGTCAGGAAAGTGGTCAACATTCACGTGCAGGAAATAGATGACTAGTCAAGGAAAATCTGAAATCCTTATTTTTGTGAAAACAAGTATAAAACCTTAAAGTGTTTTAAAACTTTTTGACTTGTAAACATAAGGACCTATATTTTGACACAAAAGATTTATGCAAATGAATATTAAATATGAATGCATCTTCAATCTTCAAACTTCCAAGCTTCTTCAATTATCCTAAAAATCTAGAAATAAAACCTTAAAGACTAATTGAGCTTGTTACATTCTTTACAATGTTTTTGTGACAAGGATAGCCAATCATAAAATACCCTACATTTTCCTATTACAACTTCAATAAGACTCTAATTAGCTCATAACAAGGACTGCAAATCATAACCGGTTTTAGCTATTAGAGGTCTTAAACACATTAGAAGTGGTTAACCAATCCTTAAGCAAATAGAACTCCTTAAGCTGTCCATTCCTTGTAGAGCAAGGCAATCCAGTCTATGATACTTATTCTTACATTCTCCCACTTAAGTATGAAGACAAACATTGCACATGAACTAATCCAAGATTATGCACACAGATTAAGATGATCATTGAGTTCTCAGAACTGCCAAAGGATTAACTTCTTGTAAGTAAACAGCCAAATTAGACAGATATGCAGAAATGCAGAAACCTCAATACTAAAGCTTGGTGTGTATTGACTCATTCTGCAGATAATCACAACTCTGGTAATTATGCAAATGTTACTGACCTTTTCTCGAACGGTAATCGCAATGCATTCTCCTGCAGATTGGCAATGAGGGGGGTATTTTAAAATCTTTCCCTCTTAATTAACAAACAACACACACAGAAACACAAAGATGACCAGTCACCGTTCTAGTCAGACTTGATAGTTAACTTACAGATTGTGTTTGAACTTGACAGATGTTAAGATAACAATCACTTAACAAATATAACTTGTGGATGCTTGTGATTTGTTCAACAACACTCAGATGCTATGCCAACTTAGGTCCTCAACGAAATCAGTGAGTTAGATATTCACGAGCTATCCACAACTACAACTTATTAAATCCAGCGTTTCTAATGCAGCAGTTAAGATGACCAGTCAAGCGGATTTGTCCAGATTGCATGTTAAAAGAGTTGGTGCTGAATTCAGTCCAATTTTAATTGAGCCAAGTATTTAACAATACAAAGAGATGGACACACGATTTTGGTACCCGGAAAAATCCACAAAGGGATAAAAAACCGGGGGTCTATCAGAAGACCGGCCTTCCACTATGAAATGGCAAAAGATGCCCAATACAAGATTTCAACCAAGCTCAATATCTAATGTACCTATCTTAGATGCAGCGGTCTCTTGTGCGGCTTCTTCTCAATCACTTCACTTCCAATAAATGCTTGCTTGGTCAACACGATATACGGACATACACAAGTATTCCTATACGTGGCACCTTAGTATGAATGCAGTGGTGATTTATGACCAGTCACAGTTGCATTTCCAGAAAGCTACAAAGCTTCAGGAAATGAACAGTAACTGTGTTTACTGCTACAGTTATGAACTGGGCAGCAAACTAACTCAGGTCAATGACCTCTAAAACTCAACTAAGTCTATGAACATGCATGAACATGGAAGACTCTAGTTGCATACTCCTAATCCGACTCTAGTATATGAACTTTCAAAAACAAGCCGAATCTAGGAAAGATAAACCTTCTTCCAAAGATAGCTAGAGCTTTTTCAACGAAATCAACTTTGGAAAACAAAGGGTTTAATCAACTCATACAATCCTCATAATTCTTATGATGCTTCTATGTAAGTGAGTTAAAAGCACTCAAGAAGACAAGATGAAACCGGAGAGGAAGGTATGATCAAAGGTGAGAGTTTTTCAAAAATTTTTGTGAAATTATACTTGAAAACCATAATTGAATGAGCTGGTTTAAGGTTGTTTAAATAGGGGATAAAGGCTTGAAGATCAACGGCTGGAGAATTGGACAACACAAAACCACTTTATCACTTTACAATGAAAAACCCGGTTAGAGGACTTAACAGTTGACCTGACCAGCTGGGTAAAGGGAGGTTCTGTTTAAATTACTTTATCAAAAAGTCTGTCACTGATTGTCAACGACCCACGTGCATGAAATCGGTGACCAGTCACAAAATAACAGAAATCCTTATTATAATGAAACCTTTTGCAAAAACCTAAGTATTTTGAAAACGTTTGACATAATAATATAAGGACCTATCCTAGACACATTTAATATGCAGATATGATATGTAATATGATTGTCACATTTGAATGCATCTTCAACAAACCATCTATCTTCAATCTTCAAGCTCCTTTAACAATTCTAAATATCTAGGAATAAACTCTAATTGACTAATTGAGCTTGTTACATTTATTACAATGTTTTTGTACAAGGATAGCCAATACTAAAATAACCTACAATCTCCCCCTTTGGCTTTCCTTGACAAAAACAACCCCATGAACTCACATCGCTCACACTCACCAAATCTATGCTAAGCTGACTAGTCAAAGTGTACCTGCAAGTAAGCTTACAACAATATGCAATATGATATATTCTCCCCCTAACTAGCATAATAGAACCAGAGTTTAAGCATATGCTAAAAATTACTCCCCCTAAGTGATAGAGCATGTGAAAGTAGTATTTACTCCCCCTTTTTGTCATGGCAAGACAAAGGTATGAAATTAGAGTATAATGAGCAACGGAAGCAAGAGCAAACTACTATCAAACAATGTAAACAAGGAGCAATGAGAGAGAATAAAGCACAAACGGAGCAATAAGCACATAAGCAATTATGGAGAACACTCCCCCAAAATGTAGCAACTAAACACACAAGCAAACATAATTTAAACACATGATTAGTCATAGCAAAATAAGCCCTAAAGTTCACAGTGGGCATATTAGAGTACAAACCAGCAACATTAAACAGAGAATTGTTCATGACTAGACACGACAATTAAAACAGAAAACAGGAAACATAAAGCAGACTTTAGCAAAACATGCAACAACCCATCACACAACTACTCAAATCGGATCACTCATGGTTCGACTTCTTCTTGGAGGAACGTTTGGAAATCTTGTGTCCACTCAACGCCTTGATCAATTTGGCAGTGGCCTTCTTCACATCAGCATTAATAGTGGAGGACAGATTTGATGGAGAGACCGGTCCAATGGACAGCCTTGCATTCCTTATAGATTTCACTGCCTTCTCACTCTTCTTGACCAGTTCCTCAGTCAAGGGTCCCTTCAAACTCACATAATCATCCATAGAGGGATCCATAGGAACATCCGCACGCTCGCATAAGTGATGAATGAAACACGGAAAGACCACAGATGCACGGGTACCCACAATTTTCCCAGTATTTCGAGTTTTTGAAAGAATGGAATCATAGATTAGATGACCTAAGGGAACGGGATACCTTTGCACTAAAAGGTAGACTAGTCTAGCAGCCTCAAGAGTGACATTTGCAGCATTACCGGTAGGAAGGATGTTAGTTTTGATTATTTGCAACAAGTACCGATAACTAGGAGACAAATGTGCTCTACTTGGCTTGTCACCTAGGGCAACAACTAAATCGGGATCATGGAACGCAAGTGCAGAAAAATCCGGCATGAATATGCGGCTAGACTCCTCTAAATACGTTGTGTAAGACTCATGATCGGCATGACTAGGCAAACCAAAGTAATCATAAATGACCTCCGGGCTAAGATGAATCCTAACCCCACGCACCCCAACATCAACATCATAGGAAAAGACATCTAATTTTGGAAAATTAGCAAAGAACTCCCTCACAACCGTTAGATTGAACTTAAAATCATGAGTGGGGACCGATAGCAGATTTTTCAAATTAAAGAATCTAATGACATCTTGGACCCATCCTAGACCTAAGAATGACACCATATTGGAGGAAAAGTTGAGAATGGGGTACCCACGCTCCGTGACAACCATCCGTGTCATCACTTGGTCATAATACTTACGTGCGGCTTCATTCACAAAACGTGGATGATTCACAATTGGAGCAGGCGGTTGTTGAGGCATCTTTCGGCGATTTGCCTTCATCTTCTTCCTTCCTCCACTCTTCTTTTCGGGAGGCACAGCAGGTTCGGATGGCTCATCAAAGTGCAACGAGTGCTCGGAAGGCTCACTTAAGTTAAGATCCGGAATATCATGGTGTGAAGGTTCACCACCATGGAATGCTGAAGCGGCAGGAGAAACTGAGGAGTCGGCAGGCGCGGCAGGAGGAGAATCCGGTCGGATTACTTGAACATCCTCCTCGGAATCGGCAGAACTGAAGTAGATATGGGCCAGAGACGCAAGTGCAAGAAGGATCATCATGTTTTCTCTCAAAAAGTTGAAGAAAATTCGGGGAATTTTGGAATGGGAGACTATGAGAGAAACCGAACACTTTTGGAGGATTTGGAAAGGAAGTGAACTTTATGAGCGGCTTGGGAAAGTGAAAATTTTATTGGAACCCTAAGTATCTTTATTGCCTCAAAAGCCCGCCCAAAAGCTGCTATGGAAACATGGAGACGCCACCGGTACATGAACCAGTCCACACGTGTCGACCATCTAGAGGAAAAGAAACGGCGCCTATTTAAACATGAAGAGACAAGTCTCTTAAGTAGCTATTCCCCATCGGTCAAACCGATGTCTATATCAACCCAACCAACACAACAATTATCACACACCAATTGAGAATCTCGACACAAGGATTTTAAGAATCAATTAAGTACAATCGGACCAACACTTGGTATAAGCTATAATGTGACAAAATCGATAGTTAGTGCTTGACATGAATGTTGTGACAATATGTAACTATGCATGAGGGTTATTTTTGGTAGTCAGATTTTTGTTCTCTTATTTGAATTAAAACACTCAATAGCATGTTAAGAGAATAAAATTGATTCAAAGACTAAGTCACATGACATATTTGGGAATGGGAAGTCTAGTCAAATCGAGTAAGAATCACAAAGTAAATTGATTTCAATTTGATTACACACTAAGTTATGTACCCACAACACATTAAGATTTTCAAATTAGTGAAAACTTGGAAATTTATTCTTTTAAGTGTAGAATTGTGGAAAGTACATTGACAATCACAAATTGGTGTAACATTGACACATCTTTATTTTTAACTCAAGCCCAAAACTATAACTTTGTTATTTTTCTTTTGAGTTAGGGCCTTATTGTTCTTCTCGTTTTCATTTTTGAGGAAAATATTTATTTTGACTACACATCACTTTTGAAAACACAAGAATTAACACAATTGATCATCATCAAGTAGTAAGAGTTTTTATAAAAAAGTGAAGGAAGCAAACTTAAATCTTTTGTACTTTAAAACTCACACTCTTTCATTCTTTGACAAGAAAAAGGGATCATGAACATGTGACTTAACCTAGTGCTTCAATTGTATTCAACAAGCATCCAATTGACAGTAATAATTCAAAGAGACTAGTCTGAAAATGCATTTTATTTTTCATGATGCATGATATGCAGTAATTGAAATATGTGCAAGCACCGACTATGACTAGTCACAATTATTCTGTAGTACAGATTCCAAGACTCTTGCGAAGACCAGTTAGTACCTGATCATCTAAGGGTTTGGTCAAGATATCAGCAAGTTGTTTTTCCGAAGGTACAAATTTGAGCTTTAAAATCTTTGACTCAACAAGATCCCTAATGAAGTGGTGCCTAATATCAATGTGCTTAGTTCTAGAATGTTGCACGGGATTTTCAGAAATACAAATCGCACTAGTGTTGTCGCAATAGATGATGAACTGGTCATGAATAATGCCATAATCACAAAGCATTTGCTTCATCCATAGTAGTTGAGTGCAACAACTACCTACAGCAATGTATTCGGCCTCGGCAGTAGACAAGGATACAGAATTTTGTTTCTTGCTATACCAAGAGACCATGTTGTTACCAAGGTAAAACACACCACCGGAAGTACTTTTCCGATCATCACTACAACCGGCCCAATCGGCGTCACTAAACCCAACCAAGTTAGTATTGGTATCAAAAGTATACCAAATACCAAAAGGAAGAGTGCCACTAACGTACTTGATGATTCTTTTCACAGCATGCAAATGAGACTCTCTAGGATCACTTTGAAATCGCGCACATACCCCAACAGAGAAGGAGATGTCTGGTCTACTGGCAGTGAGATACAGCAAACTACCAATCATGCTCCTGCAGAGTGTCTGGTCAACACTCTTGCCCTTTTTATCACTAGACAACTTAGTGGTTCTACTCATGGGAGTCCTAGCAGGTTTGGAAGAGGAGAATCCAAATTTGCTAACAAGGTTTGCAGCATACTTGGATTGAGAAATGAAGAGACCAGTCTTCTCTTGTTTAACTTGCAACCCAAGAAAGTAATTTAATTCACCAATTAGACTCATCTCAAACTCACTAGTCATAATCTTTATGAATTGTTGAACTTGAGATTCCGAAGTTGACCCAACAACTATATCATCAACATAAATTTGAGCTACAACCACATCATTCTTTAATCGCTTGATGAACAAGGTTTTGTCAACGGATCCACGAGTGTATCCATTTGACAGAAGATGACTAGACAGTCTATCATACCAAGCTCTAGGAGCTTGCTTCAAACCATACAATGCCTTTTTCAACTTAAAAACACCATCCGGCATATGAGGATCCTCAAAACCTTTTGGTTGTTCAACAAACACATCCTCATTCAAGTAACCATTTAGAAAAGCCGTTTTGACATCCATTTGGTACAACTTGAACTTTAGATGACAAGCAATAGCACACAACAACCTAACTGACTCAAGTCTAGCTACGGGTGCAAATGTTTCCTCAAAGTCAATCCCTTCAACTTGAGAGTACCCTTGAGCAACAAGTCTAGCCTTGTTCCTCACAATATTCCCGGTCTCATCACTCTTGTTCTTAAAGATCCATTTTCTCCCAATGACATTTGACCTGACTGGTCTCTTTACAAGAGTCCACACTTGGTTCCTATCAAATTGATTTAGCTCTTCTTGCATAGCACTTATCCATTCCTCATGAACAAGAGCTTCCTTAATGTTCTTAGGCTCAACAGTAGACTCATAGCACACATTTGCTATTTCACTTTGGATTTGACTTCTAGTTCTCACCCCTTCCTTGACTGAACCAATGATGTTATCTTCAGGATGTCTAGACACTACCCAGTTTGGTTTCTTTTTCAGTGGCTGTCTAGACTCTTCTGAACTGTCAGAATCAGAATCTGATGACCCGTCATCATTTTCTGCCTGAGTCTCGCTAGTAGACTCAGTGACCTTTTCCGGAAACAACCCATCCTCATCTACGGCTTGATCAATTGATGCATCAAGATCATCAATTGTGACATTTATGGATTCCATGATGGTATTGGTTCTAAGATTGAAAACTCTATAGGCTCGACTAGTCGTGGAATACCCAAGGAAGATGCCTTCATCACTCTTGGGATCAAACTTTGCTAAGTGTTCCCTATCTCTTAGAATGTAGCAAGTGCTTCCAAACACTCTAAGATGACCAATCATCGGTTTCTTCCCTTTCCAGATCTCATAGGGAGTCTGGTCTGTGCCTGGTCTCAAATAGACTCGATTCAAAATATAGCATGCAGTGTTAATGGCCTCGGCCCACAGATTCTTGGCTAGGTTTTTGCTATTTAGCATCACCCTTGCCATCTCAATCAAGACTCTATTTTTCCTCTCTACAATCCCATTTTGTTGAGGAGTAATTGGAGCCGAAAATTCATGTTTAATCCCCATGCTAGCACAGAAATCAGCAAACAAATAGTTCTCAAATTTAGTACCATGATCGGTCCTAATTCTAACAATAGAGGGATGACCAGTCAACACCTCATTCTGAATTTGTTTGAACACAGTCACAAAATATTGAAAAGCATCCGACTTTTCTCTCAAGAAAGACACCCAAGTATATCTAGAGAAATCATCAACAATGACAAGAATGTACTTTTTACCAGCTACGGACACGGTTTGAACCGGACCAACTAGATCCATGTGAATGAGTTCAAGAGGATGTGAAGTTCCAACATCTTTGACTCTCTTGTGTGCAACACGTGACTGTTTTCCCAATTGACAAGGACCACAGATGTGCTTTGAAGGCTTGTCTAGCTTAGGAAGACCTCTAACAAGTTGTTTCTTAGCCAAGGTGTACAAATCATTTATATTCATATGTCCCAACCTTTGGTGCCATAAGGCGGTGGTCTTATCAGTCACAGAGTGACAGGTCAACTTGGCAGCCAGGGTTTGGCTATCAAGTGTATAGCAATTGTCATTTGACCTACCTGTTTGAATTACCTCATGACCAGTGCTATCAACAATCCTACAACCTCTTGTGGACATGCACACTTCATCAGCCCATTGATCACATAAATGTGACACACTAATGAGGTTGGACTTAAGGCCTTCTACATACCTTACTCCTTCAAGTAAAGGCAAACCTGGGAGTTGAACACTCCCTTGACCAGTCATTTTTGCTGTTTCTCCGCCCCCAAACTCAACAAAGCCACCATCAAAATCATTAAGCTTTACAAAGACAGATTTGTTACCAGACATGTGTTTGGAACAGCCACTATCGATGTACCAACGAGTTGGATCACGCAAATTCAAAACAGACAAGGCAACCAAACATTTTTCCTTTTTCTTTACCCACTTAGTTTTGGACTTACTAGGTGGTGATGAAGATGACTCAATAAGCAACAAATCAACCTGTTCTCTAAGTGAACTGTTATGATTAGACAAACTTTTGATTTTAAGATTGGTGCACTTAGGTCTGATGTGACCAGTCACGCCACAGTGGTGACACGTGGGAACAAATCTGGTTCTTGTGGGTGCAGTGGAACTAGAGGACGCTTGATTACTCTTTTTCTTTTCAATGACTCTAGGTTCTGGTGAAACTGTGATGACCAGTGACTTCGGTGAGTGTGGTTCACTAGCTTTGACAAACCTAGGTTGTGAAGTTGAAGCAACAGACTTACTAGCATCAAATCCAAGACCAGTCCTATCATTATGACTTTTTCCAACATTAAGCATTTTGTCTAACTTTGCTGAACCAATTGACAGGTCATTAACTTTTTCTTGCAGTGATTTATTGTAACAAACCAAGTAGACATTAGATTGCTTGAGTGACTCAACTTCTTCTTTCAACTTAAGACTCTTACTGTGCATGAGATTGACAGTGTGTTCCGAGTTACTCAATTGATGTCTAAGGTCAATATTTTCCTTTTTAATTCTTTCAAAATCAGCAGACAACTGTGTATACATGACCTCAAGTTTTGACCTATGTGACTGGGCATCTGCATTCTCTCTTCCTTTGCTCGATTGACCAGTCTCGTAATCTTGCAAAGTGAGACAGAGTGCAACCTTTTCCATCTCTAAATCATGACAACGCTTTTTCAGCTCAATGCTATCAGCTTTGATCACACAAGTCTCATCAAACAAGGCATCATACTTTTCACACATTTTTTCATAGGTCTGATTCTCTGGAAGAGAGTCATAATCATGAAAAACAGGACAAAACATCTCAGGTGACTGGTCATCATCAGTCATGTTTGTGAATCCGACTCGGATTCCTCACCCGCTGAGTTGTGTTCAGAGATTTTAACAACAAAGGCAATCTCATCATCTTCACTATCTGAAGAAGAGTCAGAGTGAAGTGATTCCTCATCCTCACTATCACTCCAAGAAGCTTTCAAGGCCTTGTCCTTGCCTTTGTTAAACTTTTTCCTATTGTTAGCACAATCAACAGATATATGACCAGTCCCACCACAAGTGAAATACTTAACTTGACCCTTTTTAAACTTGTTATCCTTAGATCCAAAGTTCTTTTCAAATTTCTTTTCATTTGACCCTTCACCTTGTGGCTTAAATTTTGAATCTCTAGGGTAGCTCGCACCACCTCTATAATCTTTTCTATCCTTGAGAATTCTTCTAAACCTTTTAACAAACAAAGCCATGTCATCATCAACCGAAGATGATTTTTCAGATTTTGAGCTTTTCAGCTCAGCATGATCAGTCACACTCTGCAGTGCAACACCTTTATCCTTCTTATGCATACCTTCTTCCAATTTTAGCTCAAGTTCATAGGTTTTCAATTTTCCTACAAGTTTTGGAGGTTTGATGTCGGACATGTTTTGACATTCCTTGATTGCGGTCTTCTTCGCGGAAAACCGTTTAGGTAACACCCTTAATATTTTTTGAACAATTGTTAACTCAGAAATAGGTGATCCTAGACTCATCGCGGCATTGGTGACACTCTCAAATTTGAGATAAAAATCAGAGAAGCTCTCTGAATCAGTCATCCTGAGTTCTTCAAACTCGGAAAGGACCATTTCAAGCTTTAGGTCCCTTACTTGGTCATCACCCTCGTGAATGACACGCAACCTATTCCATGCTTCCCTAGCTGTTGTACAGTGCTGAATATGTGAGTATTGTGCACTGGAAACTGCAACAGCTATGGCATTCCTAGCCTTTTTATTTGCATTAGACGCACTGACCTGAACATGTGTCCAGTCATCTCTAGGTATATTCACTCTCTCACCGTCAACAATTCTAAACGGAGGACGCCATTCAACAGATAAGTATTGGAAAGCAAATTCATCATATGCATCAAGAAAGATTTCGAACTTATCTCGCCAGGCAGCGTAGTTTGTGCCATCGAAGTATGGAGGTGAGTTGACCGAACCGGCTACTCGTTCTCTCTCCATTGTCTAGACCCTTAAACCAACCAACCAAGACCTTACTTTAAGTATGTCTAAAGCCCTGCTTTGATGCCAATTGCAGGTTGGCAATGAGGGGGGTATTTTAAAATCTTTCCCTCTTAATTAACAAACAGCACAAACAGAAACACAAAGATGACCAGTCACCGTTCTGATCAGACTTGATAATTAACTTACAGATTGTGTTTAAACTTGACAGATGTTAAGATAACAATCACTTAACAAATATAACTTGTGGATGCTTGTGATTTGTTCAACAACACTCAGATGCTATGCCAACTTAGGTCCTCAACGAAATCAGTGAGTTAGATATTCGCGAGCTATCCACAACTACAACTTATTAAATCCAGCGTTTCTAATGCAGCAGTTAAGATGACCAGTCAGGCAGATTTGTCCAGATTGCATGTTAAAAGAGTTGGTGCTGAATTAAGTCCAATTTTAATTAAGCCAAGTATTTAACAATACAAAGAGATGGACACACGATTTTGGTACCCGGAAAAATCCACAAAGGGATAAAAAACCGGGGGTCTATCAGGAAGATCGGCCTTCCACTATGAAATGGCAAAAGATGCCCAATACAAGATTTCAACCAAGCTCAATATCTAATGTACCTATCTTAGATGCAGCGGTCTCTTGTGCGGCTTCTTCTCAATCACTTCACTTCCAATAAATGCTTGCTTGGTCAACACGATATACGGACATACACAAGTATTCCTATACGTGGCACCTTAGTATGAATGCAGTGGTGATTTATGACCAGTCACAGTTGCATTTCCAGAAAGCTACAAAGCTTCAGGAAATGAACAGTAACTGTGTTTACTGCTACAGTTATGAACTGGGCAGCAAACTAACTCAGGTCAATGACCTCTAAAACTCAACTAAGTCTATGAACATGCATGAACATGGAAGACTCTAGTTGCACACTCCTAATCCGACTCTAGTATATGAACTTTCAAAAACAAGCCGAATCTAGGAAAGATAAACCTTCTTCCAAAGATAGCTAGAGCTTTTTCAACGAAATTAACTTTGGAAAACAAAGGGTTTATCAACTCATACAATCCTCATAATTCATATGATGCTTCTATGTAAGTGAGCTAAAAGCACTCAAGAAGACAAGATGAAACCGGAGAGGAAGGTATGCTCAAAGGTGAGAGTTTTTCAAAAGATTTTTGTGAAATAATACTTGAAAACCCTAATTGAATCAGCTGGTTTAAGGTTGTTTAAATAGGGGATAAATGCTTGAAGATCAACGGCTGAGAATTGGACAACACAAAACCACTTTATCACTTTACAATGAAAAACCCGGTTAAAAGAGTTAACTGTGACCAGACTGCTGGGTAAAGGCAGGTTCTGTTTAAATTACTTTATCAAAAAGTCTCTATCACTGATTGTCAACGACCCACGTGCATGAAATCGGTGACCAGTCACAAAATAACAGAAATCCTTATTCTAATGAAACCTTTTGCAAAAACCTAAGTATTTTGAAAACGTTTGACATAATAATATAAGGACCTATCCTAGACACATTTAATATGCAGATATGATATGCAATATGATTGTCACATTTGAATGCATCTTCAACAAACCATCTATCTTCAATCTTCAAGCTCCTTCAACAATTCTAAATATCTAGGAATAAACCCTAATTGACTAATTGAGCCTGTTACATTTATTACAATGTTTTTGTACAAGGATAGCCAATACTAAAATAACCTACAACTCCCACACTATAAGTCCATGGATAAAAGTTTCAGCAGAAACTTTGTCCTTGTTATCTCAAAATCATGTTATCAGTTTAGAAAATTAATTCTTATAAAAGAAATGATGAGCATCAAATCGATTACTTCAACCAATAACCATCAATAACAACTCACATCATTATTAAATACTATAACAGCAATTACTGAACCATAAAAACATCAAAAATGTAGAAATACAAAATGTTCGATCTGCTGAAAGCAATGAATATTGGCTAACCTGGTGTGTAACTCATATGACAGTTACTCCCACTGATGAAACGAAGTCACTCCCACTGATTTACAGAATCAAAACTATCAAAAATTCCCATATTGCTCATATTCTTTAGAAAGATCTTTGGCTCAAGAGCTTTTGTTAGTGGATCTGCAAACTGGTCTTCTGTTCCAACATGAACAACATTTATAATTCCATCTCTGACTTTGTCTCGAACTAAGAAATACTTCACATCCATAAGCCTTGAAGATGCAGTTCATTTGTTGTTCTTAGAAAAGAACACAGCTCCTTGATTATCACAGTAAAGGGTGATTGGTCTTTCAATGGAACTGATCAACCTCATTTCTGTGATACAGTTCTTCAACCAAACTGCTTGTTTTGTAGCTTTAAAACATGCCATGAACTCTGCTTCCATGGTTGAGGTTGCTATGGCAGTTTGTTTAGGACATCTCCAAGACACTGCTGCTCCAGCCAACATAAACACATATCCTCCAGTAGACTTCCTATCCTGTTTGTCTCCTGCATGATCAGAATCTGCATAAGCCACTAATTCCAGATTCTCAACATGTTTGTAGGTCAGCATGAAGGTTTTGGTTCTCTGCAGAAATCTTAAGCACTTCTTTGCAAAATCCCAGTGCTTCTTTGTTGGATTTGATTGAAACCTACTGAGTAAGCTGGTAATGAAGGCAATATCAGGTCTTGTACACACTGAGCATACATCAAACTTCCAACAAGAGATGCATAAGGATATTTCTTCATCTTTTCTTTTTCAATGTCAGTTGTGGGACATTGATCATGATTTAACTTTTCCCCTTTCTGAATTGGAGACACTACTCCACTGCAATTGGACATGTAGAATCTTTTCAGAATTCTTTCGATGTATGCTATCTGAGACAATCCCAGCATTCTTCTAGCTCGATCTCTTATTATCTCTATTCCCAATACATAGTGAGCTTGTCCCAAGTCTTTCATTTCAAAATGCCATGACAGAATCTTCTTGGTTTCCCCCAAAAGCCTTTTGCAGGAGCTTGCTAGTAGTATATCATCCACATAGAGCACCATGAAGATGAATTGAGAACCTTGAGTGCGTAGATAAATGCACTCATCCAACCTGTTAACTTGAAACCGTACAGAAGTAACTACTTCATCAAATGTGATGTGCCATTGCCTTGAAGCTTGCTTGAGTCCATAGATGGACTTATTCAGCTTACACACATAATTCTCTTTCCCCCTTTCAACAAATCCAGTAGGTTGTTCCATGTAAATTTCCTCATTCAGATTGCCATTCAAAAATGCAGTCTTAACATCGATCTGATGAAGTTCCAGATCATAATGTGCAGTTAAGGCCATGATGATTCTCATGCAATCTTTTGAAGAAACTGGAGAAAAGGTTTCTATGTAATCAAAACCCTCTCTCTGTGCGAAACCCTTTGCTACCAAACGTGCCTTATATCTTTCAATCTGACCCTGTTGATCCCTTTTTGTTTTATACATCCACTTGCATCCAATAGGAGTCTTCTGTGCTTTGGCTGGTACCAAGGTCCAGACCTTATTCTTGTACATGGATTGAAGCTCTTCATTCATTGCTTCTTTCCATAATGAAGATTGAGGGCTGGACATGGCTTTCTTAAGAGTTGTAGGATCATCTTCTATGTCAATTTATGTTTCCTGCAGAAAAGCATAGCAGTCAGGTAATGCATGCTTCTTTGGTCTAGATGATCTTCTTAATGAGTCATCTTCAGTTTGTTTTGTGTCTTCAGTGAAATTTTCAGTCATATCAATAGGTAATGACTGAATAGGATCATTTTCAGTTGTGACAGAAACATTGGGGTTGAAATCTGGGACAACTGAACTGGGAATTTCTGCAGTAGTGTTTGAATCAGTTGGTTCAATATTGACTGGTTGTGGTTGTACTTCTGTATTGTTATCCACTTCTTCGAAATGCAGAGCATTATGTGGACTGTCTGTGCAAAAATCTCCCTCTAAGAACCTAGCATTATGTGTTTCCACTGGTAGGCAAGTTGTGACCATAGAATCTGTACCCTTTTGATTTCTCAATATAGCCTATAAAGTAACAACTCACTGTTCTGGAGTCTAATTTCTTCTTATTTGGATTGTATAGTCGAGCTTCTGCTCTGCAACCCCAAGTTCTGAAATGATTGAGACTTGCTTTCCAACCATTCCATTTTTCAAAAGGTGTGGATTCCACTGCTTCGCTAGGGACTCGATTCTGTATGTAAACTGCTGTTTTAAGAGCTTCACCCCATAAGAAAATAGGTAGTGGTGAGCAAGCAAACATACATCTAATCATATCCTTCAAGATTCTGTTTCTTCTTTCTGCAACTCTATTCTGTTGTGGAGTTCCAGGAGTTGTATACTGAGCCACAATTCCTTCTTGTTCAAGAAATAATGCAAAACCCCCTCTCTGCTGGCCTAATTCTGTATACATGCCATAGTACTCACCTCCCCTGTCAGATCTAACCACCTTTATCTTCCTGTCAAGCTGCTTTTCTACTTATGTTTTATAAACTTTAAAACAATCTAATGCAGATGACTTCTCAGAAATCAAGTAAATATATGCAAAACGTGAGAAATCATCAATAAATGTTATGAAATATGAGTTTCCACATATTGTTTTGTTTGGAAAAGGACCACAGATGTCAGTATGGATGATCTCAAGGAGATTTGAACTTCGTTTAGACCCAAATTTGCTAACATTAGTCAGTTTCCCTTTAAAACATTCAACACAGTTTGTAAAATCATCAAAATTGATCTGCAGCAAAGGATTGTGTTTAGTTAACTGCATCATTCTTTCCCTAGAAATGTGTCCAAGTCTTCTATGCCAAAGCATTGAAGAATTTTCAGTAATGTTCACATTCTTAGAAGCAATAGTTTCTGTATTAAAGCAGTTAACATCAGTAATACAATCAAGTTGCCACAAACCATCAACCATATTTGCAAAACCAGACAATGGATCTTTATTGAATTTCTGAAAAAATCGAACAGAATTGTTGTCCTCAGTACAAAAACCATAACCATCATTAACTAACTTGGAAGCTGACACTAGATTTCTCCTCATGGATGGTACTTAGAGGACTTCCTTTAAAACAATAACTAAACCAGAAGGAAAACTCAACCTAAGACTACCAATTGATACAACTAAAAGTTTTGATCCATCGCCTATGAAAACATTGTAGCTGCCCCTACTTTTAGTTGTCTGGTTTGACAATCCCTGCAAGGAATTAATAATGTGAGCAGTGCATCCAGAATCAAACCAAAACGAATTTTTGGGAACTGACACTAAGTTAGACTCAACAGTAACAAAAACATTTATAAATTTACCTTTTCTGACCATCCATGCTTTAAACTCAGAACAATTTTTCCTTAAATGACCTATCTTCTTGCAGTGAAAACACTCTTTTCCTATAGCAGTGTTGACAGGTTTCAATGCAGGTGGAGACGATTTGGAATTGTGAGCTGCCTTCTCAGATTTACCAGAACCAGATGCACCATTTTTGTTTTTCTGAAACTTTTGATTAAAGTTTCCCCCTTTTCCCTTCTTCTTCTTCTTCTTCTCAGTATGAACATAATTTACAACTACTGCATTTGTAGGTGCTGCTGCAGGTGCTTTGTTCTTCTTCTTATTCTGTCTATTTTCCTCCTGGACACAGTTTTCCAGAAGTTCATTGATGCTCCATTTGACATTCTGTGTATTATATGACACTTCCAAGTGTCCATACTTGTCTGGTAAAGAATTCAGAATGAACCCTACTAACAGATCATCTGGAACAGGCACATCTACTGCTTTCAACCGATTAGCAGCATCCACCATCTTCATAACATGCTCCCTAACTCCCAGCACCATCAAACCGCATATTAGAGAGCTTGTCTATGCTGTCCTGCGATTTTCCCTTAGCACATTCTTTAAATCTGTCTGTAACAGCTTGCAGATAATCTACTGCATTCTTGTGATCAGTGATTGCTCCCCTGATGCTTTCTGACATATACTTCTTCATAACTCCTAAGGCCATTCTGTTAGCCTTCTGCCATAGATCATATTTCAGCTCCTCAGATTCCCATGTTTCCCCAGTTGGTTCAGGAGGATAGGATTTCCTTAAACACAGATCATAGTCATGATGAATCAGATAAAGCTCTACATCAGCTTTCCAGTGCTTAAAATTGTTCCCAGTTAAGGTTTCAATTGTGAGCACTGAATCACCAACTGTTTCTTTTGCTGTCATTCGAGAAAACAAGATTAGTATTCAATAATATGTGACAATAGGTTATACAGTAGAAATTTTCAGCCATAGTCTTCTATTGTCATCAATTTTTTTTTGTAAAACAAAAACACTTGTGAGCAAGATTTAGCTTATCCCCAAAGTTTGTACAGCAAAAATAGTAGAAGACATAATCATATATTTCACAGCCTGTGGGTCTGGGAAAATAAAACTATGAAGCTACTTGTTATTCCATACACCAATTTATACTCAGGCCTTGACAAAATTAAGCTCTGTGGAACTTGACATATCATGCAAATGCATATAAATTGCAGTTTGATCGTTTTGCATAATGTTAGACATCATAACTTCACTGTGATGATTTATGTATGATGTTTAACAATCTCAATCATTGATTCATATCAGACAACGATTTTGATATAATCAAGCAATATTTGTTGATTCAGGATTCTGATTCAGCATAGTTTCCACTTCCAAAACATAATCAATAGTCCATAATTTGATTACTAGTGAACCAGCAAACTCCAATTAGTTTAAGATAAGAAGCAACAAACAATTAGTTGCACCAGAAAACATTCAACATATGGTTAACGACTTATAAGCACATATCAACTATAGAACAAATAACCAGTCATGCTTTGCTGTGTAAATTTTGAAAATGAAAACCAGTTTTATCCCAAGATCTTAACCTTCGACTGCGGAAAATTCAATTTTAAAATTGGTATCAGCACTATAAAACTTTCTGTTTTAAAACTCTTCCCCATATTTGAACATAACAAGATAGCATAGAAAACATAATCAAGATTGACTCGAATCCTAGTAACTTGACGCTCTGATACCACATGTAAGAACATCTATATAAACATCAAGCTATTCTCCAGAATTACGAGCAGAGGACAAGTACACAGCAAGTGTTATATTAGCAACACACCGAACAACTAATACATGACTAATGGATACTTACAAGTCGTCATGAGAGAGTTGGGAAACAACGGATTGTAGATCATCTACTCACAGCTGATCAATATGTTCAGAACACTTCAATAGGGCTCGTGATCACAGAATTGAACGCATATCAGTATGAGCAGGGACCTTTCAATATATAGCTTTAGTCTCAAAGTGTTTTCCTATTACAACTTCAATGAGACTCTAATTAGCTCATAACAAGGACTCCAAATCATAACCGGTTTTAGCTATTAGAGGTCTTAAACACATTAGAAGTGGTTAACCAATCCTCAAGCAAATAGAACTCCTTAAGCTGTCCATTCCTTGTAGAGCAAGGCAATCCGGTCTATGATACTTATTCTTACAGAGGGGGGGGGGGGGGGGGGGGGGGCAGGGAAGGAAACAGAGGAGGGGGGGGGGGGGTGGGTTGTTGTTACTTTTTTTTTGATGGTTGTTGTGTTTGTGGGTTTGTTTTTTTTTTCTTTTTTTTTTTTTTTTTTTCTTTTTTTTTTTTTTCCCCCTTTTTCTTTTGGTGGTGTTTTTTTTTTTTTTTGTTTTTTTTTTTTCTTCTTTTTTTTTTTTGTTGTTTTTTTTTTTTTTTTTTTTTTTTTTTTTAATAAATTTTTTTTTTTTATTTTTTTATTATAATTTTTCTTTGTGGAAAGCCGCGTTTTGGGTTTTTTTTTTTTTTTTTTTTTTTCTTTTATGTGTGCACCTACTCTCCAAATCACATTTAAGTTGGGGTCTATGATGTTTGTAAATTTAATAGAAATATAAATGTTTTTTTTAAAATGGCCCCCCCAAACTGTTTTCCCCAAGATTAACATTTTCTCAAGATTGCTAAACTTTGTTCAATTCCGAGTCATTACTCTGTTTTATTAGAATCCAAAGACTTCCAGCAGCTGGCATGTATGATACTGAGAGTTATATTTATATTCACGGTCGTGCTAATTTTTTAAAACGAATAAGCTCCAAAGTAATCAAACTATTGCTGTCTAATGACTTCTACAAGCTCTTTAACTGGCTGACATTGTTCATTATTTTCATTTGAATGTAACAAAGACTCTCTGCCCGCGTGAAATGTTCCTTCCCCAAATAAAATTGTGCCTTCAATAAAATTTGGAGCACCTACACTTCTGACCAATTATAACCAATGTTTAAAACGTTAAGGCGTAAAGCAATGCGGCACGTGATAACCTCATTGAGGCATAAGCCTCGATGTCTGGAGGCGTAAGCCTCACAGGATTTAATAAGTAGAAAAAATTATTATAGGGGTCGGTCTTCGGTACATTTAAAAAAAAATGTATTGATACATTTTCTTTATAAATCCTGATTATTTATAACCGTAGATTTAACCCAATATTAGAGCCCCAAATTAAATCTTGACAATTAGATTCCTAATTCAACTATGACATCCTAAATGTTAATAAACCCCTATTTGAATAGATCCCAATTTATCCCAAATTTTCACGTTCACAAAACCCTACCCTTCCCATTGAAAATCACAATCGTCGAATGCTGATGCCAATTAGTGGTTTTTTCCGTCTCATCATATAAAACTGTTGCCGTGGGTGAAAAAATAGTTTGAAATCAAGTGGTTTGAAATCCCGCTCTCCTTTCCGAACAATCAAGTCGTTTGTGCCGTGGTGGTGGTTGAATTGGGTAGTCGGCATCGTCATCATCGCCATTGATAGTTTGTAGGTTTAAGGTTTAGGTTGCTCACTCATCATCATTGGCAAGGGCTTCAATATGCGTTGCCCACTCATGTTCATCGTGATTGCCGTGGTTTAATATCATTGAAGGATTGTCATGTTCATTGAAGTATTTCGAATGTCGAACCTCCCAGAAAAAAGATGGACTTGCGAACAAAAGTAGTCGTCGAAGTCATCAGAGTCGCACAAGCAAAAAGTATCCAGAGGTTTCGCCGTCGGAATTTCCCGAGAGTTTTCGCATTGTTCAACCTCCTGTCTTGTATGTTATAGCTTCATATTTAACTTATATACTTGAAATTGTAATGGTATGTTGTATAAATTTTGTTATATTCGATTATGGAAGGCTACAGTTAAGTAGCTATGTTATAGCAGGCATTATATTGTTACTAAACGTTTGCACCTCGTCCTTTGCTTGTTTGATGTTGTTATGTTATATTTTGTCATACTAGGAATACTAGTGTCACAAGACACATGTCCTTCGCATATTTTCCTTCTTGTAGGGAATGAATAAAATGAGATGGTGAAGGTTGACCTTAATGTAGCCATTAACTAGTGTGATCCTGATTTAGTTCTAGTTATATTTGTCGTTTAATTGTATTGTATTAAAACGTTACTACAGTTTGTCACTTTTATGTTATAACAAGATTTTTTGTTATTCCAGGACCACTAGTGTTAGAAGATGCTTGTCCGTTAGAGCATATATACAGCAAACTGACCAATTTTCAAAGTCTGTCTCGTAACTTTACATTGATATTGACCATGATGTTGTGTTTGGGTTGTGAAAACAGGTGGCCACTAGTTGCATGAGATGGCGTCAAGTTGCGAAGGAGGTATTAACAACACAACCGCCAATGAGGGGAGAAAAGTTGGGAGAGCTGCTTTTCCAAATTTTTTGTAAGTTATTTGTTCAATTTGGTTTTGAAACGTCCTGCATACTAGATAAACTGATCTTCAACTTTGTTGTGTTTGAGCAACGTAAGATGTTCTGAGTTATAAAAAAAAAAGGGGCAAGGGCTTAAGGTGGACTTGGAGGTTTGTCAACTTCTCTGATGTTATGTTTAGGGTATCATCAAATAAAATAGTATGATATTGATAAGATGATTGGATTTCATTTTTTTCAGACAAAAATGAAATGGGGGGGCTGAATTTAAGGCCATGAAATATGAGGAGAAAATGAAGTTTGCGAAGATATCATTTGGCATGGAGAATACAAATGAAGAACCCATTGTGGTTGACCCGGTTGATGGAGGTAAAGGAATAAAAACTCGTTGCAATCCGGAGCGGTTTACGTCAATTGTTTCTGGATTACCTGAGAGAAAAAAGAGAGGATGATAACGGAGATGAGTTTTGGAAATCTGTTGATAGCGGCAGGTTGCACCATTTGAAGAGGACTTTGTGATGTTTTAGTAGATGCATTTAACCCATTCGATTGTTCCATTGAGTTACATGGAAAGTCATTGCGGATTGAGCTCCATGATTTCAAGAAGATAATGGGGGTCGATGACGGAGGAGTTGACATTATTATTAGTGGTCCTATGGGTGACAGACGTCTCAACGAGATGTTCTATGTAAAAAAGGATGATAAGGTGTGGAACAGTGATGTTGGAAACATGGTTAAAAGTGAACATGTGACAGATGAAGTATTCAGGGCCGCATTTGTGTTGTTTGTTATTGGTACTTTGCTTTGCCCGAAATCTGCAGTGTATATGAGGCCAAGGATATTGCACTTGATAGCTTATGTACGTGCCATCAAGTCAAGAAATTGGGAGAGTTTTGCATTTAATTTTTTCATTGAGTCAATTAAGACCTACAAGGAGAAAAACATGCAGTATGTTAGTGGATGTGTGGTCTTCCTGCAATTTTTTTACTTGGATGTGATTTCTCACGGAAGGAAGTATGTGGAAAAGAATGTGGTGGCTATGGCTGCATGCACTACGCCAAAAAACCCCTTAGATGACGGAGAAAATCCGTCGTCTTTTGACAAGAAAATTCTGTCGTTGTGTAGGCTGCCATCTTTTGAACTTGTAAGACGACGGATTTTCTCCGTCGTGGAATGATGCATAAGACGACGGAAATCTACTAAATCTGTCGTGGAACGATGCATAAGACGACATAAATCTACTAAATCTATCGTGGTTTGTAGAGTTCTACGACATAAATAATGAAAAGCTGTCGTGGTTTAAAGAGTTTCAACAACATAATGTTAGTAAATCTGTCGTTGGAATTGATTTTCAATGACATAAATTCCCAAAATCTGTCGTCTCATTGCATTGATTTTGTCCACAAATAATCCATTGCATCCATAATCCATTTCATAAATAAGACCATAACATTGTCAATATATACATAAATTGTCATATTCTACATTTAATCCAAAATACAGGGCCTAACTTAGATTTTTTCCAAAATTGCCCAGAATTCCTTACAAACCAAATTTGTATGAAACTGATGGTCGATCAAAAAAATGGAAACACGGACAGAAACATGTACTTCCTGAGCTTGTTGGGGACTAGCCACCTTTCCGGTCCCAATGGCCCATACAGGCTCATAAGCAACAACTATATTATCCCAGCTAGGTACAGCATCTGTACATAATAAAACAAAACGTTCATAAAAGGACGTGCAATTAATGAAGAAAAAGGCTCTAGAACTGAAAACAAAAAGGAACAAAGCATGGTGAAGTTACCTGCGAACGCTTTCAGTTGCTGATAGCAGACATCAAAAGTTTTCCCTGCTTCCCTTTCTTCAAGCTTCTCACCAATGCAAGCAATTACTCCAAGACCCTCGGTCAAGGCATAGGCGGCTTTCTTTCCTATAAACTGTAGTTCAAGAACTTTACTTAAAATTTGAATACTGGCCACAGATCAGAGTGATACTAATTATTCTTTAAACTACCATAGGTATTAAAGGACATTGAATATTCACCTGGTCAGCTTCACCAATTACATGTCTCCGTTCTGAGTGCCCAAGAATAACCCATTTGCAGCCAATATCCTTCAACTGTTCAACACTTCAAAAAGGAAAAGGTAATTTTAGTAATTATGTGAATTCATTAAAATGGAAACACGGACAGAAACATGCAATTACAACCACAATGCTTAACCACATGATAAGTCTGATTTTGTTTATACAAGTATCATATCATACTTTTCAAAATTTTTTAACCAGAATGCTCAAAGGACCACTGATTGTTCTTGCAGTACAATGACAAAATGACATTTAGAAACTGAGGGACAGGACTCTTATGATGCTTAATATCACTTTTGTGAAAAATAGTTTAGTTATAATTGTCGAAGAGCTCTCAAAGGAAGAGGAGGGAATAACCAGAAACAGAAACTATGAACAGAGAAAATGTAAGAGAAAATACTATCAATGGTCTCCAATCAACACAACCAAGGATAAATCTTTACAGAAAACTGTGTGTGTATCATGAAGGACAACTACAAAGAAATACAACAAGAAGAAACTAACCTGATTTCTCCCGTAAAAGCCCCACCTTTTCCAACCCAAGAATTTTGACCAGATATTTCAATACGGTCTGTTAATGAGTTCTTCACCTGATCTATGTATAGAAATGGTGGTGATACAACAACATCTGCATTTCATAAGAAAACCAAAAGTTGAAAACTATATAATGTTAGATGCATGAAACAGAAATGAGAGTCTTTCGTGCCATTCTAAACAAAACAGCAAAGACAAAAGAAACGTCACTAGAAGTTTGAAACCATAAGAAAAGGATTTGATCATCCAACAAAAGTAAGCTATGGATATACACTACAGAAAACCGATTGTACTTTAGTTTGCAAAGTGGATGCCAAAGAATGCATATATTTAAAAAAATGTAATGACACTTGAGGAAAACATACAATAGAACCCTAGTAAAGGCATTTCAAGAGACGAATATGCATCTTCTGTAAAGATATATGTATGATTTCTTTAAATGTTGCGACGATATCGATGTATAATTGGCGAAAATTTAACCGACACCCAGCAGCAATGGAAAAAAAATATAAAACACTTAATTCAACTTTCGAAAGAACCAAATAACAAAAAGGAGAACTTGAAGAACAGCCATTGCCAATAGACATTTCAGCCAAAAGAGTACTTACACACTTCCAGTTTCCGCCAACGAAGAACTACAAACAACACAAAAGATACAATCAGCTAAAGATCCACAAATTTGAATAAATTAAGAGAACATTTTGTGATTAATTCAATTACTGCACAAAACACACTCGTCACCACTGAAATCTCGATTTCCTGTATTTCAAAGCTGAATATTGAGACACAAGAGACTCAAATCGCCACCAATTGCATCGGAGTTCAAAAGATTAACACCCAATAAGAAAGAATAAGATGAAAATAATGCAAAACCTGCTTGGCGTAGTGACAATTTCAAAACCCGAATTGCAAACACACCAGGTCGTATTGATTCCCATCAACCAAACCCCAAATTTTAGTCCTAATTAGAAACCCTAGACCAATTCCAGACCCTCAACTTCACTACGAAAACCGAACCCTTTTAATCCCAATTTCAAACCCTCAATGTTCAATGTGAACACCCAATCCTCCACAGCCCCTCCTCCCACTGTGATTTCCAGATCTTGAAAATCCAGATTCAAAAACCTTGAATAGAAATCCCAAATCAAAAACCACTGAATCGAAACTTACCCAGATTTGAAGAGCTCGTCAATTGACTTATCAATTGCGCGACAAACCCGTTCCAGATCCGGCTATGCCTGCTCGCGAATGGATCTTCGGAGTTCTCGGCCACCGCTCGCTCAATAACTTTCCCGGCTTTGTTCAGAAGAACAGTGGAAGCTCCAGTAGTACACCAATACCGACCGGCGAACCATCAAAGTCATCCGAGATACACTCACTCGCGCGAGCTCACACCGGAGACGCGCTAAGCCGTCAGGGAACAGAGCCGAGTTCGCGAGGTTGTGGCCATAGTTGAAGACGGGTGTCGAAGAGGAGGCGAGGAGGTTGAAGGTGGGTGTCGAAGTGGAGGCGACCAAGTTTTTGAGAGAAAAGATAAGAGATGCGGGATAAAAAGAGGATAGAGAGGGTTTAGATCGAGATAAGGGACACGGAAGGAATTCAACGTTTTGTTTATTAAGTTGATCAGACGACGGTTTTCCATTAAAACTGTCGTCTGAGTTTGAACACTTGCCATTCACACGACATAGTTTTATTATTTCTGTCGTCTGATTTCACGTTTCCAATCAGACGACGAATTATGCTAAATCCGTCGTAATATTTGTGTCGTGTGTTGCTATTTTTGGCGTAGTGATGGAGTGACAAGGCATCAAAGAAATTACTGAAATGGATTGACTCGAAAGGTGGGTTCCGAAGTCTCGATATTATTATTGTGCACAGTATGTTGGAAATGATAGCTGATCAGCCGTTGGAAGGAGTGATGCCACTTAAAGTTTTGAAAGATCTGTCAAATTTAAGGGATAAATTTTCCGTACTCAAAGCAGATTTGGAATCTAAGATATATGTTGTGATTGAAAGGAAAATCAATTCAAGATTGGAGAATGGAGATTTGGTGTTGAAGAAGGATTTGTCTGAAATAATATCAACCATTGACAAGAAAATGGAGTGTGCAATAGAAAAATCAGGGAAGAGTGAAATGGAGAAAGCAAATTGGGGCACCAAGGATGATTTGGTCAGTTTGAAAGCAGACTTTCGAAATGAACTTGAATCTTCGGTCCAATAGATTTTGAATGCACTTCAAAATAATTTTCAGCGTGCACCAAACGTGAATATGGTTAGTCCTGAGAAAACAACTGTTAGAAGAAATCTTCCTTTTGAATCGAATCAGTTCGGGGAAGATTACATAGCTTCACGTGGACTACGTAATGGCAGTCCTAATTTTTCTGGTCAAGTTCTCAAGAATAATAAACATCACTACGCCAAAACAAGCATCAGACGACACCACTTTGACGACACTTTTCAATATTACTGTCGTCTGATTATTTCAGACGACAGAAAATAAAATCTGAAGTCTGATAGCTTAATATCCAACCCTTCAATTTTTCCTTTTTTTTCCACGACAATTTTAAATGTAACACTGTCGTCTGTTTTACCCAAAACAATAAGCGGCAAAATTCCCCCCAAAATATTTGACTGACTTTCCCTTTTGACTCCTGATTTAGAGCAAGTCCACCGCGAGAACGTGAAATCGACCGAAGGCGAGGTCGATTTCACGCTTTTTGCCCGGTCAATTGTTCAAGCAATCCTTCAGCCCAATCGATTTCCACCGCAAATTGGAAGGGCGAGGGCGATTTTGGCAGAAAAGGCGAAGAAAATTCGGAGCGGGAAGACGAGAAAGTCGAAGAAAAAGAGGAAGACGTCATCGCCCCAGCCGATTGCTCAGTCGAAGGCGAAAATCGCCATCGCCCCCGCCCGACCTCCCTTTCGCGTCGATTGAAATATCAGCGCTGGAGGCCGCTCGATCGATTGCCCAGTCAAAATTGTCGATCGACCCGTTCGATTACACCCGCGGTGGACTTGCATTAGTATGTTTTTCACTAAACCCAGATCTGCAAATCCATAGCTCACCAATAAACCCAGATCTGCAAACCCACCTCACCGAAAAAACCCAGATCTTCAAACCCACTTCACCGATATACCCAGATCTACAAACCCTAAATCTCAAATTCGGTTTACAGCACCTGTTATCGACAATTAGTTCCCATACCTCGCCAATAATTCAGATCTACAAACCCTAAATCTGGAATCCGGTCTACAAACCCTAAATCTCGAATCGGTGCTTATTTCAATTCGCTCAACAATTTGGGAGAAGCGTGTCGGCTCCCCGGAGACGTCAACGAATCATTCATCGTCGGCTTGCTCGCCGACATTCAGGCGTTTCAAGTGGCGTTCTAAGAGTATTTCGGAGGTCCACTACCGCATCCGTCGCCATTCATCTCCGTCCACGAAACCCTCTTCGCGAGCTTACGGGTCGACATTTAGGCACTTGGAGAGCCGAGCGAAGCGTATTTAGGAGTTCTACTAATGTGTCCGTCAACATTCATCTTCGTCAACGAACCCCTTGCTGCCGGCTTGCACGCTGGGCTCTTAGAGAGGCTATTGAAGAGTATTTGGGGTTGTTTCTGATGGGGTCAATACCTGGCTGTAGCTGTCGATGCCCAATCAGGAGGCCTTGTCCTCCACTGGCAACAATCTTACTCATGTTCCTCACGGTAAATTCCCTTCTATTGCTTGCTTGCCCATTTTGGTCACATTATTTGAACGGCCAATCATTAACGAGCAATGGCTCTGATGGATTTCGTTAGAATCGCTTGTTGTTGTTTGGGAACCGACTGATGCTTCTTTTAATGTTGAAGATGATGTACTGGTGGATAGCTACTGATTTTTCTATCTGAAATTAAATGAGACTTGAACTGAGTTTAACATCAGCTGATTGATATGGGGTCAGATTTTTGTTCATTTCAGTTTGTGGGGTTTGACGCTTTTGAGCTTTGTTGAGTTTTATGTTTGAGTTTATAAATTTTGCCTTTTCTGGTTTTTATTCTGCATGTTAATGATCGCTGCTGAGATGATCTGCTGTTGAATACTTGGATACGGTGAAGTAATTGTTATGGACATCCTGTGTGATCTGTAAGATGTTCAATACAACGCACTCCTTCAACTAACCAATTTACTATCTGGTTAGTGCATTCTGGTGTACCTGTTAATGCTAAAGGTGTTTTGGTATTTCTTGGGTTTGCTGCAATTGGTTCGATTACAAGGTTGGTCTTTTCGATCTAGGTTTAACGCGAACGGCTTTGTAGCCACAATCTCCATATCTGCAATTCTCTCCTCCGTCCGCTCCAAATCTTGTGGTCCATTTTTACAGATTTTCTGGTTAATTTGCTATGCTGCTAATTAGAGGAATAAATTTGTTTTGGCTGCTGAGAAGTGTTTACTAAGGGTGAAATGTTGCCTGCAACGTCTTCCCTTTTTAATTGAAGTTTATATTTTTTTTTCGTATAAATACCATGGCTATAAATGGTGACTGACTGTGCTGACTGACAATACAGAAGTTTGATTATGAATGAATGAACGGATAATGTTACCTTTTTGGTGGTAGTCTTCCCCTCAAATGTGATTTTCATTATTTGGTACTCTAATTAGGAGGATTATACTAGAAATAGCATTCTGTGTTGCAGCTCAGAGATTACAGTAAATCTACTCACAGACTCGGTTCATTGGTTCACTAGATCTGCATCATTTTCCGGTCTTTGTTTAGAAAGAAATTGATATCTTCCACCGGATCAGTTATTTTTGGGACATTACTGGATTAAGTTAACTGGCTTTGCATATGTGTTCATTTGCATTTCCATTTCTTTTTTTTATAGCTCGTGTATTTTTGATGTACTTATCTTACAGATTGCTGTAATCTTGATTCATTAATTTTTGTGACATTTTTGGATTGATCATTAGCTTTCCATATATGCTCATTTGTATTGTTGGTCCTCGTTTTATAATAATCTATACTTTCAATACTTGTATTTTGCAGGGTTACAATCTGAGATGGATTTTTCTGAGTCCACGAAAGCAGTTTACAATAGGATCCAGAAGGTAGAGCCCGAAAATGTGTCTAAGCTTATTGATGGAAGCAGCCATCAATGGATGGTTTACCTCATTACATTTGTTGCAGTTTGCGGTTCTTATGAATTCAGGTGCTGTGTAAGTGCTTGTTACACATTTAGTTTGATTTCCTTACTGATGCAGCAGAGTACTTGATGATTTTTGAGACAGGAAAGTTCTAACAGTATTGTACAGGAAACGCATACTATGAAGGGCCAATGACTTGATCAAAACTTGACTAATATATATTATGTCCATTACTATCATGTCAATTGTTCTTTGTTCTTAGGAGTCATGAATACAGTAGTACACTATCATCAGCTTCACTTTCTTTTCACTCTTATTTATGAACTCAGGAGAAAGCTAATATATATGGTGGAACTGTAATTTTGGGACACACATAAGAATCAGTGGAGCTCGGATGGTGGTCATTTGTTATTGGTATCCCCCATCTTTGTTCCTTATGCTTAAATTCTTATGCCTAAAGTTTTAATTGTTGATACTATTTTGGTACATGTAGCATGCCTGATTTGATGTAGATTGCGAAGTAAAATATTTGATGGTTAAGGATATTAGGGAAAATTAAGAGTAATGTTCTGGAAATGTTCAGATTTATATTCATGTCTATACTATATGTAATTAAGCTCTAACTTGTGAAAACTGCAGTATTTAACAAACTGGAGTAGCTTAGACATTTTGTGCAGGGCATTTCTGCATCGTATTGGCCTCATTGTGTTTTGGTTCATTCAAGTTATAACATAATTTAAACATGTGATGCAGGAGCTCAGTCAAAAGCATTTGGGCACAATGGTGCCTTTGGGAGTATATATATTTCATATGTAGAAGCTCACAACCAAGGGATGCATTCATCCTTATTTGCAAGTACAGGATACATGAAGGAGAAGGCTCACACATGCAGAATGAATGAGTGAATTTGGTATTTGTTGAGGTTTTTTTTTGGTTAAGGAACATTTGTTGAGGTTTTTTTTGGTTATGGAACATTGCATTTCTAGTACTTTTGTAGTGCATTTGTTCGAAGGAATTATACATGTTTTTGTTATGTATTTTTGGGCATTGTATGTATTGACAAAGTTATTGTATCAATAAATTTGGATTTTTTATAAACTACGAATATGTATTAATACGAATAAAAATATGTATAAATACAAATACAAATATGAATACCTACAAATACAAATACGTAAAAGTCAATGATAATTTCAATAAAGTCAATGAAATAAGACGACAGAATTAAGAGAAAAGTGTGGTGTGATGCGGTTTCAGACAACAAAATTAAGTATTTCAACGACAGTTTTAGACAAGCAATTGTCGAGTGATTTACTATCAAACGACGGAAAAAAACTGTCGTCTGATGCATAAGCAACTGTCGTGTGATATACTATTAGACGACTAAAAAAACAGTCGTTTGATGCTATGAATCAGACGGCAGGGCCATAGACGATAGATTTTTGAACTCATCAGACGACGGATTTTCTCCGTCGTCTGAAGCGATTTTTGACGTAGTGCATGCTGAAATTGGGGAAAGTTTGAAGAGTAGTTTAAATGGCCAACAAAGCCCAAAAGTAAGGATGTTTGATACGAGCCCTATTAACAAGAAGAGCATACCCGAGAGAACTTCTAGGATGAAACATAGTCCGTTCAATAGGTTACATAAGGATGACACATTAAGAAGTAGTGAAGATCGTTTCTTACAGTTTCGTAGCCAGAATCAGTTGGAGGAAGAACTTCTTAAGGCAGTGTTTGGCCCTGAAACAAAACACGATTCAGAGTAAGACAATTTTAAGTTTATAGTCGTTTCAGTTTTCTATAGAATTAATGATTTGGGGATTTCATTGCAGCTTCGTAGTTGTCTCCTTGGATAAAACACACGTTACCCGCAAAGAGATTGATTGCCTTCGTCCGGGACATTGGGTTGACTCCATGGTATGTTTATACTTTTTAGTGTTTTGAATTACTTATAGGACGTATCACTTATAGTGTTGAGTTGTATTAGGTGTTGTGGGCGGTAGCTGAATGTTGTGAATTTAAAAACAAGGAAAAATGGTATTTGTCTACCTACTTTTCGGTATGTACTGTCTCCATATTTTCCTATTAGCACAATAAAATTATAGGTGGTGATACAATGTTGTCATTGATCAGGAAAAAATTATGAAGGCAACCGACTCCATACATGGGCGTTTGTATGGTCAGTTTCTTGGTGAATTCTTCCCGGTTGATCGTCCACTTAATAAGTGTGGAAACGTAAGTAATTCTACTATATTTTGTAGCTTTGGCATTACACAGTTATCTCACTTGGAGTTTTGGTGGTCAGATATATGTTCCTGTGAATGTGAAAAACAGTCATTGGTACTTAATTATTGTGAGGATGGAGGAAAAGTTGTGCCAAATATGGGACAGTTTACCTGCAAAGGATACAGAAAATACTAGGATGACAACACTAAAGATTGTAAGTCTAGTTGTTAGCACGATTCAAATCATTCAGCCTCAAGTTATACCTGAATTGTTTATTTTTTTTTTCATGTTTGTTTTGGTGTGTAGTTGAACGCGCTAGATAATGTTTGCAAGTGTCATCGTGATGAGGGACTATGTGCTTCGAACTTCGTTCCTAAATTTGGAACCGAATATCAAATCAATTGGGCGAAATTTCCACCCCAAAATAACGGGGTTGATTGTGGGGTTTATGTGTGTAGGTTCATGAAGTGGGGCCATGACGGTAAAAACACGGTATTCTTTGTAAGCAGTATACTTGGTGTGTGCATGTTACTTGACATATGTACTGTTTGGCAGGCCGGCTGGGACTCGATACATCACTGACAAAGAGTTGCAATTAATTTGATCACAAGTATGAATAACAAATCTAGACAAGAGCTCTTACGGTGCTATGAGAAGCATTATGGGACCATACCATTGGATAACGAATATGCACATGATATACAACCACTTTTCAGCAGTCCGTTGGTTGAAGAAAATTTGACAAAAAGATCGGTGACTTTTCAGGTTGAGGAGCATGATTTCCAAGAACAATCACGTGATAGTGATGTGGAGGTGAACAATGATCGAGTCACAGGAGGCACCAAGTCTCGTGTGGTAAAACAATCGGGAAAAGCATCACGTAAGGAACGAACTTCAGCAATGGATGGTCCACCTCGTCGCAGAGACAGGCCACTTGGAAGTAGAAACAAGCCGAAGGATAACTCGACTAAAGTAGCCGAGTGATTAATCATTCCTAATACCATTCGTCGCAGAGGCAGGCCACTTTGGAACAGTTGCTTTATGTTAGCACAATTTCAGTTATAACACTTTACATGATGTGACATTTTTAAAGTAAAAGTCGTAGTACTATATTTTGAAAACGTAGTTCATGGTAACTCATTTACTATATGTTGTAATGGACTACATTGATAGTGTAAATCTACAGTGTAAATCATAACCTAGATATGATAATTGGGGGCCTTCATATTGTAATAAGTAGCATAAGTAAGCGATATTGGAAAAGAACACATTGGCAGTGTAATTGATTTCCTTGGGTTTGTAATTCTAGGATGTCTCTATATATTGTTTAATTCTCTTACCATATGTTGTAATTGACTATCTTGGCAGTGTAAATCTTCCTTATACCCTATACCAACCTCAATGTGTAAATCCTAACCTATATATTGTAATTGTGGTCCTTCATATTGTAATAAGGAGCATGTATAAGAGATGCTGTAACAGAGCACCTTGATTGTATAACTGATTAGCTTGGCGTTATAAGTCTTGGATTTATATATATATTGTTTAATTATCTTACCATATGTTGTAATTGACTACCTTGACAATGTAACTCTTCCTTATACCCTCTATGAACATCACTGTGTAAATTGTGCCCTACATATTGTAATTGGGGACCTTGATATTGTAATAACTAGCATAAGTAAGAGATCTTGTAAACGTCCACCTTGGCAGTGTAATTGATTCCCTTGGAAGTGTAAATGTTCCTTATACACTCTATGAACATCACTGTGTAAATTGTACTCTACATATTGAAATTGGGGACCTTGATATTGTAATAACTAGCATAAGTAAGAGATCTTGTAAACGTCCACCTTGGCAGTGTAATTGATTCCCTTGACGGTTTAATTCTTGGATTTCTATATATATGGTTTAATTCCCTCACCATATGTTGTAATTGACCAACTTGGCCGTGTAAATCCTCTTCATATGAATCTCACTGTGCAAATCCTTACCTAGATATTGTAATTGGGGTAGGGAGTATGTGTAAAAGAGCACAAGGCTTCATTGTTGAAATTCACCTTGGTCTATCGATGATCTTGAAATTGATACAACTGAGGAATCATGCAACGGCTACGAGGGCGGAATGGATAGGTACATCGATGAGTTTGCGGTTTGTTAGTGATTTGGATAGCAATTAGTTTGCGGTTTGTTAGTGATTTGGATAGGTACAGCGAAGAGTTTACGATGGGCGAGTCCACCTACCTGTGCTTGGGATAGCGATTTGATATTTCACATCGCTGGCGCAGCATCATATTTGGGTAAAACAATTTGGAAAAGCTAGTCTTGTAAAATAGTGGCTTGGTAGTGTAATTGGTTCCCTTTGCTTCGGAATTCTAGATGTCGTTATATATTGTGTAAGTCGCCTACCATTTATTGTAATAAACTACATTGGTAGTGTAAATCCTCTTTATACCTCCCTGTGTAAATAATGACCTTTATATTATAATGGAAAATTCTTCGGTACATTTTATAAA
The DNA here is from genome assembly GCA_033992175.1 of Spiraea crenata. Taxonomy (NCBI): domain Eukaryota; kingdom Viridiplantae; phylum Streptophyta; class Magnoliopsida; order Rosales; family Rosaceae; genus Spiraea; species Spiraea crenata. The sequence continues at coordinate 8,618,533 of JAVBHV010000079.1, read as the reverse complement.
TAAAATGCACTGATACATATTTTTATTAAATATGTCGAATATTATAGACCATAGATTAACTCTTAATGTATCTTAACCATTCATTAAGTTTGAATTAATCATACCATTGATCAAATTAGTTATTTATTTTGACCGTTAGATTTAAAGATATTATTTTTATACATGTCTATGGTAGTTGTCGTCTATTAGGGTTTGTGGTGATTGCCGACTTTTTGCTTGTGCGACTATTGTGGTGGTTGCCATCTGTTGTGGGGTTTGTATTTCATCATGTCTGAGAGTGGGGAGTGTTTCTTGTTTGACGACATCTCAGATTCCAGAGACTAGTTAAATTCAATCAAGGGAAGAGCCCCGTGGAGGATGGGCGTTGTTGGTTATCTAATTCTGCATAGAGTTGTAATGATTAGACTTTTGAGAACAACTATGAAGGGGATTGGGGAGAAAACCTTAATGATACGACCCGTTCCAAAAATTTCCCCGAATATTGTGAAATGACCAAAATGCCCTTGATTGGTCAAACATTGACTTTGTGAACAGTAGGGATTTACACATCCAATATTGGACTCTTTGCGAAGAGCTCGACGATACGAGCGTGTCCGCGAAGACGGAATGGTAGTTGTCGTCTATTAGGGTTTGTGGTGATTGCCGACTTTTTGCTTGTGCGACTATTGTGGTGGTTGCCATCTGTTGTGGGGTTTGTATTTCATCATGTCTGAGAGTGGGGAGCGTTTCTTGTTTGACGACATCTCAGATTCCAGAGACTACTTGAATTCAATCAAGGGAAGAGCCCCGTGGAGGATGGGCGTTGTTGGTTATCTAATTCTGCACAGAGTTGTAATGATCAGACTTTTGAGAACAACTATGAAGGGGATTGGGGAGAAAACCTTAATGATACGATCCGTTCCAAAAATTTCCCCGAATATTGTGAAATGACCAAAATGCCCTTGATTGGTCAAACATTGACTTTGTGAACAGTAGGGATTTACACATCCAATATTGGACTCTATGCGAAGAGCTCGACGATACGAGCGCGTCCGCGAAGACGGAATGGTAGTTGTCGTCTATTAGAGTTTGTGGTGATTGCCGACTTTTTGCTTGTGCGACTATTGTGGTGGTTGCCATCTGTTGTGGGGTTTGTATTTCATCATGTCTGAGAGTGGGGAGCGTTTCTTGTTTGACGACATCTCAGATTCCAGAGACTACGTTGAATTCAATCAAGGGAAGAGCCCCGTGGAGGATGGGCGTTGTTGGTTATCTAATTCTGCACAGAGTTGTAATGATCAGACTTTTGAGAACAACTATGAAGGGGATTGGGGAGAAAACCTTAATGATACGACCCGTTGCAAAAATTTCCCCGAATATTGTGAAATGACCAAAATGCCCTTGATTGGTCAAACATTGACTTTGTGAACAGTAGGGATTTACACATCCAATATTGGACTCTATGCGAAGAGCTCGACGATACGAGCGCGTCCGCGAAGACGGAATTGAATTCCGAGCTGTATCGGAACCGTAACGAACGAAGAAGGGTTATGGGTTGTGAGTGGGCTGCCACGTGGCAGCGTTTGTGTGGTTGTTGGGCTGAAACTTCGGGAAGTCGGTGGAACCGGGTTTTAAAACCCGAACCAGCCCAAGTTTCCCAAAAGGGAAACCCAAGCTCGCCCCAAAACCGCCGAAACTTCTCACCGCCGTCGGCCCTTCGCCGGCGACGGATCGGGCCGGCGACCACCTGCATCTTCTTCCCCTCGCCGAGACGAAGCCGGAGCACCAAGGATTGGAGTCAAAAGCCATCGGGAACACCGGAAACGAGCTCAACGGAATCCGTGACTTTCCGGCGTCTTTTCCAGCTGATTCCGGCGACGTTCCCGAGGAACCAGCGTAACTGATCCGAGCCTACGGACGACGACGACTACGATGGCTCGGTATCACTGTGAGTGGACGGGTTTTGGTTTTATATGTTATTTGAGCATGCTGGATTTGTCATATATTGGTATTTAGATATGCTATATGCTTATAAAGATGGTTTTGGCTGGATATGCATATTGTTGTTAATATTGTACAATAGCTGGCATACCTAAGAATTCAGGGGGTTGAATTCCCACTAGGTTCTAGGCACATGATGTCCGGGCATTGGAGGTTGAATTCCCCTTACCCTGACACCCGGACAGTGGCGTTGAATTCCCGTCCTGCTTACTAGCATTGGAGGTTGAATTCCCCTTACCCTGACACCCGGACAGTGGTGTTGAATTCCCCTGTCATACTTGCCGGACATTGGAGGTTGAATTCCCCTTTGTCCTATTCAATGGTATTGGAGGTTGAATTCCCCTAGCCATACTCACCGTCACTGGTGGTTGAATTCCCCAGGTCGGATTAGATCACGGTCGTAGATTTAATTGTATGATGTTGCACAGGTTGCCTTTTGTGAATTTCCTACTGTACTTCTGCTGCATGATTATGATAGCATATGCGGGTTTATGTTGTTGGTTATGCTACTTGTTGTTGGTGATATGTTGGTTGGTTGATGTTGTTTGGTTTATGGAGCATGCTATATACGTGTATGCTTGAGATGGTTTTGCTGGCTGGTTGGTGTAGTTGTTGTTGATGTATGTTATCTGTTACTGTGAGTTGCAGCTGTACGGGAATGCGGGTACAGTCCCCATCGTCTGTACTGTGGTAAGTGGGTACAGTCCCCTTACCCTTTACATTGGCAATGCGATTACAGTCTCCACTGTCAATTAGATCTTGGCCGTAGATTCTATGTAAAGTGCATAAGTATGTGTGACTGTTTATTGTCGTTGTTAGTTTGGTTGTTGCTGCATACTCATTGTGGTTGGGGTGAAGTCCCCGTACCTTTTAGATCATGGCAGTAGATCCTGTTTGTTTGTGAAGTGCTTATGTATCTGGGTGTTTGATTATGGTCCCCAATCACGTGGTAGATTGGGTTGTTGCTACATGCTTATTATGGTATAGTTATATACTATTGTTTTAACTGTGGGGGTTATTATCTTATCGATAAATGTTTTAAACTGTTTTACACTGACAATTATTTTCCATGTCCACTCACCCTTGTTTTTACGCCCCCTCAGGACCTGATACTGATGAGCACCATCGAGACGAGCGGCAAGAGTCAGGATAGCTCTGTTCTATGTCACGAGAGAGAGGGAACCTCTTTGTTTTCTGTTGTTAGACAGACTTGTGTAAACTTGTTCATTCCGCTGTATAGATGGTCTGATATTATTTTGTATTTCTTTTCTTCCGTTTTTGTCGTTTTTGGTTGTTTAAGGCTTCATCACCACGTGTCGGTGATGGCCGCACTCCCGGGCCCCACTTTTTGGGTTGGGGTGTGTCACTTAATGATGTGGAGGACTTAGCAGAAGGTAATGATGACACTCATTCAACATATGATTTCGCACAAGATGATGATGATGATTTATATATACAAGCTACGAATTTCTCTACTTACGAAGAGGGAAATCAAGGTTAGTTTTTTGCTACTAACGATACATCATTACAGTAGTGTTTCTTTGTATGCTACAATGAAAATCGTTTATTATACCACTCAACAAATATTGTATTTTTATATTCTGCATTATACCAAACTTATTAGTGTTTTTGCTACTGGGCTCGGTACCAACACTTCACTGTTACTGCGGATTTAGTTTCTGTACCACTTATACAGTTTCAAAATTACATGATAACATTGAAACATTGTTGTACTTTACCTATTTGAGTTATATTTTACTAATCAGTGTTATAATGTGTTTTGAATACCGACAACATTCTAACCTTGAAGATATTTCAAATGTAGAGGAGATTTCTGGGTTGTCTGGAGAAAATGGTGATTGGTATGAGCCAAACAAAATTGCTAAATTGCAATTTGAAAAAGTTGATGAAGCATATGCATTCTACAAGAAATATGCTAGATTTGTTGGTTTCACTGTTAGGAAGGATGCTTGGAAAATAGAGGATGACACTGTGATAATGAGGCAATGGGTTTGTGGGAAGCAAGGTGAAAGATCACGAAAGCGACGAAGATGGGAGGACAGGGGTTGTCCGGAAAGGGCACTAACAAGGTAGAATTGTGGGGCTTCATTTCGCGTGAGGATGTATAGGAAAACCGGGGTGTATATTGTCTCATCATTTTACCATGTGCATTCCTACGAATTGGCAAAGGCTCACGAAACATGTTTTCTTCGGTCGAGCCGAATCATAAAATATTGGGATTATAATCAGGCATTGGCAATGAGAAGGGTTGGGATTAGACCAACTCAAATAATGGAGTATTTGGTTGACTGTTGGGGAGGTTACGAGCATATGGATATTACAAGGAAAGATTTGTATAATAAATTGGCGGCCGAACAGCAGAAAACAGTTGCTTGTAGTGACGCGAAGTGCACTATTGCCTATTTAACTGGTAAGAACGAAACAGATCCAAATTTTTTTTTTCCAGTACACCGTAGATATTGAAGGAAGATTTGAACATCTATTTTGGAGGGATTCCCAGTGCTTGGTGGACTATAAATGCTTTGGGGATGTTATAACATTTGATAGCACATATAGTACAAATTGGTATGGCAAGCCTTTGGTTATGATATTAGCTGTAAACCACCACTTTACCAACACAGTATTTGGGTTCACACTACTTGCTGATGAGACAGCAGATATGTACGAGTGGGTTCTAAATATTTTCTTGTATTCCATGGGTCGTGTAGAACCTATATCAGTCGCAACAGACGGAGATAGAGGCATGCGTTTGGAAATCACGAGAGTTCTTCCAGATTCTGATCAACAGCTTTGTTCATGGCATATTCGGAAGAATGTTAGTGAACATATTCGGGGCGAATGCTTGAAAGAGTGGACAGAGTTGTAACGACCTGAAAATTATCAATTTCCAATAACTGTTATCATTTGCTATTTTACCGATTACGGAATAAATACCTTCCTTTAGTGTGATTACCATTTTAACCTCCACTTTTATGGTAATTACCGTTATACCCGTGGTTTGATAATCATCAAACCTTCGCCACCTTCCTTTTTGTTGCTGCTTCCCTTTGATTAGTCACAGTCCATGTGGCTATTAGAGGGAGCGGGCTGGGTGGTGTGTGTGATCAGGAGAGAAGGGCAAAAAGAAGAAAATAAGAGGCGGTGAGGAAGGAAAAATGTCTGCCCTGTTCAGAGCTCTAAACGACCGATTTCCATTGCTCGAATTGAAAAGGGTTCTTCATGAAAGTTGTTCGGAAGGTCGATTCCTATAACATATCCAAAAATAAGCCCGATCGGAGTACCCTAGCTTCCGTAAATCGAGTATTAGTGGAAGCTGTTCCTGGATTCCCTGTCTCGCGGGTCCGATTTTGGAAAGGTTGGTAGGTCAAATTCCATTGGTTCAATGGAGAGCGTTTCTTCACAAAAGTTTCTGGGAAACCTGTTTTCCACAACATATCCAAAATTCAAGGTAATCGGACCGTTCAATCTCCAGGATTTGGTAAGAATCTCACCCAGTTTCCGAATACAGCTTTGGTTTTGCTAAGTTCGTTTTATGGCTTGTAAGTTAGTTTCTGGTGATTGCTGAGAACCTTGTTTGTATATTTTTATGTGCATTTGTTGTGATTATGTTGTATACACTAGGCGGGTGAAAGCTAAAGGGGACCTAAGAGGCTAATCTTTATTTTATGCACGCCAAGTGCTTGATAAAAGTCCTAAATGAAGCTAGTTGAGAGCTGTTTCTTCCTTTGGGATTGGACCGTTGGCAGAAACCTATCACTTTGGTTATTGGACTATAGATTATTCGGGAATTACGAGTGGCTTGATTCCGTGCTACGGATACGTAGGCAACTCGATGTCATTCACGAGTGCAGCCACAAAACTAAAATAAACCCCACACCTTGTATCTATATTATTACTTGATTTATTTATTCATGTCCTTGGTTTTGGGGCGTGACAAGAGTTCTCGGAAACAGTTATGACTTTAGAGGAATTTGAGGACAGATGGAATATAATGTTGGATACGTATGGTCACTGAGGAAAGCCTTGGGTGAATGAGATATACAAAAAGCGCACAAGATGGGTGGAGGCATACTTGTGGGGGAAATTTTTTGCAAGCATGCGTAGTACGCAACAAGTGGAGGGAATGAATGCATATATGAATCGTTATCTTAAGAAGGAGGAAAAGATGTTTGAGTTGTTGAACCAAGTTGAAAGAGTATTAAGACGGCTATGCCATGAAGAATTGTTGTCCAACTTCAACAATCGTAACTCCACTCCTGTTATAGGCACAAGCCTTCGCCGAATTCAGTAGCATGCCGCAAGGGTTTACACACACACGATGTTTGAAAAGGTGCGTAAACAGATCAGCACGGAAGGGTCGATGATTGTTCGAAACGTCGATCATCATGGTAGCAGCAAGGTTTATTTGATTACGGCCTATCTTGATGCATACCATGAGTTGTTTGTTACTTATGACCCATTCAGTGCTTGTGAATGCATTCAGTGCACATGCAAACTGTTCGAATCTGTTGGTATCCCATGTTGTCATACTTTTTCTGTCATTAAACACGAAGAAGTAGACCAGATACCAGAATCTTTAATAATCAGGCGGTGGATGAAGGATGCAAAGTGTGCAGTTGAGCGAGACTTTAACATTACCAACGTTCCTAAAGAAAGTTCAACTATTTCGCGACAGAGATCTCTAAATAATTGTTGGAATAAGATATTCTTGCAAGCCTCAGAAAGAGATTCATTGACTAACTTTGCTTGTCGAGTTGGAGGTATTAGCAGCAAAGTTGGGAGAAATGTGAATCGAAGAGGGTATCAGTGATGGTGGGGTGGGAGGCAGGGGTCGAAACAATGGCATAAGAGATCCAATGTTTGTGAGATCAAAAGGAAGGCCGAAAATGAAGAAGCGTGCTACTAGAAGAACAAGGTGCTGCTCATATTGCAAACAAACCGGGCATGATTTACGCAATTGTCGTAACAAAGAAGGCGTAGTTGGTGATGAAGAAGTTGGGGTGAACTATCCATCTCGGTCTATGTACAGCTCAACAGGTTGTTTTGAGGATGATGTGAGTGAGTGAATGGCATTGTTATGGTTGGTAGCATGTTCGCATGTTTTGGTTTTTATTTTATTTTTTCTGTAACAAACATTCCGTGATAAGGTAACTTGACTTATTGCAATCCGATTATAGCATTTTGTACTGGATCAGATGTTTGAATTGGACGTGTTGCAGCTTGTACGTGGATGAAAAATGATATACGATTCTATTACTACAACTCCTGACAGAACATTATAATGCCAGCGTAAAGCGTATAACAAGTTCTTTCTCTGTTATAACATTATTGTTAAGATGACAACAGTAACAATGTTCTACTGTAGCATTACCCTAAACCCTAAACATTAAACGGTATTATACTATACTATACTATACTATACCGTAGACATTTATTTTAATAAAAGTGATAATAACTTGTTCACTGGAAATATACTTGCTCATAGTGCTATGTTTCACATATATATATATATATATCACAACTTCAAAATGCTTACGTTGTAAAGAGGACCAACATTACCAACTAGGAGTAGTACTATTAGAGGGTAATCATGTAACAATGCACTAATGTAAGTTAAAAATTTGATAGCTTTGTTGATAATTTTGTGTGACTTGCTTCTTATGATTTCAAAACAATGTGTAAATGTTTTGTAGTAAGTATCTTATTTGAGTATATCATGATTTCTTTGTGAGTTGTTGTCAAGCTTGAGTGGTAGCTTTCAAGTTGATCACATTCTCATTGTTTTGGAGTCATGTAAGCACTACCATCTACAATTCCCAACGGAAGCAATTGTACATGTGAGTCAAACGTCATTTCGTCTTAGTAATTGTGCTTAATAGAAACTATCATCCGTTGGGAAAAGGCATGTTACAACTGGACTGCTAAGTCTACAACAATATAGTTTTGTATAACTAGTTTGACAACGCTTTGTACCAAATTTCTTTGGGCCTTGTGGTTATTGGGCTACCATGACTTCCATTCCTATTGGAATATTGTTTACTAGCATGAATCACATGTTTGAGCCCATATGTGAAAACAAAAACCCTAGATCAGTCGTTAACTCATATAGAGGCTATGGTGTTTTTCGCTTGAACTTATTCAATTGTTTTTGTTTCATATATTCATTCTCAATCTACCTGCAGAGGATGAATCCAGAAAATCTGCTGACAAAAATCCTTCCCACCCCTAAATTGAGTTTACGTTGCCCAATATTAGACAAGTGCCTCGGAGGAGGGATAGCATGCCAATCAATTATAGTCTATAGAGCTAGTGGGCGAAAGCGGTGTTGGTAAGACCCAATTTTTTATCCAACTATCTTTGTGTGATGACCTGTATTCTTAAGCTACTTGTCTAATACTTATACCTCAAATCCTCAAGCTAATTATTTTGTTTTAGGTACCTTCTAATTTCCTATGTTTTGTCTTTGGGCCATATTCAATTACTCAAGGTTTACTAGATAACATCTTTAGGCCCAACCTTTGTTAAGTTAGACAGGAACATGAGCTAGAACTCACTAGCCTAGTTTCATCTTTATTTTTGTCTCACATTCGACAGCAAGCATCAATTCGATTCATCTCCATGTGACACCACTTCCTTCATCAGATTATTTAATTACTCAATTGTTTGATTTCTATCCGCATCTTCTTCCACCGACCTTCGTGCTTTATGTATTGGAGTTTGTCTTTATTCTTTTAATCTCCTTCGACGCCGGCTTCATTTAGTCTGTTCTGCCATTTTGATTTGCAGAGTTGGTAATGTTCTCCAATTCTATAGCTTGTCTTCTTATTTCATTAATTTCATACCCAATTTCCTATCCCTTTCATTGGCTCATTATATGGGATAGTTCTATGTATCTGTGTTTGGTTATACCTTTCCGCCAACCTAATCTGCCAAGTTGTCTTTTGGAAATTTATTTTTCTTGATTCATCTTTTGATGGGCCTAAAACCGCTATTAATCTCCTATATGTATAGCTTGGGAATATCGTTAATTTCCATTGGTTCTACCTATTGGATGTTTTATATCAAGGGTTGTTTCTTATTCGGGTTTTGATTTTGTAGACAGACTTCAAAAAGTATTTAGCACTATAAATTCTTGGAGGAGTGTTCTTCGTATACGTATAAATATAATTGTACTTTTAGTCCATCCAAAGCCCTGCATCTTATTGACTATTTTCAAACCAATTTTGAGTACTGCAGTTTGTTAATGAACTATTCTTTATAGTGTATGTATATATATTGGTCTATGGCTGCATCCGCTTACAAGTTTTGAAATCAGTACTCTTCCTAAGCTATTTGCAAAACTACTAGGAGGTCTCACTAAACCCAAGTTCAAGTTTCCAGTCACTTAGGAAGTAACCTATACCAGTTTGTTATGTGAACCATAATTGGCTTGTGACTGACTGTACTTGTGATTAGGAATACATCAGTTGGATTAAAAGGGTTGCAAGTGCGGTAGTGGTCTGGAAGCTATGCTAAGCTGTGAAGCAAGGTAGGGGATTTCTTGGGGACCTCTATAATGATTGGAAAGTTTGATCCTTTTAAGCTTTGTGAAATATATCTTGTGCTTGTTAATATCTGCTGATTGGTTATTGATTGTGTTTCCTGGTGATTGTTATCAGGAGTGATTTATGTGATGTATTGCTTTGCTTGATGGATATTATTATCATTAAGTGGTGATAATATGCATATGGAAAATTGGTATTATGTTAATAGGTTATGCATTGCATAAGTGATGAGAGCATGAGTTGTGTCAAGTGTGAGTTGCATTGCATTGCATTGCACAGCATCGCATAGCATTGCATAGCATTGCATTGCATATGTCTCTCCTAGGGACCAGGGTTGCCGGTAAGCATAGTGATTGGCGGTAAAGTGATCATTATGTGAGGGACGACTTGGCGACCGAGAGGACATGGTTGCCGGTAAGCATAATGTATATCATTATGTGAGGGACCAAGTGCATGGGGTTGCCGGTAAGCATAATGTATATCATTATGTGAGGGACCAAGTGAATAGAGTTACAAGTGAAAGCATAATGTAAATCATTATGTGAGGAAACAAGTGGAATTGTTTATTTATGATTTAAAGCATCGTTTCATGGGTCAGTGAGGAAGCATTCATGCTGCGCTATCATCAAACCATTGGATATTGATTTTCTTTGGTGATATGATTTGGATTATATGACTGTGGATTATATGATTGCCTGTCACTTTGTTTAATTTGGTCAAATTATCCATGATGAGGTTAATGTCCTACTGAGCTGTGGTTTGCTCACCCCTCTATAGATTTTGCAGGTAATCGAGCTAGTTGAACCAGAAACCTAAAGTCTTGGGATGTTGTTCGGAAACCAGAAGTTGTAGATAGTATTCCCTTTGTATTACTTATATTGTAAATAAAAGAGTAACGAGCCCTTGTTGTATGGTTTATGAGTTGCAAAACTCTAAAATCACTTGGATTATTTAGCTCTGTGAAGTAGAGCGTATTGAGAGTAGCCAAGTGAAGACAATTTAGATTATAAGGGTTTATGGGTTGTAATTAAGACCTTTCTTGTCTTTTGTAATAAAAGGAAGATCTTGTTTTACTTGGCTATCTTGAGTAGCTCTGTATTCTTTACGTATTTTATTTTCCTTTCGTCACATTTCGATTATAGAAGTCCCTCGTATTCTATGATTGAGATGTGATTCACTCCCCAATTCAGGGCTTTGCATTAAGCTCGGGATTGGGGCGTGACACTTTGATTGCTCGGTTGCCGATTTCTTATGGTGGGTTACTTGGGTCGTCTAAATATGTGAACACCGAGTTTGCATTCCCGTTGCGTCGACTAAACCAGTTAGCCATCAATTTCAAGCATAATGAGTCTGATTTTGTAGCGGCCAACCCGTGTGATGACATATATGTTACAGAATGTGAAAATGCCACACAAGTCCTAAGGGTTTTGGATAATGTAGAGACGTTCATGAGGTCTTCAAGAAGCCGATTGCCAATAAAGCTTATAGTGATTGATTCCTTTTGCAGCATTGTTTCGTTCCCAATACAATTGTACCCCTTCCGATATGACAGCCCGTTCTTCATTATTTTTCAAGATTTCTGGGAGGTTGAAGGAGTTGGCTTTTAGGTTTGGACTAGCTGTTGTTATAACCAATCAGGTGGTTGACTACATAGAATCTCCAAACTCTGTTAATGGGTTAAGAGTAGGGAATGTGTCAACTTTAATTTCAGGAGGAAGACGTATTTGTCCTGCGTTAAGCTTGTCGTGGGCGAATTGTGTTAATACTCGGGTTTTCCTATCCATATGCTACAATGGTGCTTCAGCATCAATGGTGGACAGGACTCGTTTGCTTCAAATTGTTTTCGCCCCTCATTTGCCCCCTTCATCTTGCTCATATGTCATCAAAGGAGAAGGGGATTTTGGTGTTGGTGTCGGGTGATGAATTAAAGCGATAGTACAAGGGACAAGTAGATTATAACCAATCATTGTTTTATGTTCAGGGTTTTACTGTAGTGAAATCTATGACGTTGCAGCAAAAAATAATAGTACAATGGCCAAATTATTGTTATAACAAATTGCAGTTTTGATATATTACTTTGTCATCTTTCGATATCCAATTGGATGTCAATCTAGTATTTTTTCATAGAACCCAAGCAACTGTATAATTTATTGAATGTCAATCTAGTATCATGATAATGCTTATGCACAAAGCCGGCCCTCCCCTTGGGCCGCAACTCCCAGGAGTTGGGCCCCTAGGTGGAGAGGACCCCTAAAAGAATTTTTGGTCTTATATATGTATAGAAGCTTAATATTTTTTTTTTGCCCTTATGTATGCAAAATCTACCTCCAAAAGGCCCCAATTTTTTTTTTTTTTGGATTTAGGCCCCAAATAAGACAGGGCCGGCCATGCAGAGCCCAAATAATAAGACCATGCTTATACCAAAATTTGTATATCAATAGAGCGCAAGATTGTATGTTACAAATTCATTTAATATAATATAACATACGTATAAAAGTTATAACATCACTTCTGTTCTCTGTAACGTTACCCAAACCCTAAACACTATTATACTATACTATACCGTATACATTAATTTTAATAAAAATGATAATAGCTTGTACGCTGGGAATATAGTTGCTCCTATCGCTATGTTTGACATATATTTCACAACTTCAAAATGAGTACGTTGTAAAGATGATCAACATTACCAACTAGGAGTAGTACTATTAGAAGGTAATCATGTAACAATTCACTAATGTAAGTTAAAATTGTGATAGCTTTATTGATATTTTTGTGAGACTTGCTCCTTATGATTTCAATACGATGTGTAAATGTTTTGCAGTATGTATCTTATTTGAGTATATCATGATTTCTTTGTGAGTTTGTTGTCAAGTTTGAGTTGTTTTGGAGTCTTGTAAGCACTACTATCTACAATTCCCAACGGAAGCAATTGTATATGTGAGTCAAACGCCATTTCGTCTTAGTAATTGTGCTTAATGGAAACTATCATCCGTTGGGAAAAGTAAGACCATGCTTAAAAAGTGAGCTACATAATATAACCAGTCTGTGTTATATGTGCATGTTTTAATTGTAGTCCAAACTTAGACAGTGTACAGTGAAAAATGATGCTACAACTTTGATATATTGTTATTAGAATACGCAAATGATGAAGACTCCTACAAAAACAAAAAACTTTTATTTAGAAAGATTGATTGGGGGGATTCTCGAGCAATCCGTATCCCACTAGGATTCTTTCTTTAATGGGCTTATCTCCTCTTGAATGGTAATTGGAAAGCAGGTCACAATTACCAAAAAAGCATAATAGTGAAACAGAGAGCTCTCCTGAAACCTCGCCGTCATCCTCTTCAACATCCGTCCGTTTTGAAAACAATCCCAAACGTGAAGTCCATCTCGAGATCGGCCAACGCACGACGTCGTTCAACTCTGTTCGTGGATTCTCTGTGATTTTGGAGAATCATTCAATCGTTCTTCGTCGGCTCTTAAAAGACATATATGTCTGCATCAATACCCGAATTTTACCCAGATATGGTTCGATACTAGTAGCCGAATTTGTTGTTAGGTATGGTCTTGCATGGTTGTGAAAAAGGGAAATGTGGTTTTTTGGGACATTAGGGCTTGTTGTCGAATTCAAAATTGGGGTTAATTTAGGCGGGTTTTCAAGGCATCGATGTCAATTGATTTTGGGTATTTTAAGAATCATGGTCTTGCATGTTTGGGGAAACGCCGAATTTGGTTTATTGGGACATTGGGAGTTTGTTTTCGGTTTGAATTTTGGGGGTAATTGTAGGGCTTGATTTGAAGTCACATACATGCGATTGATTTGGGGTATACATCAATCTTTTGTGGTTTCTTGAATTTATAGGTTTGTTTGGGGTTGATTGGCGTGGTTTTGAATTTGCCAAGTTTGGTGTATAATGGATGATTGTTAATTTATGAAATGGTCCATAAAGTTGTGATGTTGATTGGTCTTTGAGTTTGTTTGACAGATACCTTTTTTTTTGTAATCGGGTTATTGTTTTGACTATAATACGTGTTCATTCTTGTTGATAGATATGGAAAACCAAGAAGAGGCTTTAAATGAAGTTGGTGGCCAACTAGGCCCAAGCAGGACGAAGAGGGCTCGTTTAGCTCTGTCTTCTGGCCAACAAAGACAATTGGATAAGGCTGGGTTTGGTATTTCGTCGTACGAACCAAAGGGGAAAAGGCGGCGTGACTCCACTGAATTGCATATGGATCTTGAGTGCCACATAAGCCAGAAAGGTAATAGTTTTATTTGGTGTGGATTATAAATTGCAGTAGGGCTTACATTAGCTACGTTATGGGTGTTATGGGTATTTGATATTGCTTATTGTACATTACCTACGTTATGGGTGTTATGTTGTCATATGGTGTGTTGTGGTACAGTGTTACACATTGTGTTGTATGTAAGAGCCTCAAGTTATAACATTTTATAACGTGTTATTTTCCATCTCCAACGGCCAAACAGTTTAGGATACAGAGCGTTCGGTAAATATGCAGAGGTGGCAGAGTCGTATTTAGAATTGGGTGATGATGTTAAAGCCAAAGTTACCGAAGTCGGATTTGGCAGATTTATGGACTGTTTGGTAGCGGGATATTGTGGGAGAGACCTCATTCCTTTGTTGGCTGAGAAGTGGTGGCATACCACCCATACATTCCACCTTGGCGAGGCCGGTGAGATCACCATGACTCCAGCTGATTTCACAATCATAACCGGCATTGATTTTGGTGGGGAACCACTTGTGTATGACGGTGCAATGCACGAGAAGACAGAGTTGGTGAAGAACCTTCTCGGGGAGAGAATTGGCACCTTGATTGGAAAGAAAGTTTTCGTTTCTTCAATCTTCGAAAGATACCAGACCTGGAAACCTACGAACCCCAATGAGAAGAACATGCTGGCTCGCATGTTCTTAATTGTCAAGCCCCGGACCCGGGGTTGGAAGAAACGGCGGGTCTGAGACGCGAATAAAATTGAAATTTAAATACATAAAGTGGAAAACCCGATCGAAAACCAATAATAACTTCATTTATTGAAAATAGGCCCAACTGTTTACAAAGTTACATGAAAATAAAGGAAAATTCCTATCTTCTCCTCTACTCCATCTCTATTCCCAAACCTGCGGCACAAATTTGTAAGGGTGAGCCTACCGGAGCTTGGTAGGGGGAAAACAATCAAAAGAAATAAACAGATAACTAAAACCAATACAACACATACTACAATTAGGGCACGATGATGATGCATGAATGCGATGCTGACCTTCCTCGATTCTCACCATTCATATAACATGACAGGTCCTCATAGCATGTCCCATACCATGCTCTGACAACCGAAGAGCTATGTTATACGAACGTAAACTCATAACGTAAACCCCCCATCTTTTGCTAGTTCTCTTATTTAACTTTTCGTCGCCAGTCCGGAAACCCAAAGTGCACTCCGGACATACCTTCGAATCTGGTACCTTCTAAAAGTTAAATTCAAACTCAACAAAATATCATTCGGCTAATCTAACACATCTTTCCCTTTCACCACTCTCTCAAATCCCATGATTAACATGATGTATGAAATGCCAAAGGTATCATGCTAACATGAGGGATTACAGCACATAAATCAACAACTAAACCTATATATCCATCATAAATCCATGTACATATATAACCAAATCGTATCAAATAACCACTCAAGCAACGAAACAATTATATCATGCTTATAACCATTAATGAACAATAAATCAACATATTATCAAACCCCAATTCAATTCCCCCTACATCTATAACTCCACCACACGGCATAATAAAAGATATTTTGTGAAGACCCGTATTTTAAATACATATTTTCTTAGTTTTGTGTTAATATGTTTACTTTTTTACTAGTTAGTAATTATCCTTTACATTTTGTTATTTTACTATACTTTATTAACAATTTAATAAAATAGAAAATTAGATTTTAGTCCACGAAATTCATCACTTTTAGCATAAGTCCTAAATTTTCTACTTAAGTCCTCTGACTTTATCTCCATATCAGCAATTTTCCTTTTTTGAATATGATGAGTCATATTATATTATTTTTTATAATTATTTATTTGAATTAATATCATTTTTGCCCTTCCACCGTTCAGATCATGAAGCATTGAATTGTTTCGTTAAGAACCTATTTAAGAGAAGTTTTTTGTAACTGTTCTTTTGCATAGGAAGAGTGGTGATTTTCAACTTACCTAATCACTAGGTCCGTAGACATTTCCAATTTACCTTACCATCAGGTGACTTGAACAAAATCAACAACTAAGCAGAAATTCACTCTCCTATTCTTTTAGTTTGCCTCAGAACTTTGTTCATGTATTTTTTTGGGTCCCAAGATACGAAAAAAATTGAGGTTTTGGATTTAAGGAGGGGATCCTTGAAGGGGCATTCTGGAAGGGGATTATAGATTTTAGTCAACTGAAGGTTGCTCGAAACAAGAACATTGTATGAAATTCCAAATCATATTATGATACCAAATTAGCTAGGAACTAGGTAAAAAAAAATCTTATACCAAATTTTCTCTCACATCACCAGCCTCATGTTTCACCTTTCTCGTTCCGATCTTTGTTTTGGTCCCACGTTTCAAAATATATTGAGGTTTTGATTTTGAGATCTAAGAGGGGGATGCTTTAAGGAGTAGAGCAAAATCTCATTTCTCCACTTGTAATTAGGCATGTTGCCACAAGAGCTTTTTATTTCAGAATTATAATCTCAAATACCTGAAAAATAGGTAAAATCTGATACCCAGAAAAAGGTAAGATGAATGAATTTTCAAAATCTGTTTTGCAGATCATCAAAGTAAAAAAGAATTAGAATTAAAGCCACCTAACAAAGAGGTATGAACAAAGAATTAGAATTAATAAGGGGATGCTTTAAGGAGTAGAACAAAATTCCAAATTGCAATTCGAAAGGTTGCAACAAGAGCATCAAAATTTGTTTTGAGGAGAACTAGAATTATAGCTACCTAACAAAGAGATATGACAAAAATTTACAGGAGACTAACAATCATGTAATTACCTGATGAGGAGACCAACAAACCCAAAAAACACAAACACCCCACCACCCACCCAAATACCTTTTGGGTTATTTATACAAAGCAAATTAAATTTTGAATGAACAATTCGAGATCTGGAAACGGGTTTAGGGAATTTTTGGCAGTTTTGAAAGGTTATTTCAGTGGCAAGTATGTAATAACTGAAAGGATAGTGGGTTTTGTTAGACCATCTTTATATCTATCTCTATTACTTAAGCAAGAACCATTTTAGCAGTTACAAAATGGTGAAACATTGACTAATCCAAAATTAACCTTGACTACAAAGAATAATTAAAATCTCTATTACTTAAGCAAGAACCATTTTAACAGTTACAAAATGGTAAAACATTGACTAATCCAAAATTAACCTTGACTGCAAAGAACAATTAAAATGACAGTTGGTGGAAATATGGGGGCAAAACAGTAATATTTGGGAAAAAAAACTGCATACACTCAAACTCTCTCCCAAGTTCTCAACCACAGCAGTTGCAAAAAAAATTGAAATGGACCTCAACCCATTAGCAAATCTGCGGAACTAATTTCTTGGGTTTCCTACCAGCACATGGAATTCATTTTGTTTTGTGTGTAAATCCACAAAATCGAAACTCCAGTTCAACCATTTCCCCACCTCTTTTATGTTCTGCAAATTGGGCGATTCTAAATCCCGTATCGTAATTTGATTTTTTGTTTCTATTCATGGATGTGCTTTTCGTTATTCTTCTTACATTGCTTAATTGGATTATAGTGGTTTTGTTTGTGGTGTTGTTTGGCTTAACTGAAGCCAACGCGGATACCAGAGGGATGCACACCACGAACGTGATTAAGCAACCCATCATCACATCTGCAAAAGGTGTTCGAGAATACTGTTGAAGAACTACAAATTTTTGGGTAATTTTCGGTTTGCCTCTATCGTAATTCTTCTCAGTCGATTTGATTTCTGTAATTTACCTCTTCCTCTCCCCGACGCCCAACCCAAACAACACCGAAAAATCTCAAATCCAAATTCGATTTTTGCATGCAACTTTGATTTGTGATTGGGCTTTCAATTCAGTTATGGATTCGGCACGGAGTTGGATCTCGAAGCTTCATCCGCGGGATAAATTTAGAAGTTCGACGAGAAAGAAGAACGGCGGACCCAAAGACGATTCGAACGGCTCGAATACCGATGAGGAGGCAAGGCACTGTTCAATGTCACCAAGGAGAAGGCGGCGGCGAAGCAGTACATTGTAGATGAAAAACTCCACGAGAGTAATGAACGGTAAATTTTCAAAATTTACAATATTTTGACTATTTTGATTTGCTATTTGATGCTGAACAATGTAGTTTGTGGTAATTTGTTATTGTGGTGTTTTCGTGGTTTTTCGGTGGTTTGTAA
Organism: Spiraea crenata; assembly: GCA_033992175.1. Lineage (NCBI taxonomy): Eukaryota > Viridiplantae > Streptophyta > Magnoliopsida > Rosales > Rosaceae > Spiraea > Spiraea crenata. The sequence goes on along the minus strand of JAVBHV010000079.1, from coordinate 8,600,541 downwards.
TTAGTGATTTGAATTTTGTTTTGCAGAAGGAATATGTTGGAGAAGAAGTTGGCGGATGCTGATTTGAGGAAGATCAGAACAACCTTTTGAAGTTTTTGGAGAAGAAAGAGACGAAGTATATGCGGCTTCAGAGGCTTCAGATGGGTCGTGAGGAGTTCGCGTTGCTGACTATGATTGGTAAAGGAGCATTTGGTGAGGTAATACATTTTCTAATAAGATCTTCGCTACTATAAGATATTGGTTGTATAAAGTTTTGATCTTTCAGAAAATTTTGTTCCTTAAGGTGGCTGGGAATTTAGTGTCATGTAATTGATAATATACTGCTTTTGGGTGTAGGTTCCAGTCTGCAGGGGAAAGACGACATGTCCTGTAATTGATAATATACTGCACAAATGATATGGCTTTTCATTAGATTTTTTACATTCTACAATGTTGGGATAGGTACCCTGGGAAGACAAGAGAGGAAATAGGGAAGAAATGTCCTTTTTGTTGTCGCAACTGCAACTGCAGAGCTTGCTTGGGCTTATTTGTTACGAAAGTGGGTTCTCTCTTTGCTTCTGAACTTATTCTGAAACTAGCAAGTTTGTTATCTAATCTATCTCATTTTTTCTCCTATGGTGTAATTGTGTCACCAGCCTCAGACCAAAGAAGTTGAGCCTACATAGACTAATAAGTAGGCTATTGGACATAATTAAACTGTTTTTAGCTTACAAATGTGATGATTTTATATTGCTTAATGTGGCACATAGAGTGATTCAAAGCCTCACATTGTCTCTTAAAATTGTTGGTTTGCATTATTAAAGTTTGATTTGTCCATATTAATATACTAGCCTCACCGCACACGCGTACTTTTTTTCATCATGGGCCCTGTGCGCCACATCACGGGCGCTTCGCGCCACATTTTAACACTCTTTGGCTTTCGTCTCGCGTTTGCTAGGCGTATCTTTTCAATTTGCCTCCACCATAGTTTTGAAAAGATTTGTCTAGCAAACGCGAGACGAATACCAAGAGTGTTGAAATGTGGCGCAAACCGCCCGTGATGCAAAAAAAGCCTCTCGCACACGCGTAGCGTGTGCGGTGAGGCTAGTATATATAAAGCAAACACCCCCAAAACTGATACAACCCGTTCCAAAATTTTCCCAAAGTTACTATAAAATGACCAAAATGCCCTTGAATGGTCGAACGTTGACTTCTAAATAGTAAGAAATTATCTTTCAATATTGGACTCTATGCAAAGAGCAAGTCGATACGAATACGTTCGCGGAGACGAGACCGAGTTTCGAGTTGTAACGAAGACGTTACGGGCAAAAAATGAATGCAATTGTGTATGTGTGGCTCGACACGTGGCACCTCTTGATTGGCCCAAGGTGAAGTGCTGGCCAGTTGTTGGCCTTTACTGTCGAGTGTTTCAAAACCGGGTTTTAACCCAGTTTTCCCAGAGAAAACAGAGAAGGGAACCTGAAACCGCGCACAAACCCACCGACGCCATCATCGTCGTTCCACCCACGCCGGTGACGGATCAGACATGCAACCACCACCAATTGGCTCGCCTCGATGTTGTGATCGAGAAACATCAAAGATCGACCTCAGGATCGGCGTGGAATGCCGCCGGCGAGCCAAAAACCCAAAATGAAGCCGCGGTCTTCTTGCCGTCGTTCTCGCCATTCCGGCCGCCGATGACGCCACCACCCGATTTGTGTTGACCAAGATGCCGTGAACCTCCTCCAACAAGCGGCGTCCCCAAACTCGCAACAGAACGGCACCGGCAAGAGTCAATGGAAAGCCAAGGTTTCCGATCGAAATTCCGGCCAAACCAGGCCGAGGTAAGCTTCAAAATCCCTTCCAACAGACTGCTGGAGTTGTGTAGTTAGATTTTGGTATAACATGCATCCAGATTGGTTAAGATTGGAGTAAATTGAAGGTCGCCGGAATCTGCCGCCTTTCGGGGCTTTTCCCGGCCAATTCCGGCGACGGTGAGTTCTAAAAGTGGTAGATTTGGATTCCTGGGATTGTGTAGATAAATTTAGACATAAAATTCATTGAATTTGGTGAAGAATTGATTGAGATTGAGCTATTGGAGTTTCGACCGGAAAATCTGCAGAAACCGGTGAGGTCACGGCGGCGCCGGCGTCGGCACGGCGGCGCTGACTTCACACCGGCGTGCCACGTGGCTGCTGAGTCAGCGCACAGTCAGCGCCACGTAAGCAACACGTGGCTGCCACGTGGAAGCCAGGTCAGCACCACGTGGATGCCACGCGTCTGCCACGTCACTGCCGAGTCAGCAACACGTCAGCACCGGAGTGCTGACGTCAGTCGACCGTTGACCTCCAGTCAACACCGTTGACCAAGTTTGACCAGCGATCATTTTTAGGGTTTTCGACGTTCCGGATCCAATGGTGAACTCCGTTTTGCGATCTGAGATACGGTTAAACCCCAATTGAGTAAAATATGGGGAATTAAGGTTTATACGTTTTGAATTCGGTTATTGATGTTGTTGTGGTTGTTGGGACAATCAGGGTGTACGCATTCCTTGAAAATAGCACAACTGGACCGAGCATTCTGGCGAGGATGAGGAGGACCGCCCGGTATCACTGTGAGTGGACGGGTTTGATTTTAAATGTGTTTTGAGCATGATATGAAAATATATATATATATATATATATATATATATATATATATATATAGGGTCGGTTCAAGAGACACACCCTTTTCACAAACACCCTTCCTGGCCGTTTGGTGGGACCCATTGATAATGAGTCCGATCCAACGGCCAAGAAAAGGTGTTTGTGAAAATGGTGTGTCCATTTACCTCTCCCATATATATATATATATATATATATATATATATTCGCTTATATATATGATTATGAAATGGATTTCTGCTGGATTTTATGCATATGTGATTAGGATTAGTACAGATGATGGCACACCTGAGAATCCAGTGGGTTAAAGTCCCAGTGGGTTCTAAGCATACGATGTCTGGGCATTGGTGGTTAAATTCCCCTTGTCCTGACATCCGGGCATGGTGGTTAAATTCCCCTTGTCCTACACACCGTCACTGGTGGTTAAATTCCCCTGTCTAGTGGTTAATTCCAGGTCGGATTAGGTCACGGCCGTAGGTTTATATCGTGAAAATGCACAGGTATGCCTATTGTGATACCTTACTGTACTATTGCTGCATGCTCATTATAGTAAAGGCTTTTACTACTTGTCTTCAAACTATGGGGATTATTATATTGATTTGTAAATGTTTTTCACTGATCTTTATTTTCCCTGCCCACTCACCCTTGTTTTTGCGCCCCATAGGACCTTATACGTCGAGCACCACCGAGACGAGCGGCGAAGTTCAGGATAGCTCTTTTCTGTGCTACAAAGAGTAGGAATCTCTTTGTCACTGTTGTATTTCAGACTTGTGTAAACCTTTCTGTTCCGCTGTTTAGAAGCTCTGATATAGTGTTTACATTTGAGTTGTTGAGTTACTTTCCGTGGTTTTAACTTTTGTTGTTTCTTTTGAGGTTTAAGGCTTCGTCACTCTTTGGAGGTGATGGCCGCACCTCCCGGGCCCCACTTTCGGGGGCGGGGTGTGTAGAGATGTTTTGTGGTGGTTTTTGTTTTTTTTTTTTTTCCCCATTTCTTTTCCCTCCTTTAGAAGAGGGGTTGTGGGGGTTTGGGGGAAAAAAGTGAATGTGACTCTCAAAACACTCATTTACAAAAGTGTCCTATCAATTTGGTAAGCTTTGGAGATCTGGGACTAGGTATTTATGGAGACGCTACAAGCGGGTGCTGATGTGAGTAGGTTGGGCAGTTCGGTGTGGGCTTCTACAGAAAGTCACCAACTTGAAGATCTGGGCTGCACCAATTTCGAAACTCCACCGCCACCACCAACCACCGTTCTCCGCTCTGCTCCGCTACTCCAGCCTCAATGACCGCCGCCACCTTCCATTGTCCTACTCCATTGTGCTCGCTACCACTCCAGAACCCAACGCTCTCGGCTCCCCTACACCCTTCGCCCAATCTCACATTCCCTTCACGATCGCACCACAAAATCGAACGACTCACCGCCCTTCCCAATGCCACTCCTCGAAGCCTCGAGAACTCAGCACTCCGCGAATCCAAAGGTAAACTTCTCAGTTCTGATCATATTGGGCCCAATCTTGGTGATTTACTAGGATATATGAAAATCGAATGATCCATCCCATTAGATTTGTGTTTTGCATAAGTAATTGTTTATGGAAATTGATGATAACCCAATTGAAATCACAAGAATTTAGTTCAATTATTTGTGTTTTGCAGACATATAATTTGTGTTTTGCTAACGAGAAAGCCTTCTTGAAGCAACCCAAGGTTTTCGGCTTCAAAATCTCATCTTTTTAGGGTTTTCGGGAATCTAGATCTGATTTAGTGATGGGTTTTGTCTATTTGTTTTAGCTGAAATCAAATGACTTTGCTTTTGGTAAATAAAATACAACAGAGATCGATGTTTTATGAGAATGAAATTGGTGGTGGGTTTTGTGGTTGATGTACGGATTTCGTGTGAATTTTTTGCAGCTCGAAGAAGTCAGAGAAGGGAAAGAGGCCTGCAAAGGGAGGCAGCCGCTTCTAGAAGAGTGTTGGATTGGGCTTCAAGACTCCCTAAGATGCCATTGAAGGTTTGATTTCGTCCTTTGCGTTTTTGGAGTTTATTTTTGATGTGTTGGTTTCGAATAGGGGTGGGCAAAATATCCCGAAAATCCCGTATCCCGAATTCCTGTCCCGAATCCCGTCCCGAATTATCCCGTCCCATTCGGGATTAATTTCAAATTTAGCTTATCCCGTCCCGTCCCGTCCCGATTTAATTTTTCGGGACGGGACGGGATGAGAAATTTCTATCCCGAAATCCCGTCCCGTCCCGTATAATATGCATGGTATTAAATAAATAATTAAAACCCCTTAAGTGTCACCATTTTATTGGCTCAAAAACAAGTGTATACTAAAAAAATATGTACCTCATCACATGTAAGATTGTACATACCATTTGAACTCCGTTTTACTTGAGATTTTGGAAGGAGTCAGTTTCACATGTTTACTTATGATCTGAAAATTTTCGACTCCATCTCATGAGGGGTTGAATTTTGGTGAATTTTACAAAAACGGTCGACGCCCAGTTTTTTATTTGTGTAATAATCTGTTTTTGGTTTCTTTTGGTGAAGTGCTCTTAGCATATTTAGATAGATTTTGATTTATCATATTTGGGTTAGCTTGTTTAGTTTGAAGTTGATAAAAATTTTATAGGATAATCCCGTCCCATCCCGAACCCGTCCCGATTAAATTCGGGACGGGACCAATTCTTAAAAACATTTATCCCGTCCCGTCCCGTCACGTCCCGTCCCGTTTCAATTACTCGGGACTGGGACGGGTCCCGTCCCGTGCCCACCCCTAGTTTCGAATATATATATAGGTTCATCCCGTCCCGTGCCCACCCCACCCCTAGTTTCGAATATATATATAGGTTGTATTTGTTTGTCTTTCAGGCGTGTATCTTCAGATTGAGGGCTTGAATTGCAGTTGGGGTAAAGTCGAAGAAATCCAAAGGCACATTTTGGATTTCAAGAAATCAGGTGTCTTTGTGCTTTTTGTTTTCTTCGCTAAATATAATTTGGTGAAAGGGCTGGATGTCGATTCACTTTATGTCTCACATCCAGGTCAACCAGGTTCAAAAGCAGAGGCGCCGCACATATCGTGCTTATGGAAAAATCAATCGTAAGTTTGCTTCTCATGCTGAGGAGTTACCTTCTTCTTTTTTATGTGATTGTTGCTAAAAGTTTGTCTGAACATCATTTTTATTCCTCTTTTGCTAAATCAACCTTTTTCTAACATTCATTTCACAATGAGTTTGGTCAGACGAAGCAAATGATGATGAAGTTTCAGTCTCTAATTGATGATGGCAATCTAGAAGGACTCTCCACAGCGATGTCCAAGTTAGAAAGCCTCAAGGACACGCAAGAAGAGTACATGGTTCAACTGGAAACTGAGCAAACACTTCTTCTTAACAAGATAAAGGAGCTTGGTCAGGAAATCGTCGACTCATCACCATCCCTTAACAGAAGATCTTCTGAATTCTAAGCGCGGTTCCCTTTCAATTTTGAGTATTAACCTCAAAGGTTACTTTCCGGTGTATATAATGTTGGTGAAATCAAGGATGATTACCGTTACAGATAGATAATATGTACATGGAGTCCTAACAATTCAAAGTTCTTCATAATGCTGCATAAGTGTATATCGATCATTGATGCTTGATCAATTTTTCTGCTGCATATTAAGTTATATAAAATTCGGTATTCCCGAGTTAATGAATATGGTTTGTTATTATACCCGTGTATGATATCATCGCCTAACACCTGAAAAGAGACATACTTAGACCTATGTTCATTACACGAAGTCAATATTGAGAAAATCTTATGTCTTAATGCACAATGCTTAGAACTTTATTTTCACAAAATCCAATAGAAAAAGGCCTAAAGAATTATTTCCATTTAAACGTACAACGGCTAATAGATTGTGTTGATTATTATTAACTAGCCTCACCAAACACGCGTAATATTAACTAGCTTTACCCAACACATGTAATATCAACTAGCCTCACTGCACACGCTAACGCGTGTGCGAGAGGCTTTTTTTGCATCACGGGCACTTCGCTCTACATCACGGGCACTTCGCGCCACATCACGGGCGCTTCGAGCCACATTTCACCCTTCTTGGTATTTGGCTAGGGCAGGGCAAGCATTTCTTTTTTACTTACGGTATATAAGGACAAAGAATTTGAACGCTTGCACTGGCCGAGCCGAATACCAAGAAGGTGAAATGTGGCGCGAAGCGCCCGTGATGTGGCGCGAAGCGCCCGTAATGTAGCGCGAAGCGCCCGTGATGCAAAAAAAGCCTCTCGCACACGCGTTAGCGTGTGCAGTGAAGCTAGTTACTAATAATACATAAAATAATGACTGTATATAAAATGCTGACTGGATAGTAGAGGACTAAACATGAAACTTGTCTTTACTATTGGGCTAAAATCTCAAAGCCCCTTAATAAAATTACTTTTGTATCCCTAATGGGATGACTACCCGTGGGATATTTTTATCTTGCTTCGGGGTGAAGTCTTCGTTTTGCTTAGGGTCCAAGCATCTGCCACCGCTTTTAGATTTAGTATAAATAGGGGGCTTTGGTTCGTTGGTCTGCATTAAGAAACACCAAGGAGAGCAATGAAGGAAGAGAAACAGAGAGCGAAAAGAAAGAGAAAAGAAAAGAAAGAGAGAGAAAGAGAAGAAATATAAAAGAAAGGGGAAATGAAATCAGTAGAAAGAAAGAGAGATGAGTGGTCAGGAGAGTGCAACCGGTGAGGAAAGAGAGAGAAAGAAGAGAAAAAGAAAAGAAAAGAAAGGAAAGAGAAAGAAAGAGAAGAGAGAAAGAAGAGACTTGGGGCCGAGAGAAGGAAAGGAAAAGAGAAAGAAAGAAAGGGAAACGGTTCAAGGTAGGGGGAATTGGATTGAGGTTTAATTTTATGTTGGTTTATTGTTTATTTGATGATTATAATTGTGTAAGCATGATATAATTGTTTGGTTGCTTGAGTGGTTGTTTGATATTATTTTGATTATGTGTACATGGATTTATGATTGTTATGAGTTTGGTTATTGATTCATGTGATGTAATCCCGCAGGTTAACATGTTACCATTGGCATTGCATACATCATGTTGAGCATGAGATTTGAGTGAATGGTGAAAGGGAAAGATGTGTTAGATTAGTCGAATGATCTTTTGTTGAGTTTGAATTGAACTTTTAGAAGGTACCAGGATCGAAGGTATGTCCGGAGTGCATTCTGGGTTTCCAGACTAGCGACGAAAAGTTAAATAAGAGAACTAACAAAAGACGGAGGGTTTACTTTATGAGTTTACGTTCATATAACATAGCTTTTCGGTTGTCCGAGCATGGTATGAGACATGGTAGGAGGACCTGTCATGTTATATGGACGGTGAGAATCGATGAAGGTCAGCATCGCATTCATGCATCATTATCGTGCTGTTTTATGCGTTGTATTGTTTTTAGTTATTTGTTTATCTCTGTTGACTGTTTTCGCCCTACTGAGCTCCGGCAGGCTCACCCCTAGAACTTTGTGTCGCAGGTTTGGGATTGGAGATGGAGTAGAGGAGAAGATAGGAAGTTTTTCCCTTATTTTCGTGTAATTTGTAAACTCTTGGGCCCTTTTTCAATTAATGAAGTTGTTATTGGTTTTCGGTCAGGATTTTCGCTTTTATTTATTTAAATTTCTTTTAGTCGCATCTCCGGACCCGTTGTTTCTTCCAGCCCCGGGTTCGGGGCGTGACATTATTGGTGTTGACTAACTGTGTACTGTGTTGTGATAGCAGCCAATCTGTTCGGCTTTGCACTCTGCCTGCCTTTGAGCGCGTAGACGAGGTCCACAAATACAATTGGGGAGCAGCTGGACTCTCGGCGTGCTACTTGTATGTGGACAGGTATTCCCGATGTGGCACTGGAGCATTTGGAGGGTACTAGAAAGCTTGGGAGGTAATTATTTTATCAATATTTTTTGTTTAAATGACATTTTTTGTTTATGTAGTAGTGAATATTTGTGTGAAGTTAATATATATTTTTTTCAATACGTTTTGAACTTTTTAGGTGTGGGCCTGTGACTCACTAGTTTAATGTACAATAAATGTGAATTGAGTGACCATATGAACTTTATTGGCTTACCATTGGCAAATACTTTCTTTGCTTTAACTTTCGGGCCTATAGAGTAGTGCGGCCAGAAAGTCTGCAGCAGTTTTATTTTGAACCATGTCAATTTAATCTGTCATACGAAGTTCCTCATATGAAGTTCCTCATTTGGAGAAATAGGATTCGTCTTTACTACTTAATATTGTGCTCGCAACCCAAAGAAAACAAATCTGTTTTGGAATCTTGTGGTTAGGGTACTGAACATTTGGGTTCTGTGATTTCGTTTATAGAGCATATACCGGGAGTAACTCAGATAGATGTCAGTCATGGAGAAAATCACAATAAGCATAGAAAGCATGTGGAAAGGATGACAACTTCTTTATAGAATAAAAATAAGAAACGAATGGAGAAAAGTTTGCTAAGCTTGAAATGAGTACATTACAAACTATCTCTGGTGCAAAATTTATGTCTAGGCTCTATTGTATGGTGACCATATATGTAGAGATATGTACTGGTGAAGATGCAATACAATTCAAAATTTGACTACTGTGAGTATTTTCCTTTTCATAGCCGTGATATATGATGCCTTGTCCTTCAGCATCCATGCTGCCTATTGCCTATTGCCTTGTCCTTCTTCATCCATGCTGCCTTGTCCTTTTCATGTTTATCATTTTCAAATGTTTACTGTCATGGAATGCAGATAGAGTGGAGGCCATGGGGAGAGTAATTTGTTATTCTTCCTGATAGTCATTCAGGTTGCTTTTGCCTGACCAAGAAGCGTTTGCTGATGAATGGCCCTTTAGGAAAGGTATGGTATTTAGGGGAGCGTGTGACTCGCCAATGGTTTAGAAGGGGCAAGCCTTCCATTCCTAAACCGCCACCTCTGAGTATGCTGAAGGACAACAAGCATACAGAGGAAGAGTTGTTGGTCGGCCCGCTGGGTTTCGTGCTGCAGACTATATCCGCTCGAATTCCGGTCAGACGTATGAGGAGTTCTGCAGAAGTAGCCTGTCATTCAAGTTTATTGCTGAAGGGAAGATTGAAAACTGGTGATCTTCAACTTCCGGGTCGTCGTCTTCAATTGCCTGTCCTGAGGGGTGAATCTGGGAAACATGAGACCGTTGTCTTACCATTGGCAACGGCTGATGACATAATCCTCCCAGACAATGAAGTAACGCATGTAAGGAGTTTTAAAATTGTTAGACTCTGTTGTGATGGATTATATATATACATTGTTGACTTTCACTATATGTGGCAGGTTTCTATACAGACGACAATCGAACTACTGAAGGTGTACGAGGGCGCTGTAATATTTTTAAGGGAAGACAGAATGCGCTCTGTGCAAGCCGTTAGAGGACTGCAAGGGAAATGTGTAAGTTTCATACTAATTGATGTGCATCTTCTTTTTATCATGCCAAACGTAGCACATGGGACCACCCCTGAATATGGCAAATGTAGGCACCACCACATTAGGCTGCATTAGAATTCATTTTGGTGCACTACGCCAAAAATGGCATTACACGACATAATTTTTACGACAGTTTTAGTGAAATCCGTCGTCTTATTGAAAAACTAAAATTAGATGACAGAAATAGCTTAACTCTGTCGTGTAATGCTTGAGCGTACAAAATCACACGACAGTTTTAATTGAAAACTGTCGTCTGATGAAGTTAATAAACAAAACGTTGAATTCCCTCCGTGTCCCTTATCCTCTTTTTCTCGCGCATCTCATTTCCTATCCCTTATCTTTTCTCTCAACTTTGTCGCCTCCTCTTCGACTCCCCTCTTCAACCTTCGTCGCCTCCTTTTCAACTCTCACCTTCAACCTTCATCGCCTCCTCGCGAACTCGGCTCTATTCCCCGACGGCTTTGCGCGTCTTCGCCGTGAGCTCGCCCAGGTGAGTGGATCTCGTCAGATTTCGCCGGTCGATATTGGCATAGTACTGGGTCCAATGCTCTTCCGAACAAAGCCGCCGAGTTTATGGAGCGAGCGGTGGCGAGATCTCGGACGAGCTCGGTGGTGACGGCGAGTAGCGTTTCTGGATCCGAAACGGGTTTGTCGCTCAAATCTTGAAGGCTGGGTTTCTTTTTGTTTCTGGTTTGGATTTCCGGGTTTCGTCAAAAGGGGCTTTAGGGATTTGGGTTTTGATCAATTGTTCAGGTTTGGTTGATTTTAAGGGTTTGCAGGGGTTGAATCTAGAGATGATTTTAAGGGTTTGCAGGTTCAATTTTGTTTCTTTACATCTTTACTTTATTTTTTGTCAATTTTCAGATGTTGTTTTTTAGGGTTTTTTTTTTAAGCATGCTCCTTAGCTCAATTCATTTACTGATTTATTCATTTGTTCTCCTCAGCCGCCGCCGCTGAAAGAATCCGTCTCTCCTCAACCGCCGCCATCTTACGGTCAGTCTCTTTGCACTCTACGAACCCAAAAGGACAGACAACAATATCAATCGGAAAATTGGTGTCTTTCATTCTCAATGTTATCTTGTTTAGTTTTATTGATTTCTTTGCATTCTTCACTTCGGTTTGTTTTATCTTTTTGTTGTTTTGAATATGTGATTATGATTAGCCTTTTGGAGCTGCAATGAGTTCAATTTGTAAGGTTGCCCACTTGGCATTTGATCACCAAAGTTTCTTGCTTTATTTTAGTTTGTCTCTATAGTCTGCAACTTTCTATGCTATCAGGATTTATAGATTGAGTTAGGTACTGCTTGGCGATGAAGTATATAAGAATGAATATGGAATGGTTTTGGTTATAATGCATTGCTATCACTGTCAGTTACAAGAATTGGATTTGAAAGTATCGGATCGGGTAGCTACCTCGTTTTGGAACAGCTGAATTGTTAAGTGTACATCTTTAGATTAATAGGAAGAATGCGCTGTATAGAGCCTTTTATCTAAAGGTTTTCTCATCTGGTGAGATATGTAATTTGATGCAGAAATGGCCCAGATGGTTTGTGGCTCTTGCCACCGCCTGCTTAAGTATCCTTGAGGAGCCAAAGATGTGCAATGCTCGTGCTGTCAAACCTTTAACTTTGTGCTAGAAGGTTCCTTTTCTCTTCTCATTCACTTCCTTTATGCAGCTCTATGTCAATCTTGTGCCACTGTCAGGATGGCAATATTTTCTGGTTTTTTACTGATTCTTCTTTATCAGCTCATCAGGTTGGAAAAGTTGAATGTGGTAATTGTGCGGTGTTACTCATGTACCCATTTGGAGCTGTAGCCGTTAGGTGTTCCTCTTGCATTTTGGTGACAGAAGTTGGAGTAAGTAACAATTTAGTAAGTTGAATGTCTTTTCAATTGTTTTTTTTTGTGTCTCAAGGAGCAAAGTTGTGTCAGAACAGTGAGGTTGATATTTGTTAGGTCTTGCATTCTGATGTTGTCATACATATATGTTCAATATAATTTTGCATGCATTCTGCCAAAATCTAGTTTCACGTCAGTAATCATGTGAGATATCTTGCATTTGTGAGCTGAGTGGTAGAAAAGACTGAATTGGGATGGGAATGGAACAATTGCTTGGTTTGATGGGAATGAGTTTTCCTGTTTTGGGAACTAAAATAATAACAAGATGTGAGCTTTAGAATGTAATCGTTATTTGCTTTTACACTTATTAAGCTTCTTTGCTGCTAGAGCTAGAGTTGATGAGGTATACTTACTTTAGGTTCATTATGAGATATTGAACTGTTTTTTTATTTGTGATATAGCTTTGTGTAGATGTCATTTTGAATGGATGTTGGATTTATTATTCCAGAACTTTCATTTGTTGAAAGCTATAAGCAAGCATAAGACTGTCCTTTTCATGTTAATCCAGGAGCTATTAGTTTTGGTAATGATTGCTGAGATGTTCTCTCTTTCTAATTGATTTTTTTTAGCTTGTTTGTCTGGCCAGTTTTCTCAAGGTATGAGGAATGGGAAGGAAGCTGTATTACAAAGGTGTGAAAGACATGGAAGGAAGTTAGATTGAGAGGCTCACAACATGCTACTATCACAATTTTTTTGTCCTATATAGCTTCTAGTTGTAGTTTGAATTCATATGTACTACGTACAATGAATGTGCAATTTGATGTACATAATTTGAATACTTGTAAATTGCAAATCATTAATTGAAAGTAATTTTTGATCCATTAGATTTTGTTGACAGTTTTAGACCCTTTAGATGACAGTTTTAGACCCATTTAGTTGACATATATCACTAAAACTGTCGTTGAATACCTATAACCACGACATAACAAACTAAAACTGTCGTTGAAAATCTACAACGACGACGGAAAAAACTAATTATGTCGTTATATGTCTACTTTTAATGACAGTTTTAATAAAAAACCGTCGTCTAATACATTATTCAACGTCACCCTACCTCGCGACAGTTTTTTCACCCCAAAAGACGACGGATTTTCTCCGTCGTCTAAAGTCATTTTTGGCGTAGTGGTGGCTTCTTAAAAGATTCTTCTCAGCACTTTGTTTCTATCTGTAGCAGTACTTTGTTATACATATGCCTAGTCTGTTACTTAGGATTATAATATGCCTAGTAACCGTATGCACACAAAAAAGGCAGCAACATCAGTATTCTGGAAAAAAAAAATGGCTAAAGTAATCGACTATGTTATTAATTTATTGACAACTTTCTCTACAGAAAATTTAGAGAAAGTTTTGTGAATCTTTTGTAAGCATTTGTTTGTCAAATTGACAATGAGGTTTAATGGCAGATGTTATAGCTATTACTGATTGATTTTGTTGCGGAGAAATTTCACGGAAATTAGTTAATCTTTTGCAGTTCTCCTATTTGTTTGTGGTGTTCTGCTGCCTGGTTATGCTTATGTTTGATGATGGTAATGCAGGCAAAACGGAAGAGGCAAATTGATAAATTGAAGAAGAAGGTCTCGGAGTGCACTTTAGACCCCAACCAGGAAACAAAAGAAAAGGCAAGTGATACACTTTGTTGATTGCATTGTTGTTTAGAGGACTGCACTTTTCTTTCGTAATTCAGTATCAATTTGGTACGTACCTATCTAAATACTCAAAAAATGGACATTAGAATGATGATAATGTGCAGGCTACTAATGAAGAAGCCGCTGAGCAACCTGTGGATGAAGAGGTTGACGAGGAAAAGGTTTGTGAGGAAGGCGGGGACGAATAGGTTGCTGAGCAGGGCAGCGATGAGGATGTTGAGCAGGGTGGTGATGGGGAGGATGTTGAGGAGGGTACAAATGAGGAGCCTGATGAGCAGATTGTCGTCTGCCGCGAGGAGCGACCGCATACACGTCAGAAGAAACCAGCGAACAAACGAGGTAAACATGGCGTTGTCAACCAACCTCTCAAGAAAAGCAGTCGTTTGAGACGGTGATCTCACTGGTGTTTGGCATGGTAAGATTGCAATGTAGAGACATATGCATCTCCTTATTTTTGTATAGTAGCATTGGATATTGTATAAATTGTCATTGGAATCCATTTGGATGCTCTCATAACTTTAGTGATTCCTTCTTTCTCTTATTTAGTTGTGTTTAAAACAATAAAAGAGCATTCACATCAAAAATAAAATTGGAATAGGGGTGTGATGTCTATATCTAACTTCTCTTCAGGAAACCAGAAACTGGCAGCTATCGGCATACGAGTACATCAATGGATAACATATCATGGCTTAGCAGTGAATGTCACCACAGACTTGACCCCTTTTCGTTGGATTGTACCTTGTGGGTTATATCTACCTGATCCTGATGATAGCCAGCTACTTGATATTACATGTAAAGTGATTGTTTTTGTTTCCAAGTGCGACTACGTTTCGCTAAAATTCTCAATTAAGTGGTGGTTATGTGTTGTTAATCCTTACTCAGCCACTAACTGACATACACTAAACGTTTTCTTTTGTTATTATCTGTCTCGTAAGTTCTTCTTGTTCTTTTGGTCTGTATTTCAGTTCTTGTGTTTGATAATGTTTTTTGTGCCCTCACAAATATTGGAAGCAAATTATTTTTTCCCACCTGAACACAAGAAATGCTGTGATTATCTTTACTGTTGTCATATCTTTTGCAAAGTTATCAATACTGCAAACACTGAGAATATTTGGTTTGTAAAGGCTTCATATGGTGGCGGGTTAAAGTTTCAGTAGAACCTATGATACTAAATGGCCTAGTGGAAAACAAATACTGAGAATATAGGGCCCTTCCTGGGTTCTCTCTCTGATAGCGTGTTTTTCTTTGTAGGTTTCTTTGCTTCCTCTGTGTGTACTACTATGTCCACCAAAAAGCTCCTGGGATCGATCTGGTTTAGTATTAGGGGCATTCTGCATCGTGTTAATAGTGATCTGAGGTACCAATGAAGATCCATCTTGTATATTCTTAATGGATTTTACAGTGCATGTGGTATAACAAGTTGTATTTTGTTATCGGTAATTTCAATTTGTTATAACAGTTTATCTTGTGTTGCACTAGGTTCATGACCCAATATGACGCTTCAATTGAAATGGATTTTCCAGTGCAATTGTTATAACAAGTTGTATTTGTTATATGTAATTTCAATTTCTTATATCAATTTATCTTTATTTATAACCAACAATGGGACCAAACAAATTCATATATCTTGAAAAATTCATCACTTAGTTAAAAATGATTGATTCGAACTTAGTTTCAATCATAATCCGCTGTTATGACAACGTGGCCTTTTCCGCACGTTATATGCTGTTATCACAAAAAAATAATGGGCTCAACAAAGTACGAAAGCGTGAACGACGTTACTTTTGGGCCTCTAGGGCGATGGGTTGTTTACACGTTTACTTTTCGACCTATAGTCCTATTCAAATTAGGAATCTTATCCCCCAAGTATTATCATGAAGCCTATAAAACCAAGTTAACTTCACCCTCCTTTCACGATAAAAACCCTACCGACCTTGCTTTTGTATCCACGCTTCAAACTCTAATGGCCGGCAGCACCGCAAGAGATTGCAGCGGAAGAAGAGATCTGCGAGCCAAATATAAAGAGTTGGAGGACAACATTGAAGGTAATTTTTAGTATAAATAGTTGTTTTAAGGTTGCATTTTTTTTCTGATCAATACGTTCAAATAGGCATCGAACGAGATAATTTTGATGAGGACGCATTACTGAAATTCGATTTAGCCTTCAATGAGATGGAGACCTTATCCGAGTACGGTACGTACCTGTTTTCCCTTCTAGACTATCTGTTACATCCTAATTTTGTAATCAATTGCATGTGGCAGATGTTAATCCTTCTTATACATGCAGTTCAAACCCCTAGAGGGCAGCTGTGTGATTTGAAAGCTTTCTTTAAACTGAAATGGTTAAATGGGCAAAGGAAGAAGCAAAGGATGAAACGTCAACCGAAATAAATGAATTTGCAAGTGAAGATGCTTCTGATGAACCAGTTCAATCAAAAAAGAAGAACACGATAACTGAAATGGTTCAATCGGTTGAGGAAGAACTAGTAAAAGAAGACAACAAGATGACGCCAGAAGAATATATCGCCTTTCTACGTGGAAAGCATTTAATATTTGATAAAACAGATGCACACGCTGTAGCCAATAGGAGTGTGAGGCGCAAGTTGTTTTGAAGTTTGACATGCACTGTTTTGAAGTTTGAGACAACAAACGAAGCTAGACTATCTTATGTTCCATTTTTAGGGTAATCAATCGTTGTAGCTCTAACACTTAGCTATATCCTGAATGTGATTGCTATTTAACTATTTATTTTTGGCCTATTTGCTATTAGCAATTGTTATAAGAACTCCCTTGATTGTTAAAACATATGTTAACTCCGCATAACAAAAGTGTCATACTTCGTCTCCTAATCCAACTCTGATTGTTAGCAGCAAAACAAAGGCAAAGCCAACTCCGACACTCAAGGTTTGAGTCATTGGACATACTTCTTGTTGGGGTAATCTTGACATATTAACATAGTAGAAGCCTATTTTATCTTCATATGGTCCTTATTACAATATGAAGGACCCCAATAACAACTTGTAGGTTAAAACTATGCAAAATAATGTTTGTGGATGATACGACCCGTTCCGAAAAACTTCCCAAAAATAGTGAAATGAGCAAAATGCCCCTACTTGGTCAACCAGTTGACTTTTGAGCAGTAAGGAATTTCATATTCAATATTGGACTCTATGCGAAGAGCTCGACGATACGAACGCGTCATCGAAGACGAAATCGAATTCAGAGTTGTATCGGGGTCGTTATGGACGAAAACAAATTTTGTGGTGTAGGTGAGCTGCCATGTGGCAGCTGGTGTGTGGTGGTGGAGGATTCTGGAAAGACTAGTTCGGACTTAAAACTCGAACCCCCAAAGTTTCCTCTTCGGGAAACTTCCAAAACCGCACCCCACAAAAACTGCCGAACATTCTTGCTGCCATTTGTCCCTTTTTCGGCCACAGATCGGTGACGATATCAACTGGAAAAAGTTTCCATTCGACCTCAAGAATGTGTCCACGAAGTTTCGACGTCGGAAACAGAGTGGATCACCGCCGGCGAAGCCAAACGTGAAATTTGGACAGCCGAGCTTCTCACCGCCGTCAACTTTTTCCGAACGCCGCCGCTGAACCAGCTTCCCAACGTCCTAGAGAACATCCCCACAAAGTTTCAGCCCAAAATAAGCGCCGGAGAGCCGCCGACGAAGCCAAACGAAACCCGCGAGCGTCTAATCAAAATTTCGGCCAGCACAGGCCGTGGTAAGCTTCAAGACCTTGATTTTTGGATTCCTTGGTTTCCGTAGATGCGTTTTGATATAAAATTCGTCGAATTTGGTTGAGAAATGAAGAAGTTATGGATTTTGGATCTCATCGGAATGGTGCCGCCGGAATCTGGAAAATCCCGCGACGGTAGCAGCGGTGGAGCTGACGTCATCACCGAGTACTGTACACAGACGTGAGTTACTGTTCATTCAAGTTAACTTACTGTTTAATTCCGTTAAAGTTAACGGTAATATTATTCACTGCCGCTAAGTTACTGTTCATAGATGTTGACCAAGTTTGACTGACTACTTTTCTGAGTGGAAACGACGTTCTGGACTCAATGGCGTAGTTCTTTTCGCCGTTTGAATTACGGTTAAACTGGAATGAGCAAATCAAGGAAGGATTAGTGTTTTCGGTTAATGTTTCTGATTTCCGTTATTAATCGTGGATTATTGGGACTGTTAGGTGATCAGATTTCGAGGGATCAGCGTAATCAAACCACTCAGGCAGAAGAGGAGGAAGACGATGATCGCCCGATGTCACTGTGAGTGGACGGGTTTTGGTTTTACATGATTTTGAGCATTCTATGTTTTCGTATATATTTGAGTATGCTTATAAGATGGTTTTGCTGGATATGCATATTGTTGTTAATTTTGTACAGTAGCTGGCATACCTGAGAATTCAGGGGGTTGAATTCCGACTGGGTTCCTAGGCACAGGATGTCCGGGCATTGGTGGTTGAATTCCCCTTGCCCTGACACCCGGACAGTGGCGTTGAATTCCCCTGTCCTACTTACCGACATTGGAGGTTGAATTCCCCTTGTTGAAGTAGATCACGGCCGTAGATTTAATTGTATGATGTTGCCCAGGTTGCCTCTTGTGATTTTCCTACTGTACTTCTGCTGCTTGATCATGATAGCATAAGCTCATATTACTGGTTTTAAACTGTGGGGGTACTATTATGTTTTTTGTAAATGTTTTACACTGCCATTTATTTTTCCCTGTCCACTCACCCTTGTTTTTACGCCCCCTCATGACCTGATACTGTTGAGCACCACTGTGATGAGAGGCAAGTTCAGGATAGCTCTGTCGTGTCCGCAAAGAGTGTGAGTCTCTTTAGCGGTTGCAGTTTGTCAGACTTGTGTACGTTGGTGTTGTATTTCTCCGCCTTCGGGCTATTGTTGTGTAAACCATACTTCTGCTGTAGACGCTCTGATACTTTAGTTTTGTTGTTTGCCATTCTTTCTATCTTTTAGTTGGGTGTCTTGTCATGTTCTTTTGAGTTTAGACTTCGTCACTCTTTGGGGGTGATGGCCGCACCTCCTGGGCCCCACTTTCTGGGACGGAGTGTGTCAGTGGATTTACTCTGCCAAGGTACTTCATTACAATATATGCACTACAAAAAAACTGCACAATGGCCACGGACAAAATCTGTGGCTATGAAGGCTTTATCCGTGCCTAAACGCAAATTAGCCACGGATATCCGTGCCTAATCTCCAATGGGCACGCTACACCCATCCGTGGCTTAACTCGCCGTCCGTATTGCTCATTAGGCACCCCGTTAGTGAACCGTGGGTATAGTCTGGCCACGGATGACCCAACCGTGGCTAGGAAGGAAATTTATTCTATATAGCCACAGATGGTGCAACCGTGGCTATAAAGTTATTTAAATGCTTTTTAGTTGCCACAAATGATTCATCCGTGGCTGAAGAATTAGATGAAAAAAAAAATAAAAATGTCCAGAATTAAAATTGAGCTTATACAACGATAGACAGGAAACAATGTATTTTCGTATTGAATTTCTCTGCAAATGTATATTTCCACTCAAATTAAAATCTTAGAACTAATTCCAATTGAATACAATATTACAAAGGCTATTTCTATACAAATATCTAACAACCTAACACTAGAACAAAGAAAGTCAGCATACTTTGATCATTTGACGGAAGCCTCCATAGACCAGGTAAACATTCTTGTTTTTAAACTTCAGCTTCTTGACTAACTCATCTATGCCAGGAGAAAGCCTGCATTGAATTATACATGTGAAATTTCATTACTTGACGAAACAACTAAGAGCAGATATGACTATGAACCTAAAAGAATACATGCGAAATTTCATATACAGATCATAAAACACGAAAGATTTAGAGAAAAATATAGCTTATTCTCAAATTAATCGCAAAGCCATCCCTTAATCAAGCTCAAATCCAAACCTTCATGAAACTAAAAGCAAATAATACCTTTGCAAAAGCTCCAAACAAAATGCACTCCAAACAAAATGCACTCCAAAATCTGCAAATCAAATGCAAAACCAGTAAGGTTCCAACCAAAACTTAAAGGACAGTCACAGAAAAGAAAAAAAATACACAGAACATTCAACTTTTTGGTTGATGCTATGTAAAAGTCCATAAAGCTACCAATAAACAGACACAGTAATAATAGACATGGAACACAGTGAATGAAAACTATGAGACATAATACTAATAAACAAAAATAATAGCAATAGGACAATAAAGAAACAGATACAACCACACTGGTTCTCGTTGCAGGATGTCCTGCAGTACAACAGTAAAAGCTTGCCTCTATTCTTGCTGCTAAAACCTTGACAAATATCCACTTCCTCAGTGATATTTGTCCTATAGAAGATGATGTGGAAAAAAAGTTACATCTTCAATCATCAGCTAAGGATTATCTTATATTCATAAAGACAACTGATCAAACATGTAAGGTTATAACATGATGACTTTGTAGGATTCCCAGCAGTAGAAGTAAAACTAGTAAGGAAAAAAGCTGAACCTTATCGACATGAGGATGAGATGCCAAAGGAGCACCAGCTCCAGACAAGTTCTGAAATTGATTGATAACATGATGATAGGCATACAATATGCAAAAGTAATATAAGAGCTGAATAAAGTACATATGAACCAAAGAAGACATACACAGATGCCAACTCGGACGGCTTTAATATTGCAGCACACCCAGCAGCCAAGGCAGGAGCAACGTCAATACCAGTGCACCACGTCAATACCAATTCAGATAACGTTTTGCATTGAGGGTCACATGATTAAGGCAAAACAGTTTTTAGTTGGCAAGAAGTAAACCTTGAATTTTGTATTTCTCATGCAATTGAGCTTTAGCTGTGTGTAGTTCGAGGTAGTGAAGCCACTGCATAAAATTTTAATAATGTCACAGTAATGCCACTAACATAGAAAAAATTACAGAAGGTGTTTGTGCAAACAAGAGGGAACGTTACCTTTGTTGCAGAAGAGACGGATAAAATGAGTATCGTAATCTCAATATTTACTACTGCTCATAAAGAAAAGGGGCCAAGCAAGATGAAATCAAAATCAATTTCACCAACTCAAAAGACAGAGTTATTCCCTCTCCACATTCT
This sequence comes from Spiraea crenata, assembly GCA_033992175.1. Lineage (NCBI taxonomy): Eukaryota > Viridiplantae > Streptophyta > Magnoliopsida > Rosales > Rosaceae > Spiraea > Spiraea crenata. The sequence continues at coordinate 8,579,754 of JAVBHV010000079.1, read as the reverse complement.
ATCATTAGTTGTCAAGATTCTTCACCAACTCAAAATCAATGTACAGGAAACTACAGATTATAATCTCTGAAGAGCCAGGGTAGGTTCCATCATATCTGATCATATATGAAAAGCCTGTATGGTTGAGTTAACATGACCAAAGTAAAATACCTGAAGAAGCAACTCATTCTTTGAGTTAAACAAAAAGACACTGAAAGATCTGTGAAGCAAATTTTCAGCTTCAATCTTTTCCATCAAGTGACCTGTGGTTCACGGAAGCATTAAAATTTGAGAAATCAACGAACAGTTCTACAAGAAAGATCACCACAGGACCTCTGACTTAGATAACTATTCATAATTACTAGATGTATTGGGCTAGTAGTTGAAAATATAAATGAGCGACCCCGTGAGGCAACCATAAACTATAAACTATTAAATAATGTTGGACCTCCAAAGCTGCCGCCAAATATCTTGATAGGATTCAAACAAAATCATGGTCCAACCTATACATAAGCATTGCTCCAAGTTAAATCATCAGCACAGTGTATAGACTGAGTAGAACAGATATAACTACAAACCTCAATGAGGGTCATTTTATCTAAGCCGCCTCGAGCTATTTTATCCGATTCATTGTGCGGAACTGATATCTGAAATTCAAGGGGCAAAAGGTCAACTAAATGCAACAAGATTAAGAATCTGCACAACCACTTTATTGGCTACCACAGAGCATGGATAGTTTGTCATATGCGCTTCTATAAGCCAAGGTTTCATGTTAAGCAAATTATGGAAACATTACCAGAATTCACTAAGAATTTCACAGATGGCCCATTGGGACTTTTTGACATCCACTGGTAAAGATCTTTCCCCTTCCTGCACTGTAGTCCAGAGACAACACAAATAAAAGTACAAATCAGAACATAGAAAACCGGAGACAATCAGTAACTTTAATTTCCTAATAGCCCTACGAGATACTCAATTTGAAGAACTAGATTTAAACACCAATAGATCAATCAACTCCTTAACCACTGGTGTCACATATTAAATCTACAACTTTATAAACATCAGATACTCAAGCTTTAGCTATCACAGTAAAATCCCAATTCCCGCATTAAACCCTAAATTACAGCTCTTAACAAACCAAAACACTCAAATAACTTCAACCAAATCAAAAACCACCCTAAAAAACCCAAATCCCCAATTACCTTATTGTGCATTAAAATTGCACAACCCGGCTCGAGCTGGTCCTTGTCAACAAAGGACAAAATCCCAACATAATACACATTCATTTTCTATTCAATCCTCTTTTTCTTTCCTGCATTTTCTCACCAACCAAACACATTACATACCAAATTCCAAGTGCGGTGTCGACACCGCCGACGGAAACATCAAACTCGAACCAAAAATGACAAAATTCACACTAACCCATCCACACACATTCCAAATTACAAAACCCACATTCCAATTCAACCAAAATTTTTTCACAAATATTCAAACTTTCTCACCTGTCTAGACCCCAATTGCTGATTCTCGAAGGTTGCGGCGACTCGCTTGGGATTTTGAGATGAGCTTGAAACGGCTTGGACGGTCTTGGGCTCGCACGGCTTGGAGAGGAGGCGGAGAGATGTCGAATGCGAGTTGGAGGATGCGAAGATAGACTTGTCGCCGGCGTGACCTTACGCTTCCAGATCTGTGGAAGTGAGGACAGAGATCTAACCTAGGTTTTGCAGAGAAAGGAAAGAGATAAGATGAGAGTTTGGGAAAGAAAAGAGGTAAGAGGAGACAGAGAAACGTGTGAGGGTAACGAGCGTCCAGGATAGGCATGGTATTATTATTTTGTTTTGTTAGCCACAGTTAGAAGAAATCTGTGGCTAAAACAACACAAATTCTAATATAATATTTGTTCAGCCACAGTTTTGGTTGAACGTGTGGCAAAAATTTGAATTTCCCACATGTTAGAGTGTGGGTAAAAGCTTATACCCACACTTGACAATCAAGTGTGCCTAATTGAAAATAGAGAGGCACCAAACTTAGTGGTGCCTAAGTTTTGGTGGCTATTGTGCAAATTTCTTGTAGTGATGGTAGAAGAATTACAAAATATATATGAAGTCCTCCTAGAAATTACAAAGCCAAGGTCATCAATTACACTGCCAATGTGCTCTATTACAAGATCTCTTACTTATGCTACTAATTACAATAGGAAGGTCCCCAATTACAATTTGTAGGCTCTGATTTACACAGTGAGGTTTGTATAGGGTATAAGGAGGATTTATTGTGCCAAGCTAATAAGTTACGCAATCAAGGTGCTTTGTTACATCGTCTCTTATATATGCTCCTTATTAAGGACATCAATTACAATATGAAAGTCATTATTTACACGGTGAGGTTTGAGAGGTTATTTTACAAGATCTCTTACTTATGCTACTTCCTAATTACAATATGATGGTTCCCAATTACAACATCTCTGATATGATGCTGCCAGCGATGTGAAAAATAGCCCCTCCAGGTTCTTCTAAAAAATGATGCTGCCAGCGACGTGAAAAATCAGATCGCTATCTAGGGGTGTAAATGAGCCGAGCACCAAGGTGCTCAAGCTCGGCTCGCACAAAATTTCTAAAGTTCAAGCTCGGCTCAAGCTCGCATAAACTTTATAGATGAAAGCTCAAGCTCGGCTCTATAAAAAATTACGAGCTCGAGCTTAGTTCGGCTCGGCTCATTTACGATGCGAGCTCAAACAAGCCGAGCTTTTGATCGAGCCCTCGGCTCGGCTCGTTGAGCTCATTTGTAAAAACAGTAATTAAAATAAACAATTAGAAATTGAAAATAAGTACAAATTATAACGAAAATTAAACCTCACATAACAAAACTTAAGAATTTTTTTTTTTTAGTGCGGCAACCCAATTGGAGGCTAGGCCCTCACGCTTTTGTCCAAAATAAAGAAAACAAACATCATAGTTCTAACATAAATGTAAAATACAGAATACTAGATCCGCATAAAGCAACTTGGAGCACTTTGCAGGTTGTATTAAATTACGAGCCGAGCGAGCTTTAATGAACGAGCCGAGCGAGCCGAACTTGAGCTGGCTCATAAATATATGAGCTTCTCATGAGCTTTATGAGTCGAGCACCCCAAAGCTCAAGCTCAGCTCACTTTTTAAATGAGCCTAAAAATAAATTCATGCTCAACTCATTTCTGTAACGAGCAAGCTTGAGCGAGCCGAAAACGAGCTGAGCCCGAGCCGAGCCCGAGCAGCTCGAGCATAGCACAGTAGATGGACTCGCCAATCGTAAAACAAGTACCAAAAGACAGCCGAATCTAACCAGTGTATGGCCAAGAAGAGAAAATAACAAACTGCAAACTCATCGCTTTACCTTGCCATTCCGCCCTTGTAGCCTCCCTCGTAGCCGTTGCATGATTCCTCACTTGTATCAATCTCAATTTGCACCTGCACTATCTTTGTTTCGAGATCATCGATTTCTTCAGGTTGACTATCAAAGTTGGGCTCTCACATTCGCACATGGTTCACGTAGAGCAATTGGCTTGTGCGGGAGATGGCTTGACGAATTCGCAGCATCCATAGAACAAGGTGAATTTCAACAATGACCTAGTGCACTTTTACACATGCTCTCTACCCCAATGACAATATCTAGCTTATGATTTACACAGTGAGATTCGTATGAAGAGGATTTACACTACCAAGTTGGTCAATTACAACATATGCTAAGGGAATTAAACCATATGTATAGAAATACAAGAATTAAAACACCAAGGTGAATCAATTACACTGCCAAGGTGGTCTTTTACAAGATCTCTTACATGCTCCTTATTACAATATGAAGGTCCTCAATTATAATATGTAGGTTACAATTTACACGGTGAGGTTCATAGAGGGTATAAGGAATATTTACATTGCCAAGGGAATCAATTACACTGCCAAGGTGGAATTTTACAATATCTCTTACATGCTCCTTATTCCAATATGAAGGTCCCCAATTATAATATGTAGAGTACAATTTACACGGTGAGGTTCATAGAGGGTATAAGGAATATTTACACTGCCAAGGGAATCAATTACACTGCCAAGGTGGAATTTTACAATATCTCTTACATGCTCCTTATTACAATATGAAGGTTCCCAATTATAATATGTAGGTGACAATTTACACGGTGAGGTTCATAGAGGGTATAAGGAATATTTACACTGCCAATGGAATCAATTATACTGGCAATGTGGAATTTTACAATATCTCTTACTTGTGCTAGTTATTACAATATAAAGGACCCCAAATCCAATGTATAGGTTATGATTTACACAGTGAGATTTGTAGAGGGTATAAGGAAGAGTTACACTATCAATGTAGTCAATTACAACATATGGTAAAGGATTACAATGACAAGCTAATCACTTACACAATCAAGGTGCTCTGTTACAGCGTCTCTTATACATGCTCCTTATTATAATATTAAGGACCACAATTACAATATATAGGCAAGGATTTACACAGTGATGTTGGTATAGGGTCACTAGGCCACGAAATGGAATACATAACACTTGAGAGATAACAAAATCTTTGTAAACTGTAATCTTTGCTCATAGACAACACTTTGGTCTATTTTCATTATATAATGTATACACAAATCAAGAATAAATATACGAGAGACAACGAGGTTGAGAGAAAGTGTTGTCTAATTCAAAACCAAGGAACTAAATTTCAACCTAAATCCCGAAATTTCGGGATTTTTGGGGTACCGAAGTTTGAAACGAGGGACGTTTCGATATCACCGGAAAAAGCTGAAATTTCGATGTTTTCGGTGATTTCGGTTGAGTTTCGGTGAAATTCCGATAGTTTTGAACGAATTTCAATGAAAATAGGTGATGATTTGGAAGAAATTGGCGAAGTGCAGCCGCTGGTTTTGTGTGCAGCGGCGTCGGCGAAGTCGAGGTATTGGGGAGGAAGAAAGACATTTTTGTAATTTACCCAAGTTTTTGGTCACTTTCGTCATTTTGGTAATGGGGATGAATGGTAGAGAGGGTTGCACGTGTCCTAAACTGAGCACGTGTCTTACACTTATCTATGGTAGAGAGGGCTGCACGGCCACTCATTTTTCATAAAGGAACGACAAAAGTGTTTAGATTGTTGGGTTTTTATGGTACTATATCCTAAAGTTTAATTTCCTTTTTATTATATCACAAATAACAATAAGTATATCAAAATGCCTATCAATTAAATTACTATAAAGAAGTAAAAAAAAGTAGAAGTTATTCTAGATAAAAAAATAAAGTTGTATTTATAATTTCATTTCTTATTATTAAGTTTAGTAGCATGCATAATGTCAATTTTTATAGTTTTCGAGCATACAAAAGGTTGAGGTATATGTTATTTGTTAATTGAGTACACTACTAGTTGATTTTAGAGCTTAAAGAAAGTAGAGATATTAATTCATAGATTTTCTAGCATGTTTTTTTTCTTTTTTTTTTTTTTAATAAAAATTTAACAATAGAAGTATTTTTTTTAATTTTTTTTTGAAAAAGGAAATTTTTTCCTTGTTCAAAACACGGAAGGAACTATTCATCATTTTTTAACCTTCTCTCTCCTCTCTTCTTATTTTTCATTCGCGTGTTCTCTCCTTTCAACCTTCTTCTCTCTTCTTTCAACCTTCGCTCTCTTCAACTCTTCAAAACTGACCTCACCAAAACCGAGCTGAATCTTACTCTCTCAACTCCTGAGAATCCACCCTTGTTCTTTCTCCGGCGTCATATTCTTCTCGCGTGATGAACCAAAACTCTCCATCTCGCATCCTCTTTTTCTTCCTTGGTTCGTTCTTCATGGGTTTTCATGGTGAAGTCATGGCTGGTTCAAACTTCGAACCCAAAATTATCCCTTATTTGGTTTGTTCTTCATGGGTTTACACACGGCTATTCGTGAGATTGGAATTCCATGTTCAATTTTCGTTCATCTTCTTTCCAATTTCAGATCTAATTTTCTAGGGTTTTGAGCATTTTCAACTTTATTGCAAATCTGGTGTGAGAATGATTGAGTTTCTTAATTTTTTTTTCTCGTGATGTTAGGGCCTCAAGGGAGAACGACGGGGACGATGAACAAAGTCGGCATTTGCAAAACCCTTCACCTCTACCCCCAAATTAGCAGAACATAAACTGGTCTCTTTCTGTGACTTACCTACTCCAGTAGGCCTGGATATTGGTGTGTGGTCACTTCGGCTGACTCGAACTCAAAAAGCAGACGAAGATGGAGGCCAGAGATAGGCTGTTGACTTGACCGACAACTCAACTTCTCCTTCTTCCCCCGACGTCCCCGGCCCGCCCGGCTTCTATCGCACCTCCGCCGAATAGGTTCGATTCTTCTTCATCATATTTGAGTTTTTGAATCTGTGAATGTTTTGATTTTGGGATTTTTCTTAGCTGATTGGATTTCGGTTTTTTGGTTTTTCTGTAGGATGATTCAACTGTGAGTCCCTAGAAGAAGGACGCTGAATCCACTTGAAAATCTCAGATAAATTTTTTATTTTTAGGGTTAAAGATTGTGCCTCTACATACCTTTGGTTTCGATGATTGTTTTTGCCTTGACGCTGTTTTTGATTTTTGTGAATTATTGTGGAATGCCAAGTTACATTACCTAAAGGCATTGTTGAACTTAGTTTCTTTCTCATATTGTGTTTATTAGATTGTTTAATCATTTGTGTCTTAAAGCAAATTATATCTAGACTCTGCTTATTGCTCAATCCGTGCTTTATTATGTGCTTGTCTTAACCAATGTAATTCTGATGTATTATATTTCTTACAACTCTTATGATATATTGTAATGTTAATGTAATGATTATTGTATGTTTCATGAGACTCACATTAAGTATTCCACAATAACATTTAAGATATTATGCTAATTGATAGTTTAGTGGAATGCAAAACACGCATTCTTCTCCCTTATGTATATAAAAGTTAATCCATGTGAACAATGTTGCATAGCTGAAGTGTTAAATTACATTATTTGTTGATTTTAGAGCCTATAGCAAGTAGAGATATTAATTTATAGGTGTCACTACAAAAAATAGGGCATATAGTGGCGGTAAGATTTGCCTCTATAGAAGCTAATAGAGGCAGTTAAACAAGGAAATCTGCCCCTATTAACTTGAGCGGCGGAAAAGGCAAATGCCTCTAAAAAGAGCGCAACTAATAGTATTTAGAGGCGGATTAAGCCAATTTCCGCCTCTATTGTTTTTGCTGACACGTTGGCAATCAAGGTTCCGCCCCTATTGTTTATGATGCCACGTTGGCAATAAAGGCATTAGTGGGGAAAGCTTCCGCCCCTATTGCTATTTACCATTTAAAAAATTATGAAAATATCTAAATCAAATTCATTGCTTTAATTGTGCATTCATTCCTCTTTTAATATAGATTAAATTCGGCCAAAATGTATTCATCTAAACTCAAAATAAAATTCAAAACTGTTATCTGCAGATTGATATATACAAATTCATAGAAGATGAATGATTCATATAAACTCATACTTATCTTATTCATATATGAAATTACACCGATACATCAAGAAGTAGAAAGGGTAGTACAATGGAATTACAAAACACTAAATCTAATCAAGACTTCATCATCACTCCGAGCAAAGAAATGATGTAATCTGCCCCTCCATCATTCCTGTGAATAAACAAAAAAAAAAAAAACAGATTAGTTTCATTTTAAAGAGGGAAGAATTTTTTTATTTTGACTTCAGATTGTTCATAGACCTGGGGAGACATATGCTTTGATTCAAAGGGAAGAAGAAGAATGCAACAAGATTTCTAAACAAAAACAAACTCCATATCCAAATCCAAATCCAACCAAACTAATTAGTCAATAAAGATAAAATGGTAACGAAAAGCACCTTTAACTTTGAAGATCTGAGATTTCGAAATTTTAATTTCAAGAACACACCTACACCATCAAAGCACAAAAACTCAAATATATTGATTAACCAACCATATAATAGATCAAATAATAAAGATCTATGTAAACCAAATGACTTACAATCCGTAGGAGATGGAATAGAGAATAACTACAAAGAATCGAAAGAAATGAATGTGGGAACCGTTGTGTGGGGAGGAACTGAGGCGTGGGTGAAGATTTGAACTGTTTTTGGAGAGATGAGGAATGAAATGCGGCTAGTGGTGAGGAGATGATGGAAATTTAACAAAAGAAGAAGAGAGAGGACGCAACTAGGGTTTCAGTATTAGGGGCGGCTATTAAAAAAAATAAAAAATGACTCAATAGAGGCGTTTATTTTCACCCCTAATGAATTCAACTTTTTAGGGGCGTTTATATCTGCCTCAAAAAATATTTATAGAGGCCAATACATTTCCGCCCCTAATTGATAAGTAATAGAGGCAAATGCCATTTTCCGCCCTAAATTAAACGCCCCTAAATGTCCCATTTTTTGTAGTGTGTTTTTTTTGTTTTTTTTTTTTTTTTTTTTTTTTTTTTTTTTTTTTCTTAGGAATAAATTTTTTTTTTTTTTTTTTTTTAATTTTTGTTCACGAAATTGAAAAGGAAAACGAAACTTTGAACCTTGGTTTTAACCTATTGGATGGCATTTGATGCTATTCTGTTCTTTGTTTAAGACCTGGATTCAAGTGGATTGTTGTTTTATATTTAGATGATTTGGGGTGACTGCCATCTGATTTTGAGTTTTTTTTTTTTTTTTTTTTTTTTTTTTTTGAACAATGCATCAAATAGAAAAGCCCGAAGGCAGGCCCAAAGGGGGACCAAACCCGCACAAACCGAGAGTCCAAGAAGGACCCGGGCAACAATGCCCCAAAAACTACAAGCAAGAAAGACAGAAAACAAGGAAAGAACGCCAGAAGCTCCATGAATTCCGCCCAAAAAGCAGCAACTTCGGGAGGATAGGGAAGGCCATCAGAACACAGAACGTGCACCAGAGCAGATGGTCGATGATCCTTCCAGATCCCCAAAAACATCCCTCTCCTAGAAAGCGAGGCGATAGAGTCAGCCATACAATTCGCTTTACGGGAAATCCAGTTGAATTCGACCTTCAAGAAAGAATGTTTCAAATCCCATATTTGTTGAATGATGGGGAATATTGTCCATGGGCAAGAAGAAACACGACGATCCAGAATTCGAATAGCAAGCTGGCAATCCGATTCAATAACCACAGAGGTTATCCCATAATCCTTAGCTAAAACCAATCCATCACTGATAGCAATAGACTCTGAAAAAATGGCAGAAGATGCCTTAATTTGAGACCCCATACCACCAACACAAATGCCTCTCCAGTCCCGTAGCACAGCCCCAATACCAGCCACCGAAGTAGAAGATAACCAAGAAGAATCAGTGTTGATCTTGATTAAATTAGGAGGAGGTGGAAACCAAGTAGAAGGGTGGGCAATCAAAGAGTCAGAACTCACCTTGAACGGAGGCTGCACTACTGGTCTAGACTTGAAATTATAATTCCAGCTAACGTGTTTGCAGTACACTTTTGTACTCATTCTGTTCAGGAGTTTGCATTGTTAGATGAAATAGTAGAGAACTAAAATTGTTTCATATTTTATACAAACACTTGAAGATGTATGTATCTCATTAGGGCGTGCAAAGAACTCGAAATAAATTATCAAGTGGTTACTATTGAGCTTAGTTGTAAATCTTTATCACCTGAGAAAACCTTGTGCAAATATTTGAGACATTGGAATTTTTCTTACTTTTGACAATTGATGTGATTTTAACAGATTGCTTCTGAAGGACTCAAACATAGGGTGTTTGAGGTATCACTTGCTGACCTTCAGGGTGATGAGGAACATGCTTACAGAAAGATGCGGCTGAGATCTGAAGATGTCCAAGGAAGGGTTGTCCTTACCAATTTCTGGGTATGAACTGAAATGTTATGCCCTTTATTCCTTTATTTTTCCTTTTTAAGGAAAAGAAAATTGGCACCTGTGTTACTGAAATGTAAGCTGGTTATACTGATCTCTTTATTAATGGTGTATTAAGTGCGTGTGTTACTGAAATGTTTATTGTTTTAAGCATAGTTGAAGTGTTTGTTTGGCAGACCATGACATAATACTGCATTCGCTTTGTCAGATTCGCCGCAAGATGAGGGAGATCATGGTCGCCCAAGCTGCATCTAGTGATCTAAAGGAATTGGTCCGCAAGTTCATTGGTGAGAGCATTGGTAAAGAGATTGAGAAGGCGACTAGCAGCATCTATCCTCTACAAAATGTATTCATTCGCAAAGTGAAGATTTTGAAAGCACCCAAGTTCGACCTTACCAAGTTGATGGAGGTATGCAAACCAAGTTGCAAATGACTTATGCCATAGTGATTCCTAGAGAAGATGAGTTCATAATTGATTTCAATCCCGCTCATTTCATATGGGCATTCATTACCTTGAACTTCTCATATTTTTGACTTGCACTAACTTACTTTAAACATATTTTGAGTTTGTAGGTCCATGGTGGTGATGATCAGGGTGCGAAGGTTGAAAGGCCTGCTGAAGAAGCAGCTGTGCCTGAGGTGCAGCAAGAAATTGTCAGTGCCTAAGTGCCAATAACTTTGTTTTCTTCTATGTAGATTTGTTCAATTTATGTTTCTTGTTCTCGGGGCTCCTTATTTGTGTATTCTTTTTTTTTTTTTTTTTGTTTGCGCGTGGTTGTTCGTGGTTTCTGTTTTTGGTCTGGGGGGGGTGTGTGTGTCTTTTTTTTTTTTTTTTTTGTATATATAGGAAGATTTGTTTGTTTGTTATATATGTGTTTTTTTTTTGTGTGGGTGGTTGTGGGAGATATTTTTTTTTTTTTTTTTTTTTTTTTTTTATGGTGATATTTGGTTTTCTTTTTGTCTCCCGCTTTTTTTTTTTTTTGAAAAAATTTTTATACTACAAAAAAAAAGGGGGGGGGGGGGGGGGGGGGAAAAAAACCCCCAGGGGGGGGGCTTTTTTTTTCTTTACTGGTAATCATACATAAACAGGAAAATGTTGCAGTAATAATGAATTGCTAAGCCTTAGAGATAGAGAATCGTTAGTAAGAGAGAATAGAATAACTGAATAGAAGAGAGGTGTGTTTGTCCTCCTTCGTAGTGCCTTTATTTATAGGGAAACAAGCTAGGGTTTCCACCAATCCCAATAGGAATGGGCTTTAGGTAATACAAAGTCCATCAGGGTTTCCTACTTCTAGTTTACACAATCATACTGGAATAAAGATTCCTACAACACTCCCCCTTGAGTGTGGAGAACTCAAGAAGTAGGCGCATTAGATCTTCGGACAAATAGCGTAGGCGGTTGATGAAGTCGTTGCGGCAGGCACTCGGAGGAACATGAGTCAACGGGGAATCCATGGGAAGAATGCTAACACTAAAACCTTGCTAAAGGAAAACCCAATGGGAAAAACCAAAGGCGAAGGGGAAAAAGTGAGCATGCATTTGTCGACACTAAAAGCGTACAGAGGTATGACCAACCCGATGTGGGTGCCTCGTTAAAAACCCTACCAGGCAACAAAACCCAGTGGGAAAAAGTTGTCCTGTGCTAAGGGGAAAAAGAGTACATTAAGGTCAAGTGAGTATACTTCAGGATACTCCCCCTGAATTCGACAATGCTCCCCCTGAAGAATACAAACGTTGTAAATCAAATAGTAAACGCAATCCAATACCTCGAAGAAGCTTCTGGAAAGGTAGACTTATAAAGATTTGGTGAAGATATCCGCGAGGTTGTCTTCGGGAACAAATCTGCTTGACTTCAAACTTCTGATGCTTTTGCTGATGTATGAAGTAGAACTTCAGGGCAATATGCTTAGTGGTGTTGCCTTTCATGAATCCCTTCTTCAATACAAGCGGCATTGTCTTTATGGAGAATCGTGTCGACTCTACTGACATAAGACAAAGCACAAGTATGTATGTGCTCGATAATGGATCAAGCCAAATACACTCACGCGTGGCCTCATGTAAAGCAATGGGCTCGGAGTGGTTTGAAGAGGTGGCAACAAGAGTCTATTCCATAGATCTCCAAGATATTGCGGTATTCCCTATGGTAAAGACATAACCAACTTGGGAACGTGCCTTGTGCGGGTTTGATAAGTAACCAGCTTCAGCATAACTAACAAGGCAAGCATCACTTCGTGGATCTAAGAGGGGTAATCCATCATGGGATGCGTAGGGATAAGACTATCCCATATTCGCAGTACCTTTACGGGTAGCGAAAGAGGTCTTTAGTACCAATTCAGTGGTAGTGTGTAGACGCATCGCTTAACCAAGCTAACGCGTTCACAACAAATGAGATGTCCGGCCTAGTGCATTGAGCTAAGTACAATAAACGCCAATTGTACCTCGATATGAGACTTCGGGCTCCAATATCGGCTCATCATCCTCCATAGTACGGTATGGATCATACTAGGCATCTAGCGAACGGACAACCGTGGGTGTACTCGAAGGCATCGCTTTATCTCCAATGAAACGACGCAACATCTTCTGGATGTAATTCGATTGATGCACGATGATGCTATCAATTCGATGCTCGAGCTTCAGGCCGAGGTAGTATCGAGTTATCTCAAGTTCTTCAGGAACTTTCATGTATATCTTAAGATCCCAATAGAGATATGTAGTAACCACATTCATGAGCTGCATATTCAGTTCTTTGGAAAACTACCAAACTGATAAGGTAGTGGAACGTGTAACATCCTTTGCATGGGAATATGTTTCCTTGTAATCAATGTAAGGGCAAATGAGAGGAGCCTTTCACCAGAAGGCGTGCATTATATTGCACTATTTTCATTCTTCTCATTATGCATCCTTACGAACGCCACATGTAACCTACAGGGCATCACATTGGGAAGTGTGGGAACTACAGGTCCAAACACTCTTCGGTTTACAAAGGAATATAATTCAACATACATTGTTTCTTTCCATTTGACCAATCAGTTCAACGTTGTGCTTCATCAACGGAACGCGGTTCGATATCGTCGCACTTTGTGATTCAGTGGCCACTGCTTTAAGCAAAGATATCATCGATGATAATCTCATCTTGATTCCACAACCTCATCCGGACCGAGAATCTTCTGGTTCTCGGGAGTTTTGGATTTGGGGTATCACCCTGGGATGTCTCCCAGGACACTTCCATAATCCTGCGCAATTCATGAGTTTGGATCGACTGAGATGGCGATAGGATTCGATTGTGCCATAGTTCTCCTCTTCTGGGGAGTGAATCCTTCGAACCGAATCTGCCTCGCTTCTGGCCGAAGGCAGAGGATTGGCTAGCCGCCGATGTATTCCGTTCGTCAGGAATGGAACGTCATACGGGACGTTGCATCCTTCGGGGACGTTTCATTACAGGCTTGTTTGCAGCTGGTATGTATGATCTCGTCACTTGTTTTCGGGGATCAGGACGAGACAGAGTGGGTAAGTCCACGTCAATTCACGCCGTTCTTCAGGAACGTTGACGTTCTTTCCTCCCCCTAACGGCGGGAAGACTGTCTCATCAAAGTGACTATCCGCAAATGTTGCGAGAAAGAGATCGCCTGTTAATGGCTTTGTAAAAGCACATAATAGATGGGAATCCATTCCTAATTGAGGACCCATATTGGTACGTTGCGGCCGCGCAACTGGCACATAAACTGCACACCCAAAATTGCGTAAGTACGGCGAATCATGCTCGTACCCAATATCCAACTGTAACGCTTAACAAGAGTGGGTGGAGATGGGCCTCAGGCAGACCAATATAGCTGCATGCAGAATTGCATAGTCCCACGCAGAAATGGTCGGACCCGGGCCTGCCCGGCCAGTCTGACTTGTGTTTCTGCGAGACCATTTGGAGTATGAACATAGGGAATTGCATGTTAATCTCAATCTTAAGGGATTGCAATAATCATCGAAAAACCTTCGATATAAACTCTCCGGCGTTATCCAGTCTTCCGGACTACAACAGATAACTAGGGTGGTGAGCCCTCAATCAAAGCCAGGAGTTTAGCAAATGCAGCGTTTCGTGTGGACAAAAGACGTGTGACCAACGAATTGGTACATCAACCAAAACCATGAAATCTTTATATGGTCCGTGTATTGGTTGGAATGGTCCACAAATATTCCCTTGAATCCACTGAAGAAAAGAAGGAGTGCTTAAAGTATCTTTGCAAGGGATGGTCGAGTATTCAACTTTCCCAATAGTCATGCTTGGCATAAGGTCTTAATGTTATGGACCTTATTCGACATTAGGGGATGTCCGCGTGATTCTTCCAGAATCCGGGTCTTTATGTCGTGACCAGGGTGTCCCAAACGGTCATGCCAAAGCGAGGAAGCATCAATTTCGGCGGACTTCAGGCCGGCCACATGATGTGCTTCTATAGAGCGAATGGTTGTGCGATACAATCCATTAGGTAGGCGCTCTAACTTTTCCAATATACGTTTTTTGACGTATAGGAAAGATTTAATGCAAAGATAGTCCTTTCCATTCTCTTCAGAGGTTTCAGTGTGGTAATCGTTCATTCGAATATCCTTAAGACTCCATAACGTTCTTCGGGAACCATGTGAGTGTAAGGCCAATATAGGTCTTCGTTTAGGTATGAAGTTAGAAATATATATCCATTCGGGGATATATCTCCATTCAGGGAGTATCTCCATTCAGGGAGAATAATGTGCATATGTGATCGCACAGTCTACCAGACTACTAACTTCCCACTAAGCATACCATAACGTGAATTAATTGAAATCGGTCACATAATTTAGGAAACTGCAGGTTCCAGTTGATTCAATTAATTGATATTCAAGAACGATGTTCACATACTAAAACTAACACCAAAACTTGGACTTAGATTCTAACGGGAATCAGTACTCTCAAGTTGTTTCGACTAAACGAAGCCGTTCCATGTCTCATTGGTTGCCTATCAAAAGGGTACTCACCAACGACATTGATGGGGGCACGACAGGTGCGCGATCAATGGTTGTACCACAATAGTGATAGCATATGATTGGCTAATCTTGGGTAGGTTGAGCCTTCCCCTAATGTCCACTCACGCCATTATTCATTCTTCAGGAATGATCTTATCTCCCCCTAATGGTGGGAGGGCATTTGGTCTAACCCGGGTCGGCCCAGCCGATCAGACATGTGCCAAAGGATAGCGGTTTGAGCTTCAGAAATCGCTTAGCATTTGCTTCAGGAAAAGGGAGCGTTTCGAGCGAGTGGATACAAGTATGTTGTTCTTTTCAGCAAACAACAAAGTAGTAACCAGATCTAAGGACTTGGTAACCTTTTGCTCTCTATATTGCTACTGCAGGAGCACATTAGAGGCAAGATCTTCTGCATGAGATCATTCTTGGTCAAGTCGTCCTTGTAAAGCTAAAGGAAAGGTCAGATTCCACAAACTTTATAACTATACTCAATCATAGACTTCAAGTCATGAGAGCATGAGTTTTGCCAATCATGTCTTGCTTCAAGCAAGTACGTAGATCATCTTCGGGTGATCAATATGTGCTTCCAGCGTCCTTACTTCGGGTAAGGAGGGAACACGTTGTGTTAGTAGAGCTTTAGACAAAGTCTACAGTCAACAACTTAAGAACTTCAAGTTCTATGACATGGTTTCAGGTTGTAACATGCAAACTTCAGGTTTTATAACATGTAACGTTGAGTCATAGACTCATAGCATATAACTTCAAGTTATAGCGCATAACTTTGGGTTATGACTTGTGTGGTGATGTTTTAGGAACTTCAGGTTCGAAACTTCAGGTTTCTATGGTGGTCCATGCTCGAAACTTCAGGTCGAGACTTAATATGAACTTCAGGTTCAATTGTACCTGCAATTTCAAACGAATACAAATATACGAAAGGAAATGCAAGGAAACAAATAAACAAACAATGTGTGGATATGCAGGACCAAGTATGTTAGTAATGCTTATTAACTTCAGGTAAAAGCATCTACGAATAGTAAAATTCAAGAACTTCAGGTTCTATAACATTACTTGGACATAACATGCTAACTTTGGGTTACAACATGTTATGTTTTACTATAGCGTATAACTTCAGGTTATACCTTATAACTTCAGGTCATGATTCGTATGATTACGTTTTTAGGAATCTAGAAACTTCAGGTTTCATATTTCACATATACTCGAAACTTCAGGTTCGAGGTTTTCCTAATGAACTTCGGGTTCATGTAATCCTACATATACACACATATACACACACACACACACACACACACACACACATATATATACAAATATTTCAATAGAAACATAAACAACTGATGGTCTAGGATCTTCGGGATCCGTTTTGATACGCTAAAGCAACTTATTGGGCTGCGCAACTGAGCATATGGGCTTCAGGCCCACTGGGTATCAAAACATAGGTCTGCTGGACCAAGGGCTTGTGAAGGCCCATTGCTGAACAAGAGGAAGAGGGCTGCAAGGCCCGGGTCTGCTGGCTGCAGAAGCCCAGATCCGTTGGGGCAAGCCCAACCTGCGATTGCCAAAGCCCAGGGGCAAAGCCCAAAGGCGGCTGCCAAGGCCCAGGCGGATCAGGCCCAATGGGTCGAGCCCATGGGTGTTGGGCCGGTTCTTGGGTGAACCGGGTCTGGACCTGGTCAGGCCCGGTCTGTCTGACTGTGAGGAAGGGATCGGCGGCGCGGCTCTCAGCGCGTCGCGTCGGCGAGTGGCTGAGCAAGCGGAGCTCTACTCGGCGACTCCGTCGCGCGCTATGGTGGCCTTCAGGCCCCACAACGGCGGCGCGGGAAGGGTCTGAAACGGAATTCCCGATTGGAAAATCGAGGAACCCGTGGAAACGGCGACGGATTCCGGCGGAGGATCTCGGCGGCTGGCATCTTGGAAAACGCGTGATCGAACCGAGCTCGGCTCCGGGTCGATCGGCCTTGAATCGGAGGGTTTCGGCGGCGGCGGGGTCGGGTGGCGATAAACCCGATTGAAAACGAAACGGGTTTTCGGGTTTTTGGCGACAGAGCGGGCCGGCGACCCTTCAGGGGTGGCCGGCGGCTCTTCGGCGACGTCCAGGCGTCGGCGACGGCTTCAAGGCATCGGAGGCGGCGGCGGAGCGCGACGAAGCTCGCGGCTTCTGGGCGAGGTGCGCGTGTCGTTCGGGGGCGGCCCCCGAACAGTTTGTTTGGGCGCTGCCGCGTTCGGCAGTGGCTGCCGAACCTTGTTTAGAAACCCTAATCCGATTTTCCTTCTTTTGTTCAACATATTTTTTCAACCATATCCAACTTGATAATTTGCAATACATAATCAACTCATCAAATCACAAAATTAAAAAGGTAAAATCATATTTACTTGGTGATTGGATTCGGTTGGATGAACGGTAAATTTCGTGAACTCTCGAACGGGGATTCGTCAATCTCCAAACGCGCAGCAGTAGAACTTTCGTGCTGATAACGTGTTGCAGTAATAATGAATTGCTAAGCCTTAGAGATAGAGAATCGTTAGTAAGAGAGAATAGAATAACTGAATAGAAGAGAGGTGTGTTTGTCCTCCTTCGTAATGCCTTTATTTATAGGGAAACAAGCTAGGATTTCCACCAATCCCAATAGGAATGGGCTTTAGGTAATACATAGTCCATCAGGGTTTCCTACTTCTAGTTTACACAATCATACTGGAATAAAGATTCCTACAACAGAAAAATGTTTTTTGACTGGGGTTATTTGCAGCCATAGACCGGCTCGGCCGGTTATTTTCAGGAATCGAACCCGTTTTCAATTGGGTTCAGATTTAGGCCCTATAAATAGATATATCCCATTACAGATGGATTAGATTGCTGGGCTTCGGGGTAGTTTGGGATTTAGGGCAAATTCATTTTTCTGTCCCCAAATTCCTTAGCTCCCGTGATTTCGACCTCGGAGGATCATATCTTCCCGGCGTCGCCCATCCCGACTTCCACACGGTACTCTTTTTTCGAATCTCGTTTATGTTTTCCTGCTTCAATTCGGTCACCCTTTTGTATGTTTAAGCTTTCATTGCTTCTAATAGTTGAGCGTTATCGTCTGCATTCGCGCTGAATTGGTGTGGGTTTGTCTTGGTGTCCACTGTACTAGTGTTGGATCTGGGAACTTCTGGGTTTGATCTGTTTGTGCTCTATGTTAGATCTATGGCGTTCGTTCTGGGTTGTTGGGTTTGGATTTTATTTTTGAGCTTGTGGGTTTATTCAAGTTGCTACCTTTTCGATGAAATTCCAGAGTTTATTTCTGATTTTTTTGTTGTTGTGGATGTCTAGTAGTAGTTTTCTTTCTTTCTCAGTCAATTGCTCAGAATGTTTGAACACAAAGGTCCTATTAATGTTTCTCGGTTAAACTGCACTTCATGCTTTGAGAGTTATACAGATATCTCAAATGTAGGCATTCTTTTAGTTCTATCAAGCATATGAATGATAAACACTTATATTGACAGCCCATTATTGTCTATAAGTTCACTTATATACTGGTAATCTAGTTTTCAATTGTTTTTGCAAGAGAGAATTGGCTATATTTTCGGTTCATCAAAATTACATTCTTTTGGGGCACTAATCTTATGTCTTAGCTGATTCACTTTCAGCTTATTTTGTTAAACATGAAGCATTTTGTCTCGGTTGTAAAATGCATTCCTAGATGATGCAGGTCTTTTGGGGTTCACTCATTTGGATATTTTCTGGCCTCATCTGTCTAATATGCTATAAATTTTCAATATGATCTTCATCAAACATATGTAAGGAAACTATACCTCATTCCTTGAATAGAAATTTGACTTTTCTATGGAATTCGCTCTTTCCACTGAGGGCTTGCTGCTACCGTGGGTAATATATGTAGTAATAATTTTGATTTCCTTGTTTTAGATATTTCAAGTCAGTGCATATGCTGGTTAGAATGGTTAAACTTCGATTCTTTTGTTACGCACCATTACTTATTCAATGTTCAACCATTGATGTAGGAAGCAGCGTGGGTGTTATCTAATATTGCAGCTGGTTCTATAGAACACAAACAGTTAATATATTCAAGTGAGGCAGCGCCTTTGCTATTACGTCTCCTTTCCACAGCACCATTTGATATAAAAAAGGAAGTAGCATATGTGCTAGCTAGGCAACCTTTGTGTTTCTCCTGTTTCACCTACAGAAGGTGATGGAAAACCAAACCTGATTCTGGAGCACTTGGTCTTACTTGTTGGTAGAGGATGCCGTCCCGGTTTCATTGATTTGGTCAACTCTATTGATACCGAAGCGGCAAGACTTGGATTACAATTCATGGAACTGGTAAGCCAAACATATACAAAATTTGTGGGTGTGAATTGTTCACATTTTGATGATTTAATATGATATGCTGATAGGAAAATTTCTTAAATTAAAAAATGGAAGACTTGTTGCATACATTAGTTCTCTGCTTGTCTGCCTTTCCCTTGTGTTAATTTGGCTGTTTACACTTCTCTGTTTGGTAGTAGATCATATATATATCACAAAATTTCATACCGTAAATTAGTATTACAGATGTATCATTGGGATAAAGTTTGGATTTGGCTGTTAGTAGAAGGGAGAATCTTTGGGATAAAGTTTGGTTTTGGTCTTCCCTTTGGGCTTCTGTCTCTTCTGAGTTCACAGATGTATCCTTCTCTGATATCTGGGTTAATTGGTTAGCTGTCGTTAGTTAGTTGGCTCTACTACTTTCCTTTAACGGGGTCTTGTCTATGTTAGGGGTTTTGGGGTGCTATGTTGTTCTGGGAGTGCTTTGCTCCTTTTTTTCTGTGCGTGGACCTCTGGTTCAACTCTCTGATTCAATAAAATATCGTTTCTTCTAAAAAAAAAATAGTATTACAGCTCCCAACTGAGTGATAGAAGTCCTTGACAACTCACCAAATAAATAATGCATGTAGTTTACCTTAGGAGAGAAGAGAATGACAGTTTTTTTGTATTACTTGTTCATGCAGGTTTTGAGAGGGATGCCGAATGGTGAGGGGCCAAAGCTTGTTGAGAAAGAGAATGGAATTGAGGCGATGGAAAGGTTTCAGTTTCATGAAAATGACGACTTGAGAATTATGGCGTCTAATTCAACCGTCCATATGTTTTACAATTTATTGGTATACAAATCGCTGGATGGTTTTGTCCCTGGACTATTAACATTGGATTATAAATGGAAAACATTGTACGATATGCATGAGATTCAATGTTACCTATTTTTGTGATACAATCCAGTTAGAATCTACTATATCCGAATAATTTTGTGTTATATTGGATTATATCGAATTAGTTATCCGTTATATCCTATTCAATGTTATCCATTTATGACGTCTAATTCTACCGTCCATATGTTTTACAATTTATTGGTATACAAATCGATGGATGGTTCTCTGGACTATTAACATTGGATTATAAATGGAAAGCGTTGTACGATATGCATGAGATTCAATGTTACCTATTTTTGTGATACTATCCAGGTAGAATCCACTATATTGCCATAATCAATGTTACCAATTATTGACGTCTCATTGTACTGTCCATACGTTTCATAATTTATTGTTACACAAATTGCTAGATGGTTTTGTCCATGGACTATTAATATTGAATTATAAATGGACAACGTTGTACAATATGCACGAGAGTCAATGTTACCCATTTTTGTGATGTAATCCAACAACAATATATCCAGTTAAAACTCACTATATCGCCCTAATCTTTGTTATATTTGATTATATCTGAATGTCATAATCTTGTGATTATCCAGATTACTTAGAATTTCCCAGAATGCAAGTCATCTGTTGTCCAATTCCCACGATATTTCATTTTTCAATTGCTCAAAATAGAAATCCATTCACATCAAAATTCACATTTCATTGAATACCACAATTTCATACATAATTGTTCCTAACCACATGGTTCATACATGAAGCTGTTCAATACCAACACCAGAAAAAATAAAGGGTTTCATTACTTAAGAGTTCCACCATCGCTATCAATCTTCTTCTCTATATGCCTCTTCTTCTTTGTACTTAAGCTATACTTCCTTCACATTTTGAATTCTCTTACTTCAATATAGGTAAATATGGTAGTTGCTGTAGTGGGAATATAGAACATAAATTGGCATCTTTTACCTGCCATCAAATGCCAAACAAGAACATATCCACACAACCCTATTGACACAATTATTTAAGCTGCACCCTTTCAACCCATAAAAGACAGGAAAAAAAAAAACTGACGGCGCGTAAGCCTTGTAAAATTACACTAAATGGTAAAGTTCTATCAAATAGGTTGCCCTACTGACTAAGACACCCAATTCAAGATCGAATTCCACAAGATCAGTTTAACACGTCTCAGTAGCTACTACCCATTGGTGGCATGCCAAAAGGAGGCATACCCATGGGTAAACAAGCAACTCCTCCGCAAGTTCGCGGTCACCCGACTGTGAGGCTGTCTCCATGGCATCTTTGTAAAGTTTGTCTTTCTTTGACAACGCAATGGACTGCTTCCATCTACCGGCTTTCTTGTAAATGTAAGCAGCAACGCGTCTCATTTCCAGGAGCTCGTGTTTCTCAATCTGCCAGCACAAATAATGTTAAGATCTAGCACATTGAACAACAAAAAACAAGCCTAGAAACAAGATGCATTTAACCTTTTGAGCAAGGCCTATTTGGTCAAAGCTATCATGCAAATCAATTGATTCACGCAATCTTTTGTAGTCTTCCTCCTCAACATATATCGCATTCAAAGCCTCATTCACAGCAGAGACATTGTTGCTCTGAACCACGACCATGTATGGCTTCACAAGAAGCAGGTGGCCAGCCTAACAATTTCAAAATGCAAAAAAAAAAACAACTGTAAGAAACATGAAAGTGAAAATCATAATGAAAACATTCACTAGTTTTCTTTTTCTAGGATGGGTGGACTCAGGATCAAAGCTTCCAGTAAATATATGTATATAATGAATTACCTTCCGCATAATGTCAACAACACGTGTATGATCCACACGAAGGGCAAGCACATTTAGCAGATCGTTAATAAGATCAGGATGCTCTTGCAAGTAGAAGTGCACAGCCTTATAATACAGCTCCACATTAGCAACTTTAACTGCCACATCTTTGAACTGCATGTGATCCCAGGCTTCAGGGGAATGATTCATGATTGTAGTAGCAGCATTATCAAACTCGTCATATTGAATATACAAATAGGTCAGCTCCTTCCAATGTTGGTGCTCATCACAAGCTCGGATAAGCTTGGGAATATTTAGACGATTAGCAAACAATTTGATGTGCTCCATAAGTTTCTCAGGACGATATCTAGCATACAGAACCCCCAACCCAGTAAAGATTCCCATGTGAGCACGTTCTAAGCCTAGACCACTCTCCATTAGAGATATTAGCTCATTGAAGCATCCTCTATTTTGGTAGTACTCACTGACCTCTTCCAAATCATCCACCTGTAAAACTCAGATGATAGTATATATATCCTATTGCCCCTAGCAGCCCCACCGGTAAGAAATCCGCTATTGATATTCAAATTCGACATGATACTGCCAAGGGTGTCCAAAACTTCTACTGCCCTCTCCAGGCCAACAATGCCGGCTCTTCCCATGAACGAACTTTTCGGCGTAACCTACAAACCAAAAAACAACTTCAATCAACAATGCTACAACAACATCAAAAATCACTACTACCTTAAAACAATCAGCAACTTTATTATATACTTGGCTGCGAAAAAAACAAAAGACAGATCAAAACTTTACCTTGCTAGTGGCATTTCTAGAAGGGGTTGAGGGCTTCAATTCGCGGGAAATTGAGGATCGGAGCTCGCCGGAATCAAATCTGTTTGGTGTTTTCCGGGGAGCCATCGCTTCGGGATATTCAGAATTATAATTCTCCTTCTGCCGGCCGAAGCTCTTAATCGACTTGAGTTTACCGGAAAATCTCGAACTTTTCCCTCCATTATCAACATCAACACTTGCCTTAGTAACCTTCGCCCCACCGGAGCAAACCCCACCCATTGTTTGCCCCCAAAACTCTAAAAACTCAGCCAAAGCTACTCAGATTGCGCCTAAAAAGAGTGAGTTTTTGGTCAACAAATTAGTTCAATTGTTGGGCCAAAACAGAAAAGCTCCTTTTCTGTGTCTGTCTTCTCAGAAACCAAACAGAAATTCTAACGAGAAATCCTAGGCAATGGAAACAGAAATCAACAGCGGAAACATCGTCATCATATAAATAAACACGCATCAATTAACATACCCATTTTTGCAGAGAAAATGTCAAAAACCCAAGAAAATTTATCTGCTTTTGGTGTGAATGAAGAGAGGCGCTCGAAGACGATGGCGAACGTCAGCAAATCAGGCGTCAGAGGACCGGGACCCGAGGAGGCGCTCGAAGGAAAAGGCGATGGCGAACGGCGGCGAATCGGAGTAGTCGAGAAAGGAGGAGATTTGGAGGAAAGATTTGTGGCGGAGGAATTTTTTTTTGTTGAAGAGAAGGGTCGGCATGTTTTTCTTCGTAATTGCTAAATTCTGCCAGGGGCAATTTAATCTGATATAAGTCTATATATACGTCCTACAAGTGCATAGTTTACTATATCGGTTCTCTTTTTGCAATTTTTTTTTACGGGGCCTAAAGCCGGAATTTTTGCTTTTGACTGTAAGTATATATGCTTGATAGTTACTGTAGGGAAATAAGTTGAAGTGTATATATGTTGAATGGTATATGACTATTTTTGTTTGGAATTAGATTCTTTCTGAAAAAATGATTCTTTCATAAACCTGCTCATGTTTCTTTTCCATATGTAGTTGATGTTTTTCTTCTTCGCTCTCCCGTAGATATTAGAAGATTAATAATTAGTGTTATTAGTTTTTATTCAATGTAAAGTAGCTCATTTATGTATTTTCATTTCTGGGTAGATTGAGGTGCACGACGTGAGCAAGGAAATGGACTTAGATCTCATTAAGCAAAACAGTCAGGTTTGTTTTCCCAAAACAACATTTGTCCTTTCTATTAACAACATGCTTGTATTTGATTATCTGGTTGAGATAGTAACTGCAGACCACATCAGGCAAGATGGCTCTGGTGATGGTAGGACAGGTTGGTTTTAATGTTTAAACCATGGTTTTAAAAAACGCGCCTCAGGCGCGCCTTGAGGCTCACCTTAAGGCGAGGTGTTCGGAATTTTCACCGAGGCGCATGTAAAAAGCGTGTGTTCCCAGAAGGCGGTCTGAGGCGCACGCCTCCAGCCAAAGGAGCACGCCTCAGAGCGTTTTTGAATTCAGGTAAAAAAATGTCGTTCTTCTTTTGGAAAACCCTAAAACACGCTCTGGTTTCTCTTCTTCGCGTGCTAGAACTTCTACGACGCCGCTGCAATTTTCTGATATGCCGCTGCAATTTTCTAATACGCCGCTGCAATCTTCTTCGTTTGGGCCTTCTTCGAGGAGCGACGGGTGATGGCGGCTGTAGGCGGTGACTTGTCTTCTTCGCAGGAAGCGTCGCAGCAGGTGGGTACACTTCTCTTCTTCTTTGTTTGGCAGCCTTAATCAATTTTTGATGTTGACCGAAAGGGGGGATGATTAAGTAAATACCCACATTAATGGCCGGTCTGATTCCAGAATTGAATAAATCGGCACACTTCTCTTCTTCTTTGTTTGGCAGCCTTAATCAATTTTTGATGTTGTAGTCAATTCATAATTTACTTGGAAATTGTTGAGATTAAGTGACTTAGTGTGAATTAGGCCAATGTATATTTTAGTGGTTGGCGCATAAATTGAAATGAAAGCTTAGTTAATCCATTGATCGGTTTGGATGGATGCATGATGTAGTTTATATCATTCGACTCTGTGGAGGGTCATGATCATAATCTGTGAAGTTTTGCAAGCTGTTTCTGGATTTGATCATAATCCACACCTCGTTGCTGAATGACATATATACATAGCGTGTGATCACCTCTTTTCTGGCTTCGATGCTCCTATGCATTTTTGTAAATTCATCTAAGTTCTTTTGTTCAAGGAGGTCAAAGAGAGAAACAGATGTGAGATCTTTTTGATTTTGCTTACTTTTTCACTCGCTGTTTGTGTCCAAGTATCTGCAAATTTTGTTCTCTTATGAAACTTTTGGTCTTTTTGCAAAATTAATTTGTGAAGGTGTTGTTTGAAATCATGTTATCAGTTTCTTTGTAGCTGAAATTTGATAATTTGAAGCTCAAATCATATTGGAGTTTCAGTGTCATCATGTGTTTTTTACATTTGAAGAGCACATAATCTTCTTTTGTTTCAAGTTTTGAGATTAGTACTGAAAAGTTTTCTGCACAGCCATTAGAGTAGATTAATATGGATTATAGACTAATGTGAGATCTTTTTTTTCCTCTGTCATCATCCATTCTGAAAGTTTACTTATCAATTCATAATCCTGATCTAAAGTAGGAAAGAATAGACTAATAAACATGCACGGAAAGTTGATTGATTTATTATTGGTTCTTTGAAGTTTGATGTTTGGTGATCATATAGTTTATAGGTTCTTTTGATTCACCTAAATTGTTATCCATGTTCTTGTTTGTTTAATTGATTGTGTAAATTTAGCTATTGGTGATCATATAGTTTGCTAGTTATTTTTTATACTTACGCCTTTCTAATTCTCAAAAGGCTTACGCCTCGGTGAGGCTATCGTCCAACGCCTCGCCTTACGCCTTAACGTTTTAAAACATTGGTTTAAACCTAGGTCTTATGCTGTTATAGGAGCACGCATCTCCTGGAATCTTCTAGTCAATATGTATAGCTCGTGAAGATTTTGCTTTGCAGGACTGTTGAGAGGTGTAGGCATTCAAGAGGGCTGCTTGGTTGATTGGATGGGAGTGACTAAGGACTTCAAGACTTTGAGGTTATAGGTTCTCATACTTTTTAGATAGGAAAACTAGAAATTGTTGTGTAAGACTTGAGATTTGTGAATAATATGAGCTTATGGTAAACATTTGGTGCAAATTGAGATTTGTGAATGAATTTGGATTATGTGGATCAATGAAATGAATTGTTTGTACCAATACAAATGTGTACACGTATCAATATAAATATGAATACTTACCAAGAAAACTGTTGTCTATCATCATACTAAACAACAACTTAACAAACAATCATTGTCTAATATCATGATACTAGACAACGGTTTTCTTGTTAAACCGTTGTCTCTCATCATTTTAGACGACGGTGGAAAACTGTTGTCTAATATATGCAGCAAGGATAACACCGGTTTTCTCAACGGTTTTCATTATACATAGACAACGGTGTTCTACCCTTGTCTATGGCCTTTCGTGGCCTAGTGGGCATAAGGAAGATTTACACTGCCAAGGTAGTCTATTACAACGTATGGTAAGAGAATTAAACAATATATAGACATCCTAGAATTACAAACCCAAGAGAATCAATTACACTGCCAATGTGTTCTTTTACACACTACGCCAAAAATAGCAATACACGACACAAATAACACGACAGATTTAGCATAAGCCGTCGTCGAATTGAAATCTTGCAATAACACGGCAGAAATAATACAAATCTGTCGTGGAATTGTTTGGTGTACAAACTCGGACGACAGTTTTAATGGAAAACCGCCGTCTGATGAACTTAATAAACAAAACCATGAATTCCCTCCGTGTCCCTCATCTCCATCTAAACCCTATCTATCCTCTTTCTCTCCCGCATCTCTTTATCTTTTCTCTCAACTTCGTCGCCTCCTCTTCGACACCCACCTTCAACCTTCCTCGCCTCCTCTTCGACGCCCACCTTCAACCATAGCCACTCCCTCGCGAACTAGGCTCTGTTCCCCGACGCCTTAGCGCGTCACCGATGTGAGCTCGCGCGGGTGAGTGTATCTCGGATGACATTGATGGTTCGCCGTTCGGTATTGACGGAGTACTGGAGCTTCCACTGCTCTTCTGAACAAAGCTGGCAAGGTTATGGAAGGAGCGGTGGCCGAGAGCTCCAAGATCCGTCCGCGACCTCGGCAACGACGAGTGGCATATCCGGATCTGAAAGGGTTTGTCACGCAATTGATAAGTCAATTGACGAGCTCTTCAAGCGCCAGATGCTACTGTTTCAATCGATTGAAATTTCAATCTCAGTTCACTTTTGGTGAGTTCTTCAAATCTGGGTAAGTTTCGATTTTGTGTTTTTGATTTGCGACTTGTGCGTCTTGCTGTTGCTTCTTCTTATGCTTCTTGCTCTTCTCATGTTCTGCAACTATCAACCAATCAGAATCTCCACCCTTCATTCCGCCGAAACTTGTCATCGCCGTCGTTATGGAGAAACACCCTCAACCTCAAGGTCTCTCATTTCTCTATTCCTGGCAATTTCTTAATTTTCTTCATTTGGTTGGGCTTGACTTCACTCGCTTTCCTAATCCAGTTGTGATTTTGATTTTTATGTGTGTATGTCGCTTAGTTTCTGGTGGTTGTAGTTTTAACCGATTGGGTTTGCATGGATAGTTCACAGTGAGAGGTTGGAGTGACGATGTAGTTTGAGAACCATTTTAGCTTGGATTAGAGTGTCTGTATCCAATTATTTCATCATTTGTATCATTCAAGTTTGTGGGGAAAAGTTTAGATATCCAAATCAGTTAACATGTGAAGCCAAAAAACTAAAAAGAAATACAACCTCCACCATGAAAAACTGTGATTCATGACAGCACGCCCTTGTATAAGAGTTGAGCGTACAATTCATAATATCCATGAGTTTTTGCTTTTCAATTAGTTGGCCATTGCAATTTTCCCTTGCTGTTGTTGTCCTGTTGCGTTGTTGTGTTGATTGAGGATTTTGTGGTCATTCTTTTTTTGGAAAGGTTTTTTTTTTTTTTTTTTTTTTTTTTTTTTTTTTTTTTTTTTTTTTTTTTTTGTTTTTTTTTTTGTTTTTTTTTTTTTTTTTGGTTTTTAGTGTGTCTTTTGTATCGGGCAGGGGGGGGGGGGTGGTGGTGGGGGGGGGGTTTGTTTCTTTTTTTTTTTTTTTTTTTTTTTTTTTTTTTTTTTTTTTTTGTGGGTATTATAATTTTTTTTTTTTTTTTGTTTTTTTTTTTTTTTTTTTTTTTTTTTTTATTTAGTTTTTTTGATGCATTCCTGATATTGTTGTTTTTTTATGAAAAAATGTCCTTTTCGTGCAATTTGTTTTTTTTCTTTGTAAAAAATTTCTGCTAGATATCCTAAAAGAACACCTTTGATATGGCTTAGTTGCTGCAGAAAATATAAAGGGATTTCTGCCCATCACCGAAAAGTCAGATGGATACTAATTTGTCTATCCCTTTGGGTGGCAGGTGAGAGTATTTCTACTTCTTCAGACTATGGCTTATGTGGTTGATCCTTTGTTATTAGTAATCAATTTACCATTCGAGTGCTAGACGTTTCTGGTATGTCCATTTCTTCAGTTAAGTTTTGTTTGGGGAGTGGACAGGAAGTATCCATTGAAGGCCAGGATAAGGTATTGAAGGATGTCATTGAGCCATTAGAGACTGCGAGTGACTGTGGTCCCAACCATCAAGAAAGATATTAAGGAATTTGGATCCCCACAAGAGGTTAGCAATCTGAATTTTGCCACAATATTTTGTCTCTAACATAACTGAAAGAATGCAGAGTTCGAATTTGATATTTTATTTACATTTTGCTCATCCCTTCCCTACATGTTGGCTAAAAGAGGAATAATGCCACCACTCATTTACTTAACCATAATAGGTGGCTGAAACTTTGATCAAGAAGGTTCTGGCTCCTCCTACCCAGAAAACAAAGCTAATTGAAGCAGTAGAGGTTTGTTCTGCGATCCCCTTCTGTTGATATATGAGTAGTTATAGCATAGCATATCCTTGAAAGCTTATAAGCAATCAATAGTGTAGGTATTCACATTACCTGAACTTGAACTGACTCAGAATGCATTTGATAATGCTCAAGTCATTTGTGATTAAACTAGGAATTTGTTGATTTACTGAAACTTTGGTAAAGTTATGAACTTCAAGTACTTTTCTGTTTGTGGGTTTTGAGTGAATATAAATTATGATAAGAATTGTGGAGGTCTTGATTCTGATGGATAGAGATTGTAACTAGGTTTTGTTGAAACTTGGGGTAGCAATTTGTTAATCTTCTCACGAATTTTATCTTTTTTGAACATTGAGTTTTGTAATTTGTTGCTGTCACATTGTGCTTTACATCTTTTAACAGGTTTCTGCTGTCACATCCTTCAATGAGTATAGCTTAAGGAATATGCAAGGACGGAGGCATTGATGATGACCAAGAAATATGCAAAACAATTTTAGTTGCAAATAGTTTGTAGTTGTAGTATGTGACCTTATTATGAAGTCTCTTATGTAATATCACTTGATATTGAATTTGCTATTTGGTGTGCATCATTTGAATGATTTGTATGTGCAAATTATCAATAAAGTATAACTTTTGATTCATTTGAAGCTTCATGATGCACAGTATAACCAACAAAAGTCAACTAAAAAGGTCAGAAAGATGACACAAACTCCAGACTATTAACGACATAAATTTACAGATTGTGTCATTGTATTAGCCTTTGCACGACAGATATATATTAATTATGTCGTTGAAAATGTATAACGACGACGTAAAAACACTATTTATGTCGTTATAACTACGCTTTTAACGACAGTTTTAGTGAATCTCCGTCGTTGAATGCACTATAAGACGACGGAGTTTCTCTGTCGTGGTTTGATGTTCATTGCACGTCACCCTACACAACGACAGTTTTTGACCCTCAAAAGACGACGGATTTTCTCCGTCGTCTTTTGGCTTTTTTGGCGTAGTGACAATATCGCTTACTTATGCTACTTATTACAATATGAAGGTCCCAATTATCAGCAGTAGGTTATGATTTACACCGTGGATTTACACTATCAAGGTAGTCCATTACAACATATAGTAAAGGTGTTACCATAAACTACGTTTTCAACATATGGTACCACGACTTTCTTTAACAATGTCACATCATGTAAAGTGTTATAACATAATCATGCAAATTGATACAGAATGGTATTAGGAATGATTAATCACTCAACTACTTTAGTCGAGTTATCCTTCGGCTTGTTTCTACTTCCAAGTGGCCTGCCTCTGCGACGAGGTGGACCATCCATTGCTGAAGTTCGTTCCTTAACTAATTTTGGGTTTTTCTTTCGTGATGCTTTTCCCGATTGTTTTACCACACTGGACTTGGTGCCTCCTGTGACTCGATCCTTGTTCACCTCCACATGGCTATCACGTGATTGTTCTTGGAATTCATGCTCCTCCTGAAAAGTCACCGATTTTTTTTCAAATTTTCTTCAACCAACGGATGGCTGAAAAGTGGTTGTATATCATCTGCATACTCGTTATCCGATGGTATGGTCCCATAATGCTTATCATAGCACCGTAAGAGCTTTTGTCTAGATTTGTTATTCATACTCGTGATTAAATTAATTGCGACTCTTTGTCGGTGATGTATCGAGTCCCAGCCGGCCTGCCAAATAGTACATGTGTCAAGTAACATGCACACACCAAGCGTACTGCTTACAAAGGATACCGTGTTTTTACCTTCATGGCCTTCAATTTTTTCTCGGCAAGTTCTGGTCCCCCACTCCATGAACCTACACACATAAACCCCACAATCAACCCCATTATTTTGGGGTGGAAATTTCGCCCAATTGATTTGAAATTCGGTTCCAAATTTAGGAACGAAGTTCGAAGCACATAGTCACTCATCGCGATGACACATGCAAACATTATCTAGCGCATTCAACTACACACCAAAACAAACACGAACAAAAAATAGACAATTCTGGTATAACATTAAGCTGAATGATCTGAATCATGCTAAAAACTAGACTTACAATCTTTAGTGCTATCATCCTAGTATTTTCTGTATCCTTTGCAGGTAAATTGTCCCATATTTGGCACAACTTTTCGTCCATCCTTACAATAATTAAGTACCAATGACTGTTTTTCACATTCACAGGAACATATATTTGACCACCAAAACTCCAAGTGAGACAACTGTGTAATGCCAAAGCTACAAAATATAGTATAATTACTTACGTTTCCACACTTATTAAGTGGATGATCAACCGGGATGAATTCAGCAAGAAACTGACCATACAAACGTCCAGGTATGTAGTCGGTTGCCATCATAATTTTTTCCTGATCAATCACAACATTGTATCACCACCTATAATTTCATTGTGCTAATAGGAAAACATGGAGACAAGTACATACCGAAAAGTAGGTAGACAAATACCATTCTTCCTTGTTTCTAAATTCACAACATTCAGCTACTACCCACATCACCTAATACAACTCAACACTATAAGTGGTACGTCCTATAAGTAATTAAAAACACTAAAAAGTATAAAAATACTGTTAGGAAATTCATCATCAAACAGCACATGCATATATCATACATACATATATATATACACATATTCACCATCATGAGATAGGATGTTATACCTAGCGGAACTCTCATGATCGGATCCACGTCTTGCTATTACGAGCCCTCATTGGTGCTTAATCACGAACCACGATCCCACGAACTCAGGAACTCACTAACAACGATCATGCATAGGAGGCCTTCGTGTACGGCTAGGAACGTAGGGCGGTGAGCTGGCTACATGGATTTCTCCACGAGTTACCTCGTTGGTCTCCGCCCCCATCATAATCGAGAGAGTGCTTCGGTGAGGATGAGAAAGCTCCAAGCTTTCTCACCAGGAATTTCGGCTGCAATTGGAGTGACTCTAGTCACTTCTGATCTTTTGTTCTGGTGTTGGTATTGTTGTGTTGTCACACACCTTAACCCTCTCCTTATGACCGCTATTTATAGAAGTCATGTAGGGTTAGATCAGTCATTCCAATATGGCACATTATCTTATAATTATCTCTAGATAATCAATAAGATATTGTTTGATATTATCACCAGATTATCTCTAGATAATCTTAGGATAATATCAATTCAAATGAGGATATTATCTCTTGATTATCTCAACAGAATCAAGAAGATAATCATATAAGATTATCCACATCCCATTTGGGTGGATAACTGACTATTTGAATAATTGAATTATTCAAATAATTCTAACATCTCCCACTCACCCATATGGGAGTGGTGTCCTCATAATCATATTCCTTATCCTCATTCTTTTCACTAAATCTCCTCAATGATGAATATGGCGCGACCCTACGAAAGCACGTACAGCTATAGGAGTAGAAATCACTAAGTTATGCACATAACTAGCGAAGAAGTTTCAATCAAAGGCATTTCGTTTATACCCCAGACTGTTATCAAATACACCGAACAAGACATTCTCAATCCCTAAGCAATGTCCTTGTCCCACAAGCATTTATGCACTCACGTCCTCGTCATATACGTGGACCCTGGCCAGGTAATGAGCTACACGAATGTGGTGTAGTGATCAACCGTCTTCCCTAAGCTCTCATGTCAATCCGACTTAGCTTAACCGCTTTCCTAGACATGCCTTTTAGGACAGTACTTATCTTGCTGCATTAGATAAGCATGCTAAAGTAGCAGTCATTAAGCCTCATCTTTTTGACATAGGCTTTAGTCCACAAAAGGGTACAAGTGTTGGATCTGAAGATTCAGTGGCCCACACAGTGATGAAGAGGGATTCATTCCACTATTTGGTCGACTTAAGCACATACATTTGTCTAACTCTAGTATCCAACATGTATGCTATGACGTATTCTTATATTAAATATAAGCATGTCACTTGTCTGAAACAGACTTACGTCATACGAGTCTTAGTCTAGTCACTGCACAAGCGCCTAACCTGAGTGTCCAGCATAGTCACCCTCTTGGCGCCTACTTGAAGTCTCACACTCGGCTATAAAAAGGGTTACTTGGAGTTATGGAGTTACTCCAAGATCGACCTCTCAATAAGAAGGTCTCATCTTAGTTCTTTCTCTAAGGCGACATATCAGTAATATCCATGTATGCTTCGCTGTACCAAAGAATACATGTGTCTGGATGCACTCTCTGCTTCCAAGACATGTCCGAATGCACACTTTGCACCCATGACATTGATATCTCAACTTGCTCGCTATACCAGCGCCAAGGTGAATCGTTCGTGTGAGTGAACCGATCCAAACCCGGTGACATATCGTAAAGATGTGTTGTATAGCTACCATTTCAACTACATAAGTGAAATGTGCTATTCAATCTCATTTTAATGTCTATAACAACTCTATTTGTTATTAATGCGTCTCAAGACCGCATTGTTTGCGCAACTCTAATTATCATGTTTTTGGATTATCCCACTTGTAAGGACTCAGCATAGACTAGGGCAACTCCATTTTGTGCACTTAAATATAGCTCCACATCTCTTGGGCTATCTAGTCATTCAAATGCTTCCAAACAGTACTTTGAACTTCAAGTCATACCCTTCATTTGGTGACTTGTTTCAACACCATAGTGGGCAAGGCAACAAATATGTTTCACAATCTTAAGGAAAAATATAGATGCAAGGCCAACGGTTATGTTGCTTTTCTAACATTCTTCATTGCTTGTCTCTCAAGGACATATCTAATCAACCTTAATGTGATTAGAGGGAGCAATGGACCCACATTGAATTGCTATCGTATAAGCATGTCCAAAGTTGCATTAATGAACAAAGATAACTTTTGAGATTCTTGTCGCATATACTAATTTATAGCGCTCCAAAGAATTCTCATCAAGTGTTACAACATACGGAATTTAATGTCGCATATCAAACTGTATAGCGCTCTATTAAATCCATGTCCTTTGGTATAAATAAAAAACTATTCATTAATTTTCTCATCATACTTGGAATCATAGATCAAGCCTTAAGACATTTTTATTTCTTACAAGATGCCTTTGAGTTTAGGACTGGCCCTTATGGCGATGTCCATAATGTGCTAATTTTCATTAGCCATGACTCACACTCTAACATGGAACTCAACTCCCTTTTTGGAGTGACATCAATAGAAATAAGTTTTTTTCATCGACCTCCCACAAGAAGACAAGAACATGAAATGTTCAATGTCTCACAGGCGCGACATAACTCATGTATTGTGTAAGTAATTCTCAATACTGATGTGAGAACTTACTTAGGCTAAGTCACATAAGAAGAAGACATATCTCACCTCATATCGGGAGTTTGTGTCTTACCTCTAACTCAAGAAAAACTCTCTCAAACAGAGAATTTCTCTAAAGTCAAAGTATGTCGGAAAGAATTGTTTCACTCTATTGAGAAACCATTTCTTAACACTCATCCATAGAAATGTACCTCACCATCAAGGGAGAATATTTATTGGACCTACATTGACTTGTAACAATCATTAATCACAATACAATATGTCTTACTTTCGCTTAGGTAAACTGCATGCCCTACACAGACCACCTTGTTTCCAAAGGTCTTCAACATTAGGCAAAGTTTACTTGGACCATACTTTCAAGCTCACCTTTTAATTCACTAATTAAACGCTCACTCGTTACTAGCTCATTGATAAAACAACTCTTCTCTAAAGAATCACATCTATCTTATCAATTTTGGAGTATGAGCATTTCTCACATGTCATTGAATAATCTATCAACGTTTACAAAGAAAACAGACAGAAAGTTTCTTCTCTTCAATCCTCTAAAGACGATGAGAAGTATTACTCCATCACACTTTGATCAAAACTTCTAATTCATGTGGTACACTCCCACTAGCTAAAAGATATCTTGTGATCTAGTGGTACACTTCCATTAGTTGTACTCCCACTAGAGTAAGCACGTTTAATCTTTAGCGATTACATGGTAGGAAACTATATAACTTCCCCACCTCGCATAAAGATTTGAAGACATCCTTAGGTTCTTCATCTTTTGAAGAACAAGTTTTGAGAAAAGTGTGTTCTTTTGCTAGGGATATCAATTTTCATGACATCCTATTTGTAGACTTTTGCTCAGATTTCTCTTAAATACAAGTGCTCCTTCACTTGTATGTCCAAAAGAGTGTCCTCTCAAGGGACATTCCAATGACTAAAGAA
This sequence comes from Spiraea crenata, assembly GCA_033992175.1. NCBI lineage: Eukaryota > Viridiplantae > Streptophyta > Magnoliopsida > Rosales > Rosaceae > Spiraea > Spiraea crenata. Next base: position 8,544,838 of record JAVBHV010000079.1, on the reverse strand, counting down.
ACTCTTACCATAAACCTTAGGCGCAAAGACTTATAAATAAGTCTCTTCACCGTCCATGGCTTATGGAAAGCATAGAGAAATCATTTTACAAGCATTTCAATTAAGTATGCAAGCATCATTCATTTAAGCATCCTTCTTAAATAGGAGCTAATTTGCGCTTACTTAATCCATGCCACTTCTTAACATAGTTCAAAAAATAAGAACTACTTATAGATTATAATTATTCAGGCCATGGTTTATATGAAGAGCATTTAAACTCCTTTCTTCTTTTGATTCTTAACCTAAGCCATAAAGTGCTAGGAGAATTATCCAAAGAAGATGACCAATCGCGCATAATCATAATATTAGTGCAATCATGCTCACAAGTCCACAAAAACTGAGTGAACTCACTTCCACAAGTGAGTAGCTTGAATGGCCTTACCGAAAGACTTTTCCAAGTTTGCATGGACCCTCACAAATATGACTAAACCTTTATAGCGAGCTAGCCCAGTAAGCTTCTCAAACTATCTTGGTCATCATAGTCATATTTGATCTAGCAAATTTTGTCATGACAAAACTTATGACATGAATATCTATGAAAACAACGAGAAAATTACTGAATATCATAATCGAATGGCTCTTTTTGTCATCTAAATTAAGAAGGAAGATTTGGATTGATCAAAATCGAGTAGGAAAAGCTATATCTAGTTTCAATATTAGTAAGTGTTGAGCTAGATGCGCTTTGAATGCGTAGTTGAAGTGATTCAACTTTAGCTCCTACACTTAGAAATCAACCTCCATGCTTAAACCATGGGTATTAATTGAAACTTAGAGGATCGTGTCTCTCTTCACATTAGCTCTCGTCACTAATTTCAATGCCTTAAAGCATTTGATGTGTGTGACTTTACTCAAGTAGAGCTAGAAGTGAGATGTATCATGACACATGCTCAATGCAACCACGAGCATTGTGTCACTATCATCGCTTCCTCAACCATATCCTTAACGATTTGGTATTCGATAATCAAGCCAGTCATTTTGGCACATGGATTTATATCTGCCTTAGACTCAACCTAATCAAATTCTTGACTAAATCCATCTTCAAATGCTTTGGCCCATTGGCTAGCACTTCTCCCTCTTTAAAGACATTTGGACCGACTTGATTCGCCACATGTTAAGCGCTTCAAGTTCAAATATAAATCTTAATATACTTGATGAGGTCCATAGTCTTAAAACTTAGATGAAAATTGAACTTGTCCCCACCTAGAAGTGAGGATCTCATTTTGATGATGGTCTATAAAACTCTTGCAGCCCAATGGCGCATGAGGACATAATTTTCAAACCAAGTTCAATACTTCAATGGTCCATGAAAATCATCCATGACCATGTGAGGCCCAGTTGTCTTCCTCTTGTGATCTCAATACTCGAATTTGAAGAGCATTCACAAGGCTAGGCCTAAGCCATTCAATATTCATTTGACACCAAAGTTATCATTCATTAATTTTGAAAAAACTCAAAATATTGAATTCTCTTCAATATTATTTTTTAAAAACTGTGCGCAAGTGTCGACATTAATGACACATCGTTTTATTTATTTATTTCAGAAACCCCAATTAAAGAACAATCACTTCCCTCATAGGTTGAGATCGAAAAATCCGCTATGCTCGTAATTACCACCCAAATTCTATGAGTTTAGGTCATGCTCTTTAACTAGCTTCGAAATAAATTTATTCAAAAATGTACTAGAAAACATTTTCGAACATTTTTCCATTATCCTAAAAAGTCTCATTACTGAAAGAGTCCATTTAAGGTTTAGGCTAACGTCACAGTATTAGCCTATCTCTCATTCATCATGGCATCAAACAATTATGCACAAAGAATAGTTGGACCTTACATGCAATCCTAATAATCACATGTTTCTATATAGCATCCATGAGCAATCAACAATTTTATTTGACATACAATATATCAAATAATACCAACTATTCCATTCAACATATTGTAGCACAGATGAGAGATATAATTTGATTATCCATAATTAATGCAATTATTATTAAAGTGATAATTCTAACTGAAAATATCTCATACATATTCGGAATTATCTAACCAAATAATATCACAATTTGCATAACATTTGAATTAATCCACTAATCAAATAATTAATTCAAATCACATTATCATATTAATCTATTAGATATCAGCATCAGGATAATCATGCAACATTTCAAAATTATCACATATCTAATTATCACAATCTAAGGATAATTAGTTAGGATGATAATCATTTAAAACAATTCATAACAATCAAATCCTAACCCAGAAAAAATGTGACCTATTTCAATACAACTTGAAAGTAGTCAACATTTCCGAAAACAAAAGACACTGAATTTTGAGAATTCTGTTACAATCAAGAATCCGTCAATAGTGTTCAAAAACACCTCTGGAAGCACCTCCAAGCGCTGCCTCAATTTGCGGATCACTATTCAATATTTTCTAATTTCTGTGATGATTTAGGCAACTTGGAAGACCAATATCATTTTCGTTACTCGCCCGTATGGCTCGCATAATATATTGTTGGAAAGATCATATACCAACCAACAATATATGCACAGAAAAAACAGTTAGAAAATACTTTTAACAGTCCCAAAATTACCCACAAAGTTGCTTGAAAAACTGCTCTAGAAACCCAGAAAAAATTCCAGATTTCCATTTTCGTGCAGCCACATCTTTGCAGCACCATATCTCCTTCGGTACACATCCGTATGATACGTATCTTATATGGATGGAAAGCCCAAATTACAGCCTACAACATCTCTGTAGAACATGTTCTTAAAAATCGTCTTTACAAGCCCCAAAATTAGCTCGGAACTTGGCTGCAAACACTGGATTGTCAAGAATTCTCAAAACTCGCGTTTGCGATTTCTCTCAAACTGTAACTCCGTTTTGCACAAAATTTTGAGTGTAGATTCTCCTCATATAGGAGAACGTATTCCAATTAATGGAACCCTCAAAATCAAGCCACAAATAAAACGTGAGCGTAGTGCTTTTGTTTATCAATGGTGGATATTGTGGTTCATCGCCCAAACACGTATTGTTGGCGAAAAAACAAGATCTGATACCACTGTTAGGAAATTCATCATCAAACAGCACATGCATATATCATACATACATATATATATACACATATTCACCATCATGAGATAGGATGTTATACCTAGCGGAACTCTCATGATCGGATCCACGTCTTGCTATTACGAGCCCTCATTGGTGCTTAATCACGAACCACGATCCCACGAACTCAGGAACTCACTAACAACGATCATGCATAGGAGGCCTTCGTGTACGGCTAGGAACGTAGGGCGGTGAGCTGGCTACATGGATTTCTCCACGAGTTACCTCGTTGGTCTCCGCCCCCATCATAATCGAGAGAGTGCTTCGGTGAGGATGAGAAAGCTCCAAGCTTTCTCACCAGGAATTTCGGCTGCAATTGGAGTGACTCTAGTCACTTCTGATCTTTTGTTCTGGTGTTGGTATTGTTGTGTTGTCACACACCTTAACCCTCTCCTTATGACCGCTATTTATAGAAGTCATGTAGGTTTAGATCAGTCATTCCAATATGGCACATTATCTTATAATTATCTCTAGATAATCAATAAGATATTGTTTGATATTATCACCAGATTATCTCTAGATAATCTTAGGATAATATCAATTCAAATGAGGATATTATCTCTTGATTATCTCAACAGAATCAAGAAGATAATCATATAAGATTATCCACATCCCATTTGGGTGGATAACTAACTATTTGAATAATTCAATTATTCAAATAATTCTAACACATACCATGGAGTCAACCCAATGTCCCGGACGAAGGCAATGAATCTCTTTGCAGGTAACGTGTGTTTTATCCAAGGAGACAACTACAAAGCTGCAATGAAATCACCAAATCATTAAGTTCTATAGAAAACTGAAACGACTACAAACTTAAAATTGTCTTACTCTGCATCGTGTTTTGTTTCAGGGCCAAACACTGCCTTAAGAAATTCTTCCACCAACCTATTCTGGCTACGAAACTGTAAGAAATGATCTTCACTACTTCTTAACGTATCTTCCTTATGTAACCTATTGAATGGACTGTGTTTCATCCCAGAAGTTTTCTCGGGGATGCTCCTCCTGTTAATAGGGCTCGTATCAAGCATCCTTACTTTTGGGCTTTGTTGGCCATTTAAACTACTCTTCAAACTTTCCCCAATTTCAGCATGTTTATTATTCTTGAGAACTTGACCAGACAAATTAGGACTGCCATTACGTAGTCCACGTGAAGCTATGTCATCTTCCCCGAACTGATTCGATTCAAAAGGAAGATTTCTTCTAACAGTTGTTTTCTCAGGACTAACCATATTCACGTTTGGTGCACGCTGAAAATTATTTTGAAGTGCATTCAAAATCTGTTGGATCGAAGATTCAAGTTCATTTTGAAAGTCTGCTTTCAAACTGACCAAATCATCCTTGGTGGCCCAATTTGCTTTCTCCATTTCACTCTTCACAGACTTTTCTATTGCACACTCCATTTTCTTGTCAATGGTTGATATTATTTCAGACAAATCCTTCTTCAACACCAAATCTCCATTCTCCAATCTTGATTTGATTTTCTTTTCAATCACAACATCTATCTTAGATTCCAAATCTGCTTCGAGTAGGGCAAATTTATCCCTTAAATTTGACAGATCTTCCAAAACTTTAAGTGGCATCACTCCTTCCAACGGCTCATCAGCTATCATTTCCAACCCACTGTGCACAACAATAACATCGAGACTTCGGAACCCACCTTTCGAGTCATTCCATTTCAGTAATTTCTTTGATGCCTTGTCACTCCATGCAGCCAAAATTGACACATTCTTTTCCACATAGTTCCTTCCGTGAGAAATCACATCCAAGTAAAAAAATTGCAGGAAGACTACACATCCACTAACATACTGCATGTTTTTCTCCTTGTAGGTCTTAATTGACTCAATGAAAAAATTAAATGAAAAACTCGCCCAAGTGCAACATCCTTGGCCTCATATACACTGCAGATGTCGGGCAAAGCAAAGTACCGATAACAAACAACACAAATGCAGCCCTGAATACTTCATCTGTCACATCTTCACTTTTAACCATGTTTTCAACATCACTGTTCCACATCTTATCATCCTTCTTTACACAGAACATATCGATGAGACGTTTGTCACCCATAAGACCACTAATATTAACGTCAACTCCTCCGTCATCGACCCCCATTATCTTCTTGAAATCATGGAGCCCAATGCGCAACGACTTTCCAAAAACACCACACAGTCCTCATCGAATGGTGTAACCTGTCGCTATCAACATATTTCCAAAAACCCATATCCGTTATCATTCTCTTTTTTCTCTCAGGTAATTCAGAAACAATTGAACCGCTCCGGATTGCAACGAGTTTTTATTCCTTTACGTCATCAACCGGGTCAACGACACTCGATTCTTCATTTGTATTTTTCATGCCAAACGACATCTTCGCAAACTTTATTTTCTCCTCATATTCAATGGCCTTAAATTCAGCCCCCCATTTCTTTTTTGTCTGAGAAAAATGAAATCCAATCATCTTAACCAATATAATACTATTTTATTTGATGATACCCTAAACATAACATCAAAGAAGTTGACAAACCTCCAAGTCCACCTTAAGCCCTTGCCCCATTTTTTTTTTAACTCAGAACATCTTACCTTGCTGAAACACAACAAAGTTGAAGATCAGTTTATCTAGTATGCAGGTCGTTTCAAAACTACATTGAACAAATAACTTACAAAAAATTTGGAAAAACAGCTCTCCTAACTTTTCTCCCCTCATTGGCGGTTGTGTTGTTGGTATCTCTGTCACGTCCCACAACCACCTTGGCAGCATGAGGTACCAAATCATCGCAGCGAACGTCATCTCGAACGGTCTCCACCGTCTACAACTTTTTCCTGAAACGATAAAGTAGGGTGAGTTTCACCAAGCCCAGTAGGTTCAACAAATAATCAATTAAGCCAAAACTCCACCAAGTATACAGATAGCATAAACATGAGAGTATTTTCGTAGGTTAGTTAGCCCAACACCGTGTTCACGAGCTCTAATCGTCAGACACCGCAACAACCTCGGAATTAGGGTCCGAGTGCACCCCGCTTTCACGGACCCTGATCAGGTTTGGGGTCTTTCACCCTAGGGAATACAAACCCTCCTTATTCAACATCAATATTTTGGGTCTAACATGTTCAATCAACTCTCAATTCCGTACATAGAGGTTCATCGCAATTCCAAGATCATTCCATCAATTCACGCTCAATGCAACATATATACATATACACCAAATGCATAACTCAGATAGAATAGAGACTATAATCAATTTACTTGCTATTCCCTACCTCAATTCCGAAGCTAATCCAATGCTAGCTCCTCGAATACCGAAGCTCTTAGTCTCGATAATCCCAACTCTATCCAATTTCTCTGGAAAGCTATCCAAAACGACCAAAACAACATAATTGAACCAACTGAATCATGAAACTGTGAATCAAACTGTAGCAGTGAGCGTAGTAGTATATTTACCAAATTTCTGGAGTTATACTGGATGAATTACCACGAATTTCGGATATGTTGTAGAGGATACACTCCTGAACAACTTTGATAAAGACATCTTACTCATCAGAGAACTGCAAATCGACGTACAAGTTACTTTTAATAGAACCCGCGAAATATCAAATGTTAACGAACAGGTCAAGATCCAACCTGATTTCATGAATCTTCAAAGCTTGGATTGGGCTGAATATTCGATATGTTGTAGAATTCGAGCTGATGAACAACTTTCAAGAAGAAAGCTTCATGATCTGAGCCCCAGAAAATGGTGTTTCCAAGCTCCCAATCTCATCTATTTTCTTTTATCTCTCGGCAACTCTCACTTCCTTTCCTCTCTTTTTTTTTTTTTTTTTTTCTTCTTTCTCTTTTTTTTTTTCTTTCTGCTGTTCTTTCTTTTCTCTGTTTCTTTTGCTCTCGGCAGCTTCTTAATCAACACCCCCCATATTACTATTGATTAACAGCACATGCCAAAGGCCATGTGGCCATTGATCAAACATGGCATGCGGCATCACAAGGGCAAGCGGCAGAACAAGGGATTAGGCAGCAGGGGTACAATAGTAATTTACCATATATAAATATTGATATGGTAAAAGGTTAATAGTTAATGGTAAATGGTAATTGAGAATTGATAATTCACTGTTCGTGACAATCCACCCTCCTTAAAGGAATTTCGTCCCGAAATTCAGTACAAGCCATGAATAATAAACAGCTGTAGATACGTCTCACTTTCCAAAGTCTGCCAACATAACCAACAAAACAAACACTCACACATAACGGTCACAACATTGCATCATTAATCAGACACCAATTACGGAAACACGAACAAATTGAACCTGTGAGATCAGATCACCACCAACAAAGCATTCAAACATGGAACCAAACCCATCATCGTTCAATATCAGCATAGTAGAATCAAGAAGCAGATGAATAGAATTCGAAACTCAATGAAGAAGATATGATAAGCTAGGCAAAGACATTTTGAAAACTGATCGTCGTTGATATAGCTTTGAGAGACCAGAAGAATGGTAATCAATCGACGTACTCTTCAAAATTTGGTACCAAAATCCGAACAATACAATCTACAAGAAAGCTTCTTGGAAAGATACCAATGGAAACCACTGACTCAACCCAAGTTCCAACGAACAATAATAGGACCATAAACGGAAACTAAATCTGTACGTAACTTCAATATAAATATGAGTCCTGAACGTGACAAACAACAGGTAGTCCTTGCTTTAACTTTGCCAAAGAAAATCATTCAATCCTTCTTCAAAAACAATTAACAAACTCACTTCACAACTTCCCAAATGTCTCTGGATCCGAAAACACATAATAAACTTCAAAATCCCAAATAGCTTCTGTAAACCAGTGGCAAGCTTCAAATTTACAAGTAGGTAGCGCCTATTTCTCCAAACAGAAGGTACAAAAGCTCGACAGATAGCGTCAAAGATAACTCTTGACCGACAAGAAAGACATTCGTTAATTTCGCACGACAAATTCGATAATCACGAGAATTAGGAGGCACTGAATGAAATGCTATTACGTAGTAAGCTAACGTTACAAAAAGAACATCGTAAGTGTCCGTAAGTCATCACAACTCAGAAAACATACCGAATCGATACCAGCACAAAACCGTCTCTGAATCGTTCGTACAAAACAACATGATATAACTCGATAAAGAATCAACATTCGAATGTGAATATAAATTAGTCACTTTCGCAGACGGTACATCTGAAAGTTCGAAAACTACGAAAGACATTTAGAACGGCTACTACGTACCTCTTCACAATAAAATAATATACTGCCCAATCTTTCATACTTCACTAAACTTTCAAACCGATGAAGAAAATAAAGTATTCAATCTGCTCACAACTGAAATCTCTGAAAATCACCGTAGAACTTACTAGACGCAATACAAATAGCTATATGTTTCGTAAACTAATCTGTGCCAACATCACGTTACGATCAGACATATTCAGTAGCAATAGATCAATTCTGACTACCAAATTTTCAAACCAACATGTCTACAACAACGATTTTCAACTCTAAACCCCAAAGGAAATTTTAGACCCAAATGACTTTACTAATTCAAACGTATAACCAAAAACTCTCCCATTTCCCACCCTTAGTCCGATCGGTTAACCGGATGCTCTGATACCAAGTTGTCACGCCCCAAAACCACCTTGGCAGCATGAGGTACCAAATCATCGCAGCGAACGTCATCTCGAACGGTCTCCACCGTCTACAACTTTTTCCTGAAACGATAAAGTAGAGTGAGCTTCACCAAGCCCAGTAGGTTCAACAAATAATCAATTAAGCCAAAACTCCACCAAGTATACAGATAGCATAAACATGAGAGTATTTTCGTAGGTTAGTTAGCCCAACACCGTGTTCACGAGCTCTAATCGTCAGACACCGCAACAACCTCGGAATTAGGGTCCGAGTGCACCCCGCTTTCACGGACCCTGATCAGGTTTGGGGTCTTTCACCCTAGGGAATACAAACCCTCCTTATTCAACATCAATATTTTGGGTCTAACATGTTCAATCAACTCTCAATTCCGTACATAGAGGTTCATCGCAATTCCAAGATCATTCCATCAATTCACGCTCAATGCAACATATATACATATACACCAAATGCATAACTCAGATAGAATAGAGACTATAATCAATTTACTTGCTATTCCCTACCTCAATTCCGAAGCTAATCCAATGCTAGCTCCTCGAATACCGAAGCTCTTAGTCTCGATAATCCCAACTCTATCCAATTTCTCTGGAAAGCTATCCAAAACGACCAAAACAACATAATTGAACCAACTGAATCATGAAACTGTGAATCAAACTATAGCAGTGAGCGTAGTAGTATATTTACCAAATTTCTGGAGTTACACTGGATGAATTACCACGAATTTCGGATATGTTGTAGAAGATACACTCCTGAACAACTTTGATGAAGACATCTTACTCATCAGAGAACTGCAAATCGACGTACAAGTTACTTTTAATAGAACCCGCGAAATATCAAATGTTAACGAACAGGTCAAGATCCAACCTGATTTCATGAATCTTCAAAGCTTGGATTGGGCTGAATATTCGATATGTTGTAGAATTCGAGCTGATGAACAACTTTCAAGAAGAAAGCTTCATGATCTGAGCCCCAGAAAACGGTGTTTGCCAGCTCCCAATCTCATCTGTTTTCTTTTATCTCTCGGCAACTCTCACTTCCTTTCCTCTCTTTTTTTTTTTTTTTTTTTTCTTTTTTTCTTTCTTTCTGCTGTTCTTTTTCTTCTCTGTTTCTTTTGCTCTCGAGCTTCTTAATCAACCCCCCCCATATTACTATTGATTAACAGCACATGCCAAAGGCCATGTGGCCATTGATCAAACATGGCATGCGGCATCACAAGGGCAAGCGGCAAAACAAGTGATTAGGCAGCAGGGGTACAATAGTAATTTACCATATATAATATTGATATGGTAAAAGGTTAATAGTTAATGGTAAATGGTACTTGAGAATTGGTAATTCACGGTTCGTGACAATCCCGCGCGGTCGCCGCCCCCCGTTCCTCCTAGCCCCCCCCCTTTTTTCTCACGCCAAACACAACATCGAGGTCAATATCAACGTAAAGTTACGAGATAGACTTTGTAAATTGGTCAGTTGGCTGTATATATGCTTTAATGGAGAGGCATCTTCTGACACTAGTGATCCTGGTATAACAAAAAGATTATCTTATAACATGAAAGTGACAAATTGTACTAATGTTTAAATACCATACCATTAAACGACAACATATATTACAACTAAATCAGGATCACACTAGTTATTAGGCTATAGTGAGGACCTTCACCATCCCATTTTATTCATTCCCTACAAGAAGGAAAATATGCGAAGGACAGGTGTCTTGTGACACTAGTATTCCTAATATGACAAAATATAAGAGAACAACATCAAACAAGCAAGGGACGAGGTGCAAACATTTAGTACCAATATAATGCCTGCTATAATAGAGCTACTTAATTGTAGCCTTCCAGATCATCTATAACACAATTTATATAACATAACATTACGATTTCAAGCATATAAGTTAAATATGAAGCTATAGCATACAAGACGGGAGGTTGGACAATGCGAAAACTCTAGCGAAATTCTGATGGCGAAACCTCTGGGTACTTTTTGCTTGACCGACTCTCTGATGACTTCTACGACTCCTCTACTTTTGTTCGCAAGTCCATCTTTTTTCTGGGAGGTTCGACATTCGAAATACTTCAATGAACATGACAATCCTTCAATGCTATTAAACCACGGCAATCACGATGAACATGAGTGGTCAATGTAAATTGAAGCTCTTGCCAATGATGATGAGTGAGCAGCCTAAACCCTAAACCTACAAACTATCAATGATGATGATGATGATGCCGACTACAAGAGTTGACGCCCAATTCAACCACCACCATGGCACAAACGACTAGATTGTTCCGAGCGGGATTTCAAACTATTTTTTCACCCACATCAACAGTTTAATATGACGTGACGACAAAAACCACTAATTGGCATCAGCATTCGACGATTGTGATTTTCAATGAGAAGAGTAGGGTTTTTGTGAACGTGAAAATTTGGGATAAATTGGAATCGATTCAAATAGGGGTTTATCAGGATGTCATAGTTGAATTAGGAATCTAATTGTCAAGATTTAATTTGGGGGTCTAATATTGGATTACATCTACGGTTAGGATTTATAGAGAAAATGTATCGATACATTTTTTTAAAAATGTACCGAAGCACGACCCTATTCTATAACAGAATAGTCTCCATTTAATCATAAAATTTCTCGGTCCCAACTTGGACTAGTTATATTTGGGAAATAACCTCTACATTGTCATAATTCATGTGTTTTTAAAGTCTCTTGCTTAGAAATTTAGCTCCATATAGTCATAATTGTCAAAAGAAATACAAAAGATGTAATTTTATAGTACAATTTTATATGAAATGTTTTGTAATTCAGAGTTATTGCCACACTTTTGAGTTTGAAAAATTCTTGGCTGCTGAGGGGTGTGCAGCCAAGGGCTGCTATTTTGCTTCTGTTGAGCCTTCTCCGCTTACATGAGTCATGATTGGAATCGTTCATTTTATTCATTATTTAGCAAAGATCATCTCTGCAAAAAATCAATCAAATCTGAGACCATTCGGTCATCTAACTTTGGGAAACAAATGAACGGTACAATTAAATGTCAAACTAGCCGTATATATGTTTGGGAAGCAAAACAGCAGCCCTTGGCTGCACACCCCTCAAGAGCCAAGAATTGTCCTTTGAGTTTACTAGCAAGTAATAACTCGTTAACACTGAAATTGAGATGTTTACCTATTCTCGTAATACTTTAGATACATGCAAGCTTCGCTAAAAGAATAACGAAATTACTTATTAATATTTTTTGTCTTACCTATATTAAGGAATAACCTTCTTAATTATATTCCTAAAATTAAGACAGTCCCAACTATATGGCTCTATAGAGGTTTTACTGTAAAATGTAAGTATTCAGAACAGACAAGTACAGAGAGTCAAGATATTTATACCTTATAGTCCAAACTTGAATACAGCTCGAATATAGGTGCTTCATATCTCATATTACATTAATAGTACGAATAACGTGTTCTTCATATCTCATATTACTATAATAGTACGAATTGCCTTAGACTTCTTTGTTCATTTATAAACTCTCTTGGACAACAATACATATTCATCAAGCTTCTGAGTTGAGAAATCAATAATGGCAGGAGAAGACTGTGCAATCGGGATCGATCTTGGCACAACGAATTCGTGTGTAGCAGTGTGGAAGGACGATCACAGAAATCATATCAAACAATCTCGGTAACAGGACGAGTCGATCATATGTTACTTTTACGGAGAGGAACACACTGGATGGTGATGAGGCATTCAACCAAATGGGGAGAAACCCAGCAAACACAATCTTCGGTGAGTTTAAAATGATCGATGGCTTACATGTTTTTAGTTTTCTAAACTTAGATTTCAGGCAGTCAAAAAAATTTAACTCTATTCATTATAAGTCAGTTCATATATGCTTCTCTATACTAACAATTGGCATCAACCGCAGCTGCAAAACGGTTGATTGGAAGGAAATTCAGTGAAATCTATGCTCAAGAAGATATGAAGTTTTGGCCATTCAAGGTCGTCAAAGGTCCAGCTGACAAGCCCATGATTGAGGTGGAGGTGAGGGGAGAACAGAAACAATTTTCGGCTCAAGAAATATCTTCCAAGGTTCTCATACACACTCAGGAGATTGCGGAGGACTAGCTACCTGCAGTCGATAGTGAAAAAGGCAGTTATTACTGTGCCTACGTACTTCAACGAATCGCAGCGTCAGGCTACGAAAAAAGCTGGTGAATTATCCGGCTTGGAGGTGTTATGTATTACCAATGAGCCGATTGCAGCAGCTATGGCCTATTATGTCCTTGCCAAGAAGGAAGATAGGCCTAAACAGAGGAACGTGATGATATTTCATTGGGGTGGCAGCACTTTAGATGTGTCATTGGTTTCTAATGTCGGTGGTAACTTTGAAGTGAAGGCCAATTCTGGAGACTATCACCTTGGTGGTGAAGACGTAGATAACAACATGGTGAAACACTGTTTGGAGGAATTCAAGAAAGAGCATAGTGTGGACACTGCCGCAATTAAGCCCAAAGCTCTTGGGAAATTAAAAACTCCTTGCGAGAAGGCAAAGAAGGAACTTTCTTCTACCTTTCAAACTGATATTGAAATTGCATGTTTCTTTCAGAATATTGACTTCAATTTTACTTTTACCCGGAGCAAATTTGACCAACTGAACAAGGGTATCTTCAGAAAGTGCATGGAGCAGGTGAAGGCGTGTTTGAAGAATGCCAAAATGGTCACCAGCAACGTGGATGAAATCATTCTTGGCGGTGGCTCTTCAAAAATTCCCAAGGTTCATGACCTGTTGCTGGAAGTATTTGACAGAAAGGAGTTGTCCTCGAGCATTCCTCCGGAGGAGGCAGTTGCATGTGGTGCCGCTGCACAAGCTGCGGTCTTGAGTGGGTATGCAAAAGGGACAAAGCTTCAGTACTTAACTCTCTCAGATGTAACCCCCCTATCACCTCGGTTAGATAGTGATGGAGGGGTTACACGCCCATCTCCTGGTGCTTCCATATCTCGCACTCACATCTTCAAACTCAAAATTGATTTGAACAAAGTGAAGAAAGATGCAAGCATGCAAATGACTGCCTACCTGGAAAGAATCAAGCTGCTAGCAGACCAGCTGGAACTTGCAGGTGCTCCTGTTGAATTCGATGAATTAGTCCACGTTCACATCTTCACCGGATTACCTGAGCAATATGAGCCTATCATCAAAGACTGTCCTGGAATAAGTAATTGGGCCGAATTGCAAGACTTAATGGCCAGAATAGAAAGCTTTCTGGATGAGAACCCAGAACTGCTGCAATTAACCAACCGAAATTGCTGCCTCGAACTGCACCATCGCCTCCCAACTTCACCTCGTCGATTTCTTCTTCTGAGCAATCCTCTACGGCTGCTAGGGACGTAGACAACAGTGGAGGAGGGATTACAATCAAACTCATAAATGATGTGTGCATCTATCAAGAATGGAAATCTTCCATTCTTTCATTGTTTCGTTCTCATAATCTTTACGGTATCATTGATGGATCAGAGACTCGTTCTAATCGACGCCGTAGTACTGATCACCAGTCGAACTGGGATGACAGAAAGTATGTCTGGCAATCTCCAACGACTTGTCATTCAGGACGCTGAATCGTCACGACAGCTCTGGCTTAATGTCGAAAACCACTTCAAGCGTCTCTCTCAAACTCACATCAAACAACTCAAATCTGATCTGCAGAAAGTGAAGTTGCAGAACAACATGCGAATGAGTTCGTATCTACAGAAACACTTAAATTGGCTAGCCAGCTTGAAGCTGTTGGTGCTCCTCTGGAATTTAGCAAATTAGTTCATCAGTACATCTTCAAGGGGTTACCATGGGAGTATTCTTCCATCATTAGCACAAGGATGAACAAGTCTCCTGGAATCACAAATTTGCCGGAGTTGGAAGACTTTCTGTTTGGGGCAGAAAAGCATGTGCACCAGCAATATTACAGTTAACTTTTGGTCGACTTTATGTTCCCCTCTTTTTCTTGTATCTCTGTATTTTTATTTCAAGAGTAACGTCTATGTCCCCTCTTTTTCATTTACTCATGTTTATGTCCCTTCACTACTGACATTGAATGGTATAATAATTTTTCAGATCAATATTTCCATTGATGATCTCTTCATATACTTACATAGTACACTAGCTAACGCCATCTTCCCTTGCCACTAATGAGGGAGGAGGGTGTACCCGTAAAAAAGGGGATCAAGCTCAAGTGACAATAGGTGTCATAATTGTACATTTTGGGCTTGTATAGGATCTCGGGGGTCTAGTCAATTTGCTCTAGTCGGCTGTCTGCACAGCTTTGGAAGTACTTCACTTTTGGGCTTTTTTGAGTTGTTCTAGCCCGTCCCCACTTGTGGATGCCTTCGCAATCCCCCGAGCAAAGGAGTCAGGTTTTAGCAGTAAAATTGCGAGGACCCTTTCGGAAAATAAAGATAGGCCATTTGGCACTACGCCACAAAGGGCCTATTATAGCCTGCGAAAAACGCTATTGTGGGACCTCTTAGCGTTTGTTGGAACGCTGTATTTGCCCACGCTAAAAAAAGTGGGGATTTATTATAGCGTTTTTGTGATGCTATAAATAATTCAATTTATAGCGTTCTATAGACGCTATTGTATCTTTTTTTATAGCTTTGCGATAATTCCGTGATTGCATCTCATTGCATACTCGGGAAAGCCATTGTAGAGTCCGCAGAATGCTATAATTGTAATATTCCAAATGACATTGTTTTATTTCTCTAGCATTTTTAAGCCATTTAAATTCTCTCATCCAACAACAAAACAATCAACACTCAACAAATCAATCAACAATTTTCAAAAATATTCATTGCATTTAAAACCATTCCCAAAATACAATATTCTACAAGTACAAGATACAATATCCAACACAAGACTTGAAGGTTTCATATTACAAGCTTGTTACCAACAAACTAAGAAAAAACTCTCAAATTGTCTAAATGTTCTCCTTAAGCTTTCTGCCACTTACTTGACTACTCCGACTAAATATCTTTGTTTGCTGGCCATGCGACGGTAGTGCCAAGAGCATTGTAACGCCCCGAACCCGGGGTAAGAAAAAAACCTCAAAATTTAGTGCTTAGGTTAGCGGCTGCACTCAAGAAATGCTCTCGAGCTGCCTACGTATCCATAACAGAATCAAGCCACTCCTAGTTCACGAAAATAATGAGGATAGCGCAATAGCTTTTAACAACTTAGTTAATCCCCTAGGCAAAAACCATGATATGTACTTACAATATAACCTGCAAGTGCAATCCAAAAGCATCTAAAGCTTATATTGTAGCTAAAACACATACAGCATATGGTTTAGTCAAACACGACAGCACACATACATGCATGTATAGCTTAGTATTTTAATTCAGTTCTGCACCTAAACCTTTAGTATCAAAAATACTAGCAACCTAAAATATAAACTTCATCTTAACATAATCACAGTGTGCAAGTCGGGAATGACCAGCATGTATTAATCCAGTAGGAAAAACATATGGCATAAACGAATAAGCAACAACTAGAACCCAACCAATTGATTCAGCACAGCCAAATAAATATAGACATGAAGTTTTGTAACCATACCACTGAATTCATCTAGCAACTCAACCATAACACCAGCGGCTGTACATATATATCTGCATATCCAAATAATTGAACAACGACAACCACATGCGCTTAGATAATTTATAGTTAAATATACATGCAATTTAGGTCAATTAGTCCTATAACCACATGGCATATATCCAAGGAACTAAATTTCGACCGAAATACCGAAATTTCGGTAATTTTTGAGTCCCGAAACTTGAATCGGGGTACGTCTCAATATCAGTGGAAAAATACCGAAATTTCGGTAATTTCGATAGTTTCGGTTAAATTTCGGAAATATCGTATCTCAGAGGCTAAAATGCCCGAAATTTCCGACATTTCGACCGAAATTTCGGTTAAATTTCGGTTTCGTTTAAATTTTGGGAATGCTTTATATGGCTTGTCAATGAGTTGTTTGTTGGCTTCTTTACCTTCAATATTCTTGAATCCTAACAACTTTCTTTGTGTTTTCTTGCCTTCTTTAATAC
The DNA here is from genome assembly GCA_033992175.1 of Spiraea crenata. Classification (NCBI taxonomy): domain Eukaryota; kingdom Viridiplantae; phylum Streptophyta; class Magnoliopsida; order Rosales; family Rosaceae; genus Spiraea; species Spiraea crenata. Next base: position 8,527,955 of record JAVBHV010000079.1, on the reverse strand, counting down.
ATTGAACGGAATATGGCTCAAATAATGGCTCCAATATTCTTTGTGTTTTTCTCTTTTTGACTTTCTCACATGCATTGAACGGAATAGGCATATCCAATTTTTGGAGAGACTGTGGGGAGAGACCAAAGCATGTACAATAGGCATATTCCAAATTACATTCATTTCGCCTGCCGACTGATGTCATGGGAGCAATATTGTCAGTTCACTGATAATGATTCAAGAAGTAAACAGGAGCCTCATCGTAATAGTTTTATGTATTAGAATAATATGTGTGTGTAATTCTGATGTATTATATTCCTTAAAACTCTTATATTATATTGTAATATTAATGTATGGTTAATGTATATTTCATAAGCCTCACCTTAATATATTGTGCTGATTGATAGCTTAGTGGAATACAAAACACTAATTTTTCTCTCTTACGTATATAAAAGTTAGGGTAAATTACAATTTAGTACCCTGTGATTTGGGTTGAATTTCAAAATGATACCTACGCTTTTTTTTTTGCATTTTCGTACCCTATACTTTCTAAGCGTTGCAAATTTGTTCCACCGTTAGAAAAAACATTAATGTCTCCGTTAGTGGCTGACGTGGCTTACGTGGGGTCCACCCAAGGAGACAAAACCTGATTGCTTTGCTGTTTTTCCCTTTTTTCTTAAGAACAACAGAGGATCTCACCAAAAAAAAAAGAAAAAACAATAGTGATCGGTTCCAAATCGACCGCAAACCCCCACCCCCCGATCCGCAGCCTCCTTCCAAATCGGCGACGACGACGACATCGCCGCCTCAAACCACCACCACCGCCATCAAGCACGACGACAGCAATGACGACGCAACTGCCACCGAAATCTCCGCCATTCTCAACGGAACACTGCCATGATTGGCGCTCCGTTCTGAGCTCCTCCGACCTGCTCACGAAGCTGAACCCTCGAGTGGTAGGTTCGGTTCTTCAGCAGAACCGCCAGGTTGGTGACCCCAAACGCCTCCTCAGTTTCTTCATTTGGACCGACACCCACGTGGGTTCTCCTCAAAAGTTGCAATCTTTTTCGATTCTAGCTGTTGTTTTATACAATTCGAAGCTGTTTGAGCAAGCCCATTTGGTTTTGGAGAGAATGGTTAAGAGTCGAAAACCGGTTTTGGAAGTTGTGAATTGTGTTGTTAGGTGTTTTAAAGAGTGTGGTGGGTCTGATGGGATCGTTTTCGAGGTTTTGATGAATGTGTATAAGAGGTTGGGGAGGTTGAATGAGGCTGCTGATGTGTTTTCGGCTCTTACAAATGTTGGCATTTTCCCGAGATTGGATTGTTGTAATTTTCTGTTGAATGATTTGTTGAAATTTAATAGAATGGAACTGTTCTGGAAGGTGTATGATGGGATTTTGGAGGCGCAGATAAGCCCCGATGTTCATACGTATTCAAATGTGATCAATGCATATTGTAAGGCAGGGAATGCTGGGCAGGCTAAGAGGTGTTTGTGTGAGATGGAGGAGAAGGGATTGGCCCCCGATCGGTATGCCTATTTGGAAGGTGAAGCCGCCGTGCTTGGTGTTGGTGGTGGTGGTTTGCGGCGGCGATGTCGTCTTCGTCGCCGATTTGGAAGGTGGCGGAGGATCGGGCAGTGGGGGGTTTGCGGTCGATTTGGAACCGATCTCTGTTGTTTTTTCTTTTTTTTGGTGAGATCCTCTGTTGTTGTTGTTCTTAAGAAAGGGGGAAACAGCAAAAGCAATCAGGTTTTGTCTCCTTGGGTGGACCCCACGTAAGCCACGTCAGCCACTAACGGAGACATTAATGTTTTTTCTAACGGTGGAACAAATTTGCAACGCTTAGAAAGTATAGGGTACGAAAATGCAAAAAAAAAGCGTAGGTATCATTTTGAAATTCAACCCAAACCACTGGGTACTAAATTGTAATTTGCCCTAAAAGTTAATCCATATGAACAATGTTATATAGCTTAAACGTTAAATTGCATAATTTTTTGCTTTTAAAGCCTAGAGAAAGTAGAGATATTAATTTATAGGGTTTCTAATATGTTTTTCGTCTTTTTTTTTTCAAACCGAAATTTACCGAAATTTTAACCGAAATTTCCATAAATTTTGACGACTGAAATTTCCATCGAAACCGAAATTTTGTTCCTTGCATATATCTCATGTAAATAAGCCAACTTAGCACGAACACATACCATTTGGAATCAAATCAAGTAAACCAGTGAGTAGCAACTTAGAAATAACAACAATTCAGCACAGCAGAACAACAATAATTTCGATTGGTTTCGGGTTGCAACAGAACAACCTTAAAGTTACATCTATAGCATTCCAATGCACAACAACAATTAACTAACCAATAAACCAGCAGAACAATCAATTAGATATCTGAACACGAATGGTTTTTGAGCCCCGGGACTTCCGCCCCGGTTTTGGGCCCTTTTCCCCTTTCCCAAGGTCGGAAAACATTGATAATATTACCTCTGTTTTACCTGAACTGCAGGAGCTATAGGGATCGGATCAATCTGATCTTTTGATATGTTGTAGATATCGAGCTCACGAACATCTTTGATGAAGAAACTGTTTTCATCCAACCACTATAAGCGGACATGAAATCCCTCCAAAATGGAAAACAGCAGCACTTCAGATTCTCACGGACTGCCTAAGCTTGGATGGGATTTTGAGGATCTACAACGGTGGGATCAAGCTGGGTTTTGGATATGTTGTAAAGGACAAATTTCTAATCAACTTTGATGAAGAGACCGTCCTCATCCAACTGCTGTAAATCAACATGTAATCCCCAAATCGGAGACCAGTAGAACTTAAGATTCTTCTGCACTACCTCACTGTGGAACCCATTTCTCAGATGCTATAACCATTGGATTGTGCTGAATTTTGAATATGACATGTAAAACACGACTATGAACATTTTTGCAGAAGCAATCGTTGCCATCCGAGAAGTCTTTTTGGGTGCTTCCACTCATGTAGATCTGACTAACTAGGAAACTCCCGAAAATCTCGCCCCTTTAGTTTTCCTTCTTTTTTTTTCCCTTTCCTCCCTTTTAAAAAACTCCCCCCAAGCTTCTTAAAGTCCCTTCCTTAAAAGCAAAATAGTACACTTAAGGGTGATGCCAATGTGATCAAACTTTCTGATACATAATATGTTTCTCCACCTAGTGGAAAGTATACCATGGTCTTCTTAACAGACAATTGTGCCCATATAACTTGTATCTCCAAAGAAGTTTCTAAAATAGCATCAAGCGACATCAAATATGGTTCCTGACATATGTTTTCTGACAAGCTCCTTACCAACGGCATGTGTAAATTTGAGATTAATTTATGACATGGTGCTTGTCCGTCCTATATTGTAACACAAGTACAGTTGGGTTCCTCACTTGAGGGAGAGAGATTGCGACAGTCGTGAGTCCCGTATTTATTTTTAGTGAATTGGTCCTTGCCCAAACCACTACTAATGATTGTGGCTAGTTGGCAATCATGTAATACATGTGACCCCAGTTCAAGCAAAATTGTTGTGAGAAACAGTCGAATTCCTACCATGCAACAATGGTATGTGTGTAGCTTTTGTTACACACCGGAACGGGGTGAGAGATTTTTTAACTTTCATATGCAATTTAGCTACAAAGTTAGATTATAAACCTGTCTAGTAATTTCTAAAAATTCGGGATATCACAAGTCTCCTCCCCTATTTTTTTTATATGTTGTCCCCCTCACCAGTGAGTTGTCTTTTTTGTAATACCACAAAAAGAAAAAAAAAAAAAAAAAAAAAAAGATTAGAATTGGAAATGTGTGAGTTTGTGGATATCTTGCAGTGGGATAGTATGTTAACCAAAAAAAACCTGCAGTAATATAAATAGTATCAAAACTATAAATTGGACCCAAAAAACAATGGTATCCAATGGTATAAGCGCAAATAACTTTGCATATACACTGTAGAAGAGAAGGGATCAACAAGAACTAAATCTCACTAGGGGTTATCTGTAATAACATTGTCAACCTGCCTCAACAGATAGAATTGCTAATACTAAAGAGAATATTCATCCAGCGCAATAAAGTAGTCACATACACATGAATATGCATAGCTTAATCTTGCTGAATCCAATAGTCCTGCTTTAATTTGCTCAGGCAACTAGTGGCTTTCCTTGCATTGCTGATTCACATACAAAACAACAAATTTACAGCCAAAAGTCAATTAGCACCATAGTTTTTCATTTATCTAGTTTGCGATGACAATCTCTCCGTGGAGAAAAAGAGGCATGTGAAGAAATATTACCTAATCATAATCTCCTAAACATGTTTATCCGATCTAGATTACAACATTGTACAGTTTAACAGATCAAACACCTTGTATATACGGATAAGAAGATTCAAGCATGAAGAAGGTAAATCAAGATCAAAAAGATAATTGGGAATCAGAAATAAAGATCAGTAAGAAAGAATACTTACTGATCCAGTGAACCAGAAAGTACATAAACGTTTTCATTCAACAAAGGATTCAATAGTCACAGGATTGGAAAGATTTTTGATTTTAACTGGTCAGGATTGAGAACTCAGGCAACAATCTTTATGTTCGATTTCAAAATTCTACAATCTACTCCTGAGATGATGCTGATACACAATATCAGTAAAAAGTCAATCCCTGAGGCTATAAATTCGAACCTATACATGCTAGTAGAAAGGCAATCAGTACAATGAACGTAAAAAGGGAAGATTGGTATCCAATAAGGAAAGAGATCTGACCAGACCACTTTCATTGCCAACAGCTAGTTTTAAAGTGAAGAAGCAGAAATCCAGTCTTGATATTGGGAACTTGCACCAGCCACTATTATACCTTGTACCTGCCAGTTATATGAAATAATTTCAAAACGAGGATTGATGACCCAGAGAAACAATTAATTAAGTATGATGTAGAAAGAAGATAAGGTCAAAACCAATTCTTGAGCCTCAGTTCTAATAAATCATGATACTGCATTCCTGCAGCCACTTAATCCAAAAGGGAAAAATGTTTGCTCTCATGAAAGATGACAATGCCATTCAAATATATTCACCCGATATAGAACAACGGGTTTGCTCTGCATATTAGCTTCTGGAGCTACATGAGTTCCGAGAAAAATCTTCAAAAGTAGGGAACAAGAATGATCTCAGTGAACTGTTCACTATGAAGCATAAAGAGTAAACTAAAAATTTACAAAACTTCTTATAAAAAAAATTGGTCAAGTTTCTTACCTTCATAGCTTGCGATGTTCTTTTCTTTATCATCACTTAAGACAGCCTATCGAACCAACAAAACGAAATAGGTCTAGTAAACACATGTAATTTACCATATTAAAAAATAAAAACCGAGTTTAGAGAAAATGCCCTGAACATTTATTAAGCATGTCATTGAATGCTGGAAACTTGGTCCGTTCAATCTAAGATGAGCTCCTAAGTTACTTATATCACTGCATAGTCATTCAATACAATATACAATCACAATATTTCAAACGAAATCATCTAAAGCATCAAATATATCTATATATTAAACGAGAGTATGAAAGGGTTACTGTTCTGGCTACAGTGTAATTACGAAAACACCCTTGAGCTTTTAGAAGAGCTTTGTCCCCGGGTACCAGAAAAGACAGCTCTGCCCTTCAATGTTTCGCGTGTCTTCCCCATTGTCTTTCTTCACTCTGCAACCCTTGCTCTCTCTCCGCCTCCACCATCGCGACTCCAGATTCCAGTCTCGGCAACAATTCGGCTTAGTCTCTTCCTCAGAGAAACCACAGTGGCAGGCGACTTATGCGATTTGGTGGCTTTTCCCGACAGGTTTGCTGTTCGCCAATAAAGTTTTGAATTAAAATCCAGTAAGTCGATGATAACCTCAAGCTAGGAAAAATTCTGGATTTTTGGTTTTCTTTCAAAAGATAGAAAGTTTTTCAGCTAGGGTTTTTCTATTTGGGTTTGATGAGATTTGTATTTTTAATCTGGGTTTTTTGTTTATGAGCTAGATATATGTTGACTCTAGGGTTTTTCTATTTGGGTTTGATGAGCACTGGTGGTGCTAGCTTTGCTCATGTTTAGATCACACTGATATTAGCTTGGTGGGTTTGATTAAAGTCAGAAGCTTTTGGGTGATTAGATTAAACTAATATTAGCTTGGTGGGTTCGATCCAAATGGCGTTGTCTATCTCCCCCAAACAATTTTTTGGATTTTCAAAGATCGTTGGGATTCTGGGTTGTGCTCCATTTCCTTTGATCTTCGCAATCTGTCATCTCCCTCCGTGCAATTCTTTATCTTCCCTCGAACTTTAAAGAAGCTCCGTTAGTCTCTTCCCTATTATAATTGCTATTGTGTTCGATTGCTTAGAGTTGCTGAGCTTGATAGTTTTCAATTCGCTTTTTACTTCCCTGGCTGCAATGTGTGATGTTTATTGAACTCAATGCTGCTGCTGAATGTATTTTCCTGCTAAAGTCTATGAATTTGAATTTGGATGTATTGTATGGTAAAGGCTCTGACTTTCTTATACAAGATACGGAGTAGCTTCTAACAAGTAGTACACAAGTTCTAAAATTTGAGTGCCCCTGTTTACATTCAGACAATGTATGAGGATACTTATTGAATTCAATGGTACTCCTGAATATAATTCTTTGCTAGAGGCTGTAACTTTGAATTTGTAATACAACGAATGGTAGCTTCTCCCAATAGTGCCTGTATTACATTTGTGCACATTAAGTACTGTGATTGATAGAAACAGTTATAATGTGAATTGTGAATACTAATTAGAGTTACATGTGGAAAGGATTAGAGTAAGTTAGAATATTGAGTTCTGAAACTTCTGCTGTTGAATTTCAGAGCTGCAAGCAGCTGGCAATACTACTAGGAATCACTTTCGTGTTACAGCCTTTGGAGAATCTCATGGTGGAAGTGTCGGTTGTCTGATTGATGGATGCCCTTCTCGGATACCCCTCTTGGATGCTGATTTGCAAGGGGACCTGGACAGAATTGACAGAGGGCTTGCCATTTTCATGTTGATCAATTTACTCTATACTTTATAGTTGTTTCATCTTAAAGTTTGTGACATAGTGTTGATTTATTGGTTTATTTATTTGGAATTTAGCAAGTGAGCTTCTTCTTCTGTTCCAGCAGAGTTAGACTGAGTTTTGATTGTATAATCCTAAAGTTATATAAAACGTGGTGCAAGATTGATGTGCTTCAATATGCTAAATCATCAAATTAACTTGGCTTTCAATGTATGTATACTGTTGATTATGTGTAATGCAATTTGATTATTTAAATTTGCAATGTTGCCATTCGAGCTGGATTAAGGCGGCAAATTGAGTGTTCATTCTATAGTGACTAGGAAATGAAAAAGTATCAAAAAGATGATCTTGGGTGTGACTGTTAGCATTTAGTTTGTTTTTACATTTGAAATTCAGCTTTCATTTGTTTGATTTCTATGAAAATTGATTGGATAAATCATGTTATGGTTGATTTGGAGCTATTTGATTGGTTTATGAAAAATTGAGTGCATACGCAAACTTGATGTTTCTTTGTAAACTAAAAGATGATTAATTTGAGTTGAATTCTTCAATGGGTTGATCAAGAAAAGACTAATTACTATATATTAAAATAAAGGAACCCTTCTTTTGTCTATAGATTTACGTTTACTTGAGTTATGGTTTTGGAGGCTGTGATCAGAAGCACAAAGAGGAATTACATTCTGAAGCAATTTACAAAAATTTTGTTTTTTCGGGTGAATTGTACACTACCCTTTTTTGTTGAATTGAATTACATAGTTCATTTTACTTAGATATCAACATACTCAGTTTTTCAAGTCCTAATGTAAAACTTAAAAATACACTTTTTAAAAATGCACCAACAATATTGTCAATTGATTTAATTCGATTTATTTTTTCTACTTTCGCTTTTGATTCATTTCTCCATGAATTTAGTTTTAAATTCCACTTGCTTTTTCAATAAGCACTTGATTTTTTTTCCCTTCTTTGGTTTTGTTTTTATGACTGCCCGGTTGGAGTTCAGGTTCAATGTAGTTTATTTTAAGCTCATTCATAGAGCATTAGCATACTAATAGAAATCTTTGCAAAATCGGCTGAACAATTAGCAATTTAAAATTGCCATATTTTCTATTACAATACCCGCAGCATTGCGCGGGCACTGATGCTAGTAGCTATTAAGCTCATGTATACTTAAACAGTTGAAGATCTTTGGAGCTCCAGGTCATTACAAAAGCCATCACAACAATAAACGAAGCGGACAAGACCTGCACAATACACTGCTTACCGATTTCGAGATCACCCCAAGGATGTGCAGCGATAGACCATCTGCACACATAGAACCAATTTAATATCCAAATTTAATATACAATTTTTTAGTGGAAACCCATCTGCACACATAGAACCATCATATTCATCATTTATTTCAGAGAATTGGATAAAGAGCAAATAAAGAAGTTCAAATTTTCATTCCAGCTTCAATTTTCACAATTTTCTCGGAAACCAGCCAATTCAACAGCCCTGCAACCATCTGCCCAGCAAAACACAACATCACAAGAAAACTTAAAGGAAGACAACAGATAGCAATGCAGACTTAGCAAGAAGATTACCTGTGCCGAGAGAGCATTTCATCGCGAGTCTCCTGCATATTTTCAGACGACTTGTCTGACATTGTATCAGAAACTTCTTGGTTATCCTCCATTTAAACAACCCTGAAACCCCAACTTTACAAAATCATAGTATCATCCATCAATGACATCATAAAGTTTCAATATTTCTTAAATCCAGGCCTAACCCAACATCTAAAAAAAAGCTTAAAGTTCAAAATTTTGAAGGCTACCCAAAAACCAATCATAAAAAACAACACCAGCTATACCAACAACCTCAGCTAAAGCCAATGAATAATTCTACTCTAATCAAAACACAAGTCTAAGAGCATCTCCACCGGTGTGAAAATCGGACGGGCGACGCAAAACCCTATTGTAAATCGATGTAAAGCTAGGTGTTTTCATACACAATGTAATGTAGACAAACAACTCAAGCTTGTATCTTTCTGTATTTGATTTTATCTTTGTAAAGTTTGTGTCTTTGTGTTTGTTTGTAACTGGAAATGAACAAAACGGAATGCAAGCTCAAACTTTGCTGTGGCTGCTATTCTTTCATTCAAATAAACTCAGTCACTTACAATTGCTAGCTAGGGTAACAAAGTACTTATACTCGGTTCAATTACATCAAGGCCATACAGTTGGCTCAATCTCAGAAAACCTAAGCTACCAACTTTGCAGGACCACTTCTTGATAAGGCTCTGCTGGAGAAACTTGTTTTCTTCTGCTGAGTCATAGAGACGTTGGCTGAGTCACCTTGCTCTTCAAGTCAGCTTCTTAATTCAAACTTCAACTTGAACTTGGCGCCAATCAACTTCATTGCTATGCCAGCAGTTTTACTTCCAACACTCCCCTTAAAACTGCTTCTTGACTCCCAATAACTCCCTCAAATAGTAATACTTCTCACCTGCAATAGCTTTGGTATAAATGTCAGCAATCTGATCATTTGTACTGCAGTATATCAGCTCAACTTCTTTGTCTTCGACAGCATCCCTGATGAAGTGATGCTTGATAGCAATGTGCTTGGATTTGTTGTGGGAAACTGGATTCTTAGACATAGCAATTGCTGGTTGGCTATCACACATCAGTGGTGTAGCACACTTCTGCTTCAAATCAAAATCTTCCAGAACCCTTCTCAGCCAGATTGCTTGTGAAGTGCAGATAGCAGCTGCTACATATTCAGCTTCAGCAGAAGATTGTGCAACTGATTGTTGCTTCTTCGATTGCCAGCAAATTGCTCCAGTTCCCAAGCTAAACATATATCCAGAAGTACTCTTTGAATCATCTTGACAGCCTCCCCAGTCACTGTCACAGAATCCAATCAGCTGTGGTTTCACACTTCTTTCATACATGATTCCAAACTCCATAGTGCCTTTCACATATCTGAGCACCCTTTTTGCCACTCCATAGTGAGTTTCAGTAGGACCATGCATGTATCTTGAGAGTATTCCAGTAGCATAGACAATGTCAGGTCGAGTTGCAGTTAAATAATTCAGACTTCCTACCAAGCTTCTGTACTTCTTTTCATCAGCTGGTGCACTACCATCTTCTTTTGAGAGCTTCTCTCCCTCAGTCATTGGAGTAACAGTTGGATTACATTGTCCTAATCCAAACTTGTCTAGCAATTCCTTTGCATATTTCCTCTGAGAAATGTGAATCCCATCTTCAGATTGCACAATGCTGATTCCCAGAAAATAATGCAGAAGCCCTAAATCACTCATTTCATACTTCTTCATCATTTCATCCTTGAAGTCTGAAATCATCTTCTCACTGCTACCTGTGTATATAATGTCATCAACATACAATGAAATGATGAGTATTCCATCATTTCTTTCTCTCTTCACATATAATGTAGCCTCATTTCTGCTTCTGCTAATTCCAGAGTTTGTAAAGTGCTTGTCAATCTCTGCATACCAAGCTCTGGGAGCTTGTTTGAGTCCATACAATGCTTTCTTCAGCCTATATACTTTCTGTTCTTCATTTTCAACTTCAAATCCCTGTGGTTGAGCCACATAAACTTCTTCTGTCAGTACTCCATTCAGAAAGGCAGACTTGACATCTAACTGGTATAAAACCCAGTTTTGTTGCGCAGCAATGGATATGAGCATTCTAACTGTGTCCAATCTTGCCACTGGTGCATATGTCTCATAGTAATCCACTCCTGGTTGCTGAGAATATCCCTTTGCCACTAATCTTGCTTTCTTCCTTTCAACTGAACCATCAGACTTCAACTTGGTTTTGAAAATCCATTTAACTCCAATCACCTCCTTGTCAGCTGGTCTCTCTACAAGTTCCCAAGTTTCATTCTTCTCAATGACAGCTATTTCATCTTCCATAGCCTTCTGCCATTCAACATCCTTAGCAGCTTCTTCAAAGTTTTCAGGTTCTGTGATGCAAAAATTGCATCTGGCATAAACTTCATTCAGGTTTCTGAACTTCCTTGGTGCATTTGGAGTTGATTCCATTGCTGAACTTGGAATAGATGTAGGAGTAGTAATCATCTGCTGAGGTTGAACTGGTGTAACTGGTTCACTGGTTCCAGAACTCTCCCCTTGCTCCAGAACTGGTTCTTCTACTTGTTCTTCATAGTTTGAGATGTAAATGTTCTTCTTTTGCCAATCCCAAGCTGCTGATTCATCAAATATCACATCTCTGCTGGTGATTACTTTGTTCTTCTGCAAATCATACAGCCTGTACCCTTTAGTATGAGTTGCATAGCCAATAAACACACATCTCTCCCCTTTTTCTTCAAGTTTGTGTCTGTGTTCCTTTGGAATATGGACATAAGCGATTGAACCAAACACCCTCAGATGTGAAACAGATGGTTTCCTTCCACTCCAAGCTTCAATAGGTGTTAAATTCTCAACTGCTTTTGTTGGACTTCTGTTCAGCAAGTAAACTGCAGTGTTTACTGCTTCTCCCCAGAATTCATATGGGATATTCTTCTCATGCAGCATTGATCTTCCCATCTCTAAAATAGTTCTGTTTTTCCTCTCTGAGACTCCATTTTGCTCAGGGGTATAAGCTGTGGTCAACTGCTTTTCGATTCCCAGTTCTTCACAGAAATTTTGGAATTCTGCAGAAGTGTATTCACCTCCTCGATCACTTCTCAACCTTTTTAGTTTCAGACCACTTTGCCTTTCAACCATGGATTTGAACTTCTTAAATACTCCAAATACTTCTGACTTATTCCTCAAGAAGTATACCCAAATCATCCTTGAGTAATCATCAATAAAGGTCAGAAAATATCTGTTTCCAGCATGTGTTTGAATTTTCATAGGACCACAAACATCAGAATGTACCAATTCCAACTTCTGAGTAGCTCTCCAGGCATTTTCTTTTGGAAATGGCATTCTGTGTTGTTTGCCACTCACACATCCACTGCAAACTTCAGAGCCTTGTGTGATCTGTGGTAGTCCATACACCATATCTTTGTCAAACAGATTCTTCAAACTTCCATAGTTGAGATGTCCAAGCCTTTGATGCCAAATCTTTGAAGAACCATTTATTTCCATCCTCAATGCCACTGTTTGGACATATCTGAAGAACAATGGAAAGATTCTGTTTCCTCTTTTCTTCACTTTAGCTATCAACACAGTTTTGTCATCCTTGTCAGTAATTTCACAGTGACCATCTCTGAAGTAGACCTCATGACCATTTTCCATCAGTTGCCCCACACTTAGCAAATTTTGGTCAATTGTTGAAACATACATCACTCCATCGATGTAACTTGTGCCTTTAGCTGTTTCCAAAGCTAATCTGCCTATACCAGCAACCTCACTCCACACTTTTATTCCCATTTTCACTTTAGTCTGCACACTTTCATCCAACTCCACAAACATGTTCTTGTTCTTGGTCATGTGATTAGAGCAAGCACTATCCACATACCAAGCTTCTTCTTCACTGATAGTAGCAGCATGACAGACATAAAATGCATTTGCATCTGCAACTGGAGCTTCCACATAGTTTGCTTTCTGATAAGGCAATTTAACTCTACAATCTTTGGCCATATAATTGAACTTATTGCACCTTCTGCACCTTGGTTTCCCCTTGTACCAGCAATCTTCAGTAGCATGGCTTGTCTTCTCACAAATTCTACACTTTTGTCCACTATTGCTACTGACAAATTGTGCCGAGGTCTCCTCCTTGTGCTTTGGTTCATACTTCTGTTTGAACTTTTGCTCCTTCTTTTCTCTTGACTTGGTGTTTTGCTGAGCTTTCCCTTTATCTGCGTTTCTGTTTACTGACATAGCAGAAAAAGCAGTCTCTAAGGCATTCTCAGAGTGTCTTTGTTGCCTCTGATCAAAAGCCTTTATTGAGCCTTTAACTTCCTCAAATGTCAGTGTTGACAAGTTCTTGGTTTCCTCAATAATACTCACAATAGGATCAAATCTCTGAGGTAGACTTATCAACAACTTCTGCACAGTTCTAGTAACATCTATTGTTTCACCATAAGATCTCATCTGGTTTGTTATATCAGTAAATCTAGTGAGGTAGTCTTTAAGTTGTTCGTCATCTCTCATTCGAGCATACTCAAAATCTCTCCTCAAAGATTGTAACTTTACATTTCTGCATCTACTCTCACCTCTGTACTCTTTTTCTAAAATATCCCAAGCATCCTTAGCTCTAACTTCATTACTTATTCTAGGAAAGATCACAGGGGTTAAACCAGTTTGTATGAGGTATAAAGCTCTAGTATCCTTCTTAACCATTTCTTCTATCTGGTTCTTATCTAAGCTTTTATCAACAGCTTCACCATTTTTATCAAGTTCTGGGATTTTAATGCCCTCATCAACATATTTCCATAAGCCATAAGAGATCAGTAAAGTTCGCATCTTTACCATCCAGTAGTCGTAGTCTTCACCATCAAACATTGGAGATGCAAGGGCTGAACCTCCATCTGCAGCACCTCTGCTTGAACTTGCCATTTCTGGAAAAAAAAACTCGACTTTGACAGACAGCTTCAGAACTTTGTTAAAGATCAACCTAGGCTCTTGATACCATATTGTAAATCGATGTAAAGCTAGGTGTTTTCATACACAATGTAATGTAGACAAACAACTCAAGCTTGTATCTTTCTGTATTTGATTTTATCTTTGTAAACTTTGTGTCTTTGTGTTTGTTTGTAACTGGAAATGAACAAAACGGAATGCAAGCTCAAACTTTGCTGTGGCTGGTATTTTTTCATTCAAATAAACTCAGTCACTTACAATTGCTAGCTAGGGTAACAAAGTACTTATACTCGGTTCAATTACATCAAGGCCATACAGTTGGCTCAATCTCAGAAAACCTAAGCTACCAACTTTGCAGGACCACTTCTTGATAAGGCTCTGCTGGAGAAACTTGTTTGCTTCTGCTGAGTCATAGAGACGTTGGCTGAGTCACCTTGCTCTTCAAGTCAGCTTCTTAATTCAAACTTCAACTTGAACTTGGCGCCAATCAACTTCATTGCTATGCCAGCAGTTTTACTTCCAACAAACCCAGCTCCACCGGTGCCAAATCGCCATCTGAATCGAACGGGTTCGAGTCCGCGGACGAAGGCGATGGCGTCGATCGAACTCGGACGAGGTCTTCGGACTCGCCCTCGGTCTCCCGACAAACCGGCTGCAAAAGCTGACTTTCAGGGGTTTTTTTAAAAAAAAATTGTGCGTGCGACGAAAACGGGTCGGCGTTGTCGGAGGCCGAACAGGGCCCGCCGTAAGAGGCGATTTTGAAAGCAATTTCAGGTTGGGTTTTTTGATTTTCTGAAAAATTGTTTATGCTTTTTTATTTAATTTGAGTTCGAATTTGGTGTTAACTGGTTGATTGTATAGAGGTGTCGAAAACGGAAGGGAGGGTTGGGCTGACGACGAACGTGGTGATTGGCGGTACGGTGACCGATGATTCTACGAATGAATGGGTCGACTTGGATCAGAAGGTATTGATAATAAAACCACTTGCTTTGTTTTGCATTTCTTAATATTAGTTTACATGCCATTTGTTGTTTTAACGGTACGGATTAAGTTTGTATTGATTTTGATGAGCTTGTTTGTGTAAATGGTGTAATTTTGGTTCTTTTTTGGTCAAGGTAAATTTGTATCCTACTGTTAGAGGGTTTACAGCAATTGGTACTGGAGGGGATGATTTCGTGCACGCTATGGTTGTTGCTGTTGAATCAGTAATTCAAAAACCTGTTCCCGAGGTATGGATACGACGTTTGTGTATTGTTTTCGAAGCATTATGTGTTCAATGTGATCAGTTTTGCTTTCTATTGATGAGTGGCTGAATCTTGCCGCAAGCAAACTGTGAAACTCATATTCTTGTATGGCCTTTGGTTTCCATTTTGGGTTGAGTTTCTGCACATAGTATTCCATTGAATGCATTTATGTTCAGGAATTTGATTTAGTAGTCTACAGTGTGCACAGAGTAATTTAATGTCAAGACATATCCTTACACTGTTGTTTCTATGAACTGTGTGCAAGTAATTGAAACTACAGTCAGTATGTTTAACATTGTTTGTTATTTATTGTGGCCAAGTGGAGACCATCCTAATGCTGTCAATACCATGGCCCTTCTGCCCTCGCAGATTATGTCTTGCACCATGCCTAGGAACAATAATTGTTAGATGTATTGATGGATAGTTCAGGAATGATGTGTCCTAAACACATGAACCAGTTAGGAAACTAGGAGCAGCTTGTACCGGTGATCTTAAATCATGGTTTGCGGAGTTGCCACTACAACAAGTTCAGAGCTTCTCACAAGGAGTAAGAACTTAGAAGGTGTATAAAGAATTAAGTATGTTAAAAAAGACGCTGGATTTGTACGGTTGTAATTGAATTTGGCAGTGCTATGTTCTGATACAAAGAACATTAACTACTCTATTGATTGTAGATACTTTCAAATCATCAATAAAGGGAGCTTGATTGCACTGTTGTCCAGAAAAGTTTGTTATAGGTCTTTGCCTTTTCGTGCTAGTAACTAATTTGGCTCTCGATATGAACTTATGAAGGTTGCATGACATGGAAATTTATTGCAGTTTTCAGGTCCAAGCTGTATACAACGCCATGAGATGAGATGATCGGATGAAATACTTTTTGTAGCTTGATACTCCATTTGGTTTGTACTTCTGTACAGAAGGCCAATTTCTGGCGGCCACCTTCCCTAGTTCTCTCCTCTAGTCTGGCATGTTGGCTAATTGATGATGTTAGAGGACTGAGCAGTTGTGGTTCAAAATCTATCCATCTGCTTGCTCAGGATGTATTTAGGTATAATTTAGAAAGTAGGCATTGATCAGTCTGTATAATTTATTTTCAGTTTCACGTTCCATTATATGTTACTCAAATTTTATGAAAAGGCCAGGTTGACAATGCTTTTGTGTTTTTCAATTATGTTCTGTCACCATTTCCTGCTGTGCTGCGTATACTCTATAGATGAATCTCTTATCTAATACATTCTTAAATTCTAGGGGGGCATTGATTTAAATAATGTGTAAGTGTTTGGTTTCTGAAGTCTACTGTGTAAATACTAATTGTAATGTTTAAGATGTTTTTAATGTTTTTATTTGTAATGTTCATTAATATGTATTGAATAAAATCATTATTTTATCAAATTGATATAGTAAAATATTATTTAAATCAAATTGCCCTCCAAATTGACTTTGTTGGGTGGAGACAACAAGGGCAATTTGATTGCCCTCCAAATTGCCCTAGGGCAATTTGCACAAATTGCCCTTAGTCTAAGGCAATCCACCCAACATGGGTGGAGATGCTCTAACCGAGTATAATCCAAACACAGAAGAACTGAAATTTCGACATTCTTTCAAAATTTCCTATTAAAAAACTCTGCTTTGGTTATTAGAATTTACACAAAACAACATGTTTGGATGCTGAAACTATGAACTTCAAATTCAAAATCTATTTTTGCTGAAGAAAGAAGAAAATCTACTTACCCAAGATGCCGAAACCAAGCTGAAGCCTCAAAAAGCCCTAACCCTAATCTCCAATTCAGATTACACACTTTCTCGGCAAAGCCCTAATTGACGAGCAGAGCCGAGAAAATTCCCTTGATATCACTGTAAATTTCCACCATCGATCTTAGATCCCGAAGCGGAAATCGTCTCTTCGTTCTTCTTCAGACCGTCCTTGTGAGCCTTCTCTCGGATCTGGTGCAGCGCCGACATAATCCCCTTGATGTCACTGCAAATTTCCACCGTCGATGTCAGATCCCAAAACGGAAAAACGAGAAAATCGAAAGGAAAATGAAGAAGAATTCGGAGGAAAGCGAACCTGGAGAGGTCGACGCCGAGATCGAGAGGTTCCGATTTGGCTAGCGTGGGTTTGTGGGATTCTGCAGTGGGTTTGTGGGTTTGTGGATTTTGGCGACAATTTGTGGGTTTGCAGGATGGGGAGGGAGTGATTTCGAGGGATGACACTTAGAAAATTGGGAGGGAGGGAGTGATTTTGACATAGTTTGGCGGAAATGCAAAAAGTTTTGGCGGAACGATACTTAGAGCATCTCCAAGGGATGCTGTATAAGACTCTACATAAAACTCTACAAACCCAATTTGCAGCGCCACGTCAGCAAAACAGCTCTCCAACGAATGCTGTAAATGACTCCGCAAATTATACAGCGTCTCGTAGAATCTGTATATTTGTAGAGTCTATGAGATACTGTAAAAGTGGAACCCACACAATTTATTGAATAAAAAATATTATTACTCACTTTTTATCATGGTAACTTAAAATTATACATTATTTCTTCACTCTCACTCATCTAATTAACACTCAACTTTCAACTAAATTGTACACTATTTCTTCACTTTCACTCATCTAATTAACACTCAACTCTCAACCATCAACAACCTCATTCATTATCAAGGGAGTAATTGTGAGTAATAAATGGTTAGTGGAGTACTAATCAATACCAAGTTGGGAAATTTTGTGGATGTCTTGCAAGCGTGGAAGACCTTAATAAAAGTGGTACGGTTCAAATGGATAAGGTAAAGTCCTTTCTTATCGTTGAATTGATTGGGCGGAGTGATTGGTGGAGTATGAATACAAAATTTATTAGAGGGGGTATGTATTGGTGAATGAATTTAGGTAGGAAAGATTATTTACCAAAATTTGAATTAGTAGAGTAAACGATGTATGGTAAAAAAGAGAGTAAATTATATAATAATATTTGCAGCAGCAGTTTTATAGCATCCATTGGAGCACACTGTTTTACTGACTAGGCAAACTGATAGATTTTGTGCCACATCAGCCATCAAATCACACATTTGCCTATTATGTTTACAGCATCCCTTGGAGATGCTTAGAAAATTTTCACCCCAAAACTTAGCCCGCGCCCGCTCATTAAAAAAACCAAAAATCCCGCCCGTGTCCTTATTTTTATTTATAGCGTTTTTAGATGCACACTTTATAGCAGATTGAAAAATGTGCAATACTTGGATGCTATAATAGGCCCTTTGTGGCGTAGTGTGGTTTTTCTTACACTTATTATCCCTTTTGCCCCCTACAACTCATTTTGAGAGACATTTTGCCCCCTATAACTCTATTTGTATCCCATCTGCCCCCTGCAACTCATTTTTTTGGGAATTTTTGCCCCTTTTTCCGTTAACTTCACTGTTTCCGTTAACTGTGCTGATGTGGCATGTCCACATCAGCAAAAAAATATTTTTTATTTTTTATTTTTTTAAGTTTTACCTCACGCATCCTCCCCATTCGCTTCTCTTCTTCTGTTGAGTCCATCCCACATCAACCACTTCGACTCCAATCCTCCACCGCCATGGCCGCAGTCCTCGTTCCTCGCTCTTTCGCTCTGCCTTCCTCAGTCGTCATCTCCCCTATCACCGCCTCATCTGCCCTTGCAATCCGAAATTCGCGATTTCAAACAAAGCATCATCAATTCCAAACATACAACAAAATCCAACAACCGAAACACAAAACCCACAGAATAATCCAGCAAATCCAGATTACATTCCATAAAAAAAAACCATGAACACGTAGCATTACCATCAATTCAAATTCATCACAAACGAAATCCACAACAACAAAAAAAATAGACAATTTAAAACCAATTTCTCGCCGATGCTGGTGAGGATGTGGGAGATCCGACACCGAGACGAACCTAGTGGCCTCCTTGTCGAGGATCTTGAAGGCATCGCGGAGCTGGCGATCAAACGGCTCCGGCTTCATGTGTTCCCCATCAGCTCTAGGAACCGCGCGAAATCGAAAGGCGCCGTGAGCTTCTCCTCGGCGACGATGGATTTGAGCTGGGCCTGGGTCGGGTTGCCCCCAAGCGGCATTAGGATGCCCAACTCCTACGGCGCGATCTTGCCGTCGTTGTCGGTGTCAAAGAAAGTTTTAATATTGAAAGAACAATTGACAATGTAAATGGAATAGATGACTTCAATTTTTGAGATTTCCTGAGCTTCACAGACAACGACTCCACCATGGCGGCCCGCGACCCGATCAGTTGAGTTTTAAGAGCGGATCCGACCTTGAGGCCTCTGTAGTGAGGTAATCCGATAAGCGCAGAGGAGGCGGCGATAGGGGAGATGACGGCTGAGGAAGGCAGAGCGAAGGAGCGAGGAACGAGGACGGCGGCCATGGCGGCGGAGGATTGGAGTCGGAGTGGTTGATGTGGGATGGACTCAACAGAAGAAGAGAAGCGAATGGGGAGGATGCGTGAGGTAAAACTTAAAAAAATAAAAAATAAAAAATATTTTTTTGCTGATGTGGACATGCCACATCATCACAGTTAACGGAAACAGTGAAGTTAACAGAAAAAGGGGCAAAAATTCCCAAAAAATGAGTTGCAGGGGGCAGATGGGATACAAATAGAGTTGCAGGGGGCAAAATGTCTCTCAAAGTGAGTTGCAGGGGGCAAAAGGGATAATAAGTGTTTTTCTTATGTGATAGGATTTTTTTTCTTTAGTCCTAGTTGGATTAGATTGTCTTGCACAAGGCGAATAATAGAAGATCTGAGTTCGGTTTTAACTTATTTGGTCTGTTGTGATGGATTCCATCTAGTGGCGGCGGATGTAATTTTGTTTCCGATTGTTTTGATAGGCATCGAATCTCGATATTTGCCTTGCTTGGCCGGTGTTTTTTCAGGTTTTGGATTCAGCAGGTTCAGATCTCACTCCTTTTAACTAAAATAAATACATTCTCTTTGTTTACAAATAATTATTATATTCCCTTATTTGGAGTTGATATAGAATATATATAATCCAAGAAACAATTACACTTTGATTATACTTTAAGAGCAAAATACCAAAAAACATTACTACACTTTAAATATTACAATATAGTACTACTTTGACAGATGTTAATTTTTAATTGGCTTATACACTTTTAATAACAACTTTGCACACACGCGCTGGAAAAGTTCCGTCAAAATGAAGGATGTGTCCTTCAAAATGAAGGATATGAAGGAACAGTGAAGGATCTGTTCCTTCATATCTGAAGGATCTGTTCCTTCAAATCTTAAGGATATATTTTTTCAAATTTGAAGGAGTTGTTCCTGCAAATCAGAAGCAGGCGTTTCTTCAAATTGAAGGAGTTGTTCTTTCAAATTGAAAGAACACCTGCAAATTTTGCAGGTCCATCTTCAAATTTTTTTCTTTCAAATCAATTTTTTTTTCAATTTAATTATGTGGGGTGCGTGAACCTCATGCACGTGGGCTGTGGTGAGTTTCTTGGTTTTGGTTTGATATTAATTTGTAACAATAGTAGTGAATTGTAAGAAAAAAAAAATGAAGTAGTGTTTTTGGTGATACTATGACCCATATATTAGTTTTTTGTGAGAGCCTGTAATCCAAGGGCATGTTTACTTCACCGGAAAGGGAATGGAGGAATCGGAATGGAATTGAAACGATTCCCATTACGTTGTTTACTTAGAGCATCTCCACCAGTGTGAAAATCGGATGGGCAATCCGTCGATTGCCCGCGGAATCGGACAAACCCAGCTCCACCGGTGCCAAATCGCAAGAGGAATCAGACGGGTTCTCGGTCGAAGGCGCAGGCGATGTTGGGGACTGCCTTCGGACGCGCCCGCGGGCGATTTGCTTTTCCTCGGTTTCTTCGCCGTTCTCGTCTTCCCGCTTTTCTCTCTCCTCGCCTTTCTCGCCTTTAATCGCCCTTGCCTTCGCCTTTCGCGGTGGAAATCGGAGTGGGCGATTCAATTGCCCACAAAATCGCCCTCGCCTTTCTCTCCTTTCGCCCTCGCCATCGGCAGATTGTGAGTTTGCTCGGTGGAGATGCTCTTACACAAGGAATGAAAATGGTTGTGGGTCCCACCAGAAAAAACCATTCACATTCCCCACTTTTGGCCAAATTTCAAACCGGAAGGGGGCAGATGGTATTGCTCAAAAAGGAATGGGAATGGGTTTGTCATTTACAAACTTACCCTCCCATTTTTTATGAAATAACCACAAAACCACAAAAATTACAAAACCCTATCCTCATTCATCTTCCCGCCGCACTTCTCCTATGTTCTGCTCTTCCAGCAACACTTTTGTTCTTCAAGCTCTTCTTCTTCAAGAATCTTCTGTGCTTTTTCTTGCAAATTAGAGGTAAATTCATTTCTTGTCTTTCTTCTTGAAAATCAGAGGTTTAATTTCATCAAGAACAATTTTGTTGTTTGTTTTCTTATTATTAATTTGATTTAATTTGCTTATGTATTCTCTTTTACTTGTTCATCCCTGTATTTCTCTTGCTCAACTAATGGTGGTTCGTTGTCTTGTTTATTTATTTCATGTAGACAAATGCCTCGTCTAGGTTTGTCAAGAACGAAGATGACACACCCCGCCCCAGAAAGTGGGGCCAGGGAAGTGCGGCCGTCACCCCCAAAGAGTGACGAAGCCTTAAAGCCCAAAATAAACCACAAAAGTTAAAACAACGGAAAGTAACTCAACAACTCAACCGTAAACACTATATCAGAGCTTCTAAACAGCGGAACAGAAAGGTTTACACAAGTCTGAAATACAACAGTGACAAAGAGATTCCTACTCTTTGTATCACAGAAAAGAGCTATCCTGAAGTTCGCCGCTCTTCCCGGTGGTGCTCGACAGTATCAGGTCCTGTGGGGGCTCAAAAACAAGGGTGAGTGGACAGGGAAAATAAAGATCAGTGAAAAACATTTACAAATCAATATAATAACCCCCATAGTTTGAAAACAAGTAGTAAAAGCCTTTACTATAATTATCATGCAGCAGTAGTACAGTAAGGTATCACAATAGGCATACCTGTGCATTTTCACAATATAAACCTACGGCCTTGATCTAATCCGACCTGGGGAATTTAACCACCAGTGACGGTGTGTAGGACAAGGGGAATTTAACCACCATGCCCGAATGTCAGGACAAGGGGAATTTAACCACCAATGCCCAGACATTGTATGCTTAGAACCCACTCGATTCTTAGGTGTGCCATCATCTGTACTAATCATAATCACCATATGCATAAAATCCAGCAGAAATCCATTTCATAATCATATATATATATATATATATATATATAAGCGAATATATATATAAATCATATCATGCTCAAAACACATTTAAAATCAAACTCGTCCACTCATAGTGATACCGGGCGGTCATCGTCATCCTCCTCATCTATCTGAGCGGTAAGGCTACGCTGGCACTGAGGAACCTGATCACCTAATAGTCCCAAAGGAATATCGATTAATAAACGATCCAATCGAAAATCCGTAAAACCCTAATTCTACATGTTTCGCCCAATTGGGGTTTAACCGTATCCCGGATGGCAAAATGGAGTTCGCCATCGGATCCGGAGAGTCAAAAACCCTAAAAATGGTCGCCGGTCCAACTTGGTCAACGCCGGTCAACGGCAGGCTAACGTCAGCACTTCGGCGCTGACGTGGCGTCCACTTGGCACCGAGTTGGCATCCACATGGCACCGAGTTAACATAACCCTTCAACACCTTCATGTATCGCTCAAATGGATACATCCATCTAAACCAAACTGGCCCACATAATTCTACTTCTCTAACAAGATGTAATGTTAGATGAAACATGATGTCAAACAGAGAGGGCGAAAAATACACCTCAAACAAACACAAAGTCTCTACAAGATCCTCTTGTGTTTTACGAAGCTTTGAAATGTCAATCACCTTACTACATATGACATTGAAGAAATGACAAAATCTAAGTATTGCATATCTCACGGGCTCTTCTAACACGGAACGGATGCATATAGGAAGAAGCTGTTGCATCAAGGTATGGCAGTCATGGGACTTAAGACCAATAAGCCTATGATCGTCCAATGACACAAGATTTTGGAAATTTGAACAATAGCCTTCAAGAACTTTCACTCCATACAAGGATTTACAAACTGCTTTTTTCTCATCTAGAGTCAAATTCCAGCTTGCGAAATCCAATTTCTTCCCAACAGGAGCCTTCAACTCTTTTTTTATCCCCATCTCGATCATATCTAATCTTACTACCACCCCATCTTTTGTTTTTCCAGGAATATTCAACAAGGTTCCAATCAGACTATCCAAACAGTTTTTCTCAATATGCATGACATCTAGAACATGTCGAACAAGTAGATGCTTCCAGTAAGGAAGTTCGAAGAACACAGATTTCTTCATCCAAATAGGTCGAGGTGTGTTATCACTTGGCTTCCATGGAAGGGGAGCATTCTTCTTTCCAAATACTAAGTTAATATTTGAAACCCTTTCTAAAACTTCCTCTCCACTTAAAGGAACCGGCGCATGAGCAAACTCTGTCTCGTTATTGAAAGGCGTTGTTTCCTTTCGATATGGATGATCCCGTGCCAAGAATCTACGATTCCTAAGGTAAGCCACTTTATAGCCTCATCAATGCAAATAGGACATGCATTATAGCCTTTGACAACATTACCGGACAAGTTACCATATGATGGAAAGTCATTGACCGTCCACAATAGAAGTGCTCTAAGGGTGAAATATTCATCTATGTGTGCATCATATACCCCTACAACTCCATCCCATAAGACCTTCAACTCATCAACTAAAACTTGGGGGTAGATATCTATGTTATTTCCAGGCTGTTGAGGACCAGAAATCAATGTATTCAACATCATGAACTTCCTCTTCATAGTTACCCAGGGTAGAAGATTGTAAACCACAATTATAACCGGCCAGCAACTATATCCCCTACTCATAGAGTTGTGAGGATTGAACCCATCAGTGGAGAGGGCAATCCTAAGGTTTCTTGTCTCACTGCCGAAGTCTGGCCACTTAGTATCCACTAAGTTCCAAGCTGGAGAGTCAGCTGGGTGGCGCATTACTCCTTTGGTTACTGTCCTACCAGCATGCCATTTCAAATCTTTGGCAATTTTGGCTGATTGAAACATTTGCTTAAACCTAGGAATGAGTGGAAAGTACCACATCAACTTTGCAGGTATGCCTTCCCTGATTTTTTTATCCTTACTTAGTTCCCACCTAGAAAGACCACATGTCGGGCAAGTGGTTTTATTTGCATGCTGGTTCCTGTAGAGAATACAGTCATTTGGGCAGGCATGAATCTTAGTGTAACCCATTCCGAAATGAGCCAAAGTCTTCTTTGCCTCATAGCAAGATGTGGGAATTTCATTACCCTCAGGAAGGAACTCTCCTAACATTATCAGAATGTCCTTGAAACAGGCATCAGTTATGGCATTCTTTGCTTTTATGTTATACACTCTAACTATCGCACTCATCTTTGTAAAATTGGTGCAACCAGGGTACAAGGGTTTACACCCATCCTCAACAAACTCTCTAAACTCATCGGAGTCCTTCGAGAACTTCTCACTATCAAGGTGAATATCTGAGTCCATCGGAGTATAACCTCCCATATGTTTACTAATTTCCTCACTATCTGAACCAGAATCAGGTTCACTATCAATGTGCTCACTGACATTATTTTCTTCCCCATGCCAAGACCAGATTGTGTAAGTAGTGTCAATTCCATTGAAGTATAAATGTGTTGTAATTACTTCAGCACTAAATATTTTATGATTAAAACATTTCAAACAAGGGCAGTGAAGGAGGTCTGAAGTCCTAAGATGTTCCCAAGCATATCTAAGAAAACTTGCAACCCCTAATTCATAGGCCTTTGATCTTCTATCAGCAAACATCCATGATTTATCCATACTTGACACTACACAAATTACATTTAGCAATCAATCAGCCAGCACTCAAATAACATGCATACAGCACCTCAAAGCTAACCAAAAACATACACTCAATTCACTTGAAGCATATTATCTGATTTCAAACATAAAAGATATAATTTAAATTCTACTTACTGAATTAGCACATCCAACGTATGCTCCAGCGCCCCAACTCTGTAACAAATCAAACAAATATTACCCTTAGAATTAAGCAAAAACTGACAATTCTGAGCAGATTTCATAGCTTCTTTTCATCTATCAAATCTTATCGAAAATAAGTCGAAAGGTAGGCGTTACGAAGATTATTATGCCCTCTTCAAAACCATATAAAGATCATAGAAATCGGAGCTATAACATGAAAGATATCGACATCTCGAGTAAGACTCGCAAAACTGGAATTCTGGTTTGATAGTTTCGTGACCCAACTTTCTCAATCTAAATGGCTAATCAAAACTCCACCAAACTCAATGAAACCAACTGGATTATGTTAACAGACAATTGAACTTCAAATTTGCTAATTTTCATTCCAAACGGAGCTATGTACAAAGCCAGCACCAGTCTGTAAAATTCACTGCAATTCAATTCCGGAATTGAACTCTAACCCTCAAATCAACCCCAAATTCGAACCAAAACCCGAAACCAAACCTCAAAAGCTAAAACCAGAATCAAAATAAACAAAATTCAAACCCAAGCATATGATAAAATCAACCCATGAAGACTTGAAAACATAGCCCTCAAATTAACCCCAAATTCGAAACCCAAAACAAACCCTAATGTACTCACAATCAAAATTCGAGATTTTTCCAAGCATACAAGACATATCTCTTCATAGACAACCCAGATTATGAATACCCAACCGTCAATCGAAACATTTATGAAGAAGAAATCCTAAATCGAACAATACCTCACCAAAATAGAGTGGTTGATGTACTCACATGTGTCTTCAAGTAGATTTCAGCTCAAGTTTGCAGATTTGAGCTCAAGTATGAAGATTTGAGCTCAAGGGATGTTCGGCTATTTGGTTGAGGTCGAGAGTTTGAAGATTTGAGCTCAAGGGATGTTCGGCTATTTGGTTGCAATTTTGTTCTTCTCAGTGTTCTGCCCGAAAAGAGGGAAAAGTCATACCCACTAAGGAACGAAAAAGAAAAAACGCGAAGGGGGGGAACCAATTTCGCGAAGGGGGGAAACCAAATTTCGCGAAGCGGGAAATTTGGGTCCGCATTTCATTTCGTTAAACAACAGCAAAATACATGAATCTGTCGTCTGATGAAATATGTAAAAAACGCATGCGTTTATCTGTCGTCTAAAATATGCATTTTACAACAGATTTCTTAAATCCGTTGCATACCTCTTTCACACAACGGAAATTGCAAAATCAGTTGTCTTATGCCTGTCGTCTATTGCCTTAATTCTGGTAGTGTTCTGAATCTTTTAAAGTTAACACCTTTCTCTGAGATAATTTTGATTTCATAATTTTACTTGTGTTAATGTTGGTAATTTATTGGTTGAGGACAGTGGCGGAGATAGGTCAATGGACTAGCGGAGGCCGTTCATACACACAAGAGACATAAAAAATTTGAGCCACAATTATTCATAACGCTAAAAAACCGCAAAAATGAATATAAAGGGAACAAAAAATGTCTACTTTTGTCTACAGTCAGTCATATCTTATGTGATGTCAATATATACAAAATATATCCCAAAAATAAACATAAACATCACAGTGTCATCTACAAAATAAGTTCCATGATGAAATTCCACAACAAAAACATAAAAAATCTAACTTAGAATTGAGAGAAACGATCCTTCACATTCTTGAAAATATCAATTATCGAATTGGGGGTGAGAGTCTTAGCAATTTCTTTCTCAATTTTGACAACCAGATTGTCTGCAAGAAAGTCATCATCCATCTTGTTTCAAAGTGCAGCTTTAACAATCTTCATAGCTGAAAATGACCTTTCCGTAGTTGCAGTGCAAACGGGAAGTGTTAATACCAATGTTCAAAAAAACGCTAGGCGGTAGTCGGGGGGTCACCCACCTTCTAGCGCCCAGAGCGCCTAGGCGGGGCCTAGGCAGTTTTGCCTTTAAAAAATATATATATATTTATAATATAATATAATTTTTAATTCTATATAATATCCAAACACATAATTGACATCTAAATATACCAAGCATAACTTGTAGATAAATATATTCACATCTTTTGTCACAACAATGCAACTCTAAACATCTTTAGCTATTTCTAGCTTATCATCTCTCAAAAAAGCATTCAGCAAATCTTTTGTGGCTCAGATACAAGACCTCTGCCAACCATTTCTTTAAAATAATCACAAACTCCAAACTCATACTCTTCCATTTCGTTCCAAAGCCAAACACCTTGCTTCACCTCTGAATCTTCCCCCAATTACAGAACCCACTAATCAAAGCAGCAAGGAAAAGATACATTCCAATGAATGCAGAATCTATGTAAAGAAACATACCGAAAATAAAGCAATCAAGGCTTTTGTTTGGAAGGTACTTCTAAACCAGCATCTTTTCGGGTCCTTCAACACAACAACCGATTAACATCACCGAATTCTTGTGCTGAACTCTCAGCAACAATTTCACCTCGTTCGTCTTTTGCGCAATCCTTGCCTTGAATCTAAAGATAGCTTCTTTACTGCTATCTCTTCACCACTTGGCATCAAACTCTGCAGTTGCACAAACAATTCACTTAAATAATTGAAATAATCACAACCAAAGGAAATTAAAAACACCAACTTTAGTAGCCAGTAAATGAAAAGTCCACAACTTTGCTTTCCAAAAAATCATGAACAAGGACAAAACTATGAATCTTTCCAGAGCCATCGGCCACCGGTTTCCAGTCCAATCACAAACAAATAGCACAGTGTAATTAAAGCAAACTACAGGGCTAGATCGTAACTCGCAACCTACGAGGCCGTACCTTGTATACGGGATCGAAGCCGCCGTGGCCGAGTTTGTTGAGCTCGGAGAAGAAGCCGGTAGCGATTTGGAGAGCGTGGAGGTCGAAGAAGAGGTCAAACGAGTCAAAGACGTTGTGGGTATACGAACACCCTCATTGCGTCCTCCATCTTTTCCTTGCTGCAAAGCTTCGAATCACAGAAGTGTACGAACCCAGATCCAATTGGCCAAAGAGAACGGTTTGAAAGCAGCAGCGGAGTCGGCGGTATCCAAAGGGGAGTCAGCGCGATTGGGGTGTGGAAATTGGACGATTTCTTCTGCTGTGGTTGGATGTTGCGCTTGCGGACTGAAGATGTGAGGAGAGAGACCCAAAATCAAAATCAAAGCGCCCGACTTAGCCCGCCTAACCCCCCGCCCAACCCGTCTCGGCGGGCGCCTAGAGACCGACTTTTAGATGAAACCTCTAATCCGATTTTTTCACCGTTTTTCCCAAAATAGGGGCGGTCATGGACCTTCCAGCGCCTAAGCGGCGCCTAGGCGGCCGCCTTGACCGTTTTTTCGAACACTGGTTAATACAAGAAGAATCAACCTATCAATAAAATAAAATTTCCTTGAAGTATCTATTTCCATTAATCCTCTGCATAATTCAGAAAGTTTAGATATATTCTTCAAGTGTGGATGATATGGCACCTCGAGTTTATAATAATTCAATTGATACCTTAAAAGAATCCTTTCATTCTCACTTAATTGGAGCCTAATGATTTTCTAGGGAGCCAAAGAATTTTGTAGGGGCCATCTCTAATGGGTGTTAAAATTTTTGTAGGGGCCATTCGTAGTAATTGTTCAAATTTTATTAGACAATATATATGTTTAGGGTTTTTATCATAAATGGTCATTGATGTTGTCACTTTTATCACAAATGGTCATCAACCTTTTTTTCTATCACATTTAGTCCTTCATGTTGGTTTCGGTTATCGACGTTAGTCCTTCCGTTACACTATTTTTATTTTTCCGTTAGAAAGCTTATGTGGCAATTTTGTGGGGCCAATTGATCCAATTAAATGATGCCATGTGGATGATTAATTGAATATATAAAATTAGAAAAAAAATGAAAACTCCACCGCGCGCCGCTGCTGCCATTTTCTTCTCCAACTTTTCAAGCTGCTGTTTGTCTTCTTGAGTCAGTTTGTAAACAGAAAAGAGATCATGCTTCTTAGAGATATAATTTGCTTCAACCACAACGGCAAATACAGGAAACCCATTCTTCGTATCCAAAGATAAGTCAAAATATTAGCCAATACTCACTAAAGCATGTAAAAAGAAACTGAACGAGTACCCGAGGAGGATGACGATCCTACGATCTCTTCCCCTGGACGAGCACAATCAATAAGATCATTCAATGGTATCACTTCCTTGTATCTCGGAAGTCGACCTGCAGGCACAATTCCTGGGCTCTTTTGGAAGCCGGTACCGGAGTACCCGAAGCTCCGCTTCATCCAAAGTTGCAGCGCGTCGCTGGCGGCGTTGATTTTGGCCCGGCTCGAGGAATCGTTCGGCGCGCTGGTGCTGGAGGAGTACGCGATGATGGAGGCGACCCACTTGATCGATTTTTGGACGAGAGTGGTTCGGTTCAGCCGGCGGACATGAACGGCGAGGTGTGCATCAGAGGGCCAACAAAATGGCAGCAGCGGCGCGCGGTGAAGAGGCCAAATTGCATGAATTATACTACTCAGTGAGGCTGTAGACCGATTTGATGTTCTGGACCGACGACGCCAAATTGATCTGAATCAACGACGTCCTTTTGAATCGTCTAGAGAAGAAAATGGCAGCAGCGACGCGCGGTGGTTTTAATTTTTTTTATATGTTCAATTAATCATCCACATGGCATCATTTGATTGGATCAATTGGCCCCATAAAATTGCCACATAATCTTTCTAACGGAAAAATAAAAATGATGTAACGGAAGGACTAACATTGATAACTGAAGCCAACGTGAAGGACTAAACGTGATAGAAAAAAAGGTCGATGACCATTTGTGATAAAAGTGACAACATCAATGACCATTTATGATAAAAACCCTATATGTTTACTACAAGATTTTAAAAACTTTGTGGTGGCCATGGCCACCTTTGGCCATACAAAGGCTCCGCCACTGGTTGAGGATCAGTATATGCCGGTAACATAGAGAAAGTGATTGGTCCTGACTTGTATTTCAAACTTATTTGATGCAAACCCGTTAATATTTAACATTAGCTAGCCAAATTCAAGAAGTTTGGTTGTTGGAAATGACAGTAAGGTTCATTGGAATTTTCTTTTCAGATTATTAGTTTTTGTTGATTATCTTTAATTATACCCAATTGAACATTGTAACCTTTACAATACAAAAAACGATTTATCTCTATGTTACAAAGATAGCTAGTAAAACCCAATATCTTAGAGTGATTGATAGGTTCTTGGGCACCCTTAACTTATGAATCGATTTTTAGGGAAAAGTTCTACTCATGGGCTCTTATCAGTTGCCTAAATTCTGTCAAGGTAGATACTGTCTGTGCCAAAATCTGGGGATCTTGACACGTCACAGTAGAGAGGACGTGGAGGCGGGGGCTTCCACGTTGGGGTGTGAGTTTGAAGTTGTTTCGGGGAAGCAAGGTGTTTGAGGCGTCTTCTCGGAAGGCTGGAGCTTCCTTGAATAACCTGTAAAATAGTCCAACTGTTAAGCTCGGAGCACCGGTGTGGTACCGGCCGAATGGGCTCCGATGCTTAAGTCAGAAAGAGTTACTGTGGTAGTAAATAGTCAAGTGATTAGTCAAGATTAATTACCTTTGACCCTTGGGGGTAGACTCCCTTTTATAGAGGAGGTGAAGGAGTCATACTTTCTTTTATCCAATGTGGGATAGAGTGCACCTTCATAGTGTTATCTTTGTGACTTTGGGCCCCCCGTGCAGGGCCCACCGCTTGTCGTATGAACGAGGTTAGCGGTTCTGTGCGGAGCCCGTCGCGAGGCGACTCTACGAGGTGTGTTTGGACCGTCGTACGACGTTTCGTGTGGGGGCCACGTATCTCGTAAAACGTGCTTGTGGGACTCACGGAATTACCCATGGGGTATTGGGTTGTCTTGCCTTGTGGCGTAAGGGACCTACGGGGTGCCATGTGGCGCTTTGGTTGTGGATCCTATGTGTCAAGGGTGGGGTATGGTATAAACAGAAGTCCCCCAAGTTCTCGACTAAGGGGCGCACTCTTGGTCGGGGACTTGTAAAGTTTCCCATGCTAGACACATATTGCAACCAAGCGCCTATGATTGGGACGCATGTGGGGTAGGAGTCCCCCAAGTCCGCGGGCGAGAAGTGCGAATCTTGAAGGTGGGGTTTTACGGAGAAAAAGGAAGGGGTGTGCTGAGGTAGGAAATTTTGGGATTTTTTGGTAGGTACCAAGGCTAGAGCATCGGTGGTAGGGAAGAGAGTCCGGGAAGGGGCCGACGGGGGCCGAAGTTTCCTGAGGACCTCCGGCCGGTCGCTAGGCGTCGGCGAGCCTCGGCATGTTGAGCCCGGCTGTTGGCCGACGCTTCAGCGTTGGGGCGCGAGGGCGCGTTGGGTCGAGGGTCGAGCCGGGCTCAAGGTAGCCGAGGGCTTCGTGGGGACCCTCGATTGGTTGCTAGGCGTCGGCAAGCCTCGGCATGTTGAGCCCGGCTGTTGGCCGACGCTTCAGCGTTGGGGCGCGAGGGCGCGTTGGGTCGAGGGTCGAGCCGGGCTGAGGTAGCCGAGGCTTCGTGGGGACCCTCGATTGGTTGCTAGGCGTCGGCAAGCCTCGGCATGTTGAGCCCGGCTGTTGGCCGACGCTTCAGCGTTGGAGCGCGAGGGCGCGTTGGGTCGAGGGTCGAGCCGGGCCGAGGAAGCCGAGGCTTCGTGGGGACCCTCGATTGGTTGCTAGGCGTCGGCAAGCCTCGGCATGTTGAGCCCGGCTGTTGGCCGACGCTTCAGCGTTGGGGCGCGAGGGCGCGTTGGGTCGAGGGTCGAGCCGGGCCGAGGAAGCCGAGGCTTCGTGGGGACCCTCGATTGGTTGCTAGGCGTCGGCAAGCCTCGGCATGTTGAGCCCGGCTGTTGGTCGACGCTTCAGCGTTGGGAGCGCGAGGGCGCGTTGGGTCGAGGGTCGAGCCGGGCTGAGGTAGCCGAGGCTTCGTGGGGACCCTCGATTGGTTGCTAGGCGTCGGCAAGCCTCGGCATGTTGAGCCCGGGCTTGTTGGCCGACGCTTCAGCGATGGCGCGCGGGGGCGCGTTGGGTCGAGGGTCGAGCCGGGCCGAGGAAGTCGAGGCTTCGTGGGGACCCTCGATTGGTTGCTAGGCGTCGGCAAGCCTCGGCATGTTGAGCCCGGCTGTTGACCGACGCTTCAGCGTTGGGAGCGCGAGGGCGCGTTGGGTCGAGGGTCGAGCCGGGCTGAGGTAGCCGAGGCTTCGTGGGGACCCTCGTTTGGTTGCTAGGCGTCGGCAAGCCTCGGCATGTTGAGCCCGGGCTTGTTGGCCGACGCTTCAGCGATGGCGCGCGGGGGCGCGTTGGGCAGAGGGTGGGGCCGGGCTGAGGTGGCCGAGGCTCCGTGGGGACCCTCGATTGGTTGCTAGGCGTCGGCAAGCCTCGGCATGTTGAGCCCGGCTGTTGGCCGACGCTTCAGCGTTGGAGCGCGAGGGCGCGTTGGGTCGAGGGTCGAGCCGGGCCGAGGAAGCCGAGGCTCCATGGGGACCCTCGATTGGTTGCTAGGCGTCGGCAAGCCTCGGCACGTAGAGCCCGGGATTGTTGGCCGACGCCTCGGAGATGTGAGTTTTTGCGACAGTTCGAATCAGTTCTTCAGATAGTTGAGATTACGACACGTGGCACAGATTGTGACACGTGGCACAGATCGCGCAGTTCTGTTGGTAGCGGAGATTGCGACACGTGGCACCAGTCTGGCCGTGCATTCGATATCGGACCGTTGTGATGCGCCCACGTGGCGTACATGCAGAGCCTCGAGAAAAGGAAAGGTTTTTCATCGCAGTATAAGTAGGAGGAGGGGGATTCACTTTGTCTCATTTGCATTTTTCACTCTTGAGAGCGATTGAGAGAGATTGAGAGCGATTCCCGGCGAATACTTTCCTGCGGCGGAGCGATTTCCGGCGAACTTTGTGCGGCGGTGTAAATTTCTCAAGGGGTATTAAGGTAATTTGCCCTTTATTTATTTATTTATTTATATATTTTTTTTTTGAACACATACTTTAGTTGCATGTGGGTGGGGACGTATTGGCCGAGGCTTAAGTGTTGTGTGGGGAGATTTGAAATCCGACGCCTGATACTTAGCCTGCATCTACACTTGTCTTTGTAGATTTCGGGCCAGAGTGACAGTCAAAACGTCAGCGACCAATCGTATGGTGGTGGATCCGCCACTTCTTCGTCAACTCCTCGGAATCCGCCTGCGGCGGCAATAACACCCGAGGCTTCGGAGATGACTCCGTTGGCCTCTTCGCCAATGGCCCCGCTGCTGGAGTCTCGGCCTCGAGCCTTGATGGGTACTCCGACGCGGGCAATGCTGAGCCCCGTTAGGAGCAAAGTGGGTACAGCCGGGGTTAGCCCCTTGGTTGCTGAAGAAGAGTTTGAGCCGTTGATGCATCAGCAGCGGGCCAAGGCCATACTTGCCCCAGAAACAGGGTTTCAATATACCGATTTGGAAGAGGGGGACTGCACCCTTAGAACGGGCCAGCATCAAGAGTTCATGGATCACCCCAAGTTCCAATACTGGAGCATGCTGTCAGTGTCGGAGGATGTGTTAAGGCGAAGCCGGGGGGAAGCAAGTCCCCCAATTGAGGTTGATAGTGATGTTGAGGTGGAGGTGGAGCAGCCGAGGGTTGTGAGTTCAAGTGAGGATGAGGAAGCCTCGGAGTCAGAAGATGAGGCAGAAGAAGAGGAAGAGGTGGAAGAGGGGGAAGGGGTGACGGTGGCAACAGCCGTGGCCATTCCGTTGACTGTGGCAGAGGGGAGCCAGGGGAGAGCTGAGGGCGCGTTCCCAGGGTTGTTCTGTGATAGTCCGAAGCTTCGGAATAAGCTGACGGAACAAGGCTTGGCCGAACTAAAAGTGAAGTATGCTATCCCGGGTCGGTCACGTGTCGTATACCGGAGCTTGGGGAGAGACTCTCAAAGTCGAAATTCCCTGGGGAAACACTGGTCTGGGCCGAGGCCTTCAAGTATGGTTTAAGGTTGCCTTTGCATCCTTGGGTGCAGGAGTTCATGGCCCGTGCTGATTTTGCGCTTGGTCAGTTTGGGATGCACTGCTGGCAACGGTTGATGGCGTGTTATGTTTTATGGATGAAGGAGTATGGTGTTGCACCTACCCAGAATCAAATTCGCTACATTTGGAAGCTGTCGAAGAATGCCCAAAATAGAGGCAGCATTATTTTTCAAGCATCGGTTTCCAGGGCCTCGGATTTTGATATCGGGGGTAGGAAACGGAACATTGCAAGGGATGAGGATGGTAAGGCCGTGAAGGGCGGGAGAAAGGAGTTGAGAAGGCGGGAAGCGGCCCGCAAGAGAGCCGAGATTGAGGCCGCCAAACAAGTCGCGGCGGCCAGGGGTGAAGTATATAAACCGTTGAAGGGGCAGGAGTCGGGGGAGCCTGCGGAGCCTAAGTATGGTGACAGCCGGTTTATCACCGGAGTCGAGACAAGCAACAAGGTCTGGAAAGACCGGTACTTTTTTGTCTCCAATGACCGGGAAGGGCAACCTCCTCCGAGTAAGAGGCTACGGACGGAGTTCAGAGAGGTCCCGGCGGGTGGGTTGACTTGCATAGCTATCCCAGCTTCACACTGCTTTCATTTCTTTTAACTTAGTATTTCGAACTGTTTTTCAGGTGGGGCGAAATACGACGGCAGGGACTTGTCGGTGGAGGAAATAGAACAAATTCGAAGGGTGCTGTTGCTCTTGGAGAGGGATCGAAGCGTTAGGGTCCTCTGCACCGAGCAGAACTTCACTGATTACGGTTTGATTATGGGTAAGTGATTGCTTTGGAGACGTATTTACCAGCTGCCGTTGCTTTTGCCTTGTATGATTTTGATGAGTGGGGTCTGTCCAGGTCATCCAAAGACGACTCGGGTGGTGAGTGTCGAAGATGAAAACGTAGTGGAGCCGGCGCCGAGGCCTCGAAGACTGGTGAGAGGGGAGGGTGGCCCTGTTACCGAGCCATCGGCTGCCGAAGCGGAAAAAAGGAAGAGAGTTTCTCCTGATCCCGCAGCCGAGGCTTCGAAGAAGACGAGGCAGTCCAAACGGTTGAAGGCTGCTTCTACCCAGGGGCCCGAATCAAACAAGGATCAGGCGGTGGTAGTGGAGACTGACGAGGATGATTCCCCAGATGAGCGGCGAGGTAGAGGCCGCTCCTGGAGGAGGAGGGAGGCCATGAAGAAAGCTAGAGAGGCTAAGTCCTCTGCGTAGTGGTGTTGGGGACGGAGGAACCCCAACCCAGCTTTCGAAAGGAAAGGTTAAACTTTTTAAGCAGGCTCAAGTTATGAGTCAAGCGCGGGAGAAGTTGGGCCTTGGCGCCCGACTCGTTTGGTCAAGGGGTGAGCCCTCACGGGAGGCCCTTATGGTGGCCCCACCGGCCCCCCTTATGCCGGAGGATGAACCTATGGGGACCATGCATGGCCCCGGCACCGACGCGCGATGACACCGACGTTTCCCTGGCTATCCCAGATCCTTATGGATTCCCAATCGGCACTTCTCCAGAGGGCAACGGCCGCTTTGGAGTTCGCTGATGCCATTCCGAGGGATTCGGATCGACTTCCTCCGTCCTTCCCCCTGAGCTTGGAGGATGGGTATGTTTTGGTTTTATGTTCCTTATTTGTTGCCGTTGCACTTGTTCCTCCATTGTTTTTTCTAACGCTCAGTCGCAGTTGGCTGGAGAGATGTTCCGCGAATGCGAGGAGCAAGAAGATTTTCCACGATGCCGTGGCCTCAGCGAAGGTGCTTCAACAGGAGGTCGATGACCTCAAAGCTGAGGTGGAGAAGTTGAAGGCCACCGGTGGTAGTGAAGAGAAAGAGGCGTTTCGTAGCTTGAAAGAAGCGCATCAGAGCAATCCGAGGACATCCGAGAAGTACCCAAGCCAGCGAGATGCACGAGAAATGAGAAGAAGAAGTGGGATGCAGAGGCTTGAGTATTCTGAAGGTGGAGGCGGAAGCCCAGCAGGCCGAGCTAGTGAAGCTGCGGGAGGAGGCCGAGCGCCAGCATGCCGAGCTGGAGAAGCTGAGGGATGAGTCAGAAGCTGCGGGAAGCAAAGGATGATGCTACGGCTCAGCTGACCCAGATGGTGCATTCTTCTAATGTGGAGCCGATGCATCTCGTAGCTTTATACAGCACTGGATTCTGGCTTCCAACCCTGGAAGAAAATCAACTTCAGCTTCGAGAAGTTGGTGCTTGATGCGAAGGTCGTCCCTGACGCCTCCACCGAGTGATTGACGGCGGAGGGCTCCGAGCCTGCCTTCATTGCTTTGTTTTCATTTTGTTTGCATTCGAACATTTGAAGGCTCCGTGCCATTTGCTGTGTTGTAATAATAATTGCTTGGATGTTGGAGCATATTTGTGTTTCTAACTATCGAAGGCTGCGGCTGTTTTTGTTATAAGTACTTGAGGCGTTGCCATGGGGCAGTGCCGTTTCTTCATGTTTGGAATGTTTGATGCTTTGGACTTGAACAAATTGTATGTTTGAATAAATTGTGCTTGCTTGATGCTTTAACTCGCGTTCCGAACATAAACAGGGACCCTCGATTTACTTGGGGTGGTCGAGGATTCAGCGATGGCGCGCGAGGGCGCGTTGGGTCGAGGGTGGAGCCTGGCTTAGGTGGCCGAGGCTCCATGGGGACCCTCGATTGGTTGCTAGACGTCGGCAAGCCTCGCATGTAGAGCCCGGGCTAGTTGGCCGACGCCTTGGCTCTTTTATTGAGGGTGTAACCAGGCTGGGGTGCCGAGGCTTCGTGGGCACCCTCGATTGGTTGTTAGACGTCAGCAAGCCTCGGTTTATGGTTGCGTATCCGACGCTTCGACGATTGGTTCTGGAGACGGAGCCAGTTGTCTAATATCGAACAACTAGGGGCCGAAGGTTCGTGGGGACCCTCGATTGGTCCCTAGATGTCGGCAAGCTCCGCTAATGACTGCGTACCCGACGCTTCGCACATGGTAAATAAAATGCCTAGCGAGTAGAATGTACAGGACTTTCTTAAGATAAAATTCAGCCGCTCGGGCCTGGCATTAATGTTAGCCTCGGGAGGCGAAATGATAGTACATAGCTGAGAGCTCTGGCCCCGGGGGTCGAGACAAAAGATTACATAAGTGAAAGCTAGCCGCCAAGGCTGTTATAAGTTGGAAATTCAAGTTACTTGTAAAAATATTTTAAATGGTCAGCATTCCATGGGTGTCCGAGAACTTTGCCTTTGGTGTTGCGAAGGGTGTAGGTTCCTTTACGGCAGATCCTGATGACTTCATAAGGTCCTTCCAAGTCTGGGCCCAGCGTTCCTTCTCTTGGATCCTTGGTTGCGAGTGATACCTTTCCGGAGTACCCAGCCCCGACTTTGAAGGACCGGGGCGTACACGAGAGTCGTAGTATCGAGTCACCCGCTGCTTGTAGGCAAGGTTCCTCATGTGGGCTTTCTCGCGGTGTTCTTCGATCAAGTCCAAGCTAACGGCTGAGCTTTGCTCATTTTGGTCCGCATCATAGCTTCGACGCGAGCCGTTGGCTCCTTCGTCTCGATTGGGATAACCGCTTCGCTGCCGTAAGCTAGTGAGAATGGGGTCTCGTCAGTGGAGGTGCGGAAGGTGGTGCGATAGGACCATAGTACCTCATGAAAGATATCAGCCCAAGCTCCCTTTGCTTCATCGAGCTTGGTCTTCAGGGTATGCTTGATGATTTTGTTGATTGCTTCCACTTGGCCATTCGACTGAGGATGGGCCGAGACGAGAAGAAAAGCTTGATGCCGAATTTTTTGCAGAAGGCCCGGAAGGGCTTGCAATCGAATTGCTTTCCGTTGTCAGTAACGATGACATTAGGGACTCCAAACCGAGTGACAATATGACGCCAGACGAAGCTTTGGATTTTGGCCGTTGTGATGGTCGAGAGAGCCTCGCTTCCACCCACTTGGTAAAGTAGTCGACTGCCACAACCGCGAACTTGACCTTTCCCCTACCGAGGGGCAGAGGTCCAATTAGATCAAGCCCCCACTGAGCGAATGGCCAAGGACTGACCATGGGCGTTAAAGGTTCGGCTGGCAAGTGGGGGACAGTGGCGAATCGCTGGCATTTTTCACACTTTCGGACAAGGGATTGGGCATCCGAATGAACAGTAGGCCAGGAATACCCTTGTCGTATGACCTTGAAAGCAAGGGAGCGAGCACCAGAATGGTTCCCGGAGACACCTTCGTGGACCTCTCTGAGCACCCTTGAACCTTCGCTGGTTGTGAGACAACGAAGGCAAGGTGTGGAGAAGCCGCGCTTGTAAAGCTTTCCTTGAATGATAGTGTAACGGGCAGCCTTGTGGCGAAGCCTCCGAGCTTCTAATGGATCGGTTGGCAGGGTCCCGTCGGTGAGATATGCTCTGTATGGCTGCATCCACCCTTCCTCTGGTTGAATGTTGAATACGCAAAGGGAGAGGGAACTTGGGGTTTGCAACACTTCAACCG
Organism: Spiraea crenata; assembly: GCA_033992175.1. Taxonomy (NCBI): domain Eukaryota; kingdom Viridiplantae; phylum Streptophyta; class Magnoliopsida; order Rosales; family Rosaceae; genus Spiraea; species Spiraea crenata. The sequence continues at coordinate 8,489,621 of JAVBHV010000079.1, read as the reverse complement.
GAATCTCTCGCTTTGCGGGCTCGGTGAGAGCCGAGGCCAAGCATGATAAGGCATCTGCATGACTATTCTCCGAGCGTGGGATCTGGGTGATCCGAACTTGGAAAATTTGTTGCGGTGGTATTTGACTTGAGCTAGGTACGCAGCCATGGAGGGGTCCTTAGCGGTGAAGCTTTCGGTGACTTGGTTCACGACCAACTGGGAGTCACTAAAAACTTGTAAATCATCCTGCGGCTAACTCTTGAGCGAGGCGGAGGCCAGCGAGCAAAGCTTCATATTCCGCGCCATTGTTAGATGTCCTGAAGGCGAAGCGTAGGGCGTATTCATATGTTTGGCGATCCGGTGAGATTATCACGAGCCCAGCCCCACACCCCCCTTGATTGGCGAAGCCATCCACATAGAGCTTCCAACGGGAGACGTCGGATGAGCTTGGTGAGGCCTCAGTGGTCGTTGCATCAGGTGCCACGTGAGCGCGGGCTCGGACAAGGTGGGGGTGAACTCCGAAATGAAGTCTGCAACTGCTTGGCCCTTCTCGGCTGATCTCGGCTTGAAAGATATGTCGAACTCGCTAAGTTCGACAGACCATTTCACTAGTCGCCCGGAGGTCTCCGGCTTCTGAAGCACTTGGCGCAATGGTTGGTTGGTCAGCACTTGGACCGAGTGTGACTGGAAATAAGGCCGAAGCTTCCTAGCCGAAGAGATGAGGGCGAGGGCTAGTTGTTCAATGGCAGGGTAGCGCCGCTTAGGGGTCCGTCATCGACTTGCTTGTGTAATAGACAGGGTGCTCGACTCGGTCGACATTCTTGATGAGGACGGAAGATACGGCTTTGGCAGAGACGGATAGGTAAAGTTGAAGCGTGTCGCCGGCCTCTGGTTTGGCTAACACCGGGGCTTTACCCATATATTCCTTGAGTCCATTGAAGGCAGCCTCGCACTCGGAAGTCCACGTGATGTTCTTTTGCCCAGCCTTCAGAGCTTGGAAGAATGGGTGGCATCTATCCGTGGCTTTAGAGATGAAACGTGATAAAGCCGCGACCCTGCCGTTGAGGCTTTGGATGTCTTTTTGTGTTCTAGGTGTCTTCATCTCTAGCAAAGCTTGAATCTTCTCGGGGTTGGCCTCAATACCTCTCTGGCTTATCATGAAACCCAAGAACTTCCCCGAGCTTACTCCGAAGGCGCATTTTGCCGGGTTAAGTCTCATGTTGTAAAGCTTGAGCTGTGAAAACATTGCGGAGAGGTTGTCGACGTGGGAGGCTGCGGTCTTGCTTTTGACGAGCATGTCGTCGACATACACTTCCATGGTCTTTCCGAATAAGGTCGGAGAAGACTGAGTTGACCAATCTCTGATATGTGGCTCCGGCATTCTTGAGTCCAAAAGGCATGACTTTGTAACAGTAAAGCCCCCTATCCGTGATGAAAGCCGTGTGCTCCTGGTCATCCGGGTTCATGAAGATCTGGTTGTAGCCTCAATAGGCGTCCATGAAGCTAAGGAGTTCATGTCCAGCCGTGGCGTCGATAAGCTGGTCGATGTGTGGCAGAGGAAAACTGTCCTTGGGGCAAGCCTTGTTAAGGTTGGTGAAATCCACGCACATCCGCCATTTGCCTTTGGACTTGGGGACGACAACGGGGTTGGCGACCCAAGTTGGGTAAGTTGCCTTACGGATGAAACCAATGTCGGATAGCTTGTCGACCTCGGCCTTCATGGCTTCATAACGCTCCCCGTCAAACTTCCGACGCTTCTGCGGATGGGCCTTGCTTTCGGGTCGATGCTTAAGTGATGGCTTATGACATCTATCGAGATGCCGTGCATGTCGCTGTAGGACCAAGCAAACACCTCAGCATTGTCTTTGAGGAACTTGATAAGGGATTCCCGAACAGTCGGAGGGAGATTCGCTCCGATTTGAACTTGGCGCTCGGGGAATTGGGCTTATACTGGAACCAACTCTAAGTCTCCCGCCGGCTGGGCCTCAGGGAGTCTCCCTTTCGTCTCTGGGGTCTTCAGGTCGGCTGGTGAGGGTGCTGCCCAAGGGGGGCGTCGGCGCCGTCCCACTCACCGAACAAGTCTCCTTCGGGATCGGAGCCTTACCCTTAGACACCGCAGCATTGTAGCAACTTCGAGCTGCGTGTTGGTCTCCGCGACGCTCCCAATGCCGTTAGGAGTGGGGAATTTCATCAAGAGCATGCGGGGATGTATCGCCGTGTCTAGCTCGCAAAGCGCGGGTCGTCCCAGGATCACATTGTAGGCCGTGGGACAATCACAGATGACAAACGTGACAGTGATTCGGGCTTGCCTTGGATAAGTCCCTATCGCCATTGAGAGGTAGACACTTCCCAAGGGGCGGACGACATCTCCCGAGAAGCTGACCAAGGTCGCGGTGTCGCGGTTGACATATTGTGGCGAGACGTTGAGTTCATCAAAAGCCTCCTTGAAGATGATGTTGACAGAGCTGCCGGTGTCCACAAGGATTCGGGCGACACTGAAGTGGGAGATTTGGGCCGTGATGACAAGAGGGTCATCATGGGGGCCAATGATGTCTCGTCCTTCCTCCTCTGAGAATGTTATAGGCTCCCATCCTTTCTTTGGCAACTTGGTCGCACGGGAGCCTAAGGACATAACTTCGGCTCGAGGCCGGGCCTCTCGAAGGTAATCTTTTCTTGCTCGATTCGAGCCTCCTCCAATGGTAGGTCCTCCGCTGATCATGTGGATTTGGCGAAGGGGTTGTTGGCGCGGAGCCGGTCCCGGGCGTCCAGCCAAGAAATCTCCTAACTTTCCTTCCCGAACTAAGCTCTCCACATGATCTCGGAGAACTGAGCAATCATCGATGTTGTGGGTATTGCTCTCATGATACCGAGAGAACTTTCCGTGTTTTCTCCTGTCTTGGGGCCAGGTTTCCGAGGTCGAGCCTGAGGAATTAAGTCCCCTGCCCCTAAGAGAACAGCGTCTCATACGAGGAGTTGAGCGCCGCGTAAGTATTGAACTTGGGTTCGTAAGGTGTTCGTTGGGGACGACCTTGCTCGGCATTCCTTTGGGGAGGCGGCGGTGGCGGAAGAGCTGGCGCCTTAGATAGGTCCTGGAAGACAGGCTGAGCGTCGTTCCGCCCCTTCTTTCCGAAGCCTTGGTGAGAACTCGCGTCTTTCCTCTTATTGCTGAAGAAAGTATGGGGCTTCGACGTTGGTGGCGAGTAAGGTTGGGACTTTTGATATCCTTTGGCGTACTCAATGGTAGGAGCAGCGGATGCTTGGGAGCCTCCGGCACCGGCTGCCGTTTGCCTTGGAGCGGGAGCCGCGGGCTCGGCTCTACTTCACCATCATTGTTCCGAAACTCGGCCTGAGCATGGTCGTTGGCTAACTCCATCAAATCATTGTAGGATACGTTGTTGTATCGGGACATGCTGATCAGGTACTTGAGCTCGCCCTTTCGAAGCCCAAACCGGAAGGCTTGGACCGCTGTTTTGTCATCGGCTTCATAGCATCGGCCGTACTCATAGTTGAACCGACCGACATAGCTCCGAAGGGTTTCTCCTTCCGCTTGGGTGACGAGGTTCAAGTCGTTGCTGGTGTAGAAGCTTGTACTTTGGCTTCGGTGTTGGTTGATGAAGGCTTGTTCCATTTGCATCATGCTATCAATGCTTCCTGGCTCGAGTTGAAGAACCAGTTCAGCGCTGCTCCCGAGAGGGTACTGGGGAAGAAGAGGCATTGGACTTCATCGCAGAGGGGCGCGGAAGTAAACCGCCGATCTGAAGCTGAGTATATAAGCGGTTGGGTCTTCACCGGGTTTTCCAGAGTAAGTCCCTACCCGCAAGGGCTTGGTATCGGCATCTTGCATCATGCTAGCGAAGTCGAGGATGCGCGCGGTGTATGGTCCTCGTCTTGGTAAGGGAACGGCTGACCCCGCCATCTGTTGGGCCGCTGCAAGCTTCTCGATTTGCTCTTGGAGTTTACGGATTTCCTCCGCGCCTGGGAAGTTTTGACGGTTGGCTACTGCCGCCGATGGTCTAACCGCTGCTCGCGGGGCAAGCAACGGTCGTTCCAGTAAGGGCGGGCGCCTAGCCTCGGGTCCAAGCTGCTGTGGGCAAGACTCGGCTTCATACTCGTCCCTCGCAGCGATTGCGGGAGTGGGTTTCGGCGGGGGGCCAAGCCCTTCGGGATTTATGTCCTCGGAGACATAGTGGACTTTCCCCTTAGCCTTTTGACGTATGTTGTCATTGATGCGATTGCGGGCGTCGGTATAGACGACCGGGACTCCGTTATCATTGCGGGCTAGGAATATTGGTCCGTCGAGGATTGGGGAGGAGTTAGAAGGTCTCGGATGCCTAATGGGAGCCTGAGCAGGGCGAGCTTGGAGGGCTTCCGCGGCTCGGGAAGTGCCAATAGCAGGGGCTATGGGACCTGGAGTCGGGAATTCTGGAGTTTCAGGCGTTCGTTGGGGGGGAGTTTGTGCTGCCCCATTTCGTTGCTCCACGATCTGTTCCCTCATCCTTTGCAATTCGCGCCTGGCTGCAATGAGCTCGTCCGTAGAACTCCTATACGTATCGTGTATGACTCGGTTGATGTGGGTGAGCTCGGCGTTGTGCTTGTTGGTGGCCTCGAGGGTCTTGGCAAGCTCCTCCATTCGAGCCATCATACTAATTCGAGAAGGCTTAGGGGCCCTCTCTCGCTGAGTTCCCTCGGCTTGTGAAGCCTCGGCTACATGGGAGCTCTCGGCCGCGGGTTCATCCACCTCCTCGCGGTCGCGTTGGCGACCTTCCTCGGTACGAGGGTTGAGGAGGTCCCTGGTGGCCCTCTTCGGATTTGGCGGAAGATTGGACGTTGACATTGTCTTAGAAGAGTGGTAAAACACGGGGGAAGTAGTTGGTTTCCCACAGACGGCGCCAAACTGTCTGTGCCAAAATCTGGGGATCTTGACACGTCACAGTAGAGAGGACGTGGAGGCGGGGGCTTCCACGTTGGGGTGTGAGTTTGAAGTTGTTTCGGGGAAGCAAGGTGTTTGAGGCGTCTTCTCGGAAGGCTGGAGCTTCCTTGAATAACCTGTAAAATAGTCCAAGTGTTAAGCTCGGAGCACCGGTGTGGTGCCGGCCGAATGGGCTCCGATGCTTAAGTCAGAAAGAGTTACTGTGGTAGTAAATAGTCAAGTGATTAGTCAAGATTAATTACCTTTGACCCTTGGGGGTAGACTCCCTTTTATAGAGGAGGTGAAGGAGTCATACTTTTTTTTATCCAATGTGGGATAGAGTGCACCTTCATAGTGTTATCTTTGTGACTTTGGGCCCCCCGTCAGGGCCCACCGCTTGTCGTATGAACGAGGTTAGCGGTTCTGTGCGGAGCCCGTCGCGAGGCGACTCTACGAGGTGTGTTTGGGCCGTCGTACGACGTTTCGTGTGGGGGCCACGTATCTCGTAAAACGTGCTTGTGGGACTCACGGAATTACCCATGGGGTATTGGGTTGTCTTGCCTTGTGGCGTAAGGGACCTACGGGGTGCCATGTGGCGCTTTGGTTGTGGATCCTATGTGTCAAGGGTGGGGTATGGTATAAACAGATACAAATTTAAAAATTAAAGCTAAGTCCTTTGTTTCATTCTTGTATGGTATGAAAGGTAAGACCTTGTGTTTGGGCCCGAATTGTGCAGATGGGCCAAGATGAGAGTTTGGGTTGCACTATTAATATAAGGCCTTGTTGGTGGCTGAAACCCAGCAGGAGGCGGAAGAATATGAGCAAATCCTATGTTTGGAAGGTAGTTAATTTGGTCTCGGCAGCTAGGGTTTCAGTAAGAGATTTGGAAAATATTTCCCATAGGCCAAAGGAGATCAAGTTAAAAGTAAAGAAGGATTCTCAGCAAGCCCGGTTTAGGAGGGATTGTCAAGAGAGGAGAAAGTAAACTTCGACTGGGAGATTCATTACTTGCCGCCCAAGTTAGAGCCTAGTCCATGAGGGATCCGCTATATAAGAGAAGGCTCCTCTTCAAGAAAAGGATCCCCGATCCCTCAACACAAATCCCTAAAAAGATTTAGCCGAAAGGCATCAGAGATGTCGCGGAAAGGCACCGACGCAGCCGATCACGAGTATCGAGCTTTACGAAGACGGTCACGAGCGCCGCACTTACGAAGACGATCACCGAGACTAGGCTGATCTAGTTCTCTCCTATCCGCAGCCGACGCGCATCCCGGTTGTATTTATCTTACTTTTATTGCTCAGTTGTTAAATTTCAATAAGGATTTACTCCTTAACTATCATTATAACACTTATAAATTTATTAAAGTCTTTTATCGCCCAAAAGCAAAAAAGAACCTTTGTCCAGACTTACTCTTTGCATGTCCCCTGTCTAGCACAATCGTTTGATAAGAGGTCAAAGACGCGCATTCATACAATCATCAAGTCCAATAGACCGCAACGGTGCTATTGGTGGCACGCCCGCGCACACAAGAAAGTAAGATTTCCTTACGTGGAAATTATGGTCAACATAATTGGCACGCCCGATGGGATAATAAGTGCTACGCCTCCTACATGGCGAATCAGGAGCATACCCCCGCTGGATCCAACGCTTCTGGAAGATCAAGAAGCCGATCGCCCGTGACACCACCATCGGCTACTGAGACGACTTGATGACGGCTATCAGCAGCATGGTCCAGACTCAAGAGGACTTCAGGCAAAGCTTGAACCAAACGCTGCAGTACAGCACGAGTCAAGCCGAAGCTGCGCAAGCTCTCTTCATGGAAAGCCAGAAGAACATCGAGAATCAAAACGGGTCCTTCGAGCTGCTCTTGTTGTCCCTCTCAGGGAACAAGGACTTCGAGAGGTCCATGAAGGAAGGTTTTACCGAAATGGAGAGCAAAGTTTCGGACCGACTTACACAACAGCTGGAAAAAGCTAGAGGAATGGCCGCTGCTTCTCAAGTAGGCGAAGATCGCCCACCTCCCAATACCAATAATGGGAAGGAAAAGGTCGGCGGTGAAGAAGCCATGCCCAACCTCACATTCGGCTCGATGGCTCAACCACTATTCGGTGTGCTTTCACCAGCCCAAGAGAAACCAGGGGCTATAGGGAGTACATCGGCGACAAGATATACTCATCAACATGAGGTCGTTTCCGACCTAAAGACGCCTGTCAAACCCCACATGGAAACTCAGTCAGGCAAGGGGCCGTACAACTCACTAAAACGGCCAGAACAGACACCTGACTGGGATAAGTGGAATACTAAAGGGGCCAGCAACAATGGCCCAAAGATCGATTCACCACAGATGTCTGCGTCCAAATCTTCCACACCCGATGGAGCCGTCTGCCACATCAACCTTGAAGATGAAGTCAAGAGACGGGTTGACAAACGAGCTGCAAAGCAAGCAAGAGTATGGGAGGAACGCATGCAAAAGGTGGAAAACGAGTTCTATACCACAACAGGGAAACCAAGGCCAACTGGTGGCCGACCCAAGTATCGTAAACCATATCCCGACTATATAGATGGTTTGGAGTTTCCTAAAGGATTCAAAGTCCCGTCTTTCTCTCTGTTCTCAGGGGACGAGAAGAGAGCATCGACGGTAGAACACATTGGCCGATTCACTAGTCAATGTCTGCTCCTAGAAGGTCCGTATGCAGATTTGAAATTGCGTCTGTTCGGAAGTTCATTATCCGGATCGGCGTTCACATGACACTCCAACCTAGAGCCCGGATCTATCACTTCATGGGACATGATGGAAGAAAAATTCCACAAGCAGTTCTACCGAGTGGAGCAAGAAGTCACCATCACAGACCTTTCTGAATGCAAGCAGAAGGAGACCGAATCTACTGAAGACTTCATTGCGCGATTCAAGAAACTGCGAATGAAGTGCCGCATGCCCGTGGAGGAGAAATACGCCATTGACATGGCAAAAAAAGCACTACGATACCTGTTGAAGACGCACTTCAGCGAAGTTGAATTCCTTGATCTGCAAGACATTGTGCACAGAGGCACGAGATATGAGAAGATGCTTGCAGAGGAGAAGACCTCGGGTCGCAACAACTTTGTCAAGCCGCCTGCAGCTAAAGTAAGCCAGTTGGAACTCAAAGGCTATCCCGAGGAGGAGACGCCGTATTTCGAAGTGGCCGCCGCCAAGATGGTTCTGAAGTCTATGGTCAGGGCCAACCGAAATCAGCGACCGGCAGCGCCAACTGGGGGCATGGCTTACAATAAACCCTATGCCCCTAAGGAGTATCCGTTTGACATATCCCACAGTGACCAGATGTTCGACGAGCTGTTAGCATCCGGAGCGTTCGAATACAAGGATGGAATCAACTTGCCAAAACCGGAAGACCTGAAGGGCAAGGTGTATTGCAAGTTCCAAAATTCTTGGAGCCATTCTACCAGCAACTGCAACGGCTTCAGGGAATACGTCATGGAGCAGATTGCCCAAGGGAAGGTCATGTGGGACAAATCGGTCATGAAAGTAGACTCACAGCCGTTCCCAGTCAATCACGTGAGATTGCAGGGTGCTTGCAGAACTCAGCGGCGACTTACCATTGACGTCGGCTACAATAATGCGCGCGATACAATGCAAAGAGAGACATCCCGCACAACAGAAGCACCGAGACCAAAAGCCTCAATAGTGGCTGGAGTGGTCCTCTGCAGTCTCTTGTAAGTGCAAGTGTGATCTAAAATTCCCTGAGTCTTCCACTCTGCTGGATGAGCAAATTGTAAAGGATGAGCAAGAACGCACGAAGGAGGCACTCAGGTCATCCCCGAAGCATTACTGGCCGCATAGCCCAAGGAATCTTTTACCTAAGAGCAACGTGTTCAAAAGGTTGGGAGAATTACAGAAGGGTCCTCGTGAAGAGATGTCATCAAGACCAGGGGCCAGATCACCAACCAGGCTAGCAAGAAATCCATCCACCAAGAATACCATCTTCCATAGGCTTGGGGGCACGAAGAGAGATCGGCCAGCTAGCTCATCCCCAACAAAGGAGCGTCCGGGAGAGAGAAAGGTGTGGAGACCTAAGGAAAAATAACCAGAGGCAATGGCAGAAACGGTTAAAACTCCAGCACCAATGGTCAAAAGGCCCAAACGAGATCCAACCCTAGAAGAAATACGGCCGACAGTCATTAAGGACGGCCAATGGTATTTCGTCGGGAAGAATGGGAAACCGACGGGTAAGGTTACTAGTTCTCAGCGCTTGAGACTTCAACGACAGTACGCCATAGCCAAAAGGATGGCGGAAAACCCGACATCCGAGGACGAAAGCTCGCCAGACGTGGCGGAAGACATCCCGAAACTTGACCAACCAGTCAATGCAGTGGAATTGTTCCAGTGGAAATGAAGATCAGCAGCCAGTAGGTCTTCCGGAATCGTCATCCAGGAGCCACTAGTAAAGTCGAGACTGCTCAAGGAGGCTGTCACGATCTCCACCATCAAAGGGAAGGAAGTCATCCAGCCGGAACCAGTGGACCAAGACGAAGGGAAAACATTCCAGGAGTGCCAATCGCAGGAATTCAATGCCTGCAGCCACGACGGAGAGGCGGGCTCTTTGACTGTCCAGACGAACGATGTGTACATGGTGGACAACATCGAATTTTCCAACGCGAACAAGGGGCAAAGCCTTCCCCAAACTGCGTCCAAAGGTCAGAAAGCGATTGGCGACGAATATTGGTCAGAAGACGAAAGTGACGAAGAACCATTCACGATGGGGCCTTGCCAGGTAAACATGGTGCATTTGTTGTCTTCCACTCACAGAAATATGGGTTCGCAGGTAGTCAACTACGTGGAAGAAATATTTCCTGAAGAAGAACCGGTCATTCGCATCACTGACAAGGATCAGGGGCCTGACGATAGCCCAGAGATTCCCCAAATCACTCCAACAGGCGACTAGCTCTTCGACATACCAACGAGGGACATGGCCGATCACCTGCGGCCACTATATGTCCTTGCCCATATCCAAGGAGTCCCGTTTGCCAAAGTCATGGTGGATGGCGGAGCAGCAGTCAACATCTTACCATCCAAACAGCTCAAGCGCCTTGGGAAGACCACCAAAGACCTGTACAAGACAGAATATAAGGTGTCCAACTTCGCAGGGGGCATAACCGCCACACAGGGCATCATAACCCTAGACGTGACCATCGGCAACAAAACCATCACCGTGGCATTCTTTGTGGTTGATACTAAATCCTCATATTCTGCGTTGTTGGGAAGGGATTGGATCCATCAGAATTTGTGCGTACCTTCTACTCTCCATCAAGAACTCGCAATTTGGGATGAAATTCAAGAGCGCTGGGAATTGGTAGCGGCTACCATCAGCTGACCACGTAGATGCCCATTACTATTTGGATGACAACACTAAGCCATTCATCGTGTCAGAGTTTGATCAGAACGGCCGCCCCATAGGGGAAACGGCCCGCAGACTCATCGCCACAGGATTACTCAGGAGTGAGGACGACCTCGATCGACCGTTCTTACTCAAGCGACAAAGAACCCATGGATAGCACGCCACCCGAAGCGGCGGACAACTCAGCAGTCATAAGGTCCCTCATCACCCGACTGTTGAAATACTGGAGCGAAAAGAAAGTCATAGGCCAATCAGTGGCCATTAATATGTCAGAATTCATACATGAATCAGACTGGCCAGAGGACGAGATTCTGGAAGCGACGGAGGAAGACTTAGAATTCGAACCAAGGGAGCTTGAAGACTCACCTCCTGAAGTCAGAGATCCGCTCGAGGAAGTCAACCTAGGTACAAAGGAAGATCTGCGGCCAACCTTCATCAGTGGCCTTTTGGATGAGCCTCTGCGCACTCAGATCATCGAAGTACTCAGAAAGTACCGCACTTGCTTCACTGGCACTACTCCGAAATGCCAGGGCTTGACAGGCAACTCGTGGAACATCGTCTACCCATCAAGGAAGGATATCGACCAGTGCAGCAGGCACCGCGGAGAATGACAAGGGAGACGAAGTTCAAGGTCAAAGAAGAGATAGAGCGGCTACACACAGCCGGATTCATCCTACCAGCCAGATACGTGGAGTGGCTATCCAGTATCGTTCGAGTGGCTAAGAAAGATACAGGGGCCGTTCGGGTATGCATCGATTACAGGAACCTCAACGAGGCCACACCAAAGGATGAGTACCCGATGCCCATGGCCGATATGTTAATAGACGGAGCGGCCAAACACCAGATCATGTCGTTCATGGATGGAAATGCCGACTACAATCAGATACTACTTGCGGAAGATGATACACACAAGAGGGCCTTTCGCTGTCCTGGTCACACAGGCGCCTTCGAGTACGTAGTAATGCCCTTCGGTTTAAAGAATGCTGGCGCGACCTATCAAAGAGCAATGAACCACATCTTTCATGACAGGATCGGTCACAATCTTGAAGTGTACATCGACGACGTGGTCATCAAGTCCAAGCAGAAGGATTCCCATATAGCCAATCTGCGGCAAACGTTCGAAAGAATGAAGAAACACGGCTTGAAGATGAACCCCAAGAAGTGCGCGTTCGGAGTTCAAGCAGGAAGTTTTCTCGGATTCCTGGTACATCACAGAGGCATTGAGATCAGCTAGAATAGGGCAAAGGCCATCATCGAGGCCCCACCGCCAAAAAACATGAAGCAACTCCAAAGCTTTCTAGGAAAAATCAATTTTCTACGGCGCTTTGTACCCAATTCGGCTGGAAAACTACAACCCTTCTCCACATTATTAAAACTCAAAGCAGACGAGGAGTTCAGGTGGGAGATGGAGCATCAACAAGCCTTTGTCGCCATCAACCAGTACCAAGTGTGGATTGGCTGGATCAACAAACCCAGGTGGCTGCTCCATATATACTTCTTCATTCAGAAATCCATGCAAAAAGGCGTTCTTGACATCTAATTGCTGTAATTTCCAACCAAATTGTGCTGCCAGGGCTAAAACGAGTCTTACAGTGGTATGTTTGACAACGGGACTAAACGTCTCTTCAAAATAAACACCTTCTTCCTATAGATATCCCTTTGCCACTAACCTTGCTTTGTGTCTAGCTATAGAGCCATCAGCATTTGTTTTTAATTTGAACGCCCACTTACACCCCACCAAACTCCTAGCAGCAGGTTTGGGTACCAATTTCCATGTTTGCTGCTTTTGCAAGGCATCATATTCATCAAGCATGGCTTGATGCCATTCTGGAGCTGTAAGGGCCTGCTTATATGTACGTAGTTCATGAAGAGGAGACACAGGTGTAGAGACACGAGCTACCAATGCCTTTTTCTTGACAATTCCATTTTTAGCACGAGTCCTCATAGGATGTGTATTGTTGGGAGGCACCAAAGAGACAACATCAGATTCAACATCTGCATTTCTCCCAACAGGATGTGGACCAACAGCTGCATCAGCAATTGGATTTTCTACATTTTCACCAACTGTCGTAGTAATTGCATCTGGAGTATCTTCAAGAATTGCATTCTCTAGACTTGCAACAACGGCATTGCTACCAACTACATTATCAACACTGGAACCACAAGCTGTACTAGGGACTACACGTTCAACTATATTTTCTGCAGCTGTGGCTTCAACCACTTGGTGTAGTCTATATAAATAGATACACACATAATTAGATTCACAAACTCAACTCAACAGCTTGAAACATCAAGTCCTTGAGTTCAATGAGCAAAGTACATCAAAAGATTGTGGCTGCAAGCACTTGGTGTAGTCTATATAAATAGATACACACATAATTTATATTTCCATCCAAAGGTTAAAGTGCTTGGTACCTGTAACGGAAAAGGGGAAGGGTGAATTGCTTAATTCTTAATAGACATGATTGAAAGTATCTTATTACAGGTTGATACTGCATGTCTACCTATATGAGTGTGAGGGTGGTGCCGCCCTCTATGCGACCTGGGCTTGTCTCTAGAGCACTCATGAAAGTGGATATTGACGCATGGCCAATTCACGTGTCGGTTTTTTTAAACACACAAAAGGGGTTTAAAGTATGTGTGTGAAATATGTCCGGTTAAGTCACTATGGGATCGCAAGTTCAAAGCATTGCGCTACTTCGCCATCTCGACTTAACTTTGATGTATTCTCACTAAGTTAAGGTTCAAGTCCATAAGACACCTTAGTCTATGCACAAGACTTTCAAGAAATTGCTCAAGGAATTTTTCAAATGATTTTTACTTATATGAATATTTTATACTTTGTATTTTGAAAATGGTGGAGGATTGTTGGATATTTTTCATAAATATAAAGTAGAAGGTATAAAAATTGAAAGGGTGGTAAATAAGCAACGGTTTGTAAAGAAACTTGGAATTCAAAGTTCGTTGTTTTGTACCGTGGCTGGAAAGATATACCGTCTGGTATATATGATCTGCATGATGTTTTGCCATCCAATTAGTGGCTTTCAATTGGTGCCCCTTGGGAATTAAACGGTGGCCACTAATTGGCAACATATGGCAATCCAAGAGTTGCAACTCTTGATAAAGAGTTGTAACATAACCGAAGTGGTTCCTTTGAAGATGTACAACCATTTAGAAAAGGCATGTGGTTTAGTATAAATATTGGACATGAGTATGCAGACGGTAGATATAATTAGAACAAAAAGGCTTCCAATTCGCCACTTTTTCCATCAGAATTTTGATGCCAATTCCTCCATAAAAATAGTGTTCCTTATAAAAACTTATCTAGTAACTAATTTTATGCATGATTAGTTTCTAGTATTCTTGAGCGTTCTTGTTTATCAATTTTGTGTGTTTGTTTAGTTTTCGGTTATGCAAAACGCAGGCTAACAAACGGTTGACCACCGGGCTTCATTGTATCCACAAGACTTATTTGCATTATAACCCCTTTGCATACTGATGGTGGGGGCAAATAAAGTCTGAAAGATAACGTAGATCCTACGTGCCTTGAAGAAATCATATCCTATAATCTATCTTTCATCCTCCATGTTCAAACTGTAAATTCTTCATAAAGCCATAACCCACAAAAGTTCCAACAAAGGATGCCAAAATGGACGTCAGTAGCATCCACGACGTTGTTCTTGTTGGAGGCTCTTCGAGAATTCCCAAGGTACAAGAACTGTTGCAGGATGTTTTCAAGGGAAAGGAATTGTGCAGGAACATTAATCAGGATGAGGCCGTGGCATGCGGTGCAGCTGTTCAAGCTGCGGTCTTGAGTGGAAATGGAAAAGGGAAGAAGCTTCAAGACTTCTCCCTCTTGGATGTCACCCCTTTATCACTTGGGGTGGAGAGTGGGAAGTCATCATACATGAATGTTGTGATTCCAAGAAACTCTAAAATTCCCACAAGGATGAATAAGAGTCTAACTACTGTTTATGACAACCAAGTTGCTGTTGGTTTCCCCATTTATGAGGGTGAAAGTAAAAAGGCGAAAGACAACCACTTTTTGGGTAAAATTGTCCTCGGTGGCCTCGCACCGGCTCCTAAGGGTGTTGCTATGTTTGATGTTTGGTTCGATATCGATGCAAATGGGATTTTGAGCGTCTCCGCCGAGGATGTAAAAACTGGCCAGAAGAAAGAGATCACAATCAACCGTGACAGACGGAAGAACTCTTGAGTGATTGAGATCGGTGTGATCGAGGTGAGAAATATTATAGAATAAATCGATAGCAAATATTTTTTATTTTTTTCCCAAATCGATAGCAAATATTTAAGTGCACTGATACGACCCGTTCCGAAAATTTCCCAAAACGAAGTGAAATGACCAAAATGCCCTTGAATGGTCAAATGTTGACTTTTGAACAGTAAGAAATGTTATGTTCAATGTTGGATTCCATGCGAAGAGCTCGTCGATACGAGTACGTCCACGAAGACGGAATCGGATTCCGAGTAGTAACGAACAAGTTATGGACGAAAAACAGATTTGTGGTGTAGGAGAACTTGCCACGTGGCAAGCTCTGATTGGTCATTGGGTAAGATAATTTGGGAAATTTGTGCTCGGGCAGGTAAAACGCGTGAACCAGCCGGGCTTTCCTTTTTGGGAAACCCGCGCACGCCGTCAAAGCTCCACCGCCGATCTCCCACCTCCGGCGACGGATCGGACCGGCAACCGCCTGCATCACGATCAGCTCGACGAGGCGAGCACGGAAGGATCATTCCCAGAAACCCGACGAATCACCGGCGACGAGAGAACGGAAACCGGAGACTTTCCGGCGAGAATCAGGCCGATTCCGGAAGAGGTAAGACCTGAAACCTATTGGAAATGATTGCTGGTGTTGCGTAGATGCTTTTAGACTCAAGAATCGTTTGAATTGGTGTAGTTTTGAGGGAGAACGGAGTTTGAGATGCCGACGAGTTTTCTGGCGTGATTCCGGCGTGTACAGACCTCGGTGAGTTCCCAAACCCTCATTTTTGGATTCCTGGGTTTGAGTAGATGGATTTAGACATAAAGATCGTTGAATTTGGTTGAGTTTTGAAGAAGTTAGGAAAAAGTGATTTCGGTCGGAATAGTCGCGGAAGTACTGGGTAATTCCGCGACGGTGCGGCGGCGGGCGACGGCACGGCGGAGCTGATGAACTCGCCGGAATCTGGAAATTTCCAGATTCCGATGAGTTTTCCGGCGACGGCGTGGCGGCGATGGCGGCGCCGGTGACGTTAACGGCGCCGTTAGTTGGAGGAATATTCCGTTAGGGAATCTGAAATATCTGTTAAAGTTCACTGACGCCGTTAGTCAGAGGAATATTCTGTTAGTTTTAACGGAATATTCTGGTCAACGTTGACTGCCGTTAGTTAGCGCTGACCGACCGTTGACCGGTCAGTCAACGCCGTTGACCGGCGTTGACCGGCCGTTGACCGGCGTTGACCAAGTTTGACCGGGGACTATTTTTAGGGTTTTCGATGTTCCGGATCCAATGGCGAACTCCGTTTTGCCATCCGAGTTACGGTTAAACCCCAATTGAGCAAAACAAGGAGAATTAGGGTTCTACGGTTATTGTTTCAGTTTCGGTTGTTAACCTTGGATTATTGGGATTGCTAGGTGATCAGATCCCGAGGAACCAGCAAAATCGTCCCGAGCTTTCAGATGAGGACGACGGCGACCGCCCGGTGTCACTGTGAGTGGACGGGTTTTGGTTTAAATGTGTTGGAGCATGATTGATTATGTTTTCATATATATAATGGTATATATATATGCTTTCAAATGGTGTTGCATATGTTGTTGTTTAGTACAATGAGTGGTATAATCATGAACCCTGGGGTGCCAGTCCCAGTGGGTTCTTTTTACGCAATGTCTGGAGTGGGTGTCAGTCCCATCATGATCCTGACATTTCGGCGGGGGGTCCCAGTCCCTACTGCCTATAGTAACTTGTGGGTCCATGGGTGCCAGTCCCAGTGGGTCCATTGCACTAAATGTCTGGAGTGGGTGTCAGTCCCATCTTGATCCTGACATTTCGGCGGAGGTTCCAGTCCTACTGCCTTATTATCCGGCGGGGGTGCCAGTCCCAGCGCCTTTCTAATCACGGCCGTAGATTGTATCATTGTGAGGGTTATCATGAGTGAATTACCACTGTACTGGTTATTGTGCATGCATTGTAGTATCGTCGTATACTACATATCTGTTATTACTGTTTTAACAGAGGGGGTTATTGGCATATCTGTTATTAAAATGTTTTACACTGATTTGTTTTTCCGTCCACTCACCCTTGTTTTTGCGCCCCCTCAGGATTTGTTTCTGAAGTGCATCACCGAGACGACTGAGACCTGCCGATAGCTCTATTTCCATCAACGAAGAGTAGGAGTTCTTCGTTGTCCTTTAGGCAGGTCGCTGTTAAGCTGTACAGCTATTTGTTTCGCCCTTGGGGCTGTTGTACTTGTGTTGTTTCCTTCCGCTGTAGATGCTCTGATATTATATTGTATTTCTTTTCTTCCGTTTTTGTCGTTTTTAGTTGTTTAAGGCTACGTCACTCTTTGGGGGTGATGGCCGCACTCCCGGGCCCCACTTTTTGGGACGGGGTGTGTCAATTGGTATCAGAGCTCTAGGTTTCCGACTTTCTGGTCAAGTGTTTCATTGGTCAGTGTTGTTCTTGAACCCTTGTTTTGTCTTGTCAGAGCTATGTCGTCTCAGAGTGGTGCACATTGGCAGAGCTATGTCGTCCCATAGTGTTGACGGTTTTCCGCGCTAGATCTGTTTAGTGCGACTTTGGGTAACGTCTTTCCAGTCAACCGAGGCCAAGGTGGTGGACCCACTATGCCAAAGTTAGCCCGTAACGTGAGGACTCAAGAGATGGATGGCCTTGGTGGGAATGAGGCTGCTGAGTTTTGGAGGGACAGCATGGAGGCTGTGTTGCGGATTATGCTTTGTTCGCCAGAGAGAAGTAGAGGTGGCATCCTCTTTCTTTTCGGGAGACGCCGCAAGGTGGTGGCTGAGTATACTGGAATACTATCCCGAAGGTACCATGACCTGGGAACTATTCATGAGCATCTTTGGTGACAAGTTTTACAGCCCTGAGTGTCAATGGAGGTAGACGTCCGAGTTTCTTACCTCCCATTTTGGAGAGCTGTCTGTTGGGGATTATGAGCAACAGTTTCGAGAACTTCCACGCTATTGCCCTACGGTAGCGGATAGTCTGCTGGTTTTGGTGTTTCAGTTTCAAATTGGTTTAAGGGATGACATCAGTTTGGCTGTAGGTGGTAGACAGTTCACCACTTACAGTGACCTAGTTCAAGCAGCTCTGAGTGTGGAGCAGTACATGGTGGGACGGCCATTTGAGTTAGACCATGGGGGCAGTAGCAGTGGAGCCGGTCGGGGAACTGGTGGCAATGCAGTTGGTCGTGGTTCCAGACGACAGGAGAGAAACAGACCTTCGGCAGGAGGTCCAAGGCAGCAGCAGTCCTTTAGGAGGACATCACGGAACTTGGATCTTCTAGTGGAGCCTCTAGCTCGAGTGGAAGATCTTCTGGGGGCTCTCGTATCACGGGCTCCCGCCGATCTGATGATGGGTCGGGATGCCACATTTGTAGAGACCCGGGCCATTGGCAGCTTCAATGTCCTTTCAACTGGAGGAAGGTGCATGGGGAGTCTTCCCAGGGTGACCAGAACTTACAGCAGGAGTCAGGCGCTAGTAGGAACACCGGTGGACCGAATCAGGTTTCGGGTCAACTCCAGATTGGAGCGACCGACAGTGTAGGCCAGGGTAATCGTGCCAGGCATAGAAATCGGGGCCGTGAAGACCGAGGTAGAGGTCGAGTACAAGGGCAAGTTTTGCCATGTGTGATGGATGCTTAGTTTAACCTCGACATAAATGCTGGTACGTTGTTTATCTTTGGTTTGATGGAAGTTTTGTTTGATTCAAATGTCACCCGACTTGTAGTTGTGTTAATGTTGGTTATGAGGTTCAAGCGAACCCTACCCCTTAGACTGTGGTAGTCTTAGGGATGCATGGTAGTGAGTTGGTGACACATGAGTTGTCCTGTGTTGTTGCCAACATTGTTGAAGAAGTTGGAGATTGCCCTTCTTCCTTAGGATATTGTTGGCTTGATGCTATCCTTTGGAAGGGTTAGTTAATTTGATATCGTGCTTGGGCAGATCGGTAAATTGTGGTAAGGAAATGGTGGCTTCCGGAGATCTTGGTTACTGTATGTTGTACTTCATTGAGATTGAAGGTTCTACAATATGGCAAGATCAACTATGTGGTTATGGAAATTGAAACACGAAGATGGTACAGAGTGTACTTGTGGAAAAAAGGGGGACGATGAAGAATTGATCTCCCTTGCCGAGCATTGATGAGCTTTTGACGTGTTGAGAGAGTTGGTGCGTTTTCGTATATTGATCTCCAGTCTGGGTATCATTAGTGTCGTGTACGACCTGGTGTTGTGTCCAAAACAGTTTTCGAATGCATGAGGAAACTATGAATTCTTGTGATGCCTTCGGGTTAACCAATGCCCCGCGGTATTCGTGGAACTAATGGAAAAGAAGTTTCAGTCGTGTGTGGATTGGCTTTCCATTGTTGTTGTTAGCCTCCTTGCCTATTCTCAGAGACTGGTGGAGTGCAAGGACATTGGAGAGCAGTTCTGGGAAGGCTGACGGTTGTGCGGTGGCATGTTAATTTCAGCAAATGTAAGTTGTGGTTTGACCTGGTGAGTTTCTTTGGTCACATGATATTTAGACACGGGATCATGGTGGACCCACAGAAGTTTGAGGTCCGTTGGGACCGAGGTTGTAGTCGACAGACTTATGAAAGTTGCCCGTTCATTATCAATCTGAGAGGGTTGCTCGGCGGAGCAACTTGCGGGAGCTTTCAAGTATCGTATTGTAAATCTGTGTGAGGTCAGTGTGACCATATTTTCGACCGTGATGTGAGATTCCGGTCAAGGTTGTAATGAACTTTTGAGAAGTTAAAGAGACTTTAGTTGTTGTACGGTACATCGTTTCGTCCTCTTATCGATGGACAATCGGAGGGGATTGTCCAAACCTTGGAGAACTTGCTGTGGACGTCAGCAATGCTTTTCGGGCACTTTAGGGATAAGTGTCTGACGTTTGAGATAGTACATTGGTGAAGAAGTGTGGTGGGCCCATAACTCGCAGGTACCAGGATCGGTAGAAGAAGAATCCTCGACCACTGTTCGAAGGAACTAGTGTATCAAGTGGGCAACCACGCGTCTCGCAAGTTGTTTCCATGGGAAAGTGTTATTCGGTTTGGGAAAGCGAAAGAGGCTCAGTCCTCGATGGTTTGGATCTTGTGGTTACGAGGAGAACTGATGAGTTAGCTTATCGGTTGGGCCTACCATTGGAATGGTCGTGAGTGCATAACGTGTTCCTTGTTTCAATGCTCCAGAGTTATGTACCCGACCTGTCACATGTTTTTCAAGGCTCAACCACTTGAGATAGCATTGAAAAGTAGAGGAGGTGATGGTAACACGACCCATTGGCATGGAGTGAGTATGCTTTGTTATTGTAATGGTGAAAGTGTGTACTCTAGGTGTGAGCACCCAGGGAACATGGGTATTTTGTGGATATGGAAACGACTTGCATGCCGAACCTTTTGGGATAGTTTAACATTGTATTGGCATTGTCGGTCTAAGAGATTAATGCAAAGCGTAGATCTCGATCTCCTTGTCAAGGGTTGTAGCTCAAGTGTAAAGTAGATGTGAGTTGTGAGTTGTGAGTTTCCTCACTCACTGCAAGACGACATGTGGAGTTGAGTCGGACGAGAATTTCAAGAGTTTTGCAGTTACCACTTGGAGATGATAAGTAAACAGATGGCATACAGTGTCAGTTTTGTCGACGAGAACTCAGGGATGCGCAGGGAAAGTGTGGCGGCAAATAGTTGACTTAATGGAAAGTGAGGCACATCAACGTGGAATTGGAGCTCGGAATGGCACATTCAGCTGGACGCTTTTGGAAGATACTTTTGGGCTTACTCTTGGGCTTTACAAGTTTTTAGATGCTTTGTGCCTTTTTCCTTTTTGTCCCTGCCAAAAGCGTAACACGACCCATGAAAGCGGTGGCTTGTCCTGTCGTGTGTGTCTGTTGAGGAGAGAACATCACGCTCTACAGTTCCATCAGTCGCCACGTGCGCACCACAATCCCCGCGCTTTCTGCCACGTAGCACCTACCACGTGCTCTCAATGCATAGCATCAAATCAATCAGCTTTCCTCTTTGGCAACACTCAAGCTTTTCAGGTGGGTTTGAAATGGAGGTCTCTGTACTTTTCTGGGCAAGTTATGGCGGATGCGTGGGAATGGAATTGTCAGATCTGTTTGAGATGGTGTAATGAGAAGCATCACATCGTTGTTATAGTATGCATTTGGGAGCGAGGGAAGCTCAGTCACAGATAAATTGGACTTTACGAGTTAACAAAGAAAATTGGTGATGTGGCATATCGGTTGGATTGCCGCCGGAGCTATCTCGAGTGCACGGTGTGTTTCATGTGTCGATGCTCCGAAAGTTTTACCAGATTCGTCTCATGTCTTGAAATTTTAACTACTGGGGTTAAGTAAAAGACGTTTCGAGTGGTGGAAGGTTTGGTTTACTTGGTAGGTTGAAAAGATCTAGGCCTCCGGGACCGAACGTTTGCGATGGTGAAAGTCTTGTACAACACCCACGGTGTTGAGGAAGCCATGTGGGAGATGTGGGAGACAAAGGAGTTCCTGTAGAAGGAGTATCCGCACCTGTTCTAAGTGCGTACCTTCTCCTCTGGTTTGTTTTAAATTTCGAGGACGAAATTCTTATAAGGAGGGTAGATTGATACGACCCGTTCCGAAAATTTCCCAAAACGATGTGAAATGACCAAAATGCCCTTGAATGGTCAAATGTTGACTTTTGAACAGTAAGAAATGTTATGTTCAATGTTGGATTCCATGCGAAGAGCTCGTCGATACGAGTACGTCCACGAAGACGGAATCGGATTCCGAGTAGTAACGAACAAGTTATGGACGAAAAACAGATTTGTGGTGTAGGAGAACTTGCCACGTGGCAAGCTCTGATTGGTCATTGGGTAAGATAATTTGGGCTCGGGCTGGTAAAACGCGTGAACCAGCCGGGCTTTCCTTTTTGGGAAACCCGCGCACGCCGTCAAAGCTCCACCGCCGATCTCCCACCTCCGGCGACGGATCGAACCGAGTTGGATCGGTTGAGATAGCGATAGGATTCTGATGTGCCATAGTTCTCCTCTTCTAGGGAGTGAATCCTTCGAACCGAGTGATCTGCCTCGCCTCAAGCTGACGACAGATGATTGGCTAGCCGCCGGTGTATGCTGTCTTTCTAGGACGGCACGACCCTCATGGACGTTTATTCTTACAGGCATATTTGCAGCTAGTATATATGATCTCGTCACTTTATCTAGATCAGAGAGGGCGTCTGGCATGCATGTGCAACACTCTGAAGATCTAAAATACATCGCACTTACTTTTCACACTGTGCGGTATGGGGATCGGGATGAGACAAAGTGGGTGCAATCCACGTCAATTCGCGTCGTTCATCAGTAACATTGACGTTCTTATCTCCCCCTAACGGCAGGAATACTGTCTTATCAAAGTGACAATCCGTAGATTGTGCGAGAAAGAGATCGCCTGTAAATGCCTTGTAAAAGCACATAACAGAGGGGGGTTCATAACCGACAGAGATTCTCTGCCTCAGCGGAGGACCCAATTTAGTACATTGCGGCAACGCAATTGGCACATTAGCTACACACCCAAAATGCGTAAGTATGAAATCTAGATTCGTACACAGTAACCAACTGTAACGCCAAAAAGTGTTGGGTGGAGTTGGGCCTCAAGGGGACCAATATAGCTACAGGCAGAATTGCATAGCCCCACGCAGAAACAGGAAGCCTGGTGCTCATCACCAAGGTCCTTACGATCAACTAAAGACGCTTTATGAACGCTTCTGCGAGACTTGTGGGAACATAGGGGGCCATGATGTTCAACCACAATCCCAAGGGACGTGCAATAATTATCGAAAGCCTTCGATATAAACTCTCCGGCGTTATCCAGTCTTCTAGACTTTAATGGATAACCAGGGTGGTGAGCTTTCAATATGGGCCATGAGTTTAGCAAAGTAGCATTTCAAGTGGACTATAGACATGTGACAAGCGAGTCGGTGCATCAACCAAAACCATAAAATCTTTAAATGGTCCGCGGAGTGGTTGGACTTATCCACAAACTTCCCCTTAAATCCGTTGTAGAAAAGAAGGAGGGCATTAAGTATCTTTGCATGGGAAGGTAGAGTATACCTCGTTCCCAACGAGCATTCTTGGCAAAGTATATTTAAATACACAAGATCTTTATAAACATGGGGATGCCCGTTGAGGATACAGCGCATCCATTTCGATCAGGATGTCCCAAACGGTCGTGCCAAAGTAAATAAGTGCTCGAGTTGGCTAGCTTCACATTAGCTATATGGTGCGCCCTAGCTTCATGCTAGCAACACGATGCGCCTCAATCGAGCGAATGATTGTGTACTACAACTCATGCGAAAGGCGTTCCATCTTCTCCAATATACGCTCATGGCCGTATAAGTAGGAGGTAATGCAAAGATATTCCTTATAACTCAATAATGTTCTTCAGCAGTTTCATCATGGTAATTATTCAATCGAATATCCTTATAACTCAATAACGTTCTTCCGGAACAGTGTGTGTATAAGGCCTTTGTAGGTCTACATGGAGGTATGAAGTTAGATTTATATCTCCAGGCAGGGAGAATATCGTGCGCAGCCGCGCTATCAACCAAACATCTAACTTCCCACTAGACATACCTCAACATGAATTAATTGAATCAGTCACATGATCAAGGAAACTTCTAGTCCACTAGACATACCTCAACAATATGCAAGTACTAAGATAAGCACCAAATACTGAAACTAAATCCGAATAAGAAAGCAAAATCTCAGATTGCTTTATAATCATCGGCCAACAAGGCCGTTCCATGTCTCTCTTGGCTGCGTATCGGAGTTGTACTCATCATCAACATTGGTAAGGGGCGCGATGAGTGCGCAACCAATGGATGTACCACTACCATGATAACATATGATTGGCTGGTTTGTGATTGGAAAGATTGAACCTTTCCCTAATTCTTGAAGTTTGGTGCCAAATAATCGCGATTTGAGCTCCAGAAGGCGCTTATGTTTGCTCGTCGCAAAGGGAGCTGTTCGAGCTAATGGAACGCAAGCTGTTGTGCTTTTCAGCGAACATTAAAGCACTAATCGGATCCAGGGACTTGATGAACTTTTACTCTCTATATTGCTGCTTCATGAGCATATTAGAAGCATGGAAAGTCGAGAAGATCTACTACAAGAGATCATTCTAGGTCAAGTCAGACTTGCACAGCCCAAGGAGGGATCAGATTCTACAAACTTCAAACTTACTTTTATTCACAGACTTCTAGTCTTGAAACATAAGTTTTGCCAATCATGTCTTGCTTTAGGCAAGTAGATCAAAAAATCATGCTTCTCGCGATCTCTGAACAAGAGACGAGCGTCAGTTTTGTTCACAAACAAAACAACAGGCAATGATGGCATCGACGGCGCCATCGGGGGAAACCATTACGTGGGCGCGGTCTCAAAGGTCCGAGCTGAGAGCTCAAGGTCCTTGCTGCCATGAATCCGGCGAGATTAAAATCTTTGTGACGGTAGTCGTGGGCTCTATTCCAGCGAGAAGCACTCTGGCGAGAAAATTGATTCTCTGCAACGGAAGCTCTATTCCGGCGAGAATGTCGGTTCTCTACGACAGAAAAGTAAGACATGGTTTAGATTTAAGCATGGAAACTTCAGGTTTTACCATGCATGGTGAGTTTTAAATAACTTCACGTTTCTATGCTCGAATCTTCAATTCGAGACTTCGTATGAACCATCAGTTCATAATATTAGTGTGCTCAAACTCATTGGCGAAGTGCGCGAGTTGAACGCAAAAGTCATGCGATTTGGTCCTTCAAATCCGCATACGTTGTGTGGAGCCATTTAGGTTCAAATTGAAGTGAATTCCAATTGAAAGAAAAGAGGGACAATAAAGCCTCAAGGCTCAATTTATTATTGTTGGGAAACAACAATCTAGCCCAAAAATAATGAAGCCTAGCCCAAAAATAAATTGGGGAGGCCCAACAAAACTGGCCCGGGTTGGCGCCAGCCCAAATGTGTTTCGGCCCACCAAGCAGGGGCCCAAGTAGCGCTGTCCAGTTTGTTTGGTCAAGCTTTCCGAATGCGGCGCAGCGCACGGGGTGTGTGTTCGGTTGATGCCACCAAACAGGTGCAAGGCCTGACTTAGCCCAAAAGTTAGGGGGCCCAAATCGGCCCATAAGCCCAGAGCACAGTTTGTTCGGTTAGGATTTCCGAGCAAACCCTTGATCGAGCCATTAAAATAGTTCGGTTGGGTCATCCGAACGGGCTCAAAAGAACCCAATTTGGAGGCAGGCCCAAGTTGGTGTTCGGTGATTGCCTCCGAACACAGCAAGCGTTGCTCGGTCTGGTTCCTCCGAACATGACAAGCCGTCATCCCATGGTGGTGCAGCGTTCACGCGTGTGGGGATCGACGGCGGCGAGTTGCTGAGGTCGTGGCGACGGCAACGCTGTGGCTTGCTCGTCGTCACTGTCGCGGCAGCAAATCGCGGCGATTCAGCTGCGTGTTTTGGCTCGCGGGTTCGGCGAGGTGCTGCGGCCGTGACGACGACAAGTCGCGGTTTTGGTGCCGGCAACAAGTTCGTCTGCGACAGCGGAGGGAGACGACCCGAAAGAAAACGACGTCATTCTGATGCTTGTTTGCTGGACTGGGCGGCGGCTGGTGTGGCTCGGCTTGAGCGGCTGACCGGCTCAATTTGGTGTCCATGCTGGACCCTTTTTGGGCTTTATTTTATTTTGGTGTCCATGCCAGTCCAGCAAACCCTTCCGCACACTGTGAAGTTTACCCCGCACCCGAGCTCAAATGTCTCTTCCTCCCTCCACCTCCCTTTTCCCCTTGACCACCTCCCGACACCCGGCATCATCAAACCAGCGGGGGTCACTAATAAGCCTTTTCTCATATCTCCTAGATTGCGGTTCAGTAAATAAAGCCAGCATCACATGATCAGAGCCAACCAATAGAGTATGCTTCACCATCGCCTCCGGATATATTTGCATCCAAGACCGAGTAGCCAAAGCACGATCAATCCGTTCACGAATTAGATCCCCGTCCCTCCAATTGCACCATGTGAACGGATATCCCCGTGAAGCCAAGATCCATCATACCACAATCAGCTACGAAATCTCAGAAACAGGCCATACTATTAGCCGACCTTTTTAGCCCACCCTCCTTTTCAGTGTCATGTAACAAATCATTGAAATCACCAATCAACAGCACCGGGTCAGAACTGAGGTGAACACGCTCCCTAATAATATCAAACTGCTGTCGATGAATACCATCATCTGTACTCGCATAAACACCAAACAATCTCCACGTACATTATATAGACCGATCATTCACAATCACCTCAAAGAAAAAATCACAATATTTAACTAAAGTCACCTGGCTAGTATCGCGCCAGAAGATTCCAAGACCACCAGCAATTCCCCTAGGTTCTACCGCATGAAAACAACTCATACCCAAACTTCGTTGCAAGTGCCTGTATTTCCGACTTTGATTCTTCGTCTCCAATAAAACAATCATGTCTGGGGAGTGGAGCCTATTTTGCTCCTTCAAGTTATGGACTGTCAGGTCCCTCTTAATACCCTGACAATTCCAACATAGTAGCTTCATGGCGACCTTGTGAACCCCTCAAGACTGGTTCCCTCCGCCTGTGACTCCTGCACAAAATCAGTTCTCCTTCTTCGTGATAGTGGTTGAATCTCCTCCAAGTCTTCACTATCCTCCTCAGGTTCCATCTCATCTCGACTCCTCCGTTTAGAACCTCGAGCACCTATGATAAGAGGCTATAAGTTAAACAGGTTAGGAGAATCTGGATGATCTTGTTCCTCCATCTGATACACCTCCAAAGCCCGTGAGGGTGCCCCATGCTGATCCCCTATGGCTGCCTCCTCCGCACTCTCCACCACCTCTTCATTAAGGTCTACATCTAACCCTCGCTGTTCTACAAAAGCATCCTCAGCACCAGCATCCCTCTCTAACGAACCTTCTGAATCATACATCCCTTGCCCATCTCCAGAAGCTGCATCTGCACTCATGTCATCCACTGGCCCCAGAGGTTGTCCCCCCACCATTCGACCTTCCTGTCCGACACATCCCTGATGCGGATTGTCCCCTGTCGCCATTGGACCCAACAAACCCGCTTCAAAAGCAGCTGGACGCCGTTGCCTAGCTTCCTCTTCTTGCAACTTTTCCTTACGCATACGTTCAGCAAGGTTCTCACTCCAACCCTTCGTCCCCTTGTTTGCTGGGGAGGATGCCGTGTCTCTCACAGATCCTGACTCCGGAGTGCCCGACCGTTGCCGATCGGCACTACATTGCGACCCCTCCAAGTCATCAGTCTTCCTCCAGCTGGGCCAATCAACACGTCGTACCCCAGTCCTACTACCTGCTGAAACTAGTCCCCGACCACCAACTACACCAAGCTTATTTCCCCTTAAATCCTCTGAAGCATCCAGCCCTCCAAATTTTATAGAATGCCGTTGCGAATCAGTTCGCTTACATTCAGAAGAGACGTGGGTCAGCAGACCACACCGTAAACAATAGTTCAGGAGGTTTTCCTAGCAAAAGTCCACCCACCGCTTTAGGGAAATCAACCTCTACCTTTCGCATAAGCGGTAAAGACACATCCAATCTAATCCTCAACTGGATGAAACGCCCCACACAATCACCATTTGTATCCACATTCGCAACCTCTATAACCTCCCCCATAATCTGACCAATTGACATTGCCACATCCCGAGTCATGCAAAACGGTGGCACATTATGAACTTGCACCCAAAAGGAACAAAACTTAAGAGCCACCTTCCTGACATCTACCTCATGTTCCACAGGGGCAAGAAGCACCAGGTTATGGTTGAAAACCCACGGCTCCATACTTAGCACTCTCTGCCGATCCCGACTCGAAGTGAGCGCTGCCCACAAACCGCCGGTCAGCAATCTCAGTGATCTCTGTCGATTCCACACCTCTCCATAGCCCCGAAAAAAGACCAACAAAAGCCTCCCTATGAACCACACGGTCGATGCATACCTCTGCCACCAAATTGTAGCACTGATGGAGGAAATCAAAGAATCGTGATGAAATCAAACACGATATGCGGCAAAAGATTATGATATTGGGAAACTCTACAAATCTTATGAGGTTGAAGATTGCGTGCCTGCGTGTATTTGGTTGTGCAATCAGTGCATAAGAAGAGTGGTTAAATGGGAAATAGAAGTGGTTCAAGCAGGCTCATACAAGTAGGAAACAGAGGTGTTAGATTTTAATTTCTAAATTTGCATCTACCACAACAAAATTCCGGCAGCTAATAACACATGAATAAAAGTTTCCCTTAAAATGAATTCATAAGAAAAGTGATACGACCCGTCCTGCAATTTTTCGCAAAATCCTAAAAATTACCAAAATGCCCTTCCAAATAACCAAAATGACGTTGACTCAAAAACTTGACTTTTAAAACGTAAGAAATAGTATACCCAATATTGTACTCTATGCGTAGAGTTCGTCGATATGAGCATGTAGGCGAAGACGGAAACGAATTCTAAGTTATATCGAAGCCGTTACGGACGAAAAATGAATGAGTGATGTTGATGAGCTTGCCACGTGGCAAGCTCTGATTGGGCAATAGGGTTGATATTATGGAAAATTGGAAGCTGGTTTGGGAAAACCCAAAACCAGCTCAAAGTTTCCCAAAAGGAAAACCCGAACCACCGACGCCTCCTTACCGCCGATTTCACAATTCCGTCCACGGATCGGGGCTCTCGTCATCTGCATCGTGTTCCTCTCGTCGTGAGTATTTCCTACTAAGTTTCAACCCCGGAAACGCGACTGTTTGTCGCCGGTGAAGGCTCGACGGAATCTGAAACTTCTAGGCGTGATTCCGGCCAACTCTTGCCAAATTAAGTCCCCAAACCTTGTCTAATCGATTCCTTGGACTCTGTAGATGTGTTTTGATATAAAATTCATGAAAAATGGTTGAGAATTGAAGAAGTTAGAAGTTTTTGGATCTTGCCAGAATAGTCGTCGTAAACTGAAAATTTTCGGACGATGATGCTGCGGCGCCAATGAAGCTAGCCGAAATTTGGAAATTTTCCAAATTCCGATGAGTTTTCTGGAAAGAAACCCAGTTTTCGATGAGTTTTCCGGCGACGGCCCCCTTAGATTCCGGAATATTCCGTCAGAATCTCGAATATGCCGTCATAATCTGGAATATTTTGTTAGTCAACTGTTGACCGGCGTTGACCGACCACTTTTCCAAAGCGTTTCCGCGTTCCGAATTCGATGGGAAACTCTGTTTCGCTATTTGAAACATGCAACCCCTTTTGAGCAAAATAAGGGAGAACGAGGGTTTTATCTAAAAGTTACGGTTTTCTAATTATCGATTATTTGAACTATTAGGTGAACAGGCTCCCAGGAACCAACGCCACTAAGTAGACCCGATAGACGAGGACAACGATGACAACCCGACATTTCAGTGAGTGGATGGGTTTGCTTAAAAGTTGTTTGTGCATGTTTTACATATATACGTATATACATAATGGTGATGGTTGTTGTTTTGATGGTTGTTTAGTACAGTTAGTGGTGCACCTGTGGACCCATGGGTTAGAGTCCTAGTGGGTTCCTTGCATTCAATGTCTGGAATTGGGTTCGAGTCCCATTGTCCTGACATCCCGGCAGGGGTTCGAGTTCTAACTGCCCTATTACACTATGCCAAAAGAGGGTATAGACGACGGTAAAAAACCGTCGTCAAGACTTCCCAAAAACCGTCGTCAAATTGGGACTCGTCTATAACAATATAATAGACGACGGTTTTTTAATCGTCGTCTGTAACAACTATAGACGACGGTTTTAGTAAGAAGCCGTCGTCTATAAGTACAATAGACGACGGTTTTTAAGGAGAAACAGTCGTCTATAAAGGACCAAAAGTAGGAAAAATCTGATATTCTCATGACAATAGACGACGCTTTTCATAAAAAACCGTCGTCTATGACATCAAAACCATCATCTACAATAGTTCAGATTTTGGTGCCTCTCCATTATTGCATTGATATTGCTTACATCAATAAACTAAAAATTCCATACAAACATTTGAATGATTATTAATAAACTTCCAATTCAAACAAGATCCATCTATTGATGATTGGCACTCTACAAACTATTCAAATGATGTACATCAAATTGCAAATTCATTGTAGCACATATGACTTCATACTACAATTATAGAAGCTATATATATGACTAAAATTACTGTAATATAGCATGCTGTGAGCCTCTCTATCTAATTTCCTTTCAATTAAGTCCTTCACATCTTTGTAATATTGCTTTCTTCCAAGGTTACCGTATGCTACAAAAGGCAAAGCATCACTAGATGAGATAACTAAGGAGATTTGAGAGAGGAAGAAGAATCTGTGTTCATTGAAGAAACAAAACCAAATTTATAACAATAGCATTTGACTTCAAAAAATCATAACTATTAATGCGTAAGAATGTAAGCATACAATTGATCATGGTCCTGCCAACTTCCAAGACATTCTAAGTAACCTAAATTGCACAAAAGAAGAAGAATATCCAGTAAAATTGACCAAAAAGAGCAAAAAGAGCAATGGATTTTAGAAAATTAACCAAAAAGAGCAATGAATAACCAACAAACATCAAAAGTGTGACAAGAATATCCAGTAAAATTGACCAAAAAGAGCAAACCCATGTCCAGTAACAATTCCTATTATAATTTATAAAGGGACATTAGATAGCTACATGGATTTTAGAAATTTAACCAAAAAGTTAAAGCTAATGAAACCAAATGGCAAACAGTTTTAAGGTGTAAGAGTTTACCTATAAAATAGTAAAATGGTATAGGATGCTTCGACAAGATACGAACCCAACCATCACTAAACGAATTCCTGAAAGCACCATCTTTGTCCATGATATATGCAAAGCCACCAATTGCAGCAATTACCTGGAAAACAATTAATTAGGCATGGGAAGAGGACAGAAGAATGTATGTTGTAAGAATTCCAACAGAACAAGAAAGTACATAAATGCTAGAATGAGAAAAGAGGTGCTTAAGCAATTAAGGAATGTTACAGCGCGCCAGTGATCAAGACAGGAGCTATGAACAAACTGCTGGGTGCCTTTGCACATGCAAGGCGAAATCAATTTGTCCCCTAAAAAACTAAACAACTATCAGTCCAACTAAAGTAGGCATATGCCTAGGCAGCAATGAGTACTAGAAATCAAACTTTCAAATTACAACAACCTATAGCCTACAACGTGCAAACTACAACAGGATACAAACTTTCAAATTTCCCAAATGCAATTCTACCACAAAGCAAACAATCTGAACACATTCTCTGCTAATTGACTACTTAATTAGATTTCTATCTTGGATATCAACGCCACACATGTAAAAATAATCTCCTCAGGTCTAAAGATTGAGTGCAGGTTTGAAACGGCAATGTTCAATCTAAACTTACCATCTTATCATAACCTTGAATTAACTTTGAATAATTAACACCTTTGCACTATGATGAAAGCATACCATAACTGGGGACCTTTGGTGTATGATGATTATTCCTTTGCCGATCCCAGTGCTCACTGTCATTCCACACAGTAAAAAAGAAAACAAAATGCAGTCAGAAATAAGTACTTCTATATTTCAATCTATAGTTAATGTGTTGTAGAATCCACATTTTGATTCTTTTTTGTCTTCTATTGCCAATTTTTCATCTATTGTGCTGCTGTAAACTCCAGTAGTGAAAGCAAACAACACTACAGCCAATCGATATTAAGCAAAATGGAAAGATAAGTAAACAGTAAACGGTACGCAGCTCCCAACTAGTACACGAAAAGGGATTTAGATTCTGATCCCATTCTAGAATGCTAAGCACTTCATGAGGGGATGCCTCTGTAATTAGGATATGGACAAAGACACCTAACATTGAGGGTATCAGAATTTGCATTGGAGCATTTTTCTTTAAGTTATAGACTACAACAAACTAAGCTAATCAAAAGCAAAATGCAAAGCACAAAACAATGACCCACCAAGTGAATCACAGAGCCCACATCATCCTCATTTCAGCCTCAAAGTTGCAGTTAAATCACAACCATCTCTCACTAATGAAACCACCAAATCAAAATCGAAGCAGAACCCAATTCCTAAAACCACCATTCAATCCCCCAAATCAAAATGCACAACACAAACAACAAATCCAACAACAACCAGCAAAAACCTAATAACTAGAATGCAAATTCTGAGCTATCCGGAAATGAACAATAATAACTAGATAAATTAGCTTCAAAGTGTATAAATGTTGAGACTTTATTTCACAACGCAATTACAGAAAAGAAAATAATACCTTCAATTGAACTTTAACCTACCAAGAACATCTCTTGTTCAACCCACATCCATTGAAAACCAAGTCAACCAACTGAAGTACATAACCCAAAACGCAATTTAGACATAAACCTAGATACCAGAATCGAATATTGTATATGTCGCCGGGATTGGTGATGAGTTTTAGGTCTGAATCTATGAAAAAACTGAAACTTTAAATCGATACCATCAATCATTTTCGAATTCATTAACCAACAATAATTTTTGAATTCAGTAACATACCATGGACGCTGAAGGTTGAGGCCGCCCACTCGCCGATTAAAATTGAGGCCGACCCACTCAGCGAGCCGGAACCTCCACACGTCGAGCTCGAGCTCGAGCTCGTCCAATCTCAATTGTTGGCCTCCGCCACGAGTCGGAAGCAGTCGGAGCTCTCCTCGATCAAGACGTCGGCGTCGGAGCGGAACGGAAGCTCGAGGACGCGGGGGAGGCGGCGAGCTTCTTGTGTGTCAGATTGAAGTCGGAAAGTGAGATTGCTCGTAAGGTTGGGCCGAATCGATAGAACTCATCTCGCTCGAATCATCTACGGGCCTCCTCACTCTAGACCCACCGTCGGATTCCCCCCAGCGCAATAGACTCGCAACGTTGTTCGAGCTGCAATTGAACGCCTTAGGGAAAGAGAAGAATGGCGGAGAAAGAAAGGAAGATGAACTGAAGTCATTCTAGATCTACTTTCTCTCTCTTCTTCCGTGCTTTTGAAAACCAGAGAGTTGAAGCAAGACAGGAAAAAAAATTGAATAAGTGCACAGTGTCGTCCGTGCACAGTGTCGTCCGTGTTTTGATATTTGGCTTCTGCACGACGTTTTTCTGTAAAAACCGTCGTCTATAAGCTTTTTTCCCCCTAATTTTGAGCTTATAGACGACGCTTTTGAAGCGTCGTCTATTTTTTCATGATGACGGTTTTTTCGGGCGACCGTCGTCTATCCAGCGTCGTCTATAATCTTTAATGGCATAGTGTTATCGGCATGGGGTCGAGTCCCATTGCCCATCTAAATTACGGCCGTAGATTGATCTTATTGGCTGTATATGTAGTATTGTCGTATACTACTGGTTTTTGACAAAGGGGGTTATTAGCAATTGTTTTTAACTGTGTTTTACAATGATTTGTTTTTCCTATCCACTCACCCTTGTTTTGCGCCTCCTCAGGATATAGGCCTGAAGTGCACCATCGAAACGTTTGAGGATTCTAGATAGCTCTGTCTTCCTCCACAAAGAGTAGGGACTCTTTGTTGCCAGTCTTCTGTTTAGGTGTTATGATTAAACAATTGTTGTCTTATTCTGCCTTCGGGCTGTACTAGTTGTGTACTTTCCCTTCCGCCGTTAGATGCTCTGATACTTTGTATTTGTTATATTAACGGGCTACGACCTGACATGCTCTATTTGTGTCTTTCGTTCGTCTTTTGTGCTTTAATTTGTTGGTCAAGGCTTCGTCACCTTGTTAAGGTGATGGCCGCACCTCCCGGGACCCATTTTTAGGGATGGGGTGTGTCAAAAAGGGTGTCCGAGACCTTGTCAACCACACTAAGATATTGGGTTCTTCCAATGTGGGATAATTAATCATGTGTTGTACATGTCGCTACAATGTTCAATTTGGTATTACTATCTTAAACCACAGTTAACGAACAATTGAAATCTAAACTAAATAAAAAATTAAAAAAATCTATGAACCCTTACAGTCGTTCTATAACACCAAAGTTCTTGATTTTAGCTAGCTGTTGTAAAATTGAACAGGGTTTTGAAATTGAACTTTACTGTTCACCAACCAAAGTTTACCAGCATTAACACAATTGAAACTATGAAATCAAAATTATCTGGAGAAAGGTTTTAACTTTACAAAATTAAGACAACCAGACAGGAATCTCTTACCTTTTTCGTATGAAATTGAGCGAAGACAACCCTGAGTTCAAATTCAATTTTCTATCTTGCCATTCTCGCTTTAGAATTGCTGCAGAAACAAGTTCAGGAAGGAGGTATCTATTAATTGGGCCATTAATTGTCTTTGGGCTTAGGTAGTCTTGTCTAATTTTATTGGAAATTATCCAAAATAATCAAATCCAACTACTTTTATAAAGCTCAACTTTTTCTTAGAGAGCTGTTATGTACACTCAGATTATTTCTTTGGACACTCTCATATTTTTTACAAAATGTTATTACTCTGTCCTTGTGTTAAATTACATCTAAACACTTGGGGTTAAAATCATCTTCATCCCCACTGCCGCAACCTTCAAAACCTGGAGGAAGAAACCATTCCACCACATGGCCATGTGTGCTTTTGATTAAATCTAAGGGATTGTTTTCAAATTAATTAAAACAAGGATAGTTCTTGAACACCAAATATTTATTGAATTTTTGTTTAGGCATAAATTTCAAGAGAAATCCCTCTTTGATTGTCCCACTTTGATTGCATAACCCTTTGGATTGAAACCCAAGCTTAATTGGGTTTGGAGAACACCAGCTGCCGATAAACCTTTCATGGGTTTTGAATCTATTGGTTTTCAACACAAGAAAAAATAGGGAGCATATGATAATTTAAATTTAATCTAGAGAGATATAAACATCTAAGAGTGCTCGACTCTCCTAAATCTTCGTCGAGGAACCACGTGGTTAATCAAATATGGAATGATAAATCCGTCGGATTCAAACACGAACAAGAGGCACTTCATATTGCCAATGGAGGATTCGAGAAAGTTCGAGACTTTTTGAAAGTTGATGTACACGATGAAAGCCCTATGATCATGGCGATGAGAAGCAGGCGGAATCCGTCTATGGTGCGTTTGACTCGGACGACTCGGGGCTGACAGCTTAAGTGAAGCCATGGATGATGGGTCTGGGACATGACTGGCTTATTCAATAAAAGGGTAAATGTGGAAAATTATAATCAAATTTGGGTGTTCAAAGAACTTTCAAAAATTAAACAAGTGTACAAAGAAATAAGAGTGTCCAGAGAAAGAATCGGAGTGTACATAGCAGCTCTCTTTTCTTATTTGCTGACTGAGACCAAATGAACTATAGGTATATCATAAGACCCTAAGGGCTCGTTTGGCACACCTCCCTAGACTGGACTGGATTGGACTGGACTATCTAAAATTAGTCCAGTGTCCCATATTTGGTGTAGAGCCGGACTAATTTAAGCGTTAATAGCAGCCATAGACCGGCTCGGCCGGTTATTTGCAGGAATCAAACCCGTTTTCAATTGGGTTCAGATTTAGGCCCTATAAATAGATATATCCCATTACAGATGGATTAGATTGCTGGGCTTCGGGGTAGTTTGGGATTTAGGGCGAATTCATTTTTCTGTCCCCAAATTCCTTTGCTCCCGCGATTCCGACCTCGGAGGCTCATATCTTCCCGGGCGTCGCCCAACCGCGATTCCGACCTCGGAGATCATATCTTCCCGGCGTCGCCCATCCCGACTTCCACACGGTACTCTCTTTTCTCTTTTCGAATCTCGTTTATGTTTTCCTGCATCAATTCGGTCACCCTTTTGTTTGTTTAAGCTTTCATTGCTTCTAATAGTTGAGCGGTATCGTTTGCATTTGCGCTGAATTGGTGTGGGTTTGTCTTGGTGTCCACTGTACTAGTTGGATCTGGGAGCTTCTGGGTTTGATCTGTTTGTGCTCTATGTTAGATCTATGGCGTTCGTTCTGGGTTGTTGGGTTTGGATTTTATTTTTGAGCTTGTGGGTTTATTCAAGTTGCTACCTCTTCGATGAAATTCCTGACTTTATTTCTGATTTTTTGTTGTTGTGGATGTCTAGTAGTAGTTTTCTTTCTTTCTCAGTCAATTGCGGTCGTAAAATGTATTCCTAGATGATGCAGGTCTTTGGGGGTTCACTCATTTGGATATTTTCTGGCCTCATCTGTCCGTTATGAAAGCATGCTGAGTTGTGATCTTGTTGAATGTGTATTGAGTTTGCTGCTGTTTTATTTTTGTCAAGTGTAGGTTGTATTTGTAATGTGATGGGGGCAACGCTTACTGAGATATACTTGTTTAAAGTATTTTGTAAATTTACTATAATCTTTGAACGTTTTGTGGTGTTCCAAGATTAAATTGTCTGGTTACGTATGGTGTAGGTAGGCACCGAGCATTGATCGAGTGAAAATGGAAGAGTCATCGTATCTGCTCTTCCAATACAAGAATGCGCCCCCTGGAAAAGTCAACTCGCTGTCTCTCTTGAAACCGAGTTTAGAATTAATTAGAAAGAAGTTGAAGGATGAGCAGTTTCAAAAGTTTCAAAATAGTGCTATTGGTAGGCTAGTATATGTTGAAAATAAGATAAAGTGGCAGGGCCATTGTATACACGGTCTAGTTTTGAGGAAGGCAGAGGGGAAAGAGGTAGACAACCGAAATGCTATAAGTTTTATGATAGGTGAGCGTGTCATGGAATTTACGCAGAAGCATATTTGTTTGATTACCGGTCTTAAGTTTGGGAACACTCCGCAGCTTGAAGATGCAAGGAATGAAAACTGCTCCTTAAAGAACAAGTATTTCCCTGAAAAGGATTCCATTGCGGTCTCAGATCTTAAAAAGGCCTTACAAGGGTGTGATGATGAAGAAGATGCATTGAAGTTAGCGCTAGTGTTTTCTGTGGAGCGATGTTTACTTGGAAAAGAGTCTAACGTCAATGTTATGGATGGGTACTTGAAATTGGTTGAAGACAAAGGTGCGTTTAACAACTTCCCTTGGGGCACAATTGTGTATGCTGAAACATTACGTGCAATTTATAGGGCACTACGACCTGAAAACAGGAGAGGGCCGAACAAGCCTACAAGCAAGAATGTGACAAAAACGAGTATCGTCCTGAAGCCGGGCTCTAAGATCGATTACCACCTTAAAGGCTTTGCCTTGGCTTTGCAGGTAACATAACGATGGTATTTTTTGTTTGACAAATAGTTTTGTAGGACTTTGGGAATTATTGAAAAGCTGAAATAACTTGTGCAGGTTTGGGCTTATGAAACATTTCCCGACCTTGCGAAGTGTTGTGCTGATAAGGAAGGACGTACCGATTATCCTCGAATACTGAACTGGAGAAGCAAAGCTAATCCACAACCATTGTCTGAAGTAATGAAAATCTTTTCTAAACAAACTGTAAGTATACAGTCAATGGTTATGAATTTGAAAATAATAATGGGTTATATTTTATGTAGTTGATATGTATTTATATGTTGAACATGCCCAGGTCCTTATCACAGATATGGTTGCAACGCCGACTGAGATGAAAAAGGATTATTGGAATTTTGGTGAAGAGGTTCAGCAGATAGAGGTTGACATAGGGGAAACATCTAGTTCACCAAATGAAGATGGGAGTAGTGAAAACCCGAAAATTAGGCAATTGGAGGACAAACTACATGACATCTGCAACGACTTGAAGATATGCATTGATTCGAACCGAGAGTTGACCAAGAGGGTGGCGAGTCAGGACATAGAAATAATGGAGTTGGAGCTGGAAACAATTCAGTACAAGCAAAGATTGGATTCGTTAGAGAATACTGTTGCATCTCTGTTGAATGTGCAAAGCACTGAGGAGCGCACGGAGGATGTCTTTGATGCAGCATTCATGCAAAGCACTGAGGAGCGCACGGAGGATGTCTTTGATGCAGCATTCAATGCTGGGTCCTCGGTCTCTGCATCTTTGTTGGAAGCCACGCTAGATGTACCACGCTCGAGTTATGGAAATGCAACTTGGTCTGATGATGCACCACCCCGTTCCATGAAACTGATGTGTTTGAGCAACATACTCCGGTTCATTTCACAATTGCAGAAAATATAAAACTTCATGCACTGAATGTTCCTAAACAAGAAGGCAAGGTAGAGAAGAAGAAGAGTTTGGAACTTTCTGTCCTTGTCGACAATGAACCAGAAGTGTTGATTATCGATGTAGATACTCAACATGTTGATCCAGTGTTGGAAGAATTAGTGAAATTTGATCTCACCTGCAGCAGAGATGATGCCAATTACGCTCTCAATATCACGAATATGATAATGGAGCATTTGAAAGAACTGGAATCAGCTTGCAGTCAGGTGGTGCAGTCGGGCATTGGGAATTACAGAGTGAATGATGGGAAAGTTGTCATTGAAAATTATGATTCTTCCCCACTGAAAACTGCAGTTATTTCATCACATGATGTCTTCGAAGAGAATCCTCCCATCTTTCCGCATGGTAGGGGTCATAGGAAGAGAGAAGCTGCAACAATTTTGCGTAGTCCTTATACCAACGCCTTGAAAAAGTGTAAGAGAAATAAAGAGGTCCCTCCCAGTCACCCGCATAAGTCATTTGATCCTTCCTCTCCAATTCCCAGGGAACACTTAATTGGACTCCTTAAACTAACAAGTGCATTGGAGAATGAAATTAGGTGAGTTCTAGTATAAGCTGGAGTTAATTACTGCCTTGTTTGCATTCTTTTTAGGTCTCACTAGAAATTGAATATGTGAATTTGTATTTGCAGCTCTGAAGTTGACTTGGGTTATTCTAAAGTGGCTGGAGCAAACTTCTTCTGGAGACTTGTTTCTCCAAATGGGTGGCTTTCTGATGAGGTCAGTACCAACAGCCAAGTTTTTTCCATTGGTCCCTTTTACTTTACCAAATTCGTCTTTTATAAGTAATTTCTTTTAACATTTGAAATTGTTTGACGTGTATTGTCGTTTGCAGCATATTGATTTTGGGTTATACCTGATACGCAAACGCCAACACGAGCATGAGAAACTGACCGGTACAGATTGGACAACCACTGGTGGTTATTTCATGTAATTCTTAAAGAACTATACATCTTTTTAGTTTTTCCAATATTGGTTTGTATTTACTGCTACGAGGTGAACAACTAATTTACAAGAGCATGGGGATGATGTATTATTTCAGCAATATCTGGCAGCGAGTAGGGAGATTACCAGATCGACACGGAGCGGTCCATTACCTTCAAACGAAAGGGCTGTTAAAGGAATAGTGGGAGGGAAGTGGCACTTAGCTCTAGGGCGACCTTGGAACAAAGTGAAGAAGGTATTTTCTATCTTCAATATTTGCGACAAAATGCATTGGGTTGGAGTTATTATAGACCTCGCTGAACAGAGCATAACTGTACTCGACTCTTACATTACTCTCGTAACACCTGATGAGCTGCTAATCATGATGAGGCCCCTCACTCACACCTTGCCGCGGATCCTACACGAGATGAGTTTTTATGACTCATACTTAGTGCTCGGTGTTGATAATAGCAAATTGAAGACCTCGAAGGCATGGCCTCTTCATCGAATGTCCTTAAACGCCCAACAACCTGACGGGTAAGATCTATTATTTTGTACATGTACATAAATGGTAATGCGTATAGGAACAGACTTATGAACCAATTACATGTTAATTTTGCAGGAGTGCTTGTGGTGTCTATACACTGAAATTTGTTGAATGTTATAGTTGTGGGATTCCTATTCCCGAGGACATGGCAGCGAGCGTCCAATATTACCGCCTTCGACTGGCCATTGAGTTTTTACGGGCTGCACTTTATTGATTTAGGGAAATCAACGTGGACTGCTGACCTATATTAGTGGCTTTGCTAGCATTGCAGGAAGTTTTTTTGCTTTTTGTATAGATGGGTTGTAGAATGCAATGGATTGCTTGTCTACAGATTTAGTAGTACGCAGACAGCACTTTTAGTTTGTGTAGTATGTCTCTGGACTATTTTGTTTAAGCTAATGGTATGAATGATATTTTGGGTAATCTGGGCAATCACAGGATTCTGCCTAATATGGGCATTCAGATATAATACAATATAACACAAATTATGGCAATATAGTGGGTTATAACTGGATATTCCAGGAGGAACTTGAATGGATGATTGATCTTAGTACATAATTCTCTTCAGCAGATTTGTCAGATTGCTCATGCTCATGTTTTCGTAATGAGCGGTTAAAGTAAGTTTGAGAATTCAAAGGTCACTACGCCACAAGAGGCCTTCTATAGCACTGCATCATAGCATATTTTCACAAATGCTGTCAAAATCTAAAATTTCAAAACATTTCACTATTGTGAAACGCTATGCAAAGAGACGCGAGCGGCGGGTCTTTAAAATTTTAAGTGGCCATCTAAAATTTTCACAAGTTTAAAACTCCCCCACTCACTCCTCTCCACCTTGGTCGTCGTCCTGATCCAAAAATCCCCAAATCCTCCAAATCTCAAATCCTATCCCGATCTCCTCCGGCGAGACCCCCAAAATGACGAACCCACCCCTCGCCCTCCTCGTGCTCCTCGTATCATCGGCGGCCCTCCTCCTTTCCCCCGCCGCCGCCGAGATCAAATCCCTCACGATCTCCGTCCACGTCGCCATCCGCGTCTCGAAGGTTTCCGTCACATCCAAGCTCTCCGACATCGACCCCTCCCGCCTCTTCTTCTTCCTCCTCTCCGAGGAGTCCCTCCTCCAGGTCCTGGTCAAGATCCAGCAAAACCCTAGCTTCTGCGTCCTCACTCTCAAAAACAGAAGCCGCTCGACCGATTCTTCCACCGCGTGACCCATCGCGATTCACCCAATCCTCGACCCATCACGATTCTCCCATCCATCGCCGACCCCTGTCGTGATTTCGAACTCTGACGCCCGCCGGCCTCCATCGCTGCCTCCACCTGCTCCGGCCTCCGACGCTATTCTCTGCCCGAGTGATAACCCAGGTGCGTTTGTTGCGCTCATGGTGCATATCAACGATTCTGATTAGGTTTTTGAATTTCGAATTTGGAGTTTTGTGGATTTTTTTGGCTTGTCATTGGTGTTCGGATTCGATATGGTTCGAATTTTGATCTTGTTGTGTTTCGGTTTGGGGATTTCAGGACTGATGCGAGCTCAATTTTAGCTGGGTTGGATTGTGTTTTATTGTGATTTTTCAAGGTTTTTTCAAATCTTTTGGATGGGTTTGTTGAATTAATATGAAGATGTATGGTTTTGTTGAATTCTTGTTTCTAAGGTGAAGCTATTAACTTTTGTAGATCTGTTTCATGAAGTGAAGAGCAAACGAGAAAAGAAAAAGGAGGTATGTGCTTGTGGAAACTAATGCCTGCTTGCGTAATTTGAAGTTTATATTTTGTAATTTACATCCCATTTTAGCTTCATGGTTTTAATCTTATAAGTGAGTTAATGACATTCTTTCTGTGCTTGCCTTCGCTTGACTTGTAGCTTAAGATCGCAGTTTGAATTTCAAAGGTTATAGAAAATTGCCCAGGTGATTTTGACTTTTGGTATCGCCACATTTCAAAGGGTGCTTGGCCTTTCTCGATTGCTGATCATGGATGGCCCATCGCAGACTGCACAGCTGAAGGATTGAAAGTGAGTGTTGCTTAAATTGAGCACGCTGCAGATGCTTTTTCAGCGTCACTCTTTCTAATTCTTTCATTTTCAGGCTGCTTTAGCGTTGTCAAAAATTCCATCAGAAATTGTTGGCGAACCACTTGATGCAAAGGGGTTGTATGATTCTGTCAATGTTATACTCTCATTACAGGTTAGTGTGGACCATGTTTTTGTCTGAAATAGATAGCTGAACTACTTAATGCACTGACTTGTACCTGGAGAAGCAGTACTCGTGCAGTTTGCATGTGGTATGACTATGTTATAAAGTTCCTTCCTATAGATGATTATGATCTTAGAACAATAAGCTTTTAAACTTTGCGATAATCAATACTTTGATATTTGGCCATTACA
This sequence comes from Spiraea crenata, assembly GCA_033992175.1. Taxonomy (NCBI): domain Eukaryota; kingdom Viridiplantae; phylum Streptophyta; class Magnoliopsida; order Rosales; family Rosaceae; genus Spiraea; species Spiraea crenata. Next base: position 8,448,071 of record JAVBHV010000079.1, on the reverse strand, counting down.
GTTTTATCAAATACGTGCAAACCATTTGAGTATTTCATACATTTGTTGGTGAAATGCACTATCCTTTTACGTGTCTCCTATAATGTACATAACGTTACGATGAATTTGTCAACAAAGGAAATCTTTAAGGTGACAGGATTGCATTGGTTACTGGTAGAACTTTTTTGGATGATTTCTGACTTGTATTCTAATGTCCTTACCACATTTCTGTATAGGTGCACAAATCTTGAGGGTGAGAGGTCTCATGTGGTAAATAATTCTGTGGTTTTATCTCTAATGTTGAGCCTCGCCTGTCTTTTTTTCAGAACAGAGACCGTAAAATGAGTATCTTCCCTCCTGCTTATGTTATTTATCATGAAATATCTTGCTTAACTAGTATCTATGAGTCCCGTTAAGTAATCACACTTTTTATTCTCAGCAACTCCTTTTTTGTCTTAGGCATATACATGTTTTCTCTTTTTGCAGTATGTTTCCAAAGTCAACTCATGCCTATGGAGGCCAACATCTAATATAAATTGCATGGAAGATGCTCTTGGCACTACCGTCGCATGGCCAACAGACAAAGTTATTCAGCCGGAGTAGTCAAGTAAGTGGCAGAAGGCTTAAGGAGAACAATTAGACAATTTTAGTGTTTTTTCTTAGTTTGTTGGTAACAAGGCTTGTAATATGAAACCTTCAAGTCTTGTGTTGGATATTGTATCTTGTACAATATTGTATTTTGAAGTTGTGTTAAATGCAATGAATTTTCTTGAACATTGTTGATTGCTTAGTTGGGAGCGTTGATTGTTTTGTTGGAAGAGTTAATGCCTTAGGAATGCTAGATAAACAAAAATGATATCTGGTATAATTGTACCATTATACCATTCTGGAATATTGAAATCACAGCATCAGCACAAAGCTATAAAAAGGATGTAATAGCGCCTAAAACACGCTATAAATGTGATTATTTATAGCATCACAAAAACGCTATGATAGACCCCCACTTTTCTTAGCGTCGGCAAACACAGCGCTTCTGAAAACGCTATGAAACTCTACCATAGCGTGTTTCGGATGCTATAATAGGCCATTTTTGGCGTAGTGGGTTAAAGTGATTCCTACTCTCGGATTCAATGTACCTACGCGATGATCAGCGGAGTTAATTACAGTTATAGCCACTATATCGCATTAAACTCAACTATATCCAGGTAAGCATGTGGTATATCACCTTATAATAACCATCTTGACTTAATATGCAAAATACATTAATATACGTGGAAACTTTAGCAAAAAAATACATGTAAGACCATTAGTGATGCATCCATGTCCATATTACCAACAGCAACTTAATATGCAAAAAACATTAATATACATGGAAACTTTAGCAAAAAATACATGTAAGACCATTAGTGATGCATCCATGTCCATATTACCAACAGCAATGGTCTCCCATTTGGACAAGGATGCATCACGATTCATGCCATACTAACCCAACGCAAAATACAAAACGCATGCAACCCGGAATCCAACCCCGAATTGAACTAAAATTCAGATAATTTCTTCAAAAGCGACGACCGGTCGCAAGCATCTCCTTCGCATCTGAAACAGTATAATTCTCCCAATTGGTTTTCGGGTCAACCAATTTTGCAAACTCAATAAATAAAGCAAAGCCTCTTGCAATGGTGTCCTCCTTTTCTTTAGCCATTTCATTCGAAACTTTGTACTGAATCACAGCACGGACCGGCGTCTCCACCTTGTCTGCCAACGCCACATCAATAGCCTTCTTGGCACGGCGGGTCGCATACTTCAGTTTGATTGTGGAGGCACGAATGAGATGCAGACGAGCTCTTCCCTCCACAATTTTCTTGACAATTGTTTGATGATGGTGCTGCCAAAAGAGGGTGTTCTGAACCAATTCTTCCATTTCGTTATCCCGCCTTTCCTTGTGCGCTTCGTCCATGTTGGCATAGTTGGACTCTGTATTCCATCCAATTAGGAGGGAATCGAATGCTTGCTCTTCTTTAAATGGTCTTATTGTCCCACGGGGGTATTGAGACTCATTGGTTTGTTGGTTAGGAGTACACATTGTTAGGCTAGCGTGGCAAATTTAATGGAGTATGAGGTTGTTGGCAAGTGTTTGGTGGAGTTATGAAAGGAGTTATGAAAGATATGGAGTTATGAAGGGAGTTATGAAGGATACTGAGGAATTAGGTAGTTGGTAGTAAGTATTTGAAGAAGTTATGAAGGGCAGAGAGTAGTAAGGATATGAAGTTATGAGGAGTTAAGAAGGGAGTTTTGAAGGATACTGAGGAATTAGGTAGTTGGTAGTAAGTATTTGATGAAGTTATGAAGGGCAGAGAGTAGTAAGGATATGGAGTTATGAGGAGTTAAGAAGGGAGTTGTGCTTCAATAAATAGGGAAGCATTGGCACGTTGTCACCTGGCGGGAAGCATTGGCACGTTGGAAAACCTGGCGGGAAGCATTGGCGCCAATAGATAGATAATGCAGAGATACTTGCATGCATTGATGTTGGCAAGTTTTGGGCCCCAGTGATTTGCTTATATATATATCCCAACCCCCACACCCTAGTATCATACTTCCCTCAACCTATTGCATAGTCCCTCCACTAATAGCAGAGAACCATATTCTTTTTATTATTCTTGTCCTTTGCGAAAACCCAATTTTCCTCATGGACAAGATTGTACCTCCTAGTAATGCTCCTTGCTATCCAGGTGATTTGGAATGGCATACAGCGTTTCCAAAACGCAAACTTTTTCCAAATACATGCGGGGAAAATGATGGCGAACGTGATGTGTCTGTGCATGGACCGGAGGCAGTCCTGCAGGTAGCTAATGACCTACAGTACCTAACTGAAGCCAGCAACTTTTTCGAAGAAAAATGCCATATCCATGGGGCAAAACTTAGTGCTTTGAACACCAATCTCAACTTGGCATACGGGGAAGAAGTCCATGCAGGTGCTGAAGTCGTGAATGCTGCCAGAAAGCTTGAGTCTATTGAGGATGAGCTATACATCATGAAAGGTAAGGCTGTGAAGGACTTCAAGGTTTCCAATGAGTATAGCAAGGAAATACACAGCTTGCATAATGAAGGTTTCAATCTTGCACGTAACTTAGCCACACTAGTGTCGCCCAACAACAATTGGGAGGCTGTCGATTCAACTGATGTCTGGATGGTGAAGCGTTCAAATGAGGGTGCAAATCACCTTTTTGTGCGTGCAGTCAAGAATAAGGGAAAGAGGGTTCTTGACTAGTTCGTACAATGCTTTCGATGGTTCAAATCATAGTCTACTGCATATTATCACCTATTATGGTTGTTCACTTCTACGTGGTAGTGTTAGTACTTTTTGGTTTGTAAGTTTCAAGGTTTCGTAGGCGTACGAGGGAACGAAGTCCCTTGGGACTTCAATTTTGTGGAATTTGTATTCCTATTTTGAACTAGTATATGTCATGGATCGTTGTCAACGGATATTAAATAAAAAAGTGTAATGTTTGTTTAATGTGTATTATCCTATTATTCGCATTGTTTTATGAGGTTACACATGAAATACATATACTTACAATAATGATGAAGTTTGGTGCTGCGGTGAGTGGTTATATGAGGGGTTGCTTGGTGTTGATTGTTGACTAGACTATTAATTTAGGGCTGCTTAGAAATGATGCCCCTGTCATGTGCATGGCGAGGGAGGGGTTACCCATTGTCATCATTGTTTGTATTAGAAAGCGTGCCCCATATTTTATGGTTTTTGAGGTATGGGTAGGGATGGTCAGAATCAAATTTTCTTACCCATTAGATTATATCGAATTAGGTATTCCTTATATCCTATTCAATGTAATGTATTCGGAGGATCCTATATTAGGTATTTATTTATTTTTATAATACATAAATGTATATACGTCGTTTAAAAAATAAGAAAAAATTACCGAATTCTCACACGGGTGTGTGTAGTCCTTGGCATTGAGTGTGGTTTACAAAACTTATACCATAATGACTTTCTTGTTTTCGTCTATTCGCATTGAGTGTGGTTTACAAAATCTCATTCATTCCATAACTTTAACCAAGTATCAATTTCATACCATAACTTAAACCAAAGTACAAGCAATCCATTTCATCCATCCATAATTCAAATTCTCATTCATACAATAACTTAAACAAAATATCAATTTCATATACTACACAATATATCCAGTTAAAACTTACTATATCTCCTTATATTTTGTTATATTGAATTATATCCGAACGCCATAATCTTGTGATTGTACAGATTACCTATAATTTCCCAGAATGCAAGTTTGGGAAAGTTTGGTCACCCACATTCAAAATCTCAATCATACCGTAACTTAAACCAAAGTACAAACAATTCATTCATCCATCCATAATTCAAATTCTCATTCATACGACAACTTAAACAACATATCAATTTCATATACTACACAATATATCCAGTTAAAACTTACTATATCTCCTTTTATTTTGTTATATTGAATAATATCCGAACGCCATAATCTTGTGATTGTACAGATTACCTATAATTTTCCAGAATGCAAGTTTGGGAAAGTTTGGTCACCCACATTCAAAATCTCATTCATTCCATAACTTTAACCAAGTATCAATTTCATACCATAACTTAAACCAAAGTACTAACAATCCATTGCATCCATCCATCATTCAAATTCTTATTCATACGATAACTAAAAACAAAATATCAATTTCATATACTACACAAACTAAAACTGATCCAGCGAACTACTAAAAGTGCAACTGCATTTTTGTAGCTCATCCAAAAACCACAAAATGTGTAGACAAGCAATCCATTACATTCCTACCCACTACATCTTATGTAGACAAAAAGCAAAAAAACCTCCTGCAATACCAGCTAAGCCATTAAGAATTGAAAGCAGTCCAAGTTGCCTAAACTAAATCAATAAAGTTCTGTGCAAGCAGCTATCGTAAACGACACTTGAAATAGCATAATTAGTGAAATGAGTAACTGACCGTGAATGCAAAACCAGTTGGCCAATGAGCAACTTCAAGTTCAATCTTTTCTGTGCCGATTGGAAGCAGACAAATAACTTAGTGGAATGGCCCCTCTGCACCTAGCTCTGTTGTGCCTATTTGAACCGCACCGAGAGCAATGATTTCTTCTCTTCCCCTCTCCTTGTGACGGAACACGCAGCGTTTTCGGCCTACCTGGCAGCACTTTTGATATGGGCGGCAGCACTTCCCTATCCTTTATTTCAGCAGGCACTGACCAGGCTGCGGGTGGTGGAACCGAACAAATTGGCTGAGAATAAGCTCTCAACCATGTGGCTCGGCTGTAATATGGATGCGCAAGGGTGTACGGATTCAAACCCAGAATGCGTGCAACAGCCATAGCATGGACGCATGGTAGGCCTTCCAATTGGAACTTTCGACAAGTGCAAGTACGCAAGTGCATGTCAACTTTACCTTTCAGTTTACCATCTTTGACATCATACTGTGTAGCATTGATTTGCACAACATTCATCCGAGCAGCAACCACACTCCTTTTTTTAAGCTTTCTCTCCCCAAACTTAGGGCATAGGGTCGATACACATTTGGTCGCCAGCAAGCGCCTTTGGCTAAACCACTTCTGTAAGAGAATCACAATATCCTCAAGTATCTGCTCAACAGGAAGGAACCTGGCAAATCTGAAAATGTTATTAACAGATTCGGCAAGATTTGTTGTCATCATATTGTATCTCATCCCCCCACAGTACGTTCTCGACCACTTTTGGAAACCTGCATCTCTTAAGTACTTTGCCATCTCTGGATGTTGTTCAAACATTGCAAACTTACTCTCAAACTCTGCCACACTATATGCCTTTGCTGCCCTCCGAATTTGCTTAACAAGCTTATCCTTCCTTTTCAGCTTGAACTGTGTTTTAAAGTTACCTTGGAGGTGATAGAAGCATATGCCGTGTACAGCATTGGGGAAAACTGTTTTGAACGCTTTCTCTATGCTAAGATTTCTATCCGAAATAACCACCAGATCTCGACAGTCCCCGATAGCACTGTGCAACTCACTAAAAAACCAGCCCCATGAATCATATGTCTCCAGATCACCAATCCCAAAAGCAAGTGGAAAAATACCACTATTTCCGTCAAACGCACTTGCAGTGAACATGACACCCTTGAACTTATCCTTTAAGAAAGTCGCATCAACAGCTAGCACAGGCCTCATTGCATCCTTAAAGCCTCTAATGGAAGCCCCAAGTGCCATGAAGCAATACTCAAAATGATTTTGAGCATCTGTCTTTAACGCTGTCTTTGTGCCAGGATTCAATCCCTCCAACTCATAAAAAAAAGATGGTAGCAATGCATACGAATCCTCCCATCTTCCCCTAACAGCATTAAGTGCGTGCTCGCGCGCTCTCCATGCTTTTGTATAATTTATTGTCAAACCTAACTCCTGCTTCATATCTCTCATTATATCACGGGGAGTGTAAACCGTCTGGCAATCCATATACTTGCGCTTCACTGATTCTCCAATCAGTGAAGCACTAGCTTGCTTATGCTTTTCCTTCAGATTCTTCAAATCACATGTGTGCACCACCGTGCACTTTGTTATCATGAACTCCAGATCAGAATGGATGATTGCTCTTACGCGCCACTGGCATGGAACTCATGTGCATGACACACACAATCGCTTCGTACTTGAACATTCAGTCTTGTATTCAAATTGGCCTTTGATCGCTGCTAACCGCAACTTCATAAGCAGCACATCCTTAGTAGCGTATACCTGCCCTACATCAAATTTAGGAAACACATTTGACCTGGCCGCTTGTAACTCACAATAGTAAGGTATAATAGCATCTGTATAACTGATGTTTAAGACTTCCGGATCCCCAGTTACAGGTGATGAACTACTACACTTCATCCCCTTTGTTTTACCCACGGAAGCATCACAATCCACAGGCCCACGATACCGTGTTTCTTCCCCATACCTAGTGGCCCAATTACTTGCATCATCTTTTTTTTGCGCTGCTTGTTCTGCCACAAACGAGTTTCCTCTCGCATTACAATGAACACTAGGATTTTTACGACCTTCTAACCCCCCCTTATTGACTCAGTAGAACCATCGCGAGCCAACACAGTTGCAATAAGGGGGGTCACTTGTCCACCCAATTTGAGTTCAGTGATGTGCTGTATTATGTATGCGACATTCTCATCGTCTTTTATCTTCATATACTTTACTACCTTCCCAAGATCTATGCGCGCCTTCAACTCCACCTCATAATCTTTGCTATTTGTCTCGTACAATCTATGAACACGCTCAACCAGCTCAGCATGGGTGACTGTACGCGAGACCACAGCCCCTTCCACTTCACCGCCAACATAACTATCTGTTCTTTTTCCACGTGACCATTCCCCCTTGTACCATATTACAATGCTCAAGGTATTCATTCCTGCAACAAAAATCATTTGTCTCATCATTGAGCTAACTTTAACTTACGAGTACCCTTTTCCATGATTTCATGTACTAACCCACCCTTATAGAAGACACTAGTACAAAAGATAAGTGATGAACAATATCATATCTGAAAATGGACATATTATTCACTCCAACTGCATTGCTCATGAATCACTACTGATCAACAAGATTACAACAATAAATTGATTGGCAAACACCATCTCAACAAAATTGATGTTCACTGCTCGGAGAGCACTTCAATTTCAGCATACATTTAAATCCATCAAATTCATCAACTTTGCTTTGCATCACAAACCACTGAAACAGTGGATATTGTCTCTCTAGAGGTTTGCACCATAAAATTATCATCTAATCAGTCATTTGCCAAACAATTCCAACAAATTTCTATTACTTTTTGCACCTGTTTGAAGCACAATATTAATCAAGAATACTATGTCTTCTCATTCGGTAATACTAATAGTAGTGGGATTTATGAACAATTTTCAAAGCCCTATGTGTACGATTTTCAAATTGAACAAAATTTCACAGCACATTGTCAAGCTTCTGTAAATTTGCTTCGAGTTCAACAATCACAATTTCCAATTTCAACAATCACAATCGAAGAAGCAATAATCACCGACAGTCACACCACTGTAACAGTCCATCTCAGTATAATTATGAACTTTGATTTCTCAGTTAGATACGAATCAGCAGCAAAAAATTGTATTTCGGTTTTGGGATTTAACCGGGTTTATGAATTTATGAACCCATTACCTTGTTTGAATTGAAAATTCATGTAAGAACACCGAGATTTCGAAACATTACCTGATCGACGGAGCCCAATTGGAGGGCGTGATCGACGAGCTTGGCCTGATCGGCGTCGGATGACCAGGACCCGAGGAGACGCTCGAAGGAGCTCGAAGACAATGGCGAACGGCAGCAAATCAAGCTTTAGAGGATCGGAACCCGAGGAGACGCTCGAAGGAAAAGGCGATGGCGAACGGGGCGATCAAGAGTAGTTGAGAAGAGGAGGGGGGGGGGTTTGTTGGGGGGGGGTGTTGGATTTGGGGGGGGGAGGGGGGGGGGGGGGGGGTTTTTTTTTGTTGGGGGGGGGGGGGGGGTGTTTTTTTGTGTTTGCTCATTGCTCCCAAGGGGCGATTTTTTTTTGTTTTTTCTTTTTTTTGGGCCTCCCTGCGGGGGGTTTTTTTTTTCGTTTTTTTTTTTTGTTTTTTTTTTTTTCCCGGCCTAAAGCCGGGATTTTCGCTTAATTTGGGGGGGGGGTGTTTGGGGGGTTGGTTGGGTTTGCTGTTGGTCAGATGTTTCTCTCCTTTTTGCTTTTTTTTTTTCCCGGCCTAAAGCCGGAATTTTCGCTTAATTTAAATGGTGCTAAATAGCACCCGCGTTTCCATTTCACCGGTTTATCTCGCTAAATACCGCGCCCTTGCTCGCTCTTCGCTCTCACTTGCTCCTCCAACAAACCCGTCTCCTCCAGCAGCCAAGCTCAAGAAACTCGCCGCTCCCAACCTCACAACTGCCGACAAAGTATGACCCATCTCGACCCGCGGCGGCCAAAAGCTCGAGAAACCCGTATCGATTTCGGCGACCGGACCAACAATTGACCCGCGAGACCTTTGAGTTGGGGGAGAAGGACGACGACGATGACCTTTGAGCTGACGGCGAGGCTGGGCTGTCGGAATTCCCCAATTGTGGCGGCACAGGATGACGGCGAGGCTGGGCTATCTTCTGCAATGATTGCGACGCCAATCTTCCCGTTAGATTCTCGATTAGTATCCTTTTTTTTTCTTCTTGTTTCTGTGTTCGTTATCGTATTCTCCGTTGCTGTATTTTCTAGCTGGTTGCTGAGCAATTTTGGTTGAAATTGGAAATAAAATTTTGGGAATTTGTTTGTGCTTAATTACCTTGACTTGATCTTTCTGGGAATCGATTTTTGGGGAAAATCTCAGTTGGGTTTCAATTTTGGTTGATACTGCCAACAGAAACATCAATTTTGTCACTGAAATGTTCACTTCCGGCACTCTTAAGCAGTATGTATTTTTCGAGTTTTTTGATGAAAAAAAGTTTATGCTTTTGTTTGTTTTCCCGTGTTGGTTTGGAGATTGCTGATGTATACTCTTGTGTGGATTTTCTAGATACAGGCTAAAGCATAAGAGAGTCAAACATTAGAGCAGTGAAGCATTGGTGTAGGCAGATCTTGAGTGGGCAACTGTATCTACATAGCCATGACCCTCCTGTGATCCATAGAGATCTCAAGTGTGACAACATATTTATCAATGGAAACCAAGGGGAAATGAAGATTGGTGATCTTGGTTTGGTAGCAATTCTAAGGAAATGGCATGCCGCTCATTGCGTTGGTATGTTCTACATCATCCTATTTTTGTACAAGATATCCAGAAGTAAGGCAATTCGTTGAGAAATGCTTGGCAACCGCATCTTTGAGGCTCTCCGCTAGGGAGCTTTTGAACGACCCTTTTCTCTAGATCGATGAATGTGAATATGATTTGAGGCCAACAGATTGTGGCAGACAGCTAGACCTCAAGGATCCTCTTATAAGACAGCCTCTTTTTGAGCTTGAACAAAGCAGCAATTCCTTTAGTAATAAGTACTCGAATGGTTTCGGTTGTGAATCCCAAAATGAATGGGGGTATCAACAGGGGGTCCGGCTCCTCTGATGAGCCCGTCTCTGCAGAGCTGGTGCAGATCATCAAAACGACACCGTTTTGTATAAAAATCCTCAATTCTTCCGTTTGCTTTTCTCCCAACTCATGGCCCACCACCAAACTTCTTTTATTTTTTTTTCTCCTTCGTTTTCTTCCTCTCTCTCCTGTTTGCATTCTCCTCTGTTGTGCAAAGTTACCTCCTTTTTCGCCATTTTTATTTTTTTTCTCTCCTCCGTTTTCTTTCTCCTTCGTCTTCTTCCGTTTGCTTTTCTCCCATACTAATCACAAATGCAACCGTGCACATCCTTAATTAGATTCAAACAATCGATGCTTTCACCACCATTTCGGAACAAATTCGGAACCTCAAATACAAAAAGAAGTAATTCGTAATAATGTAATTCTTAATAAGCACCAATTCACCAAACAATAAAAATAATGAATTAAGTACGAAATTCATCAGAAATTCCACAATTAGACTAAAGTGCAATGTAAAATTACATCCAGATCCAATCTACACAAAGCCTATCAAATCCTGCTCGAAAGTTCCACAATCAAAATCGAATCTTTCTTTAATTGCATACAATGTTCGTGGGTTGGATTTGGGTGCGATTCTCATTCCCGTGTCGTCTAGCTCATCAGAATCGTCGGAAATGGCGAAAAAGGAGGTAACTTTGGGAGAAAACGAAACGGGAAAAAGAAAATTAGAAGAAGTTGGCGGTGGGCTATGGATTGGGAGAAAAGCAAACGGAAGAAGACAAAGGAGAAAGAAAACGGAGGAGAGAAAAAAAATAAAAATGGCGAAAAAGGAGGTAACTTTGCACAACAGAGGAGGAGAATGGAAACAGGAGAGAGAGGAAGAAAACGAAGGAGAAAAAAAAAACAAAAAAGAAGTTTGGTGGTGGGCCATGAGTTTGGAGAAAAGCAAACGGAAGAATTGAGGATTTTTATGCAAAACGGTGTCGTTTTGATGATCTGCACCAGCTCTGCAGAGACGGGCTCAGCGAGGAGCCGGACCCATCAACAGGTTGACGTAGAATCAAGTGGAACAAATATTGGTTTTTATTTGAGATAAATTAATCACACATTATTTATGTGAACTAGATTTGAGTGTATTATATATGTGAGATTGGTTTCAATTATTTTCTTTCCTATATGTGAATTGTTTTAATTATTTTCTATACACTTGTGCTATATTTATTAAAATTAATATGAGTTTTTTTTTTCGTTTTTCATATAGTTGGTATCAAATTTGGGTTGTAAAATGCTTAAACCACATTAAAGTTAAACATAGGTCATCACTATTTTGACAGGATAACTTTTTAGTCCAATGCAGCACCAAACATGGGTCAGGACTTAGCCGGCATAAGCCAGTCGGTCCAGCCCAGAGCTAATCAGGGATCCAGTCGTACCAGTTAATGTTGCGTGGCAAACGAGCCCTTATAGTACATGTATTGCCCAGTCTAGTGTATAGGTACATCATAGTACGCTTATAGTACTCATAGTACTCTTATGGTACCATCTCTAAAACACCAATTCTGGAAAATTCCATCTTCCCACCGCTTAAATACAATAATCCATGCAAATCCGACTCGAAAATTTCAGATACCATGGCTCTGATCCAATTTTGAGTGAAAATGTTGATTCGAGTACAGACCAGACTAATATTCTACTTTTTTTGTCGAAACTAAATTGATATTCTATTGGATTAGATCCTTTCGGAGCTGAATTCAGGGTCATTTTGGATCATTAATATCTTCATGAATGAATGAAGATAGGGAAATCTGGGGTGGGCCAAAGGCTAAATATACCCACAGTAAAATTTGAACTTTCCTTAAATGTGCTCGCTTAAAAAAATAGATAAGACAAAACAAACTAAAAATAAAGGGGCAAAATAGTTAAAATATAAAGCCCCACATTAAGTTTCAAATTCCTATAGATAAGATTTAGATTACAAAGTTTCCAATCCATATGCGATTAGATTGTTAAAGTTTTCTTCTTAGATTAATTTTTTTTCAATTTTCTCCCTATCACGTTTTTGGTAGATATCTTAGCAAGTGTGAGACATAAGTGAAAGAACATCAAATGTGGCGTGAAGAGCCCAAAATATGGCGTGCATCACCCATGATTCAAAAAGAGGATCACGCATACGCGTATGCATGTGCCGTGAGGCTAGTACATAGTCAAAATAAATAAGAGATTGTAGTGAAGTTAAATTTGCATACAATCATACAGTGCATTCCTAGCAGCAATAGGAATAGTATTACACCAAACAATTGGAGCGTGATTACATCGTTACCGCTGAGTTCTCAACTACTAAAATTGAACCCCTATTCCCTCCTCACGATCTCGTTCCCAATATTCCCGATCTCAACAATCTTGTTCCCGACTTCATCAAGACGAGAATGGGATCACAACTCTGAAATTGTCAGGATCCTGACATCCCAACTATATAGATATGGATTATTTGGGGGTTCTATTATGTTATGGAGATTTCTTTATGGGATTCATAGAGACACTGGATTTTCTCATACCATGCGGCTCTTGATGGGTTTTTTTTTTTTTTGGACAATGGTTTTCGATGTTGTTGAGTTAGTTGTGAGAAATTCTCAAAGGAAGAGGAAAGGAAGAATGGTGGAAGCGGGGGTCTTGTTGGGCGTCTGGCAGTGGCGACTTGTTGTCTTCTGCAAATTGGGTTATGGGATCACGTAGGGGCTTTTATTGTGCACCGCAAGATTTCATTAAAAGAAATCTGACGGTGACAATCGGCCTTTATTTCTTTAGAGAAACTAATTATACTTTTTTTTGGCAAAATTAATCTAATTCTCTCTCCTTAGCAAAAAAAAAAAATCTAATTCTCTCTCTCTTTTTCTCTAACCGTGTGTTTGGATGGAGGAAAAAAAGTCGGCATTTAACTAAAACTCAGGAAAAGACCATAGAAAAATGAAATTGACGCGTTTGGCTACTCAAAAGTTGGAATTTTGATTTTTCTTGGTGGAAAATTCGGAGGAAATTGGAGAGTGGTTTTTCCGTGTTCAATTTCCACCTATAGGGTTGGAAAATCACAATTGACGAAAGCGGAGAAAATTTCTTTTCATGGGCGGAAAACATCTTTCGAGCGCCAGAACTATGTTTCTGTGTTCTCGTCCCTGCCTGCCCACCCCCTCTCCCCCATCAGATCAGAAGCCTATGGTCTTTCCAGAGAATCGAAAGCTCATAACAGAACCCACAACTCAAAGCTCATCCTCCCTTTTATACAAACTCTCTCAAACACAATTAGCCTCCTCGGCGCAGGCCAAGCGATCGGCGCTCCAGCGCAAGGCTGCTGCCGATATGGTTGCGGCGGAGGACTTTGCCCCAAGATTTGAGTCCGGGTACTTGTCGGTGAGGTTCTTGACATTGAAACTGCAGTTGTCTACTTGAAATAAAAGAGAAGACGAGCTTTGAGTTGTGCGTTTTGTTCTGGAAAGAGTAGAGGCTTCTGATGTGGGAGCTGGGGACTGGGCAGGCAAGGACAAGGAAGAGAACAAAAGTGAGGTTGAAAACAACACGGATTGAAATATGGAACAAAAGACATTGGGGGTGGTGGTGGTTGTTCGGCTTGGGGGTGGGTTTTTTTCTTTTTCACTCCTCTTTTTTTCAAAGTAACCAGGGTTGGATTACATGACTCTATACATACATGTCAATCTTTTATATATATATATACTAATATTTGTACAGTAGTGTATGCTTGAATTCATTTCAATAGTTGTACAAATTTTTTTGTTCAATGAATTCGTATACATCAGACAAGAAGAAATCAGGTTCTTCTATAATTTGATCCAATAAAAAATCATGCTCTTCGGCATAGCACACAGAAGAAGTAGCCAACGTAGAAGAATCGAGTCGTAGTTTTCATAGAGTTCCTCTCATTTTTGCTGTTTTCTCTACCACATTTCCTATCCAAATAATAGAATTTATAATTCCCATCATTCTCAAAATTCTATGCACCTACTATCCAAACAAGGAAATTTGCAATTGTCATCATTTTAATTGACGTCAATTAAATTTCCAGCATTTCAGTTTTACCAGTATTTTACAATTTCTTCATCCAAACACAGTAATGCTTTCACATCAAAGTCAGAAGCAACCGCTTCCTTCTTGCTGCTCTAATGCTAGAAACGATTAATTTGTGGTCCATCTTCTTTTTCATCTCCTTACTTTGTTTTGTTTAAGGCCATTTTTTTATCTTACCCGGTACATTGATGCATTTGTTAGAAAAGATCGGAATTGTTGGGATTTTGTTATCGGGACCCGACTTATTTCGCGACAGGAGCGGGATCGTTTTTAGCCTCTAATTAGAATCAGGACGGGAACGAAATTTTACAATTGGGATGAGGTTTTCTCCCGATTCCCAGCCCTAACTACTAGAGCTTGTTCTTTCAATTCAAGGGTGATCTCTCTCCTATTCTCTAGAATTTCAAATTCATGTTTACGATTATAAATTTGAAGCAGACACGCTGTTTCAATTCGATGGCTCTCAGCTTCTCCAAATCTCATTAGCTTTCGCGGACACTGTGGAATCTTTTCAATTCGCTCTTCCAAGATCAACACGGTCTTGATTTGTAATGAGCCGGATATAGCAATAAAAAGAAGTGAGCGATGTCAAAACAATTCTGCTGCCGCGGCCTACATGCCTACTTCCTTTTAATCGCTGAAATCAAAATTAGCTGGAGAAAGGTTTAGGGCCCGTTTAGTAACTCATTTCTTGTGAGTTTTTTGTTTTTTGTTTTTTTGTTGTTAGTTTACAATTTTTATTTTTCCTAAAAAAAAATTCAAAACTTGTTTGGTAACTCATTTTAGTTTATAATTTTTTTTGTTGAAAAAAAAAATTAAAAATTGTTTGGTAACTCATTTTAATTTTTAATTTTTTTTAAACTTACATTAATAATAAACTTATATAAATTGTCATAAGCAACAAACATATACTAATTGTTATAAAAGAGAGTACACCCAAAATTGAGCTTAATCGACAAGACATCAAAATTATTATTAATGTAAGGTATGCCACAATCTGTTATTAAGTATGTGGTGGTGAAAACACACAGAGCAACAAGACGAAAGCATAAGGTAGAAAGGACACTGCCATTTTAACAGGGAATACAACTTACAGAAATCGATGAACCAAGACTCCAAAACCAACAAAGGTCAGACTCACATTCTCTTCCTTTTACATGAGAAAATGGAAATAACTGAATAATTAAAGGTCAGACTCACATCTTGTAGAAATGGCAATTCTAATTAACTACTCATTCTAATTAACTTCCACCATAACCTACTTTAATCACTAGAAGCAAATACAACCCGAAAACTGCAATCTATCCATAACCCAATTTCTTAAAAACTGGGAGCACTTAGCTACTGAGAACAAAAGTGCTTTTGCATCAGAAGCAGCCATAAACTTTCATTAAAGTCTCATATAATTCTTTAGATTAAAATAATTTCTGGGATTAAAAACAACCCACAAACTTAAGCATACAAACCAGAGGTGACAATACAGGATATTGATCTATGAGGTGATAATACAGGTTTCCAAGAAACTATTGGAGAAAGGGGTCACATAGTGCAATGGGCACCCCAAAAGCAAGTTCTAGCACACAGCGCAGAGAAGGTCTACCAACAAAACAAAGAGCATGAAATGCTTATGATGGGCAAAGAAGGACTAGCAACAAAACATAGAGCATAAAATCGAACTCTGCGCAAATACAACATTAAATTCTACACCACATACCACAGTGAATGCAAATTCCATACAAATTCACACTACACAGCACATTGAGTTCACAAACAGTACCTGAAGCATACAAACCACAAACTTAAGCTAAATTAACACATACCCAGAGAGCAGACAACCAAAAGAGCGCACAAAACACAAACTTCAGCTAAATTAACACATACCCACCATTACCCACTTCACAAAATCATGAAATTCAACCTACCCAATCAAAATCAAACATACCCAGAGCAATTTAAGAGAGAATTTCAATACCTTTAGGTTCGAATAGAGGTTTGCCTTCTTCTCTCTTGCTTTTCTTCCGTCGCGCGCGATCTACCTACCAAAATTGAGAGATACCCAGATCAATTCTACCATCGAATTCGAAAACAAAAGTGAAAACGATCGAGATTTTGCTACCTTTGATCGAGGAGAGTTCTCGTGTTTGGCTGCTCGTGTAGCCTAGAGGAGGAAGAAAACGCGTCGCGCTCGCGAGAAAAGAAAAACAGGAGAAAAAAAAATAGGTTTGGGCTGTTTTTTTGTTTTACGTTATAAAAATAAAAACTCATATGTCAGTTTTTTTTTTTGAGAAAAACTAACAATAAAAAACATTTACCAAACAACCTTATTTTCAAAAATTAAAAATAAAAAACAAAAAACTGACAACAAATTAGTTACCAAACAGGCCCTTAACTTTACAAATTCAGAAAGACAACCAACAGATAGAAAAGCTGCAAATTTCAAACAGTGTATTTGCTTATTTTGGATAATTTTCAATTTTATTTGTTATCTTTTGGGCCTTTCTTTTTTTATCAACAGATTATTTGCTTACCATCTTGCTTCTTTTCTTGGTCGAATATAGAGGTTTTGCTAACAGAGTATTAGGAATTTATTGGAAGACTTTGCACATAATCCAGTTAGACATTCTCAAACTAACCAGGTTGAGATAGAAAAATATTTACTAAGGAGATATTGGAAGCAAAGCTTATTGAAGTTCCTTTGTGCGATCTAAAAATCAGCCTACCGATATAGTCAACAAGGCTGGTTGAAGTCAAATGCTCCATAAATACATATATCCTCAAGTTGGGCATGTATGAACGAACGTGAGAGGGACTGTTTAAAAAAATTGCTGTCAATTAGGCTGGAGTCGAGTTTTGTTATTGGTAGGTATCCTTCATATGTATATCCAGAATCACAATATTGAATTCTAAATTTTTCTATGATCTGTTGTGTACTATGTCAAATCTTGTGAAAGTAAATATATGGCGGATCTTGCATTGCATAGTAGAGAGAGTACAGAGCACAGGCATGATTTCCTTAATCGATACAGTAATCAAACAAAAACACTTAATTTAGAACAACAAGCACCTGTTTATTCATCCTTTTCTTGACGAAGGATATTTTGAGCAGTCCAATAAAAATGTAATACCTTGCATAAGTAAAGCAAATCAAAGGATATATATAATTCAGAGATATAAATGATACCATGTCTTACTTCATTCCCTGAGTATCAGTGTCTTTGTTTCTCACGGGTGATTGTGATCTCTTGCTTCTGGCCAGTCTTCCTATCCTCCGCCGACACACTCAAAATACCATTTTCATCAATATCAAACCAAACATCAAAGCTAGCAACACCCCTAGGAGCCGGCGGGATGCCATCAAGGGTAAGTTTACCCAAAAAGTGGTTTTCTTTTGCTATTTTACTTTCACCCTCATAAATGGGGAAGACGACAATAGTTTGGTCGTCATGCGCAGTAACAAGACCTTCTTTCATCCTGGTGGGAATTTTAGTGTTTCTTGGGATCACAACATTCATGTATTTGTTCGGTGACCTCCCACTCTCCAGCCCGAGCGATATTGGGGTGACATCAGAGAGACGGAAGTCTTTAAGCTTATTCCCCTTTGCTTCCCCAGTCAAGACTGCTGCTTGAGCAGCAGCGCCACATGCCACGGCCTCGTCTGGATTAATGCTCCGAGATAACTCCTTTCCCTCAAAAACCTCCTGCAGTAGCTCTTGCACCTTTGGAATTCTTGAAGAGCCGCCTACAAGAACAATGTCATCAACATTGCTTATGTCCATCTTCGCATCCTCCAAACACCTTTTCACTGGCTCCATGCTTTTGTTGAAAATATGCATGTTGAGTTGTTCAAATTTCTCTCGAGTAAAAGTTGTATAGAAATCAGTACTCCCAGATAGACACTCAATTTCAATATCGGTGTCAAAGGTATATGAAAGTGCCTTTTTTGCCTTCTCACATGCTGTTTTCAACCTCCGTAGAGCTTTTGGGTTAATTGCACTTGCATCCACGTTATGCTTTCTCTTGAATTCACCGAGACAGTGGTTCAGCATGCTATTATCCAAGTCTTCACCACCAAGGTGAGTGTCTCCGGAAGTGGCCAACACTTGAAAGTCACCACCACATATGGTAAGTAGGGACACATCCAAAGTGCCACCACCCCAATCGAATATCATTTACATTTCTCTTTTCATTGCTACCATCAGTGATCTTGTCGAGGCCATAGGCGATAGCAGCAGCTGTTGGTTCATTGATAATGCGTAGCAATTTCAAGCCAGTTTTTTTTTTTTTTTTTTTTTTTTGAAAAAATGCTTTTATTAAATATGAAAGCTTGACAAACCGCCAAAACAAAAGGAGTACAAAGGAAATCAACTAAAGAACAACAACCATGGGCCTCGTTAAAAACCCCACAGTGTACGAGGAAAAGAGAGCCATGTACCCCTAACTTAAATAAAAGCTATTCAGAAAAAGTAGGCTTGAATATAGTGCTTTGTCTGAAACCCGCTACCTTTCCCTACGACAAAGCCATCAAGAAAAGTAGACGGGAACCTAGTCGACCTCCTTACGGCCTAACCATCAGAGGGAATTAGGCCCAGACAAAGCATTATATCCAATCTACGACAAGGTCAACAATAATAAACCACATTAGAAGCTACCGAAATCGATACTGTGGAAAAGCAATAGTATCTTGAGTGCAAGCAGGATGAACAAGGGCAGCCATATCAGACCACCAAAAGTAAGCACTATGAGAAGCGCCAAACTTGGCAAGGGCATCAGCAACCTGATTCCCCTCCCTGAAGATATGAGTACATCGCCAATTTAAAGATTTTAGATGTAAGAGGCAAACGTTCCAATCAGTCCATAGAAACCAAGGGATAGAAGGTGAAGAAGGGGATAAGGACTGAACAACAAAAGCTGAATCAGTCTCAATCCACACATTATGCCAATCTCTCACCCAAGCAACACAAATAGCTTCAAGGAAAGCCAAAACTTTAGCAGAGCTAGCATGCTCAGTAACACAAGCAAAGGCACCCAAGAAAGTGCTACTATGATCTCTAAATATACCCCCATACCCAGCTCCAGCAGAACCACAAGAACCGTCAATATTAATTTTAATATAACCAATTGGAGGAGGGCGCCAAAGCACCTGGGTAAAGGATGGAGCAGAAGGTTGAAGAGGGGAGATACCAAGAGACAAGTAGACGGGCAACGAGCGAGAGAAAGTGGTAGAGATGGAGAAGGTAACCCGGGCTGCCGACCGAAAGTTATACAGAAGCCATTGTTTAGCTCAACTAGACGAATAAAAATAACCATCAAACCTGATCATGTTTCTGAGGTGCCACACACTCCACAGAAAAATAGGGAGGAGGATTATCCACAGATTTCTTGAAGAGACAGAAAACCCATTCAAAAAATGAGAAGAATAAAGCCCCTAAAGAATTGGTAGGTTTGGGAACTGGTGGCCAAAAAGAGAAAAGAACCATTGCCACAAATCCAAAAAAATTGGACAATCATATAAGATATGAGCATGAGAGTTACCTGCAGAGCTGCAAATAGAGCAACATGAGGCCATAGAAATTCCACGGCATTGTAAGAGACTATCAGTAAGAAGTCGACCATGAGGAGCTTTCCAAGTCAAGAGGCTAGCACGAGGAATAACAGCTTTATCCCAGATAAGAGAGCCCCAATGTCTAGGCTGAGTAGCTAGAAGCAAAAATTCATACGCAACTTTTGTAGTCAGCTCCCCAGAAATCGAAGGCTTCCAAAAAATTCGATCAAGAACATGCCGCGAAGGGAGGGGAATCTCTATAATTTGAGCTACCAAGTTAGGAAGCAAAAGCCTAAAGGGGGCAGGGAAGTCCCAAGAGCCATCACAAATAAAATCTTGAACGCGAGAACTAAGGGAACCTGCTAATGAAGATGGAACCTCCATATCATCAATTAGGCAATGGCCAAGCCAATTATCCAGCCAAAATAAGATTGAGGCACCATTACCCACCAACCACTGTGAATTTTCAATAATCAGAGGAAAAATATGCTTGAGGCTAATCCAGACTGACAAACGGCGATAAGTATGAGAAATCTGCAAGCCAGTAGTTAGAAATCGTCGCCGGAACATCCATGAAACTTCAGAGTTAGTGGAAGCAATATCCCAACAGCGACGCAGAAGCAAGGCCTTATTTAAAAGGAAGAGATCTTTCAGCCCGAAACCACCATAATTTTGCGGGCGACAACAATTGCGCCAAGGAACAAGCGCCACACCTCTACTGTTAGGATCACCTGACCAGAAAAAGTTTTGAATCCAATCTTGAACCTGCTTAAGGAGAGCAGAAGGCCAACCATACACTTGAAAACTATAGATAAGAATTCCTTGGATGACTGAGGAGATAAGCTAGATCACCAGCATCTTTTGTAGCCTGACGCTGAGAGTCGTTGAAGTAGGAGGGAACGGTGATAACTGCATTAGTCACCTTTGAGCATAGGTAGGCCTCCGCAGTCTCTCGCATCTTTGTGAGAACCATGGATGATATTTCTTCAGCGGCATATTGTTTCTCTTCGCCTTTGACGGTAACAACTATCACGGGCTTGTCAGCTGGACCATCAATGACCTTAAATGGCCAGAACTTCATATCTTTTTTAACAGCGTCTTCACTAAATCGCCTTCCAATTAACCGCTTGGCAGCTGCCAAAGATCAATACCAAGTTAATACATATAGATCATTTCTGTCATGTAACTTAATACATATATAACCTGCCACTTTTGACCGCCAAAAATTAGGCGGATTACTGGGCAATAGCTCGTATGCGGACGCTGATGACAGATCAGAATAACTAGTAGCTACGAAATTAACATACAAAAATTAAACAATTGATCATCTAATTCGTACCAAAGATTGCATTCGCTGGATTTCTTGCGACTTGATTAAATGCTTCATCGCCAACCAGCATCTTATTTTCAGTGAAAGTAACATAAGATTGGGTCGTCCTGTTACCCATATCGTTCGCTATGATTTCTGCATGATCATTCTGCCACACCGCTACACACGAATTTGTTGTGCCAAGATCAATCCCGATTGCGCGGCCTTCTCCAGCTGCCATAGTTTCTCTTCTCAAATGCTTGAGGAGAAGAAGTTAAATTAATGATCGATAGTGCAAAAAGTATCCGAGAACGTTGATATAGAATAAACGAAAACTCTAAGTCAATGCTTTGTATAAGGGTTAATGGCTCTTTCGCCTTCGTATTTTGGAGCTCAAAAGTGAACACGTAATTGACCCTTCAATGAAAGGGAACCAGTAGCTCAGCCACGATCACCCTCCAATCCCCAATCTCCCTTAATAATTTCATAATTTAGTAAACTACGACAACACGGTGTGAAAATTCATGAATTATCTATTTTTTGGGCTGCACTAATCACTTTGTGTGTGTGTGAAAGCAAATGAGAATATTTTGGTTCGTGCCACTTGGTAATTGAATGATCACCATGATTGTTACATGCGAAGTGATGGACAGGGTTCACCATTAACAACATTCATATTTTTTCTCTCCAGTTTTAGGGTTGGTATCATCTAAATTTTATAATTTTAGGGAGATTATTCCATTATAGAGTTACTAGCATTTTGCGACGTGCACATGCGCCTGTTAATATGCTCTTTTACAGGTTTTGATAGGTATATAGTATTCTCACCACGTTTACTTCACCGGAATGGGAATGAAATGAAAACGATTCCCATTCCGGTGTTTACTTGCACTTGGAATGAAAATGATGCGGGTCCCACGTAAACAAAAATGATTCCCATTCCCAAATTTGGGTGAATTTGATTCCAATGGGGGGTTGGGGTATTGGGGGAGGAGGAATGGGAATGAGTTCTTATTTCCAAAAATACCTTCATCTTTTTTGAAATAACAAAAAAAACCACATAACAAAACCCTATTTTCTCTACAAGAAAACAATGTTTAACGTTGGTATTTTTTTGCACAACAAGAAAACAATGTTTAACGTTGGCTTCTATATATTTATCTATATATTTAAGCAAATACTTGGGTGCACATAAGGCTAAGTGTACCCAAGGAGGTGAAACAAGTGTTTTCCAAAAATACCCATAATGAATCAAATGGAAGCCACCACTTAAGTGAGGGCATTTTAGTTATTTTATTATTTTACAATTTATTCACCACTAAAATCGAAATGCGTATTGGCGGCGCGCGAAAGCGTGAGTATGCTAGTTTTTTTTAGCAAATGTTATTCAACTTTGTGAGTTGGTTATTTTTTGTGTAATATTGTGGTGTTTTTAAATATTTGGTTGGGTAGAAGCTTAATTATTTTTTTTTATCTATCAAAATTGAATATATTTTAATAATATGTTATCTTTATGAAATGGTATTTTGGTAATTAACACTACAAGAAAAAATGGCTATGCCGACAAGTGAAAGTAGTCGGCAAAAGCCATTTTTCGTCGGCAGAGATCTCTGCCGACGAAAAATTTTGTCGGCAGCTTAGTCGCCTATACCTCGTCGCGGAAGACTTATCCCGACAAATTCAGGGTTTTGTCGTCTAAGACTCCCCTTCTGCCGACAAAACGTTTCGTCGGCTAAGGTTCCACCTCTGCCGACAAAAACTGCTTCGTCGTCATAGGCTCACCTTTGCCGACAACATGGTAGTCGCCACAAAGCTCCTATCCCGACAAAAATCACTACTATTTTTTGTTGTCACCCACTCTTTACCCGACAAAATGGTTGTCGTCTCGGCTCTTTAGACGACAAAAGCCAATATCCAAAATGATCTTGTATATACAGATTTTGCCCAACGAATTTGAATATAAAACATACTGTATAATAACCAATACCAAAAAGTTTTACACATATATTAATTGGTATCAACGTTATACAATTTCAGTGGTATAGATGACAATAGTTTGCAAAATATAAGACCAGTTTCAACTCATCACATGCTTAGCCTATAGTATTCAATATAAACAAGCTCTATATCTTCCTTGGTCATCTTCCTCAGTAATGTCTACCAAATTATTCTCTTCAAACACTGCTGAGCAACTTTTCCACTGCATACAATAGGAATTTAGACCTCTCAATTAGTCCAAAATCTCACTCGCAAATAGGTACAGAACAAGCCAACCAATCTGATACAGAGCATATATGCTTGTGCAGACACAACTATAACCAACATAAACTTCGAAAGATACATAAACAAGTGTAGACTGCTAATACCAACCCAAAGCTAACACAAAACATAGACAATTATCTCCCTTGGAAGAGCAAAAGTTATGTTAAAGTTGCATGTACAATATTTTTCACCAAGCACTGAGAATTCAATGGCAACTGGTTCTAAATGTCTCTTTAATTATCAATGCCTGACAGCATAAGCTAACAAAACATCGACATCTAAGTGGGTTTTAAGAAAACAAAAGCCCATCAACCTACACCTGTTTATATGATTATTCAACCAACAAACTACCATCACTGTGGCTAATGCATTATGTTACAGCAGGGCTCAAACATACAAAAACGATTAAAATTTCATACTTATGTAGAAACCAACCAGTACTTTGTTATATCCTCATTTTTACTGCCATGACTATAAAGACCCGTGGAGCAAAGACACAGAAAAGTTGCATATGATTACCTTGCTTCGTTTATTGTCATGAACTGCTGAACAACCTCATGAGCTGCATTACCCGCCTCTAGGTCTCTCTCCAATTTTTGGATATTAGACTCAGATGTCCGAGAAGAAGACCCCTTGAGTTGACGCGCCCTTTCCCTTCAAGCTTGTTCAATCCAAAAATCTGCAATCTGGCTTCAACCTCTTCAGACGAAAGACCTTGTGGTGAGTCCTCAGTTGTTCGAACACTTCTCCCAGCAATTGGCTTTCCTGTTATAATCAAAGTGTTTCAAAAAGCCATTCTAGGGATTGAATTTCAACATGTGGTTCTTGTAATGTAACTTATGCATATAAAACCTATCAAATCAATACCGTCCCTGTAGAAATTATCAGGATCCAGCAAAGTCTTATCCAGATCTTCAGCCATGTTTCAAGCTTCAAATCTGCACAGTCAAAAATCAATCAAAACGTGCATTGCAACATTTAACATGCATCGAAGGCATAATGAAGTACGCACAGAGCAGACAGCACGATTCAAATGAAAAGCAATCACTGCATTGCCTAAAGACTCAAATCTAACTAGCATTGTTGTCACACCCCAACCCGGGGTATGACTGAGGAGGGTTGACAAAGAAAAAAGAAAGAGGCAAGAACAACGATTAGCAAGAGCTAACACAAGAGATACAAAGACACAAGGAAGTGTTTGATGTGCAAAGATTTGTAGAAATATGCTAGGAGCACTTCAGAAGGTGGAACCGAATACAAAGAAACCAAAAACAGATTATTAGACAAATAAAAAAACTGGTCGTCGACCGATTTTGTAAAAATCATCATAATTCAACCACTCATGAGATGACAACAAAAATTTGCAGATCATTAGTAAGCATGTAAAACTGACTCCAGCCAAAATTTCAAGTGAAACGGAGTTCAAATGTTATTGATATCTGAGAGCCTAAATTTCAAGGAAATCGAAGCATGCACAATCAGAACATGCACTCACACAGCAGGTTCTACTCAAGCTACATTTTTCTGAGAGCCTAAATGATTAGATTCAGCTCAGTTTTTGATATGATGTAACTGAGACCAATATAAGAAACTTTCATGAAGGAACAACTATGAAATAAACTCTGAATATGAAGGATTATTGGTCTAGAACATAGATTACGAACCTGCAGAATATGCAGAATATCCTGCGCAGTATCTACAAAAATGGCATCACAGATCGGTACAGAGGTGCGATGAACTTGAATTTTGGATATGTTATAAAAGACACAATTTTGAACAACTTTTGTGGAGGAAGTTTTCTTAATCGGAAGATGGCTGATGAAGTTTTGGGACTTGCATGTAGGCTGACGGAAATGTGAGGAAGAGAAGGAAATGAAGTTGACTAAAATGTAGATGGGCTGTGTACACTAAATAATCAGCGGGGTGATCTAGAGCATTCGGATGATAAATAATGTGTTGATGGGCTCAATGCACATCAGAATGTTTTTGGTCTTATAACTACAACTAAAACATTTTGTAGCTAATCAAAATTTGAGTTCGGTAGACATGATTTGTTTGGCACTTGAATGAACTCCAATTTCCTTGGTTTTTCCATGACAAGCAACACATTATACAAATTTCTCGATTCCTAATTCCTTAAACTCTTTTCGTCTCCGAAAGACTTCAGAAGAGTAAAGGTTTACTCGTAAACTAAACACGGGGTCTCACAATTATCCCTAACATTACTACCATTTGAGTCAACCATTATGCCAAATCGGCTTAAGGGCAGAACGAAAACCCATGTTCAAGTTCCGCATTGCCTCTACAAACTTACAGAATTCCACATTAACTTCAGTGCTAAACAATTGGAAAAGAACTACATAATATCATCACTAACTAGTCCAATTCGCCTCCTGATTTAGCTACCATAAACTAATTGAGACCCAACATTCATCTAGAACAACTAATGCCATCTTCCCATATCCTTAACTAGTACCTTAAACACTAATCATAAGTTGAAGAATTTAATTGATTAAAGAAGCAAACGATTCAACTAGTCCAAGACCCAAAATATAATGCTTATTTCCCAGAAAATGGTTAGTCAAGTAGAACAGAGATAACCGAGAACCTGCAAAATTACATGAAAAACTAAAATTAACGTACCCATCCAATTTTTCAAAATCGAAATCAAATTCGAAAGCTTTACCAGAAATCTAAGCCTCCTCAGCACTAAATCCAGTACATACAACCAATAAACAGCACTTGAAATTCTCACCTTTGAACTCGACATCACCACCACCTCCGCAGGCCTAATGCTCCTCCGACTATCAAACGCCCATCAATCCTTGCTGCAATTGATCACTGCGCCAATGCCCTCAACGAATGGCACGACGCCTCCGCCTATTTCCCAGTGAACCCCTTTGCTCGAAACCGCTAACCCGATCGAATCGGACCCTCCAGTCCGAATTCGAAATCAAATTCTGCTGCCTTCTGTAGTACCACACGTACCACCACTCCCGCTTCACACCGGCGACCCGACTTCTTCGCCATCCAATGAATTTTCCAGGCTAAACTCGAAGACCGGCCATTTGGTGTTCGGAGAAGAAAATGGGACTGTTATAGGAGAAGAAATTGAGTCGATTGAAGATGGTGTTGATGGGTTTTTGGGATTTGAAATTGAAATGGGTTTAAGATCGAATTTGGGTCCTTTTCGTTGTCGGTGGAGTCGGGTTCTAGGGTTTTGGTTTGGGAGGAGATACATAGTGTGTGAAAATTGGGGATGGGTTTGTTAATTTTTGAGTGATTGGAGTTGAAATTGACAGAGAGTGAACGGATTTCATTGTTGAAGTTGAAGGTGGTCTGCTGCTAGTGATTTTAGTTCGACGGAGAACTTGGGGATAAAGGGGCGTGAACAAGAAGAAGGAGAGACACACCGAAAGAAATCAAGACTTGTCAAATTTTCGGCTGATAAGACCCGATCAGTCCAGGGATCTGATCTCTGCTACGCAAATGCACAAAGGAGAGCAAGATATTTATGGAAGAGCAAAGCTCCAATTTTCATTCATAAAAAGGTTCATAACATTTCTGCCGTAGCACAAAGCTGGAGAAGCAGCTAAATAGCACGCATTCAACCAACTCAGCCAATAGCAAGGCTCCAAGTGGCCATTAACTTTTAACAGAAAGTTCAACAGAAAACACATAAAATGCAATAATGTGACTCAGCTAACATAATTCGTTCACAGAATCCTATCAACTACTCCTCCCTTAACAATTTCCTTGTCCACAAGGAAAGCTAAAACTGGAAATCTGGAAATTTATCAACAAATTCGTCATAGTCTTCCCAGGAAGCTTCCTCTGCAGCATGTCCTTTCCATTGTACAAGAAGTTGGGTGCCTGCAACGTTTCCCTTCTTGTACATCCTTCTAGCAAGAATTGCCATAGGTGTTTCCTGTACCAAACCTTCATCTGTAACTGTAGGGAGGGTATATATGGGAGTAACAGCAGCCCCAATATGCTTCTTGAGACTGCTGACATGGAACACAGGATGGATTTTGGAACCTTGGGGTAACCTGATCTTGTATGCCACCGGTCCTATCTTCTGCAACACTTCAAATGGCCCATAGTATTTGGGATGCAGCTTATGGAACGAGTGAGGGTTTAAAGTTTTAAACTGATAAGGCACCAACCTGAGATAAACATAGTCACCAACTACAAACTCTCGATCAGTGCGGTGTTTGTTGGCCTGCACTCGCATCCTCTGCTGAGCTCCTTCCAAGTTAGTCTTGAGTATTGATAGCACTTTGTCCCTCTCAATCAGACTCCTCTCAACCGCATCCAATTTCGCGGTACCAACTTCAAAAGCACTGATAATGGGAGGAGGGTATCCGTATACAATTTCAAAGGGAGTGGTCTTGGTCGATGTGTGGAAAGCGGTGTTGTAGCTCCATTCGGCCCATGGCAACCAGTGTACCCACTTCCTAGGTTGTAGCCCTGCAAAACACCTTAGATAGGTCTCCAAGCATCTGTTCACCACTTCTGTTTGTCCATCCGTTTGGGGGTGATAACCCGAACTCATGCAAAGCTTGGAGTTATGCAACTTGAAAAGTTCCTGCCAGAATGCACTTACAAACACAGGGTCTCTATCACTGATTATGGTCTGGGGAAAACCATGTAATTTGGCTACATTCTCAACAAATTGGTAGGCTACTGAGATTGCGGTGTAAGGATGGGACATAGCAACGAAATGGCCATATTTTAGATAACCTATCTACTACAACCATGATTACTGTTTTACCTTGACAGGGTGGCAACCCGACAATGAAATCCATGCTGATATGTGACCATACTTGAGTAGGAATTGGCAGCGGCTGTATCAGTCCAGGGGGAGCTATAGTCTCGTACTTGTTCTGTTGGCAGACCCCACATTCAGACACCAATTTCTTGATGTCATTCTTCATTCCCTCCCAGTAAAAACCCCTTTTGATTCTCTGATAAGTCTTCAAGTATCCGGGATGGCCAGCAGTTGGAGTCGAGTGGTTTTCTTCAAAGATCTTTACTCGCCAAGGTGACTGGGGACTTAAAACAACTCGAGACTTGTACTTCAAGAAACCGTTGTCGACATTATACTTGGGGGCTGAACTTAGGGAATCTCCCGAAGAGGCAGACCCTCTCAACTCTTGTATTTTCCCCACAATCCAAGCATCCTGCTCATTGTGTCTCCTTAGTTCATCTAGCCAACCATAGTAGGGATAGGATATAGCATTACACTCTACACCTCCTGCCTCAATTGTACGAGCATCTGGAACTCGGGATAAAGCATCTGCAACAACATTTTCGACCCCATGTTTATATTGGATCTCATAATCATAACCTAGCAGCTTGGACACCCACTTTTGTTGGAAAGGAGTATTGGCTCTTTGGTTCAAGAAGTATTTCAGGCTATTGTGATCGGTCTTGATTATAAAATGCCTTCCCTGCAGATAATTTTGCCATTTTTTGATGGCATGGACAATGGCTATCAATTCCCGTTCATATGTGGACAAAGCTTGGTTTCGAGGACCTAGGGCTTGACTGGTGAAAGCTATAGGCCTCCCATTTTGTTGCAGCACCGCGCCAATACCATTTCCCGAGGCGTCACATTCGAGGACAAAGGTTTGTGAGAAGTCAGGCAAAGCAAGGACTTGAGGTGAAATCATAATATCCTTGATTTTCTGGAATGCATCAGTTGCCTCTTGGTTCCAAGTAAACCCATCCTTCTTAGTCAGCATGTACAGAGGTTGACATATTTTTCCATAGGCAGGCACGAATTTTCGGTAGTATCCAGTCAACCCCAGAAAACCCCTAAGCTCCTTCACATTCCTAGGAGTAGGCCACTCTAAGACAGCCTTCAATTTTGCAGGATCAGCTGCGACACCCTTCTTGGATACAATATGGCCTAGGTATTCCACCGAGTTCTGACCAAAAGCGCACTTCTGTCGCTTAACGAACAACTGCTGATGCTGCAATACCTCAAAAACCTTCTGCAAGTGCTCCAGGTGCTCACTCCACGAAGCACTGTAAACCAAGATGTCGTCGAAGAACACTAATACAAATTTCCTGAGATATGGCTTGAAGATGTCGTTCATAAGACTCTGGAAGGAAGCAGGAGCATTAGTGAGGCCAAAGGGCATGACAAGGAACTCATAGTGCCCCTCATGAGTTCGGAATGCAGTTTTGGGGATATCCGCAGTGTGCATCCGAATTTGGTGATATCCAGACCTGAGATCAAGTTTAGAGAAGAAGCAAGCTCCATACAACTCATCTAACAGGTCGTCAATCAAGGGTATAGGATACTTATCCTTGATGGTGAGCTGGTTTAACTCCCTATAATCCATGCACATCCTCCACGTGCCCTCTTTCTTCATCACAAGCAGAACTGGGGACGAGAAAGGACTGTGGCTAGGCCTAATGAATCCGGAATCCATTAATTCCTTCACCGCTTTCTCGATCTCATTCTTTTGGAGAGGGCCATAATGGTAGGGTCTAATGCTTGGGGGTTTGGCTCCTTCCACAAGTGGTATTTGATGATCCTGAGTCCGGTGTGGAGGCAGTGAGGAAGGGGTTTGAAATATGGCAGCAAATTTGGTGAGGACAACCTGCAATTCAGACAATTGCTCCTCATCCAGATCACATACTTCAGGCCTCTCTGCTTCCATGGAATACAAGATTATGCCCCAACTGTTAGTGTGGATCACCTTCTCCATTTGTTGCAAGGTAGCGTGCTGAATCAATTGGGGTGAAGGGCTAGTGATTTTAAATGAGGTGCCCTGGACGTTGAACTGCATTGTGAGATCCCTGAAATTCCACAGGATGTCTCCCAAGGTGACCAACCATTTTACCCCAAGTACTACATCACAACCCCCTAAAGGCAACACATATAAATCGGTGGTGCAACTATAGTCCCCCATAGCTAATGGAGTTTGAGTACAAACCCCATGGCTACGTACCATACCCCCATCTGCAATTTTCACAGCAAATTCGCAAGTATGATTCACTGTCCACCCCACTCGTTTCACCAACTTAGCATCAATGAAGTTATGGGAACTGCCAGAATCCAATAACACGACTACGGATTGGTGCTTGATAACCCCCTGCACCTTCATTGTCTGTACTGAGTCGAGAGGCTCTGTGCCATAGAAGGCCGCTGCAGTGACTTCCATGGCCTTAAGTTCTGCAGGGATTGCCACTACTTCATCACATGTGTCAATAACATCCACTTCTTCCCTGTCAACATCCAAATCCAACATAAAAAGCTCTTTCCTCTCACAACGGTGACCCCTAGCCCATTTCTCCCCACAACGAAAACATAATCCCAAACGTTGCCTATGTGCTACTTCATCGGGGGTGATTTTGGCAATAGGGTGGTCAGTGGGAATTTGCGGTTTAATCAGAGGGACTGGTTTGGGGATAGAAGTGGGTGACGGTGTGCTAAGAGGTCGAGCACCACCGAGCTTCAGCGCGCTGTGTTTGGCGTCCACCTGGTAAGCAAGATCGATAGCCTTTTGAACAGAATGGGGTTTGTGCAACTTCACATCAAATTTAAGATCCCAACGTAAAGCGCCAATGAAACAGCTCTTGAGCAACTCAGGACTCACATCAGGGCAGCGGTTGGCCAGACGTCGGAATTCAGTCACATAGGCCTTCAGAGAACCGGTCATCCTCAAATTGAAGAGCGCCTCAGCAGGATCTTCGTACTCCGAAGGACCAAACTCGCGGCAAAAAAGATCGGTAAA
This sequence comes from Spiraea crenata, assembly GCA_033992175.1. Taxonomy (NCBI): domain Eukaryota; kingdom Viridiplantae; phylum Streptophyta; class Magnoliopsida; order Rosales; family Rosaceae; genus Spiraea; species Spiraea crenata. The sequence goes on along the minus strand of JAVBHV010000079.1, from coordinate 8,417,050 downwards.
ATCGTGCCAATCCGGTGTGGAGCGCAAGCAATCGGCCCACCGGAACCAGGAAAGAGGCTCGCCATCAAGATTGAAGGAAACCGAGGGGACCTTCTGATCATCGGGCGTCTGATAGAGGGCAAAATATTGGTCAGCGCGGAAAACCCACGCCGAGGGGTCATCGCCGACGGTGAAACGGGGAAAATCGAGGCGTTGCGGCGGAGGGCGCGGAGGCGCGCCGGGCTCCCAACGACGCAGCTGTAACGGAAAACCGTCGTCGTTGCCTGGAACAAGGAGCTGTGGGAGGGCGGCGCCGGGGGCGGCAGGCGCGAGCCTGCCGATGGCGGTCTCGAGCTGGGTGAAGCGATCGGCGAAGGTAGCGGAGGATGACTCGGAAGTTTTTTGAAGGCGCAGCACCGCGGAACGCAACTCGTCGACTTCGGAGGCGATGGTATCAACACGATCGGCCATGGCGGAATGACGGGTGAAGTATGGATGGTGGTGGGGCATAAACAGGCAAAGAACCGAGGATCGGATGGGTGATACCAATGATAAGACCCGATCAGTCCAGGGATCTGATCTCTGCTACGCAAATGCACAAAGGAGAGCAAGATATTTATGGAAGAGCAAAGCTCCAATTTTCATTCATAAAAAGGTTCATAACATTTCTGCCGTAGCACAAAGCTGGAGAAGCAGCTAAATAGCACGCATTCAACCAACTCAGCCAATAGCAAGGCTCCAAGTGGCCATTAACTTTTAACAGAAAGTTCAACAGAAAACACATAAAATGCAATAATGTGACTCAGCTAACATAATTCGTTCACAGAATCCTATCATCGGCCAAAAACAAAAAGGGAACCTTGAGTCGACGAAATCCACTAAGATTGTGGGCAAAATTTTCGTAGAGGCGGGACATCAAAATTAAACACCCCGCCAATTTCTATGCCGACGAACACCAAAACATGTTCGTCGCCTAGGACTCGTGGGCATTTTAGCCGACCAAAGTTTACTTTTGTCGTCTAAGATTTCTGAGCCGACGCTTAATTTCGTCGCCCAAAAACTCTTATTCGTCGGCCTAGGTCTGCACCGAATTTCGTTTTTCCACCTAACCTCTCCCGACAAAAAAAATATTTTGTCGGCTCAAGTGGCTTGAGACCACGAAAATTCTCTTTGTCGTAAGAGATTTCGTCGTCACAACCATTTTTTCTTGTAGTGTAAGTTACACTGATTCTGATATCCGAACAATAATTCCGAACGGTTAGTAAATGCTGGAATGAAATGACTGATTCCGATATTCCTACCCATTCTGATTCCCGCTCATTCCGATTCCTGCTCATTTCGATTCCTGCCCATTCTGATTCCAAGTTAGTAAACATATGTATTTTCGACATATTGAATGAATTAAGGACATTTTTGAGTTTTTGTCATGTGAACTAGGGGAATTTTGGATATTTTGAATGTTGTTGATTTTTCAATGCTATGTGTATTTAATATTGGGCTTCTGCCCAAAAACTACTACCACACTTTTATTATGCCCAAAAACACTACCACAATAAAATTATTACAAAATACTACTATTTTCCCAAAAATCCACTAAAACGCCCACTACAGCTCACGCGAGCGTGAGACTCACGCATCTCATCACACCTCCGCCTTTGTCTCTGTGTTTCAATATGTGAGGCTCTCTGGCGATGATCCGCTACAAACTAAGGCTCAATGTTGATTGGGCTGTGTCTAGAATGATGAGAGGATGAAGTTTTGGGTGGTGGTTCGTCCCATTTTCTCTCCAGTTTTAGGGTAGGTATCATCTAAATTTTATAATTTTAGGGAGATTATTCCATTATAGAGTTACTAGCATTTTGCGACGTGCACATGGGCCTGTTAATATGCCCTTTTACAGGTTTTGATAGGTATATAGTATTCTCATCACGTTTACTTCACCGGAATGGGAATCAAGGAATGAGAATGAAATGAAAACGATTCCCATTCCGGTGTTTACTTGCACTTGGAATGAAAATGATGCGGGTCCCACGTAAACAAAAATGATTCCCATTCCCAAATTTGGGTGAATTTGATTCCAATGGGGGGTTGGGGTATTGGGGGAGGAGGAATGGGAATGAGTTCTTATTTCCAAAAATACCCTCATCTTTTTTGAAATAACAAAAAAACCACATAACAAAACCCTATTTTCTCTACAAGAAAACAATGTTTAACATTGGCATTTTTTTGCACAACAAGAAAACAATGTTTAACATTGGCATTTTTTTGCACAACAAGAAAACAATGTTTAACGTTGGCTTCTATATATTTATCTATATATTTAAGCAAATACTTGGGTGCACATAAGGCAAAGTGTACCCAAGGAGGTGAAACAAGTGTTTTCCAAAAATACCCATAATGAATCAAATGGAAGCCACCACTTAAGTGAGGGCATTTTAGTTATTTTATTAGTTTACAATTTATTCACCACTAAAATCGATATGCAGATGGGCACACGCGAAAGCGTGTGCTAAGATGCTAGTTTTTTTTAGCAAATGTTATTCAACTTTGTAAGATTGGATAATTGTAAGTAAAATTGTAGAGTAGTTAAAAATAATAGTGTAGAATAAAGCTTAATAATTTTTTATTATCTATCAAAATTGAATATATCTTAATAATATGTTATCTTTATGAAATGGTATTTTGGTAATTAAGTTACACTGATTCTGATATCCGAACAATAATTCTGAACGGTTAGTAAATGCTGGAATGGAATGACTGATTCCGATATTCCTACCCACTCTGATTCCCGCTCATTCCGATTCCTGCTCATTTCGATTCCTGCCCATTCTGATTCCAAGTTAGTAAACATATGTATTTTCGACATATTGAATGAATTAAGGACATTTTTGAGTGTTTGTCATGTGAACTAGGGGAATTTTGGATATTTTGAATGTTGTTGATTTTTCAATGCTATGTGTATTTAATATTGGGCTTCTGCCCAAAAACTACTACCACACTTTTATTATGCCCAAAAATACTACCACAATAAAATTATTACAAAATACTACTATTTTCCCAAAAATCCACTAAAACGCCCACTACAGCTCACGCGAGCGTGAGACTCACGCACCTCATCACACCTCCGCCTTTGTCTCTGTGTTTCAATATGTGAGGCTCTCTGGCGATGATCCGCTACAAACTAAGGCTCAATGTTGATTGGGCTGTGTCTAGAATGATGAGAGGATGAAGTTTTGGGTGGTGGTTCGTCCCATTTTCTCTCCAGTTTTAGGGTTGGTATCATCTAAATTTTATAATTGTAGGGAGATTATTCCATTATAGAGTTACTAGCATTTTGCGACGTGCACATGGGCCTGTTAATATGCCCTTTTACAGGTTTTGATAGGTATATAGTATTCTCATCACGTTTACTTCACCGGAATGGGAATCAAGGAATGAGAATGAAATGAAAACGATTCCCATTCCGGTGTTTACTTGCACTTGGAATGAAAATGATGCGGGTCCCACGTAAACAAAAATGATTCCCATTCCCAAATTTGGGTGAATTTGATTCCAATGGGGGGTTGGGGTATTGGGGGAGGAGGAATGGGAATGAGTTCTTATTTCCAAAAATACCCTCATCTTTTTTGAAATAACAAAAAAACCACATAACAAAACCCTATTTTCTCTACAAGAAAACAATGTTTAACATTGGCATTTTTTTGCACAACAAGAAAACAATGTTTAACGTTGGCTTCTATATATTTATCTATATATTTAAGCAAATACTTGGGTGCACATAAGGCCAAGTGTACCCAAGGAGGTGAAACAAGTGTTTTCCAAAAATACCCATAATGAATCAAATGGAAGCCACCACTTAAGTGAGGGCATTTTAGTTATTTTATTAGTTTACAATTTATTCACCACTAAAATCGATATGCAGATGGGCACACGCGAAAGAGTGTGCTAAGATGCTAGTTTTTTTTAGCAAATGTTATTCAACTTTGTAAGATTGGATAATTGTAAGTAAAATTGTAGAGTAGTTAAAAATAATAGTGTAGAATAAAGCTTAATAATTTTTTATTATCTATCAAAATTGAATATATCGTAATAATATGTTATCTTTATGAAATGGTATTTTGGTAATCAAGTTACACTGATTCTGATTTCCGAACAATGATTCTGAACGGTTAGTAAATGCTGGAATGGAATGACTGATTCCGATATTCCTACCCATTCTGATTCCCGCTCATTCTGATTCCTGCTCATTCCGATTCCTGCCCATTCCAATTCCGAGTTAGTAAACATGTGTATTTTCGACATATTGAATGAATTAAGGACATTTTTGAGTTTTTGTCATGTGAACTAGGGGAATTTTGGATATTTTGAATGTTGTTGATTTTTCAATGCTATGTGTATTTAATATTGGGCTTCGGCCCAAAAACTACTACCACACTTTTATTATGCCCAAAAACACTACCACAATAAAATTATTACAAAATACTATTATTTTCCCAAAAATCCACTAAAACGCCCACTACAGCTCACGCGAGCGTGAGACTCACGCACCTCACCACAGCTCCGCCTTTGTCTCCGTGTTTCAATATGTGAGGCTCTCTGGCAATGATCCGCTACAAACTAAGGCTCAATGTTGGTTGGGCTATGTCTAGAATGATGAGAGGATGAAGTTTTGGGTGGTGGTTCGTCCCATTTGTCTCCGGAATTAGAGAATCTCGCCGAAAAATGTGAAAATGTTGCGGCCCTGTTCTCTCTCTACAGTGGGTCTGGGGTTACAATCTTGGTGTCTATGGAAAGAGGGCGACGAGACGAATCCAACTCACTTGATTTCGTATCAAACAGAATCCAGATGAGAAAGTTATGGGTAAAAGAATGTTTTGAAGTTTGTGGGGAAGGAGGACTTCCTTCAAAATAAAGGAAGTGTTCCTTCAAAATGAAGGAGGACTTTCTTCAAAATGAAGGAAGTCCTTCACAATGAAGAAGGTGTTCCTTCAATTTGAAGGAAGTCCTTCAGAATGAAGGAAGTGTTCCTTCAAAATGAAGGAGGACTTCCTTCAATTTGAAGGCGGACTTCCTTCAATTTGAAGGACACTTCCTTCAAAATGAAGGAAGTCCTTCAAAATGAAGAAGGTGTTCCTTCAATTTGAAGGAAGTGTTCTTTCAATTTGAAGGAAGTCCTTCAAAATGAAGGATAAAGAATAGCTGTGTTGACTCACCATCAATTCATATGATTTTTATATCAATCTTCATCTAAACAACCCAACAAAACTTTCTAGACTAGTTTCAAAGATTATATTGGCCGGAAACTCACCGGAAAGTTTCAACCAATATGTAAGGCTCTCCGGCGATGATCCGCTGCAAACTAAGGCTCAATGTTGGTTGGACTATGTGTAGAATGATGGGAGGATGAAGTTTTGGGTGGTGGTTCGTCCCATTTGTCGCCGGAATCGGAGAATCTTGCCGAAAAATGTGAAGACATTGCTGCGATGTTCTCTCTCTACAGTGGGTTTGGGGTTACAATCTTGGTATCACTGGAAAGAGGGCGATGAGATGAATCCAACCCAATTGATTTCGTGTCAAACGGAGTCCGGATGAGAAAGTTATGAGTAAAAGAGTGTTTTGAAGTTTGTAGGGGTTAACAAAAAGATGGAGATTTCTAATGTGGATCACGGAGCAGGAAAAGTCGAAGAAGAGATTGAGTGTATTTTGCAGCGCGTGTAGTGTGAACTTTGTATTAAAAGTGTAAATCCAATTTAAAATCAACACGTGTCCAAAGTAGTACTATATTGTAATGTTTAAAGTGTAGTAGTGTTTTTGGGTATTTTACTCTTCAAATAGTATCAAAATGTAATTGTTTCTTTAATATTTTGATTGGGGGTATGTTTTGAATATTTTACAACTTTACACGCTTTCTTAAGATGTATTTACTTAAATATATAAATATTTACTTAAATATATAGATGACTATGTTTTCTTTTTACTTGACATAAATGATTCTTTTTCTTTCTATATGAATTCTACATGATCATGCTCTCATACTGCTAAAAGTATTTACTTAAATATATAAATATTTACTTAAATATATAGATGACTATGTTTTCTTTTTACTTGACATAAATGATTCTTTTTCTTTCTATATGAATTCTACATGATCATGCTCTCATACTGCTAATAAGCATGACTATGTTGTTCCCAAATCAATCCAAGTGCATCATCTTCTTATCCACTCATTCTCAACTTAGTGGCTGGAAGACGAATTCCAACAAGAACAAAAATGATCCAACATTATATTGAAGCTATAGCTATAATTTCCTACAAGTGCATAAGATGAGCAAAGTGGGAAAAGAAAAAAGGTTCAAACTTTTTCATTGATTTTTTGTTGTCGAAGGAAAGGATAGATAGGGATGGCAATGGGCTGGGCCTTGCACAAGGATGGCTTTCCCATCCCAAAATTTCGGGTTTCAGGCCCCCAAAATTATATTTTTTGATATTTTTTTCAATAAAATAGTTTTAAAAAATTATTCTATATTATGAGAAAATGAAAAACATGCATTAATCTATGTTGTATAACATTTAAGTCATCCAATCGTATCATTGAAGTTATAAATTAGATATAACTTTATACTACAAAGTATCAATTAAGTAGAAAAATAAACATTATACATATTTTTAGTCATATTTTTAGTTAATTCGGGGATTCGGGCCGGGTACGGATATGGGGATAGCAATCTGCAGGTTGGCAATGAGGGGGGTAATTTTCAAATTAGTCACGGAAAGTACAAGCAAGACACACAATAGATCACTTAGGTGACCAGTCACCTAATGTGATAAACCTGACCTTTTGCTTTAACAATCACTAGGCCACAAAAGGCCATACACAACGGTGGAAACCCGTTATCTATATATAACCAAAGCCGTTAAGAAAACCAGTGTAATCCTTGATGTCATGATTAGATAACGGTGGAAAACCGTTGTCTAAAATGGTGAAAGAGAACGGTTTGCCAAGAAAACTGTTGTCTAGTATGATGATATAAACAACGATTTTCTTGTTAAAACTGTTGTTTAGTAAGATGATAGCCAACATTTTTTTAATTTGTATTCATACTTACATTGATACATGTGTACACATTTGTATTGATACAAACAATTTATTTCATTCATCCACATAATCCAAATTCATTCACAAATCTCAATCCACACCAAGTATGTTAACATAAACTTATATCATTCACAAATCTCAAGTCTTACACAATAATTCCTAGTTTTCCTATCTAAGAAGTATGAGAACCTACAACCTCAGTCTTGAAGTCCTTAGTCTTCCATCTAATCAACCAAGCATTCCTCTATTAGCCTACACCTCTCAATCCATAGCAGCCCTGCAAAGCAAAATCTTTACAAATTAAGTTATACACCCAAGAAAAGTCATATCTACCTACAAATGATAAGGATTTCTGCAATAACCCACAGTAAAACAGCCTAAGAGCATTTCTGCAGCTTGTAGGACAATTATAATTCAAGCCTTTAGCATCACTAACACCAAATGCACTTGAGATCAAAGTAATACCAAGATCAAATCTTTTCTACTATAGAACTGTAAAAACAAACAGATGGAAAAGAAAAGGAATCTGACATCTTTCAGAAATATGCATATTTCATTTCCAGCTACAATGACAGATCAACTTTTTTTTCTTTTTTCCAGAGCATGATGTACAATTTTACAGAATTGAGGCTAAATTTGTGCAGAAATTCCTTCAGACAGAATTTACTCAGCTCGCAGGAAACTATAATAGAATTATTTAATGCACAAATAGAGTGAAAGAAGGGAGAAATAATTAACTCACATTAGTGCTAGTTCTCCAAAGGATGAGAGTTTATCAGATGTATAGTTCTGAAGAACCCTTGGAATCTTTCCATTCTTTTCTTCCTCCCTTGGAACCTCTCCATTCTTTTCTTCCTGCCAATGTTGTATCTAATTTAGCCAATAGTATCCACAAAAAACAGCAAGACAACTTGTGCACTCAGTCACACATTGGTATCAGAACACTCCTTTTAAGTTCTTTACTTAACATCTCTGTATCAGAACACCTGTTTGAATATTTGCAGGTTGGCAATGAGGGGGGTAATTTTTAATTAAGTCACGGCAAGTACAAACAATCCACACAATAGATCACTTAGGTGACCAGTCACCTAATGTGATGAACCTGATACTTAGTTTCTATACTGAACAATGAGACCAGTCACGTAGTTTTCAAACTGAACGAGTTGAACTGTCTTTTAATTTACAGTGTGTGTATGCTTGTGAATTTGTTCAAACACACTCAGATGCTATGCCAACTTAGGTTCCCAAAACAGATTCAGTGAAGATGAAATCTGTGGGCTATCCACAACTACAACCTATTCAAATCCAGCGGTTCTAATGCAGCAGTTTACAGGATGACCAGTCACTCAATATTGTCCAGATTTCATGTTCAGTTAAGTTGGTACATAATTAAATCTGATTTTATGATTAGTCAAGTGGTTAACAAATCAAAGAGATGGACACAATGTTTTGGTACCCGGAAAAACCCCAAAAGGGTAAAAAACCGGGGGTCTATCAGAAGACCGGCCTTCCACTATGAAACGGCAAAAAGATGCCCAATACAAGGTTCAGACAATGCTCAATATCTAATGTACCTAGTCTGAGATGCAGCAGTCCCTCGTGCGGCTTCTTCTTCAATCGCTTCACCTTCAGTGGTACAGATGACTGGTCATTCACTTTCCAGAGAATACACACGTATGTCTGGTCAGCGGCACCAAATGTATAAGCTGTGATTATATGTGACTAGTCACCAGCAGAGTTACAGAGAGCTAAAGAGCTTCAGTAAAACCGCTGGACAACTGAGTGTTCTACTGCAACAGTTACAAAACTGGGCAGAAAAACATGAAGTCAAAAGACTCCTAAATATCAACCTTGTCTCAAATAATGTGTGAACATGGGAGACAAGATCGAAGACCACTATTTCAACTTCTAAACTAAATGAGTTTTGAAAACTTGGAAGTTGAAACGGTGAAGATAAGAACTTCTTCAAGGTTTCCTTCAAAGATGAATGTTTGAAAAACCGAAACTTTGAAAGAAGTTCAATTGCTTGCCATCTTATGAATTCTTGTATGAACTTTATGTGAATGAAAGTTAACAAGAATGTAAGATATGATTCCGAACAAGGAGGCAGCAAATATGAGAGCTTTTGAAAATATGCAAGAAGATATGTTATGTGCAAAAACCCTAACTGAAAAATGGGGGAAGAGATTAACATATATAGGCTAAAAAGATAAGAGACCAACGGCTGAGATTATCTTAGGATCTGTAAAAACTAGTCAAAACCGAGGTAGTGGGGTGTAGCTGACTATCCAATGGTTAAACAGATGTTCAATCAACCCGGATAATAACATGACCTGTTAAGACCGGATAAAACACTGATCTGTCTAGACCGGGTAAAAGCTTGGTCTGTCAAGTGACCAATCACTTTCACTGACAGAGAGCCAAGCCGTCATATGCGGATTTTAAGGTGACTAGTCACCGAAAATGTGAAAACTGAGTTTTATGATGAAGAACACATTTTTCTCAATTTAACCTAAGTCACAAAACCTTATGCATAGGAAACTGATATGAGGTGCTGATTTGGTCACATTGCATTTGAACACTTCTTCATTTCTTGATCTTCACTTCAATCACCTATCTCTAAGCCTAAAGCTAAACTCTAAAACCTAGATTGAGCATGTGAATGATTTTACAATGTTTTTGTTACAAGGATAGCCAATCTTACAATAAGTCTAAGATACAAATATCCTACAATCTCCCCCTTTGGCTTTCCTTGACAAAAACAACCCAATATGCTCACATCTCTCACACTCACCAAGAATTGACTAGAGGATGACTAGTCACCAAATGTTCCTGCAAGAAGGACATATATATCCATGCATGTGTGACTAGTCACCAAATGACTGTGACCAGTCAATGAATGTTCATGCAATGAAACTTAAGAAACATGTATATATCTATGCATTTTCTCCCCCTAAGTACCATAACATGATATTCACAAATAGGAGAGTTAGCCAGATAAAAATAGCAATTAAGAACATGGCAATTTTTTATACTCTCCCTAACTCCATACTTACTCCCCCTTTTTGTCATGGAAAGACAAAGGATTAGCACAAACGGAAGCTTTAGACATGATAAACAAGGAGAGTTAACTTAACAAACTATGCAGAAACATAAACAATGAAGAAAGCAGCAACATAGATATGACTAGTCAACAAAAATTGAGCACCTCACACAGGACTAGTCAGATAACATTAAGGAAATATGCAGGACTGAATAAGCATGAAAACATAACCATGTAGTACTAAAGAAACTGAAAGCAGAACGCCACAATCAGCAAGCAAACATACACAAGCCTCAATGTCCAAGAGGGATAATTAGGTTACAACCTGAGAAAGACAACATGACAGACTAGACATACCACACCAGCATTGTTCAGAATGACTAGTCATAAATATAAGCAAACAGAAACAGGCCATAAAACACCACATTCAACAACTATGCACATAGCAGAGAATCAATCCTGAGGCAAGTCTGATGACTGGCCAAATAGAAATGTCATAAATTAGATAACTTCGAGATGGGAAAGACAACATCAATCAAAACATGACAGTAACAACTATCACAATTCTTCCTAACTATTCAATCAAGACATGATACAACCATCACAACTTACCATAAGAAGAATTAAGATCACATCTGAAGCATATGCAGAACTAGTCATACACAAACATCGCTTAACGTTCAAGATTGGTTCTAGTGTAAGCAGAAATTATTCACAACGGATAGAGACGTGACTAATCACACTCACATCATAAGATTTAAGCGGCAGAGCAACAAGCACACCAATCATCAAGAACTCCCCCTAATTACATTACTTGCAGCAAGCATGATTAGGCATACACATCAGCAGAGATAGAAGGGGGCATGCAATCAAGTTTTCAAACACTACATCAACAACCACTCCTAGACAAGTGTTAAGTATGCATATCAGAGATTAGTAGAGCTAGACACGATCACACAGTAAAGATTTCAAAGCACACATTACACCAACAAACACTCTTAGACAAGGAATATGCAAAGAAATTATCAATGATCAAACAAAGAGTATATTGAGGTCACACAATTAAGATTGTGAAAGCATATCATGACGACCAGTATTTCCCCTAAATCAGATACTCCAAGAAGGGTGACTAGGTACAAGAGGCAATGAATGATTAGAGAAGATAGACACATAACATAGTCAACCACTTGACACTGTGTCACACACATGACTAGTCAGAAGGTACACAGTCCATGAAACTGAAAAATCATTCAAACAAAGCAGACATCATGCACAACAACTACTCCTCCTAAGTAAGATATATCAGAGCATATAGAACAGGGAAAGCGACATGAAGATCAAAAGACAAGGGGTCTTAAATACCAAGATTGGTGACAAGTCAACAAAGAATCGTTCGTACATGAAGAACTGGAATACACATGGCATATGATCATACGGACACACTGTTTCCATTTCACATATAACTAGACATCAAGTTATAACACGCCGAGAGTCACAACAGTCAAACATCACACAAAAATATGAAGACCCACTAATATTTGAAGATTCCGAAACAAACACATTAATGATCAATATTTACTCACCGGTCGACAACTAAACATCACCAATTAGTACAACTTTCCATGGTTAGTGCTTGGATTAATATGATGCAAAAATAAACAAATTTAACTAAATGCATGAATTTTATTTTTGGACCCAAACTGATTCTCACATTTTAGTTTGACATTCCCAAGAGCATATTCAACGGATAAAAATGATTCAATGGCTAAGTCAGACAACATATTTGGGAGAGGGATGACTAGTCATATTGAGTGTATATTACAAAGAAAACAGATTACCACTTGAAGACCCACTATGCCGTGCACCCACAACATCTTTAGACTTATTAATCAAGTGAAAACTTGCACAATTTAATTTTTTAGTGTAGATCAATGATAAACATATCAATTTCAAGGAGTGGTGCAACATTGGCACATCTTTTCTTTGACTCAAGCCCAAAACCCTAATCTTTTGATTTTATTTTTCTTTTGAGTTAGGGCCTTATTGTCCTTCTCGTTTTCATTTTCGAGGAAAATCTCCAATTTTTCTTTTAACTACACTCTTTTTGAAAACTCAAGACTCAACATGATTAATTATCATCAAGTAGTAAGGGAGTTAAGAAAGTGAAGAAGACAAATTTAAATCAACAATCTTTAGAATATGCACTCTTTACTTCTTGATCAAGAAAACGGGGTTATGACTATTTGACTCAACCTAGTGCTTCAAATTTATCCAATCAAATATCCAATTCACAATATCAATACAAGGGAGACCAGTTTGAGTTGTGTTTTTCAATTTAAAACATGATGCATGATATGTAGGAATTGAAAAATGCACAAGCACTAACTGTGACTAGTCATACTAATCAATAGAGCAGATTCCAAGACTTTTGCGGAGACCAGTCAGAACCTGATCCTCCAAAGGTTTTGTTAGAATGTCAGCAAGTTGTTTTTCCGAAGGAACAAATTTAAGCATTAATGTCTTTGACTCAACGAGATCTCTAATGAAGTGGTGCCTAATATCAATGTGCTTTGTCCTAGAGTACTGCATTGGGTTCTCCGAGATGCATATAGCACTCGTGTTGTCACAGTATATGAGGAACTGGTCCTGGACTATGCCATAGTCACTGAGCATTTGCTTCATCCAAAGCAACTGCGTGCAGCAACTACCTACTGCTATGTATTCAGCCTCTGCAGTGGATAATGAGACCGAATTTTGCTTCTTACTATACCAAGAAACCATGTTGTTTCCTAGATAGAAGACACCACCGGAGGTACTTTTCCGGTCATCACTACATCCTGCCCAGTCAGCATCACTAAATCCCACAAGATTGGTATTAGTATCAAATGTATACCAAATACCATAAGACAACGTCCCACTAACATACTTAATGACCCTTTTTACAGCATGAAGATGTGATTCTCTAGGGTCGCTTTGGAATCGGGCACATACTCCAACAGAGAAGGAGATGTCTGGTCTACTTGCTGTAAGATATAGCAAGCTGCCAATCATACTTCTGTAGAATGTCTGGTCAACACTCTTTCCTGTTTTATCACTAGACAACTTGGTGGATTTGCTCATGGGGGTTCTAGCGGGTTTGGCAGAGGAAAATCCAAATTTGCTAACATGGTTTGCAGCATACTTGGATTGAGAAATGAAGAGACCAGTCTCTTCTTGCCTAACTTGCAAACCAAGAAAATAATTCAATTCACCAATGAGACTCATCTCAAATTCACTAGTCATAATCTTTATGAATTGTTGAACTTGAGATTCGGATGTGGAACCAACAACAATGTCATCAACATAAATTTGTGCAACAACCACATCATTTTTAGTTCGTTTGATGAACAAGGTTTTGTCAACCGAACCACGCGTGTAGCCATTTGACAGAAGGTGACTAGACAACCTATCATACCAAGCTCTAGGAGCTTGCTTCAAACCATACAAAGCCTTTTTCAATTTATACACACCATTAGGCATATGAGGATCCTCAAAGCCTTTTGGTTGTTCAACAAACACATCCTCATTCAAGTATCCATTGAGAAATGCCGTCTTGACATCCATTTGATACAACTTGAATTTAAGATGACAAGCAATAGCACACAACAAACGGACTGACTCAAGTCTAGCTACAGGTGCAAATGTTTCCTCAAAGTCGATGCCTTCGACTTGAGAATATCCCTGAGCAACAAGCCTAGCCTTGTTCCTCACTATGTGACCAGTTTCATCACTCTTATTCTTAAAGATCCACTTTGTGCCTATGACATTAGAGGTGACTGGTCTTTTGACCAATGTCCAGACTTGATTTCTCTCAAACTGATTCAGCTCTTCTTGCATGGCAAGCACCCATTCCTCATGGATGAGAGCCTCTTTGATGTTTTTGGGTTCTACTATGCAGACATAACACACATGTGCTACTTCACTTTGGATCTGACTTCTAGTCCTCACACCTTCTTTTACTGACCCAATTATGTTCTGTTCAGGGTGTCTAGACACTACCCAATTTGGCTTTTTCTTTGGTGGTTGACTAGACTCATCTGAACCTTCAGAATCAGAGCTGGATGACTGGTCATCTTGTTCTGTCTGAGTCTCACTAGCAGACTCAGTGACCTGTTCAGGAAACAAACCATCCTCATCTAAGGCTTGATCAACTGACGCATCAAGGTCGTCAATTGTCACATTTATGGACTCCATGATGGTATTGGTTCTAAGGTTGAAGACTCTGTATGCACGACTGTTCATGAAATACCCAAGAAAAATGCCTTCATCACTCTTGGGATCAAACTTAGCAAGATGTTCCCTATCTCTCAATATGTAACAAGTACTGCCAAAAACTCTCAGGTGACTGATCATTGGTTTCTTTCCTTTCCAGATCTCATAGGGAGTCTGGTCTATGCCTGGTCTCAAGTAGACTCGATTGGAAATATAACAAGCAGTGTTAATGGCCTCGGCCCACAAATTCTTAGCTAGATTTTTTCTGTTTAGCATCACTCTAGCCATCTCAATCAAGACTCTATTTTTCCTCTCAACGATTCCATTTTGTTGAGGAGTAATTGGAGCCGAATACTCATGCTTTATGCCCATGCTGGCACAGAAATCAGCAAACAAGGAATTCTCAAACTCAGTGCCGTGATCAGTCCTAATCCTGACAACAGAGGGGTAACTAGTCACCACCTCATTCTGAATTTGCTTGAACACCGTCACAAAATTTTGAAAAGCATCAGACTTTTCTCTCAAGAAGGACACCCAAGTAAACCTACTGAAGTCATCAACAATCACAAGAATGTATTTCTTACCACCAACAGACACGGTTTGAACTGGACCTACAAGATCCATGTGAACGAGTTCAAGGGGGTGACTAGTCCCAACATCCTTGACTCTCTTGTGTGCGACACGTGACTGTTTGCCTAGCTGACATGGACCACAGATGTGCTTAGATGGCTTTTCTAGCTTTGGAATACCTCTAACAAGTTGCTTTTTGGCCAAGGTGTACAAATCATTGAAGTTCATATGTCCTAACCGTTGATGCCATAAAGCAGCGGTCTTATCGGTCACAGAGTGATAGGTCACCTTGGTAGCCAAGGTTTGGCTATCAAGAGTATAGCAGTTGTCATTTGATCTGCCTGTCCTGACTAGATCACGACCCTTGCTATCAATAATCCTACAACCTTTTGTTGACATGCAGACTTCCTCAGCCCACTGATCACACAGGTGTGATACACTGATTAGGTTGGACTTAAGGCCTTCTACGTACCTTACATTTTCAAGGACTGGTAGACCCAGAAGTTTAACACTACCTTGACCAGTCATCTTGGCAGTTTCACCACCTCCAAATTCAACACAACCACCATCAAAGTCTTTAAAATTTACAAAGACAGATTTGTCACCAGACATATGTTTGGAATAGCCACTGTCTATGTACCAACGAGTTGGATCATGCACATTCAAAATAGACAAGGCAACAAGACAAGTTTCATTTTTCTTTACCCACTTCTTTCGAGAAGTACTGGGTGATTGGGAAGATGACTCAACAAGTTTTGCTATTCTGGTTACTTCAACTAGCAGTATGTTAACCTGTTCTCTGAGTGAATTATTGTGACCAGTCACACCCTTGTTCTTCAGCTTTTTACAATTTGGCCTAATGTGACCAGTCATCCCACAATGATGACATGTGGGCACAAATCTGGTTTGTGAAGGACCAGTGAACCTAGACGACACTTGAAGACTCTTTTTGCTAGTGCTGACTCTAGATTCCGGTGCAACAGACTTGACAGGTGATTTAGACGAGGTTGCTTCAGTTGCTTTTACAAACCTAGTTTGTGAAGTTGAGGGACCAGACCCATCAGCTACAAAACCTAGACCAGTCCTATCATTGTGACTTTTTCCAACATTAAGCAACTTGTCTAACTTTGCTGAACCTATTGACAGATCATTAACCTTCTCTTGCAGTGATTTATTGTATCCAACCAAATAGACATTAGATTGCTTGAGTGACTCAACTTCATCTTTCAACTTAAGACTGTTACTATGCATGAGATTAATGTCATTTTCTGAAATGCACAGTTGATGTCTAAGATCTAGATTTTCCTTTTTGACTTTTTCATATTCAACACATATCTGTGAATACATGACTTCCAATCTAGACATAGATGACTGGTCATCTGCACTCTCCCTTTCTCTATGTGAATGACCGGTCTCGTAATCTTGTAAAGCGAGACAGAGTGCAGCCTTTTCCAGTTCTAACTCATTACAACGCTTTTTCAGCTCAATGCAATCAGCCTTGATCACACAAGATTCATCAAACAAGGCATCATACCTTTCACACATCTTCTCATAAGTCTGATTCTCTGGGAGAGAGTCATAATCATGAAAAACAGGACAATACATCTCAGGTGACTGGTCATCATCAGTCATGTGTTGTGAATCCGACTCGGATTCCTCACCCACTGAGTTGTGATCAGAAATTCTAACAACAAAGGCAATCTCATCATCTTCATTATCAGAAGGAGAGTTAGAGTGAAGTGATTCCTCATCCTCACTATCACTCCAAGATGCTTTCAAGGCCTTATCCTTGCCTTTGAATGACTTCTTCCTATTGTTAGCACAATCAACAGAGATATGACCAGTCCCAACACAAGTAAAACATTTAATCGGACCCTTCTTGAACTGGTTATCTCTAGACCCTGAGTTCCTTTCAAATTTCTTTTCATTAGTCATTTCACCTTGAGGTTTGAACTTTGACTCTCTACGATAACTTGTACTACCCTTGTGATCCTTTCTATCCCTTAAGATTCTTCTAAACCTTTTCACAAATAGAGCCATATCATCATCCACAGAAGATGACTGGTCAGACTTGGAACTCTTGGGTTCTGGGTGATCGGTCACACTCTGCAGTGCAACACCTTTGTCCTTTTTGTGCATACTCTCTTCCAATTTTAACTCAAGCTCATAGGTTTTCAATTTTCCAACAAGTTTAGGAAGCTTTATGTCAGACATGTTTTGACATTCTTTGATCGCGGTCTTCTTCGCAGAAAACCTTTTAGGCAACACCCTTAAGATTTTTTGTACAACCATAAGTTCTGAAATTGGTGACCCTAGACTCATTGCAGAATTTGTGACATTCTCAACTCTAAGATAAAAGTCAGAGAAGCTCTCTGAATCGGTCATTCTAAGCTCCTCAAATTCGGAGAGGACCATCTCAAGTTTTAAATCCCGAACCTGGTCATCACCCTCATGAATGACACGCAATCTATCCCAAGCTTCCCTAGCTGTTGTACAGTGTTGAATATGTGAATATTGCGCACTGGATACAGCAACAGCTATGGCATTCCTAGCTTTCTTATTTGCATTAGACGCACTGACTAGGACCTGTGTCCAGTCATCTCTTGGAGTGTTCTCTCTCTCACCGTCAACGATTCTAAACGGAGGACGCCATTCAATAGACAAGTACTGGAATGCAAACTCATCATACGCATCAAGAAAAATCTCAAATTTATCACGCCAAGCGGCATAGTTTGTGCCATCGAAGTAGGGAGGTGAATTCACCGAACCGGCTACTCGATCTCTTTCCATGACTAGACCCTTAACCAACCAGTCCCTTGACCTGCTTTAAGTATGTCTAAAGCCCTGCTCTGAAGCCAATTGCAGGTTGGCAATGAGGGGGGTAATTTTTAATTAAGTCACGGCAAGTACAAACAATCCACACAATAGATCACTTAGGTGACCAGTCACCTAATGTGATGAACCTGATACTTAGTTTCTATACTGAACAATGAGACCAGTCACGTAGTTTTGAAACTGAAATATCGTGACCAGTCCCTTTGTTTTCAAACTGAACGAGTTGAACTGTCTTTTAATTTACAGTGTGTGTATGCTTGTGAATTTGTTCAAACACACTCAGATGCTATGCCAACTTAGGTTCCCAAAACAGATTCAGTGAAGATGAAATCTGTGGGCTATCCACAACTACAACCTATTCAAATCCAGCGGTTCTAATGCAGCAGTTTACAGGATGACCAGTCACTCAATATTGTCCAGATTTCATGTTCAGTTAAGTTGGTACATAATTAAATCTGATTTTATAATTAGTCAAGTGGTTAACAAATCAAAGAGATGGACACAATGTTTTGGTACCCGGAAAAACCCCAAAAGGGTAAAAAACCGGGGGTCTATCAGAAGACCGGCCTTCCACTATGAAACGGCAAAAAGATGCCCAATACAAGGTTCAGACAATGCTCAATATCTAATGTACCTAGTCTGAGATGCAGCAGTCCCTCGTGCGGCTTCTTCTTCAATCGCTTCACCTTCAGTGGTACAGATGACTGGTCATTCACTTTCCAGAGAATACACACGTATGTCTGGTCAGCGGCACCAAATGTATAAGCTGTGATTATATGTGACTAGTCACCAGCAGAGTTACAGAGAGCTAAAGAGCTTCAGTAAAACCGCTGGACAACTGAGTGTTCTACTGCAACAGTTACAAAACTGGGCAGAAAAACATGAAGTCAAAAGACTCCTAAATATCAACCTTGTCTCAAATAATGTGTGAACATGGGAGACAAGATCGAAGACCACTATTTCAACTTCTAAACTAAATGAGTTTTGAAAACTTGGAAGTTGAAACGGTGAAGATAAGAACTTCTTCAAGGTTTCCTTCAAAGATGAATGTTTGAAAAACCGAAACTTTGAAAGAAGTTCAATTGCTTGCCATCTTATGAATTCTTGTATGAACTTTATGTGAATGAAAGTTAACAAGAATGTAAGATATGATTCCGAACAAGGAGGCAGCAAATATGAGAGCTTTTGAAAATATGCAAGAAGATATGTTATGTGCAAAAACCCTAACTGAAAAATGGGGGAAGAGATTAACATATATAGGCTAAAAAGATAAGAGACCAACGGCTGAGATTATCTTAGGATCTGTAAAAACTAGTCAAAACCGAGGTAGTGGGGTGTAGCTGACTATCCAATGGTTAAACAGATGTTCAATCAACCCGGATAATAACATGACCTGTTAAGACCGGATAAAACACTGATCTGTCTAGACCGGGTAAAAGCTTGGTCTGTCAAGTGACCAATCACTTTCACTGACAGAGAGCCAAGCCGTCATATGCGGGTTTTAAGGTGACTAGTCACCGAAAATGTGAAAACTGAGTTTTATGATGAAGAACACATTTTTCTCAATTTAACCTAAGTCACAAAACCTTATGCATAGGAAACTGATATGAGGTGCTGATTTGGTCACATTGCATTTGAACACTTCTTCATTTCTTGATCTTCACTTCAATCACCTATCTCTAAGCCTAAAGCTAAACTCTAAAACCTAGATTGAGCATGTGAATGATTTTACAATGTTTTTGTTACAAGGATAGTCAATCTTACAATAAGTCTAAGATACAAATATCCTACAATATTTTCTCAAGAAAGATAGATCTCAGCATATAACAATTTTGCCTAGTGCCTAGGATGAACCAGAAACCCAGAACCATTTGTAACCACTACTGAAGATAACCGAAAGAAAGGCTTAACATGCAAATAGAGTGAAAATAACAAATATAACAAATTGAGCTGCCTAACTTATCAAACGAGGTGGTACCATACATGAAACTGCAAGTTCAAGAATCTGAACATGAACCACAAAAAACACAATTCAAACACAAAATTGGCAACCAAAATTCGACAATTCTGTACCTTTCTCCATCCAATCAATAAGTCTGCAAGACTCAGCATCCATAGGCATCAGCTTTTTGATCTTCATCTCTGATGTAAGATGTCAAAAAATTTCAAAGAAAATCACCAACCGACATTCAAAATCATGAAGAAAGCTATAACAAGCTTGGATTATCAACGAAATTACCTAGAGCTGGAACAGACTTACCATTGAAGTATTTCTCCAGGAAATGTCATCTGGTGTAACTGATATTGAATATAGCAATACAAAGCAGATTTCTCATCTGAGCTCAAATCAAACCCAAAAAAAAAAATCAGAATTCAGAATCAATTCATTACTAGTGATAATTTCATTATCCTAATCATCGAAATATAGCGGTACGAGTGAGATTTCAACAGATTTAACACGTTTCTTCAATCAAATATACTTGTATATGCTACAAAATTCGGGAACGAGAATACAAACTTCAAGAAGTAACTAAGAAAACTAAGGCCATCTCTAGAGATAAAGGGGCTAAAGGGCTATTTGGCTAAATTTTAACCTTCCAAAAAATAATTTTTTAAGATTTAGACTACCCCTAAATTTTATCATCTTTAGTGGTTTGGGGGGCTTTGCTTGTGGGTTTTAGAAATTTAGTGTGGGCACCCTAATTAGTAAAATACGTGATGCGTATAGTACGTTAAAAATATGTACTTGTTTTATTTGGTAACCTTCTTGAAAAAATTCGGCCACTTATAATTTTTTATTAATTTATTTTTTATAATTAATATTCTCAATAATACGGATAAAATACGGGAAAAATACTTGTATTATTATTAAATTTTAGAAAATACATGTATTATTTGGAAATAATATGTACAGACGCATATAATACGCGAATAATACATCCAAGGTAAAAAATACGTATATTTTACCATATCTTTGAAACCAATATGGAAAGTGAAAGTATTTTTAAAAAATACGTACAAACGCGTATAATACATCAAAAGTAAAAAATATACATATTTTACCGTATCTTTCAAACCAATACGGAAAGCGAAAGTATTTTTAAAAAATACGTACAAATGCGTATAATACATCAAAGGTAAAAAATATACGTATTTTACCGTATCTTTCAAACTAATACGGAAAGCGAAAGTATTTTAAAAAATACGTGCAAATGCGTATAATATATCAAAGGTAAAAAATATACGTATTTTACCGTATTTTTCAAACTAATACGAAAAATGGAAGTATTTTTGAAAAATATGTACGGACGCGTATAATACACGTATTTTTCAACTATGGTGGGCACCACAAAAAGAGAGCTTGATAGAGGCTAAAGGGCTAGCTAAAGGGCTAAAGGTAGCCACCCCCCAAGCCCTTTGGCCCCCTTGGTAGCCCTTTGGCCATTTAGCCCACTCATTGCTAAAGATGGTTTTTTACAAAAAAAGAAGGCTAATAGTGTTTAGGGTACCCCTAAAGTCTATTGCTAGAGATGGTCTAAATATGAAGTTCCGAAAAAGGATACTAACAAAGCATTGATATGACTGTAATTAGCATTGAAGAGATAAACCAGGCATAGAAACCTTATGCAGAAATGCTTTTTAGCTTGTAGAACAAGGACCAAAGTACTAAAAGCAACCTAAGTGCATAAATATTAATGGTGTACCAAACTTTACCGACCTCCCACTCTGGATTTGGAGCCAGGGCTGCTGCCACCATAGAAAGCATAAAGACATAATACTAATGACATTGTATGGATTTCTCCCTTGGCCTAAAGACATTGTATGGATTGGTGTCATTAACCGGAGGAGGTGGCTGCACAAAAAATATACATGAAAAACAAGATTTTAAACATTATCATGATGAAAAATGCAAGTGCATACAGGCAATGACACTAAGAAGATACTAATTTAATAAACTAACCTGCAAGCGCCGTAGAATACATGCGAAATTTCATATACAGATCATATACAACACAAAAGACACTATGCCAAAAAAGGGTATAGACGACGGTCAAAAACCGTCGTCAAGATTGCTCAAAAACCGTCGTTGAATTGGCACTCGTCTATAACATCTATAGACGACGGTTAAAAAACCGTCGTCTATAACATTGTTATAGACGACGATTTTTCCCCAAAACCGTCGTTTATAGACGACGATTTTTCCCCAAAACCGTCGTCTATATCTGTTATAGACGACGGTTTTGGTAAAAAACCGTCGTCTATAGTCACCAAAACTGTCAATTAAAATATTTCAGATTTTGGTGCCACTCCAATTGCATTGATGTACTTCTATTGCTTCCAAAAATTCCATACAAACATTTCATTGATCATTAATAAACTTTCAATTCCAACAAGTACAATACTTTGATCCCAAAGAGAATATGAACTATATTCATAACATGAAATGACTTGCAAACTACCAAGTACATTGATTCTATACAAACATTTGAGTTTTACATGTAGCTCAACCAAAACTCTATCCTATACTAACCCAATGACACTTGTCAATGCAGTAGCAATGGGAAATGGTGACTGCACTGAAGTTGCCTTAGCTCCACTCCATCATCACGAGAAGAAAGGCAGATGCAACACTGCAGCAAAAGGAATCACCAACTCAATGAGCAGATATCAACAAAGAGAGTTCAGCACGAATTACTTCATCAACCAACAACAATTGAGATGCAATCACGGGCCTTAGTAGAATAGAGAACATCAGTGAAAGTAAAGAACATAAAAAAAAAACCCATACAGAACATCATAAACCTAGCAAAATGCTGAAAGTGAAAGTAGAAACTAGCGAATAAAGAAAAACCATTCTTTTACAATCATACGTACCCTGAGTTTATAATCTGTCGCTTCACAGAGTAGTTGTCAAAGATAGCCTCCATTTGCGGGTCAAGGGGTTCTCCAGTGCTGTGATTTAGCCCCACAATGTTCCCCCAATCATGCTCTCCCTGAACAAGCATCCACATATGCGATCAAATTTCGATCCTCTCAAGAAAGACAACCACATGAAATAGTCAAGATGTTTTAAAAAGTATATACCGTAAGAGCAATTATAACATCTTGTGTGTCGAGACCAGAATTCTCAGCAAGTGTCTTGGGCACCACAAGGAGAGCATCAGCAAAAGCTTCAACCCCAAGTTGAGCTCGCTGTTCCAAGTATGTTAACATGAGAAAAATTAAGGCTCAAGAGATAAGAGGTGCTTACCAGTATTTCCTATGAAGAAATTTAGAAAACATTTCACTTACCCCTTTCACAGTTTTCTTTACTTCATTTACTAAATACTGTCTAGCTGCAACTTCAAAAGCTCCAGCACCCTGAGTCACATGAAAGACATACCCAAATCACAATCTGATGTATAGACCAGAAACAAAGAGCTCTTCCCAAAGCATAACAAACATGGAGAAAATGGGAAGATATACTAGGAATTTCAAATTCAAACTTACTAACATGACAGCTTCATCTTCAATTGTATTTTTAACTGCCCTGAGACCATCACGAACAGCATCCTTGATCTGGGCAATAGTATGGTCATTAGGCCCTGCACCATCAAATTTGGAATAAAGAATACATCACCACATGATTTGTCAAAGGAAATAGAAAGATGTATATCATGTAAGCATGATATGGGTGTAGCACAAATTACAAACTCGCAGATAAAAAGAATAGCAAGAAGGTTTACCAAGGGAATACCTTTGATTAAGATCGTGCAAGAATGAGGATTTTTCACATTTTCGACAAATGTACATTTCTCTTCCCCAAGAACGTGCTCATATACAAGTCCAGCCCAACCAAGGCAATCAGGAGTCAAATCATCAACAGAGTTTACAGCCTCTCCTCCACAAGCCAAAACCAAACGTTCCATATTTCTCTTCTTTGTTCTTCACAGAGCAATAATCTACAGAAGCATGAGTTGGAAAAGTACCAAACAATGAGAAAAAATGAACCAAAACCTAGTGAGCTTGTACCAAAGATACTTTCAGTATTTAGTGAGTTGCCACTGAAAAATGTATACAGTTGATATCAAATGCTAAATGATTGAAATTATAGACAAAGGTTGACTGGGAAATTATCCACTGCATGCATTTTCTTCAATTAACAAAGGCTTTTATCGACATAATTTTTGCTCAAAAATACATGTACATATATACGATGAAATGCAAACTACCAAGCACGATTTATTTAGTTTCAATGAAATGCAATCACTGATACATCAAAAGCCATTTCCTTAAACACAGTGAATGTTTGAGGGTCATTAAGGACTATGCCCCAAAATGCACAGTGAGGAGGCAGACAGGAACCGGTAGGAGGCAGACAGGAACCTGATTGCTTATGTGCAAATCAGGCTTACAGAACCTCAGTCAGAGGACCCAATCTATTTGCTCGAGAATAACATTCCTAGAGACCCTCGATACTATCTTTAAAAACCAGATTAGCAAGGTAAATGTTTTGCTCCTGGTATTTTGTTGGACAATCTAAAGGTCAGTTTATTAAACTATTGCACCTTTCATATCTGCTCTATTTCATATATTGTATATGAAAAATATTAGTAGCTACATCTTGAAGAATGCTAGCAAGGAACTTGTCAATCTCTACTCCTTCATTTAATTTAAGATTACGAACACTTTTGGTTACTATCAGCATTAGACTTTCACTTATGAACAGACTCAAAAGTTGCAATATCCTAGATTGCAATAGTATCATTTCTCTTATACCCCAAATTGACCACCACATATAAACTCATATAGCGAATTACACATTGATGAGTTAATAAACCCTAAACATTAGTGAGCAAAATTATTATAAATAAGAAAGAAAGATGCAGAATTTGAAGGAAAAGGCGAAACCTTTTTTTTCCAGGCATTTGCTTGCCTTCCGCGGATGTCGACCACTACCTTGCCATTCCAGTTCCTCACAGTTACTCGCCTGTTCTTCGATATCTACAACTTCACCCAAACAAACAGGAAATTTTTTTTTAAAAAAAGCCTAAAATCACAATCTCGTTGCGTCAATTGGAAACGAGAGTAGAGAGATCGACGATGACCTCGCACACAACGATGGCGTCAGAGGAGTCATCGGAGGAGTCTTTCCTGGCGGAGTCCAACCTCTAAATTCTAAACACCAATTCGGGACTCAATCACTCCACTAACCAAGCACGGCCACTCACCGATTCTCAACTCGGCCTCCGAGTCCAACCTCTTATCCCCGCTCCCAAACTGAATTAAAGCTAAGAAACATGAATCTTTAAAAAACCCTAAAAATTGACATATGAAATTGACGAAAATTAAAGTAACCAAACCAAAATTGAACATGGAATCTTTGCATCCCATGACAAATCCAGTGAAAACCCATGAAATCTGAACCAAATAAGGAAGGGAGGGCTGGGTTCAGGAGGCAGTTTTATACGAATTGATAGGATTCTGTTAACATATTCTGTTTGTTAACGAATTCTGTTAATTGTTTTAGCTGAGTTATAGTATTGCATTTTATGTATTTCTGTTAGAGTTAGTGGCCAAGTGGAGTCTTGTTATTGGCTGCGTTATTGAATGCAAGCTATTTAGCTGTGTTCCCAGCTTTGTTTTCGACAGAATTTGTATGAACCCTTTTATGAATGAAATTGGAGCGATAGCTCTCCCATAAACATCTTGCCTTCCTTCTTGTAATTGTATAGCAGAGATCAGATCCCAGGGCGGGTCGGGTCTTATCATTGGTATCACCCTTCCGATCCTCGGTTTCTTTGCCTGTTTATGCGCCACCACCACCCATACTTCACCCGTCATTCCGCCATGGCCGACCGTGTTGATGACATCGCCTCCGACGTCGCTGATCTGCGTTCCGCGGTGCTTCTCCTTCAGCAAACTTCCGCGACGTCCGCCGCGTCCTTTGCCGATCGTTTTGCCCAGCTCGAGACCGCCATCGGTCGGCTCGTCCGCGAGCCGCCTGCCGGCCCACAGATCCTTGTTCCCGGCAACGACGACGGTTTTCCGATTCAGATTCGCCGATGGGAGCCTGGCGCGCCGCCGCGTCCGCCGCCTCAACGCCTCGATTTCCCGCGTTTCACCGTCGGCGATGACCCTTCGGCTTGGGTTTTCCGCGCCGAACAGTATTTTGCTCTCTATCAGACGCCCGATGATCAGAAGGTTTCATCTGTTTCCTTCAATCTTGACGGCGAACCTCTCTCCTGGTTCCGGTGGGCCGATTGCTTGCGCACCGCTCCCGATTGGCCGGACTTTGTCGATCTCTTTTGCAGGGAGTTTGGCCCTTCGGAGTACGAAGATCCGGCTGAGGCACTCTTCAATTTGCGAATGTCAGGTTCTCTGAAGGCCTATGTGACTGAATTTCGGCGTCTGGCCAACCGATGTCCTGATGTGAGCCCTGAGTTGCTCAAGAGCTGTTTCATTGGTGCCTTACGCTGGGATCTCAAATTTGATGTGAAGTTGCACAAACCTCATTCGGTTCAGAAGGCTATCGACCTTGCTTACCAAGTGGATGCCAAACACAGCGCTCTCAAGCTGGGTGGAGCTCGGTCTCTTAGCACACCGTCACCACCGCCTGCCCCCAAACCTGTTTCCGTGATCAAACCGCCCACTCCCCCTGATCACCCTATTGCTAAGATCACCCCCGATGAAGTGGCGCGTAGGCAGCGTTTGGGCTTATGTTTTCGTTGTGGGGAGAAATGGGCTCGGGGTCACCGTTGTGAGAGGAAGGAGCTCTTTATGTTGGATTTGGATGTGGACAGGGATGCCGTGGATGTTGTAGACATATGTGATGAGGAGGGGGAAATCCCTGCAGAACTTAAGGCCATGGAGGTCACTGCAGCAGCCTTCTATGGGACCGCACCACTCGACTCCGTCCAGACGATGAAGGTGCGTGGGGTCATTAAGCATAGGCCTGTGGTAGTCCTGCTAGATTCGGGGAGTTCCCATAATTTCATTGATGATAAATTTGTGAAACGAGCTGGTTGGGTAGTTCAAAACACCAAGGAGTTTGCTGTGAAGATTGCTGATGGGGGTGTGGTTAGGAGTCAGGGCGTCTGCAATCAAACTCTTTTAGGCATGGGGGACTATACATGTACCACTGATTTGTATGTGCTACCCTTAGGGGGTTGTGATGTAGTGCTAGGGGTAAAGTGGCTAGTAACTTTAGGAGACATCCTCTGGAACTTCAGGGATCTTACCATGCAGTTTAAGGTCCAGGGAACTTCGTACAAGATCTCCAGCCCCTCTCCCCAAACGATCCAGCCCGCCACATTTCAACAAATGGAGAGGGAAATCCAATCTAACAGTTGGGGAATCATACTGTACTCTATGGAAACTGAGAAACTGGAAGCTTGTGAACTGGATGCTATGCAGTTGTCTGAACTACAAGCTGTATTATCCAAGTATGCTGGCATATTCCAAAAACCAACCTCACTGCCTCCACATAGAGATCATGATCACCAAATACCTTTAGTGGAAGGCGCTAAACCCCCTAGTGTCAGGCCGTACCACTATGGACCCCTCCAAAAAACTGAGATTGAGAAGGCAGTTAAGGAGTTAATGGATTCCGGGTTTATTAGACCGAGCCACAGCCCATTCTCCTCCCCAGTCCTGCTAGTCATGAAGAAGGAGGGTACTTGGAGGATGTGCATGGATTATCGGGAGTTGAACCTCCTCACTATCAAGGACAAATATCCAATTCCGCTCATTGATGATCTGTTGGACGAGCTACACGGAGCCTGCTACTTTTCTAAGCTGGACCTTAGGTCAGGGTATCACCAAATCAGGATGCACACTTCTGATATCCCAAAAACTGCATTCCGAACTCATGAAGGGCACTATGAGTTCTTGGTGATGCCTTTTGGCCTAACTAATGCCCCTGCATCCTTCCAAAGTCTCATGAATGACATCTTCAAGCCATATCTCAGGAAATTCATACTAGTCTTCTTCGACGATATTCTAGTATACAGTGCTACATGGTGCGAGCATTTGGAGCATTTACGGACGGCTTTCGAAGTTTTGCAGCAACACCAGCTGTGTGTTAAAAAGCAGAAATGTGCTTTTGGTCAACGCTCAGTGGAATATTTAGGCCATATCGTGTCCGGAAAATGGAGTGGCGGCAGATCCGGCTAAACTAAAAGCTATTCTACAGTGGCCTACTCCCAAGAACGTGAAAGAGCTCAGAGGGTTCTTAGGGCTGACAGGTTACTACAGAAAGTTTATCCCAGGTTATGGGAAGATATGTCAGCCGCTATACACATTGACCAGGAAGGATGGGTTCCATTGGGGTCCAGAGGCTGTTGAAGCTTTCCAAAGAATCAAAGAGGTAATGGTTTCTCCCCCAGGTTCTTGCTTTACCTGATTTTTCTCAACCTTTCGTACTAGAATGTGATGCTTCAGGAAACGGTATCGGTGCTGTGCTACAACAAAATGGCCGCCCTATAGCATTTTCCAGTCAAGCTCTAGGTCCAAGAAACCAGGCCCTATCCACCTATGAACGTGAGCTTATAGCTATAGTTTATGCTATCAAAAATTGGCAGAGTTACTTGCAGGGAAGGCACTTTGTAATCAAAACTGATCATAATAGCTTGAAGTACTTTCTAAATCAAAGGGCTAGCACACCTTTTCAACAGAAGTGGGTCACTAAGCTACTCGGTTATGATTATGAAATTCAGTATAAGCATGGTGTGGACAATGTAGTTGCAGATGCCTTATCCCGAGTCCCAGAGGTTGGCAGCAATGCAAGTGAAGATGTGGAGTGCAAAGCCATTTCTTATCCGTACTACGGTTGGCTAGATGAGCTACGAAGACACATTGAGCAAGATACCTGGATTATGGAAAAGAGGCAGGAATTAGAAAAGTCCAACAATTCTGGTGATACATCGAGTATGCTTTCCAAGTATCAGATAGACAATGGGTTCTTAAAATGCAAGTCTCGTATCGTCCTCAACCCATTGTCTCCATGGAGAGCAAAAATCTTTGAAGAAAATCATTCCACCCCAACTGCTGGCCATCCGGGATACTTGAAGTCTTACCAAAGGATTAAGAGGGGTTTCTATTGGATGGGGATGAAGAAAGATATCAAAAAGCTGGTGGCGGAATGTGTGGTCTGTCAGCAGAACAAGTATGAGACTATAGCCCCTCCTGGACTGTTGCAACCATTACCTATACCAACTCAGGTTTGGTCTCACATCAGCATGGACTTCATCGTGGGGCTACCACCTTGCCAAGGAAAAACAGTAATCATGGTTGTTGTGGACAGGTTGTCGAAA
This sequence comes from Spiraea crenata, assembly GCA_033992175.1. Classification (NCBI taxonomy): domain Eukaryota; kingdom Viridiplantae; phylum Streptophyta; class Magnoliopsida; order Rosales; family Rosaceae; genus Spiraea; species Spiraea crenata. Next base: position 8,387,982 of record JAVBHV010000079.1, on the reverse strand, counting down.
TATGCTCATTTTTCATCCATGTCTCACCCTTACACTGCTCTCACAGTAGCCAACCAGTTTGTAGAAATTGTGGTTAAACTACACGGCTTCCCTCAGACTATCGTGAGTGATAGGGATCCTGTGTTTGTCAGTGCATTTTGGAAGGAACTCTTCAAGTTGAATGACTCCAAATTGTGCATGAGTTCAGGGTATCATCCACAAACGGACGGCCAAACGGAGGTTGTAAACAGATGTTTAGAGACTTATCTAAGGTGTTTTGCAGGATTGCAACCTAGAAAGTGGGTACATTGGTTGCCTTGGGCCGAATGGAGCTATAACACAGCCTTCCATACATCAACCAAGACCACACCGTTTGAAGCGGTTTATGGATATCCCCCACCTGTCATCAGTGTTTTTGAAGTTGGTACTGCAAAATTGGATGCAGTGGAAAAGAGTTTGATGGAAAGGGACAAAGTACTGTCAATACTCAAGACCAATCTGGAGGTAGCACAACAGCGAATGAAGATGCAAGCAAATAAACATCGTACCGACAGAGAGTTCGATGTCGGAGAGTTTGTCTACCTCAGGTTGGTACCCTATCAGTTCAAAACTTTAAATTCCCACTCATTCCATAAGCTGCATCCCAAGTTTTATGGACCCTTTGAAGTACTACAAAAGATTGGATCAGTAGCATACAAGATTAGGCTACCACCAGGCTCGAAAATTCATCCCGTATTCCATGTCAGTAGCCTCAAGAAGCACCTGGGTGCCGCTGTAACTCCTGCACATGCTCTGCCCACAGTAACTGATGAGGGACTTGTACAGGAGGCTCCAGTGTCGGTCATTGCTCGACGGCTGTACAAGAAGGGAAACGAGGCTGGTACTCAACTTCTCATACAGTGGCAAGGACATTCTGAAGATGAGGCCTCCTGGGAAGATTATGATGATTTCGTCGCCAGGTTCCCAAACTTTCAATTCTAGTTTTCCTTGTGGAAAAGGAAAATATGAAGGGCGGAGTAATTGATAGGATTCTGTTAACATATTCTGTTTGTTAACGAATTCTGTTAATTGTTTTAGCTGAGTTATAGTATTGCATTTAATGTATTTCTGTTAGAGTTAGTGGCCAAGTGGAGTCTTGTTATTGGCTGCGTTATTGAATGCAAGCTATTTAGCTGTGTTCCCAGCTTTGTTTTCGACATAATTTGTATGAACCCTTTTATGAATGAAATTGGAGCGATAGCTCTCCCATAAACATCTTGTCTTCCTTCTTGTAATTGTATAGCAGAGATCAGATCCCAGGGCGGGTCGGGTCTTATCACGAATAAGAAACTGACAAGAAACGAAGAGCATATGAGAGGAGAAAGGATGAGAGAGGAAGCGGTAGGGGGAATCAGCGAAGCATGGACTCTGAAGAGAGTCGCCGACGATGTTCGTCGCCTGGAGAGGAGGTGACCAAGGTCGCGCGGCTTGGAGAAGAGAGGCGGAGAGAACGTCGCGAAGGAGAGAGAGAGAGAAGATAGGGTTTTGTGAAAGAAAGAAGCGTTCAAATACAAACGGGGACACGGAAGGAATTTTAGGCTTTCAATTATAAGTGCAGAGTGTCCTCCGTGTTTTGATATTTTGCTTTATAACGACGGTTTTTGTAAAAACCGTCGTCTATTAGCTTTACATTTATCAAATTTGGGCTTATAGACGACGCTTTTGGCCTAAAGCGTCGTCTTTTTTTTGTTTACGACGGTTTTTTCGCAGCCCCTCGTCTATAGACAGTCGTCTATAGTGTCCAATGGCATAGTGAGATATAGAGAAAAATATAGCTTATTCTCAAATCAATCGCAAAGCCATCCCTTAATCAAGCTCAAATCCAAACCTTCACGAAACAACTAAAAGCAAATAATACCTTTGCAAAAGCTCCAAACAAAATGCACTCCAAAATCTGCAAATCAAATGCAAAACCAGTAAGGTTCCAACCAAAACTTAAAGGACAGTCACAGAAAAGAAAAAAAAAATACACAGAACATTCAACTTTTTGGTTGATGCTATGTAAAAGTCCATAAAGCTACTAGTAAACAGACGCAGTAATAATAGAGATGGAACACAGTGAATGAAAACTATGAGACATAATACTAATAAACAAAAATAATAGCAATAGGACAGTAACGAAACAGATACAACCACACTGGTGAGGATATTATGCCATTAAAATGAGAGGAAAGGTAACTAGACATTACTTTTGTTAATGTTTAATGGATGGATAAACATTTCTTTTCAAACTTCAAAAGAAAAGGGGACATATCCAACAGATAAGCCATGTGAATCCATTCAACCCCAACTGATCAAGATCAGCATAGGAAAGTTGCATTTCAGTGCTTTACCCAATTCCAATCCATACTCCAAGATCAGCAAATATATAAAACATTACAGAACCCAAAGTGAAACTAAAAGATGTTGTAAAGTGAAACCAAAATATGCTGTAACTAAAATTCTCACGTCTGATAACTCAAAGAAGGAACATGCTTAAGTCATCATGACTAGTGGTCTTTTTTAATAGATCCTCGCTGCTATTCAGTCAATCAAATTATTGGCAGTGAAATAGATAGGTTACAGAACCTGGAACTATGGCACGATTCTGCAATTCCTTGGACAATGCATCAACTTGCCCTTTGTTTGGTACCACATCATATGACAAACCTCTGAAGCGAATTCCCTGAAAAAAGCAGCCAAAATATCATATGATTGCAATTTTTTCAATCAACTGTCAGAATGTGAAAGAATTTACTTCACAAAATTTCACAAAGTTCGAAGAGTGAGTAATTCACCTCATATGGGTCAAGCAATGAGGTTTCCCACAGCAACCCTGTCATTCCTCTCATTCCACCAATCACCTATGCAGTTAAAGGGTGCATCCAAAAATAATTACACACTATCATCAAAAGGTAACCAAAACTATAGGTTCACTAGTAATGTTTTAGTGCCACAAGTATGTAGTTCTTCTATTGATAAAAAAGACGGACACCTTACAAGATTAACTCTGAAAGGAAAACAACAGAAGCAATATGCTTTACCATATCGACGGTGATATTGCCCAGTTGAACTTTTCCATAATCTGCCTTCAGTTTCTTCAAACGTTCCTGTAATAACCAAAGAAAGGAGTTGACAATATACAAAAATTACACAATATTCAAATGTAAGACTTGTTTAGTTTTGATTTCGCAATTGCTCAAATATCACAGAACTGTGTTAGCGAAAACAAGAATGGAGGCACCAAAGTTTGAACTCAAATCACCAATACAATCATAAAAAAAAACAGTTATACAATAATTATCAGGTTCCATAAATTCATCAAGTATAAAAAGTGTTTTACCTTTGGATTGCCCGAATAAGAACACAAACTAAATATTAAGTGCCTTTATCTTTGTACCTTCAGATTCCATCTTATGCTTCTAAATATTACACCAAATGCTAACATTTTCCAGCAAAGTATTACCTCATCCCCGATGCTCATCTCGGCACTCTTTCCTCATCGGTGTCAGCAGCATCGAACTGGTGGTGACTGCAGCCTCCAATTTTGGGGGCGGAGTTGAAGGGTTTTGCTAACGCCGACTTGGTTCATCGTCCCCGTCATTCTCCCTTCAGGCCCTAACATCAAGAGACAAAGTTATTAAGAATTCTCAAAACCCCCAATCATTCTCACACCAGATTTGCAATAAAATTGAAAATGCTCAAAACCCTAGAAAATTACATCTGAAAGAGGAACGAAAATTGAACCTTGAATTCGAATCTCATGGATAGCCGTGTGAAAACCCATGAAGAACGAACCAAATAAGGGATGCTTCTGGGTTCGAAGTTTGAACCAGCCATGGCTTCACCATGAGAACTCATGAAGAACGAACCAAGTGAGGAAGAAACGGAGGCTACGAGATGGAGGGTTTGGGTTTATCACGCGAGAAGAAGAAGACGCTGGCAGGAGAAGAGGCGATGAAGGGCTGGAGATAGGAGGTTGTAGATCTAGAATTTTTGGAGCTGGGGTCGGCAAGAAGAAGAGGAAGAGGAAAGAAGGGGACATTGTTGGGTTAGGAAGAAACACGAATGAAAAACGAGAAGAGGAAAGAGAAAGTTTAAACAAAATGATGTACAGTGTATACCGCGTTTTGAGTTGGGAAATTTTGGAAAGTGGCCTCTTTGTGACTCATTTAATGATTGTTGATCCTTTTTTTTAATTTACCTAATTCTAACCCAAATTGATTGTAAATTGACTAAGTTACCCTTAAATTGGCCAAAGCGGGAGACTTCCCTTTAGACTCATCTTCAGCGCGCCTTTCCACCCCTTCTCTTTTTCCCCCGACTTTTCGTGTTCTCTTTCTCCTCAATTTCGTCCTTTTCATTGTTGCTCACAAGTTCTTCTCTTTTTCATGTATTGTCTGGTCAATGGGCGTTTGTTGAATGATCTCCTATGCTTGAACGGGCCATTCCTCGACAAAGCAAAGTAACTTCAATCTTCCCATGTATCTGAAGTTGCAGGAATTGGATGCACGTTGCAAAGCTGCATTGGAGTATTGCTGCTCTTACAGGGCAGTAGATTGGAATGCAAAGAAATGTGCTTGTAAATGGTTTTTGATCAAGCAATGAAAGGGTTATTTATGATGGTATCCAAGCTTATACCACGCTGACATATTAAATTGAAACAAGCAACAAAAACGAATTAAATTGAAACAAGTCAATGGATCAAGGGAGTTCATCCATTTGGCTACTAAACGATATTTGAAAACATATGCAGAACACAAAATCTTGCCTAATGTAATGCGATGGGATTCTTGCAATTTCGGCGATTGTGACCCGTCTCTTTGCATCTACCACACTTCTTTGTGGACGTCTCTTCCCTTGGGATGGAAGTCTCCTTTTCCTGTGTCTTCCAGGTACTATTTGCCTAATTGGAGGTAGCACAATTCTTGAACGCACATCTTCTGACATTCCACTCACTTCTATTGCCAACGGGCCATATGGGTTCTGCATATGCTAGCACAAGTGCATTAGATGTATATAATTGGGAGCACAAGCTATATACGGACAGATTACGATGACGACATGCAGCAGTAGCATGGGCACGGGGAAGTTGGTCCAAATCAAACTCCCCGGACGGGGGCGTGTCTCCTTCTCCACGTCAACAACACAACAGGGGGCTGGATCGTGTACTTGGGGTGTATATGGTTATGGGGAAAACCCCTATAAAGGTTATGTAGGTGCTTAGTAAGCATGAGAAATCTTATATTAATTGAAAATGAATAGAATATAGATATATATAATAAACACACCAAACATAGACACATACCTGCATGGACAAACCTTTCAAATAATTTTTGCGTACTTTATCCTCTGCGCATGCTGTCAATGTTGATTGGAGTGCACTAGCTGCATTTCGACGTTGGTCAAACCACTCTTGAAGAACCCCTCTTAGGTGTTCAGCTAAAGCAGTAATAGGTAGATTACGAGCATCAAGAAGTTTCGCATTCATGGACTCCGCAATGTTAGTTGTCATCATGTTGTATCGGTTCCCAGTAAAATGAGCTCTAGTCCATTTTCTATACCCAATTTCTTGAAGATATGTGACTACTTCTGGTTTGTACGCTTGAATATTAGCCATAGTCTGATTAAACTCTGACATACGGTACTTCTTTGCAGCTGCAATGTACAACTTGAAAACTTCTTCATCTGTACCATATTTACTCCTCAAGTTGTTTTGTATATGATACATGCACGCTCCATGATGTGCCTCAGGAAAAACAATTTGTAGAGCTGTAGCAATGCTTCCATGTCGATCAGATATGAACACTATGTTCTCTACATTTCCAATTGCCCCTCGCAATTTTGTTAAAAACCATGACCATGATGCATCATTTTCTGAGTCCACCACGCCAAATGCAAGAGGATATATTTGATCCTCTCCACCTTGGCATGCAGCAACAAACAAGGTTCCACCATATTTTCCTTTCAAAAAGGTTCCATCAATGGCTATCACAGGTCTCATGGAACTATGAAATCCTCTTATGGAAGGTCCCATAGCCATGAAAAAATACAAAAATGTTGTAGAGAGAATGAGAGAGATATCAGAATATGGGGATTCATCTCTGAATGTGTGTTTACCCCTTGTATAGTGCCTGTATTTATAGTGGAGGATTCCCAGGGTTTACTAACCCTAATAGGAATGGGCCTCAGAGTCCATACAGTATTCCTACTTCTAGGTTTACACAGTCATACATAAACACAGTTTACAACACTCCCCCTTGAATGTGTAGAACATGAGAAGTAGTCGCATCAGATCTTCGTAGGAAGGTGTACGCAGTCGATGAAGTTGTGGTAGGCGCTCGGGGGCGCTCGCCCCTGTGGTGGGGTTATTCGGTTCTTTGTGGGCCCAAACTCTTTCCCTGGCCAGCCCCAGCCCGAAGGGGAAAAGGAGGAGGGGAAGGGGGGGGGGTGCGCGTGTGCGCGTATACGCTTACGGGAGGGCGCGACCACCCCCCCGCCGCCCCCGCCTTCCAAACCTTCCCGGGCAAAAAAACCCAGTGGGAAAAAGTACTTTATCAAGCCTTCAATCTTCAATCTTCAAGCGCAACCATCTAATCTATGAAGCTAGAAATAAGTTCTAATAAACCTATTTTAGCATGTGACAATATTATAGTGTTTTTGTGCAAGGATAGCCAATATTAGAACCTACATAGATAATTCAGAAAGATCATATATCTTCCTTGTGTTCGAAAACTACACAAAGAGGCTCTCAAAAGGATCATTGTTATGTTATATATACACAAAGATAGATGTGCTTTCATAAGAACCTCTTTATGCATAAATTATGTTAATGAGCATTTAGAAGATGAGGGAGACCTGCCACTTAAAAAAAAAAAATTTACTTACTTGATCCATTTCTCCAGCGGTTTCAATAAGTCAGTTGCACTCTCATCGTAATAATATTCTATTTTGTAAATGAGAAAACAACTTGTCTCATTTTGATCTTTACCATGGACATCGAAAAGTTTCACGTACAAGCGATGGATGAAAGTGTTGCATAGTTCTTCAATTCCATCTTTTGTCAAATGTTGTACTGCCAAGGAAAAAAGCTCTAATAAACTAAACTAAGTGGACTATCTAGCTATTATAGTTGATTACTAAAAAATATTTACCTTTAATGTTGCCACTAGTACTGTGGTGGTACAAGGCTGCAACTAGCAATACATATGCCATTGTTTTACCTACCAGTTTATAATTATACTTGTAGTCTTCACCCAGCAATGAGCAGAAATACTTTGCAGTAGTGGCACAACCAGAACCACTTCCCTCGAGATTTTTGACTTTCCTAATTTGTGCCTGATATATTGGCGGCTTATATAGCTCTGCCTTATCTTTTGACGCCTGTCCTTTGGAATATTTATATTTCAAGGAATAACTTAATTGCTTGTTGTTTGACATGCCAGAAAGAAAGCAGGTACCGCTCCCCTCATATCGCATTTATGTTTCCATAAACTCATGTGTATACTATGCTTGTTGGAAAATTTAAGTTTGGATGCCACTATTCGTACATAAATAGTAAACAATAAAAGGTGCTAAGTGAATGATAAATATAGTTTCACCATGTGTATGCTCTACTAGCCCAATTAAAAGGTCCAATTAAAACTTGATTTAGCAGCCGGTGTTGCAGACAAGACAGAGTCGTTTGACCAATTGCCTTTGGGTATAAGGTTATAAGAATTTAATCCTTTCATGCACGTTTTTATTACCAAAATAAGAAGCTACTACTTATTAGACTAAAAACAAATAAGAAAGCTGCTCAACTACAATTTCCATGCGGCTGACACAAACAAGTTAGGCTTAAATAAAATAGTTAATTCGTCACCTAATTAACACTAGTAATAAGATGAATTCAGATATGATATGCAATATGACCAAGTAACTTCATCAAGCCTTCAATCTTCAATTTTCAAGCACAATCATCAAATCTATAAAGCTAGAAATAAGTTCTAATAAACCTATTTGAGCATGTGACAATATTACAATGTTTTTGTGCAATGATAGCCAATAATAGAACCCACATAACTAGTTCAAAAAGATCTTATATCTTCCTTGTGTTCGGAAACTACATAGAGAGGCTCTCAAAAGGTTCATTGTTATGTTATATACACACACAGATAGATGTGCTTCCATAAGAATCTCTTTATGAGTAAAATATGTTAATGAGCATTCAGAAGATGAGGGAGACCAGCGACTTAAAAAAAAATTACTTGATCCATTTCTCCATCGGTTCCAATAAGGCAGTTGCACTCTCATCATAATAATCTTCTATTTTGTAAATGAAAAAACTTGTCTCATTTTGATCTTTACCAAGGACATCGAAAAGTTTCACGTACTAGCGATGGATGGAAGTGTTGCACAGTTCTTCAATTCCATCTTTTGTCAAATGTTACACTGCCAAGGAAAAAAACTCTAATAAACTAACTAAGTGGACTATCTTGCTATTATAGTTGATTACTAAAAAATATTTACATTTAATGTTGTCATCGATACTGTGGTGCTGGAAGGCTGCAACTAGCAATACATATGCTATTGTTTTGCATGCCAGCTTATAACTATAATTGTAGTCTTCACCCAGCAACCAGACTTACTTTCCTCGAAATTTTTGACTTTCCAAACTTGTGCCTGATATATTGGCCGCTTATATAGCTCTCTCTTTTTTTTTTTTTTTAATTCTTGGCCTTTGGAATATTTATATTTGAAGCAATAACTTAATGGCTTGTTGTTTGACATGCCAGAAAGAAAGCAGGTACCACTCCCCTCATAGCGCATCTGTGTTTCCATAAATTCATGTGTATGCTCTGCTTGTTGGAGAATTTAGGTTGTGGATGCCACTATTCGTGCATAAACAGTAAATAGCAGAAGGTGCTAAGCGAATGATTTAGGAGCCGCTGTTGCAGACACCACAGTGTCATTCGACCAATTGGCTTTAGGCTGCGATTTGAATGGTCTTTCGGCTATAGGGTTACAGGAATTTAATCATTTGAGGCATGTTTTTATTGTGAAAATAAGAAGCTACTTATTAGACTATAAACAAATAACAAAGTTGCTCAACTACAATTTGCATGCGGCTGACACAAATAAGTTAGACATAAATAAAATAGTTAATTCATCACCCAATTAAAACCAATAGAAATATAAATTCAATGATGGTTGGATCTCATAAGCTTGATTATTCCTCCAAGAGAGATACTAGTTTGAATTATTTTTGATGAGTGACCTCATAGTTTCCAAAACGATGTAATTTTTAATGTCGCAAAAGACTTGATGAAATGCAACCACAGTGCATTGTAACATTTTTTTTTTTTGATACTTGACTAAAATGACATAGTTTTAGTCTAGGTAATTAATCTATTTCTGTTGTTGAAAAATCTATATCATTTAAGAAATTCCAAAATATTTACATGTTAAGCAACCTCATTTACCTGATACCTTTATAAATCTTTTTTGTTTGTTTTTGTAGATACCTTATTAAATCTTTGTTAATCTAAAACATCAATCATCAATTTTGTAAAGGAGCAAATGACGATTGTGCAGCTTTATGAAGACAACATGGGTAAGTAAACCAAAGGTTTGTGGAGATTAAATATATTTCGGACACCATTTCAAATAAACTAAAAGAGACCATTGATAAGTTGTTTTCAACCCGAAATTCGAGTTTTCCAAATTAAGAAGAGTAATATTATGATAGAGCTTGCAAAATGAGAGGTGAGTTTAATGGACTTAAAACATAAATTTTGAATATATGAACAATCTTATGTCCTTTATGTTTATTGATTTGCATATCACCTTCAACTTACTCTAAATGTCAGAGCAAAAAAAAGAAGATACCAACATTGCTACTTTTTTTTTCCGAGGAAGCTAATTGCATGATTAATATTTTTCGAAGATGTTGTGACCTTGTTGTTCCTCCACATTGACTTTCAAGTTGTGAACTTTGTGTCTACGAAACAGGAGAACATGTAGTGAATTAATGGTGATTGGTGATGACTTTTCCAAATGCTTAGTAAAAACATAAATCAAGTTATGAGCATTGTAAATCTTGAGGAGACGAAAAGATTGATACCTTACAACATGAGAACTTTGCCTAAAAATTTAGAGATGTTGTGGCCTCATTCTTCCTCTACATTGACTTTCAAATTGTAACTTGGTGTATGTGGATAGAGGAAATTTTTCTTCCTTCTTTTTTTTTTTTTTGTTGAAGTATTATCACTTTTTTGCCCTCTTTTTTTTTTTAATTTTTTTTTTTTTTTTTTTTTTATAAGGGTGAGGGGGGGGGGGGGCCGTGTCGGTGGTGTTCTTCCTCCCGCCCCCTGGGGGCCGCCCCCTCTTTTTTTTTTTTTTTTTTCTTCTTCTTCTCTCTTTTTCCCCCCCCCCAAAAATATTGTTTTTTTTTCCCCCCGCATAGCGGGTGTGCAATTTTCTAGTTAACACTAATATAATGCTTATGACCTCACATCAAACATACATTAAAGGGAGAATCCCTTAAAAGAAATTTGAGGAAGATTCTAGAGAGAGTGATTGGAAAGAGGAGAGAGAAGGGACTGGGGAGGAAAATGGAGCACCACAAATGAGACCTCAAATTTTTTTTGAGAACTTCCCTAATCAATTATTTGGTAAGTTTCTAGAAGTTGTAGAGTAAGGAAATTCACAGTGAACCACTTAATGCCTTTTAACTTACTTTTTAAAAATTTATCTATATATATTGAGCAAATATGACAAAAGAGGTTAAACACTTAAGTGAGAGTATTTTAATAAGGGCTTATGCCCAAAAACTACTATTTCACCTTTATTATACCCAAAAACACTACCTCACTTTTTTTCTTATAATTTACTACTACTTTTACAATTTAATATCAAACCAAACTAACAAACCCACCCACAGCCCGTGTGAGTGACATTCATGCGCCCCACATCACACGCCCCTGCTTCTTGTCCGTCAAAATGAAGGATGTGGTCCGTCGCAATAGAGGATGTGTTCCTTCAAAATGAAGGATGTGTTCCTTCAACTCTGAAGGTTGTTCCTTCAATCTGAAGGATGTGTTCCTTCAACTCTGAAGGATGTGATCCTTCAAATTGAAGGAAGTGCTCCTTTAAAAATCTGAAGACAGTTTCCTGCAGATCTGAATGAGCACTTCCTTCAAATTGAAGGATGTGCTCCTTCAAATTAAAAGAATGTGCTCCTTCAAATTGAAGGATGTCCTTCAAAATGAAGGAGAAAGAATAGCTGTGTTGATTCACCATCAGTTCATATGATTTTTCTATCAATGTTCATCTAAACAACCCAACAAAGCTTTCTAGACTAGTTTCAAAGACTACCTTGGCCGGAAACTCACCGGAAAGTTTCAACCAATATGTGAGGCTCACCGGCGATGATCCGCTACAAAATAAAGCTCAATATTGGTTGGGCTGTGTCTAGAATGATGAGAGGATAAAGTTTTGGGTGGTGGTTCGTCCCATTTGTCGCCGGAATCGGAGAATTTCGCCGGAAAAGGTGAAGATGTTGCGGTTCTGATCTCTCTCTACAGTGGTTCTGGGGTTATAATCTTGGCGTCTATGGAAAGAGGGCGACGAGACGAATCCAACCCAATTGATTTCGTGTCAAACGGAGTCCGGATGAGAAAGTTATGGGTAAAAGAGTGTTTTGAAGTTTGTAGATAGATTCTCGCGTGAATTGCAGCGCGCGTGAAGTTAAAAGTTGTTATTAAAGTGTACAACCCAATTATAAATCAACATGTGTCAAAATAGTAGTATATTGTAATGTTTAAAGTGTAGTAGTGTTTTTTGGTATTTTGATCTTCAAGTAGTATCAAAATGTAATTTTTCCTTTTAATAGTTGTATTTAATTTAAAATTCAATATCATACATCACTAATCCACATTGATTGTAATTCTCCGAAGGGTCAACACCCTTACCTATAAAAAAAGTTCTTTCTCATGGATCAAAGAAAACTATTACTCTACCCTTTAGCCTTTAACTTTTACCTTTCCTTGACTTTACCCTTACTAAACGCTTGCTGACTTAAGCATTGGAAGGTCTATGGCCGGTACCACATTGGTGCCTTCGGTACTTAATCTTTCTCTGTTTTCTCATATTTCCTAGAAACATCGCCCTGATCCTGAAGCACAATCTGTCCGATAATTCATAATTAACCCAACCTCACACCAGAAATCTCACCTAATCACTCTACACCTCAGTATCTTTACTCTTTGATTGTTGATCCAATTTTTATACTCAGAAGGGAGTGCTAAGATGCTAGTAATTCGAACCAAAAACACGTGCAAGTAGACTTGACTATCCTTCCACAATAATCTACTCTCAAGGCACGCATTGTTCGAAGTCAGACCTCGAGGTCGCTGATGACGCCGGTGGTGATGTTAGTAATCAGCAAGTCGATCAAAACATAAACAGTAACAATCAGCAAGGTGGCTTAGGTGGCACCCACGATGGCGGCGAATGAGGTATTGTTTGAGGTGGAAGAAGAGATTTTGGAGGAGGAGAGGTAGAGGGAGAAGCTGTTGATGGAGATGAATAAGCAGAGGGAGAGGTAGTTTGTGCTGCAGTTGCAGTTGCCAAACGATAACGAGCTTGCGAAGGTGGCATTGGAGGGACAAAAGTGGGTTAAAACTGATCCAATGTTTTTCTGTTATTTTGCCATGAGGAGGGCCAATTTGGACAAAAACAAACTCTCCTTGTTTGAAATTGTTTTTAATATGGTTTGAGTTTGCGAAGAAAGAGTTCATATTAAAGTATCTAGGTAGCTATATAAAACTAAATTTTTAACCTGATAGAATTTATTTTATTAGATGACCTGCGGATGCAGAACATAAAAATAGAGAATTATGGCTTGTGGACGAAAAAGATGACTTACGGCAGAGAGTGACTAAAAATTGTTGAGAGAGACAAAAATGGAAGAATGCGAAGAGCGTCAATTGATGCCAGTCTTCAGTGAATAAAATAAGGTCATCGAATAAAACATTTTAAATAATTGTACTACACATTATAATTTTTTTTTTAGGATAAACCATGTTCTAAAACACTATGCACGAGAGTTGTTAATTATTTAATAATTAGTTTACCACAATAATCCCTTCATTCAATCCAGCCTAGAAACTCTAGGGTTTCCTTTTTTTTGTTTTTTTGTTTTTTTGTTTTTTTTCGCTTTTCCCTTCGTCGTTTTGATTTTCAAAGATAATTTCGGGCCGTGACTTTGCTACAACTGTGCCTCTTGCGGAGAAAACTCAGGGCTGTGAATTACAAGTGAATCATTGAAAGCTTAGATTCATCTTAAAATGCCAATTTGTGGGATATAAATTTCACTGGCTCAGATTCGTGCTGACAAATGTATTTATCTTTTAAGCGCATTACGTAAAGATTTTTGTGTTTTATGCTGTAGAATTGAATACAAATTATTCATTTGTGAACACTGATTACTTGTTGACAGCTAATGTGATTTGTCTATTACCCTTTCCTTCTAGGCTCCTGTGAACTAAATTACAACCTTGAATTATATGTTTGAGTGACATATTTTGACACACCCTGTCCCAAAACGTAGGGTCCAAGAGGTGGCCATCATCCGGACGAGGTGACAAAGTCTTGACTCACACGTAACGACAAATGAACAAAGAAAACACAAACAACTGAACAAGTCAGGTCGAAGCCTAATAAATACACCACAACAATATATTAGAGCGTCTAACAGCGGAAGGGAAAAATTAAACAAGAGTACTGCCCGAAGGCGGAATAAATACAACCAAACAACGTACACAAGTCTAGTGGATAACAAACAACAAAGAGATTCCTACTCTTTGTGGAACAGAACAGAGCTATCCTGAATCTTGCCGCTCGTCACGGTGGTGCTCAATAGTATTAGGTCCTGAGGGGGGTGCAAAAACAAAGATGGACAGGAAAAACAAATGTCAGTGTAAAACACAGTTTAAACATTTATCAATGATAACCCCCATAGTTAAAAGCAGTAGCATAATTGTACCCAAAAAAAAAAAAAGCAATAGTATAAGACTATACTACAAACATAGCCAAAAATAGTAATACAGTTAGTCGGTCACATGAAACAAACCACAATATATCAGAAAGCTACGACCGTGATCTATTTGGACGAGTGACTTACCGCCCGACCGATAAGTGTCACTAACTATACTAACAACAATATACTTATATTCTAGCAAACCCGTCCACTCACAGAAAGGTCGGGCGATCGTCGTCGTCCTCCTCTGTAGGCGCAGCTCAGTTACGCTGATTCGTGGAACCTGATCACCTATAAGTCTCAACAATTAACGATTAAATGCTGAACCGAAACGTTAATCGTAAAAACCCTAATTTTCCTTGTTTGCTCATAGGTGTTCAACCGTATCTCGGATGTCGAAACGGAGCTCGACATTGGATCCGGAACATCGAAACGCTTCGAAAAAGTGGTCAGTCAAACTTGGTCAACGTCAGTCAATGCTGGTCAACCTTAACTTTGACCAGTCAACGATTAGTCAACGTTGACTAACGGTAGGTCATCGTTGACGGAATATTCCGTTTGCCTAACCAGCAACGTCAGCGCCACCGCGTAGACATCACCGTCACTAGCATCGCCGTTCCTGCTATAAAACTCATCGGAATCTGAAAAAATTTTCAGAATCTGGCGAGTTCATCTGCGCTGCTGCGGTGCCGTCGCCGAAATCTTCCCAGATTCCAGCGAGTTTTTCCAATTTTCTGGCGAGCCCCAAAACCTTCATTTCTCAACTGTTTTCAATGAATTTTATGTCAAAATCTATCTACTCAACCCAATGAATGCAATGGAACCAAAATCAGGACTCACTGTAGTCTGTATTGGACTGAAAAATGATCAGAAAACTCTGGTTTCCGTTTGGCTTCGCCGTCGTCGATCCGCACCAATTCTGAGGTCGATTCTTGGTGTTTTCGATGAGTCAACGACGATGAGAGGAGGCTGGCGTTTGGCCATGGGTTCGGTTTCCCTTTTGGGAAACCAGATTGAAAACCGGGTGTAACAACCTAAAGAGGAAAGCCCCCAATTATTGATCAGTTTAGTCTTTGACCAATCACAAGCCGCCACGTGGCAAACTCCCACTACTCTTCAATTTCGTTTTTCGACCGTAACACGTTTGTTACAACTCGGTATCTGATTCCGTCTGCGCAGACGCGTTCATATCGATGAGCTCTGCGCATGGAGTACAATATTGGTTTGCCACATTTCGAACTATTTAAAAATCAACGGTTGACCAATTAGGGGCATTTTGGTCATTTCACAATTTTTGGGGAAAAAAACGATATGGGTCGTAACATATTTTGTATGGATAGTATACTTATAATGTATGGATAGTATGTTACTACACTTTGATATTTAAATGTGACTGATATTAGTACAGACATACTATTTTGTATCTACATTTCGTACCCAAATAGTCTGTAGTGCAGGGAAGAATTGTTGCATACCGATATTGGGAGCATCAGACTTGGCTCTTGGAAACAACTTCTACAGTTGTACTTTCAGTTGAAAATGTTGTCCACTTCACCCAGCTGTTATTCATAAGATTATTGAAACATTAATCTAATGAGAGCTTTAAGTTGAGGGTTTAATATTTGGGACTAATTTTAGGACCTATTCAAATATCAGTCATATGAAGTTTCGTGATTTACTCCAAGAAAATTAAATCCGAAGTTCCCTTATATAAGAAGCAAGTTCATTGTCCTCTTTTTCATTTGTTTTTCTCTCCTTTCTTTTTTATTTTTCCCGTCTTTTGATATTAAATTATTTTGTCTTGAGTAGAAAGTTTGGTATAGCTCTTCTGTAGGAATTTGGTAGCAGACTCATGCTTGGTTATGAAGCTTATAAACACTTCTAGCAAACCAAAAAGAATTTGATTTGATGTACTTAAAATCCAAACTCTTCTGTAGGTTTGAAATGGATTGTAATGGTCTCAACAAACAAATTAAGTTCATAATGTCCTCAAAATGTTCATCACAGGCTGGTTGGAGTTCAATTTGAGAGTTGGAGTTCAATTTGAGAGATACCCATCTCGTAGTTGAGGCTTTTCTTTCCCTTCTCTGCACCCAAACTGTGAGCTTTTTTCTCATCGATTTGGAAGGGAAAGAAAGGCCCAATTCTTTGAGGTGTGCCTAGTTTTCTTGTATTTCGGCTTCAACTGTTGTGTTTGTAACTTCGAATTGGGAATATGAGCGCAGTTTCGGGCCAGGTGTAGACAGCCCGACGTGTGTTGTTGTTACTTGCATTGCATTGCATTGTAAATGGGTGTGTTTTACTTGTTTCTAAGCTAATTTCAGTGGACTGAAGTTGAGCTTTGACAATGTTCCATTTCTTGAGTCTTTGCTCTTTATTTCCATCACTTTTCATGAAATACTCCTATCTTTTGTTCCATTTCTCTCATAGTGCAGGTTTGTCCCCATGCACTGAATTTAATCATTGACCATCCTAGTCTTCTGGATATTCCATTAAGTTATTGTTTCATTAGTTACGCATGCCACAAAAATTTCAAGATAACTTTTTACAATTATGGCTAAATTAAGGTAGATTATGCTTTATAACATCAAACAAATCACTTCCCTAGTTAGTTAAGCATTCTTTTTCATTTTATTCCATTCCATTCGATTTTTGCTGGTTTAATATCAAGATTGAGACTTTTTCGTTACAAATTGACAGGAAGAAGGGCCAAACGATCAGAAAATTGGGAAGTTACGCAGCTAAAAATCCTATGCGAATACCAAATTGGTATGAATGTTACAGTATTTTAGAGGAGCCAAATCTCACAACCTATTCTAAAATCAATTTGACAAATACCATCTACTGATGAATGTTACACATTCTTTCTGTTTTGACAAAAGTTGCAAATGGGGTGAGCAGATTACAACTTTTCTTGAGCAAAGGTGTTACAAAGAAGTAAGGAACAAAAATTTGAGCCGCAAAAATTGTCATGTGCATTTACAAGAATTTGCTGATTTCTTGTAAGGAGCAAATGTGAGCATATGCTTATCTTATCTTTTGTGCTATTACAGTTTTAGCTACACACACACACACACACCCCATCTCCTTAAACAAGATCTCATGCTTTTCAAATTCGTTTAAAGGGCTTAGGTTTTGACTGTAAGGTTCAAGTTTAAGAACTCCGCAGGATTCTGCAGTAAATGTTTTTTTTGTTTGTTTGTTTGTATATATACTATGTACATTGAAATCTTCTCTTTCCAAATTATGAATCTAGACCATTGAGGTGAATCACATATCTGTGGTCCTGTCCACATTAGTGCAACATGATATACCAGAACTCTAGAAATCTGGCAAGAAATAAACTTTATGTGTAGGTTTGTGTGTGTGGAATGTGGTTATCAAGTTACACAGTTGATTTATTTTGAGTGATATTTTCCTAGGCCTCTCTTTGCAAGTAGGTTACTCAGCATTATGCATACGCTGCTGGATCAAACACGGCAAGATGAAATGCAAATTATAGGATGCCAGACTCTTTTTAACTTTGTAAATAATCAGGTTGGTGCCCAACTGGTTAGCTATTGGAATTATAGGCCTGCTGCCCAAGTGAAACGCCATTGGCCTTTTTACCCCTGTCTTTCTTACAGTTTCCTTCACTTGCATAGTGGTTGGACGTTTTAACCCTTGTCTTTTCTTAATTTCTTTTTTTCCCGCTGGGCAGTTGGTCCTCCGACGAATTTGGTTCGCTTCTGCTGTAGGGAAACTGGTTAGCTTTTGGCAGTGTAGGTTGAAAGGAAGGATTAAAATTTCAGTTTCGATGGAAATTTCGATAGCCAAAATTATGGAAATTTCGAAAATGATATGTGTTTATGGCCTCCGGGTGTTGCGGCGAACTTCATAAATATCTAGGGGGAGACAAGCGTTATGCATAAAATTGCGGGTGAATTTGCGGGTTAGGTTCTTCAATTTTTACAGTGGTTTCCTTTTTTTGATTTCACTTTCTTACCCACGTCTTTCTTACTTGTGTTTTGCAGATCGTTGTTCGTTGTGTAGTTTCTATTTTCTTCGCATTCAAGCCCTGCTGCTTTCATTCTTCTATTGCTGGGTAAATTTTGCTCCAGAAAATTGGTGCTTTTCGTTATGTCAGATTCTTAATCAATTGTTGTTGGTGTTTGTATTCAAGCACCTGTTAAACCTCTGTATTTGTTCGTACTGCATATTTTAGATTAGATTGATTACAGAAATCCTTATAATTAGGTAAGTTCACAATATCTGTTCGTTGGTTTTTTGACTCCTCTGCTGCTCTGTAAGTTTCCTTCCATAAAATTGTTGTTCTGCATGATGGCAGATTTGTTTTCACTTCGTTGTTTACTCTATACTCAATGAATTTTTGGTAGTATTCGTATTCAATTTGCTGCCCCAACTGTCCTTTTTTCTGTATTTTAGATTTCATTGGTTTAAAGGGTTAAACATGTATCTAATGGGTCATTTAGTTTTTCGTATGGTTGCTGTTGTCAAGTACTTGGTCAAGTTTCAGGCCACTGTATTAGTCCCTATTTTGAATTTCATTGTTTGAAGAAGTTGAACATATATCTAATAAGAATTTTCCATCGTGATTTCAATTCTGATTTGTTTTCTGTTGTGCATCAATTGTTAAAATCTTTACTCTATGAATCTTTAAATCTTTATTCTATGAATGTTTTTATCCTCTACTGCATCTCCAATACATTTTTGCACCAATAACTCATTTATTAGAAGTTGAACATGTCTGTAATCAGAAGTTCCCATTGTCGTATTAATTGTCATATACTTCGTGCTGTCTGTTAATTGTTTAAATGGTAGAACAGTGTATGACTCCGTATTTTGGATTTTGTTGGTTTAGGAAGCTTAACATATATATCTAATCAAAGTTTGCATTGTCACTTGCATTATCATATGCTTCCTGGTGTTGATTAATTGTTCAAATCTTTACTCTTATCAAATTTTTATCCAATAGTGCATTGACAATACATTGTTGTTTACCTCAAACAATACCTGCCTGATTAAAGTTACTTCAACATATATATTAAACATTGATATCTAATTTTTATATATGTTTAGTTTGGTTAATATAGGATTAAGTCTATATTAGTATTTTTACTGAACCTAATAAGCATGCCTTTCTGTGACGTTTTGCAGCTGCTGTTTCAGTGTTTTGCACAAGTAAATTTTACATGCTGGTCCACGTTTTGTTAACCACGAGGTGAGTTCGTTTAATTAAATTAATTTTTACTAAGCTTTTCCAGTCCCAACCAATATAACTATGTTATTAAGTAAGGATTTGGATTTCTGATTTGTGAATGTTTCTATTCAATCACATGTAAAAGTTGTTCTTAGGTCGATTATATCAGATTTAAGCTTAAATGCTCTTAGTTAACCATCGCTGCTTTCGTCATCTGTATGCTGGAGGTCGTTATTCTGAGTTAAGCTTAAATGCTGTTACTTGCATTAGTGTTGCTGTCATCTGTATTTTACACCAGCTCCCTCTAAATTGATCATGGCCACTTTATACATTACTATATTAGTTTGTATTTGCATTAACTACAATAGAGTCACAATCATGTTGCTTTTTGCATTAGGCGACTAACCTTCATCTTTGACTTGATTAAATTTATATCTGCTGCTTTAACAAGACTCCATTTAAACTCAGTTTGGTGCATAACTTATATAAAAAGTGGTGCAAAAATTCATGTGCAGCAATCTACTAACTTATAAAATCACCTTCCATTACGGTTGCTGGATTTCATTAGTTCATACAACCCATTCATTGAAACTAAGTTAAATTAGATTCCCTCCCCCAGCTTCATTTTCCCTTCTTTCCCTGTTCTAGCCAGTCGTTTTTATTTGTTACTACCAAATTCGTTAAATGAGTGGTAATTACTTTTACCTGAATAAATTTGCTTGGCAGTTTTCTTCATAATATTAACCATTATATTTAAGAAACAGTTTTCCATTGGCATTTCTTACTGTTGTCTTTTAAGCATATATCCAGTGTTTTATTAATTAGGCTATAGTAAGTTAGGTTTTACTTGATGATACTATATATACTGCTGAAGTATCATTTGCAGAACAAAGGTGAAACCTGACTGCTATTTGTTCTGATTTTAAACTATATATATGCCAGCAAACCAACTCTTTACTTCTTAGCTTTAATCAACTTATTATATACATGAACACAGAATACTATATATCTATGATGTTTTATCAGTCATAATTTGTTTTCGTGCTTAGTCTGCTTTATCTATGTTCGAAAGCTGTTATGGCCGAGTAAAAATCAAATTTTCAAGAGTTTTATGTTGTCATATTCTGTAGGTTTCAATTTCATCTCTCCTTCTATTTGCAGGTGCTGTGTAGCTGCCTATTCTACTGCTTCCTGCTTATTTGCATTGCTTCTAGAACAGCAGGTTAGAAATCTACTGTCCTTTTTAAATTAAGCTGCACAATATCTATTGCCCTTTTCAAACAAAGATGAATAATGGTTGTAATATTGTTGGTGCAAATCTGTTTTGTTTGCTTAGTATATATCTCTTATAACTAATTGCTTTCCATGTATTCTATTGTTTGATCACAACTTTTTGTTGTAATTGTAGTAGTTTTTATCCATATATCATTATAAGAAGGAAGCGATGGGGTCTGTTTTTTCACCTCGGTCATTTTGATCTAGGGTTTTATGAGCTTCTCTGCAGCCTCTAGAAGATTCTATTTGGTTTTAGGCATATGGGTATTCATTTCTAACTTCCAAGTTGGAATTTTTATTTGGATTCAAGTGAGGGGATAGTGTTAAAGTAGCCTTTGTTTGGGATTTTGAATTTCAATTGAATGGCTTTGCTGGTTCTGCCATGCAAGAGTTCAGCTTTTCTTACTCATACCCTCTTTTCATTTCTGGATAGTGATTTGTTGTGTGTGTGTGTGTGTGAGTGTGAATACTGAATTGCGTTTGGTTTCAAATTTGTTTCTGAAACAAGCAATGTTCTATCAAGTTTGTAATGTAGATTCAGGGGATTGCAGTCTTGCATATTGCTTAACCGTCTCCTTTTTTGATGAATTCTAGGTGCTCTTTTTTGCTTGGGATCCAACTCCATTCAAAAGAGTCGATTGGATTGAAACAGATTGAACGTTTCCACAATTTCGTGGAATTGAATTGGAGGTTTCCACATTCATGACAGATTTTTCTCTCTAAATTTGCTACATGTTGATCTTTTAATTTCTATTTTTGTTCAATTGCAGTTTCTGATTTTTCGTCAACAAATTATTCGAGGTAGCTTCAAATCTGAAAGATGATAGCATTGAATATGTATAGCATGTTGTTCGATTGGTGGAATGGGTTTGATTGATTCTGTTTTTTATCTTCCTAATTTTTTTCCAGTATATAGTGGTAGATTTTGTGAGGAGAACAACTCGATTAGAGATTGGTTACGAAATGCACTTATTGTGTCCTCCAAACTATACATCAGTCAGGTATTTCCTGGTTTTCAGATTCGATTGAAGAAGTTGTTTAATTTTCTTTTCCGTAAGAAGTATTTGGTTATCTTCAATGTTCTTCCATTGTATGTTTGTATTAGTCGTTATTCCTGTCAGATACTCGGAACCAAATCATAATGCTTACTCCTATTTCCTTTTTCTTGATATGTGAAAGTTTCAGGTTTCTCTGTCATTATGCAGGACAAAATCCAAAGAAGATTTTTCAAAGTTCAGTGTGTCAATTGAAACATTATTTTTCTGGGAGATAACACTTTTGAGGGGAAAGGTTAATTTTCTGCTTCATCAATACTTTATTTTTGGGTTTTGTTTTCTAATTTTGATTAGAAAAGCAAATATTCATTTTTTTGTTTGGTCTCTCCAGCAAATTGGCTGAGAGTGGATCAATTTATACATTAGTATATGGTTTCGTGTGGATTGTTCAATTACAACATAGAAAAGGAGGCATGATCCCTGTACCTTCATCACATTTATTCTTTATTTGGTTCCTTCTAATAAGCTTACTTCTTTTCATTCCTGATTTAGAAGTGTTTGCAGCGGTCAAGTTTTTAGGATGCCATTGCTCTGTTGTATTGATAAATTTCCCTTGGTGATTGAAACCTTTTCAACAAAACCCTCAACTTTGAGCCATAGTGGAGTCTGAAATCCAACACACTTCAACCTTCCTCTGGGTGTATCTGATTTTGTAACCCACTTTTAACTTCACCTCTTTCTTTTTCATTCTTTTTTGGCGAAATTGAGCTGTGTCAAGTTTTTATTTGATTCCCCAGCAGGGGGAAAAATTAATGAGAAAGTTAAATGCTTTTTGTCCTTTGTGCTGGATTAGAAAGAACTGATATCATGAAATCTGTTAAATTTTATATATAATTACAATTTAAGCTTGGAGCTTACGAAAGTTGCACACCAATTTCTTGATAGAGGTTACCAATGAACAGCCAAGAGAGGCCAAATATTGAGTAAATTTATATTTAGGGTGATTAATTTTGATGATCAAGAAGCAGGGGTGTCTTCCTTATGAGAGAGAATTAGATAGGTTTCCTCTCCTTGCACTTCACTATCTAGACATTTTAAGGATGTTCATTTCAGTTTGATCTTTTTGGCTTGGTCTGATTTTTCAAGATTTAAGGGTTCTGTTAGTTTTTGGCCTCCCTTACTTTTATTTTGAGGGTGGATCACTTATCATCTGTTTGTTCGTTTCTTGATTTGTTACGATCCATATGGATTGTAACAATAGAGATTATTTTCTAAATAAGCTACTGATAATGGCAGTAGATTTTTAGCATTTTGAACACAAACCCTTTTGATGCCTCATAAACTATTTAAGGTCTAATAGGTTGTCTAATAATCTGTATGCGGGTATAAATTTCGTCACCTATTTATAAATTTCGTTCTTATTTCCTCTTCTTCGTTTCCTCTTCTTATTTCGTCACCTATTTATAAATTTTGTTCTTATTTCCTCTTCGTTGTTTCCTCTTCTTATTTCATCACCTATTTATAAATTTTGTTCTTATTTCGTCACATGCTCCTTCCTACTGTGACAAAAACTTACATTCTGACTAAGGTATGCTATGTGTTATCTCCACAGGTTTAATTTAAAGTGGACACCAATCTCAACAGCTCCTTGGTATTTAAAGTGTATTTGCTCTATTCTTTCTATGTCACTTTATTTCTAGGGTTGATATATTATTCAGTTCAAGATTGAACTTTTATAGCATTGTTTTCATTTTTAGCAATGGTGGTTTCTTCTAAAACGATGCTTAATAAAACTTCTTCCATCAATATCAGTTGGTGTGTTGTATTTTTGTTTGCCTCATCATGTCTTACTTGCCTATTTTCTTTTAACGATGCTCGATGTTATTGGTACGGTAATGAAATTACTTTCTTTAGGGATGTTGCATGGTACTGAGCCATGTGGTAGAATGCTTCTGATGATGACTTGTTTTTTTTGTATTCAATAACACTATTGGCACAAAATAGTTTATTCTACACATGTTCTATACGTTTTGTAACCCGCAGCAACTCGCGGGCACCATTGCTAGTGTTTAATGAATGTGAAACTTGAGATGATGCTATAATAGTGATTTTTATGCTTGTTTGTTTCTCCCTTTTCCCTTGCAAATTTTTTCCCTATACCATTGGTATATTTCTGTGTATTTTAACTACCGTTTGCCTGGTGGAGCTGTTAAGAGCTCTATGGTGTAATGATATCTTTCTTGTGAAATTTATCCTCACATTATTTCCCCAACTCTGTAATCTATATCTACTGCCAAACTGAGTTTTCTAAATTATCTTTGTAGGTTTGATTTATGGGCGAGAACTTAAGTACATCCAGAGTTTCTAAAATCTTGTTCTGAACGTGGAAGTAATCTTCAAGCACCTAGAGTGAATGCTATGTTAAATCCTCATGACAATCCAAGAATTGATGGGTGCATGAAGTGCAAAAAAATGAGGATCATGTTTCTCCTTTACTCAATCAGGGTTCCTTCATGGAGCACCATTCTGGATGAAAAAGGGGAACTAAATGTGGCAGTGTATATCTCTGTTAATAAAATATTTTGTCTATAGATTAAAGTGTTTTCGAATATTTCATTGGATATCAGTTATTTATATTTCGTTTTGTATACTTTAGGGAAGATGACAAGAACCCCTGCTTTTTGGTCGAGGGTTTGCCTGTAGAACATGGTCAAGCTAGCCAAGGAAGCTACAACAATAAGGCCTGTCCTGGAATCTTTATTCCGATACTTCGATAGTGGGAACTTATGGTCTCCTCAACATGGTCTTGCCTTGCCAGTATTGAATGACAGACAACTTTTAATGGATGACTCTGGTATTTTATTTTAACATTTGTATACATCATCGGAGGTCATATAAGCTCTTTCAACCTAATGGTTGTGTTGTCTAGCCTTCCATTAATAGACTTATCCTGCCTTTTTATGCTTTGTTGCTGAGGTAAACATATCCTTAAACAACCCAACATGCAGCTCGACATATTGGAGGTTACTACCTCCCTCTCTCAACATGCCAATGAGCCCTCTGTGGCAATTATTGGTGCAGTAAGTGATGCCATGAGACATCTTAGGAAGAGCGTACACTGCTTGCTTGATGATGCCAATCTTGGAACAGATGTAATACAGAAGCTTTAAAGAAGCAGTGGATAAAGGTATTTTTGACACCTTACGAGTTGAATCCAGGTGATTGAAAAGGTATCTTAGCATTCTGGGAATTAAGTTGTTTCCGTGGAACATCATGTGAAGGATTGGATCATGTGTTTATATTACAGATATGGTTGGCAATGCTAAATACGTAAAAAAGTTTAATCCATAGCAACTTTCATTCTGCATGCAATGCAGTGTGATTTAAAAGCCATATATGTATATATATAGTGGGACTAAAGGAAAGACAGGGGTAGATGATCTTGGGGTCCTTTTTGAGGCCATCATCGTATCATGAGATGCATACCTGGGCTAGACCCTGCTGGTCACAAAGAGAGTTCTTTGCAAACGCTTGCTATAGGAAGATTGGCAAATGCCATGTAGAGAGAATGAGGAAATGACAAAACAAGAAAGCAGTCATATGTAATCCGTTACAAACATTCCAAATGAAAACCAAAAGATATATAAGGCAATGTACTTCAAACTTCTCAGATAGACGTACAACTGATGACACCTAGACAGATGACATTATGAGTCTCCAAGAGAACAACCAAAAGGCACTGAAAAATTGCAAATACATTATGCTAAAAGACCACAGTACTCGATCTTTAATTGTAATCCTAGCCAGTGTCACTCTCAAGACCTCTTTCCTTTTCCCTTCTCACCGTACTCCGCGTCCACAACCTTCTGAAACATCTCTCTCTTTTGATTAATCCGACTCGGAGTATGATGCTTGCACTCCATAGTACGGTGGTCACTGCAAGAACCACAATAACCACAATACCTAGGAATAGCATATCCTTGCCAATCCACATCACGTTCACCTACTTCATCATCCCTAAGACAAGTTTGTGCACGTTCCTCCGGATCAGTACTATTGTGCTGACTTTCAGGCTGATCACATGCTGTGCAAGCTATATAATAGCCCTTGCCAATCTCTGCGCCCACCGGGACGTACAAATTGTACGGGCATTGCCAGGCTGCGTGGCCAGGATTTTTTTGCAGGCAAAGGCGACATTGTTAGACGTATTCTTCATCTTCGAGTTGGAGGTGAGACATTGAATCTCCAACAGCCTCTTGTGCATCTTTCTCTTTTCCAAGTTCTTGAAATTTCCAATATTGGAGTACGAAAAACAAAAGCACAATCAGTAAGACAGACATGATAGGAAAAACATAAAAAGAGCCACTAACGACGACTCGTACGGCCCACTGAACAATATTTCCCATAGTATGTAAGGTAATTCTAGCAAACATGAAAGCAACAAGAAAATCTTCCTGAAAGCATACCGTTTTCCGCAGGCACTTTCTGTAGGAGCTCCGTCACGCGCCCCTCGCCGGATAGTGATCCCACCACGTCAGACTTTGATTTGGATTTGGATTTGGATTTGAATTTGCATTTGGATTTGGGTATGGATTTGGATTTCAACATGGTTTTTTTCCCAGTGAGATGTAGGCTTGGCGTAGGTTAGTGGGTGAATTGTGATTTCTACGTGAGACAAACCTAATTTTGTAACGAAGTTCAGGACATGTTTACATGTGTAAGCTCAATATATATAGGAATCGGTGAAGGATTCCTAATTTGATATGGAATTGGAAATTGATTCACACCTTCCCTCTTGCTTATTAAGTTCCTTAACTATTTATTTATTTATTTTTTTTTATCCAAGGAAAACGCTTTACTTAATAATCAAGGATGGCAACTTGCCAAACCAAGGAGTACAAGGGTTACAATACATTGGAAAAGCAATCATAGGGGCCTCGATAAAAAACCTCAAGCGTGAGGAAAAAGAGAGCCCAATACTCCTAAAAAGACAATCAAAAGCAATCAAGAAAACATCAGTAGAAAGAAACATATCGCATAGTCTGAAGCCCGCCTCCCTTCCCTACGGCATAGCCATCAGGAAGGGAAGACAGGAACCTAGTCGACCTCCTTACGGTCTAACCATCAGAGGGAATTAGGCCCAGACTACGCTCCATGCCTAGAACTACTATGCACGCCACTCATCGCTGAGAGCCTCTGTAAGCCACGGAGGACCATTTCCAGCCCAAAAACCAGCGGACAAAGTAAGGCTCGCCTGTCTTGCTAACATATGTGCCACATTGTTTGTTCCTCTTTGTTGTTGTATGATCATATTAACTCCAAGAGACTTGCACAAACCCTTAATTTCCAAAAGCAGTGCGGCATGTGGATGCCATTCAGACCACCTCATATTAACACTTTGCTGCACTTCAATGCTGTCCGTCACCACTTCGGTAGGATAAGTCCCATTAGCAAGGCAATAATAAAGCCCCAAACGGAGACTTTTGAGTTCACTCAAAAGTGGGGAACAATAGGATAAGCCAGGTTCCATTGCTGCCCATATTAAAAGTCCCTCATCATCACGGAGCACTGCCCCTAGTCCATGCTTTTTCCTTTCATAATCTGCAGCTCCGTCCACATTAAGCTTTAAACCGCCCCTTCTCGGAGCCTGCCAAACTGCCGACAGACTATTTGGCTTTGGATTTTGTTGTCGCACCACAGAATCATACTCTTCTCTAATCTCCATTGCTTTCTTAAGTAACTCTTCTGGCTTTAAGACCATCTCCCCATGTAGAGCTTTGTTTCTTTCATGCCAAAGTAGCCAACTGAAGTAAGCAAACATGCTTAGCTTTCCCTTCCCTCCATTATTCTGAATGTGCCGACCATCAAAAGTCGTCCAAGCCACCTCCATATAGCATTCAAATTCCGTCAACCTCCAGAATGCCTTACTTTTCTTACAATCCCACAACGCATGCATTGTGTTCTCAGATTTTTTGTGGCACCGATGACATAAAGGCATAATATCCATCTTTCTAGCAAGTAAATTCATCTTGGTTGGGATGCAATTTTGGGTAGCTTTCCATAAAAAATGTCTGACCTTTGGTGGGACATTGCAGTTCCAAATCTTACTCCAGAAACCTTTGGTTGCTTCAGTAGAGGAAGAGCTTCCATGATTGTGCATCCTCTCATCCAGAGTTAACGCTACACGATAACCCGTCTTGACCGAGTAGCGCCCTTTTTTATCATAAAACCAGATTTCCTTGTCCTTTTGCCTCAAATCTGGTGCTGAATGTTGAATGGCTTTAATCTCATCCTCACTGAAAAACTCCATTAATTTCGTAACATCCCATTCCCCATAATCCGTAAGAATGTGGCAAACTTTTAAATTAGGCGGGATTGTCTCTGCCTTTTGTGGTCTGTAGGCTAGTGAGAGCGGTATCCCCCAATCTCCGACAATATTGGTTTCTTTTCCATCTCCAATTCTCTTAATTAAACCCTTCTTGAGCAGACTTCGTCCCCAAGTGATTGACTGCCACATGTACGACCCCTTTTTTGTATTTGTTGCATATAGGAACTCAGAAGATGGGAAGTACTTAGCTTTCAAGACTTTAGAGATAAGCAAGTGTGGCTCCGAATGAATTCTCCAAGCAAGCTTTGCGATCATCGCTTGGTTAAAGCATTGGAAATCTCTAAGCCCAGACCGCCATCGTCCCTGTGCCTACACATGAAGCTCCACTTCTTCCAAGCAATACCCCTCTTTCCCATATTACTCCACCAATATCTCGAGACCAATTTCGTAAGCATTTTACATATAGAGATCGGCAACCAAAAGACTCCCATACTGTAAGACGGAATAGCTTGTGCAACTGCTTTCACCAAAATCTCTTTGCCCGCTGTGGATAGAAGCTTGCCATTCCAGGATTGGAGAAGCGCACCCATCCTTTCTCGAAGATTTCGAAACAATTCCTTCTTACTTCTCCCAGTGCTAGTGGGCAATCCTAGATACCTTTCATGACAAGGAACAACTTGTATTCCTAGTTCCGTTGCAATTTGAGATTTTATTTCATCCGCAGTATGAGGACTAAAAGAAACTGCTGATTTGTTTAAATTTATCCGCTGACCCGATACTCTTTCGTATTCTTGAAAGATGAGACGCAACTGCTCACAATCCTTTGTCGTTGCATCACAGAAAATCATGGCATCATCAGCAAAGAATAAGTGAGAGAGAGATGGAGCTCCCCTCGCTGCTTTCGCTCCATGGATGCGCCTATCAACCTCTGCCTTTGAAAGTAAAGCGCTAAGGCCTTCTGCACAGAGGAGGAAAAGATAAGGAGATAATGGGTCGCCTTGTCGTAGCCCTCGAGTGGGAATGATCTGTCCGACAGTTTGTCCCCTGCATGACACTGAGTATCTCACTGTAGATATGCAATTCTTTAGCAACAAAACTACCCTCTCATGAAGACCCAGCTTTCTCATAATTTGCTCCAAGAAGCCCCATTCCACTCTATCATAGGCCTTAGACATGTCAAGCTTCAAAATCATCTTCTTTCTGTTTGTCTTGCCATGCTGATTTATAGTGTGAATCGTCTCAAAAGCTGCCATTACATTATCATATATATTTCTTCCTGGGACGAAAGCACTTTGGTTCTCAGAAATCACCAAAGGAAGCACAAGTTTGAGCCTGTTAGCTATTGTCTTCGATACCAACTTGTAAAGGACATTACACAAGCTTATGGGTCGGTAATCAGAAACTTCACAAGCCTGCTCCTTCTTTGGGATAAGGGTAATTAAGGTAGAATTAATGCACTGGACACTTTCACCTCCATTTAGAATCTTTAGGCATGTATTGACCACATCATTTCCCACGATCTTCCAATAGCGTTGATAGAACATCGCCGGTAATCCATCCGGTCCAGGTGACTTAGTTGGATACATCTGCTTAAGAGATTCCTCAATTTCCTCTCTCCCATAAGGTTTGGTTAAGAATTCATTCTGATCATTAGTCACACAAGGTTGTACTGCCTCTAAAATCTCTTCCGAGCAAACATCGCCTTCCGAAGAAAATAAGTTCTGAAAATAAGAGCAGAAAGCTTCCCCAATCGTGTCTGTTTCATTGCACCATATCCCGTTCTGATTGCGGACCCCTTCAATCCGCTTCCTTCTGCCTCTATCCTTTGCAGCTTGATGGAAAAATCTTGTATTGCGATCACCATCACGAAGCCAATTCGCCCTAGACTTTTGTTTCCACAAAATCTCCTCTTCTGCCAAAATATTTTCGTGTTCCAGGGCCAAAGTCTGTCTCAAATTTCGATTATCCTCAGTCTCCCCATCCATCAAGACCGATTCAATTTTGTTTTGTACAGCTCTAGCCCGCTTTGGGATATGTCCTACCACCTCTTGATTCCATCTTGAGAGCTTCTCTGTGCATTCCGTTATTCGTCCCACAATAGTGCCATTTTGTTGCTGCCAAGTTCTTCGTATAATCTCTTCACAATCATCCCTTCGGGTCCAGACCTCCTCAAAGTGAAAGCGAGACATCAATCTGGGCATCTTTCCCCGATCGTAAATAGGACGATCAGTGTAAAGCATAACAGGGAGGTGATCCGACTCCCAACGGAGAACATTATGGGCCCTAATATGGGGGTGCTTCGCCTTTGTTGATTGATTAACCAGCGCACGATCCAATCGGGCTCTAACATTTGCTTGCCCCAGACGTCTGTTGTTCCAAGTGAAGGAATATCCCGTGGTTTTAATTCCTTGAAGAGCTTCAGAGAATTTTTGTACCTGATGAATAGGCCGGCAATTGATTCCTTCTTGTTCTGCATCCTCCAAAATCTCGTTGAAGTCCCCTATCACCACCCAGCTTTCATAAATATTACTCGTTGATAGTCTCTCCAATAGCTCCCAAGATTGGGTTCGAAGATGGGCTTTGGGATGCCCATAAAACCCAGTTACCCTCCCTTGATAGGGATCATTCCCGGCACTTACGCGAGCATCAATATGACCCTTAGACGACGATAGTACATTCACATTCCAACCTTCTTTCCACAATAAGCTCAATCCTCCCCCTTTTCTAACACTATCCACGGCCCAAAATCCCTCAAAACCAACTTTCCTGCAAACTGCCTCCATTTGTTCAGCCCGCATTCTAGTTTCACAAAGGAAGATTAAATCCGGATTTTTAACCTTGATTAGAGCCACTAAGGCTCGGAACGTGCGTTTATTACCTAACCCACGCACGTTCCAGCTGAGGACGATCATTGCTCGTGATAGGCCTTTCCAACTAGGCCTATCACGGAGGTTCCAAAGTTCTTTATTGAAGCTGTAGTAAAAAGTGGCGGTTTGTTTCCGGGGTATGGCCTCGTAATACCACCACTCATAGACGAGGCCAATTTTTTTGGGTGCTTAATCGTCATAGAGCCCATTGGATCAGATACTAAAATTGACTTTACTTGGGGTTTTGCCGGCCCATCACGAGTACATGGTAAATATAGAGACACATATAGTGGTGTAGGCACCTGTAGACTAACTTGGCGGCCATAAAAAATAAAGGTGTACCTGCCAATGTGAAAAGGACTCACCTTTATCAGATCTCTAGTTTGGGGCAAATGTCCAACATCAGTTTGCTGGGTTGAAGGGAGCCAGCTGTACGGAGGGTCCAATTGGGCGACATCAATTGACCGTTGCACCCTAGGGAAGGTAACAAGCCCGTGAGCCACCATACCCAGTAAAGCTGACATGCTTTTGTCAGTCCAGTTGGTGCGGCAAGTGGGTGGGATGTGAGGATTTGGGTCGTTTGGAACACGCGCCAAATGCTGCCCCGTCTTTGCTGTTGTTCGCCGCTTATCAGGTTTAGCAGGAAGGGCTGGTTCAGCAGTTTTCTTAGGATCCTTGGCACTAGTCCACGGACAGTCAGTGTCATGGTTGCAGAGAGAGATGCTAGATGCCAATTTAATTTGGTTGGGAGTGATAGATGTTGGGTAAGAGGCGGGGGGGGAGGGTTCGTTTTTTCCTTTTCTTACGCGAACAGGGATAGGCACAAAGAATAAGCATAATTGTAGTTAGATTTTGAACAAGCAAAATTTGTGATTGGCTGCTTTGGTTTATGGAGTTGGTATTTTTGTCACTGTTTGGGTTAGAGGTGTGGATTAAGGCCAGATTGTTGGGGTTGTTGGGCTTCATTGGTGAAGGATAGGATAAATGATTGGACGAATCTAGGGAGGGGGACAGAGGCAAAAAACTGAGGTAGATGTATGGAATTAAGAAGAAAAAACAAAAGGGGGAGTCTTGTGTTGGTGGAGTGAAAAAACAGGTAAATTCAAGTGAGTGCTACCTGGGTCATGCCTGATGAATGGAAGGAGAAGTAAAAGGATTTGGGGTTAGATAGAAGAATAAAGATCGGGGACAGGGAAGTTGTGGAGAAAAAATAGCTTAGAAAAACCCACTATGGAGCTGGACTAGTCACCAAACCAGGTGAAGAAAATTCTCACAGAGGAGGAGAGCTCTCACAAACGGAGAGAGAATGTCAGTCTATCAATTTATCAAGTTAGTTCCTTAACTATTTTGGAGGGGAAGTGATTCCTGATTAATTGTGGGCCTACTTTGGCTTTCCTAGTCGTGATTCCCAAGCTAGTAAAGTAATTATAAGGACAATTTTTGGGCTGCTGCTGATAAGCAAGCAATTCATAGGCACGCGATCCATCTCGATTTCGATCAAATTTTCCTTTGATTCGATCTTGATCTTCAGTCCCTTTCCCAGATTTGAGTTTGGGCTCTCTTAATTTTTCCAATCCATCTCAACCGGTCCTAATTTTTGAGCCGGGTTCCTCATTTCCTATCCTCTCTCAATTCTTATGTCCAAACAAACGTTAACACCATGTTGGAATCCATATTACGACGTCGAATCCGGGCAAACAATTGTTAGCCGATAACTCTTGATCGAATTTTACATTCGCTTGATCCAATCACGTTGTAATCCAAAAATTTAGCCGCGATGCCTATTGAGGAGAATCGCGGGCTCAGACCCAGTACTCCAATTTTTCTTCGCCAATTCCTTACTTGATCTGTACTATCTCGCCTGATTCCTTCGACTATGCCATTGTCGCTGTGGTTGAACTGCTTTATCCACCGCAAGCACGTCATCGCCACCCTCAAAGATTGAAGCGCCTCTGACCATGCCTTGCACACCCGCGACGCTGACATTTGGTCATGGTTTCAAGATTGTCAGGCCGAATTCGTCCCTGTAGTTCGAATTTCATTTCTGTTTCTCTGACTCTTCAAGTGTTCAGGGCGAACGTGGAATTCAATGGGCATTTTTTATGTTGTCATATTTCCTTGTGTAGTTACCCATCGGGTATGGCTTAGCCTTCTTTGATCTTATTATTTGATTTGCTGGGTTTGTTTGTTTTGTTTTTTTTTTTTTTGGACAACGGGTTTGTTTGTTTTGTTTGTTTCTTATTCTTCTGGGCTTCTTTTTTTATCTGTGCTTGATTTTGGATATTGCTTTGGTGATTGATACATTTGGGTTTTGATTCTATATAACATTTGTGTGTGCAATGTTGGTTACTTGATTGAGGATAGAAACGTAGAATTTATTCTACAGGACATGTTCCATTGAATGCTTTCTTATTTAGCGTCTCAATTTCAAAAGTAATTATCCTCTGCTTCGGCACGATCTATCTATCCCCAGTGGAACAATGCTAGCCGGCAGGCAATGGGACGTATATCATTCAGGTCAAAAGAAGAAAGTATATGTGTATAGGTTGGTTGCTGCTAATTCTGCAAAGGGGGGAAGATCACACTTGCTTCCAAAAAGAACTAATTGCAAAGATGTGGTTTGAATTGAATGAGTACTGTGGTTCGCGGGATTTTGAAGTGGAGACCATTGATGGGACTGAGTGCGGTGATACCTTCCTCGAAAGTCCAGTGTTGAAGGAAGACATAAAGGTTCTGTCCAGAAGGTATATACTCTTGTCTATCTTATTGCTTGCTTTGAGTTCAAACATGTATATCCATGTGTTGGCATATTATATGTGTTTTCTTAATTACAGGTAGGTTCTACCAACATCATTGGGCTGATGCAGATATTGCTCAGTATTAGGCTTTAATTTCATAGATTTTCTGTCAGACTTGGGTTTCATTCAGTAGATTGAGCAGCTGCTGTTGATTAGAATCAGAGTTGACATGTACAGCATTTGAACTTTTGAAGTATGGCAACGATGCATGCACAGAATGAAGGAAAAGAGCAATCACAACTAAAAGCATATCACACAGACTGCATAGCTATATATATAGAGGAAAGTGAAAAGAAGGCTAACCTGATTGAGCAAAAGGGAGGCACAGAAGGAAGCAACGAACGCAGAAAGCAGGCTGAAAACACCTGTCAACAAATGCAGACAACAAATTTTAGCATACAAAACGAACAGAGCAAATACAAATAACTTAGCAGCGGTTGGAAAAAGTAGAGAACAACAATGGAGAAGTAAGCAGGCAAAAAAAGTAGCTAAGTACATAGAAAATAGGCATGGAAAACAAGCTGAGGAAATTAAAAACAAATACTAATAGAACATAACACCTATATGTCTTCACTAAAACTAATACCGGAGGTAAACATTGACGGAGAAAAAGAGCGAAAAGGGGACCTCCAATTGAAGCTGATAATAAACATATATAAGAACCTGCAACAAAAATCCACAACTGATGCATGTACTAAGAACCTACTCATGAAAAAACCAGCCATATTTTACAGGAAGAACCAATTTCACCAAAAGAAGAGCAAAGGTGGCACTTCAAGTCACACCAGTATCAGCAAATTCACAAACATCATTAAATAAATTTGTATTAAAAATTTGGAACACAACTTACAAAATGCAAACCTTTAACTTGTCGACTCCTTATTCAAACAACCCAGAACAATACTAAGCATATTAGAATGCAAATTAGAAATTGAACTTCTAACTAAATGTATAGCTAGCTTCTTAAAGAAATAAAAATATAGTAGCGTTACCAATAATAAAAGAAAGAATTACATTTTGATACTACTTCAAGAACAAAATACCCAAAAACACTACTACACTTTAAACATTACAATATAGTACTACTTTGACACGGAAAAGGTTTCTCTGTTCCAAAGTGGGTGAACCACTTTTGTTCCACTTTCATTTTTTCGATATCTTTGATGATTTATGTTATGATCCAAACCGTTCACTTTTTTTATTGTCTAGCAAAGATCATCCTTGCAAAAAATCATTCAAATCCGTAATCGTTCGGTTATCAAACAATGAAACATAGCCGAATCGACTTTATAAAACATAACCGAGTCTTTATATAACCTAAAAAATCACGGATTTGAATGATTTTTTGCAAGGATAATCTTTGCTAGACAATAAAAAAAGTGAACGGTTTGGATTATAACATAAATCGTCGAAGATGTCGAAAAAATGAAAGTGGAATAAAAGTGGTTCACCCACTTTGGAACAGAGAAACCTCTTCCCTTTGACACATGGTGATTTTTTATTGGCTTGTATATTGTTAATAGTAATTTTCTATCCACACGCTCAAATACTGCACAACGCCATAAACGTAACAAAAATTTTTCGCACGGATTCGTCTTTTTCATTTTTGTTAACCCCCACAAACTTCAGAACACTCTTTTACCCATAACTTTTTCATCCGGACTACGTTTGACACGAAATCAATTGGGTTTGATTCGTCTTGTCGCCCTCTTTCCATAGACACCAAGATTGTAACCTCATACCCACTGTCGTGAGATCGGAACCGCAACATCTTCACTTTTTCCGGTGAGATTCTCTGATTCCGGCGACAAATGGCATGAACCACCACCCAAAACCTCATCCTCTCATCATTCTAGACACAGCCCAACCAATATTGAGCCTTAGTTTGTAGCGGATCATCACCGGTGAGCCTCACATATTGGTTGAAACTTTCCGGTGAGTTTCCGGCGAGTTTCCGGCCCAGGTAGTCTTTGAAACTAGTCTACAAATCTTTGTTGGGTTGTTTAGATGAAGATTGATATAAAAATCGTATGAATTGATGGTGAATTAACAGAGTTATTCTTTCTCCTTCATTAAGAAGGACTTCCTTCAATTTGAAGGTTCACATCCTTCAATTTGAAGAAAGTGCTCCTTTAGATCTGCAGGAAACTGTCCTTCAGATTTTTGAAGGAGCACTTCCTTCAATTTGAAGGATCACATCTTTCAATTTGAAGGATCACATCCTTCAATTTGAAAAATCACATCCTTCAGATTTTGAAGGAGCACATCCTTCAGATTTGAAGGAAGTCATCCTTCAATTTGAAGGAACTTGTCCTTCAGATTTTTGAAGGATCACATCCTTCAATTTGAAGAATCACATTCTTCAGATTTGAAGGAAGTCCTCCTTCAATTTGAAGTTCCTTCATTGAAGGAAGTCCTTCTTCATTGAAGGAAGTCCTCATTCACCATAAACTTTAAAACACTTTTTTACCCATAACTTTCTCATTTGGACTTCGTTTGACACGAAATCAATTGGGTTGGATTCATCTCGTTGCCCTTTTTCCATAGACACCAAGATTGTAACCCCAGACCCACTATAGAGAGAGAACATGGCAGTCCCCCTTCCCCACAAACATCAAAACACTCTTTTACCCATAACTTTCTCATCCGAACTCTGTTTGACACGAAATCAATTGGGTTGGATTCGTCTCGTCGCCCTCTTTCCATAAACACCAAGATTGTAACCCCAAACCCACTGTAGAGAGATATCAGAACCGCAACATCTTTATGTTTTCCGGTGAGATTCTCCGATTCCGGCGACAAATGGGACAAACCACCACCCAAAACTTTATCCTCTCATCATTTTAGACAAAACCCAACCAACATTGAGCCTTAATTTGCAGCAGATCATTGCCGGAGAGCTTCACATATTGGTTGAAACACGGAGACGGAGGCGGAAGTGTGGTGATGCGCGTGAGTCTCACGCTCGAGTGAGCTGTCGTGGGCTTTTTAGTGGATTTTTGGGAAAGTAGTAGTATTTTGTAATAATTTTATTGTGGTAGTGTTTTTGGGCATAATAAAAGTGTGGTAGTAGTTTTTGGGTAGAAGCCCAGAATAAAATGAATTGAAGAAAACTGCTAATATAGTCCCATAGCAAGCACCACACACAAACATGTCTTAGGCTACCTTGGTTCTAGTAACATATTTATCAATTACAGTACAGAGTATCCTCACACAACATATGATTTACCTCTCTCGTGTGTGATTCTTCCTCAACTGCATGCGAGATAAATTCGAGTGCCAATAGCAAGATTCTCAGGGTACCAAGGCAATGGCCTGATAGGCTGTGGTTTGCCTCCTTCATGTACCTGCACAGTATAGTTTCAACAATCATAAAAAAAAATCCATGATAAACTACTGAGGCAGCATAATTTTCACTTCATTGCATTGAAAAGTAGCCAACGAAAGACCAACCGCAAATTGAAGAGATACCAACTAGGTTCGGATGTCCGAACAGAATTGGCTACTGGAAAATTGAAGACAACGAAACTTATCATTCAGTCAACTGCCATATCTACAAAAATACCAACGTCTACCAATTCTATGGACTATAGAAATTAAAAACTCATTACTAATAACAATCAATTAACGTAAGAGAACACAGAACATTCAACCAACTTGATAGCGCTGTAAAAGAGCAGCAGACATAAAATGTGGAGCAAGAAGCATACAGAAATAAAAGCGAACCGAGAAAATAGAGCTAATACGAACAAGGCGAGAAGGTGGACAAACAGGGAAAGCAGAAAGCGGGACAAGGCCTAAAAAACACGCAGAAACATGTAGTCAGTGAAGCAAGCAGAAAGGAGACAATTCGAGCAGAACGCTCGCGTAAAGTACAGTGCAGTGACAGAAAATAGCAGCGGGCAATGGCCTCTGAAACAAAGAAAAAGGAAGGGCAAAAACAAAGGCAGCAAGTGAAGGCAGAGGACGAAAATTCGAAGAATATCGGGTTTTCTGAAGGAAAAAAAAGGGCAAAAGAAAGAAGTTGAACGCAATCTGAAAAGCAGAAAGCAAGGGGAAAAACCAGAGGCGACAAGAAAATGGCTACGAAGAAAACATCAGGAATACGGCGGTTTCTGGAGGGCGGAAATGTCCCAGGGTAAAGTTGTCCGCCCACTGTGCAAATAAGAAAGCACCAACGGCATAGAATGACAAAACCGAAATTTCACATACGCTCCACCACTTCTTGCAACTTTCGTTATAGAGTAATTTTGTTTTTGATTTATATATGTGGTCTCTGAGTATACATTACCAAAGCGTATTCAAGAACTGGCCCGGCGTTTGCCGCATTGTTCGTCCGACATTCACAGTATGGCGTTTGCTGCGGTTTGTTTTCCAATTTGGAAATTTTCCTGATCAAGTAACATTAATGCACAAGAAGCAATTATCATTACCAACAACTGTCTAATCAGATAAGACTTAATATGTTGGAGTTTCAAATGCTTTTCAAATAAGATTTCATGGGCTCAGAGTTTTCAATTTTTTTATAGATGATGTGGTACAAAGTTAGCTCTAGTGGTATTCTTATCAAATTTATTTCATTTATTTTTCTTTTTTTGTTGTTTTATTTTCTTTTTTCTTTTTTTTTTCTTTTTTTCATTTTGTTTTGTTTTCTCTTTTTTTTCTGTTTTTTTCTTTGTTTTCTTTTGTTTTCGTTTTGTTTTTCTTCCTTTTACTTTCTTTTCTCTTTTTTCTCTTTTTTTTTCTTTGTGTTCGTCTTTCTTTTTGCATCCTTTTAGTTTTCAGTTTTCTTTCCTTTCTTTCTCTTCTTTTCTTGTTTTTCTCATTTGTTAAGTTGTGTTTTCTTTTCTCTGGTATGGGGTTTTTTTGGTTTTTCTTTTGGTGCTTTTTTCTTTTCTTTTGTTGTTTTTCTAGTTGGTTTCTGTTTATTTGCTTTGTGCAGATTACGAGATTACGAGCTTTGTGAAGTTATGTGCCGGAAAGTTTTAGTTGCTGTATTTTATGATGGCTTCTTTGGAGATCTGTTGCTTTAGCTTCAAAGAATGCTCGGATGCTATGACGTATGCTCACATATGGAGATCTGATGTTTTAGCTTGGATTTTGGTTATTTTTGCCTTGGCTGAATGCGGTGTTCTGTTTTCATTTGTTTATCCCCGTGATTGATAGGTAGGGGATCTTCATTTTTAAAATCTTACTTTAGTTCCTGATTTCATGTTTGGGTTCTGGTTTGGTTACACTGACCAGCCATATAATCTGTGTTGTATTTCCATGGTTTTTATTAATAAAGAACTTCCATATAAAAAAAAAAGAAAAAAAGAAAAAGATAAGCAAGCAATTCATATAACAACAATGCATAAGTGATGAGTCCCTAGTGATTTACCGAAAGTTGTCGTTAGAGTAAAGCAATGGCGATTGTCACAACATCAATAGCCAAGATCAACCAGGGTGTGCAAAGGGGAAAAAAGGGTGTGAAACTCACCTTCACCTGTGTAAAAAAGTATAATGACTTTTTAAGATGCCAATAACAACTCCCAAAAATATACAATATTTCTCAATATACCGTATATGGAGAGGCCAAATCGAGTTACATTTAGTCTGAATATAAATTGGTGCTCGGTAGTCACCCTTCAAAAGTACTTCGACCTAATAGGGCTTTAGACATGTAGTGTTTATGTATATAGCTAGAGTCACACTAAGAAGAATTGAATTTGGATTTGGATTGGAATTAATCATGGGTTTGTATTTGCTTTTGCCAGATTGAGAGAAAGTTACAGTTTGGCGTACGCAGGGAATATTGTGAATTGGAGGAAGAAGAATTATTTCGGTTTCTTCTACAACATTTACTATTACTAAATGAGGAACTTGATAACCAAGGGAAAATATTTTCATCGAGTTCTCAGTCATACTTCAAGTGAGGAATCCTTTCTCATTTTTTTTATGTATTCCAGTAACCTGATGAATTGGGTAAACTTACTGTCGGCGATTCTAAGGAATTGGGAAATGACCCCTAATTTGGAATGAGAACGGCACCAAGGAGGAGACGCTCTTTCAGATCGCTGTCGGAGATAACATCCTGACAATTTAAATTTTAAAGAGGCAAAACTTCCAGATCTACAACTGCAGTTTGCAATGCTGCGCGGAGAGTTACTCATAAATAGAATTTGAAGACAAGGACCTCGGAAACTAGCTGAGATAAGGATGGGAAAGTGGCTTTTCAACTCCAGTTCTTAGTCAGCTTACCAATGAATTGGGGATCTAGTTGCAAGATTCTGCAAAAGTGCTAATAGCTCAATTGTTACGGGGATGCACACCTGCATTTCAGGCACAATGTTTTGGTTTTTCCAGCTTCCCTTCTCTTATATCGCTTCCATAATGTAAAGAAACATATAAACTCGTAATTTGTACGCAAGGCATGGAACACGTGCTAGACAATAACTTTGATGCAAATATATTCATATTTTTCAACCTATTTACACTCACAATGAACATCTTTCCCAACGCAACTCTTTCTTTCCTATCCAACTTTTACAACAGACAAGTTACATGCATCCCAATCTATGAAGACATGAACACCCTTGGCCCATATCCTAATAATCACAAAAGGTCTAATCTGTATGGAAAATTAACAGGGGATAGGTATACAAAAAAGAATTACCAAAAGACAACAAAAAAATGAAAGATTTCTTCAATAGGCATCTTCCCATGAGTACCTTACGTCAACCTTCCAAGTTAGCTATTCTCTACTTTGGGCTCCAAAGATCCATCCTGGATCAGTTTCAAACTGAGACTATTGAACCGATCTCGTGAATATTGCCTTGATGCTTTCCTCCAATCTGTGCCAGCCTTCATCATTGCAGCAAACTCGTCGTAACTTATCCGTCCATCCTGAAAATCACGGGAGGGGTTAAGCAAGCAGACAACTATATATTTCTACACAGAGACTATGCAGGAGTGGGATAACTTGAGAGTTTCGTGCATGACCCCAGGACCCAAAAGTCTAATATGCAAATTGGTACTTAATTATGGTTTAAATTAAACTGAAATATGACCAACCTTGTCCGTATCCACGTCAATGATGATGGCATCAATAATATCTTCAATGTTGTCATCAACTTCATTACTCAAAGCTTCTCGAAGCTCCTCAATTTCAATATACCCACTCTGGTTTCGATCGAAGAATTGAAATGCTTTGCGGAGGTGAACCTCATCATTGCCCATTCTTCTTAGATGAACAGAAATGGCTACAAATTCTCCGTAGTCAAGATATCCATCATTATCTACATCACCCTGTTAAAGAACAAAAGACCCTTATTACTTAGGTAACATTACACATAACTACAGACATAATATATATAGTTATTCAAGGAAGAAGGTTTTAGATTATTCTACCCTAAACGATACTAGCACATACACTAATGCAAGGCAGTACTTACAGCTTCCATCATTATATGAAGATCCGCATCAGGAATCTGATGGCCAAGTTTATGCAACCCAACTCGTAGCTCATCAATGTTAATTTTGCCCTGGTTGTTAATATCCATGAGCTTAAATCCCTCCTGTATGCCAGCAACTTCCTCCATAGACAAATGCTCGGCTATAACCTGTCAATTTAAATTTCCAAAAGGAAAAGAAACATTAGCAACTGAGGGGTCATAGATATCATACAGGAGATATTCGAGGCTACATAAAGGGATACGGAGATATGAAAAGATCATTAAACATAAACCTTCAAGACATTACCTTGAGTGCGCTTTTCTTGAGTTTGTTCATTACGGAGAATTGCTTCAGCCTAGCCCGCACAGTTTCACCTAAAGACACATTCGGAGCTTTCTTTGCATTTTGCAACCAAGGATGATCTGCGCTCAAAGAAGCAAGAACAAGATGTTTGCCTGTTAGATTACAACTCCAGAAGTTCCCATAGTTCATCGAGCAACAAAAGTCTCATTGTATTAGACCATAATAATGACAACCATCAATAGAACAAAACAATACCTAGAACTTCCTGGGCTGTAAGCCTCCGCTTCGGGTCAGGATCAAGCATCTTCTTGACAAGATCTTTTGCAGTATCAGAGACCTTAGGCCATGGATCTCTCTTAAAATCTATAACAGACCGTATAATTGCTTGTGCAACCCCCTGTTCAGTTTCTGTAGAGCAACATTACAAATTTAAAATGAGAAATGGTCAAGGAGACTATAGCACTATCAAAGCCAGAAAGAAGATTAGAACTTTGGAGAAGCAAAGACGGACCATAAAAGTAAAAATTCCATCTTAATGGGTTATAAATTTACTGGCATACACCTATAAGATGTAAGTGGTGAAGATGAGCTTTAGAACAGTGCTGTGCTCATGATTTCTCAAGTGAAGTAATGATGGAAACAACACCTAGTTACTTTTTGTCAACATAATTTAGTGAAAAAGCTACTGCTAGATGTATATTATATACATGTCCCGCATTTTAGTACGCATTTAGTAGCACTCCATAAAAACCTTACCCCCATAATTTACTTGTACAAATATCTAATCATTGTCCATTTGGATTTGTATAACCAGGAATGTGAAATATTCTACACAGGCATATAGAAATGGACGCACAACACACCTGCCCAGAATGGTGGAACCCCACAAAGTAAGATGTAAAGTATAACTCCAGCACTCCACACATCTACTTCAGGGCCATAATTGCGCTTTAGCACCTCAGGAGCCATGTAATACGGACTTCCAACAATTTCATTGAATCTTTCACCTGAACAGACACAAAAAGAAATTTTGGTAAAACTAAACACTACAAGAGAGCCAATGAGACAGTCTGGAAAAAACTTTACCAGGCTTGAAGAACACTGACAACCCAAAATCAATTGCCTTTAAAGGCGCTGTTTCCTTCTTGTTTCCGAACAAGAAATTCTCAGGTTTGAGATCCCGATGCATCACGCCATGCTTGTGGCACATCTGCATTGGAATGAAACACATTAAAGTCATTATAAAGCTCATAAAGGCTATCAGAAAGTGAATTTCCAAACGACAAAATCTTGGGAAAGACAACCTATTCTATGCATAAACAGGCAAGATAATCAATTCGCCACGAATCCCACTATCAAAATTTGACCACCTAAAGCTAGCTTAACTGATACACAACAGAATCTACTCATCCAAAAATCAAACAACCGAACCTACCCAAGAACAGCTACCTCTTCCTAAGTACTTCCAGTTAATCAACTGATCATTTTATCCGTTCTGTTTCAGAACTTTAGCAAGTTTACAAACTTCGAGAAGAATCGAAACTCCCAACAATCATAATTAAAGAAGCAGCCAAAATTTCCTCACCAGCACAACTTCCACAATAGTCTTGGTGACGGCGGCAGCCGCACGCTCCGTGTAGTGGCCTCTGGAGACGATCCGATCGAAAAGCTCACCGCCCTCACACAACTCCATAACAAGATGGACCGCATGATCATCCTCGTACGTATCCTTCAAAGTCACGATGTTGGGGTGCTTAGGCAAATGCCTCATGATCTCGACTTCCCTCCTCACGTCCTCAATGTCCACCGCCGTCCTCAGCTTCTTCTTCGAGATCGACTTGCAGGCGAACACCTCGGCGGTGGTCTTATCGGTGCAGAGGTACGTGATTCCAAACTCCCCCCGGCCCAGCTCCCGGCCCAGTTCGTACCTCTGCTCGATTTCCACGCCGGTCGGGTCTCTCAGCACCGAGAGCCTCGATCCGCCGCCGTTGCCGGCGCCGTAGTCGACCGCAAATGGGTTCTTCCGGTTCTTCTTGTCCTTGTACGGCGAGCCCGTCTGTGGGGTCGCGCAGCAATTACCCATGTTTGAAACAGCTGTTGTTGACCACCCGAAATGGTTTTAGAAATCTGAGGTTTTTGGTCAAAACCACGATATGGGTTTTGGAATTGGTCGAAAACCCAATTGCAATTTGAAAGGAGGAGATGATCGAGAATTTGAGTATTGGGGAGGTGATTTAAGGGAATGGGAAATGAGGGCTTTGGGGGGTTTGGAATTGGGGAAGAAGATGAGAAGAGGAATTTCAACTTGGAGCGTGCGAAGAAGGCCACCAATAGAGAGAGAAAAAGAAGACAGCGAAATGGTCTCTCGCCAGCCTCGTCTCCTTTCGTAGAGACTTTCCTCTGCTGTTGCTTTCTCTCTCTAGATTCTCTCTCTAGCACAAAGCAAAGCAGCAGAGTTGGGAATAGTCAGATAGGGATGTGGAGAGAGAAGGTCCAGATTCCAGAAGGGAAAGCTGTCTTTTGTTTCCTAAAATACTCAAATCAAAATGGGAAATTTCTTGTATGTGGTTAAAGATTGCCCACGGTCACTTGTCATAATTACAAACTGGCAATCAGAATTTTTGTTTTTGTTTTATATCTTGTGTTCTCTCTGTGTATTGAGTCTCTGACATTAGTGAAAAAAATGAAACTGAGCTGGGGGAGAAATCGAACATGAAGTTAAGACGGCCATTGTAGCTATATGGTCAAGTATTTTGCACGGATTAAGGGGGTGCATTCAATTAGGATTTGAAAGAATGTTCAAAGTGTTTTAAAATTCACGTAATATTCAATATGAATTTTAAAGTAGTTTATAAAAGTTCAGGTATAATCAATGTGAATTTAGAAGGACTTTTTAAAAATTCATCAAGGGTCAAGTATTTTGCACCGATTAAGGGAGTGTATTCAATTAGGATTTGGAAGAATGTTAAAAAGTGTTTTAAAATTCACGTAATATTCAATATGAATTTTAAAGTATAATCAATGTGAATTTAGAAGGACTTTTTAAAAATTCATCAAATTTAGATGCATTCAAAATTTTAATTTTAAATTTTTTAATGATTATAAAGAATTTCATAAAAAGTCGCAATGCAACTCGAATTGAATCATCGACTAAGCAAATTACTATCAGATAAGCAAAGTGGATAGTCTAATGCACCTAGAGAGTGGAGGTGAGTGAACGAACGTATAACTTCATCATTGTATAGTAATTCAAAGGAGAAGCAAGGGCAAAATGGTGATAATGTACAAGGGATAAAAGGCATGGTCAGCTTCTTGGCCGACACGTTATTCCTTCAGTTGACAAAAGTGACCTCCTACTACTCCTTCTCGTTGTACTCTCAACCACCTCTGCAAAAAGAACAAAAACTGATAGAATACGGACAGGTGACTCGATCTAATTGGCTGACCTTGTTCATGGTAGTAGACCTTCTAGAAGCCAATTTAATATTCCTGATATACCCCACCTCTGCCGCAATACACAAAAGGAGCTCTTGAAGGGTAATTTGGTTACGTTCATTTACCGCTGGCCAAACATTAACTTCCAAAATACTTATTTTTCAAATGACCTAATTATCATTTGCTAATAAGTGGAGCCCGTC
Organism: Spiraea crenata; assembly: GCA_033992175.1. NCBI lineage: Eukaryota > Viridiplantae > Streptophyta > Magnoliopsida > Rosales > Rosaceae > Spiraea > Spiraea crenata. The sequence goes on along the minus strand of JAVBHV010000079.1, from coordinate 8,343,124 downwards.
AACTATAAGTTTGTTGGACAGGATAATTGAAGTTTACCTATTCTTCTTGGCATTTTTCTCCGTCAGCATGTATATTGATCGTGTAGTTCACCAATGATTTTTCCTAAACATTAAGGAAATGAACTTAATAGTCCATTATTACACAAAAATAATATCTTATTATGAATAATGTGTTTACTAGTCAACTGTGAAAATGAAAAAGAAGGAAACCGCTGCCACTCCAGATAATTATGCTCAGTTATTCATGCATGAAATTAACTAGTTACTATGATTGATCTCTTATCATAGAATACTTAACTCATTTGGAAGTAAAAGCAATTTAAAGCTGTTTTGTGTCCCCATGCTTGAAAACATATAGTTTTGGTCATCTGAAGATGAAAATTGAACTTGAATAAAATTGTTGTTGTCCCTTTTAGCATTTGGGTTGACCCAATTTTTTTTTATTTTGTCAATGGGATGAGCAGTCAAACATGACGATTTTGACTCAATATTTTAGAATTTTTAATGTGTACCCCTCCTTGTTGCTTTAATGAATTTAATCTTGATTTGGTTGTCAGACCAAAAAAAAAAATTTGTATATTTGAATTAAAGTACCAGCAATTGGATGATGCTTAAAATTAGACTCACCAAGAGTGAAAATCTATTCGAATCTTTCAAAACAAACAAAATAAGAAAAATACTTATTAGATGGATATATTTTGGATCCATATCTTCCCCAAATGGGTTTGATAAACTAACTTCTTGTTAAGTTGGAATTAGGTTAGTAAGTGCAGGGGTAGGGTCACTACTCAAAATGTGGAGGGCCACACACAATATGCAATGCCTAATTATATATATATTTGGCTAAATTGAGAACAATGATCGAAAAAGATTCTTACTGGAAGAGGGGTGTTTTATTTCCAGTAGTTCTATCAAGTTAAAAGGTAAGTAATTAATGATGTTGGGAAGCAACATGTTGTTAATTCTAGCCCTTTCTTACTTTCGCCCTTAAGTAAATGCTTTGAGATGATTTTGTTCAAACGGCACCAAGATATCGTGTCAATGATCGATAATATATATATATAAGAATTTCGCGAACAAAAATATGTAGAAGCCTACATATGTACATACGAATGCATAAGTGATCGTATAGCAAGGGATTTGGTGGTATAAGTTGGCTATCAAGTGAAAAATAAAAGATTGGTATGATATGCTAGGAGATAATGATATCAAATAAAAAAATGTAAGTTTGGAAATAAGTTTATTAATTTTTCTTTTCTAAATGACTAAATACATAAGTTGACAATGAGTTAGTTATATACATGGGTTAAAATTTCAGGAGCAGGGTAAAGTTTCAACAAGGTTAGAAGGGGGTGAGCAAAATCAGTGTCACGACCCTAAAATTTCCTCCTCTTTACTTTAAGGTACGAGGTGTTGAAATTCAAAGTAATTAACAAGGAAAAATACTAGAGAAACCAAATGATACTTTTATTCCCAAACTCGAGTAATTTATAAGGTATGTTACACAAAAACTTGAAATAGAAGCTAAACTTTCTAACTTATTTATCTATAACAAAAGTTCCACATGGTCCACTTCCTGATCTTCTTTGGTTTCAATAAGAAAAACAAAGCTTCCAGTTAAAAAAAAATAATAAAGCTCAGTAGGGATCCCGACCTCTAATGCAATGAAATAATGCAAATGCATGTTTGCACTAAATCTAAAATCCGTTAATTATAAGTTACAGCAAAGAGACATGCGTGTCCCATACCATACATTTTACCAATTGGGATCATCAACGCTCCACCATATAAATCAACACCCACAATAATCCCACATACCCCTTTTGCTAGTTATCTTACCCGAACCATTGATCTCCAAGCCCAAATCACCCAAATCGACAATTATCCCTTCTATCCTATACGCGATGGGCTCGCCTGAACCTGGTCCCTACAATGGTCGAACTCAACTGCACAAAAGTTTTTCTTTTTCAACTCCAACTTCATAATTCTCTCCGCAAATGAACATGTCGTGATAATACGATGATGATTAATTATCCTCAGTCTGCAATATATAAACTGAAATTAATACAATAGGTGACTAGTTAACTAAGTAAACGACTAAATTACAAACAACAAGTTAAAGAAACTAAGCATAATATATCTAAACTTGCATTCATACTTGCATAAACAGACATACATATGCATCTAAAACGTATATACATACATACATATAATATATATATACACGTACAATATTCTAGAGTAGACAATTGTGAATAAAAACATATAAACCATGTAATTCAGCCAAAAGCGGCAACACACCAACATATATACATAATTGATACTTGAATATATATAAACCTTTTAGTTCAATTAGTAAGTTAACCCTCAACATGAGTCTGCAATTTATTCATTGGCATCTAAACAATATATAGCATCTCGATCGATTAAACCACATCAACAAATCATGTATATAAGCAAAAGCCCTACAAACCATGTAATTCAGCCAAAAGCGGCAACACACCAACATATATACATAATTGATACTTGAATATATATAAACCTTTTAGTTCAATTAGTAAGTTAACTCTCAACATGAGTCTGTAATTTATCCATTGACATCTAAACAATATATAGCATCTCGATCGATTAAACCACATCAACAAATCATGTATATAAGCAAAAGCCCTACAATTAAACCATTGAAACTATCTTATTAACCATATATCTAGCAGATCTCAGTATTCTAAATCAATTTACACTCTAAACACATGACATGTATTATGTAATCAAACCTTCAAGATTATCTGTAACATATTAATTACATATAATCAAAAATATAAACCAGCCGATCAATCAATTAAACAATAGAAACACATACATAAGAACATCAATCAATAAATCCTAACATATCTCTTATCTCAATAAGTAGCTTCAATTCTTACCTGAAATTTGCCAAAACCTCAAACTCCAAACTTGCAAAGTTTGCTCTCTAAACCTCTCTCTAGTGAATCGATATCAGATTTATGAGTGAGGAATTCTTCAAAACTTCAACTATTTATAGGTTAAGAAAAAAGTTCGAATTGGATTTCCTAAACTCCATGGTGCAGCCACGTTCATCCATAGCTGTGATTAGTCAGCCCCTAAATCAGTCTCAATTCAACACCTTCTGCAACCAATCATTGAGGCTCACTAATTTGCGCCACCTCCTACTCGATGTGCATTGCTTAGTCGCTAGATGATCTTAGGTAAGTCAACAACTTGAAGAAGGCGCAGGGAAGACGTCGAAGACAGCGGAAAAGTCACAAGTTTCTGTATTGGTTTATATAGCTTTTGCTTATATTTAGTTTAATGGGATTTAAAGAGGCTGAAAACTAAACGAGATAGCTATTACTTAAAGGAAAAGATGACTTGGTCTTAATGGGCTTCACGGGTTAGAGAAAGAAAAAAAACATATGGGTTGCCTCTACTTAAAAAACATAATAAATGTTCTCTAAACTATCCACATATTAGAGCTCCTAAAAACTCCTATGAAACCCCACTGATGTAAACTGTATATCTGCTAAAGATGTAGTAGGAAAGCCTCCGTTCAGAAGTGAATGCTCGGCCACGGTCTTGAACATCTTTTTTTGCTCTCCCAAGCGTAGTTTCTACATCTCAACAGTTGCTAATACGTACCTACTACAGGTAGAAGACACCTGCAAGCTTCACTAATGGATGTCCCTTTTCTTGCGCACCTTTGGCTCTACAATAATCCATAAAAAAAAAAAAAAAAAAAAACTTCAGATTTGTTTACAGACATGATAGCTAATCAGAAAGAGCTTATATCTTCCTTGTATTGGAAACTACACAAAAAAGCTTTCAAAAGAATTATTGTTATGTTATATACACACAGATAGATGTGCTCTCATAAGAACCTCTTTATGCGTATAATATGTTAATGAGCATTCAGAATATGAGGGAGACTTGCAACTTCAAAAAAAATTTTAAAAAATTACAGAAGTAACTGCAATAGAGTTTAAAATCATTTACTCGAAGTGGCTGTGCACTTGCTTTATCGTATGATCATTTAACAGTCACATATGAAGCACATACAACCAATTGCATGTTGCTCATAAATTATTCATCCTAGCTTATTATGTAGAATTCTAAGGATGAAGAGCTAGAGAAATATTACTTACTTGATCCATTTCTCCAGCGGTTTCAATAAGCCATTTGCATTCTCATCGTAAAAATCTTCTATTCTGTGAATGAGAAAACAGCTTGTCTCATTTCGATCTTTACCAATGACATAAAAAAATTTAAGGTACAAGCGATCGATGGAAGTCACTACGTCAAAAAAGGCTTCATACGACGGAGAAAAAGTGTCATCTATAGGGCCAAAAAAACTGTCGTCTATAGGCATGCCGTCTGATGCTATGCATCAGACGACGACAGTATTTTTCTGTCGTCTGAAGATACGTTAGACGATAGTTGTTCCTCTAAAACTGTCGTCTGAATGCTCTCATGAGAGGCAAAAAAGCTTAATTGTGTCGTCTGAAGATGCATCTAACGACAGTTTTAATATTTTTAGTGTCGTGTGAATGCATGTTCTACGACAATTTTAATATATTTAGTGTCGTGTTAAAGTATATTCAACTACACTTTTTCACTAATACTGTCGTCTTATTCATTGACTTTGGTGACAAAATAGTTGACTTTATGTTATTGGATGTATTTTATACATATTTATGTATGATTATACATGTATTTTTATGTATTTAATACGTATTTGTATATGTATATCATTGACTTTGACCATAAAATCTTAAATTTGGGTATTAAATTTTGGGCACTATTCCTGCCCAGAATTTACTATTCCAGACTGCAAATCTGGGTATTTTTTGCCCATAAATCTGTTTTTGTGCAAGAAAATGCATACAAACATACCAACAAACCTATTTACATCTTCATTCAATCAATATCAATCCATCCATGTCAATCCAAAATATACAAAAATCATGGGTATCTAACAGAGGAGTGCAACTTATCTAAGAGAGAAATGCAAACTCCAAACATCTATGCTATTCAACCCATTTACATTGCTTAACTGTCTAGCTAATAAGCAAAAAAAACCTACATGAAATTTTCAATCCTCCACTGGCAGATTAGCAATCACCCATGTAGCCCACTCCGCTCGTACTTCATCTATATCTGCTTGAGTATAAATCTGATTTCCTCACCTTGCCCACTGTAAAAAAACAAGCTGCAAGTTAATATGACATTCAAACAAAATTCCCAGCTCAAATATATCAGTATGCAACCACTTGAAAAGAGTCAATATCTACTTGTAAATTACATTGCTTTATCATGCATTACTACTGGCAACAACACATGCAACAAACATACAGAGCAGCCAAATTTGAAAGAAATTATTGACTTGAAATTATAAACTTGATGAAATCTAAATATAACTTACAATTTGAGGAATAACCACATACATATAGCACCCACACATATAGAAAGAGGTATGCATCCTTCTAACCATATACAAAATTACCCGTACAAAAACAGTGGAACATTTTCAAATATTAGCTCAACACCTATACTCAGACAATTTACCTAACAACTTTGCCAAGAACACCAATTCATGAATCCCCTATGAGATACTGATTTTTGACAGAGAAGAGAAGCATATCACATCAAGAAGTTAGTTACGTGAATTATAGTAATTAGACAATCAGCAGGTTCATATATCAATGCAAATATTCCTAGCAGATAAGCACCCTATTTCTGTGTTGATGTTTAAGGAACCATGAATCTGACAATTCTTGCCTAATATATTACTGCTCTGTAGTAGAAAAAACCAATATCATCATAAACTCCCCCATAATTTTATCGTTAATTTACAACAGGTGGAGCATTAATAAGAAAATACACTATATAAAATAAGGTATTACCTGCAAATGGAGGATGAAGTTTGATATTAAAGAATCAATAGAGCAAACTTGACATAGAGCAGCAATAGCATGGCAAGCTTCCTTCCCATTCTCCTCTGACCCAAATGCTTCAAAAGCTGTTCCGTAAAATATTCTGTACAAAGAAGAAGAGGAGGTGGTAATAAGTTTAACAATGCTCTACTGAAGGCAGGTAGAGCAAAGGGTTGTAAACTTCAATTAGGCTTGCATCCAACAAAACTAAAGGGAAACCATATCAAATGAAGCTTGCAAGGAAGAACATGGTAAATTAATTTTGCACACAGTAAAACTACTACTTATATGCGATAATACATATGTATAAGCAAGAATACAAACTAATGGATTTAAAAATGGGATAGCACTAATGAAATGGAGAAAGTTGTATGATTGCTTTTATAATTTAGTAAGTGATTGTATTTTAAACCTAGAGTAATGGAAGGCAATATCAAAATCTCTCTTGAGTTAATACCAGTTGACAGAGGAATACTCTTGCACTAAATGAAGACTATGAACATAGAAAATTCTGTTAGGAAAGAAATTATCAAAGAAGCGGTAACATTTGAGCAACAACCGAAGGTAAATGTAATAAACAATAGCTGAGAACAAATTCCATATCAAACTTAATAAAATATCATTACCAATCACAACAATTAACTATCAAGTAATTCGTCCAAGGTGGAAAAGAAAAACCGAAATTAATTGTAAGAAAGGAATGCACCAGTTGCCTAAAACAATTGATGACAGAAGTGAGGAACTGGTGAATACAAACAGGAAAGCAATACCTGAAAAACATGGAAAGAAAACATAAGCAAGAATGAAAACATACAATATGCAATCAAACTAAAACAACTCTACAATAAAAGGAAGCAAAAAATTTGAGCAAAAAACATACACAGATAGAAACCATACAGCAGAAGCTCAGTTATAAAGATGGGTGCAATATGAACAAACCCAGGAACCAAAGATCGGGAAAAGGCCTACAAAACATGAATAAATGAGATAGCAAACGAATCAGGCAGGAAGAATAAGTAAAACAGTCGAAATTGGGAAAGCCAACCCGAAAAACAACTGAAGAAGAGCGGAGCGTAGAGAAGATGAAAGCACAAACAGGAAAACAATTACGCAAGTAAAGGAAGAAGAATTTATCTGATAAAGCGGTGCCCAAACTATGGAGTAAACAGTACCCAAAGAGGGAACTCGATTCTCAACGTAGTCAGTTTGCAGGCCCTCTCACAAAAAGGAACAAAAGAAGATACAGAATACCCATTAATAAGAACAACCAAGTAATCTACAACAACATAAAACGTGCAATCGAATTAAAGCATGTGAGAAATAAGAGTAGGCACAAATTAGGAGCAGAAACCAAACACAGATAGAAGCAAAGCGGGAAAATATACCTGATATGAAGAGAGATGAAAGGTGCAAAAACCAACAAAGCTAAGCTTGAAGGAAAACCTACAAAGCAGGCATGAAAAATGATGTGAATAAAACAGCCAGAAACAACAATCGAAAGGAGGACAAAGAGAATGAAAGCAGAAACAGAAAATAAATGACACGGAGAAAGGAAGAACGTATCTTGCTTATCACCGACACCTGATTCACCTTGCCACCTTCACAAAAATTCACCAAAAATGATTACCCACTTCAGCCAAAACTTCAACTTACGATTGATGCTCAAAAACCTAGTTTAAATTCAGACACAAGAGACTCACATCGCCACCAATTGCATTAGATTTCAAAAGCTTAACACCAAATAAGAAAGAAATGAAAAGAATGCAAAACCTGTTTGGCGTAGTGACAATTTCACAAACCCGAAACCAAATCGCAAACTCTCCAGAATTGATTCCCAACATCAACTAAAACCCAAATTTAAATCCCAAACGACTTCGGTTTTTTCGAAACGAACTGGAGGCGAAGGCAATTTCGGAGGTTCTGGTTTGTCCTAATGAAAACTTCGGAATTTTTGTGGGTTTTCTGCTCAGTGGGTGCGCGTTCACCACCGCCGACGACATCATTTCTCTCCCTGGCAGCCACGAGAATCCCCACGCCCAGGTTATATACAAATTCAAAGAATATGTCTAAAGAATTCAGAACCCACATAGCATATACGACATTAAGAAACCAATTATACGAATTGGCCCTTAAATCTATGAAATGCGAAGATAAGAAATACCTAAATCAGACAGAAAAATGGAGGCGACCAACGAATGGAAGTGAATATCTCATATCTATCATATAGAGGCAAGATCTATCACCAAAATTCACAGCCCCAAATCCGAAATCAACCCTTCAATCCATTGATGTGAAGGCTGAGCTGAAGAAATCCGAGTAGATCTGTGTAGAACTGGCGAGATCCACGCATCCCCTTCAGCGATGAGCTCATGAAGGAGACGCGCGAAGCCTTCGGAGAACAGATTATCGAACTCACGACGGAGACGCTAAGGCCACAGCTCGCTTGGCTTTCTAGGGTTTCGTTTGATGCCTTTGTTGATTAAGGAAAGAGGAAGAACGAACGAAGAGAAGAAGTAGTGGCTATGGCGGAGGTATTACGAGAAGGGACGACATTTGAAGTTTGATGACAGACTTTCTGGGATTTGGCTGGGCTTGTGAGATTTTCAGATTTGGGTTCAGTAAAGTTGAGTTGAGTTTGTGAGTTATGAGAGAAATTTTGTTTAAAGTGTTGATGTCGGGTTGAGTTTTAGGGAAAATCCGGTTATTTTTTAAGATTCAAGGGAAAGTCAGCGAAATTTTTAGGGGGAAATTTACCGCTCATTTTTTTCCGGGTTAACGCACGACAATTTTAATAAAACAACTGTCGTCTAATTGACTAAGCAAAATTGAAGTGTGGAATGTTAAGCAATCCGATGACAGTTTTTTAAAAACTGTCGTAAAATATTAACAGACGACATAAAAACTGAAAACTGTCGTTTGAATGGTGTCGTCTGAAGGCTATTTTGGCGTAGTGAGTGTTGCACAGTTCTTCAATTCCATCTTTTGACAAATGTTGCACTATTAGGGAAAGTAAACAACTAAATCACAAACAACAAGTTAAAAGCAACCAAACATATACTAAGACAGCAAATATCTAGCATATACATATATATATATGTTGTGATTATATTTCTTGTAGTGGATTCCCTTGGTATTCCATTGTGTATTATCTAGAACATTGCCTATGTATTATACTTATCCATCTTGTAATGCATTCTCATTTGTATTCCATTTAGGCATTATCTAGTCATTATCTAAGATTGTTTAAACTTAGATAATCATCCCATTGTTGTAATATTTTAGACTTGAAGACCTAACTCAAGTCACTTTATGTATCTATAAATAAGAGCTAAATGAGAAGGGAAGGTCACCCCTAAAAACCACTCTTCTCACTTCTCAATTCTCTCTTCGTTTCCTCTTTAGTTTCATAACACGTTATCAGCACGTAGCTCTACTCAATACCACATCAAAAAAAAAAAAAAAAAAAAAAAAAAAAAAAAAGATTCCTTTATCCAAGATTGTCCATCAGCTCAATTCCTAAAATATATCAAAAATCCACTGTAATCAGCCCATCCAAACCCAAGAAATCCGGTAAAATCTCCACACTATACATATTTTTAAATTCTGCAAACGGTGTGGGGCGTGTGGACGGTTGTCCGCCGTCTCCATATTTAATTTCTATATATATTCTATATCTGGGATTTATTGTAGGTTGTTTGTATTTCCGCATTTCTATCATTCTATCATACGGCTATGTTAATTTCAGCACTTTACTTTATGCTATTTACTTTCAGCATTTTACTTTCAGCTATTTTTATTTTATTTTATTTTGGACACTTTATTTTTGGTTATTTACTTGTACTATGAGTGATAATGCCGGTCATCCGCCTTCTCCATATTTATATTGCTTACATATATAAATGAATAGAAGCATAGTGAACCTGAAGTTTACTATAGATCTCGAATTCGAAGTTTCGAATGAAACCAGAAGTTTCCACATATTTATTATAGCTATGTTCTCGAATTCTAAAAGATTTCACTCGCTGTTTACAGACAATGGCAAGCTTGGCCAAAATTGAATTTGTTGCATTGAATATCACTGGCAAGAATTATTTATCATGGATCAATGACGCTGAAGAACATCTTCGAGCCAAAAGTTTGGCAGACACAATTAAGGAGGGTAACACGACCACTGATGTCGAAAAAGCTCAGGCTATGATTTTTCTACGCCGTCACATTGACGAAGGGCTCAAGTATGAATACCTCACAGTGAAAGATCCAGCGACACTTTGGGCTAATCTCAAAGAACGTTTTGATCATCAGAGGACTGTCATTCTTCCCAAGGCACGAAGCGAATGGATGCACTTGCGCCTACAAGATTTTAAGAGTGTCGCGGAATATAACTCTGCTCTGTTTAGGATCAGTTCCAAACTCCAGTTGTGTGGTGAAACCATCACAAATGAAGACCTATTGGAAAAGACTTTCACCACTTTTCATGCATCCAATATGCTTCTCCAACAACAGTACAGGGAGCGTGGTTTCAAGAAATATTCTGATCTTATTACTTGTCTGTTGGTTGCAGAACAGAATAATGAGCTCCTGGTCATGAACCACCAGTCTCGTCCAACCGGTGCAGCACCTATCCCAGAGTCTTTTCCTGAAGTGAATGCAACCTCCTATCGAGGTTATGGTCGTGGTCGCCGTGGACGTGGCCGAGGTCGTCGTGGTGGAGATAACAACCTTGGCCCCCGACATGCTACCAATAACCAAAAGGGAAATATACAAGACATCCAAGGGGCCCCCAGAACAGCTGACACACCTTGCTACCGATGCGGTGGCCTTGGACATTGGGCACGTATATGTCGTGTGCCTAAACACTTGGTGGATCTATACCAGAACTCCATAAAGGCTAAGGAGATTGAGACAAACTGGATTGATGGTGAACACATGAATTCTAATACTAAGAATGTGTCTCACCTTGAGGTTGCTGATTTTTTCAATGATCTTGCTGAGAAGAAATCTGACACTGTGGCCGATGAAGGAGTTAATGATGACTAATCGTGTTATCTCATCATTTGAGTTTCTCTTATTTCATTGCTTTCAATAATGTCCGTGGTTGTGTTTATCCCAATCATGTTTTTTTTTTTTTTTTTTAGACTGCATACAGATATTAATCTGGATATCTGAAGCTATTTGTTTGGAGTGTCGTTGGTTTTGGTTTTTCCGACCATGTTTGAAGTGTTTCTTCTAAACCTTTATTGAAATAAAGACTATCTTTATCACCTTATATTATTTCTATCCCTTTTCCTGCTTGGTCGTTATATATATTCTTATGTGCTATATTATTTTATTTTTGGGAACCATGCAGGGTATTGAAAGTAAATAATAACCCAAAGTTTCAAAAGAAGTTACTAATATCGATCTAACATCCAACATATAACTTCTAACTATTTACTTTCTGCAATTTAAATTTCGCTATTTACTTTCTGCACCTACTCTATTGAACAATTGTCTAATTCATGTCAATATTTTTTTTTTTTTTAATTTGAAGGCATGAATATGATCTCCAAAAACCCTCGTTTTGGCAAAAATGGTGAAGATATTTGCCTTGCAGATTGTGCAACCACGCACACCATCCTTCGAGATAAGAAATACTTTGAAACTTTCAGCATTACAAAAGCCATGGTTACTACTATATCGGGTTCAGCCGATCTGATTGAAGGCTCTGGAAGAGCTCACATTATGTTGTCACATGGCACCCAACTGACCATTAATGATGCTTTATACTCTCCGAAATCCAAAAGAAATCTTTTGAGCTTTAAAGCTATTCGTAGGAACGGGTACCACATTGAAACCACAAATGAGAACGATATGGAATATCTTTGTATTACTTCTATGGTTAACAACCACAAGCTCATACTAGAGAAGCTTCCTGCTTTTTCCTCTGGACTATACTATTCAACCATAAAAGTAGTTGAAGTCCACGTTGTTATAAAAAAGAAGTACATTGATCCAACGGTTTTTACCCTTTGGCATGACCGCCTTGGTCATCCAGGAGCCACAATGATGCGCAGAATTATTTCAAGTTCACATGGACATCCTTTAGAGCCACAACATAGTTCCTTGTCGAACGATCACATATGTATTGCTTGTTCACAAGGAAAATTGGTAGTTCGTCCTTCCCAGATAAGACTTGATTTTGAATTCCCATCATTCCTCCAACGAATACAAGGAGATATTTGTGGACCTATTCAACCTCCTTGTGGACCATTTCGCTATTTTATGGTACTAGTCGATGCTTCTACGAGATGGTCCCACGTTTGTCTATTGTCAACTCGTAATGCTGCATTTGCAAGACTCCTTGCCCAGATAATTAAATTACGAGCACACTTCCCAGATTATCCAATTAAGTCTATTCGGCTAGATAATGCTGGAGAGTTCACTTCCCAAACTTTTAATGACTATTGCATGTCACTCGGGATTGTTGTTGAACACCCTGTTCCCCATGTACATACCCAAAATGGTTTAGCGGAAGCTTTTATTAAACGCCTTCAATTAATTTCTCGCACTTTGCTTTTGAGAACAAAGTTGCCAATATGCACTTGGGGACACGCAATACTACATGCAGCATCATTAGTTCGTTTACGACCCGTTGCTACCCAAAAATACTCCCCTTTACAACTGGCTTCTGGGAGACAACCTGATATTTCACATTTGAGAATTTTTGGTTGTGCAACTTATGTGCCCATTGCCCCCCCACATCGCACAAAAATGGGTCCTCAACGACGTTTGGGAATATATATTGGATTTGACTCACCATCAATTATTCGTTATCTTGAACCTTTGACGGGTGATACATTTACGGCACGATTTTCTGACTGTCACTTTGATGAGACACTCTTCCCGCCGTTAGGGGGAGATATAGCCATTCGTGACGAACGGCGTGAATTAACATGGAAAGCACCTGCTTTGTCTCATTTTGATTCTCGTACATCTCAATGCGAATATGAGGTACAAAGAATAGTTCATCTTCAGCAAATCGCTAACCAAATGCCAGATGCATTTACTGAAACTGCAAAAGTGACACGATCACATATACCTGCAGTAAATGTACCCGTAAGAATTGATATTCCTACTAAATTAGTCAACGTTGCAGCAAATGAATCCTCAAATGGGGGTGTGGGAATATAAATGGGTATTCACGAGAAAATGCAATGAAAAGAATGAGGTTGCGAGATACAAAGCACGACTCGTTGCGCAAGGTTTTTTCCAAAGGTCCGGGATCGATTATGAAGAAACATATTCACCCATTATGGATGCAATCACATTTCAATACTTATTAAGTCTAGCAGTTTCAAAGAATCTTGAAATGCGACTTATGAATGTTGTTACTGCATATTCATATGGGGAGTTAGATATGAACATCTATATGAAAATTCCAGATGGATTTAAATTTTCGAAAGAAAAAACGAAGCCAAGAAGCATGTACTCAATCAAGTTGAGACGTTCACTATACGGTTTAAAGCAATCGGGGCGAATGAGCTACAACCGTCTTAGTGAGTACTTGATTAGAGAAGGATACATCAATGAGCCGATATGCCCTTGTGTTTTCATAAAGAAGTCAGATTTTGAATTCGCAATTGTAGCCGTTTATGTTGATGACATGTATTTAATTGGTACCCTCGAAGAAGTTACTCAAACGGCTGAATATTTGAAGAGTGAGTTTGAAATGAAAGATCTTGGAAAGACCAAATATTGCCTTGGTTTACAAATTGAGCATTGTCACAATAGGATCCTAGTCCATCAATTAGCTTATACAGAAAAGGTGTTGAAACGGTTCAGAATGGATTAAGCCCATTCATTATGTACTCCAATGGTTGTCAGAAAGTTAGACATTAAGGAGGATCTGTTTCGTCCTAAGGAAGAAGGTGAAGAGATACTTGGCCCAGAAGTGCCATATCTTAGTGCTATTGGTGCCCTACTATATTTGGCACAATGCAGTAAACCCGATATTGCTTTTTTAGTGAATTTATTGGCAAGGTATAGCTCTGCTCCAACACGCCGTCATTGGAAAGGTGTAAGGCATATATTTCGGTGTCTTCGGGGAACAATGGATATGGGATTATTCTACTCAAGTAAGCCCACAGTCCCAAATTTAGTTGGGTATGCAAACTCTGGATATCTCTCTGATCCACATAAGAGTCGCTCCCAAACGGGGTATGTATTTACTTGTGGTGATACAGCTGTTTCATGGCGATCAAACAAACAGACTTTGGTTGCTACATCTTCTAACCATGTTGAAATTCTCGCTCTCCATGAAGATAGTAGAGAATGTGCATGGTTAAGGTCTTTAATTCACCATATCCGTGGCACATGTGGTCTATATTCAATTACGAATGGCCCTACCAACATGTATGAGGATAATGTTGCTTGTATAGCACAAATTCATGAAGGCTTTATCAAAGGTGATAGAATAAAGCAAATTCTTTTACACAAGATAAAGCAAATTTGTTTACACATGAACTTTAGAAAAGTAAGGAGATCAAAGTTGAGCAAATTCATTCACAAGATAATCTAGCGGACCTCTTCACTAAGGCTCTACCCAAATCCAATTTCGAAAAGTTGGTTTACGGGATTGGCATGCATCGACTTTACAAACAATAATTAAGTGTCTTAGTTTCATCAGGGGGAGCTATCCACCAATCAAGGGGAGCAGCAACACATTTCCAAATCCGACCAATGACATGTTGTACTCAATTGGTTTTCCTGGCAAGGTATTTCACGAGGTAACGTGTCATTAATCCAATGTCATCCAAGGGGGAGTGTTGTGATTATACTTCTTGTAGTGGATTCCCTTGTATTGCATCTATGTATTAAAAATGTGTATGTTTTTTTTTTTTTTCTTTTTTTTTGTTTTTTTTTTTTTTTTTTTTTCGTTATTTTCTATTTTTTTAGTAAGTTTTTTTTTTTTAAATATTCTCCTCCTTGTATTGTTTTTTTTTAGTTGAGAACACACCCCTCGCCTCTTTATTTTTATATAAAAAAAAGAGAGAAAAGAGAGGGGGGGGACCCCCCAAAAACCACTCTTCTCTCTCCTTTTTTCTCTCTTTCTTCTCTCTTTTATTTCCAAAAATATATATATATATATATATATATATATATATATACACCTAAAATATTCTAAAGCAAATGTTTATAAGCTAAAACATATAGAGCATGTGGTTCAATAAAAAAAAGGGCAGCAATATGAACCACAACAGTTCTACAGTTAAACCACATCATATTAACCATATACCAGCAGAACCCAGTATTCTAAATCAATTAACATTCTAAAACGCATGCCTAATATTCTGTAATTAGACCTTCAAAAATATCTAAAAACTTATTATCCACATATAACCAAGCATATTAACCAACCGAGCAAACTAACTAAGTTAAGGATTTAATCTACTCAAGAAAATACATGTAACTATTAGCAGTCAAAGTAAATAGGTTAAATTAGTAAATTTTGGGTTCTCACAATCGAACTCTAGGTGGCTTATTCATTTGTTGGTTACACAATAGATGCATAATTAATATACGACTTTAGATTGAGTTGTACTTTGTGTTTGTGGAGAATCACAATCATTTAAAAATACCATAGTTGGGTACGCATTCTTACATAGCCAAAACAAGAGGATATATATTGCGCAAGAAGAATTTCCGATTCCAAATCATTTTACTCGAAGTGGCTATGCACTTGCTTTATCGTATGATCATTTACCATTCACATATGAAGCCCATACAACCAATTGCATGTTGCTCATAAATAATTCATCCTGGATAATTAAGTAGAATTCTAAGGATGAAGAGCTAGAGAAATATTACTTACTTGATCCATTTCTCCAGCGGTTTCAATAAGCCATTTGCACTCTTATTGTAAAAATCTTCTATTCTGTAAATGAGAAAACAGCTTGTCTCATTTCGATCTTTACCAAGGACATAAAAAATTTTTAGGTACAAGCGATCGATGGAAGTGTCGCATAGTTCTTCAATTCCATCTTTTGACAAATGTTGCACTACTAGGGAAAGTAAACAACTAACTAAATCACAAACAAGTTAAAAGCAACCAAGCATATACTAAGCCGGCAAATATCCAGCATATACATATATATCTAAACCTACATATATACTTACACATACAGATCTACATTTACATCTAAAGCATATATACGTACATGCATATAAATATATACACCTAAAATATTCTAAAGCAAATGTTTATAAGTTAAAACATATAGAGCATGTGATTCAATAAAAAAAAAGGCGGTAATGGGTGTTACTAGAGTGGACGATGATAGCCCCATGTGTATACAACTAGATATAATACATGCAGTACATAACATATCCATGTTTACTAACTAGAATCGGGTTAAATAGAAATCAGAATGAGTATGAATCAGATTGAACGAAAATCTGAACGAGCATGAATAATCCCCAATACGTTGTTTACTAAGCATATTGAATCATAATGAAATTGAGGTGTATTCCCGTTGTTCTTGTTTACTTACTATTTCGGGTAAGTAGAGACGGACTGCGATTCATAAGTGGGAGAATCACATCAACTACTCACCCCTAGATGATGTGATTCCCAACTTTGGGGGGATGTGATTCCCAATGTTAAGGTGGGACCCGTCTAATTTGATAACATTATGCACAAGTAAATGTGGGGTTATCATGAATGAGAATAATTCCTTCGACTCTCATTCTCATTCTCATTCTCATTCTCATTTGTATTAATAAAAACGTTAAGCAGATATACTAGAAGAAGAGGAAATAGTTCAATTTTTCTTGTAGAGAAGCAGACCGCATATTTGTCATCTCCAATACCAATTGATCATTTGAAAATTGTAATTTAGGAAACGAGTCTGTTGTTGTGTTGGCGGCATCTAAAGAGCTATCAAGTCAATAATGAGATTGTGGTTGAACTAGCCTCCATTGTACATCTCAAACCCTGACATTTGACCAAGAACAAAAAAGGACTCAAGTGACTCGGCCCACCACCAAAAGTCAACCACAAAACTCGGCGATAAATTAACATTGAAACCCATGGTCTAAATGATTAGAGAGCATAACACAAACTAGAGTTTCAAACATATCTTATTCAAGAGAACATATCGTATTCTAGAGAACATTAGACAAGCTAGAGTTCCGAACATATCTTACTCACCTCTGTGACTGTGTCATCAGTTGGGAAATGGAATCCTAATTTGGACCTTCTTCCAACTTTGTGAAGAGAAATGTTATTCGACGAAGAGCTAGTCGGTTACATCCCCTCATTTAAAAGATTATCAAAGGAGATGGTTTGCTTCATGTATGCCTCATACATTTTCCTGGTCTTATGAGTCATACACGAAGCCTAACCTTGGGCAACCTACATATTAAAATTGGAAATCGAAAATTTTTAATATACATTACTGCCTTGAACTTCAACTATATTTTCGTGAAAAAAAACACTTTGTTTCGGTCGAAAAGACTTTTATGATTCATTCTAGAAACCTAAAATAGTCTTGAATGGGACCAACCTTGACAACTACCAACTTTGGTTTCCATCTGGGGATGGACACTGACTTAGCGAGTACAAACAAGAAACTTTGTTTCGTCCTTGAGGAAATTCAACATGCTTGAACATAAACTGGACTTCTATTAAAATAGAACCAAAGTGTACCTAATAGTCATATTTCTAGAAATCTTACCAAGGCAGAAGGGCAGTGAGCCAAAATTGGAGGAATATCAGCACCTTAGATTGAAAGACCTTAGTTCTAGTATTCTAGACCATAAGATCAAGACATGAGAACACCTTCAGTATAAACAAGGAACAATACGTCCAGGGACACGTATTTCCCTATCAAGCGTCAAACTTGGAGTCTTTTAATAGGAGTGAGTGACAGAACCTACCGATTGCAGGGCTGAGTTCAAATAACCAGCAGTCGCAGCATAATAAATGCAGTACTTGCTACAATTTCCTTTACATTAGAAAAAGATATATTTCACCAATCAGATGTGGATATTCATGGTCCCCAACCCAGAATTAGTTTACAACTCAATATCCAATATCTTGGTCAATTGGCTTAATCCAACTTGTCTTCACATCAACAGTGAACATCTTCTGGTAGTACAACTGTTTTTCTTTTATGTACAACCATCGCAAAAATGTACTTACTTTTTCTCTATGATGTCTAAACATTATACTTACGCAAGTAACTTATCTGATGCGTTATTTTTGGAAGGATACTCATCAGTCCACATCATATATATACAACAGTTGGCTACCTGTTTGATTTCTTTGAGAACTTTGGGTTCTTACACATTCGGATACTCGAAGGAGTGACCTCCACCAATTCATCCTCTTGAATATACTCAATGCAATCATCCAGACTGTAGTCCAATGGGGTGTCAAGAATCACTGCATTAAAAGCAGGAGAACTAAGATTATTCCATGCAATAAACTGAGGCATCTGCTGCACAAACTCAAGAAATGCGAACTACTTATGAAAGAGAAAATAACATCAGAACGCAACTATTTTTTAAAGAAATCAATAAGTAGATTACTGACATGGGAGAATGGAGAGATCTTTCAGAAACCTCGAGCCAAATAAAAATCCTAGGGCATTAAGATACCTTACCAAACTACTACTCCAATAAAATGCTGCACCAACACTTTAGAAGATCCTATTGTTCTTAAATAAATTGATGATAATTTTTATGAAAAAGCAGAATGAAAATGATGAAATTAAATCTGTTTGAGTGACTCCATGTAGAACACAGTTCTTTACTGTGTCTACGTAAAAGTAACCTTTAACAATCAGTAAAATAGCTTAATAGTAAAAACCAACGACTTTTTAAGAAAAAATAGAAATGTTAAGAAAAACAATCTACTCATCACAGTGAAGAATACATTATCACAAAAGATTACAATAGTGGGTGAAGGATTACAAAATTTTGTAAAAAAATGCAAAAAAATAAAAAAGACAATTTTACCCTCAAATTTGGATGGAAACTTAACAAAGATGATGGTTGGGTGTGAATTGGTAACGGAAAGCCACCACGGAGGTACAATTGATGGTTTTTTTTACCACAGGGGTGGTATTGATAGTGAGTGCCCACCACAGGGATACTAAATGATAATTGGCCTATTATTTTTCTTTGTGAGGTGAATTAGTTATTATAACTTTGAACAGTTAACCAAAAAATATATTTTGGACATATCATAGCTTACTACATGCACAGTTCACACAATCAGAAAGGGAATTAATGCTTTTACATAATATACGTCCTTCTTACCAGTGACATCTTTGTTGGAACGGATGTTTGTTGCAGCCTTCTTCTTACACACATTGAGGGATAAGTCCCCAGGCCTCTGATGGATTCCAACAATCTGACCTTTATAAACTTCCACACCAGGACCAATAAACAACTGGCCTCTCTCCTGTGAACTAGAAATGGCATAGGAAGTACTCGTTCCACCCTCAAAGGCAACCTGAAAGTCAAAATTTTGGCGAATCAATGTAGTAATCCTAACACAGGGAAGACACGTATACAAGTTGCCCACATGCGTATGTATTCAAACACTCTAAAAAATTACCAGTGAACCCTGATCCCGGGTACTCATATCACCAGCCCAAGGTCCATAGCTATCAAATATTGTGTTGAGAATTGCTGTGCCACGAGAAGCTGTTAAAATTGCATTTCGTAGACCAAGAAGGCCACGAGTTGGAATTTTATATTTGAGGAACGTTGTGCCTTCCGACCTAGTGCATACACAAAGTTCAAATTATTATATCGTCTGTTGCATTAACCAAACTGAAAATTGAAGGAATAATTCCAACATCATCCATAGTAAGATGAAAAGGGAGAATATGTAATTAAACTCTGACCCTCCAGATGGTACCCATCAGAGGGAGGTAGAGAATACACATTCGAAGTGTACATATAACAATAGAATATTACCCTATGTACATATAACAATAGAATATTACCCTATCAATTTTCAGTTAGTTCTTTACCCAAAAAAGAAACTCTTTTGGTTACATACACTATTAATTTCAAAACCAGAGATGTGCATATTATATACTGTGCATGTGTGCACCGTTTAGGAAGAGTGAAACTAGCAGCCCTGAATAGTTGACAAGCAATTTTAGTACAAAATTTTTCAACAAAGGTCAAATCATGTGCATGTGTGCATTATGTATGTACGGCAATATGTTAGTGTGCATTAATTTTGCATCTGATCATGCAGATACATATCAGCATAGATTGGTAACTGATCTGATTTTAGGCCTCTGTCATATATTAATTCATAGTCTCTATTTCACATACTACAAACTTGTATTTCACTGCCACTGCTAGATCTATCAAGGCAATTATGCTCTAAATCATCAGCATGCACTAGCTTATTGCCTTTGATTCTAAATTATGCAGTCACCCTAAATATATAAAAAAATTTCATAGGTCAAAGATGAAAATAGAAGCAGAGGAGTTACACACCCAACCCCTTGCATATCAAACATCTGCCCCTTCCTTTTGCCAAGAAGCTCAACAACAGATCCCATGTGCTCTTCTGGCACCTCCACAGTGGCAATCTGCAAGCAACACTTGATATTAGAAAAGTGGTAGCATGAACTGCAACTTATACGAAATATTTATCTTCAAAGAAACTCAGTACATACTTGCTTTAATTGTGTTAAAACCAGGGCATCACAATTCTTAATTACCGAAGTGAATAGTATTTACAAATTCTACCATGGTCCTTATTTTGATCCCAATTCTTTCAAAATGATCAGAAATAGTGGTCAGAAACTATTAGAAGTATTAATTCTACCCTCTTGTGCTTTTCGCGAACATCAGAAATAATACAATTTCAACAGAATCACCTCATATGGTTCCAGTAACTTGTCGTTCACCCTTTTGTTGATGACTTTGGGAGGTCCCACCATGAATTCATACCCTTCTCTTCGCCTGAATTCAATAATCATTAAAAAAGTGCATGTAGAAGAGATAGGATTATAGAATAGCAGCATAATTGTACTCACATGTTCTCTATTAATATGGTAATATGCAAAGTACCCCTTCCACTAACGATGAAGGTATCTGCTGTTTCGCCATCTTCAACCTTCATAGCCAAGTTGCGCTCAAGCTCACGAGAAAGGCGATCTCGTAAGTTCCTACTGGTAACATACTTTCCCTGAAAGAGAGAGAATCAAATTCCAATCAATGTCGTATTAGAAAAAGAACCCCCTGATCAGTTAACTAGTACCACAACAGTTACCACGAAGACATTGGTTAGGCAGCAGGATATGCTGTCGGATATTTGGCTAACTATGTTGGTAGACTGAATCAGGATCATTGATTAAGTAGGTTTGTTCGAATCTAGGGTACTAAATTAACATTCAGATACCATAATATGCCAAATATGTGGCAAGAGAGCATTACCTATGCATGTTTCGTGGAATGTTATGTTTACCACTCATTCATTTCCAAAGTGCAGATACCTTCTCCACTCCTTGACAGAGTTAATACCTTAGGTTGTAATCTCCATGGCATTTGAATGATCCTAAAAGTCTTGGAAAACTGGATGTGGGATTTTAAGTATTCCAAACGATGTTGTATTGTTTGTATGGCTCGAATGCCCTTATATCTTCTTCTTCATTTTCTGACACTTGTCTACATTGCTAGGGTGTACAATGGCCATTAAGGAAATGCTCTAGGTTTTATTAATAATCAGTTTTTGGACAAGAAGGCATTTGAATACTCCTGTCAGGCTTGGCATACCAGAAGTGGAATTTAAAACATTTTCACCAGTACGGTTGAATGATCTGTCTATTCAAAAGGCCCCCATTACGGAAATCAAACATTTCTGGACAATCCTAAATTTCGGATCCACCTAGGCGAACATTAAAGAATTGGGAGAAGTGATCATAGAAAAATAAATTAAGATAATTATATTCTGCATACCTCACGTCCGACAAATGGAGAAGTGTTTATAGAAAAAGCCATTTTCACTGTTGGTTCCTCCACCCTAATGGCAGGTAGTGGTGTTCCAGAAACCTTATCTGCAATTGTCTCGCCAATCTGAGTAAATTAAATAATTAACACCAGCCAGGAAATATCTCTGAAACTTTATACCACAGATAAGCCCTCAACATGAAAGTAACAATTTATTTATGCAAAACCAATAAGTTGTCACCTGAATATCATTTATTCCACAAACAGCACATATATCACCAGCCTCCACACTTTCTGCAGGAACCCTGCCAAACTTCTCGTACACAAAAAGCTCACTAACTTTTGCAAATCTACATGAATCATCTGAGGTGCATACCTATAAGAATCAAGCCATAAGCCTACGTTAGAAAGCTTATTTGTTTTCCAGTAAGTAGCCCATCCATGTAATTAAAATGAATTAACATGAACTTCAATGTACACCAACAGGAAACACATAAATAGATAAGATACCAAAACCTATCAGGTTAGCATCAGTTTGATATGGAATTACTTCTAGATCTTTGCATTGCATTCACCTTAGCAACTATACGGATACTTTACAACGGAGAAAAGAAAAGTAAAGGAATCAACTGTAATTCCTTTCTGCCTTATTCTTTGTTGAAACAAATTACTATTATTAAGAGAAAAAGAAATTTAACTTTAAGTGTTGAGATTAAGCAAGTAAAAGATACTATTCATGAGGTATTAACAGCAACTGTCCATCTACGCGACCGCATATCACATCCATTTCTTCCTCAGAAACCCAGCATAGACCTTATTCCAGATTTAGCTCATACTCACCCTCACATCCATCCCTTTCCTCAGAACCCCAGCATGCAAGCGTCCAATAGCTATCCGTCCTTTATGCTCATCATACTCAATACTAGTAGCCTGAAGCATTTTGATAAACGTTAAATACATAATAGGCTGTATGATGCATAAGTTGAATAATAAGAAACAGGAAAATGAAAAGTAAGTTAAGGGAAATGCAGAGCTCGGTTCTGTTAGTGCTATTATTAAATTGGTGAATGAGAACAGATGAGCAACTTAAAAGTTAATCCTTGAACTCCTTAGAATCTAAGCAGCCAATCATATGGCCTAGGGTTGGGTACATTTATTTATTTAATTGTTGGTGAGAGCAAGTTAGTTGTTATACTTATGACCAATTACGATAATTGAGCCACAATCTTGAGAGCATAATGATTTCCCCATCATGTAAAACAAATTCATCCTTCTTCCACCAAAGCATACCAGTGAAAGGAAACACTTTCTTAAAATTAACTTGGTTCTATCATATTAAAAAAAAAAAAAAAAGAATAAAGAACATCAAAAGGCCTTGTGCTTCATGTTCCACTCATCAACTTCATTTAGTCAAGATATATAAGAGTCCGAGCATCCTTGGACTCCTCTCTCATACAGAAACTGTAAAGAATACAGGCCTGAATATGCAAAACTTTGTATTCTTATTATATGAATCAATCTTCCTCGATGCAATAAGTTGTTTACTTTTATACATATTCAAAGCTATTTACTTCCAGATTTGACGGGTCCAGATCAACGGCAGAAATTTATAAAAAGAAAAACAAATAATGGTGACATTAAAGAACAGACACTCACAAGCATTTGCAAAGAACCATCTTTGTCAATAGCAGGTCCAGGTATGCATCTCATGATGGACTCAAAAAGAGGCCCCAGATCATCCGCCAAATTTTCAGCTGACAACCCTGCCTTTCCTTTAATGCCACTAGCATATATTGCTTGGAAATCACACTGCATGCAAAACGAAAGTTGCATATAGAATGAGCTTTTCCCTGTATTTAACATTAAAGTAGCAGTCTAGCACAAGCTTCACAGACAAAAGACAATTACTATACAGATTGATACCAGGAATAGCTGACTTTCTACCATTCTCAATCAAACATTAAACCTCATGTGAAAGGAAATTCCTTGCCATTATATTCCCAAAACCTAAGTCCTTGTATTCCAAGATACCTTTTGAATGACCCAAATATACCATCCAAAATCACGAGGTGTCAAAAATAGAGGACCAGGTTGAGAAAAAAAACGCAATTCGGCTGAAACAAAGTCAATGTTCAACTTGAGTTGTAAATATTCCACAGCTTAAACATTCAGTTACCTGTTCGTCAGTCGCATTTAGTTCAATAAAGAGTTCGAAAGTGGAATTGACAACGAATTCTGGCCGAGCTGAAGGCCTGTCAATCTTATTCACGACAACCACCACAGCATGGCCGAATTCTAGAGCCTTCTTCAAGACAAATCTAGTCTGCGGCATTGGGCCCTCTACAGAATCTACCTGCAAAATGAGAGACCAGGCAAACAATGAAAAATGACAAGCAAGAGAAACCACCATTAAAAAAAAAAACAAAGAACAAGGCAAAGCAACTGAAGGTGCAAAAAGGATACCACTAGAAGAATTCCTTCCACCATATTTAGAATACGTTCAACTTCGCCCCCAAAGTCGGAATGGCCAGGAGTATCAATAATATTAATCTTCGAGTCTTTATATGTAATAGACGTATTTTTGCTTAGTATAGTAATCCCCCTTTCACGCTCTAGATCGTTCGAGTCCATAATCCTTTCTTGCACAAATTGGTTATCCCGAAATACCTGCAGGAAACCCCCTATCAATCAACATAACTAAAAAGTTTCAAAATACTAAAACCCAAATCGTATGAACTCAATAAAGTTCACCTTGGATTGCCTCAGCATTGCATCAACCAAAGTTGTCTTTCCATGGTCAACATGCGCCACAATTGCTATGTTCCTTATGTCACTTCTCCTCTCTAACTTCTTCCTCCTCTCTTAATACCAAAAACCCCCAATTAGACCAACCTCACCAAATATACAAACACAAACAAACCAATTTGCTCTAAATATCAAAAGCGTCAAGAATGCTATGCTAGCAGCAGAGGGCATAGAAACGAAGAAGAGGAAGAAGATAAGAGTACCTGCGTTGGCGGTTTGGGTGGCCGCCGTGGCCTCGGAGACGGAGCATTGGATTGGCGGGCGAGCGGAGAAGCGCTTGGAGTTGGTGGAACGGAGCTTCAGGGTGGTGGTTTTGGCGGTTGAGGAAGAAGGCAGGCTGAAGCCGAAGAGCTGCTTGGAGAGTGGGAAGTTAGGGTTAGGGTTTGTGATGGAGAAGGAGGAGGAGGAGGAGGTGTGGAAGCTGCAAGTTGCCATCTCCATGGCTATCAACTCACACAGTCTCTCTGGCCTCGCAGTTGGCTCAGGGAGAGGAGAGAGATAACGAAGGAGATTTGGCAAATGAGGCTGTAATTAACACTTGTTGTGGGAGGTCCACTATACTCCGCGTCATCCTACCGTAAGGCCCACTCTAGGTGGGTTCTATTTCTCAACTCTTAGTCAAGTACATGTACATGGTGGGTATGCTTCAAGTTCAGAGAGACCTTGTCACATAGGTAAAAAACTAGCAAGCAAATGTGAATTGTTCAGTGTGCAAATGGGACGTTTCACAATGGTTTTGAGTTAGTTTAGTTTAGCTCAAACTTTTTGTGTAAACTGAACCTACCTGATCCATTCAAATGTAATAGGTTTGGTTGTCGTTGGAGTGCGAAACCAAGCCAATCTATATCGTGCCCAAAGAAAATATAGAACTTCTGTAGTAAATTTTTAACGGAGTCATTAGATATTAGTCCAATGGAAATCACAAGTTCACAACTTTTACATTGAACCCTCCTCTACTGTATATTATAAATGCAGATCCAAGAGAATATATAAATAGTTCATGTTAATTCCCGATTAATCCTCTCACCTCTTAATGTCCGTCTAGCATTTTTTTGCTCCTAGATATTGCACCACACGGACAATTGAGTTTGATATCAAACAGTAATAATAAACTCTAATTAAAGCATTCCATTTTTATAGGCTGGTGATACACCAAATAAGGCTCAGGCAAAAAGTACGTACACGCATTACAGTTTAAACAATAACACCTGACCAAGACAAAGCTGTACAGACTCAAAAGGTTGTTTCTACATTATATCTAGCAATTCATCCCAAAATTTTAGTACACTTAACACACTATAAAAGAGTCACGCTAAGTGAAAACACCCAAAATTCGATACTTGATGTTCTCCTCTTGATGCCACTCTTCACTTCCCCATTTCATATGCGGATGCCCTTTGTTCAAAAGGAAAAGGCCCTTGTGCATGATTGTTGTTGGGGCACTAATTTGCCCTCATAACTTTTGGTATGAAAAATATGACGTATGGTAATTAAGACTTAGAAGAATGACTTTTTGGCAGGTGCTCTTCCAACAGCTCTCATCAAATTGGCTAATTCAAGAACCCTAGCCACTTTTGTTCCCCTTTTAGCTTCAGCTGATGCCTTCCTTTCCTCTGCTTTTCTACGTGCTTTTGCTATGTCATTCTGCATCTTCTCCAGTGCTTTTGCTCTTTTCTCCTCCAACTTCCTCTGTACAAATTAGACCATTTGATTCAATTTCACATTACTTTCCATATTGAAAATTGTTATTCTACAAAATCTACAGGAAAAGCCGTGACAAGTACAAAAACAGATGATGAGATAATAGTTTGAAGATGAAGACGCTTGAAAGTCCAAACTATGTTATAAGATTGTGGAGATGATGTTTATTGTTGTTATCAGTACTATTTGGTTTTGATGATTACGATTGGGATCACTACTTCATCACAGATTAACAACATGATAAAAGGAATAATTGGAAGGCAAGTAGTATACAATCACTAAAACAGATTCAGAAAGTGCTAAGTATATCAACTAGTCAGATAATCATCATGAGCTAGCAGAATTTTCCAGAGTACCCAAATTGAAAGGATCCAGTAGTTAACTAATCACAAGATCAATCATATAATCTGAAGATCAATCTTGCCCCACTCTCAATGTCAACTGTATTAAATAAGGAAATTATATATGCCCACCACATACCTCAACTTTCTTCATCCATGAAGAAGCCTTCTGTACCTGCTCACTTTCCCAACCATTAATAACAGCATCCTCCCTCTTAAATCTGTTGTTAAGCTTGGCAATCTTGTTGCTCTGCCATGCTGATATCTTCGACTCCACCTCTTCCTTCTTCACCCTCTGCACAGAAACCACCTGATCAACCTCTTGACCTTGAGTCCGCACCGTGCTCGATGAAGACCCAATTCTGTAGTTATTAGCCTCATCATGTCTAGGAGAAGCAACCGGGTACGAAGCATTATAGTTATCGGGGACTATGGCCAGAGGATTAGTCTCCTCCTCGTCGTAAGGCACGTGGTCCTCCTCTCCAATCCTACCCAAGTTATTGTTGTTCACAGTGCTATCATTGTCCGTGGAGCTGTTATTCGTCGCGATTGCGGACCCTGCAACCACCAGAGCACTGAATTCTCTGCTGATGCTACTGAAGTGCTCACTAGAAGCACCTTCTGTGCTGGCCACGGACGGAGATGATGATCTCTGGCTACTTGTTTCCCAAGGTTCTCGTCTCCTGCCGCGGTTGAGGGGCAGGGGTCGAGGCGGTGTTAAGGCATGGATGTCCCTGATGGTCTGCTCATCTTGGTCACCATGATCACCATGATCATCAGCATGATCTTGTTGGCTGGTGGTAGCCCTCTGATCATTCATAACAGGGGAGTGTGCAAAGCGTTTGAAAATATGCCAAAGAGAGCAGTACTAAGAAAGAATAGAGGCCCAAAGGGCATAAGAATTGTCTCAAAATTTATGGGGTCTTAAGACTCTTACACAGTATGGTTTGATGATTGATTAGGTAGAAATATTAGCCATACAAATAGGAGCAGAGCTGAACAAGAGGCTTTAAAGTCAAAGGTCACGGGATACTAATATATAAAAAGGGATTTTGGGTTTGAGTATCTCATTAGCATAAACTTTGCTTTACTGGTACCTTTTCTTTTGCTTATTCTTGTTTTGCCTCAGCTTCTTTAGATTTTTTCAATTTCGATCCTTACTACCTTCTAAAAACTCCACTAGTTAGCATCTAGTTGAACTTCAACAAGTGGGATTGCACGTCAACAAAGATAATTTACATTCTTGCTCTGCCATTTTTAAGCTCCATTTGGAGGGTTTTGATTACAAGCAGGAAAACCAAAAGGCAAGAATTTGAAGTATACGCAATAACGCTTAGTTAATTGGTTGATTGGTTGATTGGTTGTGCAGGAAACCTCAATTTCACAGCAGTAGAGGCAGAGTTTGCTAATATGTGCAGCCTAACCGCCCCACTTCTTCCACCTCACATCACTTAGTAACATACTTCATATTAAATTTGAAATTTGATGTCTTAAATTTGGAGAATTGTTCCATATGAAAAAAGTAAACAAATTTTGCAAATTATCTACTCCTTCAATTGTTAATAGGCTTTGGCGGCATTCTTCAAAAGTCAAACATGTTTTTTACCCTGTCGAGATGATTAGCACCAATCAACCACCACATAGTTTTGAGGTAGTACTTAAAATGATAAGTTCGAATATCAGATTACAAAAAAGGGGATGAATGGGGACGAATTTGAAGGGAAGATATTTTTGATGAATTCAAATGAGATCAAAGGATCATTAGTGCAAAAGTATTCTTTATCCAAAATCTTTTCCAGTGTCGGCCAAACCATTTTACCTTAAAAAAAAGGAACCCAAAAAAGGATAGATTTCTATTTTCTAGAGAGCCCACAAAATATTAGGTACCGAAGTATGGACGATCCAAACGCTAATCACGCGTCACACCAGTGGCTAGCAAGTTCTTGTTTATGGCCTACACGTGGCACAAACCCACTGGATTATGCTCCCCATCTGATTGGCTACGTCTGTTTCCTCCATGCAAGCGATGACGTCATACCATCTCGCTAATCTTTTCTGTGCAATGTATGGGTATCATCTGAAACATTGTATGGTACTACTAAGGGATTCGCAATTTACTATTAAACTAACTGATCATAATAGGTGCTATCACATCAACTAGTCTCATAATACGTGTACGATTTCAAGTAGATTCTCATGTTAGGTGTTCAAAACCCCCACGTCTCACGTGTTAGTTAAGACTAGTTAAATCCACAATTGATTGTCTACTTTTATTTTTTGATAATGAAACAATTGATTGTCTACTATTATCTCCATTTGGTGACATGTAGGAAAAGACCAAAGTATGCTTAAGATAATGGTGCTTTTGGCTTGGAATTTTCCAATGACCTGGGTCTTTAATCTTTAACTTTTTGGGTATCCAATTAGGGATCAACATTTGGGGACTTGATTGTTTGAAGCTATTGGTGATGTAATTGAAGTGTGAAGTGGAATTTGCCAAGTGTCCACCATTAACATTAAACAAACAAAGTTTGGTGTGAAGTTGATTTGCGTTTCTTGAATTGATTGGAAATTTAATGGGAACTAAGAAATAAACCACTCAGCTGTCTATTGTGAAGTTGGAACTTGCCTGGAAATTGACAACATTTGATGGAGGGGGATCTTACATTATGATATTAACTAATTATTAATCACATCATGGAAAACTACATAACGAACAAAGCTCAAAGTTGAAATTTTGGGACAGAACACATAAACAAATTTCAAATCCAGTTAATGAAATTAAGATTAGAAAAATAAACATCCACCATGCAGTTAATTAACATCAAACTAAATTTCATCAAAATCCTTGGACGAATGACTACTAGCAGCCTAAAAGTTGCAGTCCTAGAATTTTCCTTCATTGAATTACTTGACATGTTATTTTTCACCTTTGTCATGTGGTACAGCATCTGGGGGACTAAGATACTGATCGAAAATGTCATCACCTTCCGCGGAATAATCATAGTTGAAGTAACCATCTTCTTCTTGTGCTTCATGTGCAGGCCCGTATTCCAGCCCAGCCGCTTCGTCCTTGATTGCGTTATGCAAATCATAGTCACTATAGTCTTGCATAGCAAACGAAGAAGAAGTATTCATCACATGGCTTGCATGTCCCATGTCTAAATTTTGGTTATGGTAGCTGTTCCATAGAGCTCCATTTTCGAAAGGCGCGTAATGCAAGGGGTTGTGATTGAATGTTGTGGAAGATGACATACCAAAATGATGGACGTTCAATCCTGTGGAGGAGTCGTGGGCACCAAGAGGAGGTTGATTTTGATGAACGTCTGGATGATGACGTGCGTAACAAGGGTGAGAAGCTACATTTTTGAATTGGGCAATCATAGTTGGCTGATCTTGATGATTCTCCGGCAGCTGAGCTCCGGGTTGACCCGGAAAGGCATGAGTTGTTTCTTTTGCAACTGGGACTAGTACTTCTTGCCCTTGTTTAGCTTTTGTAGTCTCTGAACTTTTGTTCTTCTTATCCTTACCCTTCTTGATTCTTGTGTTCTTATAGATCTTACACAAGACCCAATCATTCAACTGCACAACAAGTATTCAGAAAATCTTCAATATTCATGTGAAATACTCGTAAGTATTAGAACTATATGAGTCATGTGTATTGAATAGGACAATTTTGGGCTACTAAATGATGACTAGGAAGTTCTCACTAAATCGTCTTAGTTATTTAACTAAATAACATAATCGAAATCGTGTAATTGTTAAATAAAATATTTAATATATATTATCTCTGCAAACAATTGATTTCATCTAAAAATCTTCTAGTTATCTAACTAAATAAAACATATAAATGATATAATTGTAATAAGAAATTAGATCTTTTTACTAGATAAGATAACAAAATCGGTTCTAATCATACGTAATAACGATGTAAGATTTTAAAAAATTAAATTCAGTGAGAACTCCTACTAATTCAGTGGCCTAAAATGTTATATTTCCTGTCACATTGATGATCTGCTTACTTTTAAAGCAATGGGGCACCGTGGCACACAAATGTAGATCACAAAGCTTTATAAAAGTATATTCGTATGTAACAAGGGATGTACGCATGTGTACTAATCAAAAGTAGATCACAAAGCTTTATAAAAGTATATTCGTATGTAACAAGGGATGTACGCATGTGTACTAAGCAAATCATAAAAGCGAACGCAAACTCACACGTGCGTACCTTCTTCTTATCACTGGCTTCTTCGACGGCGTCGTTTACAGGATCAATCGCGTCATTTGGAGGAGAAGCAATCGGGTCCTTGAGCAAATATTCATGCATTTTCCAGTCTGTCTTTGTTCCTTTATTAGGAGGCCTAGGTCTCCCAACAAAAAAATCTAAGTTCCTTCTGTAGCCAATAATTTCTTTGCCGTTAGATTTGATCTCTTTAACGGTTCCAGTTGCCTTCCAGAATCCACCTTTCGTTACCCGATCCGGCCGAGATCCGTTCGGGTACTTCTTTTGCCTAGAAGTGAAAACGTACCACTCACTCTCCCTAAGTAACCTGTACTCCTCTATGGTACAAAAAAGAAAGTAAATACAGTCATTAATATTCCATCAAGGAAATAAAAAGGTTACTCGTAAGTGCCTTCCGTTTACGTTAAAGCGCACGAGTTATTCTCTAGTCTCTTTCAAAATAACGTCAGCTCTACTAGCCATTGGGGGTTAGTCTGAAACATATAAAATACCAAAATTACTCCTGATAAAAAAAATAAAAATAAAAAAAATCAAATTTTTAAAGAATGAGGGTAACACTTTAAAACTACTAATTCACTAATTAAAAAAAATAAATAGAAACTTCTATCAGGCTAGTTAAGAATTCCACCAACAACATCCGAAAACTATCCCGATGCCACACTCGAGACAAAAATTGACAACATTAAATGTGGCGCCAAGTGTCCGCAAAAGAAAACGTGTGTGTGCAATGCTAGTCAAATATTAAAGGAAAACAACGGTAACGGTGGCTCAAAGTTCTGATTTTCTAGCCATCCATGATGAGACTTAAAAATCACATGCAAAAACTTTTAATAAGATGATATGCTAGCAGTACAATATATAATTTGTAACAAAACTAGAAAACCCTATACCACATACGCGTGCATGAACTTCTAATAACTTTGATCATTGTTCGTAAAAAATCAGACAGGCGAAAAACAAGAAGAAAAAAAAAGAAAGAAAGAACATTGTAGCACTAACTTGTAAAATCGTCAGGATCGTTTTCGTTGATATTGATATCCCGAAAGCGATTAACGGGTAATTCTTCATCCTTAACCTTCTTCTCCAAGTAAAACAGAATCAACTCTTCATCGGTCGGTAAAAATCGAAACCCACTCGGAAGAGAATTGAAGTATGCATCCACGTTGAAAATCGGAGCAACTTGAATATTGTTACTGTTGTTGGGCATGGCGTTTTCTTGAAAAATATTGTTGTTACCTTCCTCCATTGTTGAAAGTGAAAAAGCAGAGAGAGTTGAGAGCGCTTGACAGATGAATCAGCCTATGAAATAGGAGCGTGTGTGTGCACTTGGAATTTGTAGGCTTGACGGAGAGAAATTATAGGGCGTAATAAATTGATTAGTGTTTGTACCGGATTTGGTTTCTTTCAAGTTCGGTAGTCTGTAATCCGTACATTAGCTGGTTTTATGGTTACATTAGATTTAAAACATTATTTTGAATTCACGAGCTCCTAATTCTTAGGAAGGTAACCAAAAATCTAGCTATACTTGTCACTCACTCATAGTTAGTAAGTAATTTGGGATAAATCAAGTCAAGCCGCACACCGCTTGAGCACCTTGCGTTTTTTACCTTTGAATATATATCTTTTTTCTGTTCGGCCAATCATTGTACATTATTGATTTGTACGGTTTGAGAAAATTAAGGGCTCTCGGATATTAACCAACGTCCATATCCACTTGATCAAGTTCGAGCGAAATTTCGGGAATGCATGAATGTGTTGCATACATCATATTTGTACGCCGTGGGATTGTTATTTTTCGTGATTTAATGAACTAAAAATAACAATCTAGCAGCTTCAAAATTTAATGTATATCATACACGTATATTCTAGAAAACTTAAATTTAAATTCCTTATCCCGTAGTTTAGAGTAAATTAAAGCTATTTGTTACATAAAGAATTAGTAACCAAGCCAAACCATATTGTACCTAAATACAACGAACTTGGCATAGCCTCAGACCTAATTGGAGGGCACGTTATGCGAAAAAACCTGGGAAATACACTAAAGCAATAATGAAGAAGTTTACTTTATTTCGTTAAAAGATCACAAAATGACGAAAAAATTGAATCAAAAACCAGAAAAAAAAAATTAATAATCAATCCGCCAAACCAAAATCTAAAGGTACGCTAACTACTTCATAGTTTTGATCGTGAGCTAATTTTGTTCTTAAATTGATCTGGATGAAGTCCGTCACAATAGAAGTACTCTAGTTCTTCTAAGGTCATGAAATCTCCATCACTTCCTTCCTTGGCTGTGGTCGTCGTTCCCGAGGAGGAACCCACCTCAAATGAACTGTTCTCATATTCCCTGACATGCGCGGGTAACTGAACCGAACTAGAATCAACCAACGGTACCTGATGTACGGACTCCAATAATAATCCTGTCCCCATCCCTATTGAATCCGGCAATGGATATTCACTAGGGAACGATGTCATTCCCATGTTGTATAGTGGATAGTTTTGATAGTAGAAATTGTTGATCTGTCCCGGATGATAAGCAAACGTTCCGTTTTGGAAAGAGTGCTGAACAAAAGGATTATTGTTTCTAACGGGGCTTTCCGATGTCGTTGAGGTTTCCATGCCACGACGACGTTTGAGTGTCGGTGTAGAGGGCAAAGGATGTTCAGCCGGTTGATTTGATTCTATGGTGCTCTCGGCATTGACCTCGTTATCGTCCTTCTCCTTGCCATTGGAACTCTGGTAAATCTTGACCAGAACACAATCGTCCAACTGCAGAGAAAGAAACACAACACAATCTTACATTAGACATGTAGTAATGTACTAAATAATTAGTATATATCGTTCATTCTACTCCTAATATTACTGAGGCTATTGAAAACTCACAATTCTTCATACGATATCATATGACACGCATGCATGTAATTAACAGTTTCATATACCTTTGTACCATGGCCGATTTTGTTAGGAGGAGCTATGTCCTTCTTGAGCTTATACTCATGCATTTTCCAATCGGTCTTTGTCGCTTCTTCACGTTTATCTCCTTCAAGAAACTCTAGAGTTCTTTTGGAGCCGATTTCGTTACCCCGAGCGTCTTTGATCACATCCTTCTTTCCGGTTGCTTTCCAATGCCCGAGGTCCTTTGCTGATCGACTCGGCCGCCCTCCTCTTGGGTACTTCCTTTTCGTTGCAGTGAAAAAGAACCACGCATTCTCTCTAATCAAGCTGTACTTTGCTGTAAAAATAAAAAACCCACAATCAGAAATTAAGGATTTGAACTTGCGACATCTTCATATCACTAAACCAAGTGCTAGTTGATACTACAACCACAAATATAGCAATCTGTGAAGTATACATAACGTAAAATATACGATATCTTGCTACACAAGAAACACAAAGAGCTACCTACAGTTCGAGGAAAACGGATAAGCAACGACATATATATAAAGAGAAGAACATGACGAGAAAAATTACTAACCGGTAAGGTCTTTAGGATGGTAGTCGTAGATGTAAACGTCATGTAACCTGTTCATGGGTAGGGGCTGATTCAAGACCTTTCTCATCAAGTAGTATTCGACCAGCTCGTTATCGGTAGGCCAAAACCGATAACCGCACGGAAGAGAACGAAAAAATTCATCCACTGATGAATATTCTTCACTACTAGTTGAGATTATTGGAGCCATGTTGTTGTTGTCAATGGTTGGAAAGTATATAGGGAGGGTTCCTAATTTTAAGGTATAAAGAGAAAGATCAGTTGAAATTATAGGTGGAAAAGGTTTGGGCGGGGGGATTTCGGTTTGAGGCCTTTTTGCATTGGAATAGGTTTCTTTACTGCATAAAATATTGGTTTTTTTTTCAAAAAAAATTTATTGCTAGGAGTTTAAAAAGGATTATGTTTCCTTCATTTTGGGTGGGTTTATCATTATGTACTTAGTTCCTATCTTACAAATTCATGTATAACCCATGCTGTACGGTGTAATTATATACTGCTTTTTCTTTTACATGTCGTACAATCATTGTTATGCTGCCGATTTGACCTATTTCCGTGAAAGTTGAACCTAAAAAGTAAAATCTCCTCTATTCAAGTTAAGCATTAGAAAGAAAGTTAATGCTAGTTCGTAGGTTGTGCAAGAATGAATCATTGGTTTAGAATCGGAAAAAATCGATTATAATACTGCCACTAGGAAGTGATACAGTTTAATACATAGAGAAGTATTGTCTTAACGACATCGGGTTGGAAAGGGATATCCATATATACGAACAAATGGCACATTACTACTGCATTTTCTGAGAAGTAAAAGTTACAATAGTTGAGCATCTGAGGTATAGAAAGATCAAAAGTGAAGAATCGGTCCATTCTACTTGTAGGTCATCCCGTTTCACGATACTAGGACGTATGCCAATCTCCAAAAAATAATGAAAAAGATGAACGTAGGGTAAATAATAAAGCGCTTGGATAAAAATTGTGCCAGAAGCAAAATTGTAAAAACATGATAGTTAATTTTTCTTGGGTTAAGAAAGTTTTTTATTAATAAGGAATAATAGAGAAAATTACATGGATTGTCAGATAGGGGTGTAAATGAGCCGAGCCGAGCCGAGCACCAAGGTGCTCGGCTCGGCTCGTACAAAATTTCTAAAGCTCAAGCTCGGCTCAAGCTCGCATAAACTTCATGGATGAAAGCTCAAGCTCGGCTCAATAAAAAATTGCGAGCTCGAGCTTAGCTCGGCTCGGCTCATTTACGATGTGAGCTCAAACGAGCCGAGCTTTTGATCGAGCCCTCGGCTCGACTCGTTGGGCTCATTTGTAAAAACAGTATTTAAAATAAAAAATTTGCAATTGAAAATAAGTACAAATTACAACGAAAATTAAACATCACTATAACAAATCTTATGAACATTTGCAACCTCTTTAGTTTGAGTCTCTGTTCAAATAATTAATTCATATCAAACTAAGTAAAAAAATTATATAATCATTATAATTTAACTTTTCAAAAAAAAGAATGAGCAAGTAAAAAAGAATGAACTAGTCTACCTGCAGGAAGTTCCATCACGAAACGGACCATATGATGATGACTTTGTTCTTTCTTTACTTGTCAACGATTTGTTTGTGCCTCTTTGTTGTTTTCAATTCAATGTGCGTTGGTTATGTATAGAAGATAACTAGGGTTAAGTTTTGCAAGTTGTTTAATGGGCTGGACTATTATTTTAATTTAATAATTATAATATTGAAAGATTAATTTAGTTACTAATAAGTAATAATATATAAAACGAGCCGAGCTTTAATGAACGAGCCGAACGAGCCGAGCTTGAGCCGGCTCATATATATACGAGCTTCTCATGAGCTTTATGAGCCGAGCATGCCAAAGCTCAAGCTCGGCTCAGTTTTTCAATGAGCCTAAAAATAAGCTCAAGCTCAGCTCATTTATGTAATGAGCGAGCTTGAACCGAGCCGAAAACGAGCCGAGCCCGAGCCGAGCCCGAGCAGCTCGAGCCGATTTACAGCCCTATTGTCAGAGTAACTAAACCAAAACTCAAACATAAAATCATGAACTAAAGTAGTATCTTACAATTTAAGATCTTATGCTTACCAATCACGGGGAGAAAAACTAAACTAAAACACTTAGCTTCGAGGCAAATCAAATCTATTTACATGCTGAAACAACAATTCTTCATAGAATCCATCAAATATCGATGCAGCCCAAAACACTTCCTAAGCATCTGCACACACTAGGCCACAAAAGGGAATACATAACACCTCGTAGACAACGATAGGTGAAAAAATCGTTATGAGCTCCTGAACAAGCATAATACATAACGTAAAACGTATTTCCGTTATCTACATAGGCCTAAAACCGTTGTCTTTGTATCTCTGGAAAGATGAAGACAACTTTTTTAAAAAACCGTTATTGTTTAAAAACGCGGTAGACACTGTGCACTTATTAGAAGACAACGGTTTTTAATAAACCGTTATTGTTTAAAACGCAGTAGACACTGTGCACTAATTGAACGAAATCAAAACACGCGGGCGGGAAACCACGCTATAGCTTTTATTCCCCCCAATTCGCGAAAAAAAACATAAGTCCCCTAAACCTAAATTGACAAAACCTCCAGATTCCAACCCCTCCCACCCACTGAATGGTTCCCAGTCACACCCAAACCTCACAAAATTGAGTTCAAACCAACTGAAATTTCACTATCAGCGACTCAATCTTGTTGCTCGAACCCTAATTTTTTCATACCCACTCTTCGCACTTCGAACCTCAGCCTTCAGCCATTCAAACTGTGAAGTATAGGGTTCGAATGAGTTGAAATCTACCTGGGCTCGTGTCAAACTCTTCTCAGTTTGAATTAGAAAGCAAAGGTATGAATGATTTAACTTAATGCAAATCTAGGGTTGAATGGGTTTCAGATATTTGAGCAG
Organism: Spiraea crenata; assembly: GCA_033992175.1. Classification (NCBI taxonomy): domain Eukaryota; kingdom Viridiplantae; phylum Streptophyta; class Magnoliopsida; order Rosales; family Rosaceae; genus Spiraea; species Spiraea crenata. The sequence continues at coordinate 8,305,708 of JAVBHV010000079.1, read as the reverse complement.
TTTTAACTTCTTTGGTTTCATTGGGTTCAAATTCAGAGCAATTTGTGTCGTATTTGGAAGTAAATTATGGTTTTGAGTTCAATTTGGGTTGGGTTTAATTTGGGTTCAGATGCACTCATTATAGGGTTTGAAGGGTTTCGGCCTTTTGGAAGGGTTTAATTTGGGTTGTCCATCCATTATGCTAAAGGGGCTTTGGCCTTCGGCATTGTAATATCCCACATCGGCCAACGGAGAGGGGGTGATGTGCCTTATATGTACATACCCACCTCTATCTAGCACGAGGCCTTTTGGGAGCTCACCGGCTGCGGAGGGGATAGGAACTCCGTAGTTAAGCGAGTTGAGCTTAGGGCAATCTCAGGATGGGTGACCTCCTGGGAAGTTGCTCATGGGCTCCCAGAAACAAAACCGTGAGGGCCAGAGAGGATGGTGCCCAAAGCGGACAATATCGTGCTACGGCGGAGCGGTCCCGGGATGTGACAATTTGGTATCAGAGCCACTATGCCGTGTGGTGCGAGTGTGCCGACGAGGACGTCGGGCTCCTAAGGGGGGTGGATTGTAATATCCCACATCGGCCAACGAAGAGGGGGTGATGTGCCTTATATGTACATACCCACCTCTATCTAGCACGAGGCCTTTTGGGAGCTCACCGGCTGCTGGAGGGGATAGGAACTCCGCAGTTAAGCAAGTTGGGCTTAGGGCAATCCCAGGATGGGTGACCTCCTGGGAAGTTGCTCGTGAGTTCCTAGAAACAAAACCGTGAGGGCCAAAGAGGAAGGTGCCCAAAGCGGACAATATCGTGCTACGGCGGAGCGGTCCCGGGATGTGACAGGCCAGCCCCCGAAGATTTGCACAGTGCATATTGTTCCATATCAATTTCAATTTGAAAGTCTACTGTGTTTTACTGTCTGAGTTGTGTGTGAATGATTGCAGGTTCCAAGTTGACATTTCAGCATCAAAAATAGGTCCATAAAGTAAACACTCTCTGCTTCAGCTGAAACAAGTATGTTTCCTTTTAATGTTTATTTGTGAATGTCGAAGTGCATTGCTTGCTTAATGTTCTCTTTTTGGGAGTTAGTTTGTTAGGATTAAAGGAATTGCAGAATATCACTTTCATATTGTTCTAAATGCTGCTCATTTGCTTTGATGTCGTTTGTCTTCCAATTAAATTCATAGTCAATAATAGTGTGCAGTATGTATTTCCGTTGTTCTAGTAATAAAAGTTGGTTTTGTTGTCTTTACCACTTAGAAAATGGATAGGTCTTGGATGGAAGCAGATAGGCGATCAAAGCAATACCTGGATGGGGTTAATAATTTTTTGGAATCTGTCGTGAAACATGCTGCAAATCGTGGATATATTAGTTGTCCATGTCAAAGTTGTGGAAATATGAAGAAATTTTCACTAGAAGTTGTTAGGGAACATTTATTTTTTAGAGGGATAGACACTAGTTATAAGAATTGGATAAGGCACGGCCAAGTTGCCGTGGAAGAACCATCGACTTCAAAAGGAGAAACGCCATGCGGGTCTGCTGAAACTGTAGATGGAGGATTTAGGGAGTACGACGAAGTCGATGGACTTGAGGATGAGACTTTCATGTTCATGAAGGTCGTGGAGGATGGAGATAAGCCTCTATATCCTGGTTGTGCCACGTTTACCAAATTAGGCACACTTGTACGCTGGTACAATCTAAAAGCCAAGCATGGGATGACCGATGCTTGCTTTAGTGAAGTGTTGTTTGAGCTTGGAAGGGTACTTCCAGAAGGCAATGAGATTCCCTCGTCCTTGCACGAGGCGAAGAAGACCTTGCATGCATTAGGGATGGATTACAACAAGATACATGCATGTCCTCATGACTGCATCTTGTATAGAAAAGAACCAAAATCTTACTAGCTGCCCTACATGTGGTCACTCGAGATTGAGGGTAACAAAGAATGGAGTTATGAAGAAAGGGATGCCAGCAAAAGTATTATGGTACTTTCCTCCTATTCCTCGATTTATGAGATGGTTTAGGTCTTGTGAAACATCAATGGAGTTAACCTGGCATTCTAGAAGATGAGTGTCTGACGGTTTTATGGCGCATCCTGCTGACTCCCCTTCTTGGAAGTTATTGGATCAGATGTGGCCTGAGTTTGCTAAGGATCCAAGAAATCTTCGGCTTGCACTTTCAACGGATGGCTTCAATCCTCACTGTTCATTAAGCAGTACGGATGGCCTGACGGTCTTATGGTGCATCCTGCTGGCCTGTTATGTTAGTGAATTACAATCTCCCTCCAGAATTGTGCATGAAACGTAAATTTATAATGCTAAGTATGCTGATTTTCGGTCCTAAACAGCCGAGAAATGACATAGATGTTTATTTGGCACCATTGATTGAAGACTTGAAAACTCTATAGGATGGAGTTCCAAGAGTGTATGATGCACATAAAGGAGAGCATTTTACATTTAAGGCTGTTTTGATGTGGACCATCAATGACTTTCCAGCCTATGGGAATTTGTCTGGCTCTGTTGTACATGGGTACAATGCATGTCCAATCTGTCTTTGATGAGACAAAGCCCATTCAGCTGGCACATGGGAATAAAATGTCGTATATTGGGAGCCGTCAATTTTTACCTCGATATCATCCTTATAGAAGACAAAAGGTTGCATTCAATAATCAACAAGAGTTTGATGAAGCTCCTGTTCCCTTAACCGGAGAGGAAGTATTGGAAAGGCTTAAATGCATAGACTACAAATTTGGGAAGAAAGTTTGTCGGAAACCTTGTGGACCAAACGATCCAAAGCTTGTTTGGAAGAAGAAGTCAATCTTCTTTGAACTCGAATACTGGAAGTTCCATTATGTGAGACATAATCTGGATGTGATGCATGTTGAAAGGAATTGTCTTGAAGCTGTTCTTGGTACGCTTTTGGATATTCCTGGAAAAACCAAAGACGGACTTGCAGCTAGGTTAGATATGATGGACATGGGAATCCGGACTGATTTACAGCCAACCGAAGGAGAGAAACGGGCAAAATTACCAATGGGAAGTTGGAATTTGCTCAAAGAAGAAAAGAGATCTATTTGCAATTCTCTTCGTGGAATGAAGGTTCCTGAGGGTTATTCGTCTAATATTAGTAATTTGGTGAACATGGAAGAGCTGAAAATTGTTGGACTCAAGCCACATGACTGTCACGCATTAATGCAACAGCTGCTTCCTATAGCAATACGAGGAGTGTTGGATAAGCCGGTGCGGTATGCTATAACAAGATTCTGCCATTTCTTTAATGCTCTATGCAGCAAGGTCATTGTTGTGTCAGAAATAGAAAAAATTCAAGAGGATCTAGTAGTTACACTATATGAGTTGGAGAAGTACTTTCCGCCTTCGTGTTTTGATATCATGATACATTTAACCCTACACCTCATGAGAGAAGTTAAATTATGCGGCCCCGTATACTTTAGATGGATGTATCCATTTGAAAGGTACATGAGAGTATTGAAAAGTTATGTGAAGAATTGTTACGACCCGTCTCGAGATTTTGGGTAAATGACGAAAATGCCCTTGGATGTTGGACATTGACTTTTTGGCCGTTGAGAATTGCATAGTCGATATTGGGCTCTATGCGAAGAGGTCGACGATACGAACGCGTCCACGAAGACGGAATCAGATTCCGAGTTATATCGAAGGAGTTATGGCCGAGACACAATTTGAGGGTGTTGAGTGGGTCGCCACGTGGCGAGCCCTGAGTGGGCAGCGGGTTGGAGACCTTTCTGGGAAAGGCCCAACCGCCCAAACCGGGTTTAAAAACCCGAAATCGGCCCAAATTTCCCAAAAGGGAAACCCGACGCCGTTCTCCCTTTTCGCCGTCGATTCTCTCGGCGCCGGCGCGGATCGGACCTGCCACCACTGCCATCATCTTCAGCTCGACGCCGCGAGTTCAGAGCACCAAAGATCGGAGCTGGAAACCCCGCGGATCGCCGGCGACGAGCGAACGGAAACCGAGAGTTTCCCGGCTTGATTCCGGCGAGTACAAGCCAAGGTGAGTTCCGATCTTGGTACCATTGGATTCCTTGTTGTCCATAGATGAGTTTTCATGTAAGGATCGTGCAATTTGGTGCAGAGATGAGGGAGATCGGGGTTAGAAGGCCGGCGGGTTTTCCGGTGACGTTATGGTGATTTCCGGTCAACTCCGGCGGAATTTCGAGAAACTGAAGGTAGATTCGGATTCCTTGTTGTCTGGGCTTCAATTTGGACTACTTGTTTGTTGATTTTGGAGTTGTTTTGAGGAAGTTATGGGGTTTTGAAGTCGGATGAACAATCGACGGTTCATTTAATGCCTAATTATACCGTTCTTATAGTTCATATAGTTAGATAATCAAACGATCTCCGTTTTGATTGAATTTTTGTAGGAATGATCTTGACATGTTAATGAATAAAGTGAACGGTTCCGATCATGAAAAACATTTGAGAGAAAGTCGGAAAATGCATCATGAAGCAGCCTTGGCTGCTCAACCTTGAGCAGCCCAAAATTTTCCATGCATAAATGTCTTTTTTCGATTTTGAAGATGGTGGAAGTAAGGAAATGATCCCCAGAACATGTTATTACTTTAGTCCAAGTACTTAAGGATACCTTCGACACAAGACAAGTTGTCTGTAGACTCTTGCAACCTTCCAGAAAAGTTATTGGAACAACTTCAAGATTTCTAACCTGCACAGATTAGGAAAGGAATTTTGCATTGCGTCATCAAGATTATCAAAAAGATCAAGAGATACTAGAGATACCATGTTTCCACAAAAAAATCTGGTATGATATATATACCTTGTAACAGATTTCCGGATAGCATACAGTGGTGAAGGTTGCTGCTAGTGAAATTGGCTATCCATTAAAATATTGAGGAAACGAAAAGCTAATCATTAGCAAGTTCTCGAATTAAAAGACACTGATCTGAAATCAAAATCGAGACTACAAAATGATGATAACTTCAACTCCTCCGCCGAGTGAAGAGCGCTTGCTTATAGATTGGGGCCAACTCACAACCTCAGATTAGATAACCTCTGAAAATTTTTGAAAGTAACAAGGTTATTTGAAAGATTAAGAGTACGGAAATTAGAGAGGTTCCCAAGTTAGGGAGGAATTGGTTCAGTGAATCTAGTACTTGCAAGATTGAGTTCCTTTAACTGACTCAGAGAACCATTGAAACTGGGAATCATCAATCCCCAGATATTATTATAGCTAAGGTCCAAGTAACTGAGATATCACAGTTCAAGTGGTGAAGAACTAATTTCACTTAAAAGAGTTACCTGGGAAGAAAGGTCAAAGATGACTATTGCACGTTTGGTTGTTCCATGTTATTCCACTCCACTCGCAGCAACCTTTGTTGATTTCTGATGAAGCAAGAATATTTTGTCATCCAGTTGACCTTGTTTAACTGAAGAAGTTCCTGCTTTTCTCTAATATTATTGCTGGAGCCCCGAACACCCGAACAATAGATAGCAAAAGCAATGACAAAGCATTGGAGCCCAACCAAGGTGAAATACACAGACCTACAACTCATGATTTTGAGCACCATAATTACGATCATGCATAAACACTTGATTTATTAGATTTGGAAGTGATCTATTGCTAACTCCGTTGGCGTTGTCACAAACAGTTGAAAAGTGATTATGCTTGTGTGGACTTGGCGTTTTAGAGAGAGCATTCAGTTGCCCCCACCTTATTGTTATTTTGCCTAAACATTGTGACAAAATTGTTTGTTCACATTGAATAATGCCTCTGCCGCCACACATGAATTTTTTTTTATGTTGGATACTAGTTGCCTTGCATTTGAACATATATATACTGATGTGTCTTTGTGTGTTTGTTTTCCATAAGGCAGAAGTGTTGGATATGGAAATTGTGTATACTAAGAGAAGGAATGGAAAGAGTACTCACCTTGCACTGACGTTGAGTTATCAATGCAGTATCAGTAGTCAAAATATCTACAAGGTTGCAGCTGACTATCCAATAGAACATTGAAAAACTGAAAGAAGATTGTCCGAAAGCGAGTAGAGATAATTACAGCTTTTTGAACTGAAAAGGAGAAGGCATGCTGCATCTACAAACCCAAAGAAAATTATCCCACCAAAAGGCACTAAACACGGTCAACATCTACGTTTATATGCCTGAATGAAACAAAATTCTCAACTTTCAGGTGATCTACAATAGTTAGCTACTTAAGTCTAGGGGGATTGAATATGAACACTACTACCACCTTAGCCAAGATGTGAAAAGTTACATTAGTTGAGAATCTGAGTCAAGAAAGATTAGGACTACAATAACTAGATGCTCTCAAGAGTACTAGCATTAAGTTAATTAATTTGGAATTGGGGAATAAGCTGATTGTTCAATGGCTAGGTAATGGATTCGGGATAGCTATTGGAGATGACTCTCAACCCTGGGATCCAAGAATGCAATGAAAATAGCAAGCATTCAGCGCGAACGCAGCCTAATGGAAGATCATTCTTGGCATTCAAATATTTTATATATAATAAAATAATGTTAATTTATAATTTTTTTTTATATATTAATTATTTTTTTTTTATTATTTTTTAAATAAATAATAATTAAAAAAAAAAAAAGTAATAAAATATAAATTATAATTTTTTAAAATATATATAATAATTATATTTTATAATTAATTTTTATTAAATAAATTTTTTGGTAGTATTATAGAATATATTTGTAGAAAATATAAGAATAAAATAAAAATTATTAATTAAAAGTAATGGATTAGTAGAAGTTATAATTACATAATAATATATATTAATATAAAAAAAAGAATAAAAAAAAAATAAAAAAAATTAATTTATTTTAAAAAAATAAAAAAAATATAATAATTTAATTATATTATAATATTTTAAAAATAAAAAAAAAAAGAAAAGAAAATAAAATTAAAAAAAAAAATATAAAAAAAATAAAAAAAAATAAAATAAATTTTTTTTTAATGATAAAAAAAAAAAATAAAATAAAAATAAATATAATTATAATTTTAATCTATTAAATTTTATTTTTAAATATTTTTAAAAAAAAAAATTATTTATTATTATAATAAATTTATATTTATATAAAAAATATAAAATAAATGAAATTGAGATTAATAAAATATAATAATAAAATATAAAAAAAAAAATTTATAAATAAAAAAAAAAAAAAAATAAAAAAAAAAAAAAAAATTAAATAATAAAAAAAAAAAAAAAACATTAAAAAAAAATATTTAAAAATAAAAAAAAAAAAAAAAAAAAAACAAAAATATAATAAATAAAAATAAAAAAATTTAAAACAATGCATTAATTATAATAAATAAAAAAAATAATAAATTTTGGGCAATGTGAGGTTGCTAATAAAAGACTGATATAATTAGAATAAAAAATATAAGTGTAGAGTCCACAATTACATTCAAGGTTTCATTGCCCAAACATACCAGCAGACATCTGAAGATCATGTTAAAGCAAAATGAGATCGTCGAATACGCAAACATTTATCACTTTGTCATTATAAAATCAGGAAATTCAATACGCCAGAATCCATCAATTCGTCAAAATAAGATTGCTTACCATTTATCCTCCACGTTCAACCACTATATAGATAAACCATATGCATGTAACAGGAGCGTTCGAGGCCAAAGTTGAACCCCAACCTCGACAGAAAATTAACGCCAGAGATCCACGTGTCGTCGATGTTGCAACTTGGGCTTTCTCTGAGCACAACAAACAAACCACGATGAAATTAGTTTTCCAAAATGTTGCCCGATCCTCCAGCTAATTACGAGGTTGCTGTCTGGGAAACTGCGATACTGTACGCCTTTTAAAAAGAATTCAGGCCTATTAGAAGTTGCTGATGTTTTGTTTGTTAATTTGAACGTTGGCCAATATCTAAGTTAGGCTCCAGTTGGTTGTCGTTGGTTGATATGAATCTAAGGTCAAATGAGAGCCATAATCATTCACCGCAGCATGCTTGATTGCTGTCGTTGATTGATATGAATTGTACGATATGGAGAACTAGTGAGTCAACAAGTAATGCTCTAGTGCTCTTTTAGCATACCCTGTTTTATAATACTATTAATTGTTGGATAAATAATGTTTGTGAGTATAGCTCTGTAGGATGAAAGATTGCTTCAAGGCGGGGTTATGAAAGTCCTGATCTACTTGGACAGCAACTTGAAGGCCCTCCACTTTTCGGCAAATATATCCGGAATTTGACTGTGCCTCTGATAACTTCTTTGTCTTTCAGAAATATGAAGAAAGTGCTGCTTTGAAATTATGTAGGGCTGGCTTCTTTCATACTTCTTGTTATTGTAACCAAGTGGTCAAAATACACATTGATAATATCGGTGACATACCCTTTTCTAGATCATGCTAGATCATGGGTTGGTGAAGAGCTAGATCTATATGCACTTTTCAAGTCAAGTGGTCAACTAGGGAGTCATGCCAAGTTGTCCATTGGGCCGAGTGCTATCCAGAAGGACTTCTGAAAGCGATCCAACTTCAATGAGAATACCGAAAAAGATCAGTCCTAGAATGAAAGTGTTTCCATTGGACGGTAGGAGATCAGTCCTAGAATTGTCCTAGAATGAATTGTTCCCAGTCGACGATAGTTTTTTCTATCTTCAAGCAAAACAAAATTATGACATAAGCATTTTGATCACTTCGGATGGCAATTGCTGTTAGGATACCAGGGTCGTATTAGTCTTTTGATATTAGCTTACCCTATATAAATACAAAGGTTAAGCATATTGAATGAAGAAGTGTTCATTTGTTCCTTGTTCGTGATAGTTCTTGTGAATCAATCGGTTGAAAAACTAGGATTCTTTGGTACTTTTCCGCTCAGTGTAGGAAGATGTTCTAGGTTAAAACTCCACCATCTTCCTTTATTGCTTGTATAACAAAAGAAGAATTAATGAGAGGAGCCAAAATCCTAACTAACTATACTTGGCACAATCAATTCATGTTCTCTTTTCAATCCTAACATCATAAGCCACATCAGTTGACCAAACTATTCAGATTTCACAACACTTGAAAGTTGAATTGCTACCCACCGATAGTGTGTGGGTTCGTTAAACTCAAGAATTGGGAGTGTGCTTAATTATGAAGCAAAGACTATCTTCTCCACGCTGCTAACATTTCACTTTCATTCATTTTCATTCACTTTAATGCCCCACGCTAATAAATTTGGCATATTTGACCCTATCATTAAGCTCGCACATTGCACAGCAAAATATGAAATGAGTGTCCAAATTTTTTTGGTTAAATATTTTCCCAATGAAAATATTTGACCCTATCACTGATGTATTCTAGTGGAGTATGGGCACTCAGCACTCATTTCATTGGGGGCCTAATTTCTTTGTACTCTAATATATTTTTTTGAACAAAAATTATTCTAGCTAAAATTTCTTTGATTAAATATACATATGAGAATTTACTTTGATATTATGAAACCTCGCGCATACAAGATAATAAAACCAGGCTACATATTACTTCATTAGAGAGATAGTGGGAGAGCAGAAATAAACACATCGAACATTTCTTTTTCTATAGAAAATAAGTCTATTGTCAATTAATCTCTAGAAAAGCATCATCCACAAAACTAAAGGCCTAGTCTCATGCCGCCGACATAAAAAATGTTCAATTCCTTTGACTAAAACTTTTTCTGATCTAAACATAACAATTACAAACGTATTGTACCTCATTTTTATATTTAGTGGACTTATCACTGCTTTGATGCCTAATGCAATTGCCCGGAAAATTTCTTATATTATCTTGTAACCATTTATAGATCTGGATCTATTTGAATACTAATGTTTCCTAAATTTGTGTTGGCTTTTGTGAGATTCAACTTGACCAAGCACATTGGTCTCAATGATTTTGACAATTTAAGGCTTATTGATATTATTTGCCGACTTTGTGTTGGAAACTATTGTGCACTTTTTCTACGGAGAGTTGGTGAACAAGAATAAAGTTTTGAGTCCTGGCCCCCTTACATGTCCCTACTCAATTAAACTTTGAACTAGTTGTGCAAGTATGTCCACCAAGCAAGCCTTTTGGGGCCATGGATGGTGGTTTCAATGATGCACGCCGATCTCCTAAGTGACTACGTGCACTAAAGTCTAGGGAGGTTTAGAACCTCGTATTTTATTTTTTATTTAAAAAAAAAGTGGCTCTATTTTCACCCGTTTTCAATAGAACATCTTATATTCGTGAAACTTTAATTTAATTCATTCGTGAACATGAAAATTCTACTCTATTTATGGTAAAAACTTGGATTTGTTGCTAGCTAGGGGGCATTAATATACTGTGATTGACCTTTTGGCCCGGGTAAACCATCGAGCAGTTGGCCCAGCTTGATGACCACCTAACTTGATAGATGACCCATTAACTCGAGATTATGATCTAATACAATGAGTAAAAATATGGTTGTCAAACTGGTCCTAAGCAACCATGCAACATTGGATTTCAAATCTATTTATCAACTCAATTGCTCTTGCTTCTTTGAGTGTGTTAGTTGCCGAACTCTCCCTAATTCTAATGACTTTGTGATACAATGTCACTAGTGCATGTGGACAATCAATTCTATTCTAGAATCTTGAGCGAAGAGAGAGGAACAGTCCAAAAAGAATAGGATGCAATAAACAAGTTACTGAAGCAAGTTTCAATTTTTCTTTGGGTGTCTTTTAACAACTTGGCAAGCAAAAGCAATGTTAAGCAACAATTTTGTCACATAGTATTCAATCACATGTGCCGCCCCCCTATAATCATTTCGTGGTACACGTGTCCCCCCTCCTATTAAGATCTCAACACGATGCCTTCGCATTCACTCAACAATTTTGTGCGTATGTTTGTTTTGTTTGTAATAGATTTGAAAGCACTTTGAATCAAGTTTCTAAAAAAAGATAGGTGCAAGCATAAATATACAAAATTAAAAAATAAACATAATAAATTATCATAATTGATTGAAAATATGAATCAAGTATATGAGTATTACAATAAAAATAAGAAAGTTAAAATTTTAAAGTTGAATAATTGCTTCAATAAAAAAGAAAAAGCCCGCCTAACCCTCGCCTAGCATCGCTTAATTGTCCGCCTAGCCTTGCTTAGGTGCCTACCTAGATCGCCTAGCCTGGCCAATTTTCAATTAATTTTTAAAATTGTTTTATTTGACTAGAATATCTACATAATCAAAGCACCCAAAAGTGAAAGTGCTTTTGAAACGAACACTCAATTGGATAAGAATCACTTTTTTAATCGTTAAGTCATTTATCAGGAAACTAGTACATGAAAAATGCTTCCTTGAAAAGTGATGTCGTCAAACGATCCTAAGGCCCCGTTTGGTTCATGGAATTGGGGGTGAGCATAGGAATAAAATTTTATTTTCATGTTCGGTAAGAGAAGAAATGGGAATATGGGGGAAATAAGGAGGGTTTAGAATTCGCATGAATGAGGGAATTCTATTCCCACCCACACCCATGGGAATAGGTTTTCTTTCTTAGGAATCAAAATTTTTTGGACGAAACTATCCTCATACAAATTTAAAAAATTACACATATTATTTCAATTTAAAATAATTACAATGGTATTATTGAAAATGTTAACAAATAATAATTCCTATTACTTGATGCACCAAACATGGAAATGAAAAAATTGTTGTTTCTCAAGTATGATTTCTTGATTTATCCAAACATGGAAAAGCAATATTGAATTCCATTCTCCTAAAAAAATTCATAAAAATTATATTACCGGGAATATAATTCGGTGAACCAAATAAGTCCTAAGAAAAAGGAAACATTGGAGACCTAAAAACATAAAACTAAAAGTAAAAAGGACTAATACCGGTGGTGGGGAAGGAAGAAACTTCATAAGCACCCTACGAGAGACAACGAAAGCCGGTGGTCTTCTTTGTGTCGTGAAATTGAATGCGACCACAAAAGGCCTCCCCACACTGCGTCCTCGACGACGCCAATTGGACTCGAATCAAACATTCCTCCATCTGCTTGCTATAAATAAATATGAGAATGCGTCCCCAAAGTCCCTGCAGCTTATGCTACCACCCCTGTGATTTTGTCCACCCCAAGCTTGTGTTGATTTGATTACAAGCCTTTCTGCAAAACTTCTACTTGAAAAAAAGCTCACAACCCTAGTGGGCTTTTTCTGAATCCTTATTAAGCCCTCTTTCAGCACACCCCCTCTGCAGAGAAAGACTCTTGCTTTTTGTGACTCAGCCATTGTTTCTTACACAAAGGTACCTGGGTTTCAATCTGTTTTGCTTTTGGGTTTGTGGTTTTTTTTTTTGCATTTTGGTGTTCTTTGATCTCTCCCCCTTTGGTGTTTCTTTTGGTTTTCTGTGTTTGTATCATGGTTCTAGAGGGATTTTTGACAAATCCGAGAATTGTATTTTTTGGGCATCGCTTTCCCCATGTTTTTGTTCTTTTATGTGTGTATGTTTCTGTATTGGATTTCCGGGTTTTGATTTTGTGAATTTCATTGTGATGGTTACATGGTTCCAGCCCGAATTCATCTATTTTTGGGTTTTCTGGTATCAGTTTTCCAGCTGCAATACAGTTTGGTCGTTTTGATGGAATCTCTGCCCTCTATGCCTTGTCTGGCTTGTATTCTTTTATATAGTAATTTGGATCCAGAAATATTGAATATTTTTCTCATCTTTTTATTGGTCAGGGGGAATCTAGAATTGTAGGAGAAGAGCTTTCAATGGTAAGCACTGCATGCTTGTTTTGTGCTTAATGTTTTTGATAGAAGTGAACTTTTATCAGAGTACAGTCAGATGTGATGTCTTGTTATGTATCAAGATAGTTGCTTTCTTCTGATTTGATGCTGGGTTTCATCAGGGAGAAGCACCTGCATTATTTGCTGATGTGCTGCGGAAGGGGCATCCAAATGGATGCGATATAAAGGCGAAAGGTGGCGGCGGTAGATCTATTGTCGTGGGCAACAGAACAGTATGATATTTAACATATCGATGTGATATTATCATCGTTTGTTCTTCAGTGATTTACCACCAGGTCAATCATATTGCCAATGCATTTTTTGACAGTATATGATTGGTGGAACCTGTGATGAATCGGAATTATCCATTGGAGTTCGTCTTTTGGACCAAGCCAGCGGTGAATGGTAAGTGTATGCTCTTGGTGTTGAGTTGCTCTCCTGTGATTTTGTGTTTCTAATAGCTTTAAATTTCCAGGATATATCCTACAGTGTTGGGAACAAAACCCAAGCCCTGTAAGGGCCATGCAGCAGTGCTTTTAGGTGAAGACCGAATATTGATTACTAAGAAAGATTCCACCGTGGATGATTTTGCTTGGTTTCTTGAGGTTGGTACTTGTAAGACTACTCACATTTTCTGATCATGGAATTCGGAAGTCATATAAGCTTTTATATTTAATCTCATTTGATCATAGTTTGAATTAAGACCGAATTTTTGGAGAAAAAATATAACTTCTCTCAATAATGTTGATTAAAGGAGAATTTTTCAGTTAACAGGCCTCTGAGTTCTATCCGCCATCCTTACTTTTGCAAGGTTACCTAATTAGTCCAATTTCTGAAAGTGTTTTGTTCTGTTAGGTGGATACCCAATATGTTAGGCAGCACAAGAAGATTTTGGGCAGTGAGGTTGTTGCCTGGAGTAAGGGTGTGAGGGGCAACGCTGAGAAGCCAGTTGTTATTAGTGGTCCTTCTGGGGTCGGCAAGGGAACACTAATAAACATGCTCATGAAAGAATATCCGGCCATGTTCGGATTCTCCGTGAGCCACACAACCCGTGCTCCAAGGGCAATGGAGAAGGATGGGGTCCATTACCACTTCATTGAACGAAGCATCATGGAGAAGGAGATTAAACAGGGCAAGTTCCTTGAGCATGCATCCGTCCATGGAAATCTCTATGGAACTAGTGTTGAAGCTGTCGAAGTGGTAGCAGATGCAGGGAAGGTAAACTATTGGTTTCTATTTCAATCCCTTTTTTGGTCAGGCATTGGATTTTGGTCCATTCTTATCATGTTAAAATTACCTTAATCTGCTCATTGAGGATTATATCATTTATGTGCTGTTTAATCTTACTGGAAAATTCTCTTCTGGATAATAATGTGGTTTTACTGCAACACAACATAAGATCTCAAACGGAAAGAATCTCGGTTTCTCCCAGTGCAATAATTCAGAGACCCCAACTAAGGCTTTCATTATTTGGAGGGTAAATCATGCTAGAGAATCTGAGTACAGGAAAAAGTTAGAAGGGTCCAGACCATCGCATATACGGTGGGAACTGTGATATTTTAGCTAACCGTACTTCTTAAACCATATCCTTATCATACATAGCATTATTAGAGATATGTCGTAGAGTAAATTGGGGAAGCCTGTGAGGATACTCGATGAAATGTTGGATTTGCTCTCATCTTGGGATGACCGATGACATCTATTCATGGCTCGTCTAGTTCTGACAATAGACAGGACATCCATTTACTGAGATTATGGTTGTTCTTTCTGTAATGGTCTTTACCTTGATTGTAGATATGTATTCTTGACATTGATGTTCAAGGGGCAAGATCTGTGAGGGCTAGTTCACTTGACGCTATCTTCATCTTTGTGAATCCACCCTCAATGGAGGTTCTTGAGAAGCGCCTTCGTACAAGGTAGTTAGAGATCCATTTAAATGTTTCTCAAATCAGATGCCCTTTCCATGTTCCAATTTAACATGCCGAATATTGTAAACAGGGGAACTGAGACAGAAGAACAGATCCTAAAGCGACTTCGAAATGCCAAGGCAGAGATTGAGCAAGGGGCATCACCAGGCATCTTCGATCATATGCTGTATAATGATAACCTGGACGACTGCTACAAGAGGCTTAAGGTAGCTGTTCCAACTCTCGTATATACTAGTTGACTTACCAATTGGTAAACTTTACATATTATTGATGCCATATTCACATAATCTTGTAGAAACTCTTGGGGCTAGACAAAAATGTTATTGCTGCTCCAGAATCATGTAAGAAGCCATTCATTGTTCACTTGATTATTATTAGTTTGATTATTAAATTGAAATCTAATGTCAAAAATTCCAATTCAGTACCTAAAGTAGTTGATCTGCCAATGGACCATTCGGTAGCCAAAACTGATAACAAGATTATCATAACCTCCAGAACTCCGGAACTGGAAAAGGCTTCTACAAACACGTAAGTTCACTGCTTTTCATTGTTTGTTTGGTCGAGATATATATATATATGCCTACAATATTCAACTTTTTGATATGTATACGTCTGAGCAGGATTGTGCTGGATGTGTCATCCCTCAAAGGAGGGGCGCCTGGACGGACAAGAGGTCTAGACGTTTATACCATGGACTCATTTGTGGATGGTTTGGCTGGAATCGATCACTGAGCTGAAAAATTCAACCTAAAAGGCACCAACTGGGATTTTTCTTATTCATGCTTTTCTAATTTCTGTCCAAGTTTTAATCTATAAGAATAGCGATGGAACTTCACGACTGTCAGATCATCGATAAATTGGATTTGATTCCATTCTTAGCTTCTTTTAGAATAGAAATGAGTTTGGATCTTCAAGCGGTATGAACAATTACAATGATCCCACCATGGGCAATGAGAGCTAATTTATGATTTTGTGCGGCAAATTGAATCTAACAAACCCATTTCTGGTGATTGTCATAAATATTACTTTGTACTTACTGTAGTTGTAACTGTTCTTTTCTCTCAAGATGCTCTTTACTTCACCACCCACCACGGCCTCCTTTTATTATATTTGAATTCCTTCTCTAAGCTTCCCCTTTCTTTAGTGGCTGCTGAGACTTATTCCCTCTCAAGACTTTGTTGAATGGAAGTTTCGCTTCCTAAGTTTCAATAAGTAGGGCTTCTTATTCCTGGTGGACTGACCACCATGCACCGCACCCTGAGGTTGGACTTGAAAGTGTCTAGATTCTATGTCAAAACTTCTCCTATAATCTGTTGCGTAGTCAAAAGGATTGGACTAGTCGGCAACTTATTGTTTTTGTTCTGTTTTGAGGGTTATTGTTTTTGTTCTGTTTTGAGGGCTGATGAATTGGTCAGATGAGTTGGCGTTCAAAGTAGTCATAAGTCTACAACTTCAACACGTGTTGAAGTCAACATTTTGGCCTGGTTATAGGGCGTAGGAGGAGAACCCATCTGCAATTACAATCAACCAGCTGCGGTCTAACAAACATGACATGCACATACAGATAATCCAGCTCATTGGCGAAATTGGTTGATGACCAAGTAGTTAAACTTGTCAACCTCTGCGCTCGAGATTCTTTGTTTAGAGCCCTATCACTATCGCTTGAACAAAAAGAAAACCAGGTATTATTGAAAGATTAAGATTACATATTTTTCAGTGATTTTAACGCTCTTCTATTATTGAAAATCTTAACATGGTACCATATTATGGCAAATATGCGTTTTTTGCAAATATATGTCGCACATTTTCAGCACACATAACAATGCAGTCCAAATCCATCGCCACCACAATTTCCATTGCTAATGGAGTACTCTTATTCTACCAGAACCGAATACCGTATGCACGTTATTTTCATCAAGATTCCTAGAATATTTAACACTGGCCGTTAATGCAATTTTCAGTTGTGAATTGGCCTGTCAATGAGCTCTCTCGAATTGGCAAACAACTCCCAACCATTCAATTCTTTTCCTCCTAAAATGAAAAGGGGAAGGTACCAAAAGTCTCTAGCTGTCATGGTGTGAATTGGGCCCTCTCATGTGGGTTGCGAACTTGCGACACAGTCCTAGTATTTGTCGGTAGTAAATTTTTTGTTAGCTTTCACTAGTAGAAAGAAACTTTTTCTTCATACTCAGCTCAGATGTTTGATATGTTATGGTATCAAAATGAGCATGATTATGATATTGTTTCGACGACATTAACAACCAATTTGTACATTCCCGATGCATATATCTATGCAATATCGTAACTTCAAAACTTAAAAAGTACTAGATGGTCGGTAAGGAGAAAATCCCTATATATGTATGCCAAATTTGCAGGTTTGGTGTAGTGCGGCAAAAGAACCAACAGCTAAAGTTAGGCTTGAAATTTTGTGAGGCCCTGAGTATCTCCACGTTTTGCCAATCTGTTAAAAATACGACGTAAAATTTGAGCACATGCAACGTTTTGCATCGCTCAATCGCTCAATTTTGTGGGCACAGACCACGTTTTGCCACATATGTTAGGGACATGGGGGCATGGGCAATGAGCCATATAGCATTGCATTCTATCTAGGGCACTTTGACATGCCCACCATATATATACTGTATACATATGAAAAGAAGCTTCGGCTGCCTGTGTGATATGTAATCGTAAAAACGCCCAGAGACAGGGCCCAAATAGGGGATCCCGGCCCAAACAGGGGACCCAACAGCAGGGCACGGAGAGAAAAGCTAAAGCCCGGAAAAAAGATCTATGAATAAATTTGGCCCAAAAAACATAGATCAAAATTAAAATTACACTGTAGGAGGACAATGAAGGCCGTCGGGGGTTAGAACATCAGTCCAAGAACATCCCTCTTCTGGCAAGCGATGCAATGGTATCAGAAGCGCGATTCGCTTTACAAGGAACTCAAGATCAACTTAGGTTTCTATGTGATATAAGTTGGTCAAACTGAAGATTCATTGCAAACAAAGGACAATTACAAATCCTACGAATACATGGAGGGAACCAAATACCAGCAAGGTCACATAAGACCCAGGTAAGTATTTTAACCTATCAAAAGGCCCTTAAAAAAGCCGGAATGTAAAAACGAAAACGGGCGGAGATAATCTCATGACAGAACTAGACCAATGAGGGAGGGAGCTGATTAGCCCATCTGAAGTTGTGCACCCTCATGTTTTGAAAATTTTGCTGCATCATGAGCAGCTTGGAGACGAATTTCCTTCACAATCTGAAGAGATTGCCAAAATCCAGCAGCTTGGATGTTTTGTTCAGTAGTTTGGGAGCAAGTTTATTGACCGAATAATGTGTACATATATCATAATCGAACTTGTTAGAAACTAGGCGAAATAAATTTCCAGAATCTTATGAAGTCCGGACTCGAAGTGGCTGTTGGACCCAACCAGCTGCCGTCTGTAGCATAGTTAGACTTAGTTATATGGCCAGCTCAAAATCAACATTCACTCTCTCAATTCAACCGGACTCCTTAGGGAAAGGTGATATTAACTGCATTGAGCCAGCCTAGTGGCAAACTAGAGTCACTCCGACTCCTGATCGCTCATTTTCGAAAGTTACTGGGCATGTCATTCAGGAGTCGACTAGTCGTTGGAACTTAGAATATTCTTTCTCCCTACAATGTGCATATCGTAGTGACAAGAATATAAACTACATTACGGCTGTGGCCATGAAGTGAACTATAGGAGCAAATGGCATTCTTTTGTCCAGCCGATAGCGAAAATTTTGGCTCCAAGAATCTAGACTACCTATTATCAAAACAAGGAATGCTTTGTCCAACAATATCTACAAACCAGAATTTCACTGTGAATTGTCTACTTTAATTAATGGCTAACTTCAACTTTCTCAACAATCTAGCGAAGTATAATTACAGTCGCTCATCGATCATTTAGTGTACATAAACTTTTGCATTGTGTTGGTTTACTTCAAAAGTGTTAGTGACTCAAGCTCAGCTTGATTTCAAGGCTTTACATAGATTGCCTGATGAAGCAGCTGCCAAGATAGACACCATCTTGGTGAGTAAAAGAGAGTAAGATAGATTTAGCAACTTAGGTCTGGACCATTGCCACAGATTTCAGGTAATTGTAACTGTCTGGTTATCTACTTCATGACAGAACCCGTACATGTGATTGTGTCAATCTGTTAAAAATACGACTAAAAAATTGAGCGATGCAACTTTACTTTTGTGCAGTTGTAATGTCTAAAATCTACTGATTGCATAAAGCGCAAATTTTCACATCTCTGGAAGCACAAATACCTCTCTGGAGTATGGAGAGGAGCAGTTGCTAAATTTTCTGGTGAATTATGTCATAATCCTTCAATCCAGAAAGCAGCCAAAACTAGCATACTGGCAAGAAGAAGGGAAAATCAGTTAAATTCTGCTTCATTTTTTTATTGACAAAATATGTTGAGTTAGGGGTCAATTTGTGCCTTTGGACAATGTTACACAGAGCAGAATTATAAATGCAGTTATACATAGTATGGTGTTCTTAATTCCTGATATGTCCGCAACTAATAAACAACTACTTGCCGCATCTCGACCTCATGCTTATATTTGCTAAATGCTCCTTTTAAGTTTTTTCTGTTAAATAACTTCAATACCATGTTTTCTAATTTTTTTTGTTAAGTAAATGTGGACCACAAACAGGGGCTGGGCACATAACGCAGAACACTGCAACAGCAAAGCAAGCCTCGCAGCAACAAACCTAGAAAGGGAAAGCCAAATAAAAGATTGCACGGGAGTAATATTCTCTATCTATACTATCATCTGCAAAAAGGACATTAAGAGTGTTTAGGGAGAACCAGAATCCACACCTAGCCTTTGTCAATCAAAATCTAAATTAGGAAGGTGTACTCTTCTATGAGGGGATATCGTATACAAAGATATATATTCTTTTCTTTTCTTTTTTTGTGCTAGAAGAGGTTGTTTAATTAACAATTGGATTACATTACATCAAGTTCGGAAGAAACATGTCATTTACTTACATTCTCTACACTTTTATCATATTCACTGGAAGGGTTTGCATACAGAAGCTTAGAATATATCTCATTAAACTATTAAAGGGTAAAGATCTCATGACTTTAATTCATACCTCTATGTAGAGATATTCTCATCCAACATAAGGAGTCATACTTACGATGTTTTAGATAAATTATTATAAGGAGATTCACTTCTTACAGACAGATCATCTCAAAAACAAGAAGAATAATGGTAATTAATAATTTAATCTACTAATATTAAGAAGTAGCTACTAAAATTCAGATATTGTAGTCAAAAAGAAGAAAAGGGGAGTGACCTTATGGATGCAGATTTAAACTAAAACTTGCGAGCTCAGATGCTAGAAACACCATTATCATGATACCGACTCCAGTTCCTTGTGGAATTTGAAGAAAATCATGGAAGTCAATCCATACCGGAAACAAACCATGTTATTGTCCTGAAAACAATGAACCAATTATTCTAACAACAATTTGTTTTTATTTTCAGGACAAAAAAAAAACAAAAAAACTCTTTGTCTCTTCTTATGGATCAGAACTATCTTTTTTCAATCTACCTGGATTCTACAGCTCTGATCCAGTATTCAGTGGCTCCTTTTCTTCATCAAGAGGCCCCTGAAAAGCAAAAGGGGGTGGTGGTGGATCAACACTCAGTGTACCCTCCAACACCTTAACAACCTCTCTCATTGAAGGTCTACGACGTTCATCAATTTGAAGACACCAAAATGCAATTCGTAAAGCACGTTCCAGCTCTTGTAGAGTAAACCCACCACTCATTCTTCGATCCACAACATTCTCTGGGTTCCCTTGTGACCACTCTTTGTATGTCCACTCACAAAGGTCACCAACTTCTTTGCACCCACTTACCAATACTAGCACCATCTTTCCAAAGTCCTCAACATCTCTTTCTGCAGAAGAGAATGGTACTTCACTGACTACTTTCCCAAGTCCAAACTCACTCACCTTGGCCTCTAAATTTTCGTCCAATAGTACATTTTCCCATTTCAAGTTACCATGGCTCATAAATTCCCTACAGCTTATGTGTAGATAACAAATGGCTCTTGCCACAGTCAAGCAAATATCAAATCTCTTTCCCCAAGTCAGCTTTTTACACAGTTTAGGGTCTTCTATATATTTCTCCACAGAACCATTCTTGAGATATTCATAGACTAGATATCTATGATTTAACTGACAACAGTAGCCCTGCAGCTTCACAAGGTTTTTGTGATGTATGCTTCCTATCTTTGAAACTGCACCTCGATACTTCCTCTCTTCTATTGTTGCAATAAGATCTTTAATAGCAACTGGTTTTTTATTTGGAAGAGCACCTTTGAACATTTTTGGCCCAATCTGATGCATAAAGTTCTCCGTGAGCTCTTTTATTTCAGAGAAAGATAGAACTATCAAACCACTTGAGTTGGGGCCAGTAAAAGCAAAATTCGCTCTCTCCCTGACCAATTTTCTTCTTCTGTAGAACCAAAATCCAAGTGCCAATTGAACTAAAACAAATGCAACAACAGTTCCTGTGGCTGCTCCAAGCAGATAAGGGAAGTGAAACTTATGAGAACCCTTGACTGAAGGAGAGGGTGACATCATGACATTGGGATTAACAGCTAATGGAGCTATACA
The DNA here is from genome assembly GCA_033992175.1 of Spiraea crenata. Lineage (NCBI taxonomy): Eukaryota > Viridiplantae > Streptophyta > Magnoliopsida > Rosales > Rosaceae > Spiraea > Spiraea crenata. The sequence continues at coordinate 8,284,375 of JAVBHV010000079.1, read as the reverse complement.
CATCTTCACAAAAGATAAAGACCTTAGTGAGGGGTCCGAATAGCCAGTAACATACTGTGTTCTCTTCATTAAACAGCGGGCAGTTCCATCATTTGAGAAAGTTACAGCCGTACAAGATGAGTCATTGATGCACAAGCTTTTACATTCATGTAAACTGACTTTGGCTACTAAATCATCAACTGGTGGGTATATTCCATATAGGAGAGTATGATTGTAAGTAACAATATCAGTAGAATCACACGGATGATTTAGAATCATACATCTCCCAGTGGGCTCATTTGTTTGGTTAAATGGGCATTGGCATTCAGGTGACCCATTTTCAGTAAAGACACAGATGCCATTTTGACCACAGGTTGCAAAGACGTTGCACTGGTTCTCAACAGCCTGCCAGACTGATCTCCATGATTGTGAAGCTTTTGTCCATGAGTATAACCGCAGATTACCATCAACATCTAGCTTAAGAAATCGGTAACTGATGGAGTCATTGTGATCTTCCCCAAACAGCGACCAAACAGGTTTTGCATTTTGGTCACGGAGTTGTAGGGATCCATCAGGAGTGAGGAAAGCACTAAGGTTCGAACTAGAAGGGCTTTCACTTGTCCAATAGATAACATGACTTTCCCATCTGAGTTGCAACTGACCAGAAGCATTCATGAAAAGAGTGTAATAACTTGACATGGAATGCTTGCTTGCAGCTCGAAGTGTTTGTAATAGAGAAAAGTTCTGTCCAGGAAGAAGCGTGTCAGATGGACTATCGAAACTTTGCCAAACAATCTGTTTCTCTTCATTCAACAAGACAAGATTTCCATTGTCGTTAAGAGCAGCTGAAACAACAGATTGCTTTTTAGTGGTCCATATAGTGACTCCCTTCAAGGAATCAAATATAAGTAGTTCACCATCCTGAGTCAGCTGGATATAAGAACTGTTACCAAGAGTAAGATCATCTCCTCCAGCAATCCAAACCATAATTTGTTTGTCGAGTGGAATAGACTGCGAATTGAACCGAATCCCAACATTATAGCTTGACTGATCTGAACGGCTGAAAAATCCAAATGCAAAATCACCATTGGGAGAGACCCAATGGTTTCTATCTTCTATAGAAAGCTTTGAACCCAATGGAATCTCTGAAGCGACAACAGAATGTAGCAGGAATCCAAGAAAAATACATAGCTGGAACGATAATGCAAGAAGATCTCCATCCTTCTCAGGCATAACTAAATATTATATATCCTACAAAAACAATATGTCAGTACTGAGACCAAATTTAACTGCTGATCATGTTGGCATATTTCACCAGGCTATTTTCAGTAGAAACAAAGTAAGCATGGCAAGAATCAAGACAGCTCAGTGATAACTAAAATCAAAGACATTCAACTAGATTTCCATGTTACTGCCCCAGAAGGTGGTAAATATCAAGTTTCAAAATTTCTATATCAAGCCCACAAAAATGACAAGCAAACCAAATTTCATATAATTCAAGAAGGAATACAATATTACGAATTTTGTACCCGGAAAAGCATTCAAACTCCCACAAGCTCAACAAGCTGGTGTGGAATGCCACCATGACCATCTAGGATCCATCCCATGATCATTTTCTCGATATGTGAGCATCAAAATTTGAAGAATCAAATATGGAGTGATTATTACCTAGGCAGGAGAATGTAAGTGACAAAATAACATGAGCTGTAAAGTGCTTACAAAATTGGATTCTAAGGTATTACGAAGTGGGTGTTGAATTGAATCCTAGGCATTAATGGGCCCCAAATTAGGCCAACTGGATACACTGTTTACAGCAATTGGATAAGTCTAATCGAATAACTGTGTATTTATTTATATGGCCATCCTAGTACTTTCATTCATCCTAATAGGTTCGTAAGAGTAATCCTCCATATATAATCTGGGCAGCTACCTTGACCAAAGCCAACTTCATCTGAAAATGATGTCCACTTAAACCAGAGCAGATTACAATTATCGACTACAGCATGTTGACTTTCTGGAAGCTAAAGCTAAAGAAACGAAATTTCGATCCGACTGAACATACTTTTAACTACCAAACATTTAACAACGGCAAACATAAACTCAACATTGCTTATCTCCATGCTCTCAGCAACTAAAACTCAAAAAAGAAAAGGGGGCTACATTGTGATAGAAATACCTGATGTTTGTGAAGACAAGATTCACATGCATCCACAGTCACTTTCGGGGATTCAAACGTTGAATGTTCTGGACAATGACATTACAGACAAATCAAATCAACTTTGAAATTTCAAAACCTGATAAACAAACCAGACAAGAATCACAGAAAACCCAATTGGCAGAAAAAGGTTGTTCTATGGACTAAAACCCTGGATTGGCAAGCAAATACGAACTGGGTTTTGTTTCTTTTTCACAATGACTGAGTGAGATTTGAAAACGAACCAAAAAAATTATAACTTTAAAAGATTAACAATGAGGATTATCACTCTACTTACCAGTTAGTCTCCAAGTAGAATTTGGCCAAACCAAAATTTCAAATGTCGGGCTTGAACAAAGGGTGTTACTTTTTCTCTCCTTATTTTCCCGGAAAGCTGCCTTTTTTCCTGAGAAAATTAGGCCAGGAACCAAACACAAAACTTGAACGCCGCAAAAGAGATGATGGGTTAGTCTTGAAGTGGTTGAAGAAAGGAAAACGAGAAGGGACAAGTGGTGCTTGAGAAATGTGAGGAAGTGGAAGGTGGGGTTTGACCGGAGTCGATGTCGCCGGAGATGGCGACAAGCAGTCGCCGGAGAAGAGGGTGCCTACGGTGTTGGTAAAGAAAGACTGAATAGAAGAATTGAACGGTAATGAGTGAAAGCACGATTTTTGTAGTACTATTTGTTTGTTTTTTTCTCCTTTTGTGGGTCTCGGTGAAAAAATTGGAGAAAAAAACTACCAACCTCAGCCAAATTATAGAGTAAAAAAATGTGTTGTAAATTTCACTGATTGTGGTTTGATTCTTGTTGCCTTATTCAGTGAAGTTGCATTGCTCTTAAGCAATGTTATGACAATGGTGGTTTTTTTTTCCTTTCCAAAATAGGGTAGAAGACATTTTTGGTCAATGATTTAAGCACATTATTGGTAAAGACAAAGTTGAAGTCAAATTTACAGTTTACCATTGAGAAACCTGATTGAAAGAACGAATTATTTCCTTCTTTCCTTGATACCAATCAAGAGTATAATAGGAGAGGAGTAATTAGTAAAATGATTTCGATTGTTCCAAATATGTGGACGCATATACTCAACTCATTATGCTAAATTGTCTGATTCAAATCATGATTAAAAAGCAACCAGCAAAGTGGGGGAAAATTTAGATGAGTGCAGCTCGTGCTCGTGTGGGAAATAGGGAATCCATGAAATGATAAGAGTTGATGAGTGAAGGCCCAGCTGTGGTTCCATAAAGTCAAGCTTTATATGATTAGACCTAATCCATCTGTATTTTAAAGAAGAAGAAGAAGAAGCTGATCTTCAAAGTCATAACCAAGACAAGAAAGAAAAATGAGAGATTCTCTTTTGCCTTTTCCACTTCTGCTTTTCTCATCAAAAGATGCAAGATATAAAGTGTGAGCTGAAAAGCCAAAGTCTCCCTTGAGGTGCCTGCCATGCAATAGTGTAACAATAATTTCTACGCCCTCACCAAACACACGTATGATTCGATGTTGCTATGTTGTATGTATGTCAGATGTTAATGGTGTAGAGATGTCACAGAGCAATAAAACAAAACACAAGCTTTAAATTGTACTATGCGTATAGATAATAGTCGCGGACATCGTGACTCATGTGAATTAGCCTGTGAAAAGGTTGAAAAGGGAATCGGATTAGCTAATAATACAAAAATACATCTGTTTAGTGAAGAGTGATCATTTTCGAAGCCTTTTGCCTGCGGCATTTTTCTCAATCAGATACATGATTATAAAAGTAGTCAGAAAGTTAAAAGCCCCATGAGGTGCATGTGCAATGCAATGGGACTGATCTCCAGTTTTCAATTACAACATTGGATGGCCATTGGGCATGCAAGGCGACTCGCAGTGTAAAACATAAACAGCTACGTACGGCCAAGCAGCTACCAGATGAGCAAATATCTAAAAGGTTTATTACCTATTTTGATATATGAAATTTTGATTAAATCTCAATTTAGTACTCAAGACTTAAAATGTTTCAGTTTAATACATTGACGGTCACTTATCTCAATTTAATATCTACCATCAATTTTAAATGTAACATCGTTAATGTGGATGGCGTGATAGGGGTATTTTTGTCTTTTCAACAAAAATTGGCACACAACACTAACAAAAAAAACTAATCAAGTTTTCAGCAAAGATGGCGGCAGTGGGCTGTACGCAAGGCCCATGTTTTGAGAACAGCCTCGATATTGAAAGCCTCACTAGCTTCATTGTCCAACATCACAACAAGGAGCATCTTCCCCCATTATGATATTACGTCGCTGTAAGAGCATCTCCAATAGATTTTCTAAAATTAAATTGGGTCCCAATTTATGGAGCCACATAGACTAAAATCACTAAAAATCATCTCCAACACTTTCCACAAACCAACTCTTCAAATTCAAAATTTTGTGGACTACTCTTCAAACTTGCAACTTTGTGGAGTAGTCCACAAATATTTTTTATTATTAAAAGTGGGTCCACAATCAAATGGAAGGTTGAGATCAACTTGAAGATTTAAATGAAGATAAAGCAACATCATTTTGTGGAGTTTGTTGGAGATGAAATTTTAGACTTTACAAATTTCAATTAACAAATTGCCACATAGGTCTACAAATGTGAATTTGTAAACTGAAATTTATAAACTCTTTTAGAGATGCTCTAATTTAAGCTCTAATTAAAGGCGGTGCTCTAGCTTAGGGGTGATTTTCGAAAGGATTGGATAAGAAATAAGGGTTCCAACTTCCATTCCAAAAAAGTTTGGAATGAAATTTTATTTCCAAATTCATAATCTTTGGAAATCGGAAAAAATTAGAAACTTTCGGATAGGAATTATATTGGAAATTTCGGAAATAATTCGAAATTTTTAGGTTCTCAATGTGAAATAAGATAAAATAATATACAAATTACGCTTACGAGATGAGTACATAGTCTAAAGCATGTAATAAATGTGTCTGCGAGTAAGAATGAGCAAAATGGAAGTAAATATGATTTATTCTAAAATATACTATAAACTATACAATAAGTACATTATTATAAAAACATATGAAATGCATTCCATTTTTTGATCGGAATAGGTTCGGAAATTTTCGAAAATAAGTCGGCTCGGAAAGTCGGAACTTTTGGATTGGAAATGTATGTTCCAATTTCCGTCCAACTTCTTTCAAAATTATTCGGATTCAGAATCTTTTGGCATGAGATCAGAATTTTTCCGTTCTGAATTGGAATTTCCAATCGAACTTGCACCCTCTAGCTCCACTAGCTCTTTTCTTAAATAGGTCATGATGTTGAAGTTGGCGAATTGGGACTGACCACCGAGGTTCGCGATGCCAGTGGTGTTCGATCGTCATCGGAGGCAGTATGAGTGGCAGCCAGCAACTCCTTGTTGAAATCGGTTAATTGAGCAGCTTGGAATTGCCGTTTGTTAAGGTTAGCGATATGGTCAGTAAAAGGTGGGTCCTACATGTTAGTCTTTTTGTCCCCTGCAAATCACTTTGAGAGAAATTTTACCCCTTGCAACTCTTTTTATATCTCATTTTCCCCATGTAACTCATTTTTTTGGGGAAATTTTGCCCCCTTTTATGTCAAGTTAACAATTTTTGTTAAATTTACTGATGTGGACATTCCGTGTCAATAAAAAGGTGGGTCTCACATATATACACTTCAAAAAATAATTCTTATGATGGAAGTTTTACCCCATGCAACTTTATTTGAATCTCATCTGCCCCATTCAACTCATTTTTTTGGGAAATTTTACCCCATATTTCGTTAAATTAACTATTTATGTTAAATTTGCTAACATGGACATTTCACGTCAGCAAAAGATGATTCCCGCATGTATACATGCCAACAAAAAAAAAATTTGGAGTATTTTTCACCTCATTCTAGTATCAATATACTTGGGTTATATTTAACCCAAATATAGGAAAGAGGCAGTCATGCTGATAATGTGTTATACTTTTTTTTTAGAAATTACATGGGATGTGAATTACAGAGAAGAGAAGAAGAGTGAAGTGAATTTATCATGAGCTCATAAAACTCATCTTCTTTTATAGGGAGGAAATAAATGTATGCTAAGTAAACTCTCATTCACTTTACTATACTAAGTTGATTTTCATACGCCTCTTTTATAGTAGGCCATTCATTTCACAACAATGGAAAGTTTTTGGTTTCATTTGTCAAAAGGAAAATTCATGAACACCACAAAATGGTCATCATCAGACACTTTAAAGTTCAGAACAGTGAAAACACATCCCATGTCATGCTTGGGCTTGAGCTATAGGGCCCATACAGTGTTGTGAAAAAGACCCACCTTTGGATTACTTGTTAGTCAAACTTGAGAGACCTCCTCCCTATCAAAGTAAAGAAAATTTAAGAAAATTTTGATAAAAATTACTGCTCCTCTATTTTATATTGTTCTATTTACCGCTAAATATATGTGATGTTAACACAAATTGAGAAAGAACGATGTAGAAGAAAGTGAATCGAAACCGTCAATGCATTGATCAGTTAACAAGTGTCGTCCATGATGGAAATGGAGAACCCACTTTCGTCCCCATGATAGGGTGCCAATGTGCTTAGCCGGGCAAATTTCCATGTCGCATTCCTCACAAAAAAGGGAGGTGTTAAGAAGACTTTGCCATTAGACCTACCGGGTACCCACCAAATTTTCATGTCACTTTCTTTTGTGGGGGCATTTTTTTTTTTGTTAATTTTTTTTTATTTTTCTAGTCTATTTGTCCATGGATTTGGCCGGATTTATGAGGCAACTCAAAAAGGCGCAATCTTAGCCACAAAAATTAAAATACCCAAATCTTCAAAGTTAATTTGGGACCATATTCTTATATCTTAATCTATAACATATGGCATATATTACGCAAGTGAATGTAGTTTTCAGTAGGGTACTTGTGCTTCTTTCATGTCTCCATCTCCAAGCCGAGGAAACATACAACACAAGGAAGATTTATTAATAAATTGGATGTGGGATTACAATGAACTTGTGTATCAATCATAACATAATCTAGTAAGATAATGAACTTCACATACAAAAACTTGGATTTGATGTGGCCGATCGAGGTCTCGATAGTTCATTAATGCTACAATGTGTTCCAATTGAATTATCTTGATGAGGAATCATTCATTCTATAGCACTGATATGGTCTTTAGTTTAATTTCGTAAATCTACTTTATTGAAATGGTTAATCAGTTAATTCTAATGACAGTAATCTTGATACTTATAAATTATGACCGATTATATTGCTAAAATGATAAAATTATAATAATCAAGCTCATACGAGACAGCCCGATTACTACACTAAGAGAAATGAAAGTTATGTAAACCACCATGTGGGTATGTCAACTGGTCTAGGCTTAACTTCTTTTAGTAATTCACTTTTTTTTGGTCAAAAGTCTTTTAGTAATCAACTGGTGACCAAACAAAACTACACAAAAATATAATATAGAAAAATATTGTTTAAATTAACTTATCCAACAAGAAGATTTTCATCTCCAAAGCACGTGAAGCCGATACGCGTTGGAAGTTTGGACTACGAACTCAAGAAGGAGAATCCTCCCACGCCTGGGCCCGCATACTACATCCGGCGCGTACTTCAAACCCCACATTGCCACGTTGCCACTAAGACTGTTACTTGTACCCATACTTTCTGTCCGAGTACCACACCTTAGACAATTTGATATAAATTAGTCAAATGGGGCGGCTGAAAGGAATTTTTCTTCTTTCTTGAGAAAACCTTTTGAAGCAGATGAATTTAATTTTACAGCATTGTTAATTGTTTTTTGTGAAGGGTGTTTGTCTTTGCTACTAATCATAGTGCTTTAGTCCCACATATTTTGGTTGGATTGTCTACTTAATTCACTTGCACTTCAGTAGTGCACCTAATCAAATTAAAATATGAGGTTCTTATGTACGATTTTGGGATATCGTGGTGTCAGTGGGATCTTTGATATTTTTCAGAGTGTCGAAATATATTGAGTCGGTATTTAGTCTCAAAATTGATTTTCACAAAAACATATGGTTTTCATTGTGAACTATGCATAGCCTAAAAATCTAACAATTGTGCCAAGGCGTTGATAACAATTGCTTTAATGTAAAATCGCACCATCATTCCGGATCCAAAACATCAAAAGTGAGCTTTCAAATTGTCATATGTAATGGGTGCTTCATGTTCGTCTAAGACGCTGTCACTAGCTTGCATACACTTTTATTTAACCACATCACACTATACTCCTATTTTTAGTAGATGAATTTTTAAGTTATTATTCGGACCTTCTTCTAAACATGTAATGAACGGTATTGAGTAGAGCACGTTTTAAAGAACATGTAATTAACCCCATTATAATGTATTGGGTCGTTGGTGCTCCATGCTTTTTGACACCAATGTGCTCCATGCCTTATTTTTTTTGCTCCCAATTGTGATTTTGATTACATCTCTTTGTGAAAAAAAGAATTAAAAATTAAATCGGAATTGGCTCGTGCGGTCCGCTCCCGTACGCTAGCGCCCAGACGCCCAAACCTTTATAATTGGCGGACACCAGTCCCATTCCAATCCAGTTTAATTCACTTGGCGCACGCGCGTTCGCTTTCACCGGCGAAATCCGGTCACCTTGATGCCCACCTAACCGGTAAGTCCCCTGGCCTTTCCACCTTCCCGACCGGTTTCCCAGGATTCGTAAAATGTAAGAGTTCATTACCCCTCCATTATTCTCTGCTACGAGGACCACCACGGTTTGTAACGTGTCACAAAGTTATTGGTAAAAGAAATAAATAATTGACAAGAGCCAATAGAACTGCGCACTCTCACAAGGTTGCAGGTTCATTCTGTGTCACCAGATCCAGATTAAGCTTCATGTCGGATGAATTTAGGTTGAATTTCTATAGAATTCGACCAAAAAAGACAAAGGTTAAATTATTACAACTCTCTTATTACACTTTACCTACGTACCATCCTCCAATAACGCTTCGCCACGCACACATTTCCTGGAATCCAGATTTCCCAGAATATCCCTACCTTTTCCGAAAATGTTGTACGTGTCCTGGCCGACGTGACGTGGCGCAACATCAGTGGAAATAAACTCAGTGCGCCCTTCAGCTTTTTTTTTTTTTTTTTTTTCAATTTCCTTTTCCCCCGTATTGGATAGGCGATTTTATCAAACGCCCACAAAAAAAAAGAAGAATAAAAATACAATTTTTGGCCAAAATATTAATTAATTTTTTTTTTTTAAAGAAAGCAGAGGACAGAGGAATTGGAGATGGAAGAAGAAGAGCAAACAACAAAGCTCGCTTTTTCTATTTTCTTTCATTCACTCTCTCTCTCTCTTTCTCTTGTTTCTCGGAAAACAGAGGCCGAAATTTTCTCGGAGTCCAAACAAGTTATTAGCGGCGAAGAAGTAGAGGCCTCTAGATCTGCGGTCACTGTCGCGGTTGCCTCAATGGCGCTACCTTCGCTTTCTTAGCTGGAAGATCTGGTAAGATTCGCTTTGATCACAAACCTCACCTTGTACAACACCGCTTATACAAACTATATACACACACATATGTATGAGTTTCATTTGGCTGTGCGGACTGAGTGTATTGAGACTGGGCCTGCCTGCTGTTTTTGTGTGCTGTATTGTACGGCTGACCTTGGAAATGACGGCTCTGTTTATCTCCATGGAGGTTGTGTACGTATTGTTTCCATGTTTGACTTGGTTTTTAGCTTTCATTTGTGAGAAATTTGAAGTGTTTTTTTTTTTTTTTGGTTGGAAATTTTTACATTTCTTTTTTGGGGGGAGATTGGTTTTTGGATGGGTCTGATGATGATCATTGCTGCCATTGTTTCTGCTTTTGATCATCAGGGCTTGAGTTTAGTTTGAATATTTTTGTATTGATTATGTTTGTTTTGTTTTGATTTGGGAATTGATGCAAAACAGGGTTTTTTTTTTATAGTATTGACTTTGGTATTTTTGATCACAGATCTATAGGGGGGTTTTGTTAACATCTTTTTAATTGCTGAGAAATAATTGATAAAGATGTAGTTTCTGTTTCATCTCAAGGAGTAGCTTAATTGAAATTAGGCTAAACATAGCATGGATTTGGAATCCAATATTGAAAATAGGAAACTAATTCTATTCGTAGATTACATGGCTCCCTCATGATATTTTTACTTGCGTCTCACAGATCCACCAAGCTTACTCAGAGTAGTGTTTGTCTAAATTAATACCATCCTTGTGTGCGCTCTATTTTTCAGGTCCATATTTGTACGTGGGCGTTGTCGCTCAATACTTTCGTGGAACCATTCGTGTTTAGATAATATTCCATCGTTGGTTTTTGTCAGGATCTCTAGTGCATGCATATGACTTTTTGTTGCATATTATATTTGTACCTTTCATGTTTACACCAAGTTTAATTCTATGGCTTCGGTTTTATGTTCAGTTGGCCTACCAGAAAATGAAAGCATCTGCTAAGGATCAGAGCGGCTGAAGCCCATTTCACTTCTCGCAGCATTCCTTTTCTCTGTTGACGAAATAGAATCTCCAACATAGCCATGAATCACTTGACAGTTGAAACTGAAGATGCTTTTGCGAGCTTGCTCGAGCTTGCCGCGAACAATGAAATTGAGAGCTTCAAGCGATCAATCGAGCGCGACCCTTCTGGTATCGATGAGATTGGTTTATGGTATTGTCGTCAGAAGGGCTCAAAGCAGATGGTTAATGAGCAGAGGACTCCTTTAATGGTTGCTGCTACATATGGTAGCATTGATATCATAAATTTGGTTCTTTCTCTCTCTGTTGCTGATGTAAATAGGGCCTGTGGGCTTGATAGGAGCACTGCTCTTCACTGTGCTGCCTCAGGTGGGGCTGAGAATGCTGTGGATGTTGTGAAGCTGCTTTTAGAAGCTGGTGCTGATCCTAATTTGGTTGATGCTAATGGTCGTCGTCCTGTTGATGTTATCGTTGTTCCTCCTAGGCTACATAATGTCAAATTGGCCCTAGAAGAAATCCTTATGATTAATGGTTTTGCTGATGAACAACCTCTCACGGTCTCACCCAGAATCCTACATTCCAGCTCTCCTCCTCTTTCAACTTCCCCAGAAAATGGGTCTCCATCTGCTTTAGATTTCACTGGTTCTCCAACGCAGTCAAAGTTCTATAATCTTCCTGTCTCTTATGCATCAGAGAAGAAGGAATATCCTGTTGACCCCTCTCTGCCTGACATCAAGAACAGCATTTATTCCACTGATGAGTTCCGTATGTATTCATTCAAGGTGAGGCCTTGTTCACGAGCATACTCCCATGATTGGACCGAGTGCCCTTTTGTTCATCCAGGGGAAAATGCAAGAAGAAGGGACCCAAGGAAGTTTCATTATAGCTGTGTTCCTTGTCCTGATTTTCGAAAGGGTGCTTGTAGGCGTGGAGATATGTGTGAATATGCTCATGGGGTTTTTGAGTGCTGGCTACACCCAGCTCAGTATCGAACCCGACTTTGCAAGGATGGTATAGGTTGTGCAAGGAGAGTCTGTTTTTTTGCCCACACTGCAGAGGAGCTGAGGCCCTTATATGTTTCTACTGGTTCTGCTGTTCCCTCTCCTCGCTCGAGCGCTTCAGGTGCTTCAGCCATGGACTTTGCTGCAGCAATGAGCCTTTTACCTGGTTCTCCTTCATCAGTCATGTCTCCTGGACCATTCACTCCACCCATGTCTCCATCTGGCAACGGCATGTCACACTCATCTCTAGCTTGGCCTCAACCGAATGTGCCAGCTCTGCACCTGCCTGGTAGCAATCTTCAGTCTAGTCGTTTGAGATCTTCCCTTTGTGCTAGAGATATGCAAGCAGATGACTTTGACTTACTGCCAGAGTTTGATATGCAGCAGCAACAGCTCCTTAATGAAATGTCTTGCCTCTCCCAACCATCTATGAGTTCTAATTCACTGAACCGTTCGGGTCGAATGAAACCCCTAGCCCCCTCAAATCTCGATGATCTCTTCTCTGCTGAGAGCTTATCACCCCGGTACTCTGATCAATCATTGCAATCGGCTGTTTTCTCCCCAACTCACAAATCAGCGGTTATCAATCAATTTCAGCAGCAGCAGAGCATACTTTCACCGATCCATACCAACTTTTCCCCTAAAGCTGCTGATCACCCTTTACTGCAAGTCTCTTACGGGGTTCCATCCTCTGGGAGGATGTCTCCACGCAGTGTGGAGCCCATTTCACCAATGGGCTCTCGAGTTTCTATGCTATCTCAACACGAGAAACAACAACAGTTTCGCAGCCTTAGTTCACGGGAACTCGGCTCTAACTCTGCTTCCAATGTTGGTTCCTCTTCAAATTCTTGGTCAAAATGGGGGTTCTCCAATGGAAAACCAGATTGGGCAGTTACTACAGACGAATTGGGAAAACTCCGTAGATCAAATTCTTTTGAGCTAGGGAACAATGGAGAGGAACCAGATTTGTCATGGGTTCAATCACTTGTTAAGGAATCTCCTACAGAAATCAAAGAAAGCCTAACACCAATCTCAGGTGCAATGAGCACTGTAACTTCCAATGAGGGTTCAAATGCAAACTCCCAAAGGGAATCGGTTGATCATGCTGTGCTGGGAGCATGGATTGACCAAATGCATCTTGATCTCGTGGCTCAGCAGAACTGAAACAGTGTTCAGTTATCCCCCAACGTAGTTAGCTGGGAAGGTCTGGTAAATAACATAATGCATTGTTTTCCAGATTTTGTTGGTGGGTACGCAGCGGAAACATGGATGAAAGCAACTGCGGTAAGTCAATTGAAGAAAATTCATTTCACCATTTATTATTACAGAAGTTAGAGTAAAATACCTCTGGGTATACTCAAAGGACGGAACCCAGTCTAGGTGTCATTTTGGTTCCAGATCTTTTCAAACGTTTAGGCTTATATGATCATCATTTTTTTTCCTTTTATGACGAGCAACATGTTCAATGAATTACGAAGCATGAAATCCTTCTGCCTGCTTCATCGGGTTCCTTTTATTCATTGTCAACATCAGTACAAAGTAGGAGGGTGATTCTATTATGTTAAAGATTTCTTCATAATCTGGGTCTGGACCTCTGGTCCATTTTTGGGGATTGGAAAGGTTGTTGCTCCTGATGTTATCTAATGTAATTTTGTTATACAGTAACTGCTAGTGCCAGTTGCTAGGGATAAACGAGGAAGATGGAGAAATTATGATCCTTCCATAGTGTAACTTTAATTTTACTGCTATTGATATTCTAATAATTATATCATATTCTTTTGGCACATGCATCTCTTCTTTCTTGCTGGTGGTTTTGGTTTTAGTGCGTTATTAGGATAGCATTAACATCAAAAGATGGTTAGATTTGGTGGCAATTGAGATTATGGGGGATGTTGATTTAGAAAAGGAAGAAGAAAAAGATATTTGGATAAGGATTCTATCAATCCTTGTGGAATATTTTCAGATGCTTTGATAGTGGCTATTGCCCAGTCATAGGAGTTTTATGTACATCTAGTTAGGCAATTTCAATGTGACTTTATGCGAGTAATTTGCTTGGCCTGTTATTTATGAGAACTGAGCATAAACACTTGGCTATTCGGCCTACTCTATGTCAAGAAAAACAAAGTCACATATAGAGACTGCTAATTTCTTTATCAAGTGTAATCATTCGCTCATTAGTCCCCGACATGCCAATATAATTTAAATGTTTGGTATGTATGTATAAATTTTTTGGAGTCTGAGTTTAACGAGTCACTTCAGCAGATGCATTCAATTGTAATTGACGGTTAAAAAGAGAAATGTTCCAGCATAGAACACAGTTCTAGTTTCACAATTTTGGTTTCGGTCAGGCTTCTTATTGTTTGTATTGGCCATGTTAGCTAGGTCTCTGGTGCAGTTATTGTTAACTACGTTGAGAGATCATCCCATACCATATGATGTTGATGTTTGTTTTGTTGGTAAGAATATGATGCTAATGCTGATGTTGAGATATCATATTATAAGATGTCGACAATACATTACTTAATATCAAGGGTTTTTTTTTTTTTTTTTGTTCTGTTTTCTGGTATAGCAATTTTTCTGTTTTTTATCTGATAAGTGATACCAGACACTTTGTACAACGGGTCATTATTTTACCTTCAAGTACTAGACACCTCAGTACTTATTACACAACGTGAGGAGGAAAACTGCAGGACCATTTGTCAGGTGAGATATGGGAAGAGGAAAATGAGGTTGCAAGTTTGGTGGAGTTGGGTCTTCTTCTTTGTGCTGTTTATTACTCTCCTACAAAAAGAAGTAAATGACTACAAAGATTAAACAAAACAAATTATGAAAAGTTGAAAGTGACTTGTGGAGAAAATGTTGAAAATACTTGTTCCCCTTTCGGTGCGTAGTTTGATTGGGACCGGCCTTCTCTTTTTAATTTTTTTTCACAAGTGAATACAGCAGTGACAATCAACCAGAAAATGGGTGAACAACCCTATATTTTTTGTTTCATTATCAACGATGAAATAATATTATTTTGCTCGAGGGGCTATTCGTTTTTAATGTTATTCTCGTTTTCATTGAAAAAAAGAACCATGAGATCACAATTAGATTGTTAAACAATTTCCAATTCAATTGGTTGCCAGAGAGGCTTTTTGTAATGTCATTTATACGTACACCGTCTATGTATGCAGTCAGAATTAGTTTTTGCATTTATCCGCATTTGGTTAGATTTTAGTTTTTGTTCATTAATATTTATAAAATGTTCATTTCTATTTTTGCTGTTTATCTATTAGAGAAATTCCAAAACAAACCGATGAATGGGTTGGTGGGTGATAAGCAGGGTGTGATTTTTCTTCCAACCATAGTGGCTGTGGTGTTGTATGAATAGGGAGACGGGAGGCAGTGATGGAGATGAACAAAGAGTTAACGGCAATAGACGCCGGCTGAGATTAATAACGAACAATTAAAAACCAAATTCTCTAGAAGATAACATGTCATGCTTAGAATCATTAGATCAATTCAATGGCTAAAATCTAACTAAATACGAGTAAATGCGAAAAGAAAAAAACAAACGCATAGGCTCACTATCCCCACATGTCAATGGCACCAAATTGAAATCAAATTCAAATTCATAATGTAGAGGATGTTGGATAGAAAGTTGGTAGCTGTGTGACCGGACCACCAGAAGGACAATAGGGTCCCTGCAAAGTTGATGGCCTCTGCTATTAAAAACAAATTAAGGAAAGAAATCGGAAGGACAGAAACATCAAAGACATCAGCCTTTTCAGGTACTGCTGAATTTGGTAATTATTATGATGGGGACTTACCAATTGCCGTATTGAAAATGTGTCATTGTTTCCATCTCATGTGTTACTACAGTTAGGGGACCGTTTGGGGTGATTATGGGAGGTTATAGGTTCACTTCCAAGTGTTTCGGCAAAAAGTTGTATGTGCTTCTCTTCTCTCTATAACGGTGAGTTTGGATTAGGGAGTTTTAACTTTTTAAGTTAATTTATGTAGATAGATAAAAATTCACTACATGAACAAAACAGTAACATTGGCTAGTATAAAGTTTGAAATTGAGAGGGATCGTAAAAGATCGAGTAGTCAGTTACAAATGCCTTTTGTTATGTTACCTTGTCAATGTTGTGCATTTCTTATTTCCTTGATTAGCTTAACTTCTTTGGTCTTCAAACTCTCACACCCAAACACACCACAAGTGTTTGATAATGAAAGAATGGTGTTCCCGTTTTTTGTTCATTTCAGGTTTAGGGTTCATTTCAGCAACTTGGTATAATAATGAAAGAATGGTGTTTTGTTCAATACCATTTAGTCCTTTTGGTGAGTTTCTAAGGCATGCTAGACAACACCATTTACGCCCTCAAAAAGCTCCATGGTCCGGTTCCAGTTCCAATCCTGCAATGCAGGTTCATGAAATTGAACCAAATTTGAGTTTAGAAATCAGCACAATACTATACCAGAATTCTTGTAAAGCGAACTAGTTTGTACATGGTCTCTTGAAAATTGCTTGAGGTACTCGTTTTTCTATCCAAGGATCAAGTACAGAAACATACTTTGCACTCATACGTAATGAAATTAGCTCATTTGAAGATAAAATTGGAGATTTTCGGCCAGGAAATGTTACCTCCAAAATCCTACCAGTGCGCGCATACTCATAAAGATAGATAATGCAACCCAGATACCAACAAAGCCATGGCTTGAGAATACAAGCAGGCACAATATGCTCACTAAAGCCACTAAAACCTGGAGTCCAACAGCTAAAAAGTAGTGAGATTATGCAGTAGAAATATGTGTCTGACTACTAATAAATAAGAAGCAAAACAATAATAACAGTTCATTAAGAATTTACGAAGACTTGCCATTGAGTATGCGGAAAATGCAAAATCTGATGCTCCATAATTGACTCCATCAAAAACAAATGCTAAAGCATTAATAGGCTGAGTCACTGCAACAAACTAGCCAGAAAGAAAGAATTCTCAGCTATAAAACTATATGAAACTAATAGAAGAAAACCAATGTATTTGCTTCTTTGCTTGGAGAGAGGCTAGTAACATACTGGTATGCCTAAACTTATAATCTGCAAAACGGTGATGTCTTGTGTGAATATTCCGGATGCAAAACGTAATACAACTGTAAGGATGATGGAGAGCATCAGCCCAAGAACCAAAGCCAACTGCAAAAGAATCACAAGCAATTCAAAAACATGACAAGAAAAACGAGCACAATGGTATGTCCAAAGAGTTTTGCTCACCTGCAGTACACGTGAAGCTGTGGCAATGGCCTTAGTATGATCTTTCCTAGCAAATGCGCTTGCAAGGATTGCCTGAAGGTCAGCATTCAATTACATTCTACTGTGCCAATGAATCAGAGAGAAACATGCTTCCAAAAGAATTCAGGTAACATACTGCTATAATTGATAAGAAGCAGTTACAGCAAATGAAGACACATACTATTGTACAATATTTTCTAGTGACTGCCTTAAACTAGGGAAAAATGCAATTTGAGAATGAATATTCAAAGAAGTCACTTCTGAAACAACTGCAAATTTGGCATTTTGATCCTATGAACCTTCAGAAGATTCCAATTTAGAAGTCATTGCAAGTGAAAAGTCGAAACTTAATTAGCAACCCATAAGTTACAGGGATGCTATAATGATTAAGCTAAAACTTCACAAGTTCTTCTTGCCTCTACAGAGAAGCTAAACCTAATTAAACAAAAGAAACTCTTACAGCCATTATGATGCCAATGTGTACATGTATTTACTGATATTAGTTCTCATATACTCTCCCACAACATCTGACCTCGTAACTATAGTTCCTGAATAGGGCCAAAAGGTATTGAAAGGAAATAAACTTCTAATATTATTCTTGGTTAAAATCAAGAAGAAGACTAATTTGGCAGAGCTTTGTTGTATGAGAGACCTTTTTCTTTGATTCCTGTTACCCCGTGTTTGTTGTAGAACCTTCAGTTCCAAACCATTAGCGACCCTCACACATTAGAAGAGGTATTCCTGTCAACTTCTGTTTTTGGATCAAGGTAACAGTACATATTCCTGATATCCGAAATTTGAAGTTTTACCCACCCAACAAGCTTTTGGACATCAGTGAAGTATTCTTGTTCTGAACTTTTACATTTTGGTGAAGGGTTAGGGCACAAGTATAAAGCTAAAAACCACCTCAAATCAATTGGTGATGTAGCAGAGACATTAAATTATGATTGCTCCCTCCCCAGATATGAAATCTTTGAAGGCCTCCCAATCAGGCATGCATCTTAAATTCTTGAATGGGCAACATGTACAATGTAATATATTTTCTGTAATCATAAGTAGTCTATGTATGGCCACAAAACCATGCTCATGTTTTCCAATTTTGATAGATTATGCATTTCTTGATTGAATTTCTACACATTCTGAGTGAAGTGCAAGTCTTTATTGAATATGACCAGGTAAGTCCACAAAATTGTGGGATATCAGAATGTAAATCACCATCATATCAACGCATTCTGTTTTCAAAATAATTACTCACTTGTCCTGCCACAGCCAATCCATCAGCAAGTAAAGAGGCTGCCAACCAAATCTGCAAACAAATTTGAAATGCAGCCATGGAGTTCGGTCCCTGCCTTGCAGCTAATGCTGCTGCAAGGGTAACACAGAATGTTGCTGCTATAACCCTCACCAATAACAAAGACCCTGATCCAAGACCAGAAACCAAATAAGAGAACAGGCAATCAGCAGGAGAAAAGTTTCAGCGACTTTCTAATAGAAAATTATTACGAGGAACTAGTTTTAGGAGAGGAGCTTTCTTCCTTAACTTTGATTTGATGTAATAAATGTTGAAAATCATGGAAACCATACATTAAAGTTTGATACGAACAGACCCTAAAATTCATGAAAACCTCCTCACAAGGTATGGGTGTGAAGAAGATGAAGAAGGCTATCAGTGTTCTGATAGATGTTACGATATATTTAGGGCCAAAGGCATCAAGTCATTATTTAAGGACTAGTAAAAGTCAACTAGCAGATTCACTTAGTAGTAGTACAAAGGAAAAAAAAAAAAAAAACAGAACCCTCTTACCGTTTTTCAGAAACTGGCCAAATTGCAGTTCTTTGACACCTGGTGTAAGGAAATCTACCTGTTCGTATAATCTCCATAACAATATCAGCGAGATTAAGTACCTACAGTGAACGCAAATAAAGTGAAACAACAGTAAAACACCAAAGAGGGGAGTATTTATATTAACGTAAAAAATAAGTCTTGGCAAAGGGTCTAAAATTATTGAGTACTATCGGCCAAAGATAAGCTTACTGAGACATAACATGGGCAATGGCCGCACCTCTAACACCCATATGGAATGCGAACATTAATATTGGGTCCAAAATGATGTTTGCTACATCTCCCATGACTGCATTTAAAGAAACAAACCATGTAGAAAGGTCTCAGCGAAATTAACCCAACAAGGATGATGAGTTCATATTCCTTCAAAGCAGTGGATGCTACTCTCTACCTAGAAATAACTTAAAGGAGTACTCCAACAAGTAATAAGATTGTTAATATCGAAAAACTACGTCATGTACATCCTTACTGATAATTCATATCTTTGTGTTTGTAACAGTTTAGATCACTCACTCTTTCTCATTTAGCAATATAAGAAGTTGGAAAACACAAAATAACCGTGAATTAGTTAATTCATGTCAATGAACTGATCTATACGGGGTCCAAGCTTTATACAGGATTCCTAAACCCAACAACGATGAATCCAAGATACATGGTAGGAATTAACATTTTGAAATATGAAATTGAAAGTAATGACAGCATTTGATAATGAGTTGGGAGACTTCAGAACTTTCACCAGATTTCACTACCAACAAAGAGAATAGCTAGTTTTTGAAACTTTTATGTTAGAAACTGAGAATAGGATGAACATGATACAATAAGAGGATCAAGGAAAGATAATGGAGGACAAAATGAAGTGCCAGACCCAAATATTTATGCTTTCTCATTCAGTACCAAAGTCATGACAATGAATCTTTAAAATGATCTTCCACTTGCGGGACAAAATTCGGAGAAAAATAAGCATGTATCAAAAACTACTAAAATCCTTGACTAATAAGAGAAAAGCAAATGAAGTCGTGCATTCTGGTGGGTCATGCTCATACATACAATGACAGCAGGGAAGAAAATCAAGTTTCAAAAGAGAGAGAGAAAGAATGCTTAGATTACTTGTAGCATATAAAGGAGTTTTTGTATCTTTAAAACCACAAAAAACTCCTTGCACGGCCAAAGAGAGAAGAACAGCCGGGGCACCAAGTGACCTTAGTGTTAAGTATTGTCTCGCTGGTTTCAGCATAGGAGAATTCTGCATTAAGAAAAGAGAAGATACTGCCATTATTTTTTATGCAGGAATTACAGGAGGTCACCAGTGGATAATTCTTCACTAAGAAATATCTGAACAGTTATTTTAATGTTAAAATTAGCAGGCATAGAATGATTAGCTAGAACCACATTACAGAATATAAGGACAATATTATGTGAGTGTCAAAAAGGAAAGGGTTGTACAAATGTTATTTTCTATGTAGAAATTGGATGGAGGTACTATTTTGTCTTGTTTTTGCAAGTCTGGGTACCAAACTGATGACTTTTAAAGTCCGGGTACTATAAAATTAGGTGGGTGAACATTCAGGTACAACTCATGATAAAATCAATGTAAGAATTGTACAAAAATTAGAACTGATATATCCCTTGAAATCAACAAGTTGAGAAAGTAAATTATGCACTCCTTAACAACATTTTAACAATAGGGACTCGGTGTGTCCATTTAAAATTAGGGCATATGTATTCAGTACTCATTAAACACCTAGAAAGTGATTGTTTTTAACATTTGTCATCTATCTTTCTAAGCATGCAAAGTATAACAACAATAACAGAAACAACGATTCCATCATACAGCTGGGAGCTGCTACCTAACCTGCCCAGCAAAAGAATGGCAGATATCAAATTTGAGACCACACCTCAACGGCACTGCTCTTTTTTTCTCT
The DNA here is from genome assembly GCA_033992175.1 of Spiraea crenata. Lineage (NCBI taxonomy): Eukaryota > Viridiplantae > Streptophyta > Magnoliopsida > Rosales > Rosaceae > Spiraea > Spiraea crenata. Next base: position 8,263,675 of record JAVBHV010000079.1, on the reverse strand, counting down.
CTCAAAGCTACATAATCCATCCCAAATATCTTGATGATATTCTTGAGGTGGTGAATATCGTGACATATTCCATGTAAAATGAGAACTAATTGCTCCCCTTTCATGGATTTATATTTTGTGAACATACGAGGCAGAGAGCACGATCTTCATTTACATAATGTTAATATTAGAAGAAAGCGTAATGTTCGTTTACATGATGTAGATGTTTCTTAGTTTGTCCCTTCAATATTACCTAACTTGAGCCTTGCTTCGTTTCTCTACTCAAATGTTGAAGTTTAAAACACTAAGGCATAGCTTATTAAATGTATGATGCATAAATGGAAACAGAATGGCTATATAAACGGAATTATATACAGATGGAATCAACTCACACTCTATCTCCATAACAAGAATAAGAGAACGGGAAGCAACAAGAAACAAGCAACAAAATTTTTCAAAAGAGTACTTACAGAATCAATACCCATGTACCTCAGCACAGGGTTTGCAGAAAAGATTAGGAATAGAGCTTGGAAAACCCCAAGTATGCTGCCAGCAATCAATGCTGAGGAAGCTGAAGGTATATGTCTTCTGACATGCTTAAGTTTGACCACTTCTTTAGATGATGACTTAGCTGTAAAGTGTAGTACTTAGCATAAAGTAATTACATACTTCTTAGTAACTGAATTAAGAGAAGCTCCTATGACGATATGCAACTTTATCCACATAATCAGTGCAGTTCAAAACTAAGAACCAAGTAAAGGAGGCAACGTACCAATGAATGGAATGAGTTCTTCCATCTCCATTTCCTTGTTCTCGAGAGTACCATTTTCAAAGTTTCCTTGAACTGGTTCTTCTGTACTCAACTGTTCAGCAGTATCTTCTTGAGCAACAAAAGAGGTCGTAATGCTGACAATTGGGAATATTGCAATTTTTGATACTTGATTGAAAACAGCAATAGAGATTCCCACAGCTGCGAGCTCCACTGGACCTGCATGTATTACTGTTTAATAAGAGCTTGACTATTGGTAACTAGTATTAATTTCTATACTATTGGCACATAACTCAATATGATAGAATAATTTATGCATAAAAGTGGATGAAGTAGTCTATGCATTTGATTGCAAAGCATTGAATTCAATAACCATGCTGAAATATTGCAATTATATACCTATAGAGAAGATAACAAACTTCTAAGACTTTGCCTTGTTTATAACAACCATTCATTACATTAACTAATAAGCTGGGAAAAAAAGCATGCACATAGTTTTCTGCTTTAGGAGAAAAAAGCTTGAGCATGAACAGGAAGCCATCTATGGTCAAATTAGTGAAGAAATGTTATGGACAGTCTGCAGTTTATGTCCTGAGAAAATATTTGGCTAAATCAGTCAAGATGTAGCGATAGAGTGGACACGAGCTTGTGAAACATCCAAACAAAAGAATTCAACAAGTTAGGACTTCTTGGAGTGGGTTAGTTATTGTTACATGACAAACCTATATGGCCAACGAATATTGTGTCAACCAGAGAAGCAACGGGATCTGCTAATAATGCTAGTAGCGTAGGAAGTGCTATATGCACTATTTCCAGTCCTAGCTCATCTGCTTTGAAGACGTTTCTGGCAATAACATGAAAAGACTGCAATTAGAAATAATAAATTTTCCAGTAAAATCCTACTTCAACGAGGACAAAAAAAAGTAAAAAATGAACCGGATACAATTAAGAGTTTGAACTGCCAATCACATTAATGCAGTCCAAACATTAGAACTTAAAGCTATTGAATTGATACAGCAACGATTATAACAAAACCGCAATAAGCTACCTTATGTCCTTGAAGAAGACAACAAGGGGCATATTGCCCAAAATTCATGCACAAATTCAAGAGAGTAAGGTCTTCTTTATGGAACAAATGAGAAGATAAGCAATAAACATTAAACCATGTGCTTTTGAATATGAAAATATTCAATCTTCAAACTAATTCTTAAACTCTCATCATCCTCGCTCCTTCCAAAAGCAAGAAAGTATTCAAATGGGCTAAAATTCAAGAAATAAGGAAACCCAACTACAAGAAAGGGGTCAAACAACAATTGAAGCAACAATGAAACAATAAAGCAGAAACAACCCCTAAGAATTGGCACCAACAGCTATCAAAAGATTGTGACTTTTTAAGGTAAAAAATCAACAACAAAAAATCCTCTCTTATAATGAGAACCCAAATGATCAAAGGAAGGATGAATGCTTCGGGGGAAAGAATTAAGATAGATGTATTATCATTCAAAACAGGCGATTTGGAGCATTGAACTAACCTGCTGACACCATATAAGCTATAACTGCATAAACCTGCCTCGGTTGTCTGAAACCCAAGAGCCAACTTTATAGCTTGGACTATTATTTTTAAAAGATAGTGAAGATAATTGGAATCTATATAGCATACACAAGCTTACCGCCTCTTCAGCCTAATGCAAGCAAGAAACAGAAAAAAGGTCGTCCCCTGAGATTTGACTCTCTAAAAAAAGGTCGCCCCATAAGATTGGCAAGTGTGAATGTTTGATTCTAGCATTCGTATGACATAGTTGGCACTTTTACCACTCGAGTGTTGCACAAAGTCTATGTTTATGGGTGCGAATTCTAGCATTTGCATCGAACTTTTATGATTTATGTAGGTAGACTTGTATCTGACTTTCAGGATGTAGCATGGTCTAATGACTTTGGTCCAACATTTCAAGTCATTGCAATGCCTGCTTTTCGTTAAGAGATTTCCGTAAGGAGTTCTCTACCATACAATTACTTTAGTTTATGTCAATGTTGTTGCAACTGTTGAATCAACGAGTTCATCATTCCATCTAGTGTCTGTCAATCCAAGATTTCTGTATGGTGTACACTTGCTCCTCAGATCTGTTGAGAACCTTTGGGGATCAAACGATTGGCATCTATGCATCACAATGTAAAGGAAACTCTTGATAGCTCGAATCAGAGCAATCGTCTGATAGATAGTCAGTAAATTGAATAATAAAGTGCTCAGGACTGAAGTAGGCTTAAAATGGTTCAAGTAAAAATTGGCTAACTTCCTCTTGTTTCTGTAGCCGTATTCAGTGAAATAATCCTCCGATTGATCAACTGGAGGTCTGCTAGTGTGCACTTTGTGATTGACCGGCAGTAGCATCTTGAAAGGGAGTTTTGAGAATTTTGCTGCCTTGGCATCTTAAGCGCTTCACACCATCTGTTGGTTAGTGGACTTTGTTAATTAATCACCAGTAATCTCCACAGGTGCATTTTCCATCCTCAAACCTATGAAACCTATTGTTATCCCTCACTATGATAACCCTTCCTGAGCATTTGGACATAAACTTGATAGCAGTATGGCAATCACCGCAGATACGCAAGTTCTTCATAATCCGGATTGGCCGATCAGGTGGAAAGGAGATAAGACCAAATGCTACGGCTAGTCTTTCGCTGTGGTACCTAATTGTCTGATCTTTCTCTTCGTGATTTACCTCTCTTAGCACGAAACTTGTGTCCGCAACATAACCAGCTCTCTCCATTTCCTCCCCTAACTCCTCCAACTTCTGATAGATCTCTTTGCTCCTCATGTGTCTCCTGTCCCCAGCTGCGAATGTGTGAATCTTGTTTCCCTCCTCAACCCAGCTCAAACCCGTTTCCTTTTTCACTCCTCGGTCTCTTAGCATCTTCCTGGCTTTGGCTGCTTCATCAAATCTCCCAGCAGCAGCATAAGCATTAGACAAAAGAACGTGGAGGCCAGAACTCACAGGACCCAACTCAAAGACTTTGTCAGCCACAAAGGCTGCCAATTCAGTGTCACCGTGGAGTCGACAACCCGTTAATAACGCTCCCCATACAGATTCTGTCGGTTCTATAGGCATTTCCTCAATGAATTTAACTGCATCCTGTAATTTTCCAGCCCGCGCAAGCAAGTCCACCAGGGAAGCATAATGCTGCTCCCCTGGCTCAATACCATATTCTTTCATGAGGCTAAAGTAATACTTCCCCTTCTCAACAAGCCCGGCATGGCTACAAGCATACAAAACACACAAAAATGTAATGAAATTCGGCTTCACCCCAGCACTTTCCATCTGTTTAAACAACCCCAAAGCTTTCTCCGTGTGAATATGCTGGGCACACGCTATCAGCATAGCATTCCATATTCCAAGATTCCTAGCCGGAATCTCATCAAAAACTCGGTACGCTCCTTCGATCTCTCCGCACTTAGAGTACAAGGAAACCAAAGAACTCCCAACAAAGCTCGACAAGTCAGAACACATTTTAAAGCACAACCCATGTATCTGCTTCCCCAATTCAAAAAGGGTTGAATTGCCACAAACCCGTATCACACTCGAAAACGTAAAGTCATTGACCTCCAAATTCCCAACCAAGGCTTGTTTAAACAGCTTCAAAGCCTCCTCATCCTCACCCAACTGAGCATACCCATAAATCATCCCACTCCAAGAAACCACATTCCTCTCAGGCATTTCATCAAACACCTTGCGCGCATCCCCAATCTCCCCGCATTTCGCGTACATGTCAACCACAGAGCTCCCAACAAACACATCGGAATCAAACCCAGTCTTCACCGCAAGGCAATGCACGGACTGCCCAACATCGGACCGACCCAGAATCGCGCAGGACTTGGTGACGCTCGGGTATATATGGTCGTCGGGACGCAAATGCGCGGTGAGCATTCGACGAAAGTAGAGAATGGCGAGGATGGGGAGCTCATTCTGGGCGAAGGAGGAGATGACGGAGCTCCAAGTGGTGGAGGACTTTTGTTGGGTCTCTTCGAAGACTTGGCGGGAAAGGAGGGGCAGTTGGGTCTTGGAGTAGAAGTTGATGAGGTGGTGGCAAATGAGAGGGACGGGTTGGAGGCCTGATTTGAGGACGTGGGCGTGGAGTTGGAGGCCCTTCGGGAGGCTTCTTGAGCGGGTGAAAGTGAGGAGGAGGTTGCAGATGTTTCTGTAGTTTTGTTCAAAGCTGAAATGGTTGAGAGGGTTTTGTGGGGGTTTTGGGGTTGCTTGGAGAACAGAGTGAAGCATGAGTTTTGGTTTGGGATTTTTGATTAGATGAAGATTTTGGTTCTATAGTTACATTTTGACAAATGTGGTCATGTGCACTATCAGTGGCCTCCTCATGTGCACTATCAGTGGCGGATTCAGCCCATATTTTTCAAGGAGTCGACACACAAAAGACTCAACAAAAATTTCAACTCTTATAATGCATTACAACACAATTATTATATATAATTCTTGTACAAATTTTATTTTTAAATTCTCTTAAACTACACCTTCACTTATTTAGCTTTTGTTAGATATATTGCAAAAAAATTGATCTAAAAAGGATATATTGCACAAAGAAATAGGAAGAACAGACAAAAAAACTAAAAGGTTTATCAAAATAAGAGTTTTGAAATCAAAAGGAAACAAAAATTCATAAAAATAAGGGTTTTTAAGCTAAGAAAAAAAGAAGAAATGGGCTGCACACCCGTGTGGATCTAACTTAGATACAACACCAAGTATACCAGCAACAAAACCAATCCCATCACCTCATTAATCTTGTTAAACATCAATGCATTTCTTTATTTTATCCATTTTGGAGCAACAATCATGGCTACCTTCAGGGTCGGAATCGAAACTTCAATGAGAGTTTTCTCGACTTTACGGGATCGGCCGACCCCATCTGACGCAGCCTGGATCCGCCACTGTGCACACTGCTCAATTTTCACCTCTTTATACAAAGAAAACTTATTAAGACTCTAATAAATTGTATTCTCATTCTTTAACCATAAAAAAATAGAAAGAAATTTCATGTTTTCTTCATTCTGCAAAGGATTCATTTTTGCCCACCACCATTTCTTGGTGGTGAGCCTTACCACCACATCCTCTACCATTGATGTGGTGGGACAACTTCATAATTTTTAAAAATCTCCTTCAATCAATGGTGGAGATGTAATAGAAAAAGGTAAGGGAGGGGCTAAAAGGGGGGGGGAAAAAGAAAAAGAAAAGAAAGAAAAATATTTGTGGGGGGGGGGGGTGAAATCCTCCCGCCATAGAGGTATATAGGCTACAAGGTGCTATACCCTTCTTTTTTTTATTATTATTATTTTTTATTTATTTTTTTTTTTTTTAACAAAAGACTTTAATTAAAGAGAGAACCCTCTGGGGCAACCAGAGGCAATACAGTCAAATACAAGGGGCTATACTGCTGATCTCGATCTCTATCCGTAGGACTCCTTTTTGTCCAAAATTAAATATGTACATTAAAATTTTATGATAAAATTGGTAGTAGTTGGTCGAGCTATGAATTCTAAAGTCATTCAGTCTCTTTCTGTATTTCGTTTTTAAGCTTGATAGAGGCCAATGCACGTCCTCCACTATGACCAGAGGCCAATAAATTTCTAAAATTCCAATACTTTGTTAGGGGGGCCATTAGCAATAAAAACAAATAAGAAAGGTCATGATCACATAATAACGAAGACTGAAGCGTGAAAGTGAAATTCCATATCTCAGAAAAATTAAACATAGTAAAATATACAATATAAAGCAAGGACACTAGTTTTGCCAATATTTAGAATATCTCAATTTAATCCATGGGTTGTTCTTTTCATACTATTCCACATCACTTAGCAAGACAAGACAAACAAACGCTCGTTCAAGTCTTAATTACGAGTTGAATCAAAAACATGATATGATCGCTGTATTCAACAACTTAAACTTCAAGCCATTCGACACTCTTCAAGAGTACGTATCTAACTTTATTTTTCTTACACATTTCTTTGGAGGTGGAAACCATTATCGTGCATGGACTTGTAGAATAAACAACAGGTCAACGATTGCAATGTCCATACTCTAGAATAAACAGATGCACCATCCATGTAACAAAGTCCCTTACGCAAACTATTCTTCTTTTCTTTATATTCTTGATTATATAGTTTATTAACAAATTTAAGGTAAAAGAAATAACATGCACGCTACATCTTCGAGAATGTCTTAAGGAGATTGGAGGGATTATTGACTAATCTCAATTTTGAATGAATTTTAAATATTTACATCGAATGATCTACAACATTCGTAATTTCGAGCTCCATTATAAATAGTTTAAGGTATATATAAATCTTACTCCTTATCATTTCATATAATTCAGACTGATTAGTAAAGGATAAGTTCATAACTTATTTGGAAATGATTCTACAAATATTAGTTGGCCAAAGTAATGTATCAAAGAAGTTCAATCGTGCAACAAAGTGACACGAACATCCCAATTTATAACTACCCCACCGCCAAATCAACCAAAATTCAAAACCTGGCCGAAAAGAACAAACAATCTAAAGTTGAAAACCACGTACTAAACGTGAAACTAAGTAAAAAATTCATTTCCGGTCTCTCTTTGAAAAGTCGCTCACTTTTCTTCATTTTTTTTCTCTCTCACCCAAAAAAAATACACTAAACACCAAAATCGAATTCCATCCGAATCTCAGACCATATAATTATATACTGTCCGGTGGGGTTGCTTGTTGATTGTGCTCTTCTTCGCTTAAATTCGATCCTCGGCGATTTGATTCGTTCGAATTCGAGCTGAAATGCTGCAGCTGATGTTCGCGGTGGCGTTCTCGGCGGTGCCTTTGACTCTGTACGTGCCGCCGATCCGAAGCCTCAACTTATTCGTGGAGACCATCGAAGACCTCCTCCGCAACACCGCCGTCTTCACCGTCCGGGTCTACCCGCGTCTCCGCCTCGCCTTCAATCGCCTCCTCAGCTCCCTCCTCCGCTTCTCCAGGTAGACCGCCGCCGCTTCTGCCCCAGATTATCCCCAATTCTTCCACCCATTATATTACTCCCTCCACCCGATCCACCCAAAATCCCAATTTTTGGATTTTACTTTTGCTGGAGGAATTGTTACTGTGGTTATTCTACTGTGGTAAGCCTACAAATTATTGATTGGGTTGGGGATTGAATTTTTGTTTTTGTTTGCGGGGATTCAGATTAGTCTTTGTTGAGGTCTGTGTTGTACTTGTACATGGATTGATTGTATCACTATTATTTGCAAAGTTAACCCATACTTTAATAATTGAATTGTGATTTGCTTGAGACCAAATTATTGCTTAAGTTCTTGAGGTTGTATTATTTGCTGAAAATAAATTGATGGAAGTGTTTGGCTCCTATCAAATATTGATGAATGGGTCAGTTTTGGGATAGAAATTTCCAGACGGAAATCGTAGATATTTTGGAATTTTTATGGAACTTTAGAACGCTCAATAACAATTATCAATAGCTTTATCAGTAACAATTGGAGTAGTTTCATAATCATATACAGTTTAAGGTGTGTAAAATGCTAAACAAACACAATTACTTGTACATTGGTAATCTTGAAGGGTAATTTGGTTACGTTCATTTACCGCTGGCCAAACATTAACTTCCAAAATACTTATTTTTCAAATGACGTAACTATCGTTTGCTGATAAGTGGAGCCTGTCAACTATAAAGTTTGTGGGAGAGGATAATTGAAGTTTACCTATTCTTCTTGGCATTTTTCTCCGTAAGCATGTATATTGATCGTGTAGTTCATCAATGATTTTCCCTAAACATTAAGGAAATGAACTTAATAGTCCATTATTACACAGAAAGAATACCTTATTATGAATAATGTGTTTACTAGTCAACTGTGAAAATGAAAAAGAAGGAAACAGCTGCCACTCCAGATAATTATGCTCAGTTATGCATGCATGAAATTAACTAATTACTATGATTGATAGAATGCATAACTCATTTGGAAGTAAAAGCAATTTAAAGCTGTTTTGAGTCTCCATGCTTGAAAACAGATAGTTTTGGTCATCTGAAGATGAAAATTGAACTTGAATAAAATTGTTGTTGTCCTTTTTAGCATTTGGGTTGACCTAATTTTTTTTTTTTTTTTGGTCAATGGGATGAGCAGTCAAACATGACGATTTTGACTCAATATTTTGGAATTTTTAATGGGGGACTTTGTGATTTTAGCCCACCGCTAAACACAACTTTTAGAAATAACCCAAATTAATTTTTTAATTAATTACTATTGCATTTCTTATTTGTTTGACAATTCTACCCTTTAGGTAAGTTATATAAAATAATTAGAATGCTTAACTATGCATCTTTTATCTTGGATTTAAAATTTGAATTTCATAATCTGCAAATTGTAAATTCAAAAACACAAAATAAGTAAAGTGACAATGAAAAAAAGTATACCTTCAAAATAGGAAAAATAATAAAAATTACATATCTACTTTTGAAAGAGAAAAAACAAGAATTACATATCTAGTATACCTTCAAAATAGGAAAAATAATGGAAAAAGGAAAAAAATACCTTTGATAGAGGAAGAATAACATAATAAGTCAAGTGAGAGAGGAATAAGAATGAAAATGAAAAATCATATCTATAAAAGAGGTATCTACCTTCAAAAGAGGAGGAACAATAATTACATATCTAGAATACCTTCATAGTAGGAAGAAATGGAAAATGGAGAAGAAATGTATACCTTTGAAAGAGGAAGAAGAAGAAGATAAGTCAACATGTAGCACATCTTTGAGAGAGGAATAAGAATACCAAACGGGAGAAATTTAATTCCCCCATTAAATGAGAAAGGGCAAGGTTGGAGTTTTAATTTTATGGAATTATTGTCAAAAATTTTAATTCAAAAACTGTTAAGAAAAAGGGTTGTTTCTAAAATAATAGGGTTGATATTGAAATGTGCAATATTGGTGGGCTATTATCACATTTTCTATACCCCTCCTTGTTGCTTTCAATGAATTTAATCTTGATTTGGTTGTCAGACCAAAAAAAAAATTGTATAAGTATTTGAATTAAAGTACCAGCAATTGGATGATGCTTAAAATTAGACTCACCAAGAGTGAAAATCTATTCGAATCTTTCAAAACAAACAAAATATGAAAAATACTTATTAGATGGATATATTTTGGATCCATATCTTCCCCAACAGGATTTCTCTCTGCAGGACTTTAACACCGGTCCTTAAAACCGGACCCCTTGGATTTTGATCCAATGGATGTGAGAGAAACTACCCTTTTTGGTGTGGCCCACTAGGATGCCAAAAAAAGGCAGTCCGGTTTTAAGGACCAGTGTTAAAGTCCTGCAGAGAGAAATCCTCTCTTCCCCAAATGGATTTGATAAACTTACGTGCTTGTTAAGTTGGAATTAGGTTAGTAAGCATAGGGGTAGGGTCACTACTCAAAGTGTGGAGGGCCAAACACAATATGCAATGCCTAATTACAGATATTTTTTGGCTAAATTGAGAACAATGATCGAAAAAGATTCTTGCTGGAAGAGGGGGTGCTTTATTTCCAGTAGTGCTATCAAGTTGAAAGGTAAGTAAATTGATGATGTTGGGAGGCAACATCTTGTTAATTCTGGCCCTTTCTTACTTTTTTTTTTTATATTTTTTTATAACAAACGACTTCAATTAAAGAGAGAAACCTTGGGGGCACCCAGAGGCAACAAAGTCAAATACAAGAGCACTCCGGGCACTAGGCGGAATGAAGTTTTGCCAAATATACATATTAGACAAACCGTGACCATGACTCGCCACCGCATCAACAACAAAATTGGCCTCACGGAAGATATGAGTCCAAGTAATAGAATGGAACCGAGAAGCCAATTGCCGGATATCTCGAATAATAGCACGTAGCGACCATGGTGTAGCACAAGCATTAGTAATACAATCTATAACCAGTTTGGAGTCACCCTCCACCGAGATGCGCTCATACTGATTTTGGTGAGCAAAAAGAAGGGCATCACGAAGGGCAAGAGCCTCGGCAATGGGAACAGAAGTGGCACCAACAGCACGAGCCCCTACAAGTAGTGGAGAACCCATCTCATTTCTTATTACAAAACCCGAGGCAGCTCCCGAGTCCTTGACTGAGCCATCAAAGTTAATCTTGATCTGAGAAGAATCAGGCGGCTTCCACCTAATGTGAGTGGGGGAGGGAGGAGGAGGAAGCCGAGACGGAGAAATTGCAGCACAGTACTCCTTGTGGGCAGTAAGCACACGGTGGACAACCTGAGTGACAAGAGTAGTTTTATGGTGGAAAATGAGTTTATTCCTCGCATCCCAATCTGCCAGCAAACCAGGAGACATCTAGCCAACGACTCCTTCGAGAAGGAGTGATCAGTAAAAAGGCGTGCTAACCAATCTTTAAGCATAGTATAGGTATCAGGCGGAGGTAGCAGGATATCTGCCATCTTTGCCCAAACACCTTGAGCAAACAGGCAATCAAGAAAAAGATGATCAGAAGTCTCCACATCCGCCAAACAAAGTTGATAGGTAGTGTCAACATGTGGATAGAATTTGCTTAGTCTATCTTTAGTACGCAACCGATCACGTAAAAGGAGCCAACTAAAGATTTTGACTTTCGGAGGGATGACCAAATTCCACATTTTATTCAGAGCATGGAAATTAGGATGATATTGGGTCAATGATTGACACCAAGTTGCAGACTTGACAGAAAATTTACCACTTTGGGTGAAACCCCATATAAACTCATCTTCCATGGGAGAGAGAGGAAGATAAATATCACAAATCTTATTAACAGTAGTTGGATCAAGTAAGTTAAGGAGCTTATGACGGTCCCAGCCGTCATTCGAGATGAAATCACTTACCATCATGGAGGTATCCAAGGATGCACGTCTTTCTTCAGGGATAAGAAGAATGAGAGGGAACTCAAAAACCCAGTTAAAGAGCCAGAAGTTAATACTTCTACCGTTCCCTACGATCCATCTCATACCCTTGGAAATCACCTGTCGAGCTTGAAGAATTCCTTTCCAGGCCATGGACGCTGCACTAGTAGGCTTTACTTCGAAAAAAGGTTTTTGCCGCAAGTATTTGGCTCTGATTATTAGCACCCACCAATTATTTTCTTCAGTAAGAATTTTCCAACCTAACTTAGCCAAAGCAGCCTGATTGTAATCCTAAGCTTTCCTGATGCCTAAACCACCAGAATTTTTAGGCTTACACGCATCCTTCCAAGCAACTGGAGGAGTTTTCACACGAGCTCCCCAGAAAAAATTCCTACTTTGATCATCAATGAACTTAGTGATCTTAGTCAGACACTTAAAGCAAGCCATAACATGATTAGGCATGCCAGATAAATTTGATTTAATCAGGGTAAGCTTACCAGCTCTTGAGAGCGAATTTGCCTTCCAACCTGCTAGCTTATTCTTAATGCAAAGCATAAGATCATTAGTGTTAGCCGGATCTTTCCAAAAAATTATATTATGAACACCTAAGTACTTCCCTATAGTTGTCTTATGCTGAATATTAAGGATATTGACAATATCCTGGCGCACTTGATTACTAGAATTAGAAGAGAAGTAAAGAGAGGACTTATGAAAATTGATACGTTGACCAGAGGCTTGGGCAAAATCTTTTAGAACTTTCAAAATATTCCTTGCTGCTTTAGTAGAAGATTTAGCAAAAATAAGGTAGTCATCAGCAAACATTAGGTTTGAAACACGCAAACCACATGGAGAGGACAAAAGGCCCACCTGGTTCTTGGGAGAAATCGCAAGAAGGTTTAATTTGCGAATCAGAGGCTCCATACAAAGTATAAAGATATAAGGAGACAAAGGATCACCTTGACGTATACCCCTCGAGGGTGTGAAGAAACCATGAGCTTCTCCATTGATTAGGATCGAAAAAGACGTAGAAGAAATACATTCAAGAATCAATGAGATCCAGGACTGCTGGAAACCAAATCTCAGAAGCACCTCTTTGATATAGTCCCAAGATAAAAAATCATAGGCTTTTTCAAGATCTAGTTTGATGGCCATATCACCCACACAGCCTTTCTTCCGATTAAAACCTGAAAATAACTCATGGGCAATAAGAATATTGTCAGTGATAGCACGCTCTGGGGCAAAAGCTCCCTGATTCTTGGGGATACATTTTTGGAGGATAGGCTTCAGGCGCGCACTAATGATTTTTGTGATAATTTTGTAAATAACATTACAAAGGCTAATCGGACGAAAATGACTAACCAATTCGGGGTTTTCCACCTTGGGAATAAGAGCAATATTAGTATGATTAATGGATCGGAGGCTACTACCATTAAGGAAGAAGTCCTTAACAATCCCACAGACTTGGGGTTGAAGAATCCCCCAGTAGGATTGAAAAAAGGTAGCATGTAAACCATCCGGACCAGGAGCTTCAGTCCGCCTATAGCTGAGAGAGCTGAATGAATTTCCTCATCCGTAATAGGCTTCAAAAGTTCTTGGTTATCACCATCCTCAATACAAGGAGTAATAACAGATAAAAAATCAATCATGGCCGCTTGCCCGCAAGTGGTAGTGCTAGTAAACCGAGTCTTAAACTCACGAACAAAGGAGTCCTCCATACCATTACTTTTATCCCACCAGAAACCTTGATCATCCTTAATTCGATTTATGGTGTTCCGACTTTTTCGAATTTTAGCTTGCGTTTGAAAAAATTTTGTATTCCGATCACCTAGGGTAAGCCAATTGGCTCTTGCCTTTTGTGCCCAAAAAGTCTCCTCAGCTTGGTGAAGACTATCCAGTTGCTTCTTAGTTTCAGCTTCCTTGGAAATCAAATAAGTATTAGACGGATTAGACATAAGTCTATCCTGATAATGATCAAGTAACTCCTGCTGCTCTTTAATATTATGGAAAAGATTTCCAAAAACAACTTTATTCCATTGCTTTGCTAGAACCTTAAATGCATTTGAGCTAACGATATATTTTTGTTGATCAGTCCCAGTAGTGGGAATATTCCAAGCTTTCTCTACAATTTGTTTGAAATTTGGATGAGTCATCCACATAGCTTCTAATTTAAAAGGCTTAGCCCTGCTAATGTTGACATTATGAAGAGAAAGAATCATAGGCCCATGGTCAGAACCATAAATTGGAAGGTTGAGCAGCTTGGCATCCGGGAATTGGCTCCACCACGAGCTGTTCACTAACACACGATCAAGGCGTTCAAATAATAGTGTGTGGTCTTTATGATTATTAGACCAAGTGTAAGGAACACCCGTGAAAGGCAAGGAGATAAGCCCTCCCGAGTGCAAAAAATCTGCGAAATTCAGCATATAGGAATCAAAATGAGAATTAGCACCCCCAATCCTTTCTTGGGTCGATAAAATACAGTTGAAATCACCAAGAAGCACCCAATTTTCAGAGCTGGGCTTAAGTAACATGATATCATTCCACAATTGAGCTTGTAAAGACTTTTGAGGATAGGCATAAACAAACGTAGCAAACCAAGACAAACTTTTAATATTATCAAAAACATAGCAGTGCAAGTAACGTTCATGAACTTTAATAACATTGATAGAAACAACCTGTGAATTCCAAAACAGCAACAGACCACCTGATCTACCATTCGGGGGAATTTCAAAATGCTTATCAAGAGTATGCCAAAAGAGAGCCTTGGGGGCTCTCGCATAAACAGTCTTGGTTTCCAGCAGACACACCAAATTTAAGCCAAACATATTACAAAGAAGCTTAAATTGAGACACTAAACCAGGCCTTCTAAGGCCTCCAATATTCCAGCACATCCACTTCATTAATTAAACTTTTTGAAAATAGTTTGCTCAACACAATTGCTCAAACTCAAGATATAACCAATGCTTCCAAGAAGAAGAAACTTATCTGGTGAGTCGTAGTGATGGAGCTTCCAGAGCTGCTGCAGGTATACAAGGATTTGAACCCTTATGCTTCGGGTAATGATTCCTACGCTTGGGCTTCCAAGGAGCCGAACAACCGTCAGCCTAACCCAAACAACAATCAACAATAGAAAGGCGTGCTCACAAAGAAGGATCATTGTAATCTCTAGCTTAATAGCTGGGAGCCTAAGATTCACCACGCAGAGCCTTAAGCACACGAAGTCAGAACCAAATCGACAACAAATAGCCAAAGCATAAACTAAATGGGAAAACACATTAAACATCTTAGACCTCACACACAATAGGACATCGCAGGTAACCAATCTTGAAATAGATAAAGAGATGATAACACTCCAACATTGGAGCTTATTCAGAGAGATTACCACACTAGCTTAATTACTAGAAACAAAGAGAAATTGTTTTCTTGAATGATGGACTTCGGAATGGGTACCAGAAATCTCAAACGAAATCTCAAAGCAATAGATTGCTTAGTATAGAGCATCCAGAAGTAAAATGTAGGCAGTACTAGGCTAGTAGTAGGCACCAAATGGATTGCACGGCTAGCTAAGATATTGGGATAAAACTCAAACAGCTTAAGTAAAGGGATAGAAGAGACATCACTTACAATTGCCAAAGCATGACGAGCAGGTTGATGGCAAGAAACTTGTCCACACAACCAATCGCATAATAACCACTGAAAGGGGGATACTCGAAATTGACTTTGAACACTGAAATCAAAACCATAGCTGTACAGCATATGAGCTTCCGAGTTGAACTCCATCCAGATCGGGTGTGATTTCTCAGAACAGTTGCTTGGTTGCGGCGCGACATCGCTAAACGGCGGGACGGAAACCCTAGGTTCGTCCTTTCGCCGCGCGTGTAAGGCGCGTACCAGAGGCATCAGTTGATTTCAGTGATATATTTCATAAAAAAAATTGGCTTGGTCCTTTCTTACTTTCGCCCTTAAGTAAATGCTTTGAGATGATTTTTTTTTTCAAACGACACCAAGATATCATGTCAATGATCAATAATATATATAAGAATTCACAAACAAAAATATGTAGAAATCTACATATGTACATACGAATGCATAAGTGATCGTATAGCAAGGGATTTGGGGGTATAAGTTGGCTACCAAGTGAAAAATAAAAGATTGGTATGATATGCTAGGAGATAATGATATCAAATAAAAAATGTAAGTTTGGAAATAAGTTTATTAATTTTTCTTTTCAAAATGACTAAATACATAAGTTGACAATGGGTTAGTTATATACATGAGTTAAAATTTCAGGAGCAGGGTAAAGTTTCAACAAGGTTAGAGGGGGTGAGCAAAATCAGTGTCACGACCCTAAAATTTCCTCCTCTTTACTGTAAGGTACGAGGTGTTGAAATTCAAAGTAATTAACAAGGAAAAATACTAGAGAAACCAAATGATACTTTTATTCCCAAACTCGAGTTACAAGGTATGTTACACAAAAACTTGAAATAGAAGCTAAACTTTCTAACTTATTTATCTAAAACAAAAGTTCCACACTGTCCACTTCTTGATCTTCTTTGGTTTCAATAAGATAAATTAAGCTTTCCGTTCAATTCCTACAAAAAAAAAATTAAAAAAATATAAAGGGTGAGCTATAAAAGCTCAGTAGGAATCCCGACCTCTAATGCAATGAAAGAATGCAAATGCATGTCTCCACTTAATCTAAAACCCGTTAATTTATAAGTTACAGCAAAGAGACATGTGTGTCCCATACCATACATTTTACCAATTGGGATCATCGACGCTCCACCATTCCCATTTTTCTAGTCATTTTACCCGAACCATTAATCTCCAAGCCCAAATCACCCAAATCGACAATTATCCTTCTATCCTATACACGCTGGGCTCCCCAGAACCTGGTCCCTACAATGGTCTAACTCAACTGCACAAAAAATTTTCTTTTTCAACTCCAACTTCATAATTCCCTCCCCAAATGAACATGTCATGATAATACGATGATGATTAATTATACTCATAATGGTCTGCAATATATAAATTGAAAATAATACAAAAGAGCAGCGACTCGTACATATGGAAATCCATATTATGGGGCAGAGATCTTCTCAAGAAGGGTATGATTAAACACATTGGTAATGGCAAGGAAACCAGTGTAATTGGCGATTGGTGGCTCCCTATTAGTTTAAATTACAAACCCCTGGCAACATGGATGATACCCCAGAATTGGAAGGTGAGCCACCTAATCACCCCAACAGGAGAGTGGAATGAGGAGCTGCTGTCCCACTACTTCACTCCCGAAGAAATTATTGCAATACATGGGGTGATTCCTAGTACCAACCAGGGTGATAAACTCAGCTAGTTTCACGACAAGAAAGGCTGCTAAACGGTGAAGTCGGGTTACCGAGTCGCACTTATCATGGATGCGGATATGCATAAACTTGGGAGTGCCTTGTCAACGAAAGCAACGAATAAATTTTGGAGGAAGCTCTGGCGTTTGTCAATACCACCTAAAGCTCGTTTGTTCCTTTGGAGATCATATCAAGACGTGTTGCCAATTAAGACCAATTTACTGCAAAGGAGGATGAATATTACATCACTATGTCACAGATGCCATAAGCGCCCAGAATGTATTCTCCATGACTTGTGGTTTTGTAAAAGGAGCCGAGAGGTGTGGAGGCTGACCGAATTTAAAAAGTATATGGAGACAAATTGGCATAGCTTTGGAGATTTGGTGTGTCATATAATGCTACAGTGTAATGATCACGATGTTGGCTGGTTGGCAATGTTGGGGAATGCCATTTGGCATGACTGAAATCAACAACTTTATGGGCATTCAGCCACTGGACCCGAGAGCTTGGTGGAAAGAACATCCAAGAAACAAGTAGAGTATACAAGAATAAATCAAGGAAGACCGTCCCGGCCTGCGGTGACACAAGAAGTGTGGAAGCCACCAAAGCGAGGTTGTTTTAAGCTAAATGTGGATGGAGCTGCAGACATAGGGAGAGGTCGATGCGCCTTTGGTGCAGTATTTCGTGACCATACCGGCATGCTAATGTGGGCTCAGATGAAACCTGGACCACCAAGAAGCACGGCCTTTGTGAGCGAGTTACGTAGTCTTAGATTGGGTTTAAAGCTTTGCCTCAGCCAAGACATAAGACCGAGCGAAGTGGTAACGGATTGTATTGATGTCGAACAATGCATAAATATGGGTCATGAGGAGTGGCACCCCTATGCCGCCATAATGCAGGAGATTAAAAGTCTATGCAAAGCACTTGGAGTGGATCGGGTGGTGAAACAAAATTGGACTACTAATAAAGTGGCCCACCAGTTAGCACAAGAAGCAGCGCTAAGTCAAGTAGGGCAGGTGTGGGAAGCGGACGGACCACCGTGGCTGGAAGATTTGGTCCAAGCAGAAATGGAGACTTAGTGGGGTTGCTCGCAACTTAATCCGGGCCTAATTCCCTCTGATGGTTAGGCCGTAAGGAGGTTGACTAGGTTCCTGTTTCGCTTCCTGATGGCTATGCCGTGGGGAAGAGGAACGGGTTTCGGATTAAGGAACAAACATCTCCCACTCATCTTGCTTATTGAATGCTGGTTTGTAGTAGGAGTACTTGGGCACTCTTTTTCCCTTACGTGTTGTAAGGTTTTTAAAGAGGCCCCCGGGTTGTAATGATCCGGATTGTAATAATCATTTTTTTTCCTCTTGTACTCTGTGGATTGGCACACTGCCATCCCTACTTATTTGATCAATGAAGCATTCTTTCTATAAAAACAAAAAAACAAAAAAACAAAAAAACAAAGTAAATGACTAAATTACAAACAAGAAGTTAAAGAAACTAAGCATAATAAGGCAGCAAGTATCTAGCATATACATATCTAAACTTGCATAAATAGACCTGCATATGCATCTAAAACGTGTATACATACATACATACATATAATATATACACGTAAAATATTCTAGAGCAGACATTTGTGAACTAAAAACATATAAACCATGTAATTCAACCAAAAAAGGCAACACACCAACATATATACGTAATTCACTTGAATATCTATAAACCTTTTAGTTCAATTTAGGGCTGGGTTCGGGATGATCCCGGCCAATTCCGATCCCGTCCCGATCTCGGATTTTATGTATTTTTGATCCCGATCCCGATCCCGGGATCCCGGAGTTCCAGGATCCGGATTTTCCAGGATCGGGATAGGGATCCCGAATTTATCCCGAAATTTGTAACATGCAAACAATATCAATATTTATACATCAATTCAACATTTTCATAAACAATAACACAAACTTCATATCCATACTTTTACTTTTACATATCAAATAACACAAATAACACCAAATAAAACAAACTTCAAATCCAAACTTTTACATATCAAATCAAATGACAAACTTTTTAATATCCAATCTCTTGAACATCAAAGAACAAAAATACAGTTCAAAATCAAAATATCATGGAGAACTCTTACATATCCAACCTTTCACAAGTGACTCAATGAGCTCTTTTAGAAGAAGTTTCAACTCCCACACTTGTAGCATCACTTCTCTTAGAATTCCTAGGAGGAAGAGAAGCATGCATTTGAGCTTGAGTATTGGAACTAGAAGCACGAGGAGGAGGAGGAGGCGGATTCAATTGAGGAGTAGTAGGAGAAGGACCACCTCTTTGAATTTGAGACCAATCTATATTAATAAGAAAAGCAAAGAAACAACATCACATTGTAAGAACACTATAACAAATAATCTACCAAGATAATAATGAATAATCTCAAATACAACAATTTTAAATGTCTTACTTGTTTCAATTTCTTCAAGTTCCTTATACAATTCAAGCTCATCTTCGGTTGGTTCTTGATAAAAGTTGAAGTCCTCTGCCCTAAACCAATCACTACAACATACTAGTGCCTCAACCATCCTAGGAGTCAATGATGCCCTAAAAGGATCTACAATCCTCCCACCCAAACTAAAGGCATTTTCACTAGCAACCGTGGAAGAAGGGATAGCAAGTATATCTTTGACAATCTATGATAATAAAGGATACCTTAATTGATTTAGTTTCCACCAATCCAAAAGGCTCCATCCTTTGTTTCTAACGGTTTCAAACGGATCCGCCAAATACTTATCAACTTCATTAGATATCTCTTGCAATCTCTCTTCTTGCCTCTCTTGATAAAGTTCTTTGAGTTGTATATCTTCTTCAACTTCATCATCAACATTTGGGATGCTCTCATTACCGCTTCCACCAACCTCTACAACATGACCTTTATACTCTCTATACAACTCATGCAAGCATGCATTCACTTTATCCACCATCTCTTTGATCTCTTCATTGGATCGACCAAATTTCTTGTAGTTGCTTTCAATGAGGTGGAATTTAAATCTTGGGTCAAACACACTTGCAACAAAGATGAGCGGATTCATCTCATCAAAGTCACCCCAATACTTGTTAAACTTGAGCTTCATGTAAGATGCCACCTTTTGCAATGTGATATTAGAATAATCATTGGATAATTTCTCAATCTCCCTTTGCAACATGATCAACTCTTTGAATATCAAATGTGAGGTAACATGTTTGGATGCACTAAATATCAAAGTAGTATCATAAAATTTCTTGAGAAAGAGAGTAAACGCCATTAAATGCTCCCAATCCCCCAATTCGGGCGGTCCATCTCTAATGATATCTTCACCATTTTCATGCCCTACAACTTCTTCGAAATAATCTTTAAAGTGCACATTCTCCAATGCCATCCTCATGAACACTTTCTTGAACTTGTATGCACCCTCAAGCATTTTATATGTTGAATTCCACCTTGTACTCACATCCATAGGAATATTGGACATCTTGTCTTTATTCTCCAATAAGAAAAAGTCCCTAAATGTGTCCAACTAGCCGATGATGAATGAATGTACTTAACACAATTCCTAATGCTTTCAATTGACTTGCGTAACTCCGTTAGGCCATCACCCACAATCAAGTTAAGAATGTGACATGCACATCTCACATGCAAATACTTCCCCTCTAGCATTAGGGCCTCCAAACTCTCTAACCTACGTGACATGTATTTTACGGCCACTAGATTGGCACTAGCATTATCTACCGTAATGCTAAAGATTTTGTCAATGCCCCACCCATCTTCACCACGCAAACATTTCTCTAGGACAAACCCAATATCCGTACCCTTGTGGCTAGTCATTTTTACAAAGTTGATGATCCTTTTGTGCAACTTCCAATCATCATCAATGAAGTGAGCGGTGACGACCATGTAGTTAATGTTTTGGATAGACGTCCAAGTATCGGTGGTGATACTTACTCTTCTCCCACTAATGCCACTTTTAATCTTGATCTTCTCAACCATGTACATATCCCACACCCCGGCGGCAATCTTCTTTCTATTGGGGATCTTGAACCTAGGACAAAGATCATTCACAAGTTCCTTGAACCCAACACCCTCAATCTTTCTAAAAGGGTGTTCATCTAAAATAATGAACCTTACACACCTCATTTCAAGCCTTTTTTGATTGAAGGAATGAGTTACCAAAGTGGATCCCATAGACTCATTTGTCAAAGTAGGTTGGCTTACATCCCTATTCAGATTAAGAGGACTCTTTTCACATGACTTCATATGGTTCATTATCCCCTTAGTTCCCATTCTAGAGTGAGCGGGGACTCCAACTTCACAATAGTTGCATATTGCGATAACATCGTCAACCTTCACCCCATCCACCACTTTGTCATACGGAGTAAAATGATCCCATGCTATGCACCTTTTAACCCCACTCGGTTTTTTCCTCAAAAACCCCCATTTTGTAAGTTGCCCTATTGCTACCATGGGTTCGGGTTGGGATTGGGATTGGGGTTGAGGTTGAGATTGAGGTTGCTCTATGTCAATGGGTTCTTGAACACTATCTCTTAAAGGACTAGTATGTGATTGGCTAGTGCTAGAAGACTCCATTCTACAAGAGAACAATTATAACATTAAACACAAATTATAACACTACACTAGCCACAAAGAAACAAAAATCAATTTCAAACTAAGCTACCAAACAATAGAAATAATTAAACACATAAACAAATAACACTACACCAACGTATAACACTAAATTACCAATTATATTGAGTTGTCTAAACTTCAATGGATACGTCACACCATCCAACTATAATTATATCATCTCAACTCAAAGCAATGGTGTGTTGTGGACTTGTACAATGCTAATGGGTAAATGAAATCTTCAACACCAATATTCAAGTTTCAAATTCGAGAAAAGAGAAGCCCAACTCAATAAGCTCCAAACAACTACTTTCATTAATTATCGAAAACCCATTCAAGTAAAGTTAACATGAAAATTTCTATGAATACCTCAAAGGAAGAGTCTGCGGAAGTGGAGGTGTTGAGAAGGGCGCCGAGAACAGTTGCTGAGACCTTAAAAAGCCCACATTGGAAGGCAATATAATTTAGGGTGCGGCAGAGGTGTATGATTTGTATGATTTTGCAGAGACAAAGAAAGAGAGAAGAGAGGGTGCGGCAGAAAAAGATGGAAAGGATAAGGAAGGGAATATAATTTAGGGTTATTATTGTTTTGGGCCAAGATACTTATTCCCGGGTTTCTCGGATCCCGGAATTTTCAAAACTTGATCCCTATCCCGATCTCGACTTCCTGGGACGGGACAATAATCCCAGGTTTTCAGGACGGGATGACTTCGGGACGGGACCAGGATGGGACCGAGCGGGATCGGGAAATCGGGAAAAAAAACCCAGCCCTAGTTCAATTAGTAAGGTAACCCTCAACATGTGTCTGCAATGTATCCATTAGCATCTGAACAATATATAGCATCTTGATCAATTAAACCACAGCAGCAAATCAAGTATATAAGTAAAAGCCCTACAATTAAACCATTCAAACTATCTTATTAACCATATATCCAGCATATCTCAGTATTCTAAATCAATTTACACTCTAAACACATGGCATGTATTATGTAATCAAACCTTCAAGATTATTTGTAACATATTAATCACATATAACCAAACATATAAACCAGCCGATCAATCAATTAAACAATAGAAACACTGTCACGACCCGGACTCGAGGCTGGAAGAAAATGCAAGGCATCAAGCCTGAATCGCGAGCTGGAAAATAAATAAGTAAAACTATGGTCGAAAGTAAATAAATTTTTTAAAAATAACTCAAAAAAGAGTTTATAAAGTACAAAATGAAATAAAACAAAACAAAACTCCCGTCCTCTAAATCTGACTCAACTTCAGCCCTTCTACTCCTTATCCCAGTCAACTTCTCTGAAAAATAAAGGGTGAGGGATGAGCAACAACCACTGTCGCCCAGTGAGTAGAATATATAATATGCCAGTCAAGCAATGCCGTTTTACGCACACAAAAATAATATAACGTACTTATAATAATCATATATCAAATAACACCATATCACATTGTCCCTTCATCTACCGAATATCCTTCACAAAATGTAACCACCACGTGACCCCTAATGGCAACTCCCGCCCTAATGTCCCCGTGTAGCACATTCATCCCTGAGATATCCCGGCATTTGAAGTTCTAATGCTCCATGAACCATACCACATAATTCACGTCACCAATATACACATATACCAACACAAAACACCAAAACATAGACATGCTTGACTTGAAAATATAGACACATTTATCTGAAAGTAATAACACATTTTAAGCACATTACACAAACCACTCACCTCGACTAATTTAGAACCACCACTACAATTAACCGAAACCTTAACTTCCACCATGCTTCCGCTACGAACATAATCTCCTCCATAACCGCCCATCTATTTTTTTTTCCCTCTTTCCTTTCTTTCTTTGTCGTAGCTCACTCACAAACATGCACTAAAAATATGATTTAAAACTAATGGCCCGAAGGCCTATTTATAGTTGAGAAAGGCGGCAACTTGCTTAGCCCCCAAGTAACAATATTAATAAAAATAGGTAGTAGGATAGAATTGAGGATTTGTGGAAGATGATCTTGTTTTGAGTCAATCCGGTAGAAAGGATAAGAAGGCAAGGTGCATGTGTCAAAAATTGAGGTAATGATCCAAACTTTGTACAAGTAAAATAATGGTAAAACATCTAAAACAAAATGCTTCAACTCATAACACTAAGAGATGGTGTTATAATATTTAGGTAAAAATATGATAAAATATAGTGTTAAAAATAATAGGTTTTCGGAGTACGAAAATAAATTTATTTTTAAAATACGTGTTCTCACAAACACATACACTAGAACATCAATCAATAAATCCTAACCTAACCCCTACCTCAATAAGCAGCTTCAATTCTTGCCTGAAATCTACCAAAACCTCAAAATCCAAACATGCAAAGCTTGCTCTTTAAACCTCTCTTATTAAATCGATATCAGATTTATGAGTGAGGAATTCTTCACAACTTCAACTATTTATATGTTAAGAAAAAAGTTCAAATTGGATTTCCTAAACTCCATGGTGCAGCCACATTCATCCATAGCTTTGATTAGTCAGCCTCTAAATCAATCTCAATTCAACACCTTCTGCAACCAATCATTGACACTCACTAATTTGCGCCACCTCCTGCTCTATGTACATTGCTTAGTCGCTAGATGATCTTAGGTAAGTCGGCAACCTTGAAGAAGGTGAAAAGAAGACAACGAAAGACAGCGGAAAAGTCACAAGTTTATGTATTGGTTTCTATAGCTTTTGCTTGTATTAGTTTAATGGAATTTATAAAAGTTGAAAACTAAACGGGCTAGCTATTAATTAAAGGAAAAGATGACGTGGTCTTAATGAGCTTCACGTCTTGAGAAAAAAAAAAACATATGGGCTGCCTCTACTTAAAAAACATAATAAACGTTCTCTAAACTATCCACATATTAGAGCTCTTAAAAACTCCTGTGAAACCCCACTGATGTAAACTGTATGGCTGCTAAAGATGTAGTAGGAAAGTCTCCGTTCAGAAATGAATGGTCAGCCACGGTCTCGAACATCCTTTTTTTGCTCTCCCAAGCGCAGTTTCCACATCTCTACATTTGCTGAGACGTACCTACTGCAGGTAGAAGCCACCTGCAAGCTTCACTAATGGATGCCCCTTTTCTTGCTCACCTTTGGCTCTGCAACAATCCATAAAAAAAAAACTTCAGATTTGTTTACAGACATGATAGCTAATAAAAAAAGCCTATATCTTCCTTGTGTTTGGAAACTACACAAAGAGACTTTCAAAAGGGTTATTGTTATGTTATATACACACAGATAGATGTGCTCTCATAAGAACCTCTTTATGTGTATAATATGTTAATGAGCATTCAGAAGATGAGGGAGACCTACAACTTAAAAAAAAAAAAATTACAGAAGTAACTGCAATAGAGTTTAAAATCATTTACTCGAAATGGCTGTACACTTGCTTTATCGTATGATCATTTAATAGTCATATATGAAGCACATACAACCAATTTCATGCTGCTCATAAATTATTCATTCTACCTTACTATGTAGAATTCTAAGGATGAAGAGCTAGAGAAAGATTACTCACTTGATCCATTTCTCCAGCGGTTTCAATAAGCCATTTGCACTCTCATCGTAAAAATCTTCTATTCTATAAATGAGAAAACAGCTTATCTCATTTCGATCTTTACCAAGGACATCAAAAAATTTCAGGTATAAGAGATCGATGGAAGTGTTGCACAGTTCTTCAATTCCATCTTTTGACCAATGTTGCACTACTAGGGAAAGTAAACAACTAAATCACAAACAACAAGTTAAAAGCAACCAAGCATATACTAAGGCATCAAATATCCAGCGTATACATATATATCTAAACCTACATATATACTTACACACACAGATCTACATTTACATCTAAAGCATATATACGTACATGCATATAAATATATACACCTAAAAAATTCAAAAGCAAACTTTTATAAGCTAAAACATATAAAGCATGTGATTCAATAAAAAAAGGCAGAAATATGAACCACATCAGTAAAACAAAGATGTAAGACAAAGTTGTACAGCTAAACCACATCATATTAACCATATACCAGCATAACCCAACATTCTAAATCAATTAACATTCTAAAACACATGACATATATTCTGTAATTAGGCCTTCAAAAATATCTAAAAACTTATTATCCACATATAACCAAACATATTAACCAGCCGAGCAAAGTAACTAAGTTAATGATTTAATCTACTCAAGAAAATACATGTAACTATTAGCAGTCAAAGTAACTAGGTTAAATTATTAAATTTTGGGTTCTCACAATCGAACTCTAGGTGGCTTATTCATTTGTTGGTTACACAATAGATGCATAATTAAAATACGACTTTAGATTGAGTTGTACTTTGTGTTTGTGGAGAATCATAATCATTTAAAAATACCATAGTTGGGTACGCACTCTATAATTGGGTGAGATTCATTATGCATGTTAGATTTTACATAGCCAAAACAAGAGGATATCTATTGCGCAGGAAGAATTTCCGATTTCAAAAGAATCATTGTTATGTTACATGTATACACACAGATAGATGTGCTTCCATAAGAACCTCTTTATGCGTATAATTTGTTAATGAGCATTTAGAAGATGAGGGAGACCTACAACTTAAAAAAAAATAAAAAAAAAATATAGAAGCAACTACAGTAGAGTTTAAAATCATTTTATCGCATTATCATTTAACAATCACATATGAAGCACATACAACCATTTGCATGTTACTCATAAACTTTTCATCCTAGCTTATTATGTACAATTCTAAGGATGAAGAGCTGGAGAAAGATTACTTACTTGATCCATTTATCCAGCGGTTTCAATAAACCATTTGCACTCTCATCGTAAAAATCTTCTATTCTATAAATGAGAAAACAGCTTGTCTCATTTCGATCTTTACCAAGGACATCAAAAAATTTCAGGTATAAGAGATCGATGGAAGTGTTGCACAGTTCTTCAATTCCATCTTTTGACAAATGTTGCACTAGTAGGGAAAGTAAACAACTAAATCACAAACAACAAGTTAAAAGCAACCAAGCATATACTAAGGCATCAAATATCCAGCGTATACATATATATCTAAACCTACATATATACTTACACACACAGATCTACATTTACATCTAAAGCATATATACGTACATGCATATAAATATATACACCTAAAAAATTCAAAAGCAAACTTTTATAAGCTAAAACATATAAAGCATTTGATTCAATAAAAAAAGGCAGAAATATGAACCACAGCAATAAAACAAAGATGTAAGACAAAGTTGTACAGCTAAACCACATCATATTAACCATATACCAGCATAACCCAACATTCTAAATCAATTAACATTCTAAAACACATGACATATATTCTGTAATTAGACCTTCAAAAATATCTAAAAACTTATTATCCACATATAACCAAACATATTAACCAGCCGAGCAAAGTAACTAAGTTAATGATTTAATCTACTCAAGAAAATACATGTAACTATTAGCAGTCAAAGTAACTAGGTTAAATTATTAAATTTTGGGTTCTCACAATCGAACTCTAGGTGGCTTATTCATTTGTTGGTTACACAATAGATGCATAATTAAAATACGACTTTAGATTGAGTTGTACTTTGTGTTTGTGGAGAATCATAATCATTTAAAAATACCATAGTTGGGTACGCACTCTATAATTGGGTGAGATTCATTATGCATGTTAGATTTTACATAGCCAAAACAAGAGGATATCTATTGCGCAGGAAGAATTTCCGATTTCAAAAGAATCATTGTTATGTTACATGTATACACACAGATAGATGTGCTTCCATAAGAACCTCTTTATGCGTATAATTTGTTAATGAGCATTTAGAAGATGAGGGAGACCTACAACTTAAAAAAAAAAAAAAAAAAAAAAATATATAAGCAACTACAGTAGAGTTTAAAATCATTTTATCGCATTATCATTTAACAATCACATATGAAGCACATACAACCATTTGCATGTTACTCATAAACTTTTCATCCTAGCTTATTATGTACAATTCTAAGGATGAAGAACTGGAGAAAGATTACTTACTTGATCCATTTATCCAGCGGTTTCAATAAACCATTTGCACTCTCATCGTAAAAATCTTCTATTCTATAAATGAGAAAACAGCTTGTCTCATTTCGATCTTTACCAAGGACATCAAAAAATTTCAGGTATAAGAGATCGATGGAAGTGTTGCACAGTTCTTCAATTCCATCTTTTGACAAATGTTGCACTAGTAGGGAAAGTAAACAACTAAATCACAAACAACAAGTTAAAAGCAACCAAGCATATACTAAGGCATCAAATATCCAGCGTATACATATATATCTAAACCTACATATATACTTACACACACAGATCTACATTTACATCTAAAGCATATATACGTACATGCATATAAATATATACACCTAAAAAATTCAAAAGCAAACTTTTATAAGCTAAAACATATAAAGCATGTGATTCAATAAAAAAAGGCAGAAATATGAACCACAGCAATAAAACAAAGATGTAAGACAAAGTTGTACAGCTAAACCACATCATATTAACCATATACCAGCATAACCCAACATTCTAAATCAATTAACATTCTAAAACACATGACATATATTCTGTAATTAGACCTTCAAAAATATCTAAAAACTTATTATCCACATATAACCAAACATATTAACCAGCCGAGCAAAGTAACTAAGTTAATGATTTAATCTACTCAAGAAAATACATGTAACTATTAGCAGTCAAAGTAACTAGGTTAAATTATTAAATTTTGGGTTCTCACAATTGAACTCTAGGTGGCTTATTCATTTGTTGGTTACACAATAGATGCATAATTAAAATACGACTTTAGATTGAGTTGTACTTTGTGTTTGTGGAGAATCATAATCATTTAAAAATACTATAGTTGGGTACGCACTCTATAATTGGGTGAGATTCATTATGCATGTTAGATTTTACATAGCCAAAACAAGAGGATATCTATTGCGCAGGAAGAATTTCCGATTTCAAAAGAATCATTGTTATGTTACATGTATACACACAGATAGATGTGCTTCCATAAGAACCTCTTTATGCGTATAATTTGTTAATGAGCATTTAGAAGATGAGGGAGACCTACAACTTAAAAAAAAATAAAAAAAAATATATAAGCAACTACAGTAGAGTTTAAAATCATTTTATCGCATTATCATTTAACAATCACATATGAAGCACATACAACCATTTGCATGTTACTCATAAACTTTTCATCCTAGCTTATTATGTACAATTCTAAGGATGAAGAGCTGGAGAAAGATTACTTACTTGATCCATTTATCCAGCGGTTTCAATAAACCATTTGCACTCTCATCGTAAAAATCTTCTATTCTATAAATGAGAAAACAGCTTGTCTCATTTCGATCTTTACCAAGGACATCAAAAAATTTCAGGTATAAGAGATCGATGGAAGTGTTGCACAGTTCTTCAATTCCATCTTTTGACAAATGTTGCACTAGTAGGGAAAGTAAACAACTAAATCACAAACAACAAGTTAAAAGCAACCAAGCATATACTAAGGCATCAAATATCCAGCGTATACATATATATCTAAACCTACATATATACTTACACACACAGATCTACATTTACATCTAAAGCATATATACGTACATGCATATAAATATATACACCTAAAAAATTCAAAAGCAAACTTTTATAAGCTAAAACATATAAAGCATTTGATTCAATAAAAAAAGGCAGAAATATGAACCACAGCAATAAAACAAAGATGTAAGACAAAGTTGTACAGCTAAACCACATCATATTAACCATATACCAGCATAACCCAACATTCTAAATCAATTAACATTCTAAAACACATGACATATATTCTGTAATTAGACCTTCAAAAATATCTAAAAACTTATTATCCACATATAACCAAACATATTAACCAGCCGAGCAAAGTAACTAAGTTAATGATTTAATCTACTCAAGAAAATACATGTAACTATTAGCAGTCAAAGTAACTAGGTTAAATTATTAAATTTTGGGTTCTCACAATCGAACTCTAGGTGGCTTATTCATTTGTTGGTTACACAATAGATGCATAATTAAAATACGACTTTAGATTGAGTTGTACTTTGTGTTTGTGGAGAATCATAATCATTTAAAAATACCATAGTTGGGTACGCACTCTATAATTGGGTGAGATTCATTATGCATGTTAGATTTTACATAGCCAAAACAAGAGGATATCTATTGCGCAGGAAGAATTTCCGATTTCAAAAGAATCATTGTTATGTTATATACACACAGATAAATGTGCTTCCATAAGAACCTCTTTATGTGTATAATATGTTAATGAGCATTTAGAAGATGAGGGAGACCTACAACTTAAAAAAAAAAAAAAAAAAATATAGAAGCAACTACAGTAGAGTTTAAAATCATTTTATCGCATTATCATTTAACAGTCACATATGAAGCACATACAACCATTTGCATGTTACTCATAAACTATTCATCCTAGCTTATTATGTACAATTCTAAGGATGAAGAGCTGGAGAAAGATTACTTACTTGATCCATTTATCCAGCGGTTTCAATAAACCATTTGCACTCTCATCGTAAAAATCTTCTATTCTATAAATGAGAAAACAGCTTGTCTCATTTCGATCTTTACCAAGGACATCAAAAAATTTCATGTACAAGCGATCGATGGAAATGTTGCACAGTTCTTCAGTTCCATCTTTTGACAAATGTTGTACTACTAGGGAAAGTAAACAACTAA
Source organism: Spiraea crenata (assembly GCA_033992175.1). Taxonomy (NCBI): domain Eukaryota; kingdom Viridiplantae; phylum Streptophyta; class Magnoliopsida; order Rosales; family Rosaceae; genus Spiraea; species Spiraea crenata. The sequence continues at coordinate 8,233,243 of JAVBHV010000079.1, read as the reverse complement.
ATCACAAACAACAAGTTAAAAGCAACCAAGCATATACTAAGGCATCAAATATCCAGCGTATATTCGGCTTAATTAAAATTGGATTTAATCTTGCACCGATTCACTTAACATGCAAACTGGATAACTCTGCCTAACTGGTCATCTTAACTTCTGCATTAGAAACGCTGGTTTGATTAAGTTATAGTTATGGATAGCTCGTGAATATCTAACTCACTGATTTCGTTGAGGACCTAAGTTGGCATTGCATCTGAGTGTTGTTGATCAAATCACAAGCATCCACAAGTAATATCTATCGAGTGCTTAATCTAAGTAATCTGTCAAGTTCATCACAACGGTGACTAGTCATCCTTGTGATTATTGTTTGTGCTGTTTGTTGAGTAAAAGGGAATTAATTTTAAAATACCTCCCTCATTACCAACCTGCAATTGGCATCAGAGCAGGGCTTTAGACATACTTAAAGTAAGGTCTTGGGTTGGTTGGTTTAAGGGTCTAGATAATGGAGAGAGATCGAGTAGCCGGTTTGGTGAACTCACCTCCATACTTCGATGGCACAAACTACGCTGCCTGGCGAGATAAGTTCGAAATCTTTCTTGATGCTTACGATAAGTATTGTTTTGTACAGTGAGCATCGACAAATATTAGAGGAAGAAAGTCCAACTAACATTGAGGAAAGGCAAAGAAAATTGTTTCCGAAATGGTTTAAGAATCACATTGAAGAATTGACTATTCAAGGATCTTCAAGGATTAATAAAGAATTGTGTGCATTAGCATATGGTCCTGACAGGAGAGTTAGTACTTATACTGGTTGTATTGTTAGTGGGATTCGTTGGCATACAAAAGATACAGATGAAGGCCGCACAACTCAAAATAGTGGGGTGATGGTGCCGGGGATGCTTAAAGATAAAGAATCTAACTTTTATGGCCAGCTGGTTGATGTTCTTAAGATAGGATTCATAGACGGCTATCATGTAGTACTTTTCAAGTGTGAGTGGTTCAATACTCAGTCAGTGACGAGACAAAGGAAAAAAGTCCTTCAGCTTGTTCAGGACTACCATCTAACATTTGTCAACATAACCAACCTATGGTACAAAGATAATCCTTATGTGTTGGCGAAACAAGCACAACAAGTTTTTTACCTTCAGAACCCTAAATTAGGCCTAATTGGAGAGTAATTGAGAAAATTCAACATAGACAGCATATGAAGATGGTATCGACCAAGCTGCTCATGATATATTCCCAACATTGCGAGATGAGAGCCATCTGCCTATTACATCCCTTCGTAGAGAGGATGCAGAACCTGATATAGTGGTGGGAGACATTGATTTGGAACCAGTAACACATGATGATGAGGATTATGATGATTTTATTGATGATGATGCTTTTGAAGAAGAAGACTTCTCAGGAAATGAGGAAGATAGTGTTCACAGTGACAATGATTACAGTGATTTAGAATGATATGCAAGTGTTCTTGGTATATATGGTGAATATGCTATAGATTCTATATAGTGTAATACAAGAAATTGAAATCCTATTTTTTAAACTAATTATTCTTAGTTGTAGAATGGCTCCGATTGTTTATCGTCCAGAGAAGACCAAGAAAAGAAAACAAAAATCAGCTTCACAACCAGCTAAGATGCAACAGCAACATGAGTCAAGACAAGACCAGCCACATGAGGCACCACAAGGCCAGCAACATGAGCCACCATTGGAGTCACCACATCCAAGTGCGTCTGGTAAAAATAAATGGCATCACTTGTAGATAAATATTGACAGTTAATGGATGAATCAAACTTTACTATGATCATGTCAAAGATTGATACATGTAAATTTGTGTATGAACTTTAGTTGCTAAGCACTTGTCCTTGGATATGTAGTTTGCCCTGCTCTACAGCAAACGAAAACACGCGGCTCAACTGTGGGAATGGCTACTTGTGATCTGGTTAATAGGATGAATGGTCAAGCTATTCCAGTTCGGATGAATCAAACACAATAACTGGTTGCTGGTGTACAGATCAACAAAACGTTTGTTGGTGAGATTGGGGTAATCACTTGACGTAGTGCTCCATTGGAAATTAAGAGATGGAAAGAAGTAAACTTGACAAAGAAGTTGGAAATGACAAGAGCACTGAAGGTAAAAAATTTACATTTCAAGTAACCTTTTTTTTTTCTTTTCTATTTGTCTTTCTTTAGTGTAGGTTTCAAGCTTTCGGAAGGTGCCAGATTATCTCATGGAGCTGTCAACTTTTCCTGCTTAATTTGTGGATCGCATTTTGGTTATTATGCGCCTTGTCTCAAGATATTTAGAAGGATGAGGAAGCTATGCTGTTGGTTGGATTATATAAACAGCTGCTCTTCCGATTGGATTTGGTTTCTTTTGCCTTGTTTCAAAGGGTGGAGATCAGACCTCCATAAGCACTTTAAGAAATATGCTCATGACATTGATCTTGCACGGAATACTCCTCCTACTAGTGAAGTCTTTGCTAAGGAGAGGACAATTGATGAATGGCATTGGCTGGTGGATAATTTGTACACAAACATTAAGTACCAGGTAGTTTTACTTAATTAGATATGTAATGAACAATTTATCAAGATGATTCTCTTATTTGTATGTGCTCTTGATACAGAACCAGTGCAAGGCCAATGTTGCTAACAGGAATAAGAAAGATTAAAACCACACGGGAGGTTCAAGGCCTTTCCTTAAACATCGTGAAGCAGCTGAAGAGGTACAATACTGTTTCTCCCAATTTAATGATGAAAATGTGGTAGAACATTGCTAAATTGAAACTTTTTATTGTTCATGAAGCTGTAAATATTGGTATGCATTAATTTTATTTGTGATTTTGCTCTTTACGGTTTTTTTAACCTTGATGTTTCAATCTTCGCTTGAACTCATTTGGTTCTTTTATTTTTACTACTAAATGTATAAAGGTGAAAGTGTTACCTTGATCGACAATTGGAACAATATGCATATGCACAGAGGTAAAGGATTGTGGATAAACGACACTGCTGAGAATAAGGGGGTAAATGATTAACTGGCATATATTTTCTAGCTATTTGCATTTAAATTTCTGTAGTTTTGAGTAACATGTAAATTTCACTTTTTCAGAAAAATATGACAGCTGCAATGGAGCTGTTGTACACTAAGGAGGCAAGTGCAAATTGAAGTCAACCTTAGGAAGTAGGTTAGAGTTCGAGTGCGAATGATAATAATCCACCTCATGTTGTGATTCCTGACAACCTGCAATTGGAGATAATCACTAAATAACTTGGAATTGGGAGAGATAAAAGGATAAGAGGACTTGGATCTGATTTTCGGGTTGAGACTAGTTCATCTAAAATATCTGCATATCCTATTGCCAACACCTCTGCTGCTAATCAAAAAATCGAGGAGCTTACAGGCACAGTATGCCAACTTTCAGTCCTCGTTACAAAGCTGCTAGCTGAGATTGATGCCATGAAGAGTCAGGGTAATAAGGGGGGAAGATGAAGGCTAGAGGTAAGGGTCCTTGTCTCCGACCCTGTGATTCTGATTCCGAATCATCTGATGATGATTCTAATGATAACAATAATCACAATGTGTGTGTTGGTCTTGAAGATATTGATGTGGTTATTAGGTAGTTCTCAACACTTTTGGTTGTCAGGGTGTTTTAGGAAAAGGATTTTTTGGGTATGATGTGGATTCTAAGGTATGTTTTTTTGGGATGTTGGTGGAAGGGATGCTAGACCTGAGGTTCAAGTGGATTTTTTTGTCTCTTTTAAACTAAGTGGTCAAAGTGCAAGCAGTGAACTTCTGTTTCATGTTTATTAGATGTATTCTAGACTGTATTATGAATTAATTGCATCTCGAAGATCAAGTAGTTTGATCTTGATTCTTTTGTGAATCATGTTGCGTTTATTATGCTAATGCAGTTATCTTAGTATGTCAGTATCCATTTAATCTTTAAGTATATTTTTCTCATCGTTATTATTCTGAATTTAACTATAGCCAAAGAGGTAAAAAAACATGAGGCAGGAAAATTGATTTAATTCTTTGCAGATAAAAATGAATGAAATCTGCTCTTGATAGAAATAATATAGATTTGTAATAAAAGCTTGTAAAAATCAGCGACTAATTATTCCATATTGAGGACCGAAACATTTGGTCACCAATAATGTACAGCGACCAATTTATACACAAACTGGACTAAAATGTTGGTCGCCAAATTTCTTCCGCGACTAAAATTGTCAATGATAGCGACCAAATGAAATGGACGTCCACCATGAAGTAGGGGTGGGATCGGGATGATCCCGATCCCGATTACGAAAATCCCGATCCCGTCCCGATTCCGATTAGAGGCTAAAAATGATCCCGAATCCCGTCCCGATTGAGTCGGGATCCCGACAATAAAATCCCGATTAAGTCGGGATCCCGATCGGGAAACCCGATAAATCCCGACAATTGAATCTCAAGTATAATATGAAATTTTAAACTTTTTTTTGTGCATAAATTTATAATGTAAATTAACAAGTACAACTTATACATGATGAAAATAAAACATACTAACATAGTAATACAATAACTTGAGGGTGTGTGTGGCTTCTTCTATTATCATGAAGGCCATGTGGCCATGAAGGTGTGTGTTGGCGTGGGGAGAGAGGGAGAAAACCGAAAAAAGAAACAAAAAGTAGAGAATACGTAGAACTTGGAAGAAAATGGTTGAACTGTTCAGAGCCCGAGAAGACCACTTTACGTTGTTCAAATAAAAAAATTTTCTTCTTGAAAGTTGTTCATTAGCTCGATTCCTATAACATACCAAAAAATCAGATTAATCGGATCACTGTAGCTACTTCAGTTAGGGTAAGAATTAAAATATTAATAAAAAATAATTAAATAATATATAGTGTCGGGGATGTCGGGATCCCGACTTTTTTCAAAAAAAATCCCGATCCAGTCCCGACTCAGTCGGGATCGGGACAAAATCCCGACTAGTCGGGATCGGGATTTTCGAGATCGGGATCATCGGGATCGGGATCGGGACGCGGGATTCGGGATTTTTTCCCACCCCTACCATGAAGTGCAACCAAATATGAAATAGTCGCCAATTCATACTAGTTCGCGCCAATTTGTCAATTTCACGTGGGAATTTTCAAATTTTTCTGCAACCAAATTTGCTTGAATTAGTGACCAAAATATTGGTCGGTTTAAGGTTACAGCGACTAAAACGAATTTTGGTCGCCTTTGGTACTATCAGCGACGCCCCTTCTGTGCCAAATCTTTTGCGACTAAATTTTAGTCGCAAATAGGTTTTCACGACTAATATAGGGGTATAGGCGACTAATTAAGTTTGGTTGCGAAAGGGGTTTTTTCTACTCTTGAGCGTGTATATATATATATAAACCTACATATATACTTACACATACATATCTATATTTACATCTAAAGCATATATACGTACATGCATATAAATATATACACCTAAAAGATTCTAAAGCAAACGTTTATAAGCTAAAACATATAGAGCATGTGATTCAATAAAAAAATGGCAGCAATTTGAACCACAACAGTAAACCAAGGATGTAAGAAAAAGTTCAATAGCTAAACCACATCATATTAACCATATACCAGCAGAACTCAGCATTCTACATCAATTAATATTCTAAAACACATGACATATATTCTGAAATTAGACCTTCAAAAATATCTAAAAATTTATTATCCACATATAACCAAGCATATTAATCAACCGCGCAAAGTAACTATGTTAAGGATTTAATTTACTCAAGAAAATACATGTAACTATTAGCAGTCAAAGTAACTAGGTTAAATTATTAAATTTTGAGTTCTCAAAATCGAACTCTAGGTGGCTTATTAATTTGTTGGTTACACAATAGATGCATAATTAATATACGACTTTAGATTGAGTTGTACTTTGTGTTTGTGGAGAATCACAATCATTTAAAAATACCATAATTGAGTACGCATTCTATAATTGAGTGACATTCATCATGCATGTGAGATCTTACATAGTCAAAACAAGATGATATATATTGCATAAGAAGAATTTCCGATTTCAAACTCGATGGCAGTAGCAATATGACTATGGTATTAGAGAGTGAAGTTTACGTGATGCGACTTAAAAAGAAGATATATATTGCACATGAAAAATTCTGATTCCAAACTCGATGGCAGTAGCCATAGGTAATAATTTTTTTTTTCCGTGTTCAGGATTTCTTCATTTTCATATAGTCATTATATTTTTCATATTCACATAAAGAGAATGTAGATGAACTGACTAGGAGTAAGATCATAACAAACATAATTTAGTCATGTTAGATCATCACCAATCATTCAAAGGGACATAAACTAACATGAATCTTCATATCTTGACGTGAGCATTATTGATTTAGCAAACTTTGCAAGGGATTATATATATATATAAAAGCAACTATGCAAAATGGCAAGAGCTGAAGCTCTGATGGAACTACTACTTAACTGTTTCATGTTTGGAATTTAAAACAATAAACTTACGAATATGCTCTAAAACATTTCTATTTACTATAAAATTTTAAGAGACTTGTAGGAGATTACTAACTATGATGCAAATGGCTGAGACACAAAGTTTGCTTCGTATCATTGGAAAAAGAGTATAGACTTTCAATGTTGTGGATGGATATGGATACTATTTCCTTAAAACTTGTTCCTTTTTATGTATATTATTATTTTTTGGAGGATGAGATTCCGACTTTATGTTATTTCCCTCATACTAGTGCGCGTTGGATGATTCGATATATTTTTTTCGCAGTGAAATAGTTGACATCAAATAGATTTGAGAAATATGCAAGTTACATCATCACTTTCTCGATACTTTTGACGGTGACAGTAAGAACTCGTATTATAAACTATAAAATCTTTTTATTGGTGATGAAGCACAACTACTCAACATGTGGTAGATAATGCAATATCTTTGTCTATTTCTATTTGAATACTGCATATCATATAGTAGTTAGGTTTTTTTTTCTTAAGTGCTTATTATATATCATTTATATTTTCAGTTTCAAAATATTCCAATAAAATGGATAAATTGACTAAAAAAGCTTGAACCTTAGCAATGACAGGTCTAGTGATATTAAAGCATACACAATGACACGGGGATTCATAAGCGGTCGTGCATGTTCATATGAAGATGAGTCAATTAAAGACTTAGCACTCCATGCAAAGGAGTTTATTGAAACGATGATGCACAACGATTCTGATGGAACTACTACTTGTTTTCTTTCAAGCCAAAGGTATGTTATTTGAAATATTCATATCCTAAAGACAAGGTGCAAAAGTATGATACATAATTTTGGGAGGTTAAAGTCTATTATGGGAGTGGCTCCTTTGAAAAAAATTGGGATTTATTGCCTTAAAATCTAAATAATATAGTCGATATGGATTATGAGTATGCTAGGGACGCAATTGCATATGTAACGTTACTTGCCACCTTGATTCAAGAAGCTATTGGTGGGTAACTTAGTGGTTACTCTTCTAATAAATTATAACAGTTGTATGTTCTACTAAGCCATAAGTAGGCTTTACTAAAGTTTATTATTTATTAGTAATGCAATATTGGATAGCAACAGGAAGAGCTGTACAACAATTCCATTGTTGACTTATATTTGAAGTTTTTCAATGTTTTTGGAGGTGTAAATAAGAAATGTTGTTATTCAATTTAGGAAAAATTACATTTTGATACTACTTGAAGATTAAAATACCAAAAAACACTACTACACTTTAAACATTACAATATACTACTACTTTGACACATGTTGATTTATAATTGGGTTGTACACTTTAATAATAACTTTTAACTCCACGCGCGCTGCAATTCACGCGAGAATCTCTCTACAAACTTCAAAATACTCTTTTACCCATAACTTTCTCATCCGGACTCCGTTTGACACGAAATCAATTGGGTTGGATTCGTCTCGTCGCCCTCTTTCCATAGACACCAAGATTATAACCCCAGACCCACTGTAGAGAGAGATCAGAACCGCAACATCTTCACGTTTTCCGGCGAAATTCTCCGATTCCAGCGACAAATGGGACGAACCACCACCAAAAACTTTATCCTCTCATCATTCTAGACACAGCCCAACCAATATTGAGCTTTATTTTGTAGCGGATCATCGCCGGTGAGCCTCACATATTGGTTGAAACTTTCCGGTGAGTTTCCGGCAAGTTTCCGGCCAAGGTAGTCTTTGAAACTAGTCTAGAAAGCTTTGTTGGGTTGTTTAGATGAAGATTGATAGAAAAATCATATGAACTGATGGTGAATCAACACAGCTATTCTTTCTCCTTCATTTTGAAGGACATCCTTCAATTTGAAGGAGCACATCCTTCAATTTGAAGGAAGTGCTCATTCAAATCTGCAGGAAACTGCCCTTCAGATTTTTGAAGGAGCACTTCCTTCAATTTGAAGGATCACATCCTTCAACCAGTTGTTCCTTCATTTTGAAGGAACACATCCTTCAGATTGAAGGAACACATCCTTCAGAGTTGAAGGAACACATCCTTCAGAGTTGAAGGAACACATCCTTCATTTTGAAGGAACACATCCTTCATTGCGACGGACCACATCCTTCATTTTGACGGATGGGGGGCGTGTTGGGGCGCGTGAATGTCACTCACACGGGTTGTGGGTGGGTTTGTTAGTTTGGTTTGATATTAAATTGTAAAAGTAGTAGTAAATTGTAAGAAAAAAAGTGAAGTAGTGTTTTTGGGTATAATAAAGGTGAAATAGTAGTTTTTGGGCATAAGCCCTTCAATTTATAAACTTAGAGATTATTAACATTCTCTAGATAAGGAAGAAGACTTAAGAAGAGCAGCTTTTCGTGTACATTTATTCTTGTTCGAGTTTGTTAGAGTTTGATGAATATGCATACGCTAGGGTTATGTTGAAGATTTTGAGTGTAGTTACAAAATTGATATTTCATTTTACATATTATGTCTTTAAATGTTTTGATAAAATAGTAATATGAATAATAAAAATGAAAATTAATTTGACGGATGAAAATAAAATTTCCGGTATAAAAAACCTTTCACTCTATTGGGTTTCTCCCTATATTAAAGAGGAATCTACACAGCACAAGAAATGGCGCAAACGCAAAGCACAAATGAACACAAGTTATATCGACCGCTCTCCATTTGACTCCAGTCCACCATTGACAAAAACTGAAGTAGTCGTATATATATAGGAATGGCGATTTGTAAACAGATTTAAGCCAGTCACTTGTAGTAAAAGCTATGAACATCGATCTTTTTTCAATTCAAATACATCCGAACCGAAACAAAACAAAACACAAGAAAGAAAATGTCGGCCTTTTCAAAGTAAAGCTCTCGTCTTTGGGTTTTGAAGTTTTTTCTACAGTAGCATAGGGTTTTGCCATGGACGCCATGACTGAAGAGGAGAGAGCCATTGCTTGGCTCTGGGCCATTGAAGCCCTAGCGAGCTTCAAAGAAGTCGATGTCTCGCTTTTACACGGTAAAATTCACCAACCCAGATGTTTACTTGCTTCAAATGCCCAATTTTTCTTGTTTTTCAATTTTTTTTCATCGACTTTTGCAGAGTTGGTTAAGATGGCTCCTCCATTACCTGATGACAAGAGTAAGAATGCAAAGGAAAGGGTTGCTTTGAGATGCTTGGAGGGTTTCTTTGGTGATTGCAATGTGGTGAGCAGTGGTAATGTTGTTTCTGCCCAGAATTCAAAAGTCAGCTTTGATTTCTCTGAAAGTTGTGAAGATGTTCTCAAACGCATTCTGGATGAGGTAAAGGTCTAAACTTTTGGCTTTAATTTGCAAGTCAATTGAATATGAGTGTCTAAAAGAGGTAGCTTTTTGAAGCCATCAGTAATTTCATGCCATGAAGGATTCCTTGTGGTGGGAAATGTGTTTGAATGCCCAAAAGTTCTAAAGGAGGTAGCTAAGCCATCAGTAATTTCATAGTATTTGAACCCTCAATTTTCATGCCCTTTAGGATTCCTTGTGGTGGGAAATGTGTTTGAATGCTAAAGATCAGTTTTTTGCTTTTCTAGACTCCAGAATCCGAGCTCAAAATGGCTGGACCGGGTCTGTTGAAATGGGATATTCACCCCTTCATTGTGCACAAAAGAGCTTCTTTGCCTAAACCTGCATTGAAACAGGTACACATACCTGTTTGATTCTCTTTCGGTTTTTCTCATTCAATCAAATTTTCTTTAATGCCTAAGAGTTAGTGTGTGGATTCAAATTTATGAACAGCTGAAAGATTCAATTCTTGACGGAACCCATCCACATGCTGCTTTCCTGAGAGGAAGAGGTGGTTTAATTCTTAGTAGAAGTGGCGGTGATAGAGTTTATGTGAGTGATAGTAATCCTAGGGTCCATGACAGCTGCTGTAATGCTCTAAACATGGGAGTCAACAGGAACTTAAATCCTCTGGCTCTTGAGAAGGAGAGTAAGATATCTGAAGAAGATCCGGATGATGCAAATGTGTTGCCTCCCAAAAGGCATAGCATTGCCTCAGATGTTGAAGCCGTGGCAGCTGAAAACTGTAGCAATGAAAATGATTATGATGACGGGCATATAAATGCCAAGAAGAGGAAGCACGATGGCGTTTTACAGTCAATAGAACAGAACCCAGTTCCTTTGCATAGAAAAGAACTGTTGGAAGATTCATTTGAGCAGAGAAGGCGGGACTCAGTAGAAGTTCAGATGGGAATCAGGGAGGAAGGCACAGGCTTAAAGGATGGTCATGATGGCGATGCAATTCCTAAGAGGCAGTCAGAAAATCATTTTAATACGACTTCAGTGCCTCGAGACACATTTTGGGAGGAAGCTTACCCAGATTCATATGTTGATCGAGCCAAAGAAGACGGTGAGCTTAATCCTGAACCTGGAACATCAGGTGATGCTCATCCAGATGGAACCCAACACAAGGTCTCTTCTACAGGATTGAACTCTAACAGTGAGAATAATTTGCATAGTAAAGAAGCACATTCTGCATCCGCAGATGGACGCCAGGAGAAAAGCATTGCTGAAGACTGCAAGGGCTCCACCACAGATAACCTGGCAGATGAAAACCTTAATTGTGCAGTTGATTCTGATGATTGTCGTGTAATTGTGAAGAAGATGAAGTGGGATGCCTCGTATGTTTTACAGTCAATAGAGCAGAACCTAATCCCTTTACATGGAAGAGAACTGTTGGAAGATTCTTGTAAAAGAGATGTTCAACTTTCTGAGAGAGAAAGGTGTGACTTGGAAGAAACTCAGATGGGAAAGATGGACAAAGATAAGGCCATAGAGGCTGTCCATGACGAATATACTGCCACAAAAAGGTCTGGAGGGAGCAATGACAATGCAGTCCATGAGAGTCAGTCAGAATATCATATTAATCCCACATCAATTCCTAGAGTATCGTGTGTTGCTGCTAAATTTTCTGCTGAAGTATTCAATTGTAGCAGTGAGAAGGACTTTCAGATTGAAGTACCACATCCTCCATCCGCAGATGAACCCAAACAGAAGAGCTTTCCTGTTGAAGGCAAAGATGATAATGGACAATGTCCTGAATCAAAAACATCAAGTATTGCTCCTCTAGATGAATCCCAACATAAGGATTCTGGTAATGAATCTGATTCCAGCAGTGAGCATAATACTCGCGTTAAAGTAACGCATCCTGAATCTGCAGATGGGACCCAGAAGAAAAGTATTACTGAAGAAGCGAAAGAGCTGGTGAATTGGCTATGCCATTACGAGTCAGAAACATCTACTGATGAGTTTCATGATGCGAAGATTGATGTTGCAATGAAGAAGCATGCTTTCTTGAGCTCTCAATCCACATCCAGCCATAATTCCTCAACGACAGCCGACTGGACAGAGAATAGTGTTTGTATAAAGTGTGATGAAGGTGGTCAGTTGTTGATCTGTAATACCAGTTGCTGCCGTATTGTGGTTCATGAAAAATGTTTGGGTTCCTCAGCCTGTTTTGATGAGAAGGGTAACTTTTATTGCCCCTTCTGTTCATATTCTCGTACTCTAACTGAATACCTTCAATCTAAGAAACAAACTTCCCTGTTAAAGAAAAACCTAGATGGGTTTATTCATACTCTGGAACATCAGCTAAAGGAAGAACTTGGAAGAGCACTCAACAAACAGAATAAATGTACAAGGAATTTGGATGGGGATCTTAATAAAAGAAGTCACCAGAATGGGCATTTGGGAGGGAGAGGAGAAAATCTAAGACAGCAATGTGAAGTAAGTGAAGTCAGTGACCTTCACTTTCAGAATACTATGAGTAATGAGCAACACATAGCACCTTCTGCATCCTGTATTCTTATCAGCACAGAGTGTGGAGAAAAAAGTGCAACTGCAGGTGGTAAAAAAATTGATTTATCGACTGGTGGAAAAGAAGGGGAAGAGAACGTGGTCCAGGTCCAGGAATACATATCGGAGGGGATCTCATTGGTTGGAAGGCTTGATGGATGGCAGAACCAAGTTCCCGCCGAGGGTGATAATTTGTCTATTAAAAACACAGGAAGCGTCCTTCTCCGCCAAGGACAATTTACAGTAACTGGGCAGGAAGACCTGCAGCAGTCCATGGTAAATGCACTGCAGGAACAAGGTGATGAACGTAGTGTCGATCCCAAGCGAGATGATGATCAAAAGTCTAGCACTTCAAATTACTCACTACGAAATAGGAAATGCCCTTAGTAAGTTATTGGCTTTGAAAGTGTTTGTTTTCTGTTTGCTTATTATCTCTCCTATCTTAATGCCACATGAAAAGGTAAATCTTTTGTGTGTCTTCTAGTGCAACTGTATGCCCGGCAACTCCTCAGTTAAGGCGGATAAAAATTCCATGGAGCCGTGAGGAGGAAGAAATGCTCAAGGTTCTTGGCTTTCCCTCTAAATTTTATTCCATCTTACGTCACATACCTGATTTTTGTTATAAATTTGCATATATATTTTTGCTCGTCAATATTTGATTGGGATGTTTGGATTTTAAAAATATATATGATACTGCTGCAGAAGGGAGTGCAAACAGTTTCAAAAGTTGGTGAAAATCATCCGTGGAGGGAAATATTGGAATTTGGCTCTTCTGTGTTTCTGCATAGTCGCACTCCAGTGGACCTTAAGGATAAATGGAGGAACATAAGTAGACGGAAGATTAAATGAAGTGGTTAGTATATATATATATATGCTCTTTTATTTTGGCCTGCCTTTGGAACTTCATGTTTTGTTACCAATTTTATTTGCGTAATAACCCCTAACAATAGATACCAAACTGTACTGGGAAATTGGGAATCTTTTGAACCACACAGTAAATTAGTTTTTACCAGTTAAAAATTCAAACTTGGGTGGTTTTCTTTTGCTTTTTGAAGCTATACTACCTTCAACTTGGAAATGGTCTAATGCTATATTTTTTTTTATGATATTGATATCAGGGATCTATCAGGGAATTCTTTTCGTAATCTTTCTTAAAAGCTATTATCTTAACTGAAAATTAACTTGACTTCAAGTATATATTGATCCTTGCTCCCTCTTTGAAAGATCTTTGGTTTCCAACATATAATCTACGAATAATGTAATACCCATAAATTGTCGCTATTTTAAACCCTTAAATATCCTTTATCACTTTATTTGCAATGTCTGCCTGTTTAATATAAGATGTTATCCTTTGGGATAACTTCAAGCCTTCTATCGTTTTTATTATAACCCCTGTTTTGCTCTGAATCCCTGGCCTTGCCATCGTCTCAGTTTCTTGAAAATTTAATTACTTGATAGCATTTCCACCGTCATGCCCAGCTGTTGAAATCTTCCACCCCCTTGGTTAATGTATTTCTCCATCCAAACTCTTGTGCATTTCTTAACTCTTGTGTTCTTTTGATCTTAAAACATGAGGGTGTTTGACTCAAAATCCAGTTGGATCAATAGTTAGCCGATGCTTGGTTGTTCTGAACTATTGCATATGGAATATCAATTGATTGTTGGAATTTTTTGTAGAAGATGGAACAATTTACATCCATTATGAAAATTAACTTGACTTCAAGTATATATTGATCCTTGCTCCCTCTTACATTTAAAACATGCACCACTATTCCATGCCCTGAATCCTGAATAGTGGTGCATTTTGAAATATAAGCCAATTTTTACACTCATATAGCACTTTTTTAACAGTATATGTAAACTTAAGCATACAAGCACTTAAGGCACCTCCAGTAGTGTCCAAAAGGGTTAAAGGTTTAGGAGTCTTAAAGATAAGGGATAAAGAACCATGGCTTCTCTGCTCATGGGAAAGACTGCTGTAGTCACTGCATCCATTGCAGGTTAATTACAAATAAGATGTACAACTACATAATGTACTGAGAAATATGGTCTCCAGCCTTTCCCGATAATATGCTGTAATTGCCAATGATGGAGGGATATGAACCTACCAATGTAGGTTACTATCCCGCTGTTTGCGTATTTGTTAATCACTTTATTATTACTTGAGATTTCAAATATCTTGATAGTTTTGTCTCAGGTAATGGCGGTTTTTTGGTACTAAGGAGATGCATATTTTTGTTAGGCAGCTGTTTTGGTACTCAATGTTTACTCCCAAGTTGAACGGACTGTGGAGATATTTTGTTTCACCAAGGGAATATGACCAGTGTTCAGTAAGTTGGAGCTAGTATAGTCATTGCCAACCCTCGATGTTCTCTGCTGTGCTCATATGTTATTTTGGGCATATTGAAACATGCTATCGATTTCTCATGGTCTCTGCATTTTATTACCAGCACTGCCAATTTGTTAATAGAAGCTGCATGTAAATATTTATCAGCAATGAATTTTGACCTTTGTTTCGTCAATTGAAAGAAGAAAAAAAAAAAAAAAAAGGGTCTTAAGCTATGTTTACTCCCTTCAGTAACCTAAATGGACATGGCAATGCGTTCAGAAAAGGTTAACTTCTCAGCGTCATACATATACTTGCGATCCCACTACATCTATGTTGTGGTTGAAGTAGCGGTGGAATTTTTTAACCGAATACCCAAAAACAATCAAACCATACCGATTGGTACACTTTGGTTTGGTACAAATTCAGTACAAGTACTATTTGGTAAGGCAGTGCACCATATCAAAGTTTTCGGTACGGTTTTGTGGTAGAGGATAGTCAAAACTATGGTATACCGAATACCAAAGTATATATATATTTTATAACTTTAACTCTAAATGCCTAATCACTATAACTCTCTCCCGATCTCTATTCTCTTCACACTCTTGGAGGACATCCATAGCAACCGGCGACTTCCAAATTCATATTCTAATGATATTTTGTTATATGTAGCTATGCAAAAGAGCTCTTGAGTTGTTTATTTTATTTGAGATTATTTGGATGTTGGATTGTAACACTTTCAAAGTTTAATAGGTTGAGCTTAAATTGAACATGGTGAAGTATGGATTTTGAAATTTTAATTCTGTAAAATACATATGGATAAAATTGTTGAATAGGAATTTGGTTTGTATGGATACCAAGCTATACTGAACCATACCAATAACGTACCATAATGTTGGTTACCGAAATTTTAGTACGGTAATGGTTTCAATTTGGTGAAAATAGCTTTATATGGTTGGTACACAATATGTGAGGTTTGGTACGGTATGCCAACCGAATCCACCCCTAGGTTGAAGCACGGTTGGCGCTGAAGAGTGTGTACAGCTCCGTTGAGTGGCTATAGGACCTCGAACCCAAGCACTGAGCGAAGGATTTGATGTCTAGAAACCACTAATGGTGATTGCAATAGGCGTAACCATGCCAACAACATCAGCATTATCATTTGCTACAACACATGAAACTCCATGGCATGGGACAAAGGTGAGGGAAGTCCCGGGTATCATCAGGTTGTCAATGGGAGGAAAACATGTGAAATTGAGCTCGTGAAAAGGTAAAATGTTGTGAGGTGGGTCTATAATAAGATCTTCCCTCTGAATTTAAACCATCTGAACAAACGAAAGTAACTCCTATGGAATCCAAGGGAGTTCTCACTCTCGTAAGTCAAACTTCAAAGCACTTTAGTTTAGCTAGAATTTCCAGTCACCACCCCAACATTAAACGCACCCCAAAATTTGTCTTCTACACAACAAAGTCTATATCTTCTTGGGATACCAAAATTACACATAGGAAGAATGTGACTACAAAAGGTTGGAATGTATTCATGTAGATCTACTAAAGTACTGGTTCCGTCATGAATCAAAACTTCTATGAACCTCTCGTCACTCATCCCTTCATCATATTTGTTGCAACAATTCCATGTATGTGCTCTGTTGTGGATTTCCTATTCACACATTCAACTGTTTTGGCCATCATAACATACGAATTACTAATTTGATATAGTTGTGTGACCGTCCTCCTTAAATGAAAAATCTGTGTTATCCTAACTAACTAACTTATCCATCTTAATGCTTCGGATCATCTAAGTTCTTTTTATGTCCATTTAAGGATCTTCCTTTCAAAAACCAGCACAATCAGAATTTGTTTATGCCCATCATGAACATTGTTAATCAAAATCATTACGTCCTTTCATTTATTTGGAAATAGTTTGATGACCAAATAGTACCTTTTCAATTTGGTTTATTTTTTGCCAAAGAAATGGAAAATTTGCATAGTTGTCATCCATTGTGACAAGATAATGCACTCTTCGGCCATCGATCTATCTATATGTTTATTCATATATGTCACATGACACGTGTCATGACATATTTCATTAAAATCAATTGAGGATGGAAGGATTTATAATCATACTCTCTTACAACATTAGTAAATTAATACCCCTTAGATTAAAAGTAAGCTAGTGGCACGTGCCATGATGCCATTTCTATTTGAAAATTGTCTTTCAGATGTCAAAACAAAGAGGGCGACCACCAAAAGAAGAAAAATTAGAATTACAGACACTGCACAGCTACTAGGTACAGAGTACACATATACAGAGAGCAACAACGGTCACATGCACGACCAGATTGAAAACTTGGGCAAACGTGACAACATTTAAACCAAACTGCACTCTCATTCACTACTTATCCCGCGCCCTTTCCACACTACTCAACTCACTTGCTCCTCTCACTTCCACTTCATCGCTTCTTCCAAACTTACCAAAAAAATCACACCATGGAAAACAGCAAAAGATCTCCACTCAAGCCATGGAAGAAGGGTCCAACCAGAGGCAAAGGCGGCCCTCAGAACGCCTCGTGTGAATACCGAGGCGTTAGGCAGAGGACTTGGGGCAAATGGGTGGCTGAGATCAGAGAGCCGAAGAAGAGAACCCGCCTCTGGTTGGGCTCTTTTGCAACAGCTGAAGAAGCTGCCATGGCCTATGATGATGCTGCCAGGAGACTCTATGGCCCTGATGCTTTTCTCAATCTCCCCCACCTTCAACCAAACTCCAATTTTATCAACCCTTCTCTCAATTGTCATCAAAAATTCAAATGGTTCCCTTCACAAAACTTCATCTCCATGTTTCCTTCTTGTGGTTTGCTCAACATCAATGCTCAACCAAGTGTTCATGTCATCCACCAGAGGCTCCAAGAACTCAAGCAAAATGGAGTGTTTGGACAAACCACTCCTTCATCTAGTTCATCTTCTTGTGATTCGAAACCTGAAGTTCGAATCACTCGTGACAAACCCCAAGTAGGCTATGTAGCAGAGAAGGAGAAAGATGCAGATATTACATCCGAAAAAATGGTGGAAGATCACCAGGAGAAACCGCAGATTGATCTCAATGAGTTTCTTCAGCAGCTGGGAGTGCTGAAAGAGGAGAGACAATCAGAGGCTGATGAGACAGCAGGGAGTTTTGGAGTTCCAGAATCTTCAGCTACAGAAATTAATGATGAATTTGGACCCTTTGCTGACAAGCATTTCAATTGGGATGCTTTTATTGAGATGCATGGATTTTCAGACCAAGGAGCAAATCATGCTGATGATGCCTTCCAGGTCTATGATACGAATGAAGAAGAGCTGTCTTTCCCCACTTCCATTTGGAACTTCTAAGAGATTACCTTGGTTTACAAGAAAGAAAAAGAGTTGCTACCTTCGAATCCAATAATAGTAGGGATACCACATTTTTGTACCACAAGCCGTGGCAAGTGATGGGCACATGATAACTCAACGGAGAACGCTTGATATTGGAACACTTGTCACATCACGCGGTACCAGAATGTGTTTCCCGGCCATTACTCTTTTTTAGATGTTTGAATGTGCTGGTCGAGATTAGTTTAACTTTTAGTAGTTCTAGTGGTTGAGGACGATGCATAGGATTAGTTCACTTCTCAACTTGTACTTACAGAGAATATGAACCGGAAGTGTGGTTGCCCTAGTATGAATCAACCTATAGTTTTGCTTTTACATAGTTGCCCTGGTATGAATTAACGCTTACTTGGCATGAATGGAATTGAAGAGAACCATCATACAAGTCATAACCTTTGATGCTTAGAGAAGATGAAAGAACACGTTGAATAAACTTCCAATAGGCATAAACATACTCAAGCATAATATATTGTTTACAAGAGATCTTAGAGGAACTAGAACTATGCTACATCACCAAACCAAACTCAGCCAATTTGAGATGATTTAGAGGGCAGAGCAGCAAGATTTTCCCAGGTAACTTTTACTCATTCATTGCCATACTCTGAGGCACTAAGATACTCACCGTGCTCTTCAAAATACTCTATCAATCGCTTCAGGAATGCATCACTACTCACTGTTTCTGTGTCGCAGACAAGACAGCATTGCCTTCTTGCCCGTGTTACCGCCACGTTCATTCGCCTGTTGTCACTCAGAAACCCCACCTGAAAATTTTGAAGTTGAAAAATACAGTTCCTTAGATGATATTGTGCTAATTGAGATGCCTGACATCTAAATCTGAAAAGAAGGGATCGACAATAGTACTAGAGACATAAGAGTATATACCTCTTTTTTTGAGTTTGACCGAACCATTGAAATAATGATGGCTTCCTTCTCACGGCCCTGGAAGCCATCAACTGTTGAGATTTCCAAATCCTTTAGCTTGTCTTCATTGGTTCTCAACATCCTCAGCAAGACAACCTGCAATACTAGACGTCATATAAGTAAAGAGAGAAATCAACTGCCGAAGCAACTAAGTATTGGTAGAGAAGAGGAGGAGCACTTGATTTGGATTTATCTAGAAGCTACCCATCACTGTATTTGTAGAAATAAAGATGTTGTTTCTTACAGCAAAAAGAATAAGACATTTTAGTACCTGTGCAGCATAAGGGGTGATAATTCCTATATCAGAAGCCTGGACACCACTTTGAACAAGTCTCTTTGCGTGGGCAATGGCAACATCAGCTTCACCCTCATTCAAAGTGCTTTCTTCTTCATCCTTCTTTTCTTCCATATCACACCTAACCCACATCAGCATGAACAAGATAAAAGTATGCATAACAAATTAGGAAGCTCTTTGAGACGATGTGGAATAATATTCTTGTCTTTGTTTCCCGCGACATGCATAACAATTCACAATGCTATAGAGAATAGAAATGAATTTCCAACAAATGATTTTGTTTGCGCACATACGTTGTCCATCTGACTGTTAAGCATATTAATATGAACCTAACATGGAATACCCAAATAAATTGATAAAATTATCCCTCAAAGGAAAGTAAATATGCTTTGTATATCTAAGGCCAAAACCTCAAAGGAAAGTAAATATGCTTTGTATATCTAAGGCCAAAACCACACTATGTTTCCATGTGTTTGCGGCTTTGGTTGTGTGCGTGCAGTGTTATTTCCCAATTGAAAGAAAAGCCGCCCAAAAACACAAACTGACACACCTATTTGTTAACTGAAGTTATCCAATATCAGCTCTGGTAGTCGGCATGCCTAATATTTGCCTTCAAGTGGAAAATCACTTTTTAAATCCCAATCCCAGGAGTATTTTCTGGTCATTCACTAAATACAGAACCTCTAAGAATGACCACGAGTTTTCTGAAAAACCAAAGAATCTTGAAGTATATGGCAAGTATATGACAACAATACAAGCATACCCTGTTGTATCGATTAGCACAAGGGTCGATTCTGTTGAAGAGGTCTTCTTTACATCTTCAAGATCCAAAAGCATGTGTCCAGCAACACTTGCATGGGCTTTAATCTGTAATTACATTAAAACCATAATACAAAATTATCTATCAATCTAATCACTTTCTTACCTTTTTTTTTCTTTAACCAAAGTTAGAAGCTGCAATTTTCATTCCCTTTGATAAAAAAAAAAAAAATAATAAAAAAAAAAGAAGCTGCAATTTTCAGTCATTTGGTATAAATTTACTCAGTAAGCCAACATCTATACATCGTTTCAGCACCTTACTGTTGTAAAGCTCCTTTGAGGACCAGTCCATGATACGCTCATGCATGCGGTACTGGACTGTGAGCATAGACACAACTTCATTTCCATATATGTCTGCAAGGCGTTCAAAGAGCGTCCTTCCTAAACCTTTCTTCTCAGCTTCAGCACTTTGGATGGTTGGGGGAAGCTGAAGATGGTCGCCTGCAAGTATACATCTTGAACCCTAAAACAATGAATTGAAATGTTTTAAGTGACCTTTCGAGCGCAGTGCAAGCTATACATGTCTAACTGAGATCACCCACACCCTCTATGGGTGCGCAAGAAAACAGTTAAATATAATGTCTAACTGCATGCGCTTAGCATTTTAATTTCTTTGGATTGTTGCCTTTATTATGATGTACTTTTAATTAAAATTAATATTCAAAGACCTTTCTTTTCTTGAACTTATAAAATAAGCAACATCATTTTTCATAGAGCACAGCCGTGAGTTTTAAATGTGCTTGTCCTGAGTGTTAGTGTCCTAAAGCAACCAAAATTCTGAAAGAGCACGGATTACCCTTTTTTTTTTTTTTTTTTTTTTTTTTTTTTTTAAAATCATCAAGGCAAACCAACACCCATTTCTATTTGCATGCATTCATCACAAAAAGATTTTTGTGGAAATGCATATGAAGTTTTGGCGTTCATGCTCATGTATATGCCATTGTGTAGGCCATTACCTTTAGCAGAGCCATCCAGCAGGCAATCTCTAGTGCCTGAGCAGCTTCATCAATAATAACCAAATCGAATGAAGTATTGTCCAGCTTGCGAGAGGATGCCCCAGTCAAAGTTGTCAACACCACATCTGCATTTTTTATTACATCCGTTACAGCGAGCTGTTGCCTTTTACGCTCTTCCCTGGAAAGAGTCCTGAGCTCTTTCTGGATTTCCCTCTTTGTGTTCTTATCTTTGGTTCTTAACAGCTTCCCATTTAATGCCTGAAAAATTGCAATGTGCAAGTTCCTAAGGTTAAGCCATACAATGGTCAGTGGACTTAGGTATTCAGCACATTAACCGCTATAGCTAAGTGGTGAGGAAGAGTGGGGGAAAGAGTGAGGATTAGGATAAGTGAAGGGTTTGATCTCTTCCAGTGTAATCAAAAGAACAAGTGATAATTCATAACTGAATGCTACCACATTGATTATTTAAGGCTTTGTGATCACCTAAAAAAAAAAAAAATCACAACTACTATCCGAAACTTCATACATGCATCGCTTATTATCAAGTTCAGGCTTCAATATTACACTACATAACTACCTTCATTTCCTTCCGAATGTCATTTGCCAGAGCACTATTATCTCCGCGCAAGACCTGACAGGAAAGGACAATACACGGTAAGGACGAGTCAAACAAACACCAGCAAATTATTATACAATTGACAGAGCTCCTAGAGAGAACAACCATAGTTTTGAAGCCGGAAATATTGAGTGTTTTTTTATTTATCCGAATCCAGTGATTAATGGTGTCTGATTCAGTTGACTTTTACAAGGGTGGGTCCTTTTATGAATGCTTAAGAATACGACGGTTTGATAATTTGACCACATTGCTGGTGATCCCCAAATGTGATATATTCTTAGGAATTGAGAGTATATGGAAAGAAAAACCGCCAATTTTTTTATGCTTTTACAAATATCTATTCTCTAGCAAACAAGAAATTTAACGTTTCTGAATGCAGAGAGAGACCGAAATATCATGCTAATCAATCAAATAATAAACTTTTAAATATAAGTAAAATCTGGTACCAGAAAAACAAGAAGTTTTACAAAGTTGAAGGAGTCACATACCTGTGCATCCAATGCACTGTCCAGTACTTGAGGTAGTAAGCGTGCAGGATGTCCCAATCTCACTAACTTTACCCTAATGAAAGACAAAGTAAGGAGTAATGAGTGGTGGCACTTAACTAATCTACTTGTTCAGACACAGTAAGTAGGTGAAGAGAAGGTATCCAACTACGGCAAACTTAGGTTAACAGCAGAAATCTTAAGTTAAACTGATAATCTCAGCACAATTTGGTACAGTGACAAGATCACAACTCAATTAATTGGGTTAGCTCAAGAACGATACAAGAATTTGGGCCATAAATCACCTAGATCATTGGTCAACTCAAGCATCTTATGAATAGAAATTTTACTCCTGTAGTGAAGTATGCTCTTTCATGATGGGCATATGGCATTAAAATAAGTGAGACTGTTTGAAGTCCATATTTAGGAAAAAAGAAGAAGCTGTTCTGACCATTACCTACTAATAAATACAAGACAACTCAACAAAACTTTGTTCCAACTAATTTGGATGCGGGACAATAAGCCTCCTGAGCCATCTTACACAACCATCCTTTCACATCAATGAATATAAAGGTAAGAATGGCTTCAGAACCAAAGAACTGCAATCTCATTCACCAGTACAAACAAGCGATAGTAAAAGAACAAATAAGCACTAGAATTTGTTCTTTATGTAGTCACTAAGCAGACCTCAAAAATTCTTTTATGCATTCTCCAGACCCGCTTTAACAATAACTTGACAACAGAAACAGGGAAAGAAAAGTAAACAAACAGAAATGTGAGAGATACTAGTAAAAGAATTACAGAAAGCTTATTTTTAGGAAGTAGATATACTTTGCTACAGGTAACACTAAAATTTCGACTTAAGTATGATGTCCTCCATATGATTGTAGTGAAATACCTGTGCCGTGCAAGTCGCTCAACAATGTTATCAACAGCAATATTCGAAGCAGCACATGCAAGAATCTTTGATCCGCGCTTAACTTCTTGCAAGATAATTTCTACTACAGTAGTGGTCTTTCCTGTACCAGGAGGCCCATGCAGCAAAAATGCATTCTTTGATGCTAGGGCCTTTGAAATGGCATCTTTCTATGGAGGACATTAGGAAGAAAACAGTAAGAAAAAAATTTGACGTAAAATTAAATGCAGATGCTCATAGAAATGGAACATGCATTATAAGATGCTCATAAAAGCAATGCACACCCAGACATACAAAATGATAACAGTTAAGAATTGCTTAATCTCACCGAAGATATAGAAACACAAAATCAGCCTTACAAATATTTTGTACTCAATAATCTAAAATGTTAGTGATGCATGAGACACTGATAAAACAGAAAAGGCTATGATATCCTCAGGAGTTAGGAGCTCCGATGAAGCAATCTATTAGTGATAACAGTAAATTATTTTTGTCGATTAATCCTCTACATATATCGATTTGTCTGTAATCATTAATTTGAGACATGAAAGGCTTAAACTCAGAGAACCTGCAGGTGATGATGGTCCTACTTCGGAGGTGGCACATATGCACATAGAATCAACGACTACATGCACGTACATATTGTGTGCTTTGGTTTGTTCACTGTGCTTGTGTGCTTCATTCTTTTTGGAGCCTCGGGTCTACAGGACCTCCATAAGTAGAATGTGTTGATATCAACTCAAAATTAGACATGGTGAGTCACAACATTGGCGGTTCAGAAGATAAATGAAAAGTTGAGAAAATGTAGAGAGCATTAAGTTAAAGGACCTGAGAGTGATCAAGACTTTTGTTAAATGGCGTGAATGTGGCATTCTTCTGAGACACTGTTGGTGTCTTCTCCCCAAATAAGACAGGAATTAAATCAGAAGCTGGCCCCCTCTGCACACCTTTACTCAGTTGTATCAAGGCATCCTTCATCCTGCGGTATGTCACCTGAAAAAATGAAGTTTCCATTTGCAGCGTTCTTTTCAAATGAATATAATCTGGGAGGGGATAGGATATAGATGATTGAGTAATCTCAGCATGGACGATCAACTGTTAAGTGCTTCTACTTCCTCAGTGAGAACTCCAGTGGTCGTAGAAACCAAGAAACCAAATTTTCAATATCAATTACCTTTATGGTTCCAGCTAGGGAAGGTTTAGACTATATCAGCATATCAACTGAATTGCAGTCTTTCAAAACACATGATTGCATAAATATGAAAAGAAAAAATTCAAAGACTTGAGATTTGAATTTCATACCTCATTTGCCAGTTTCTCTAGCCGCAGAGGACTATTCAAACCATCTTCAGGAATGTCATCAAAAGCAACAGTAATTGATGAGTCCTGTTTAAGAAACACCAACCGCCAACACAAGTAATCAAGACAATGTCCCTCACTAACTAACAGAACGTGACACAAATGCAAAACGTGACCTAAATGCAAGATCACCAGGGAATTACCTTTAAGCGGTAAACTACACCTTGTCCAAGAGCAGGGGACCCCAAATCAGCCTTGTTTGGTTTTAGAACGACCACATCATGGGAGCTAAACTGCAAATTAAAGGAAGATAAGAAAAATAATATGGCAAACTTGAGAAAGTGTGGTATAGTTTGAAGCCAGAAATTCCTTCCATATGTTTGTTGAAGCAGAAGTTACTAAAATAGAACTACACGGTATAATAACAGTGCGAATTATGGATTCTTCACCTTGTGAGGAGGAAGAACGTCTGCTTTGGTAGATTTAAACTCAGAAGACTCTTCCCCATCAATCCTGTCTATTCTCAAATCAAAGGCAGAACAAGTTATAAGAACACTGCTATTGCCTATGCCCCACATGCCAACAATAATTTGTTTGTGTCAATAAAATGCTTTCATCTGTGGAAACATATTTCGCTGGACAAACTTCCCATCATTCATCTTTGTAGGAAAATGCTTTCTATTGATCCTTTTAGTAACGACTTTAGAATACATAATCATTAAAGAAATTTAGCATTTATCGAGCATAAAAGATATGTTCTTGAAAGTATTTCCCTATAAACTTTTTTCTTTCGACACAAACTGAGCCAAGTTTCCGCCTTTTCGGATTGTACCCAAATTTCCCAGCAGTGTAATGGAGACTGAAAGCAATAAACAACCCAGAAAACCATAGGAAAAGTGGAAAGAACAATGCCAAATTGAGTACCTGCACATCAACACACTTCAAGTTGAGAATGGTGGAACCCTTCTTCTGAGCGGTATCTAAATTCCTGGACGACCCAGTGGAGATTGAGGCCGATATCTCAGCTTCCTGATTGCCGAAAAAACGTTAATTCCATAAACTCAAGTTCTTTGCGGCATTTTCACAGTCAAGTGGAGTGCATGGAAAGAAAGCAAGGAAAAAGAGCAAAACCATCAAAAGATTCGTACCTTTTCCAAGTCAATGAGAGGGGTGGTGATGGAGATGAACTGCTGCAGAGTGAGGGGTGGTAATTTCTGCTTAGTCTTCCCTCCGCCCTCCATCGCTTGCTTTCTTCTCTGCTATTTGCTTTGCTTCGCTTCGCTGCTAAACTCTGCTTCGGCTGAAAAGGCCTTAATAATGAGTGTCCCTCGAACGCTGCGTTTGGAACACGTCGTTGTGCCCTGGCCAACCTTAGCTGGATTTGTCACGTCTTCGGTATGTGTTCGTTTTTTCATCGTACCAATGATATCGACGGGTGGTGAGATTTGGATTTCTCTATTTTTTCGACATTGAGAAAAGAAATATTCGCTATACAAATATTTTATTTAGCGTTGGTGTTCAGGTATCTGTTCACTAAGCTCCATTAGTTCCACAAGGAGTTTATCATCATATCATCAGTTCTGTGCTCCTATGCTTTGAGTTGGGAAGTTTATTTACGCTTTATCTTACGTTGGGGAAACTGCTTGTGAAGCAACTATCTCAAGCTTGGTAATCCAATGCACTGGACTAATAAAGGTCAATCAGCGTATGTTTACAATGATACATCGCTACCTACTCCCTCTATATTTTTGGTGGTGTCGCCGGACGCTCTATCGGGGCCATAGTCTAGAGATGTCGGTGTCCGGTCAGTCTCCATTTGGTAGGTGGATGAACATCTACACCAGTTCTAGGACATGGATGTTTTTACGTTCATGTTATGGTGATGCCCTTGCTTTATCTGTAAGGTAGTCATCCACAACAGGAATGGAGGAAGTATTATTCCTAATTCCTATGTTTTCACACATCAATACCAATGTATTTTTGCCCCGCCAGTAAATTGAACAGAAAACTTAACTGAACAATTACACAAGACATAATATGATCATAGAGGAAAGCTCTATCATCACATGATATTAGCACTATGGACAATGTAGATTACAGTCAATA
The DNA here is from genome assembly GCA_033992175.1 of Spiraea crenata. Taxonomy (NCBI): domain Eukaryota; kingdom Viridiplantae; phylum Streptophyta; class Magnoliopsida; order Rosales; family Rosaceae; genus Spiraea; species Spiraea crenata. The sequence goes on along the minus strand of JAVBHV010000079.1, from coordinate 8,206,780 downwards.
CATGATTCCTTTTTGTTTATATGAGCAATGAACACGAATCTCCACATTGACAAAAACATAGGGTTGAGCCCTAAAGTTGAATTCTGCAAACTAAAACATGAATCCATCATCGGAAAAATACACCAATAACTAACTAGTAATAGCCAACTGGTGACAACGGACATACCATCTTCTACAACAATCTATCTTCCTCCCTAAGTATATAAATCTGTCTTCCCCAAAAGAAGGCACAAGGCCTATTCAGCTGGAGGTGTGATGCCCTTTCAAACACATTGACTATTTTTTTTCATCCAAGTACACCCAGCTATTGAAACCCAGATTCTTCCCGCAAAACCAGCCACAATATTGATACAAAAGATTTGTCACAAGTGTTATACTACAAACGGAAAGCAAGGGGAAAAAAAGATTTCCACCCTCAATCCCTGCCAATCGAAGCATGTCTCTGGGCACCAGGTGGTGCAGTTGGCCTTGGAAAGTGATAGTCATGCTGCGCACCTGCAACTTGGGGCGCTTCCACATAGGGACTCTGTGGCACGTAATATTTTTTTTTTTCAAATTAAAAGAAAATATACTGAATGCATTAAGAAAAACACATGTACGAGGGTTTCCTGCCCAGACTCCTCAACTCTTTCGCCATCCCTAAAGAACATATATGCATTCAAATGTTGCCCCAGACCTTAGAATTTATGCCATATGCATCCAGGGCCATGCTGGAATGCTAGTTTATGCAAGTTTAGAAATTATCTACACCTGAGATGAGTTTGCTAAAGAGAATATACCTGCGTGGAAAATTGAGCATAAGATGGCTCTTCCAGATTTACAGACTTCGGTGTCATTATGGGGGAAGAGGCATCATATTGTGCTTCACTTCCATTCAGTTTATGAACTCCACTATTTTGTGTACCTTCACCCTCATTTCCACCCGTTGACTTAGTTCTCTGTATTCCACAGTTTCCAAATATATTAGGCATATGGGTATCTTTAATATAGCAACATAAAATCTTCGAAATATATTAAGCACGCAATACCTGGAAGATTTTTCCAAGAGTTTTCAAGCCTTTTGCTCGTGCACGAAGTTCCTCTTTCTTGGCACTGCTGTCTTGAAGAACCTATGATAAAATTGAAATTACAATCTAGACCAGATTCCTGTTAACTTAACTACCAAATGAAACAGTGGGGTAGCAAAACAACCATTTGACAAACACGGGATAAGGTAGCCTCAATATCAGCGACATTAAGCTTCCATAGGGAATCAATCATCAACTTCTTGTTAGACTGCATATACTCTTCAAGCTCTTCCTCAGTGTAGTTTCCTTCTGCATTCAGCTGCTTTTTCATGTCTTCTTGCAACTGGATCAAAGCAATTGCACCTGAAATAAAAAAACAACTTGTTATCCAATGCATGTACTATCCTAGCCTTATATAGAAAATTGTGTGCGTTTGGGAGAACTTACACCTTTTCCCTTTCTTTTAAAAGGGAACAAACAAAGAAGTTATACCTTACCCATGCCCAAAAAGAGAGAAAACACACGTATATTCCTTTCCCAGTCAAAATATCTGAACAGATAAATGAACTGGATCGGACCCTATAAATTTGGTGGTATCAGCCCCCATACCCCCTTGTGAGGCCCATAGGTCAATTAATAACTGGAGTCAACAGTCATAGTCACCATGAGAGAACATCAACTTAGGGCATGACTGGTGTTATCCAACCCAGAAAGATTTACTAACCTGTTGCTGCTGTTACTTGGGATTTAATGAAATGTCCTTTATTTCTAAACCATTCTGCAATAAATGGCACGCCCAAATAAATTGCCTTCTTCCCTAGCTCTTTTGCTGATTGTCTGGCATATATATAGCCAATTGTATTCAACATGTCAACACCATAAGCTGTTAAATAAAAGACAATGTCAATACAATGATAATAAAAAAAATAAATAAATATGAAACAGCTTCATGGACACTAATCACATTATTTGTATTGAATAATCAGTTCCTACGCCCTGAGCAAGTAACCATTCCTAATAAAAATGCTTTAAAATGAATTATTGGAAATAGCTTGGACGATAGTCCCTGTAAAATTGGTCAGCTTGATGTTCCATGGAAATTGAATGCAGAGATAGTATTTGCTAGGTTTAGATAAATGTAACCCATCATGAAATCACAAGTTACCTAAACTACAAGAGATCAAAGGTTACAGTTAACGGAATTGTGAGTTACCTTTCAGTACATACAGTAGCATCAGCGAACACAATTAGAAAGATAGATGTTACCTACTGGCTTAGTAATACTGTCAATTAAATATTCAAATGTTCATAGAAGGAACAAATCACAGTAGGCGCTACATGTCAATGCACCATTCAGAGTGCTTTTATGGATCCAGCATTGTACAGTCCCAGCCAATATCTCAAAAGACCTAGCTTATTCTTTAGTTATATATGATCTATAGAATCCAGCCAAATCGTATCAACTTTTACAGCAGAGGAAAACCTGATGGAAGTTGAAAAAGCATCAAATTTCTGTTATCCTAACCCAAAAGTACCACATTATTTACCTGCATTTGAAAGCCTCGTAACTTCAGCTTCTGCATGACGGACAAACTCGTCTTTATTTCCTTGCACATACTGATTGAGTCGATTTTTAAGTATCTCTGCAAGCTTGTCCTCTCTCTCCTTTTGAACAACCTGTAGTAAACAGATATTAGCACTCAGCGACTAATGTGATGTATATGCATTTTTCAAGATGAAGAGTTGTCTGTCCAAAAAATAATCTGAGTGAAAGAATAGCTATTAAAATGCAAGTTCTTCCAAGGGAATGCGGCTGGGGGGTGGGTGGGTGCAATCCAAGAAAACAAAGAGAATGATTGACTTTATATTATCAATATGCATAATGCGTTGCTCCCAAACAGTATATGCAATTTCTAAACATGTTGTTCCATGCCAAAAGAAAAATTGCAAGTAAACTGGGGCAAGGAGGAAAAAAATAATAAAAAATTACCCGCATTTGCTCTTGAATCTTTTTGGCATCGAACTGTTCCCCTTCTGTGAAAATATCCAATGAAGCCATTGATGCCATAGCTAGCTGGCCAATATACTCCTCAAAAAGCTCACTGCCGAAAAGCATAGCGAAGATCGCTGCAGGATCTATAATAGCGTCGCTGAAATAGAGTAAACCATTCCAGAAAATGTCAGAAACCCATGTTATATTCACCAGATTCTAAACACACACAGCTCGCAAAACATGCAACCCATGAAGTGCCAGACACCTCTCAATCTTAGAATCCATCTATGCACATATTAAGAGCAAAAAACTAACGTTGAGATCCCTGATTTTCCGTGAGCGTCGTATTGCTGTCGTTGGCCTGGGTCACTTAAAACTTGGTAAGCTTCTCCCAAAACCTGAATCCAATAATGAACACAGTTGGTAAGCATGTACTTAGAGCAATTATAGAAACTACAAACAATTCAAAGTCCGCCCTCCTCCCAACTTTCCTCCTCTCAACTTTCTCACATTAGAACGATATTTACTCAAAGGAAGGAACAAAGAAATTATGACTTAATGGAAGACACTTTTAAATAGAGTTAATCCAGCAATGTCGAGACTTGTAATTTTCAACAAATCACTGACAATTCAAACTCCCCACCCCCAAACGTCGATCTAACAAATTTGAAACTTTTGTTATGCAAGTCCATGGAAGCAATAGCAAGGCTCGATGTTACTGAAGGATCTCAGACAATTATGATTGACCCCCATAACTCTGGAAGGGAGTGTATTTCTGTACATGTAGAGTACATCAGGGGCAGAAGTAGTAATCCTAGTTACAATGCAACAGAATCAATCAAGAACTGTATCCTAATCACGCAGATAGAATACACGATAAGCAAACCGTAAAGAATAAACATGGAAGGAAAATCAATTGCAAATACATTGTGTTGACTTAATTGATAACTTGAAGGAAAATCATGGAAGTTAACAAAAACAAAAAAACCAAAAAAACAGGTATAGTAAGTCCCTCACCTGAAAGTTCTGTGCTGCAAGTGGATCATTTGGGTTTTTATCTGGATGAACCTGCCTTGCCTGCAAAACCCCCCAAAAAAAAACCCAAAAAACAACAAATTTCAATTCCTCCATAAACTAAATAACCATAATCAAAAGCTAATTTCCATTCCATTTTCACTACGGATCGATCTAATTCTACACACACTAATAGCGGAATCAACTGATATAATAATCGAGTTTTCAAATTCCAAACAATCTCGAATCAAATTCGAAGCTAATTATTCTAACAGTTGCTGAAAACAATCCCAAGTAAGTGAAGATGAGCGAACCTTCATGTAGTAAGCTTTCTTGATCTCGGCTTCGGAGGCGGTGGGCTTCACTCCGAGGACGTCGTAGTACTCCGTCTCCTTCACCATTTTTTCCGATCGGTCGAAATCTCCGCGCTTCGTCGCAGTTCGCAGAGGGAAGAAGAACTAAAAATAATAAAAATAAAAATACAAAAAATAAGGAGGGGAGAAAAAGAAGATAAGAGAAAATTATACTCAAAGATTCCGCGCCCACGCTCTCCGCTGGGACGACGCGTTTATTATGCTACTTGCTTCTAATCTTTTCGTTAAATTAATTAATTTCTAATTAGGCCAAAAACAATGAAAGTGAATTGATTATTACAAAGACATTGGACACCTTGGAATTGGACCAGATACTTCGCGTTGACCTTCGCCTGCCTACGTTACTAACTTCCTAATTAAGTTAAGTTGTAATAGTGTTTCGACCAAAAAATAAAAAAAGTTAAGTTGTAAATAGTTACTACTCGCAACTTATTTGGTAGTCAATCTTTACGAATAGATTCCCTTAGCAGATGCAGGACTATGTAGCACTAGACCTTATGTAAATTCTCCGTCAACCACTACATGTACATATTCAATGTTCTATTCATATTGACTCCACTAAATGTGGGACATGACTATTTGTTTACTCCACTCTTTAAATTTGGTGAGTCTATATTTATATTTGACTTACATAGCCGATAGTGAAAGGAACTAATTTTGTAACTCGTGAATTAGTTATATTTGAATCTGAGGATTGCATTTAGCAGGTAAAAGGATATTGAAATAGTGGGATGAAATACAAAAATTGAGGGATAAATGACCATATCTAATGCCTAGCACTAAACTGGCTTTTTTACTTGAAATTGTCATTTGGAAGCATATCATCGGAGAAACCAATTTTGTTGCGATGTTATTGTCAATCATGGTTATGATTTGGTTAACATGTATGTTTGGCCGAATTTCATCCCATCATCTGTCAAAAATACCCTTTTATTTGATGTTGTAAACTCTGAGTGCTTTAAAGGTTTTTCCCTTTAACATACTCTATTTTTCATAATAAAAATAGCCAACGCCAAATGATATGGACAATTTTTTAACAATCAGGCAAAGTTCCATTCATTCATTCATCATTTTCTACAGTGATAATTAGCTTGTGTGGTAAACCAAGTGTGAAGTGCATTTTCAGTAAGGTAAAATCGAAGTTTCCATCAAAGCTGCATCCAAAAGTTGTACGAGGAAGCGCACATGCCTGGGCACCAATGTCATTTCGGCTCATTTCCTTTATGACTATCCATCTCAAAGGTTCCCTTGAGAATGGTCAATTTAAAGTAGCATATACCCACTACATCAAGAAGGGTTGCTTTCTTAAGGAATTTTTATTTTTTCTTCTTGGTCTGAACATGTCATGTCTGTTTTTTTAGGTTTTAGTAGGGCATGGATTAGTTTGTGACACTTATTATGATCAAGTTTTTAGAGTAATGCTAAAATGATCATGTTATTTTAAACCATTTTTCAAATCATCGAATGTGTCAACCAGTCTTATTATACAACACTTAATGAGATAGTTATTAATTAAAATCATCTGGAACAATCACCTGCCACGTAAAATAAGTAAAAAGTATGATTTAAAAAAGGATTAATGACCCTATAGTCCATAAAAAATCCCTCATCCTATTATAGGACATCAAGTTTTAAATGTTCACCAATTAGGACAAAAAGACATGTTCCTCATGCGCCTAGTCTTTTATCCTCTTCCCCTCCTTCACATTTTCAACTACAAATTTTCCTTCCAACCTCGCCTCGTGGATCATCTCCACCAGTGGCGGAGCCAGAATTTTGGGACTAGAGGAGCTGACAGTAGAAGGAAAGGAAGGCATCGGACGATGGAAGGAAAGGAAGGCAGCAACGCTACATCGGTGTCGGTTAGGCAGTATCCAAGGTGTCAGCGCAGATCGATTTAGGGAAATTGGAGGTTCTGTTCGTTGTTGCTAGCGGCTAGCTAATGAAGATGGGATGACAGACTCAAAACAATGCGCTCCATTGAAATCAAAATGACGCAGTTTCTTTAATAAGAAACGGCGCCGTTTTGTGCAGCTCTGTTCCTCTTTTTCCCATTCGTGCACCAGAAGTTGCAAAACGACAGTTTTCCTTCCTTCTTCTTCTCTAGATCTTCAATGGAAATAGAGTTTTCAGGAGTTTTCAGTGGCGGACTAGGGAAGCGGAGTCACGCAGATCCGCTCCCAGTTAATACATTTTCCGGCGACTAGGGGAGTGGCCGCTGAAGTTCGCTGTATGCTGGCTCCGCCATTGGTCGCCACCATCTTCCTCATCTTCGTTGTCATCGTCGTCCTAATCGTCTACTTCATTGTCTTCAAACCTAAAGACCGCAAAATCTTTGTCCTCCTCTCCATTGTCGGCGCCATCATCTGGATCGTCGGGTACTCAATTCCTTCAATTAAGTTCATTTTCTTATCTGGGCAGCTCTTGATTTTCTTGGGTGCTATGTTGTTTCTTGAATTTGCTTGATTGGTGTTTGAATTTTGTGAATTTTGGGACATTGTAGACTAGTGCTGACGTGCATGTGCCCGTGTTGTTTGTGCATGATAGATATGGGCAGCTCTTGATTTTCTTGGGTGCTATGTTGTCTCTTGAATTTCATTGATTGGTGTTTGATTTTTGTGAATTTTGGGATGTTGTATATTGGTGCTGACGTGCATGTGCCCACCGTGTTGATTGTGCATGGTGATCATGGAGTTGGCTTTGGAGTTGGTGAAAGCTCATTTCATGTCATGGAGTGGTTCACTTCTCAAATCCCCTTTGAAAATCTCCAATTATTCTAAATTCTTCAGAAATATTTGCTTCATTTTTTTCATCTTGTTTAGTCTTAAATAGTTGACATAAACTGTTTATGTATTGTCATGTACAACTTCTGTGTTGGCATGAACTATTCTATGTTAGCATGAACTTTTTCTGTATGACACAAACTGGTTTTTTGTTGGCATAAACTATTTTTATGTGGCATGAACTGTTTCTATGTCATGAACTGTTTCTGTGGCATAAATTGTTTATGTGTCATGAATAGAGCCGGCCCTGAGAGTAGTGGGTGAAACGGCCGTCTTGGGCCCCCGAGCAAAAAGGGCCCCAAGGTTTTTTTTTGGGTTATATTCATATTAGATATATAATATATACATTTAGGAAAGAAAACATGAGCGTTCATGTCCCTTAGCGCAGGGGGAATCCCCACTAGTATACTTTATGCTAGACTGTTGTTGATGCTGGGTTCAACTCCATTCAAGTGCTCATTATGCCTCTTTAATTAATTGTTTTTCTTCTTGTCTAAAACTTTCAATTTAAATGCGTTTTTCCCAAGAATTTCCCATGGGTTCCCAAAAGTGAATTGTATTCTTCCTTTTCTTTGTTTTACTAAGTTTTCCTTTTACAACTAAATTATAGAAATTTAATTTGTACATTTGCATTTAATAATGCGAGCGAATAATATTTATGTAGTTTTTTTTTTCTTTTTCACATATCAGATACAAATGTAACGTTTTATTTGGTATTTTTTTATCGTATCCATTTTTCTAAGCAAAGAAAAAATAATTATGAATAATAAGTGGTTTCTCATTTTAATTATAGTAATATATAATGCTTGAATGATTGAAAACATTTAAAGCCGCTTCTTCATGGTTCATCTTGGGCCCCCAAATTGTCATGGCCGGCCCTGGTCATGAACTGTTTCTATGCGCGTGGTTTTGTTTTGTTGTCAGAGGTGGTCCCCAATTTTTTTGTCCTTGGAGATGAACATTCAAAATTATTGTCATACCATAGATTTATGGGGTTTTTTTTTCCTTAGAGGTCATTGTGTCATGGACTAGGTTTGAGTGAGGTTAGTCCATGATTTCAAGACCAACCCAAGTTGGATAGCCTCACTAAAAAAGAAGATTCTAGAACTTGGAAGAGCACTCTAGCACTTGGTGGAGAGTTCAAGTTTCTGGAGAGTTCTACAAAATCCTTGATCATGGAAGACTCTTGGAGAACTTGAAATATTCTAGAGAAGTGTAGAGAGCCAAAGTCCAGATCATTCTTTGTAAATATCTCAAGTGTAAATTCTAGACCCTCGTTTGTAGCCGTATGATCGATTCAATCCCAATCATCCATTGAGGAGGTGGGAGGCTATAAATAGGAGGGGAGGCCCCAAGGGCCAAACCAATCAAGTGAAGCATTGTAAGCATATTTGAGTTCAATACAAAACATTCCTTTCTCCCACATTCCAAGTGTCCTTGCACTGTCTAGCATTCTTAGAGTGCATTGCATCGCATACTTAGCATTCATTAGCACACTTGCTTTCTTGTGTTGGTTCTTTCTGCTGCATTGTAGGAGTTAGTACTCAAGTATTGGAGTATTGGAGTGAAGTACTCATCCCGTGACAATTGTCCCTTTAAAAAATACGATCATCGTAGTATTTTGCATACTGATCATGGATCCTCTGTCTTGAGCTTCTATGTCTAATAGTGTCACCTCTTTTAAATGTTGACACATGGCATATCAATAAATGTCCTATTTAAGAGCACTTAACTCCAATTAACTCCTTTTAATCCCATTTTTTCAATTGTGTCAATTCTAAAATGCAGCACACATCCTGATCAAATTACCTCATCCCTTCTTTTGCCGCCTTTGAAATCGGCTTTCCTAGAGCAATATTCTGCTTGTGGATTAAAATCTTAGCGCCGCTGTAAAGCTTAGTTTCTTAGTGCCTAAGAAGATTTCAGGGGTTGAAATCACACAATTTCGAGGAGTTGTAGATGACGGGGTTTGATCAATTGAGAGCACTCAAAAATAACTATCCAAACTTTATTGCCTATTAAAAATAAACAGCCCACCACCCCAAAAAGAACTCAAGAACTCAAGAAATTCATGATTCAAAAATGACCCACCACACCAATTTTTTATTTTTTTTTATGCTTGGAATACAAGAGAATGAGGATTGTCAATGTGCAGTGGCGTTTTGGGTTTTTGTGAGAGTTTGGTCATTGAATATTGCTTTAGGGAGAGAAAGAAGGTGATGTGCAAATTGCAACCTAGGGTTTTGGCAAAATATATAAACTGCAACCTGGGTTTTGTTAAAGAGGGTTGGGGGAGTGGGAAAGTTAGGAGCTTTGGAGTGGGAGAGAAGTGGCAGATGGGCGACTGCCATTAATGGGTGAGATCATTGGACGTTTGGGAGGTGTGTTGTGTTGGTGAAGAAGATGATTGAAAATGAAGCATCAAGTAACCACAATAGAAACGAGCTTGTTCATAGTTTTTTGATGCCCTAAATAGTTCATAGTTAATGAAGCTAGGAGTTAACTAAGGTAAACTGCTATTAAATAGGGCATTATTGATATGCCACGCGTCAATATTTGAGAGGGGGACACAATGGGACATACAAGGGATAGTGGATCCTTGGCCATGTAGAATATGTGGTTTATATAGCTTAGAATCATAATAATCAAAAAACATGAATCATGTCATGTACGCCACACCAAAAATCATTAAATACGAGAAACAAGTAATAGAAATTCCAGCACTCTGCCAAGTTCATAGCTTTGTATTTAGGATCCGCTGCTTCAACAGAGGCTTGATGTATTCTCCATAAACATCAACTACAACTTCATCATTGAGAGGGTCCTTCCATGCATCCTCATTCCATGCATCCTCATACAGTTTTGGATACACATTTCCATCATATCCCCCAAGCACAGACCCCAAAAAATGGTCACTGTAATCAAATGCATCAACGAGGCTAATAGCGTTGCTACGAACCTTTGTATAACCTGCTTGGGACTAATGGAACCAGTAGAGAGAAAATCACCCGAATTTTTATGAATCAGATTCAATGCATATATGCAGTAGAGGTTTTCCAGCTGTTGCTTAACTCTGTTTCCTTCTATTTTCTGCTGCAGCTTTTCAATGAATTTGGTGACAATAATGAGTTGGCAATGTGCAATTGCAGCCTCAACTAAATCAGGTGAGAGTTATGAGAAGCCCTCATCGGGGTTGTTTGCAAATTTGGCAAGGCTTCGAGCACAAGAAAAGCACATTCTAATTGCCCTTGCTTCAAATGCTTGAAGTATTGAGTTGGCTTTCAACCAATCCTCAACCTGTTGAACATCACAGCAATATTTGGTCAAGTAGTGGTGCCTCTGACCCAGGTAAACTGTTGTTCCAGAAAGGTTGGAATTTCGACCTGAAATAGTCTTCATGAGGAAACTTGCAACCTGCAGAAGCAGAACAATATTGTCTCCTTCACATGTACAAGAAGGGACAAAGACAGCATATAGCTCAGGAAGTCCACTGCTTGTTAAGTAGCCATGTCCCCCACAAAGTTTCCGACATTCTTCTATGTCATCCGCAGCTGCAGAAGTAGTTAAGGACTTCAAACCAGCAGTGCAGGCATGGGCCTCAGGCAATGTAGAGTGATCATTTGCTTCCAATTTTCGGGTTAAATCCGTATACAACCAGTTCAGCCACTCATCGGGAAACTTGAAAGCATAAGTAGATGCCAAAAGAGGAAAAAGTCTGCTTTGCTGAGTCTTGTAATCAATCACTTCTATCTCATCTGCACTAGTACTTTTTGAACCAAACTGTCTACGAACAGCATTGTATCGAGCATCTATACACACTGCTCTTGATAAAGCAATGGAAGAATCAACCACAATTATCTGCCTAACATAAACCATTTGTTCCATAAAGTAACTATTTAGGAACATTTGATTGCACATATTTTCCTTCTCTAGTAACCCGTGACACCCTCATCAGCATATGATTCCTTGGTACACGTACGTGATCAAATCTCATAATACCATTGTCTATTGAATTAATCTCCACTCCCAAATTTCGCCCCAATATCGCCAGCTGTTATGCCTGGGAGAGGTTTAGGGTTTGCAAATTTGGCAAGGCTTCGAGCACAAGAAAAGCACATTCTAATTGCCCTTGCTTCAAATGCTTGAAGTATTGAGTTGGCTTTCAACCAATCCTCAACCTGTTGAACATCACAGCAATATTTGGTCAAGTAGTGGTGCCTCTGACCCAGGTAAACTGTTGTTCCAGAAAGGTTGGAATTTCGACCTGAAATAGTCTTCATGAGGAAACTTGCAACCTGCAGAAGCAGAACAATATTGTCTCCTTCACATGTACAAGAAGGGACAAAGACAGCATATAGCTCAGGAAGTCCACTGCTTGTTAAGTAGCCATGTCCCCCACAAAGTTTCCGACATTCTTCTATGCCATCCGCAGCTGCAGAAATAGTTAAGGACTTCAAACCAGCAGTGCAGGCATGGGCCTCAGGCAATGTAGAGTGATCATTTGCTTCCAATTTTCGGGTTAAATCCGTATACAACCAGTTCAGCCACTCATCGGGAAACTTGAAAGCATAAGTAGATGCCAAAAGAGGAAAAAGTCTGCTTTGCTGAGTCTTGTAATCAATCACTTCTATCTCATCTGCACTAGTACTTTTTGAACCAAACTGTCTACGAACAGCATTGTATCGAGCATCTATACACACTGCTCTTGATAAAGCAATGGAAGAATCAACCACAATTATCTGCCTAACATAAACCATTTGTTCCATAAAGTAACTATTTAGGAACATTTGATTGCACATATTTTCCTTCTCTAGTAACCCGTGACACCCTCATCAGCATATGATTCCTTGGTACACGTACGTGATCAAATCTCATAATACCATTGTCTATTGAATTAATCTCCACTTCCAAATTTCGCCCCAATATCGCCAGCTGTTATGCCTGGGAGAGGCATGTGATCATTCAAACTCCGCAGCTGGACCATAAAACCATGGACACCATAGTCTTGCCCTTCAATAATAAGCCTTTGTGTTGCAACTTTCCCCGACCCATCAGCCCACCATTTTCTAGAGGTCAGTGCAGAATTGTGGATGATGAACTCATCTGTCTTTGGAACAAAATTTGTGGTTGTCTTAAGCCCTCTAACATTCGAGCCATGCCCAAGTTCAGTTTGCGCATAGATACAAATTATTTGCATTCTATTCGCCAATGGCAGCCACTTGTTCTGTTGCTCTTCAGTGCCTGAACCTTTGATCCTTTGATAGCAGGCACAAACATTCCCCAATTAACATAAGCGTACGCTAGTTCGTCAACATAGAACCTTAACAATGACGCCTCATCTTCAGAGAGTCCAAGCTCAGCGGTCCTTTTCCAAACATGAGCTGCTTTTCTTAGACCATTTTTAAACACCTCCAACCTGCTTAGCACGGCTCTATCCTCCTTTATAAAGGTCGAATCGCTAGCCACAAGGCAAGCCATGCGATTGGAGACTTGCAAGGCATGGAGTGAACCTGCTCTTGTTTCATCTTCCTCCTTTTCACAGTTGTGCGTAGAAAATCCGTTCGACATATTGTACGTATAAAATCCACACGTAGACCTCATTAACAGACTTGAGGTTAGGCAATTGTAGTATCGAAAGATTTCTTCCAGACCAAAAGGCAAGTGATCTTTGAATTCTAGCTAGTGTTGTCAATAGTGCACAGAACAAGGTCAGGCCTATGCAGCATGAGATTCAAGTGATCCTTCCCCATAACCAGTTCAGTTGCATCCAGAAGCACATGCCATGAGTTCCGATGAGCTTCTGAAACCCAATGCAGAGAGTGATGAACCCCGTTGATGAAAGCTAGGTAAGAGAACAACCCTTTGAGCTTGTGCTTACTTTTCTTCCTGAAACACTGGCTTAGTTGTGAACCTTTGATTCTCAAATCCAACCAAGTCTCTGGCACCAAAATCACTTTGGCTTCCTTGTAACTAGTGAAATCTGTAATGCAGTCTTTTTCTCCAATAATGGTCATGTAGTATCTTCCCCTGTAAAAGGGTAGCTCTCCGCTACTAAGACCATCACATCCCGGTAGGCTGGGGTGAAGAGAACAAGGTACTCATCATCAGTCAATCCACAATGCTTCATGACTTTGTTCCGACCTTGTATCTCAGGGATGGAGATGAAACTTCCCGGGAAGGAAGATTTCTTGGTGAGGATGTCAAGCAGCCTTGATGGCTCCAACTGAGTCTTGTCCAAATCAGGGAGATTGCATCCGGAGAACTGTGTTGAGGACTCCCTTGATGACTTCAAGGTACATCTTGGCGATTTTCTCTTATCATCAGGCATTGTCTCTGTGGATTCCTCAATTATGCAAATTGTCGAGAGATCAAACTCTTCTCCTTCAACAACACTAGCATATTGCGGGTACTTTGCCAACACATACTGTTCAACGTACTCCCTTTCTGTTGGTGTAATAGGGCCTGACCATTTGAGCTCTAGGCCATCACCATGGAGTGTTGATATGGCCTCAGCTACAATGTGGGGAGGAATTATATTATGTGCTTTCTGTTGTAGTTTAAAGTTTAACCAAGAAAAATTCCAATCAGATTCAACCATTCAAGATATCTGAAATTCAAATATCAGAAAAGATATTTTTTTTCCTAATACAAGCGAAATTTGGCTGGGGGACCGGAATTGGGGTGCAGGTGGAAACGCTTACCAATTGAACTACAAGTCCTTTCATTAAAGACGCATTAAGAGAGTTCAAGTGATTCATACCTTGATGACCATACTTCTTGGTCTGTCGTCATCAGTTGGTTTGTAGATAGAAGTAAAAAGGGATTTTTTCAGTTGACCTTCTCTTTCCATCATGGCCTTAAAAGTTTTCATATTACCATTGGAATTGTTAGAGATTAAATATTTTTACTGCAAACTAAGTTAAGTTTTAATGACTTACCCCAGATGCTACATGTGAGACAATTTCACCAGTGTTCCTCCCCATGGTATCAACTTCCATGACTGCTCACAAACCAGATTTCCTTAACGTGCTTTTATACAGGTATTAAGGATCATGAGTAAAAGCAGAGTTTTGAATGCCAAGAAGGCAGCCAACACACAGAAATCTCTATTTCTGGAAAACTTCTTTTGAGCAAAAAGATTTATGAAATTGAAGCATCCATGACTAGAAAAACCGAAGAAAGAAGATCAAAATTCAAAACATGATACTATTCATGTTCATTGGGTACTAAGATGATCACTACCAAAGAAGCAATCAGACAAACAGAGGAAATTGGAAGTAAAACATGCACGCATGAAGACAAGTATAAAGCTCCAGGGCCCCATGACATATATCCCAAGACAAGCCTCCATTCCAACGGTGCAGATCATGTCGAAAAGTACCATGAATCATACAAAGACTCATGGTTCTATTCATGTACATGTCAATATTCAAACGTGCAAACCAAGCAGACTCATGGTTTTATTCATCTACATGTCAATTTTCAAACGTGAAAACCAAGAAATTTCAGTTAAGTGAAAACCTGAACTAAAACACATGAAATCTGGATCTTACAACTGCATTTGGTGCCTAGAATTGAATGTCTGGATACCTCACTAAATTCAAGGTATGTTGAAGGAAAAAAAAAAAATTAAGGCCAACTTCCAAATTTTTGTCTGAGTCGAAGGTTGATATGAACCCCTTGTAACAAATCCATCTAATTCCTTCGACAAAATTTGGAAGTTATCCTTCAAAACGCTTTAAATCTAGCAAGTAACCATATCCAAGTCAATCTTCTCAGTTCTCTAACAAAGTCCATCATACCCTTTGCACTAGTTCATTCAAACCCAGCACAATAAAATTACACAAAATCAAGATAGTAAAAGCTCTTGATTCATACCTTCTTTCCTCAGTTGCTTAAATCCCCCACTCTAAAACTCACAAAAGGGAAACAAGCAAAGCTCAAGCTCTATGTGTTTGGGGATGAGAAAGGTTGAAATGTAGGGCACGTTTACTAACTCGGAATAGGAATCAGAATGAGCAGGAATCGGAATCAGCGGAAATTGGAATGAGTAGGAATCAGAATCAGTCATTCCATTCCACCGTTTACTAACTGTTTGGAATCATTATCCGGAATCAGAATTAGTGTAACTTGATTACCAAAATACCCTTTCATAAAGATATCATATTATTAAGATATATTCAATTTTGATTGCACTATTATTCTACACTATTAGAATCAGCATTTATTCTACACTATTATTTTTAACTACTCTACAATTTTACTTTCAATTATCCAATTTTACAAAGTTAAATAACATTTGCTAAAAAAAAAATGTCAATGTTAAACATTGTTTTCTTGTAGAGAAAATAGAGTTTTGTTATGTGATTTTTTTGTTACTTCAAAAAAGACGAGGGTATTTTTGGAAATAAGAAACCCATTCCCATTCCTCCTCCCCCAATACCCCAATCATCCCCCCCCCCCCCCAATTGGAATCAAATTCACCCAAATTTGGGAATGGGAATCATTTTTGTTTCCGTGCGACCCGCGTCATTTTCATTTCAAGTGCAAGTAAACACCGGAATGGGAATTGTTTTCATTTCATTCCCATTCTTTGATTCCCATTCCGGTGAAGTAAACGTGCCAGTAAGGTTTAACTTTTAACCACACTTCTCCTGAGTCTTCTGACAACACACAATTTGTTGCTCAACATTCTGCGACATTCTTTTGCCAAAACAAAGTGTTATATTGGGATCAGTTTGGATTGACCCAAATTGTATCCAACTTCAAAAGACACCCAAAAATTATGATTCTCTCAGTCTATTGTAATTGTAAGCAATGTGTATCAAAACACAGATAGGTATAAACACAGCTGCCGAATAAGATGCCTTGTTCACAAGCTTACAAATGGACAAAGTCAGAACATTCGTCTAATTATTAATGCAAATTGAGAATAGAATAACTAATACATGTAGCCCTTCACTGTCTGATACATGTAGCCCTTCACTGTCTGTGATGTTGCTTGATTGGGAGAATTTAAAGGGAAAAATTTAAGAAAAGATTTGCTGCCGTCGAACGACCTAGAGTTCAGTTTCAGAAGGCCATACTATAACGATGATACTTGAATGCGTATTATAAGCACATATTAATATTATAATGTCTCTGCCTCAATACGTATAGAAAAATCAGTTAAGACTTTAATTAAACTAGTTTATTCTATGGTTGAAGTTTACGATACGAAGCTTCCCCGAAACTGTTGTTGGAGGGGGACTACAGAGTTGAAAGAGCCTTTGATGGTCGGATGAGTGCCTAGAGGAGAATTTTTCAGCACAAGAGGAAGGTTATGGGTCAAATATTGAGATATTCTTACGTCCGATTGGCATCGAATGCAAAAAGGGCCTTCTTGTACTCTATTTGAGAAGTGGGATTTTGAAGTGAAATGCACTTCAATAATGGTCGGATATCATTTGAAAATGCAAAATCAATTAACCAGTCTTTCTTCAGTTCCAGAACAGGTTTAGAATCCACCATTTTTTTGTGTCTTGCTACAGTAACAATGGCTACAGTACTTTACGCTACAGTGATTTTTTTTGCCTTGCAATTTGGTCTGGTTTTAAATCAGTTCTGAACTGAAGAAAAATTGTAGCCACATTGTCAATTTACATGATGAAATCTGCCGCTTAAGTGAGCGATACACTTCTGAGTTCTAAAGCTAAACAACAAAACTTAGGTAAGACAAAGTTTCCTAGACATCTCCACTGGTTTAACGTTCATAGGATTCAAAAGGGTTCATGCTAAGGATCAGCCAAGCCAGAGACTATGAGGGATCACCGGATTTGGTGCCTTTCTAATCCTTCATGTTAAAATATCATCAGTGAAACACCACCGGCGATTTTGATGGCAACCAAGCTTACACTTCTAGCATTGTAATGCTACAGGAAATGCATTAGAGAAGAACAGCTGCATATCACAACAGTCAGAAAATGGTATAGAAGCTTGCAGGCAGTTAAACCACAGCTTTGAATCAAACACGATGGACTCACTTGATAGCTTCAACTCCTAGTAATTCGATCCACCATAATTCTCTGCTGGACTCCACTCAGAGACTCTGATTTCATAATCGCATTAGCCACAAGGATAACAACAGATGGTGAGCCAGCATTGACCTAAAAGGTAAGAAGGATTCAATAGAAGCAGTGGTAAAGAACAATGTTTTTCACAAGAAAATGTCCCAACTAAGAAGCATGTCGATGTTATTCGAAAGTCTGAACTAAGAATTCAGTACAGATAAGACCCATGATAGGCAAGACTAGCAAGCAATCTTCATTTGAATAGGCTTTACTATTGATGCCCTAACATTGAAACAAAATCAGCTACTACAAAAATACAATAAATACAAGGAACTCTTTAAAATCATTTTTTTTTTTTAAAAAGTAAAATAAAAATAAAGGCTGTTAAGAAGTGTACCCAAACACGGCCGTTTAAACCAACTGCTGTTTCATAAGAAAGCTTCTTTCCAAGTGCCTCAAGAACTGGAGGTCTTGGTGAGCTCAGGAGCCTGAAATCAAGATGGCAGGTAATGTAAAACATAGAAGAATGAAAACCCTCTGTCTTGTGCCATTCATTATGTGCTTAGACATCAGTATCAATCCCCTGAAAACTTATTACATATCATAACAAGCAAAACTACATCTCACATTCTTGAAAGGCCAGTTGAACATTCAAACATGTAACCATCTTTAAGTGGACCAAATTCTGCTGCTTTTCCAGTGGCTACAGACCACACAACAATTTGAATCACAGTCAATCAATAATCAAAGATCCAATGAATCAACAGTTGCAAATAATTATACACAGGGCACAAATATTGGCAAATACAATCAGGAAAGATAAGATATAAGACCAACCATCAGTGCATGACAGCTCAGGATTCATGCCAGGGTTTGCCTTGACAATCCGAACATAAAGTAATGTAGCCGCCTGTCAATGAACTTATTAGCCATGGTAGGATTTTTTGTAATATAAAGACCTGAATTTAAAGTTCAAACATAAAAAAAATAACTATTATGCAAAGGACCAAGATAACAAGGATGAAATTACTTCAATTCAAGACAGGACCTGTTACATATTCCGACCCCAAAAATCATCATTTTGTGAAAATCACTACTTGTAGACACTTCCTAACTACACTTGATCAGTTAGATCCTATTCATGTTTTACATATGGCTTGACATGGCTTTAAACATCATGCATTGACGTTGCGTGAATTTAAAATGAGATTCAATAACAGGATCATGAAAAAAAAAAAATTAAGCGCATCAGGTCCCAAAATCTCCCTCAAATGTACAACTAACTTTTTCCTTGGGAGTAATAACAGCTGGTCTAATAGATAAGCTTATATACACATTGCAGAAAAATGATGGCAACCACTTTATTCATGGCTAGGGCAAGGAAGAGATGATAAAGATGATTTAGTTTGTGAGCAAAGTATGAAGGGTGCTGATCTTTCGTACATTATACACGCTGATGGCTGCTTTGGGTCTTAATCAAATAAGTAATTTTATGTATACAATGCACTGTACGTAGTTTCGTTAATTTCGAAAAACTATGTTTTCTATATGCTTTTTAATAACATGAGCGCTGCAACAAATGTACATAAACATGACTTAAACTTTGTGCAAACCTCAAACTTAGGTATGTTTCTCCTGGTTCCTCCTTCAAAAGCAAGCACAGGCAGGAATGCCAATGTAGGTCCTTTGATGTCCACCAGAAAATTCTAAACCCAAACAACGAAAAACAAAACAAATTCATAAGCAAAAGGCAGGCGCTGGAGAACAATATAATCAACAGACGAAACAAAGACAATATTCAAGCTCTTACATCAGCTTTAGAGTCCACCACAATTCCAAGTACACAATCCCCAACACAAGGCACATACTGCACAAACAACCCACATTTCAAATGCCATGTCCAGCAAACAAAGCTAATTGAATTTTTGGAGGGAAAATATGCTTACCCTCTTCTGGGAAGTTTCAACCCAATATTTGTTGGGTTTCGAGAACTTCAAAGTCCCAGCCTTCATTGCAACTATTGCATCACGATCCTAAAGTTTCAATTTTTTTTATAACAATCCTAAATTAGGGAAACAAATATAATTGATGTGTTTATTCGTCGGTATAGTCAAAAGAGAGAGAAAACAAAACCGACCTGCCAAAGACCACCGCCAAGCTTAATGGTCTGGTTAGCCATATTTGAGAGGTCAAGCACCACATCTCCTGGAGCCTAAAAACACAGAAAAAAAAGGTGTATTTATTTTAAGCCCCTCTACACTACTTTCTAGTTTTATAAAATCCCAATTAAGAATGAGCATAGTTTTAAGCCCCCAAATCCAATCAGATGCTTTTTTCATTTCCAAAACTTATCCTTTATCTATTATATCAGATTTTCAATTTTCAAATACAATTACAATATGAACGACACTGCAATTGTTGTCTCAAGAAATCTCGCTTCACATTTTTTAGTCAATTTGCCATTGCCAATTGTTAGTTCAGAAGGTAGGTCTTCACCTTTTCTAGACATTTTACTCTCAAAATTGACAGTTTCAATCCAAGAAA
Organism: Spiraea crenata; assembly: GCA_033992175.1. Classification (NCBI taxonomy): domain Eukaryota; kingdom Viridiplantae; phylum Streptophyta; class Magnoliopsida; order Rosales; family Rosaceae; genus Spiraea; species Spiraea crenata. Next base: position 8,187,016 of record JAVBHV010000079.1, on the reverse strand, counting down.
TTAACAATTGCAAATCCCTTACCCCACACAAATTCAAAGGCACAATCACAATCCGTAAAGTAAATTAGGGAATTAAAGTAATTGGAAACGATTGATTTTGAAGTATGCTCGCGCTTGTCGCCGCAGTTCACGGAGAAGAAGTTTCAGCCAATGATCTCACCATTAGAGTCAAGTTCGGTGCTGGAACGGTCACCATCGATGACGACGGCGAGAGGCAACGAAGGGCGGAGAGAGAGCAGCAAGGGGCGAGCGATGACGACCGAAAACCGACGGCAAGGGGCGAAATTGGGGTTGAAGGTCTATGTGCGGCCGCGAGGGAGTTTTGGCGACTACGTGGTGATGGAGGATTTTAAAGCCACTAGGGCTAGGGGCAAAGATGTCAAGCAAGCAAAATAAATGAAAATTATAGAAGAAGCATGGATTTATTATACTAAGGATTTTAATTTAGGGACTTTTTATTAGTTTTCCTAAAAAAAAATTGAAAATTCACAGCAAAACAAGACAATTTACCAAGGGATAAAACAGAGTTCTTACTACTGGTTTGTCAACAAAGCTTTCCGCCACTGAATTGCTGAGGCTAGGGCTGGCATTTTAATCCCGAAATCCCGATTCCGCCCGATCCCGTCCCCGCCCCGTCCAGAAATCCCGTCCCAGAAGTCATCCCGTCCCAAAAATCGGGGATTGTTATCCCGTCCCGGAAATCCGGGATCGGGATCGGGATCGGGATCGATTTTGAAAAAATCCGGGATCCCGGAATCCCGAAATACAAATCTCCAAGCCCAATCTGTGATTTTATAAGCCCAATACCTATACTAAGCCCATTTGCTTCACTTTTTTATAAGCCCAATACCCATAACCCATCTGCTTTACTTCTCTCTCTCTCTCTCTCTCTATCACTCTCACACGCATTATCGCGAAAAAAAATCTGTGCGCCGTTCCTCAGATCTTGCCGCCGCCGGCTCCCACCAGGCCAACCACCAGGCTGCTCCACGAATTCTCCCAGCGCGAACCAACCACCAGCCGCCGATGTTCCATTTTCTTTTTCCACAAACCCAGCCACTTCGAGACCACCGAGACGTCACCTCACGGTCGCGACCTCACTCGTGCGACGTCACCTTGACGATCGCGACCTCACTCGCCACAGCTCCGGCGTGAGGTTGCTGGAGACTTTGGCGATCCCGATGCTCGTCTGGTCCTTCACGGCTCCGATCGCTTTCTGGATTGTGCTAGGCGCCATCTCCGCCGTTGACTGGCTTCCACTGAGGTCGATTCTATCCCCAATTGGTTATCTCCATTGAGTTTGAAGAGACATGTTTCACGGGTAGCGTCTTCCAGGCCAATGGCTCTGTTCTACATGGGCTTTTCTGTAGAGAAATCATGTCTGCTGCAAATTTCGGGATAAATTCGGATCCGATCCCGATCCCTAAAATCGGGATCCCGACACTCGGATCCCGCTTTCTGGATCGGGATCGGATCAAAAATACCTCAAAATCGGGATCGGGACGGGACCGGGACGGGACCGGGATTGGCCGGGATTGTCCCGAACCCAGCCCTAGCTGGGGCGTGTGAATTTTTGACGAGTTCTTTGAGCACTCGGCCTGGAAAACAAAATTTTTGAAGAGTGCTTGTAAGTGCTTACAAGAACAAAATTTCAGTCTTTGTTAGGCTATGTTGCATGGATACGGGTGCGGGTACGGGGATACGATACGGCAAGATACGGGGATACGGTAAATTTTAAAAAATTAGGATACGATACGGCTTGAATACGACAATTAAAAAATTATTATTAATAATAAAATTATTATTAATGCTAATTAAATAATAAATAACATGCCATTTTAGATTTTTTTATTGCTAAATCATAACATTAGTAGGTTATGATTATTATTAACACAGTATATAACCTAAATTGTAGAAAATTATAGGTTGTTTAGCAGACCAAAATATTTATGAGTGCATCAATTATAAAATATGCTATATATTATAATATAGAATAAAAGTACCAAAATACACAAACTTTGATTGAAAATTTCAATAAAACTTAAAGCAAGGTAGATGCCGGTGGCTTTTTTGATGAGCGAACAAAACTTTCTATGTTGCACGGATACGGCACTTTGGTGGCGAATCCCGTGTCGGATACGCGGATTCGATGAGATACGCTCGGATACGCTTGGATACGCGTATCGAGCCGTATCCATTGAAGGCAAATTCCAGCTACAATTGGATACGCGTATCCAGCCGCCGAATCCTAGGCGTCGCCCCTACCTTGCCTTGCCATCAACCCAGCCTTGTCCATCGACTTTGAACTGCGTTGTTCTCCATTGACGAGATCTAAGTTCATTCCATCTCCGCTGTCTTTCTTGGAGCTTCGCCGTTAACCCACAAACTACATCTAACCAACAAAAAACCAGCGCCACCACAAGTGTTCATCTCCTGCCATGTCAGGTGGCGACGGCGGCGATGGTGAGAGTAAAGTTTTCTATGATGCACGGACACGGATATGGACACAACATGGACACGGGGATTCGGCAAAATTGTCAAAACTAGAATACGGAACGATTGCACACGGTAATTAAAATAATAATATGGATATTTAAGAAGGAAAATAACATAGATTCAATCAAACTTAGAAAAGTCATCCCAAAAAACTTTTAGAATAAGGTAATTTCATTTCTTGTAGTAGTTGGGTCTTAACAGCCCAAATGATGGTGGTTGATTTTCTGGCTGTGGATCAAGCTCAGCCAGCAAGTGGTCATGAAAGACCAAAGATGGTTGCTTCCTTGAGAAGATCACCATTTTCAAATGAAATGACATTAATTAGTTTTACCTAGGGGTGGGATACGGATCATTCTGATCCCGATTAAGAAAATTTTGATCCCGTCCTGATCCTGATTAGAGCCTAAAATGATCTCGAATTCCGTCCTGATTAAGTTGGGATCCCGATAATAAAATCCCGATTAAGTCGGGATCCCGATCGGGAAACCCGATAAATCCTAACAATGAAATCTCAATTATAATATAAAATTCTAAACTTTTTTGTGTGCATAAATTGTTAATGAAAATCATTAAGTACAACTCATACATAATTAAAGGGCAAATTACAATTTCGTACCCTGTGGTTTGGGTCAAATTTCAAAATGATACCCGTGCTTTTTTTTTTTTGCATTTTCGTACCCTAAACTTTTAAAAAGTTGCAAATATGTTCTACCGTCCAAAAAATCGTTAGTGTGCTGTTAACTGATGACGTGGCTCATGTGGGGTCCACCAAACTGGTTTTGCAGAAATCATCGGTTTGTTTTTGTTCCTTTTCCCTTTCCAATCTGTAAACCTCGTATACATGTTCTCCCCAGCAATTGCACACTTAAACCTTCTGAAGCCTCCCAAATCAGCTTGACCCGAAAAACACCCATCAATAAAAAACAACAAACTTTAGCTTCAAATCAACAACCCACATCAATATTAACCCAAAAACACCTGTTGAAAACCATAGACAAAGTATCATAATTCTCAGTGTCTTTCAAGAAGAACTTCAAATCAGCAGCTCTTTCAGCAGAATTGAACCTCACACAAGGCGCTCTTTTAGCAAACGCCACGATCCGCTCCGCAACCAACTCTCCGCCGTCGATCCACAACAACGCCCACTGGGCCTTGCGCGTGATGCACGGGATCGTATCAATTGCGTGGAAAAGCTTGTGCTTCTCGTCGGAGTCCTTGATGTAGGTCTCGAGGAGGAGGCTATACATCTCCGAGTGGATGTTCTCGATGGCGATCTGGAACCCGTAGAACGCGCGGGCCTCCGCCACCTGGACCTCGGTCATGAAGCGGCCGACGAGATTCTCCAAAACAATGCCGTCGGAGGCGGCGAAGAAGGCGAAGACGTGCTTGATGAAGTGGCGCTCGCCGGTGGTGAGGGCGTCCCAGTGGCGGACGTCCTCAGAGAGGTCGACCTCCTCCGCCGTCCAGAACGACGCCTCCGCCTTCTTGTACATTTCCCAGATCCCCGGGTACTGAATGGGGAACATGCAGAACCGATCTGGGTTCGGCTTCAGCATCGGCTCTTCGGGGAAAGCAGGCATCTTTATGATGAAATTGAATTGGGGGTTTTTGAAATTTTAGGGATTTTGGGAGTGGAGGCTGATGAATTTTGGTGAGATTAGAGTTGGGTTACAGATTGGAAAGGGAAAAGGAACAAAAACAAACCGATGATTTTTGCAAAACCAGTTTGGTGGACCCCACATGAGCCACATCATCAGTTAACAGCACGCTAACGATTTTTTGGACGGTGGAACATATTTGCAACTTTTTGAAAGTTTAGAGTACGAAAATGCAAAAAAAAAAGCACGGGTATCATTTTGAAATTTGACCCAAACCACAGGGTACGAAATTGTAATTTGCCCATAATTAAAATAAAGCATACTAATATAGGAATACAATAACTTAAGCATAGGAGAATCTAAAAGCAAACAAAACATTTTCACATTGTAGAATAAAAATTCAAATTCCAGGAAGATACAAACATATAAGTTGGATCGTATATATCAGCACAAAACCACTTCGCGTATTTTATATGGGGAAAACTTAGGTACCCAAAAATGGGTATTTATACATACCCAAAAGTGATGTGGCACATTATTAGTGGGTCATGTTTCACTTCTTTTTCTCTTAATAAAAACTAATTTATTTATCTAATATCTATTTTATCCTAACCATCCAATTCATCTAATGATAAAAATTTATTGAAGAAAACAAAAGAAGGCTAGGACCTTCACACTTCTCACCCTCCTTGTTCTCTCGTCACTTTCAAGTCTTCTGAGTACACTCTCCAGAAATTTCAAGGACGGATCCCTCTCTGCAAAATAAAGATCATATATGGTCTCTAATTGTCCATTAAATTGTTATAAGGTACGTATTGAATTTTTTTGTTCAGTTGTTATATATGTTCATGAAAGCTTTCGAAAACAAAGAGTTTGGTTGAAAACTATTGTTGATAGTTTCGGTGTTTGGCTGAAAAACAAGAACGAATTGAATCAACATGCAAAAAGAATTGAATCAATAAGATGAATAGTGGGAAACTAATATAATCCATATGGAAAAAGAATTGAATAACTTAACAAAAGGCAAAGAAAAAACGAATTGAATCAACAAGACAAATTGAATCAACAAACACACGTGAAGGCTGGGAATTGAGCTCTTCAATGGCCTCCCTAAGGCTGTTTGAAGCCGACCATTAATGACTAGAATTTCATGTCCGATATGTACAATGGATTGGTTGAAAACAGGATCCATAACCCCTTTTTTAGCCGAACACCGAAACTATCAACAATAGTTTCAACCAAACTCTTTGTTTTCGAAGGCTTGCATGAACATATTCAACGACTTAACAAAAAAAAATTCAATCAATACGTACCTTATAACAATTTAACGGACAATAGAGACCATATATGATTTTGATTTTGAGGAGAATAATGAGAGAGGGATCTGTCCCTGAATTTTCTGGATAGTGTACTAGAAGACGTGAAAGTGATGAGACAAGGAGAGGGTGAGAAGCAAGAAGGTCCTGGCCTTCCTTTTTTTTCTTCTTCAATAAATCTCTACCATTAGATGAATTGGATGGTTAGGATAAAATAGAGTAAAATAATGTTAGATAAATAAATTAATTTTTATTAAGAGAAAAAAAAGTGAAATATGACCCACTAATAATGTGCCACATCACTTTCGGGTATGTATAAATACCCACTTTTTGGTACCTAAGTTTTCCCCATTTTATATTATATTGTCCTAAGTTTAAATAGAACTGAAGTTCTAATGAAAAAACAAACAAAACACCGAGTCTGTTGGGGAGCTTATATCTCCACCATTCTTATGAAATGCGCAAGCAGAGTCACTTTTCTTCCTCCAGCCCCGAACTAATCCTCCATTTGTCTAAAACAAAAAATAATAATAATTGCCCTCCTAATCATTTTTATCATTTTTCTAATTTGCACACTTTAATTTGATGATGACCGATTTCCCCTATTCGGATAACCAGTTGTGTTGGCGGGGAGGCCTGCGAGCTTCGAGTGGGTGATTCATGAGGGTTTCCGCCGGCAGTTGAAGAGAAAGACTATGGAATTTGGCAGTGGCGTTTCGGCAGTGGGCGTTCGGCGTGCAGTGGGTGTTCGGCAATGGGCTATGAAATTCGGCAGTGGGCGATGGCGAAGAGAGGGATGCTGGGAGAAGGAAGGAGGCGGAGAGACAGAGAAGGAAGGAGAGGCGTTGCTGCCGAGTTGGGCGGCTGAAACGAAAGAGAAGTAAGAGAGAGTGAAACTAGGTCAAATGAATCAAATAAAAAAATAATAATAAAAATATAAATAAAAAACTAATTAAATAATATATAATGTCGGAATGTCGGTATCCTAACTTTTTTTCCAACTAATCGGAATCGGAATCGGAATTATCAAGATCGGGATTGGGATGCGGGATTCGGGAAAATTTCCCACCCCTTGTTTTACCGGTAAACAAGTTCAACGTTAAACAAGATGGTGATAGAACATTGTTGATTCTCTGGTGGTCTACACGTTGCGCACATCTATGGTGTCATCATAACAGATCAGAATGGACGGATGGGATTTCTCCAAATTTAAAAGTGCTTACACTTTTGAGGTTTCACCTGGTAGACACGCTCGTAGACAATCCTTACTCCAAAGCTAATAAAACGACAGAGAAAAAAAATGATGTGAAAGTAGAGGAACCAGAGACAGCTCGAGAGAGTGGTAGAAACCCAGTCGAGGTCTGTACTCTGCATCAATGGTGTAAAACCCTAAACTCACACTATTGGGTTTTGCTCAAATTGTTTCTTTATGATTCATCTGATCAGTAGAAGTTTAAAGTTTCCCTTTCATCTTCCACCGCCGCCAGAGCTCTGTACAATATTTGCTTCGTAGTGGTACCTACGAAGCATTGCTTCAGCTTCCGCCAACAAAGCGTCGAGTCGTCTGTGATTGGGTGTTAGTTTTCCAAGATTTTGTATATCTGGGCACCCCAAAATTCCATTGATTTCAACTAGTTTGCGGTTGATAATTCGTGGGTTTGAAGGTAAAATCGTGGGTTTCAACTAGTTTTATTGATTATGTGCAAAATAGCTTGTTTTACTCAGTTGGGTTTTGCTTGCACTACTTTGTTTACTCAGTTGTTTGGAAAATGCTTGTTTTATAGTTGAACATGTTAGATTTTAATGTCTTTTCGGTACTGAATTAGTTAAGGAATCCATTTAGTTGGATCTTATAATCGTATGTGGTTGAATTTTCTGGATGAATTGAGTTTTGTTTCAGTTATTTTGATGTCTTTCCAGTTATTTCTTATAAGCACTTCTGGAAATGCAATGTTGGTTTCAGCTGCACTTTGTTTACACTTACAGATGGTTAATTCACAATAGCGATATATTTTCGTGTAGAAAATCTCATAATTATTTCATTTTAAGCGTTTAGGCAGCAAGATGAAAACTGAAAACAAAATGGTTAAACGGATACTATGCACAGAAAGTGGAGATTTTGTTATTTTTCTGGATTAGGCAGCAAGATGTTCTCAGTTAGCATATGTTTTCCAGGCTGATGGCCTAACTGCATTTGCTCTTGAATCTTTTTAGGATCGAACTGTTCCCCTTCTGTGAAAATATCCAATGAAGCCATTGAAGCTAGCTGGCCAATATACTCCTCAAAAAGCTCACTGCCGAAAAGCATAGCGAAGATCGCTGCAGGATCTATAATAGCGTCGCTGAAATAGAGTAAACCATTCCAGAAAATGTTAGAAACCCATGTTATATTTACCAGATTCTAAACACACACAGCTTGCAAAACATGCAACCCATGAAGTGCCAGACACCTCTCAATCTTAGAATCCATCTATGCACATGTTAAGAGCAAGAAACTAACGTTGAGATCCACAATCCAAATTCTATTGACTAGTTTCCGGTACCTTTGTTTGATTGAAATTTTTGGCAACAGAGCTCTGGTTGATTTTTGCCCTTTACATGTGTTCTTTTTTCCTCCAGGATCGGGAAAGAAGCAAGACAACCAGCGGCAAAGAAGCAAAAGCGCAGGTTATTTGAGTCAATTTACCAGCCATTTTCTGACCTAAAGCACCCAACGGCGTCGTTTTCATATGGGTAACGCCTATGGAAATATGGAAAGTGCTCTTCTTTCATCCACTCGAGTTCAATTGAGGTGAAGATTCTGGAGATAATGGCGGTCGTGATACCACACGGCTCGTTTTCAGTTCAATTTATGCAGCAAAAGAATCAGGTGAGATGTACAAGTAGGCCTCGCTTACTATCTTTTACTTCAAAGTTGGAAACTTTTTGCTCTAAATTACATTTTCTGGAAAACCCATCTCGGAAATCGATTCCGGGACGTGGGTTTTCGAGGGATTGTTCTCTGGCCGAAGTTTTGTCGGCTGGTGAGCTGCTTAAGGACTATGTGGAGGCTGGAAATTTCCAAGATGCAATTACCATTTATGTTAGAATACTTGAATTTGGCCTACCGGTTGAGGAATTTCGATTCTTTCCGTGTTTGATTAAGGCGTTTGGGGGGCTTTGTGATGTAGAAAAGGCCAGGGAAATTCATGGGCATGTGTTGAAATTGGGAGTTTTGGATGATGTTTATGATGCTAATTCACTTTTGGGTGTTTACTGGAAATGTGGAGCTGCTGAGGATGCAGCTCAGCTGTTTGATCAAATGCCCCAAAGGGATTTGGTTTCTTGGAACACAATGATATCTGGCCTTTGTCGTTCAGGTGATTACTCGGGTTCGTTGATGATGTTTAGTGGGATGATCCATGATCACGGGGTGTTGCCTAATCGTGTGGCGTGCCTTTCTGCTCTCTCGGCGTGCTCTTCAGTTCAGTCCTTGGTTCATGGCAGAGAGCTTCATGGGTTTGTTGTGAAAAGGGAGATAGATGCTGATGAGTTCTTGGTTAGTGGATTAATTGATATGTACATGAAATGCGGGGATGTGAAGAAGGCGGAATGTATTTTTAGGATCATTGTGAATGAAGAGTCAGTTAGAGGGAATCCAGTGATATGGAATGTGATGATCTCGGGCTTTGCTTCTAATGGGTGTTTGTCACACGCAGCCGAGTTGTTCCTAGAGATGCTGGCAATTGGGTTGTCACCAGATACTTCCACAATGGTTGCTGTTATAGTTGTGTGCTCTCAACTGCTGGATTTAGCTTTCGGAAGGCAAATCCATAAATTCTGTGTTAGCATTCAATTGCACAATGATGCCAGAGTTGAGACAGCTCTTATGGACATGTATATTAAATGCGGTGATAGCAAAGCAGGCCGTGAAATCTTCCAAAGATCTCTAAATCGTAACATGGTGATGTGGTGTGCTATCATCTCAAATTTTGCTCAAAGTAGTCGTCCTCATGAGGCTTTGAATCTGTTTCATAACTACCTACTGGAGAATGGCTTTATGGATTCTGTTATACTCTTGGCTGTTCTCCGAGCCTGTGCTTCCTTGACTGTTAAGCCTAAAGGCATGGAAATCCATGGGCTAGTAGTAAAATTGGGGTTTGATTCAGAAGTTTTTATTGGCGGTGCCTTGGTTGATATGTATGCTAAATGCAGAGACATTGAGTCAGCGGAAAAGGTCTTTTGTAGGCTACAAGCTAGAGATTTGGTGTCATGGAATGCCCTGATATCTGGATATAAGCAGAATGAGTTTCTAGAGGAAGCTTTAGAGGCCTTCCTTGATATGCAAGTTGAAGGAGTTAGACCCAATTCTGTGACAGTTTCGAGTATCCTATCAGTTTGTGCTCAATTGTCAATCATGATTTTGTGCAAGGAGGTTCATGGTTACCTAATACGACAAGAATTTGAGCCCAATGTTCTTGTGAATAATTCTCTAATAACTGCGTATGCAAAATGTGGAGACAGGATTAGCTCATTGGGTATTTTTAAGAACATGCCTGAAAGAAATAAAGTATCATGGAACTCAATTCTTTTGGGAGTAGGAATGCATGGCCATGCAGATGAAACATTTGCTTTATTTGAAAAAATGGAAGCAGCAGGAATGAAGCCTGACCATACAACTTTTACAGCTCTACTGTCTGCCTGCAGCCATGCAGGGAGGGTTGAAGAGGGGTTGAAGTATTTCAAACGGATGGTGGAAGATTACAAAATTGAACCCCAACTTGAACAGTACACCTGCATGGTTGATCTTTTAGGTCGAGCTGGGCTTCTTAACCATGCATATGATATTGTTTTGACAATGCCTTGTGCCCCAGATAACCGTGTATGGGGATCATTGCTTGGATCATGCAAAATTCATGGTGATGAAAGACTGGCAGAAGTTGTGGCTGATCATATCTTTGAACTTGATCCAACTAGTGTAGGCTACCGTACGCTTCTTGCCAACTTGTATGAAGATTTTGGGAAATGGAATGAAGTTACTAGGGTCAGAACAGATATCAAAGGTATGGGACTCAAGAAGACGCCTGGTTGTAGTTGGATTGAAGTTGATAGTAATGTTCATGTATTTATGGCAGGTGATCAGTCTCATAGTCAATCTGCAGAGATATATTCTACAATTGAAAGTTTAACTGTTGCCATAAGGAAGGAAGGATATATTCCTCTGTCGCTGCCAGTGATTGTTGGGCTTGCTGAGGTTAAGCATGAAAATCTTATGTCATTTAAAGATGATGATTTGCTGGTACCGGCTGCAAGTGGAAACAATGGCCAAAGGGTTACAACAGGATTGATGATTGGATGATTCCCGGTCAATTGCTTGGCAAGAGGATGACTATTCACTGTACTGAGTGGTTGAGGAGGATTGAGATACTTCCCATTGAATGGTTTATTCCAGCAAAGAACTGATTCATAAGACCTTTTCATATATATTTCGAACTGATTGGTCTTGGAGCATGTCCAAGTAAGTTTTGACATTCATACTATATATTCAAACCTTTATCTCAGTTTTCTAATTAACTATATATTTTAAACTAGAAAATATGGTCCTTATCACAACTTTTATAATCAAAGTGATTATACTTTGTCGCACTTTTTGCAGCTAGAAGTTGCCTGGTCCCAGCAAGCCGCTGTAACATCAAGATTGTACAAATCAAGTAGTGAACTAAAACATGTGGTGCTGTTTGACAATCCCTTGATAATATAAGGCATCCAGTTATGTTTCTTTCCTATCATCAGGCCATCTGCGGAGAAAAAATGGTAAAATTTTTACTTTATCTTCTCCATTTTTAAGATTTGAGTGGGGGGAAGTTGGATAGGAAGTTGAAGTAGTTTTCTCAATCAAACGCTTGAAATTTAAGCTGCATCTCATAATTAAATGAAGTGGAGTTCAAGAACCGCTAATTGCTTCAACTGTAGCGTTAAGTTCTCAGTGTTGCTTTACGTTGGGAGTTTCACAACCTCGAAGTAGATAGTGATGGTATATCAAAGCTTGAAGCCGTTTTTGTCAAGATCTTGTAGCTATGGTTTGGGACATGGGGAAGCTTCTTCAAGTTGTGGAATATCAGAGGCAGCCAGTAGGAATTCTTAAGAGATAAAAAATTTTGAGGTAGCATGGAGCTGTAATAGTTTTCGGGGTTTGGTATTTTTGAGATCAAACCAAGTCAAATGTACAAATGACATGCTCAACTTGTACACAAAGCATTTAGCAGCATCTTTGCAATTATGGCATAAGCAAGTACATTATATATTGTACTGTGTATATTATGGCCTAAGCAGTTTCTGTCATTCTGTAAATGGAATTTGATTTTCAATCGTTTCTTTAATGATTAAAAGAGAACTAGCCTCATGCGTGTGTAGTAAGGCTTTTTTTGCATCACAGGCATTTCGCTCAACATTACAATGCTTTTGGTCTCCGTCACACATTTGCTAGGGACAAATTGAAAGCACATTGAAAAAGTTGGAAAGAAAAACAACTATTTGGTTTGACAATGCTCCTAGTATCTGATGATAAAAAGTACATTATCGTTTCAAATATGACTACTAACAATGTTCAAATGTGGCGTGCAACGCCCATAATACAAATAAAGCCTCTTGCACACGCAAATGCGTGTGCTGTGAGGCTAGTATTCCTAAATCAAGGGATCTCTCTTCTTCTCACATGGTGGAGGATGCCATTGTTGAAACAAACTTGCTCTTAAGGTTTTTCCAACCATCGTCCCGTTAATGTTGAAACTCAAAGCTTATCGTACAAAATTTGTTCCAAATGGAACCTAAAACTGTATGAAATGTACGTATTGATTTTAGCCCAAGTTAGTAAAAGTTGATGTGTTCCCATCACTCTTTTGGGGTTGTTAGGGTTTAGGGAATGGCACCCCCACGGGTGAGTCGATTATCAGGCATGAATAATGGTGTACCTGAAGTGTCTTGGTGATTCGTTATTAGAATCATTATGTATTGTTGCTAATGAACATAGCAGACGAAGCTCTTAACGTCTAGACGACTTCAAAGTGCGGTGAGGTTAATATTCATAAACTATAATATTTTTCTTCACAAAGTAGTGTTGACCAAAAAAGTAATGTTTTTCTTCACAACTTCAAGAAAAATATAACTTTAAAGTTACAGATCACATACTTAACAGGAGCTCCATAGTCATGGCAAAGACCTGAACTTCATTGATCATTTTGATTGAAAATAAACAAACAGTCTTGTTTCTTGTTTGCAATATAACAAATTCGACTATCCAATCTGCATTGCTTGTTGTTCTTTGTTCAGTCTACGATTCCATGTCATGATGGGAGAGGTAAAGAATGCTTTTGCATCAACTGTGATTCTTTAAGCTTACTATCCAATTTGTATTGCTTGTTCCTTCTCCAGTCTATGATTGCATCAACTGAGATTCTTAAAGCCTCTCAAGTTGTAAACTTGAAAAAGAAAAGTCAATTTAATATAAAAGGATTCATTCAAAAACACACATAGATAACCAATACAAACAGGATGTTGAAAACACCTGCACTAAATTCAATCTAAATCAACAAGCTTCTAAAGTGAATCATAACAAAGCCTATTAGCATGTACGAATAATCTATACATGAGGTAATTTCAATTAGCATGAAAGTGCCATTATAACAACTCAATGCTACAAAGCCTATTAGAATCAGCATGCCATTATAACCATTCAATGACCAAAATCTTGCTTAATTTCTTTTCCTACAACTTTGTAGATGGAACAATCAGGCAACATATACTAAACCTCAATAAAACTGAAAGTAATCAACCCCAAAAATCACTGTATGGCCCGAATAATTGGGAGCTAGTTTAGCAGAACAGAGAACGATTTGGGGGTATTATCATGTATCATCACTCTTCAGAAACTGCATATGCAGAGCATTTTACTCGCTTACAACATGCATACAGAAAGAATATCTTAATCGGTAGGAAAAACAAATTAACAGTAAGCCAATTAGTTTGTTCTTCAGTAGGACTACATACGACAATGATTCAAAGTGCATGCACTTCCTGAATAATGACATGCACCCACAACTATTTCAAGAAAGTAGTATGTACATATCAACTTAAACCTGAACGTGAATTTTATGCAGACCAATGGTGTCGATTATTCCATCATTGGAAAAATTTTACTTCCATGACACAACAGTCTTGACTAAATTTCATTCAATCAAAAGAATACATAAGCATATTAGGGAAAACCAATCAAGGATTTGAATACTGAAGTGAAGTTAATGAGATATATACTAATCAGAGCCAACTGCAAACTGAGAGACCAATGAAACCGTGGACCAAAATCCACATGAAGTTTATCAGACAAACCAACATCAAAGAAATAAACCAAAATGAACCCCACAGAGTAAGTGTTAAAATGATACAAACCCTTCAACTTCAAACTGCACATACCTTTGACCAAAAAAAAAAAACTGCATATACCAACCAACATAAAATTCACAAATAAATTTGAGAGAGAAATTGATAGACAGCTAATGACCTAAATATGCTGCATCCGTGAAGATTGTAACACCCAGTAATTGAAATATTTCCTCCTTGACATAAAACTGCAATAGAAATAAGGAATTGATCAGGAAAGAAAAGTGGAAAATAAAGAAGAATTAGCAAAGCCAGAAAAGAATTCGAAGCCAAGGTATTCCTCTTGACCTCTAACAAATGATCATCAAAGTAGAGTATCAGCTTCTAAAGAACAATAAATTAATCAAGCCAACAAATGATTGAACCCTGTAAATCACATAAAGGTCAAAATTTAAACTTTGATTTACAAAACAAAGAAACGAACGCGTGTGCCATAGTGTTGGAGCGATACCAACAAACCTGTTTGCATTTGTGCGACTTCTGACACCAAGCTCTGGTATAAACGAAAAGAATTGTTCAATTTGAGAAAAATACCAAAAATCAAAGCCAAAAAGCAAATTGAGAGATCAAATAACGATACCTGATTTAGAATGTCGACGCAAGAAATGAAGAAAAATCCGAAAACCCAACTAACCAAAATGGTGAAATTACAACTTACGCAGAGCAACAACGGTTTCTTATTTGTTGTCTTTTCTTCAGAACGTGGCCCACGTGGGTGCAGCCGGGCAATAAAATTTCGATCGAAACCTCGATATTTCGGCCGAAATTTTTGGTTTTTTGGGATTTCGAAACTTGAATTAGTGTACGTATCAATGTCAGCGAAAAAATAGCAAAATTTCGGTAAATTTCGAGCCTTAAAAGCTGAAACTTTCGTAAATTACCGAAATTTCGGTAACTTTCGGTAAAATATCAATCAACAACTCTCTTTTGGTATTTTCTTGCTTACCTTCAATGATGCTCCTTGAATCTTTCCACAACTTTCTTTTTGTGCATTCAACAACTTTTTTTTTTATTATATTCAAGGGCTTCTACCCAAAACTATTATCACACTTTTATTATACCCGAAAACACTACCACAACAAAATTATTACAAAATACTACTACTTTCCCAAAAGCTCACTAAAAAGCACACTACAATCCCAAAAGCTCAAAACGAAGGAACATCTGTGTTGAAAGAAGTGTTCCTTCAAAATGAAGAAGGTGTTCCTTCAATTTGAAGGAAGTCCTTCGAAAAAGCTGTGTTGACGAAGCTGTGTTGACGAACCATCAATTCATATGATTTTTATATCAATTTTCATCTAAACAACCCAACAAAGCTTTCTAGACTAAGTTCAAAGATTACCTTGGCCGGAAACTCACCAGAAAGTTTCAACCAATATGTGAGGCTCACCGGCGATGATCCGCTGCAAACTAAGGCTCAATGTTGGGTGGGCTGTGTTTAGAATGATGAGAGGATGAAGTTTTGGGTGGTGGTTCGTCCCATTTGTCACTAGAATCGGAGAATCTCACCAGAAAATGAGAAGACATTGCTGCCATGTTCTCTCTCTATAGTGGGTCTGGGGTTACAATCTTGGTGTCTATGAAAAGAGGGCGATGAGACGAATCCAACCCCATTGATTTCGTGTCAAACGGAGTCCAGATGAGAAAGTTATGGGTAAAAGAGTATTTTGAAGTTTGTGGGGGTTAACAAAAAGATGGAGGGTCCTGGGGTGGATCACGGAGCAGAGAAAGTCGACGAAGAGAATGAACATATTTTGCAGCGCGTGTGAGTGTAACTTTGTATTAAAAGTGTAAAACCAATTAAAATTAACATGTGTCCAAAGTAGTACTATATTGTAATGTTTAAAGTGTAGTAGTGTTTTTGGGTATTCTACTCTTCAAGTAGTATCAAAATGTAATTGTTTCTATATTTAACCCCGAATGTCATATAGCGGTCCAAGTACTAGTACATATGGTTCATATGATTGGGTGAGCCCAGCATATCCAATTTTTGGAGAGACTGTCGGGAGAAATCGAAGTACGTACAATAGGCATATTGAATGTTACATTCATTTTGTCAGTTCACTGATAATGTTTCAAGAAGTAAACAAGAGCTTCATCGTAATAGTTTTATGTATTAGAATAATATGTGTGTGTGTAATTCTGATGTATTATATCCCTTAAAACTCTTATATTATATTGTAATATTAATGTAATGGTTAATGTATATTTCATAACAGCATTTCCACCGGGTGTGGCAGGCAAGGGGCAAAAGCATTTCAAATGACAAAAAATTGCCTTTGGTGAAAATTGTATTTCCACCGGTGCAGAAATTGCCTTTCACTGCTGACATTAAGCGGGCAAAGGGCAAGGCAAGAGGCGAGTTTCCGCCTGCCAGCCTGCTTCCAGGCGAAAGGACGTCAGCCCACTTCGGCGATTACTGTTTTTTTTTTTTAATGCTGGCACTTGTAATTCAAGCACTGAGAGGGCGTGTCTCTGACGCTCGGCACTACTGCACCGACAACTTTGAGATAGTGGATGCTGACATCAGCAGCTGACACGTGACAAAATCTTGTGCATCCATTTAATTCAATGCCTACAAATAATCCGGGCAAAAAATTGATTTTTTCCTATAAATATTCAATCCAATTTTTACATTTTCCACACCAAAACATCACAAATTATTTCTTCCTCTTACTATTTCTAGGTTAAACTTTATTTTTTGCATAAAAAGATAAAAAAATAAAATTATGAATAGTATTCGCCCTTGCCTTTTGCGGGTGGAACAAAAAATGAATGGCGATTACTATTATAGTGGGCCAATCATGAATAGTACTTTTTTGGGAATATTTTCTTGCCTCTTGCCTTTGCCTTTGCCTGATAGGTGGAAATGCTCTAAGCCTCACCTTAAGATATTATGTTGATTGATAGTTCAGTGGAATACAAAACACGAATTCTTCTTCCTTATGTATATGAAAGTTAATCCATATGGATAATCCTATATAGCTTAAATGTTAAATTACATTATTTGTTGATTTTAAAGCCTATAGAAAGTAGAGATATTAATTTATAGGTTTTTTACCATGTTTTTTGTCTTTTTTTTTTCAAACCCAAATTTCCACCAAAATCGAAATTTTTTCCGAAATTTCCATCGAAAGCGAAATTTTGTTCCTTGGGTGCAACAAGGGAAGAGAGAAAGGACACGTCTTTCATTTTACTGTTATAGCCCTCTATCTGTAGTTGTCCTTTCAATTAGTAAGGATATTTGTGGAAAACAAAAACCATAAGGTGCTGATTTTATTGTTTAACCCCTATTTTTGAAAAGTTTAAAGATAATATAGATGGTCATCCATACATTTGTGTGCTGATCATGGATCCTCAATCTCGAGCTTCTGTGTCTAATTGTGTTACCTCTTTTAAATGTTGACATATAGTTTATCAATTAATGTCCTATTTAAGAGCGCTTAACTCCAATTAACTTCTTCTAACCCCCAATTTGCAATTGTATCAACTCTAAAATGCAGCACACATCCTGATTGAATACTACTTCCTCCCTTCTTTAGTTTCTAGATTGTTTGCCGTCTTTGAAATCGACTATTCCTTAGCAGTATTCTGCTTGTGGATTACGAGCTTAGTGCCACTATGAAGCTTAGTTTCTCAGTGCCTAAAAAAGATTGTGGGGGTCGAAATCACGCAATTTCAAGGAGCTGTAGATGACGGGGTTTGATCAATTGAGACCACTCAAATAAATATATAAACATTATTGCCTATTGAAAAAATAAACGGCCTACCACCCCAAAAAGAACTCAATACGTCAAGAAATTCATGATTCACAAAGGACCCTACCACCCCAAATTTTTTTCGATGCTACAATAAAAAAGAATGAAGATTGTCAACAGGCGATGGCATTTTGGGTTGTTGTGAGAGTTTGGTCATTGGATTGCTTTAGGGAGAGAAAGAAAGGTGATGTGCAAATTGCAACCTAGGTTTTTGGCAAAATACATAAACTGCAACCTGGGTTTTGTTAAGAGGTGGGGTGAGTGGGAAAGTTGGGAGCTTTAGTAGCTTTGGAGGGGGAGAGAAGTTGTAGATGGGCGACGACCATTAATTGGTGAGATCTTTGGATGTTTGAGAGGTGTTGTGTTTGGTGAAGAAGACGATTGAAAATGAAGCATCAAGCAACCACGGGCAAAAACGAGCTCGTTCATAGTTTTTTGATGCCCTAAATCGTTCATAGTTGACGGAGAGTTTGAATAAGGTGTTAACTGCTGTTAAATATGGCACGAATTGATATGTCACTTGTCAATATTTGAGAGGGGGACACAATGGGACATAGAAGGGACAAAGGATCCTCGGCCATGTAGAAAAGGTGGTTTATATAGCTAAGAATCATAATAATTGGAAAGCATGAATCATGTCATGTACGCCATACCAAAAACCATTAAAATACGAGAGAAACAAGTAATAGAAATTCTATAAACTATTAGTAGTCTGCCAAGTTCATAGCTTTGCATTTAGGATCTGCTGCTTCAACAGAGGCTTGATGTATTCCACATAACCATCAGCTACAACTTCGTCATTGAGAGGGTCCTTCAATGCATCCGCATACAGTTTTGGATACACATTTCCATCATATTCCCCAAGCACTGACCCCAAAAAATGGTCACTGTAATTAAATGCATCAACAAGGCCAATAGCATTGGGACGAACCTTTGTATATAGAGACCTAAGTTGATCACTGGCAAGTTTAACCTGCTTGGGACTAACTGAACCAGTTGAGAGAAAATCACCCGAATTTTTATGAATCAGATTCAATGCATATATGTAGCAGAGGTTTTCTAGCTGTTTCTTAACCCCGTTTCCTTCTATTTTCTGCTGCAACGTTTCAATGAATTTGGTGACAACAATGAGTTGGCAATGTGCAATTGCGGCCTCAACTAAATCTGGTGAGAGTTCTGAGTAGCCCTCATCAGGGTTGTTTGCAAATTTGGCAAGGCTTTGAGCACAAGAAAAGCACATTCTAGTTGCCCTTGCTTCAAATACTTGAAGTATTGTGTAGGCTTCCAACCAATCTTCTGCTTGTTGAACATCACAACAATATTTGGTCAAGTAGTGCTGCATTTGACCCAAGTAAGCTGTTGTTCCAGAAAGGTTGGATTTTTGACCCGAAATAGTCTTCATGAGGAACCTTGCAACCTGCAGAAGCAGAACAATGTTGTCTCCTTCATATGTACAAGAAGGGACAAAGACAGCATATAGCTCAGGAAGTCCACTGCTTGTTAAGTAGCCATGTCCACCACAAAGTTTCCGGCATTCTTCTATGCCATTAGCAGCTGCAGAAGTAGTCAAGGACTTCAAACCAGCAGTGCAGGCATGGGCCTCAGGCAATGTAGAGTAATCATTTGCTTCCAATTTTGAGGTTAAATTCGTATACAACCAGTTCAACCACTCACCAAGAAACCTGAAAGCATAAGCAGATGCCAATAGAGGAAAAAGTCTGCTTTGCTGAGTCTTGTAATCAATCACTTGTATCTCATCAACACCAGTACTACTTTTCGAACCAAATTGTCTACGAACAGCACTGTACCGAGCAGCTATACATACTGCTCTTGATAAAGCAATGGAAGAATCAACCACAATTATCTGCCTAACATAAACCATTGTTCCATAAAGTAACTGTTTTGGAACATTTGACTGCACATATTTTCCTTCTCTAGTAACCCGTGACATCCTCATCAGCATATGATTCCTTGGTATGCGTACGTGATCAAATCTCAGAACACCATTGTCTATGGAATTAAAAGCTCCACTTCCAAATTTCGCCCCAATGTCGCCAACTGTTATGCCTGGGAGAGGCATGTGATCATTCAAACTCCGAAGTTGGACCATAAAACCATGGACACCATGGTCTTGCCCTTCAGTAATAAGCCTTGCATAAACAACAGCATGTGTTGCAACTTTCCCCGACCCACCAGCCCACCATTTGCTTGAGGTCAGTGTAGGGCTGTGGATGATGAACTCATCTGTCTTCGGATCAAAAGTTGCAGTTGTCTCAAGCCCTCTGACATTCGAGCCATGCCCAAGTTCAGTTTGTGCATATGTACCAATTATTTGCATACTCTTTGCCAATAGCAGCCACTTGTTCTTTTGCTCCTCAGTGCCTGAACCTTTGATAGCAGGCACAAACATTCCCCAATGAACATAAGCGTATGCTAGTTCGTCCACATAGAACCTTAACAATGACGCCTTCTCTTCAGAGAGTCCAAGCTCAGTGGTCCTTTTCCAGACATGAGCTGCTTTTCTAAGACCATTTTTAAACACCTCTTTCCTGCTTAGCACGGCTCTATTCTCCTTTCTAAAAGCCGAATCGCTAGCCACAAGGTAAGCCATGTGATTGGAGACTTGCAAGGCATGGAGTGAACCGGCCCAGACAATCTTCATCGCCTCCACATCAAACTCTGCCTTGCTCCTTTCATGCGCTAAATGATCTGCACCATCCATTTCCAGGAAAAGCAACCTGGCAAAGGAAGAAACAATGTCAAAAAACTCTAATAATATATTATAATATTATATCTTAAACAACTAATATTATAATAATAAACAACTCCATGGTGGAAATCTTCAACCCAAAATAGAGATTGAAGTCCAACCTTGAACAATATTGAACCTAGAATTTGAAGTTCAGCGTTGCACCGACTCTCCTTGTCTGTGTGAAGATACGAGACTCAAGACTCCGGTCAAAAATTAATAGGGGGTTCTTGGCTCGGTCGACAATACTATGGAGGGTTTTGGCTCGAAATCTCACGCTTGGGAAAACCAATTTTCCGCTCTTGGAACTCGGAATTTATAATTCGGAAATTGGGAACTGCGCCTCCTCATTTTCCAATTTCCCCGCATTAATATCCAATTTTTTTCCCTTTTTTTTCTTTTCTTTATTTTTTTTATATGAAAATTCTTTATTGAAAAAGACTATCTGAAATACATCAAAGATTATATAACTGATCAGTATAACCAAACCAAAATCCAAATATGAAGTCAAAAACTAAAGAAAGATCTTAAAAAATGAAGATCTCCAACTTATCAATTAAGGAATGACTCGTCCAATCTAAACATACAGTAAGTCAATGTTCAATTCCAAAGTCACAAGTAGTACGGCAACGTTGTGTGGTCCTCCTCCTCCAATCTGAGGAAACAATAGGAAAACATCATTTCATCACAAAAACGCACTCATCATAATTCAGATAGTTCCACAAACGTTCTTGTACAAAGTCACACGTAGTACGGCAACGTTGTGTGGTCCTCCTCCAATCTGAGGAAACGATAGGAAAACATCATTTCATCACAAAAACGACAGGAAAACATCATTTCATCACAAAAACGAGCTCATCATAATTCAGATAGTTCCACAAACGTTGTTGTACCAGATAGCACATTATTGAGGTTTATCATGAGCAAGTTCGCCAAAAGGTACCTAAAGTTTGGACCACGTTGGCGTCCGCTGTCGGCTGAATTGTACGTAAGCATTACATATATACGTTGAATCTGACATGTAAATCTTTGCAAGGAAACAGAGTATTTTCGTCTATGCTTATTCAGACGACCGAGACATATCACTGACTAGAATGCCTAACACTTAACCGTGACCTTTCATAGCATAGAGAAAAATGAAAAAATAAATAGAAAAAGGAAAATGTTCTTCCCACCCCACTTTTTTCTATTTCCACCCCATCTATATGTAAAAGTTAAAAGAGCAAGTGGTGTGAGAATAGAAAAAAGTGTAGTGTGAATAACAATTCCCTAGAAAAATGAATTAATAAATAGAAAAATGAAAGGGTCGTTCTGCTTGCACGAAAGACCCACAGCCGCACTACGGCCGAACTCCTGGCTGGCTGGCTAACTCGACGCTGCTATGTGGTGAGCTTCATGCTTGCTTCATGTTACACACTGAGCCGTTCAGCTGCAGCGATTTCTTCAAATTTAGTTCAGAAGAAAGCACATTTCCTCAGTTGCTTTGAAACAAACATTCTCTAGGTATCCCGAAGTCCTTTTTGACATGAACATGTTGCCGCCAAGCGTCGTTGTGAAGCTTGTAATGCAAAATCTGATCAAGGTGAGAGAAAGTGTCAGCGAGTTCTTATACAGACAGAGAAGCACATAAGCATATGTACAGAGGAAGATTTAGATTGGTTATTGGTGTTTCCGATCTAGGGAAAAATTTAGTTTGATTTGGTAACTTCAGTAAGTGTGCAAAGAATGATAAACCCTTGTATTTTCTCCACCAAATAATAATAACAGATCCTCTTTTAAGTTTAATTTTCTTTCAAAAGATTTTGCCAGAAATTTGGGTTGGTTGGCTATAGTCATTACCCTAGGTTCACACAGGCAATCACAACAGAATCTTATCAACCTGCATAGACATCCTAAGATCAACCACAATCTTTTCAATCGGTAAAACATGTATGTGTAGTTGGCAACAAAAAGAATAATTGCCAATTTTTGCTTTCCTGGATATTTAAACATTTCCACTGCTGGCACTGTGTGTTTGTACCGAGCGAAGCTCCAATTTGTTGGCATTCATTTTTGCCTTAAGATAAACAGAATATTAAACATCTTTTTGCATGGAATAGGAGGAATATTTACCTGAACTAATGTTGCAAATACATCATCTTCAATCAGTTGCGAGAATTGAGCTGCCCAATCTTCCATATGGCCAAAGCCAGTTTTTTGCCTCTCAGCTTCGAGCATAATAGAATCACGATAAACAAACCTCTGCCAAATTTTCTGCACATTTGCTAGCCTGAACTTTATTTCTGTTTCATTAAATGCCTACAGGATTCAAAAGTCAATAATCAGTCATCTTACTGCTGCCAAATCTCCAATCGGAAGCTTGTAGAATCAATCACAGAGTAATAATTTACCCGAAGAATATTTATCAAATTTGGAATTTCATCTTCATGTATTCGAACAGCAAAACTTTCGTAGTTGAGCACATTTTCATATGGCAGGAAAATCCCATCCTAAACATGAGGGAACACAATAAAGAAACACAAACGCAGGTTAGTGTCATTTTGTTGATTCGAAGCATCCAGTTTTGAATAATAAAAAGCTATTAAAAGCATTCATAGTTTTGTTAAATGACCAAGCAGGGATACACAATATCATATATGAAGAAGATGCAAACAGTTACTAACTTACAAGCATAGTTGTAAATTTTAGCTTACCCTATGTTCCATGGCTCTAACAAGGCAGAAAAAAAATGAAACACATTATATACCTGAATGACAACCGGAATGCACCCTTGCAAAATACTGTCTTCCATACGACCACTCCAACCATCTCCGGGAAATACTCCACAGAATATAGAACTGGCTAGATCTTCATGATAATGTTCAGCCCGTAGTGGGGTAACAATCACATCTTCTGCATGTTGTTTTCCAAGTTTCCCTTCCTTGTTAGGGCTTGAACCAAATTCCTCTGCCAGTTTCTGTCTTATACCCATGCTATAGCTACATAAGTACCCCAAATTTTTATCAGATCTTCCGTAAGTTGGGCAATATACAACAGTAATGACTCAGCAAACTGACGACCACTTTCCAGACAACCCAAAACGTATAAATCTTCTCCAAATGTAGAAGTAAAAAGTGGGAAGGAACGGGAAACAACTTTTGGTAAGGTACATTATTGATGAGGTTGTCTACAAAAATTTGGTTAACTTACGAAGCTTCTGGTCTTCCATCTGGATAAGCTGGTCCAAGATTTCCATTGAAGTAGAACAGTGTATTCCGCATTTCATGGGATCTAAAAATAAAGTATTGAACCGTGGGCCATGGGTTAATTGTCATGGTTGACTGGAGCAAAAAAAGAATATAAAAGAAGAAAGAAAAACCCAAGACATTGAGAGTATGGTTTCCAATAAACGTGCACCTGGCCCAAAGTTTCGAGCTTAAGGAGTTGACATCAGGACGTTTCCAAGCAGGAATTACAAGGTCTTTATCAGGGTCAAAGCAGGGATGGTTACCCCTTCTATCAGAAGAAATTTCATTCCAGTTATCAGCCCAATAGGCTGTTGTTGAATGCTTATGTTTCGAGTTTGTGTTTCCCCAGTGAGCCAACATCATGCTGTTCCATATCTCCTTGGGAGCGT
Source organism: Spiraea crenata (assembly GCA_033992175.1). Taxonomy (NCBI): domain Eukaryota; kingdom Viridiplantae; phylum Streptophyta; class Magnoliopsida; order Rosales; family Rosaceae; genus Spiraea; species Spiraea crenata. The sequence goes on along the minus strand of JAVBHV010000079.1, from coordinate 8,163,068 downwards.
AGCAAGCACCTTCATCCCATGAAAAAGACTGCCTTCAGATACAAAGGTGATATCATCAGCATGTACACTTGTATAAAAATGCTCTTAAACTAGGAAAAGACAAGAAAGACTCATTCACTTTAACTGTCTTAACACTGGTCTTAAGTATATCCATCATTTACATTACCCAAATGTGGTCTCTTCCAGATGAGCGGTTCCAGAAGGGATACTGTTCAACAATATGATCATAAGCTTTCTTGTAGTATTCCAGAGTAAGCGAGCTCCTCAAGCCCTTATGTTCCTATAGTTTTCAGATGATAAGTTTGTAAGTAAACCGAATTACAAAAAGCCAACATTGGCATGTGAAAGGAAACCCAGATGTGAAATTGCAAACTCATGCAAACTGTGACAAATGCATAGAGTATACCTTCATACTCAAATGAGGAGCATCATCAGCACGAGTTATAATGCATGCATCAAGAACGGGAACGAAAAAGAAATCTGCTTCTTCACCATTTAATGTTCGATGCGGACTAGCTAGGATACTCTCGTACAGTGCCATCTGTAAACAAGGAACAAACTGATGAATAATCCTAAGCATCTTCAACTTTACCAGATTACCAGATTCAGTCACGTAATACCTGGGCACCATAGAGCTGATCTGTCCACAGTGTTGAATTTTTTCCATCATAGATTCTGTTGACACACTCTAACTTAAAGTGACGTCCCTACAACAAGAAATTGAGAAAATAAAGAAACTTACTTTTGGCATGAATATCTAAGTAATCATAATTCAAGCTAATTCTGACCTCAAGCAGTAGGCTGTTGAAATCCGGAGGCAAATCATAAACATATATAAGGGGCCTTTTCTTTTTCACTACAGCATTGAGGTTGACAACTTTCCCAGTTAGATGTGAACTATCAGGAACGTCAACCTGAGCAGGCCGAAGCCATTGAGGCCACTCCCTAACTGACGATGAAACAGATGGAATGCTGCAATCTATTCCGTACCAGCCATTTTTGCACTGGAAAGTACAGTCAGTTAAAGCAGTATATACATACAAAAGATCAGACAGAGAAAACCATGACGAATCATTATGACCATATCTATTGAAGACTTATAGAGAACCTGCAAAGAAACTGCGCAAAATTGGGAGAAAAACTTGCTGACTTCTTCTGTTAGGATTATTATGATATCTTTTCCTTCAGAGAAATTGCTTAAGTTTGTGTTAAACCACATATAGCCCCAAATACATAGAGAGACCAACATATATAAAGCTTCATCCTCCCTCGTGTCCAAGCCCTTTTGCAGAGCCTGCACTTGGAGAGGCAAACAGACTGGGGCAAAGAGACAAGTATATAGGTGCAGCCCAAACAGGCACCCTGAAAACTGAAACAGAAGTGGAGAGCAACAGTTGGACTCAGAACCTCTTGCAAAGAAGGCTCTGATGTCATATTTGACAACCACTCGTCCTAAAGTTTGAGCTGCTGTAGGATGGGCCAATAATACATCAAGCTAACAACTTGGTTTCATATGATAATAGCATCTTAATCCTAAAATTGTTCTTCAACAACCAAAGCTATGTACAAGTGATAACAATATGGCTGGGAAGACTTTTCGTCATTAAACAAAGAACACTAAGCATTCATGCAAAAAGAAACAATTTTTACCTGACAAAATCCACCTCGGCAATGCCCATGCCCAGAGCATTGGTTAATACAAGAGCACAGCACAGGAATTTCACAGAACCGTCCCCAGAGACAATCATACTTGCAATCACATTCCTCTTTGAACTTCACCTTTAGAGCATAGGCTTCAGCAGGATCGACATTACACCATCCTGGTTTGGTATTATTTGTTGTGAAGACATTATCCAGGTCAGCTTTTGCCCAATCAGTCAGTTGTGGTGCACCAGGTTCAGATGGTAAACTGAAACAGATATGTTAGGAGTTTGTGGGATATAAAATGCTTTGAAACTTATTTATACTGACAGAAGCCTGGTTAGAATCCGACAACGTACTTTACTTGAAAGCCACATGCCTCTGCAACAGGTCGACTTGGGTACTTCGTGCCTTCCCCACAGAAGCACATTGCTTTTGTTTTGTCACAGTGAGCGGAGCAAATCGACACAACCCATCTCCCATATGGTTCATCTGGTGATCCTGGGTAGTTGCAGTCCAGCTGCAGTCTCTCCGAGCATCCTTCCCCTGCATAATTAGCACATATTGTACTTAATAAAGTAACTCATCACAGAAGAGCACTCTACTTCTCGGTGATTCTCCATGAAAGAACAGAGTGGTTGTTTAGAAACAAGAAGCCAGAATCTTTATTGACTTTTCCTTTTTCTTTAATGACACAGTTTTAGTCCATACAGATACAGCAAAGAGTAATGATTAAAGTCAAACAAGAGAAATGGTGACCAGACAACCATTGACCATAATCTGAACAAAACTCCTTGATATCAGAAAGAGGGCATATAGATAATGGAACTTCTAATATCTGCCAAGTCTTGATAGATTGAACACCAAGCAAATCATGCTTTACTCAACATCTCCCTGAATGCTAGTGATATCTATTTCTGAACACTAAGATCAGAAAGGTGACTCTAGCAGCTTATTGCCAAAACAATAATCATAATTAAATAAAGAATGAAATACACCATAAGATAGCTCGAGGCCTTTTTGTGAGTATTCTCCACCTGATCTTTCCAAAAGATTGATTTATGCATGCCATACATGTCAAACATAATTCCTAACTTAATGAGTGTGACCATGAATATCAATATTTAAAATTTTCAATTCACTAAGCAATGATTAACCAAATACTTAACGTGCAGTAATTCTTATATCCAGATATGGGCAAGGTAAATTTTCAGATCATACTATTATATCTTAGCGTGGTTTATATGTGACTAATAGGAAGCTAGAAACATAGCAACGCAATAAGAACTAGCTATTTACAGAAGTACAAAACAGAATTCAAGAGCAAAATGTCTTCAGATATTTGACAACAATTGAAGATAAATATTGCTCTTATATAACACATTCAAGATCAATATGTATCTTCAATTATCATGATCTTCACATCATTTTGGCCTGTTTTTATATTCGATGTTAGTATTAATACCATACAGTGAAGATCTAAATGTCTATCAAATCATATTCATATTCATATCCAAGAGCTGCTGATTGAACATCAACCCATTTCTATCTCTGTTACTTGTTCACATTTCTGAATTAGATCTCTGTTAAAGGAAACAAAGGAGGAGCAATTATACTGACCGCTGTATCCATGAAAGCACCGACATTGTCCCAATTCATGATTGCAGACCCCTTGGCCATTACAGTAATTTTTGCAGCCACTACCACCTATAACCTGCTAACAAAAACTAGTTACACAGAGATAGATAGTCTTTCATAAAAGTTCATACTAACCTCAACCCCATAATTGTCAAGGGGATAGTAATAGACAAAGTAAAATGATGTTGCATGTTGACCAATTTTCACAACCCCCCATTTTGCACACATGTAGATGAAGTTGGAATTGATCCTTATGTTTCTAGGTTTCTTTAGTTCTTCTTGGGAACATTAGCTGACTCGCTTGGTATTACAATTATCCGGAATGAAGAGGAAAAGTTTGAATTGTACAGTTACCTCAACAATGTTGACTTCATCAGAAACTGCATCACAACCAGCAAGCCACCGGCCAATCACAGCCTTCCATGGTGCACCACGAAAAACAACTGCCTTGTGCAAGTCAGATGGAAACTTACGATCTAAGTCAATAGGTGGTCCCACATTTCCCTTAACATGATCAGTAATTGCCTCAGGCGCTCCGTTAATTGGGACACAAGAGTTCTGTGCTTGACTGAAGTAACCGAAAGATGGAACCAAGGGAAACCAGAACAGATGAACTACGGAAACCAATAGTATCGAGGCCAATGCCGCAATAGAAGCAACTGTTGTTATCTGGAACCCTGAGCACTTCCACTTCTGAAGAGAAAGCATTATCTTAGAAGACTCTTCTGATACAAACCCACAACTATATCTTCATTTTCTTTGCCTCCAGGCCCTTCATAAGCACTCCTAAGAAACTAACAAGAATTTAGCCCTACGACAAGCACCAATACAGAAAACAGAGACCTATAGATATGGAAATTATCAAACAGCATTCATTCCAATTCGATAATCACTATTGGCTAAAACATTCTCGAAAGACTTTTTAAACTAATAATACGATCCCAGTTTTCACAAGAAATTATCCGCATATCATACTGAACAAAGAGAAGCAAAGGAAACTGCAGAAACCGTTCCAAACTCCAGCACATGAACGTAAGCAAAACTTCACTGAAACCCCATTGAATACATAGAATTATCAACCCACCATGATGTTCAAAACAAATCATCCAGACAACATTTTAATATCTGAAGTGGCTTGTTGTAAACACCAAAACTATTTCAGCTCAACACTAAACCACATTTCGCTTCCTACCCACAAGACATCATACCACAGTTAATCCAACAAAACTATAAAACCGGACACAAGCAAGCTCAATCAATCCAACAACGTTGACTCACCTCTTCTCAGATCTACAGTGCAAATGATGCAAAAAACAGAACCTGAAACAGAGGATTAACGCTTCAAAGGCAAAACAGAAAGATGAACTCAGAAGAACAATTTCAATGGCGGAATGAGATGCAAAAACAGACAAAAAGAATACGAACCCAACAATTGAACGACAACAACCACCTGGTGTGTTTCTTCCAGGGTTTGAAATATCGTTAATGTCGCTCGATATATCGACGACATGTCGTTTTTGCAGGTGTTCGATAACGAAAGGGGGGGTGAAGCTCGTTTCTTCCCTCTCTATCGGCGAAAGACGGCAAAGTCGGTCGAAATCGGCGATATTCTCTGAATGTCGATGATTTCGTCGATACTGAACAGCAAAAGGAAAGAAGATTGCTCAGAGCTGGTCTTGGGTTAAAGCCTGGATTTGTCTAAGATCGCCCAGAAATGGTCTGGCACGAATTGACTTGAAAATCCGGCGAAAATTGAAGAAAATTGATAATATTCCGACGATGGGCAAGACCATTTGACTCGAAAATCCCGCGAAAATTGAGGGAAATAGAGTAATTTGTTGTGAACGATCGTGGCGCGGCACGAATTGCAGAACCTCGCGATGAAGGTGATGGATAGGTGCAACGCACCGTTTAGTCTTTAGGCTTAAAAGTGTTTTGTTTCCTTCTTTTGTACCAACTTGTAGTCAAATATCTACATCCTTACCAATTTTTTACTTACAATAAATAATTTGTGGATATTAACCTATACTATAATGTATAGTAAGTAACGTAAAAATGCCTATGCTCGATTAATTCTCATCTAGGCATTTAGACGCTACTTCCCTCCTTATCGCCTAATTATCACCTAGCTTTTTTTAGAACATTAGAGTCAATGATGAACTTGGCACACTAATGAACAATTTATGTAAGTCATTGTGCTACACATGACACATTACAAGTCTTACAGAAATAAGAATTATATATTGTAAAAAGGGTCGGTGAACTAGTCGCATTCTATGATCAACAACACTCAAAAGAGATGTAAGAAAAAATGAGCAAAGAAATATCAGAAAAACACATTTTTACCTCTATATATATATATATATATATATATATATATATATATATATATATATATGTTTTATGTGTTTTACATTTTATCTCTATACATATCATATTTTTATTATATTATCGGGTACTTTAGGATATTTATTAGTCTTAAACATGCATTGTGAGATGATTAAACATTTCCTATAGTTTCATTCAAAATTTCTAATTTTTTAAGCTGATTTCCATCAGTTTCTTTGATGGTCGTCGATATCGACATCGATATCCGAAATATCCGTCGATATATCCGTAAACTGAGCTATCGATATTTTTATCGATATCGATATTTTAAACCTTGGTTTCTTCTGGGTCTGCAGCTGAACCCAGAATATATAAATGGAATCAATGAATTTATGAGATTCGGACATAATTGTATATATACACTCAGAGGAGGGGTCGGTCAATACAAAAGCCGCCAAGCTTCTATCTGGCTGGACAGTTTGAACCCAACAAAAGATTGATTCTGTTAAATTTACTGTAATTGCCCATCTCATTTTGCGTCTTGTTGAGTTGGATATGGGCATTTCTGTCAATGCCTAAGATGAAAAATCAAATTCTAGAAAAGAGCAATCTGATTATTCAAACTTTCAAGTCTGCTCGCGATCATGTGGTCCATATTAGTATTTAATTAAAGGACACATTATAATTTCGTACCTTATGATTTGGGTTGAAATTTAAATTGATACCCATGCTTTTTTTTTTTCATTTTCCTACCCTGTGGTTTCAAAATGTTTCAATTATGCTCTGCCGTTAGTTAGACCGTTAAAATATGCGGACGTGGCTATTGTGAGATCACAGTGTTAGGCTTCCGTGATGCATTTGAGGGGCCATATGGGTCTTTTCAATTAAATGAGAAAAAACCCACCATTGTTCCGTTGCTCTCTTGTTCTTGCAGTGCAGAGCCCAAAACTCCACAAACCTGTTAAAAACCAGACCAACAAATTCAACAACAAACTCTCACCAGAACAATCAACAGATATTAAACATCAAATTTCGACAAAAGCAACTAAATAATTCGTACGATTTTACATATCGATCATCTAAATAATGAATTAAAACAAAATCGCACAACCAAACCCGTGATGGATCAGCTAAACTGGTAAACTAAATAGAATTCGAACAATTTCATACTTAATCCATCAACTAATCCGATCTTAACGAAACAAAGTACACAAATCAAAACCATACAGAAGCCGCCGGGAGAGCTCGGCTTTCAAGCTGCTTCGCGCTCAGTGACTTCGAGTTCGCACTCTTCGATGTAGCTCTGCATCTCCCTCCAAACCATGAGTGCCACCGCCGCATTCGCCGCCCCTCTAAACCATGAGCGCCACCGCCAGCCACAATAGATCCACCACGACAATGCCCCACCGCCACAGCCCCACGACCTCGTCGTCGCCGTCGTCGCTCCCCTTGGTCGTCACTCTCAACTGCATAGACGACTGCGCCATGGAGCAGGAGTGCCTCTCCGGCGTTGCCGCAGTCGAGCACGTCCCCCTCAGCCTCCTCGCCGAAGGCCGGATCGAGTCCGCCTCCGCCGTCCTCCTCTAGTCCCTCGCCTACCTCCCCCACACCGCCCAGCGCCGCCTCCGCCCCTACCAGCTCATCCTCTGCCTCGGCTCCGCCAACCGCGCCGTGGACTCAACCCTTGCCGCAGACCTCGGCCTCCGGCTTGTCCACGTGGACGCGTCGCGCTCGGAGGAGATCGCCGATACGGTGGGGTTGAGATGGGTTGGCCTCTTGTTGATTGTTCTGGTGAGAATTTGTTGTTGAATTTGTTGGTCTGGTTTTTAACAGGTTGTGGAGTTTTGGGCTCTGCACTGCAAGAACAAGAGAGCAACGCAACAATGGTGGGTTTTTTCTCATTTAATTGAAAAGACCCATATGCCCCTCAAATGCATCACAGAAGCCTAACACTGTGATCTCACAATAGCCACATCAGCATATTTTAACGGTAAAACTAACGGCAGAGCATAATTGAAACATTTTGAAACCACAGGGTACGAAAATGCAAAAAAAAAAGCATGGGTATCATTTTGAAATTCAACCCAAACCACAAGGTACGAAATTGTAATTTGCCCTTAATTAAAATATGTCTTGCAGTCAATAACATCAAATGAATGGACATCTAAGAGTATCTCCAATAGAATTCACAAAAATAAATTGGAGCCCAGTTTGAAGAGCCATATAAGCAAAGAGAGCTGCTACTTACACTCAAAAAATTTCTTTGGACACTCTTTAATTTTTTGAAAAATATATTTACTTTGATACCCTTAAGTAAAATGACACATTACAACCTTGAAGTAATTGATAATTAACCCTTTTCACTGCCTAAATGCCATGAACCAAATCAACACCACCGTTGGCTGCTGTATCTATAAGAAGTTGGAAATACTCTTTACTTCATTCACATCAAACAAATATTCTAAAAACCCAAGCAACCATTGATGATCAGGGGAATCAAGAAGTTAAATTTACTGTAATTTGCCCATCTCATTTTGCGTCTTGTTGAGTTGGATATGGGCATTTCTGTCAATGCGTAAGATGGAAAATCAAATTCTAGAAAAGAGCAATCTGTTTATTCAAACTTTCAAGTCTGCTCGCGATCATGTGGTTCATATTAGTATTTAATTAAAAAATGTCGTGCGGTCAATAACATCAAATGAAAGGACATCTAAGGTCATCTCCAGTCGAAAAGGGGTACAATGTAGCCATGCTACATTCTACATTATAAGCCTTTAAAATATAATTTTTTTTAAAGAATAGTGGTAGGCTACATTTTGCCATCTCCAAACGAGGCGGGCTACATTCTAGCCCTTTAAATATTTTATTAGTTTTTTATATATTATTTCAGTTTATTGTGTTATATAATTAAAGTAAGAGATGATTACCTTAACGAAGAGTCTGAAGATGACAAAATTTTATCCTCTCAATTATTTTAGTAATTAGGGAATTTCCTGATAGAATAGTTTTTACACAGTTGGGTATGATGTTCAAGTGACGTGTCAGTTTGTGTATAGTTTGTCAGATATCCCATTGGATTCTTCTTCAAGTGGCACATTTTATCTGGAAAGGATTTTTTATATTAATTTTTTAGATGCCACGTGTTGGCTCAGGAATGATTCTCCAGATTTCTGATATGATTTTTGCCTTCGTGGCACATTCTATCTTCAAGTGCAATTCTCAATAAATGGATTTATTTTGATATGAGTTTCACATCTCACAATTTCATTTGCAATCTCTCAATTTTCTCTCTTCAGTTCTTCTAAATTGTTATCTCCGATTTCCAATGGATTATAATTGGGGTTATGGTTCCAATTCGTATTCGGGGTCTAGTTCCAATGCCAACTTGGAATCCCTATGGGTGGAGGATATGCAACAAATGATGGAAGAGGATGAAGAGGAGAACGCTCGGAAGAGCATGCAAACACAAATGATGGTAGCTGCTGGAACCATGTTGGGCCATCACACTCCCGAACTAGATGACCCATGGGGTGGTCGTCAACGTGGTAGGAAAAACAAATCCCGAGACCGCGCTGATGCAGACAAGAGATTGAGAAGGAACTACCTCACCCTCACCCCTGTGTACCCAGATGCAGATTTCAGATGTCGATATCGGATGCACCGTCCCCTTTTCTGTAGGTTGGTAGAAGATGTACAGAGGGCCACCCCTTACTTCAGACAGACTACAGATCGTGCAGGGCGTCCAAGTTTCTCCCGTGAATGCAAAGTGACGGTCACACTTCGAATGCTGGCGTACGCTTGCTCGGCTGATTCATTGGATGAAAACTTTGCAATGTCAGAGTCCACGATCCTTGAGAGTCTTGACTATTTCTGCAGTACAGTCTGGGCCATCTATAAGGACCAATATCTTCGAGCACCAACACAAGAGGACTTGAATAGGGTTCTAGAAAGATCTGAAAGGCGTGGCTTTCCCGGCATGATTGGGTCTTTGGATTGCATGCATTGGGAGTGGAAGAATTGTCCAACGGGATGATTGGGTCTTTAAATTTTACAATACAAAAGTATAAAATTTATAAACATTAATAAGAACTTACAATGTGGATGATATTAGTTCCGGTTGGGTCCCTAGTTTTGGCTTCCTTCAATGAGATAGACCAAGCATTCATGGCCGGTAGGATGAACCGCTTCCACTGCCCTGAACAACTCCCATGGTTTCTTTTTTTTGGACATGCACCTTCAAAAAGCTCATGATATTTTTTGGATACCCGCTCCCACATTGTATCCGAAGTTTGGTTTGTGTCAATCAAGCTATCTTCGGTGACTTTATTATAAGCCAAACAAAGAATAACTTCTTCCTCAGGCCTCCAATTTTTTTTCCCGGTGGCGTCCATGATTTTTTGCTAATGAAGAGAAAAAAATGATGATTTACGAGAGGAGGAGTTGAAGATGAGTGAATATGGTGAGAAAAATGTAAAAATGAGGTTAGTATTTATTAAAAAAAAAAAAAAGCTTCAATAATGTCATAGAGCCGTTGGAATCGTACAAAAAAACCCTTCAATAATTCATATACCCGTTGGAATCTATTGGCCAACCAGCCGAATCCACATGGTAGATCTTTCCTCACCTTTTGTAGTGGAAGGCTGATGGATTCACACTTATCCATTTAAATCAGTTTTTTGTTGTTGTTTCGCTGACTAGACTTCCACTAGCCCATTTTAAATCAGTTTGATGCATGTGGGTGGGGCCTTTGGCTCCCTTTGGAAATTGTAGACCGGTCATGCAAGGGGGTTGGATGCAACCCCCATTGTAGCATTCTAGCACTCTCATTTTTGTAACCCAAATTGTAGACCTCTCATTTGAAGATGGTTTTGAACCAATTTTGGGGGCTACAATAGGTGTAGCCAGCCCCCATGACTTCGGCTGGAGATGGCCTAATCTTGCGGTCAATAACATCAAATGAATGGGCATCTAAACCATATGAAAAAACTTGTCTTGATGTTTAACAAGTAGACAGCATGTAGATTCCAATTGTGGTGGATTTAACACCCGACACTTAACCCCCCTTTCAACCCTAGCCCCTCTCTCTCAAATGAATGGGTTGAAACCCAACCCATATGACCAATAAACCGACCCAACCCATATTGATAATTGTTGGGATTCCGGGCATATAATTGGGATTTTATTAATTCGATAATCAATAAATAATACACAGCGGAAAGTAAACATGTAATTTCCAATTACATATTCGGTTGGTTGTATCGATAACTCGCAAAATAGAAAAACAAACAAATAGGAGATTGAGCAAACATACTTGTTGTCTTTCTTCCACGTGCATATGACACTGTTGAGCTCCTCTTGGTTGCCATGATCTTGGATTCAATCACGTTAGCTCCTCAAGTGTTGAGCCTCTAAAAGTATCCACACTGGAACGCCAACGACGGACAATGGGATGAACTCTCAATTGTGCTAGCAAGATTATTCACACAAGATGATCAATCGATCTCCAACAATTGGAGAGACAAGGAAAGGTGCGGCACACACAATGTATCTAGGCACTCTAGGTATTTTTCTCTCTTGGAATTTTGGAACTCTTGCACAATCAAATTGTAGCAATTCTTGAACTTCTGAGAAAAATAGCACGACTTGCATATTTATATATGCAAGCCCATGTCGCAGGCTTACTAGGGTTGGCGCCACAGGCTTTTTGCCTCAGCCCAATCCTACTCCTTTATGAGTTGTTGACTTTTCAACTGTATAATTAAATAAAGCTCAATGCTTTCTAATTTAATTATGCAAGCCCAATATTAATTGATCCAATATATATAATTAACAATTAACCATATATATCTATGTAATTAACATTTAATTACATAATCTATCATCCTTTAATGTCGTCAGCACTACCATAGGTGTGTGACCTCTTAGGTTCTAACGAAAGTCAATAGTGAAATAATACGTTCCACAAACCATGGTTGACGCCTAGCAACATATCATGGCTACCCGGATTAGTAGAAGTGAACGTGACTAAATCATGCTTACCTTTTTCGAACCTTGGTTTGTAGTTACAATGTAATACAGTCCTTCTATCATCTATATCCCGATTGAGATGTGAGTGATATGGAGATTTGTCAAATCACTATAAAGAATCTCAATCACCAAGATCCATCTCTGACGAAGCGGTTCTTACAAACCTACGCTTGATCAATAAACACTCTGCGCAGAGATTTCTAAGATGGATCATCAAGTGGCTTCTGAGGGATATCTCCTTCCATTGAACTGATTACCGAAAGGTGATAGATTTCATATTGCGCATTCATGTACCTTCATACCTATAACCATAAACCCAATATTTACCCATGGGGTCACTGAACCATGTAGTGACCTTGAAGTAAAGTCAAAGTTTATGATGCTAAACACAAGATATCCCAAGATGCCTCAGGTCTAACGACTAGTTACATACTACAACCTGAAGCTCTGTAACGCTTGACATGTGGTAAGCATCCATACGTTTAAGCTTCGGGGCGGTCATGTTCAGTGGACTTGGTCAATAACAAGCACCTGTATATCCACCACATATCCAATATGCGTAGCATGAGACCATGCTAATCCTGATGCGATATACAACAGCCTCACAGGATAGTCAATGCCCAATTGACTCTCCATTGGCTAGGAACAATTTTGTGGATTAAGTATTATGCCCTACAAGTCTCCTTGCCCTAACGACGTTTAGGACATTGTAGTCATACCTTGATCCAATGGACTCATTCATAGCATATTATCTCAATAATATAAAAATCACGCTCATGAATGAATAAATACTTGCCCTTTTATATATAGTTGAGTTGTTTATAATATTACAAAATATTTGGCTTTTAGGGCACAACTCCAACAATAATAACCCAATTGACCCATAATTACTAGACCCGACTATATATGGGTTGGGTATTGCACCCGACCCAACTATTATGGGTTGGGTATAGATCCGACCCATCAAACCCATCTTTTTCGACTTTTTTTTTTCCTAGTTTTGAATTATATATTTAGTTGTGTACAATTGAGCTACTCATACACAAAAATATCAAATATTTCAAAATGCAACATAACAAATTTCAAGTTCAATTCAAACACAAAATACCAAATTACGAACTAAATAAATTACAAGTTGTTATAATAGTTAAAAGAAGCCTCTTGTAGCACACAAAAAAAGAAGCCTCTTGGAACTTTAAAGCTAAAGGAGGTAACTTGCTTAGGCAACACAGTGAACCACAAAAACAGTCGAAAATATGGTTTCGCATCCTAAAATCATAATTGAAGCTCAAGATTATTGATTGATTGAAAAAAAACTCATTATACTATGAATAACCCTCAAGTACAGTAATCCTAAAATCCAATCAGATTTTCCAGCCCCATGTCATGGCAGAAGAAGAAAAAGAATAGGATCAGAGTTACTTACCCTTCAAGAAGTATTGAAATTTGGTTGTCTTCGGTTGGCGGCGAGAAGGATGATGAAAAGAGGCATGAAATTTTGGTTGCGAGCAGCGGCTACTTGTTTGCGAGAATAGCGTGGAGTTTCAATTTTTAAAATAAGAGTCACATTTTTTGTTTTCAAATCCATTATTTTCTATTCAAAATAGTAATTTTAATGAATAATTACCAAAATACCCTTAAAAGATGGGTAAGATGGGTTTGACCCAGTTATAGTTATAACCGACCCGCACCCGACCCATTAATAAATTCACCCGACCCGCACCCGACCCATTGACTATGGGTCGGTAGATGGGTTAAACCTGTCTAGAAAAAATGGGTTGGTTATGGGTCAATTATGGGTTGACTTGACCCATGTCTCAGCCCTACCACAAACCTCCGCCGCCGCAGGCCCCTTGGCTTGCCTTGGGGTCGGCCGGCCACTCTTCCTCCCCTCTCTAGCACCGACGGCCTTCTCCCCTTGTTTTCCTGTTTTTGCTTTCCTGTTTTTCTTTTTGCAGGTTTCCCGATTCCGGCCTCCACCTCCTTGTTTAGAGGTGTGCAAATCTGAGTCATGAATAACGGTGTGGAGATCAAAGTCTTGCAAAAGGTGAATAATAGAGGATTTGAAATAGGTTTTAATTTTATTTGGTCTCTTGTGATGAGTTCCATCTAGTGGCGGCTGGTGAAATTTTCTGTTTCCGATTGCTTAATGGGTGTCGGGTCTCGATCTTGCCTTGCTTGGCCGGTGTTTTTTTAGGTTTCAGGTTCAGCAGGTTCAGATCTCATAGGATCTAGTGGCGGCTAGTGCAGTTTTTCTGATTTCGCTTGCTTGATGGGCTTCGGGTTTCGGTTCTGCCATGCTTGGCCGATTTGTTTGCTTAATCTGAGCTAGTGGCGGCAAGTGCAGTTTTCAGATTCAGATCGCTTGATGGGCTTCGAGGTTCAGTTTCGCCATGCTTGGCCGGTTTGTCTGTTGGGTGTTTTTTCAAGTTGTTTTGTGTTAGGCTTTCTTTGGAGTTGGTTCCAATGTAGTGTGATGTTTCGTTGTTGGTTTTATGGAACCTGATTCCTGTCGGTAGAGTTGTTATCTACAGCTAGCCGGTAGGAGATCCTCGTCAAAATTTGAATTTCGCTCGTTCGTTTGAGTGGGCTTGGTTCTCTTTTGATAGGATTGCTTTCATCTGCCTTGGTGCAGTGATGTATGTTCCCGTGGAGTATGAGGCACTCATTTTACTGAGAGCCTGATGTCTTTGTACTCTATTATCTATCAATATAATTTCTTTGATAAAAAAAATGAATGGGCATCTAGGCTAACATATTTATGTATTTACTAAAATTTGGGAATCAAATTTATGATGGAACCCACAATAAAAATAGGAATGTGATTCTTTTGGGAGATGCTATTGTGATCAATGAAAATCAATTCAACATGAAATTTAATTTTTATGCATGAATTACCTCACAAATTTAATATTTTCTTCAATTATACCCGGATAGAGAAGTTGTACCCACATATAAGAAAAAAAAAAAACTCTAGTAGCTCTAATGTTCTTTCGTCTTCTTACGCCTTTTGAATAATTATAAACTCAAACTGTACTTGCGTATAAGTATTATTGAATAAGACTTGAAACTTTAGCGTTTTCACATTTATGTTGATAAAAAATAGAATTTTTATATTGAGGGTATTTTATTGATTCAATTAATTTCAACTCTGATTTATGAAAATTAATAAACAGTGTAATATCAATCAACTTAATTTTCATTTCGATTATGAACAATTAATAAACGTTTCAGAGTGAGTGTTTCACTCTGATTTCTGCTCATACCGATTCTTATTTAATCTGATTCATACTCACTCTAGATCTTGCTTATTCTTAGTTAGTAAATATGTCATCAGTGTATGTTAATGTCTTAATGTTATGTCTTACAAAAGGAAGTTAGCTCCTTCAATTTAATATTCATTGAACTAACCTTTATCAAATTGCCTCTACAGATCATCTGTGTCCGATATTGGAAATGAAAAGAATAGTAATTTTCATGATTCATCCATTGACTATTTGAGCCAATGGACCTCTCAACATAATGAGATGAGATCTGAACCAGCAAAAGAATACTTTATTTAGAGCATTTCCACCCCTACATGTACCAATTGCCTTTGCCTTAAGGCAATTGGTACAAATTGCCCTAAGCCAATTTGGAGGGCAATTCAATTGCCTTAGGGGTTTCCACCCCACAAAGTCAATTTGAAGGGCAAGGAATTGCATTTCTCATGGTGTTTAATTTTTCCTTGTAGCGTTTATTTTTTATTGTAATATATTAGAAATATTGTGGTATTTATAGGAAAAAATAAAATTTAGGGTACTTTTCTGAAATTTTTAAAAAAAATAATTACAAAGTAACCCCCAAAAATAATTACAAAACAGCCCCAAAATTTCAAAATGACCCTCAAATCAAAATTACAAAACAAACCCAAAAAAGAAAATAATTATAAACTGGTTGAAAACTTAGATGTTCTCTTCATTTCATTTTCCAGGAAGAAGAATTGAAGCTGTGCTAGCAAACGCAAAGCAAGCGCTGAACCAGTTTCTTCACAAATCTCGTGTCCTTTTGTCATCTGATGGTATGTCTAAGTGATAGAAACGAGAACAAGGCATCATTATTTTGAAGGACAATCCATAACATATAAGAAATAGCAAGTTTTAGATAAAGTAACTTTAGTTTTTTGGTTATGCTAGAGAATTTTGGAAGGAAAGAAAGGAAGGACTGTACCTTTTAGGTTTTGTTTTCTATTACTGTTGGATTTCTTGACAAAATTAGAAACAAAGCAGTCGAAATCATTACATTGGCAGCAGAAATTCCTGACAATAATCGTCTGGTGTAAGTTATCCATTCTTGAATGTGTCTCTATCATGTATTTGTGCGTGTGGGTGGGTGGGAGTTGCTACTTTTTCAAGCAGTTAGGGACTTCATTTTTAGCTGAAATTTTCTAGGAAGTGTCACCAATCTCAAATTTTATCCATCCCTACCTTATGCTAACATCACTTGGGCGTAGTTGATAGTTTTTTAGTGTTGTGTCAATTCGTAACATGTGGATAGACCTTGGCAATGATGTGCTTTTTTTTTTTGACAAATCATGTTTGCAGGATTGGAAGTGGAGGTATGATAATAATGATAGGAGCAGCTGCTAGGTTGCTGGATATGCATACTGAAGGAAACAAATATTGGCTAGGAATTTCTAACCATGATGCAAAGAAACCTTAATTTCCCATGCTCTTTCACTCACAGGTGCGTAATTTGACCCTGTTCACTGATGTATGGAAGCTTGATATATATTGTAACTTAAGTCTTATACATCTGGAGATAAACTTTTATGTTGGGATATTTGTGAGTCAGGCTCTTTTGGTTGGAGTGTCGTCTGTCATGGTGTCCATATCAACCTCTCATAGAACACAGAAGCAAGAACTTCTTGCTATGCACCAGATAATGAATTGGTCTGTTGCTGGTATGGTTTACAGTTGTTTTCTTCGGTCAATATACTTCATTATAAATCTGATTTATCCTTGTGTTGTTGTTCATTTTGCCCCATGGTTAGTAATCTTCATGGTTCTCTGTGTATATCAGTTGATAGGTATCTAATGCCTGAAGGATTTGTAACTGCAAATTATTTATATTTTTCTTTAATTTGTCTTGTCTAGGTGTAAGGTGAAAAGATTGTCAAATTCCTTTAGCACACTTTTTTTTTTCACTTCACTGACTAAACACACTTATTTACTCGAGTAAGGTGAAAAGATTGTCAAGTTCCTTTAGCAATATAGAGGATAGTGCCATACTTGATGGTAGATACTTGCAGCTGTCTGATGTGAGAATTCCTTTGATTTTTGTAAGTGCTATCTTCCCTTTTCTATAGTATGATTCCTTTCTTTATCTATTTTGAACTTTTTGCAACTGTGCTTCCGAGGGAAAACACTCACACCTGTATTTTTTTTAGTTGATTTGCTATATATATATATATATATATATAATGGTTTTTGATTCATAGTTTGTTTTTCATGTTGAAGTGCAATTAGAAGTGCAATTATAATGGGTTAGTTTGTTGCTGTTAATATTGTACACTATGATTTCATGGTATTCCTGTGCAGCAAAGTTGTCATGAATGTGGCTATTATGTTGACACACCCCGCCCCAGAAAATAGGGCCTGGGAGGTGCGGCCATCACCCCCAAAGAGTGACGAAGCCTTAAACCACAAAAGCAGACAACAACTACCCAAAATAATCCATAAAAGATAAACAAACGGGTCGTAGCCCGACAACTCAACAATGATCCCACTATCAGAGCGTCTACACAACAGAAGCAACAAAATACACAAGGTTGACGTACAACAAATGCCAAAGAGATTCCTACTCTTTGAACACAGAAGAGAGCTATACTGGACCTTGCCGCTCGTCTCGGTGGTGCTCGATAGTATCAGAACCTGTGGGGGCGCAAAAACAAGAGTGAGTGGACAGGGAAAATAAAGATCAGTGTAAAACATTTACAAAACCATATAATAACCCCCATAGTTTGAAAACACGTAGTAAAAGCCTTTACTATAATGAGCATGCAGCAGTAGTACAGTAATGTATCACAATAGGCATACCTGTGCATTTTCACAATATAAACCTACGGCCGTGATCTAATCCGACCTGGGGAATTTAACCACCAGTGACGGTGTGTAGGACAAGGGGAATTAACCACCATGCCCGGATGTCAGGACAAGGGGAATTTAACCACCAATGCCCAGACATCGTATGCTTAGAACCCACTGGGAATTTAACCCACTGGATTCTCAAGTGTGCCATCATCTGTACTAAACACAAACATCATATGCATAAAGTCCAGCAAACTCAATTTCATAACCATTTATATATAAGCCAATATATATAAGATCATATCATATCAAGCGTATTTGAAATCAAACCCGTCCACTCACAGTGATACCGGGCGGTCCTCTTCATCCTCGTCTGCATGCTCGGTCCAATTATGCTATTCCCATGGAATTCGTTCAGCCTGAATGTCCCAACAACCACAATCAATAACCACAACCGAACTTAAATCGTAAAAATCCTAATTCCCCATGTTTTGCTCAATTGGGGTTTAACCGTATCTCAGATGGCAAAACGGACTTCGCCATTGGATCCGGAACGTCGAAAACCTTTAAAATGGTCACCGGTCAAACTTGGTCAACGCCGGTCAACGATCGGTCAACGGCGTTGACTGGCGGTCAACGGCGTTGACTGGCGGTCAACGGCGTTGACTGGCGGTCAACGGTCGACTGACGTCAACACTCCGGTGCTGACGTGTTGCTGACTCGGCAGACGCATGGCATCCACGTGGCGCTGACCTGGCTTCCACGTGGCGCTCGACTCGTGTGCGCTGCTCAGCAGCCTCGTGGCACGCCGGTGCTGAAGTCAGCGCCGCCGCGCCGACGCCGGTGCCGCCGTGACCTCACCGGTTTCTGCAGATTTTCCGGCCGAAACTCCAATAGCTCAATCTCAGTCAATTCTTCACCAAATTCAATGAATTTTATGTCTAAAATTATCTACACAATCCCAGGAATCCAAATCTGCCACTTTTGAAACTCACCGTCGCCGGAATTGGCCGGAAAAAGCCCCGAAAGGCGGCGGATTCCGGCGACTTCCAATTTACTCAAATCTCAACCAATTTCGATGCATGTTAACCCAAAATCCATCTACACAACTCCAGCAATCTATTAGAATAGCTTTCGAAGCTTACCTCGGCCGGAATCGGCCGAAAAACACGCCGGAAGTTCCAGTTTTCCATTGGGCTCGTCGGGGTCGATTTTGACGTCGATTGAAGACGCCGCAAGGTGTTCCAAGCTCGCCATGACGCAAGGAAGCAGATTCCGGGCTTCCTTTCCCCAATTGATGATCGCCGTGAGATCAATGACGTTGAAGCTTCACCGCGTCGACTTGCTGTGTGTGTTTGTCGGCGACTATCCACGCCGATTATGAGGCTGCAACTTCGGGGATGAGTCGCCGAGGACGAGACGAGCACGGTGCAGGTGGTCGGCGAGCCGATTTGTGGTCGGCAGTGGTGACTCGACGGTGAGGTGAGTTGACTCGCTTTTGGACGAGTTCGAATGTGCGCGCATTGTTTTCTCTCTGATTTCCTCGTTAACTCCGGTTCAACATAGTTAATAAAACCCCAATTGCTGTCAAACATTTGATTACCACACATGGACCAATCCCTGCACGACACATGTCACTTGTCCCCACTCTTTAATCCCATTTTTTGTCCGTAACAGCTTCACTGTAACTCGAAATCAAAATCCGGCTTCGCAGACGCGATCACATCACCAAGACCTTAGCATGAAGTCCAATATTGAGTATGAAATTCCTAAAGGATCAAAAGTCAACCGTTTGACCATGAGGGCATTTTGGTCATTTTACAATTTTTGGGAAAAATTCCGGGACGGGTCGTATCATATGTTCTTAGGTACATGCGAGATATCTGCTATGACAAAGAGTTGTCATTTGAGAAAGAAAGAGGTAACAAATCTTTTCCAGATTATGCATTAAATGTTGGGCTGCTGCTGTTATTTTTCGGATTGGACAGCAACTTTGTAGGATTTGTAGGATTTCTATAGTGTTGAGAGTGTTGGGCTGCTTATTGTGCTATTTGTAGGATTTCTTGACTCTTGTTATAAGTAATTCTGTAATGTTGAGAATTTTGCATACATGGCTGCCATATGATCAGTATTTTCTTACTTGAAGGTTCATTTTGCTAAACACTTTGGATTGCATATTGAATTGGAAATGTATAGTTTGCATTTCTGCATAAGAATTGCAGAAATGCAAACTACATTTCCAATTCAATATGCAGAAATGCTTGTAGGTTGATTTGGGGTTAATTGTATCTATGGTTTTCCATTTCTGCAAAAATAGGTGCATCTTGCAGCTTGGTATTTTTCTTGCAGCAACCAACTTGCATGTTGAGTATTGAAATATTGCATTTTTGTTTTCAGTGGGCGAGGAGAGGGAACCTCAAGTATACTCAATCACATATTGATGAGGTACGGGCAGAGTGGGCTACATGGGTAATTGCCCACACTAAGGTTGAGGAAGACTAGATTTGCTGGGCAGGTGCTTCTGTTTCTTGTTTTCCTAGTTTGTAGGTTGCCATCTTAATAATTGGCATGAACTTATATTTTTTATTCTCTAGAAAATTTTTTGTTTATGGATGAGATGGCGTGAACATATTAAGACGTGTTGTGTATCAAATACATCTTGTTTAAGTAATGGAATTATTAGAGAAATTTATCTTTGAAATTTTTGGCAATTTTTTATTAATGGTCAAATATGTATGAATACAAAATACGAATGCGTACAAATACGAAAGTCACCGAAATACACAAAGTCAATGCAAAAAGTCAACTATGACGTCAACAAAGTCACGAAAAAGATGACATAATTAAGCAAAAAATTGTCGTTAACTCTATGGTTTAACGACAGTATTCCACTAAAACTGTCGTGTAACTTACCAAAGCATAACAGTATTAAAATTAAAATTGTCGTCAAATATCATAACTGACGACGTAATGTGACCTTTTTTGCCTCTCTAGCCATCTTTTTTACGACACTTTTATTTAAAAATATGTCGTTTGACTGAATTTCAGACGATAGAAAAAAACTGTCGTCTATACATATCAAATCTCGACAAGGAGAGCTACGACAGTTTTTTTTCACAATCAGACGATAGATTTTCTCAGTCGTGTATAGCCTTTTTTGACGTAGTGGTACTTCTTTAAACATTATCTTGGAACTGACAATAATGCTCCCATGACAGTTGGCGGTTGGCGAAATGAATGTAACATTCAATATGCCTACTGTACGTGCTTTGATTTGTCTCCACAATATTTAAAAAAATAGGATATGCCGGGTTCACCCAATCATATGAACCATATGTATCAGTGCTTAGACCGCTATGTGACATTCGGGGTTGAATATAATAAAAAAGGCCCCAAGTATTATTGAATGAAACAAAAGAAAGTTGTCAAGAAAGATTCAAGAAGCATTACTGAAGGCAACAACTTATTCAAACCATAAAAGAAATTCTATGCTTTGAATAGTTTTCGCTTCTAAGGCATGAAATTTACTGAAATTATCGAAATTTCTGCCGAAATTTTGGTATTTTCTGCTGATATTGATATATACCCTAATTCAAATTTTAGTCCTACAAAATTCCAAAAATTTCGGCTGAAATTTCGATATTTCTGCTGAAATGTTTTTCCTTGGCTACCACTTAAGTGAGGGTATTTTAATAATTTTTGTTGGTTTACAATTCAATTTCATACACTAGTAAAATAAAAAATTGCATGTGCTATGATGCTAATAAACTTAAAACTAATTTGTTGCTCTTTCTTAGTTCAAAAGAGTTGTAAATAAATTGTACCCTAGATACTATGGACTTAAACTCATTTATTATTCTTAAGATTTGCATAGTTGTAGAATAATCAACAAAGTTTTGTAAATCACCAAATACACACCATGTTTGAGAGTGGGTTGGACTGTTTGATCTGGGGGTATTTGATCTAGTTATATGGGTTTGGATTAGGACATTTAATTTGGACGTGTTTGATATGATGGCTATTTGACAGCTGTTAGGGGATGCTGGTGCCTTTTCCACTAATGCAAAAGACCCCTTTAATAACACCGGCTCGATAACGCTTTAGATGAAAACCGTTGCAGAATGTAAAAAAAATACAAAAGACAACGAATTTGTCTATTTCCGTTGTCTACAGAGTTCTAAAACCGTTGTCTTCAATAACTATAAATAGCATAGATAACGATTTGTAATTTACCGTTGTAATTTGAAAACACGGAGGTTACTATGTACTAAGAGGGAAACCAAAACACAGAATTTCATATGTGTCCCCCTTAATTTTTGAATCTCTTCTTTCAACCTCGAAACCCTATCTTTTATCGTTTCTAACCTCACAACCTCCTCTTCAACGCCTCCTCTCCACCCTCACCTTCGACCTTCATCAACCTCCTCTTTGAATCCTCCTCTCTACCCCCAAATTCTTTATCAGAATTTGGATTTGGGCAAACGAAATTCTTTATTTGCAGTACATAGAGTTGTTGTGGTACAATTCGCTCTTAGATCTATACCAGAGGAAGTTATGGCATCAGCTCACTCTCAAGCTTGAGCAGTTTGTTGCTCTCTTCGTCTTTCAAGTCTCTCTTTCCCAACCCTCAATTTTAGCATGATTTAGGGTTTTCTGAAATCGTCTTAGTGTGGCTTTTTGGATTGGTACTAACTTAGGGTTCGCTGGCGACTTGCGTGCCTTGACATTCAGCATGTCAAGAGGAGTTCGAAGCTTATTCGGAGGTCCACAACTGCATCCATAGCTGTTCATCTTCGTCCTTGAAATTCCACCCGCAGGCTTATGCGTCCACATTCAGGTGCTTCAAAGAGCGAGTGAACCGTATATGGGAGTACCTGAAACCCTAATTTGACTATGTACATTTTATTATTTATTTATCCTCTGGTACTACGAAGGACAGTTTGCTCTGATTTATGAGATGGATGTTGAAAATGTGAGGCGCCACCCATCAGTGGAAAAGAAGAACAAATCCACATACACGCAGCTGTAGATAGACGAAGTGAGAACCAATGGGCAGACTTTTTGCAAAACTTTGTTGAATTTTAGTTTGGAGATGTGGTATGTTAGTAAGCGTAGGTTGTGGTAGTTTTTGCATGTTTTGATTGTCTTAGTTGACTATCCATGTTGGTGGTTTTTTATATATGGTACTGGATTAGTTGATTGCCTAGACCTTGGTTTTTTATATGGTAGTTGCATAATTGGTCATTTGTATAGTTGAATGTTTTATTTATGATATGATATCTTAATTTGAAGATGAATGAATGAAATGATTTGAATGAATAAACCAAGTTGTTCATTTTCAGTAAATAGCGGATCCCAAATTGGTACCAATAAACCCAGAAAATTATCCCAAAACAAGTTCAGATAATAGAATTCAATACATTTATACCGTTATCTACGTGTTTTGTAGATAACGGTTCTTTAATAGCAACCATTGTCTATTCCTATATTAGACAACGGTTTTCTAGTGACAACCATTGTATAATGTAGGAATAGACAATGGTATTTTGTGTTGTTAAAAGGGGTAGGAATAGATAACAGCCGCTTAGACAACGACATACCTAAAGAATAGATAACGGATAATAGCCGTTTTTAAAGGGGTTTTTTGTACTAGTGTTCGATCACTTTGCTTTAGCAGTCGTAGTATACTGGTGGGTGTCCTTGAATTTTTTTTTCAGTATTTTGTTCTATCCACTAAATTTGGTCAAAAAAATTTTATTTTCGTTGAAATACTTTTTATTGAATATTTGTTTTGAAGGGGATAAAAGTTGCCTATCCCTTTTGTGTTTCATGTATAAGGAAAACAAACAGTATCTTCATTTTTATCCTATTCTCCTTACTAAGTATTCCCTTTTGCATAGGGATGGTGTTTGCCTCTTTTCGGACCTAGTCCAAACAGATGGCAATTGGTCGGGTTGGGGTCGGGGGAGTATCACCTACATACCCACATTCTGTTGTGATTTTCAGCTCTATACCTATCTCCATACCCACCCCAGATAAAAAAGAAAATATATGCAATATTAAAAATATAATTCCATAAGCAATCCTAATATATTAAATATTTTATTCAATTTCATATTTGCCGAATTAAAAATGAAAAACATAGCAGCAATAATAGCAAGACCTGTAAAAAGGACTCACAAACATGTTTGCAATATATCTAATCGAGTCGGGTTCGGGTTGGGTCGGATGGTAGTAATACTATACCCGCCCCATACCCGTCAGGAGGATTTTAAAAATCTTCATACCCGCCTTCATACTCATTCAACTCCTGCATACCCGCCCCGTTAGGGGTGAATACCCCTTGATATACATATCCATAGAGGTTTTTGCCATCCCTAATTTTGCATTTCTTACAATGTCTTTGTTGAAGTATTCCTTCCATTACTAATTAATTCTAAATTTTATAAGCAAATGACCTCAAGTAACCCAATATGAACTCACCACAAAAGCACTAACATAATATGGGGTAATTTTGGATTATCAAAATAAATTAAATTATAATAAAATTTAATTAAGATTGACGGGTGGAAAGATAGGACAAGAGGGTGGAACTCACAACCCCATATTTTGTTGTGTGTATTAATTTTCAGTTATTGTCAAACGAAGACTAAGTTTTCTAGTTGAATTCATTTAATAATTTGTGGTGTCATCATGCACACAATGATTAGAATCGATGGGCATTTTACACCTCTAACGTGAACCCTATCCCCAACAAGGTAGAATGACTCATAAAAATGTATGAGCCGCTGATAACAAATACCAAATTGTTTCCATTTGTGTATGTTGCTCACCATATTGAAAAGTAGCTAGGCAACAATTTGAAAACCTAGAATTTGACAAGCAAAATATGTGGACAATTTGAATTCAACTCAATCAACAATGCCATGTGGCAAACATATGACGCATTACCCGCGGACGATCTTGTAGTTGTACTAGTCTCACATACCTGATCGTGTTAACACGAGATGACATATAGCAATGTAATGCATGTTTTTTTTTTTTTTTTTTTTCGGAAAATTTGAATCCCATCCCTCATCACCTATAGACTTTGATTAAAACTTTGTGAATATTCATACTTAGATTGAAGGAAAAAACTTTGTTCCACATCAACATTTTATCATTAATGTGTCTATGTGTCAGATTCTTATACTAAAATTGTAATTGATCATTACCAAAATACCCCTTACTACTTAATGTTTATATTTTAAGCAAGTTATGTAGCTAATTTAATAGTTGCAAAATAGTCTCATAATTCTCAAAAAACTGCAAACGGATCATTATTATTTGTCTGCTTTTTTGGTTAGCAGAATCATAGGAACTTTCTCTTCTAGCTCCTTAACCTTTTATTACAAAACATGAGGATTTAAAGAAGAAACAATTACATTTTGATACTACTTGAAGAGTAAAATACCCAAAAATACTACTACACTTTAAACATTACAATAGAGTACTACTTTGGACACATGTTGATTTTTAATTGGTTTTACACTTTTAATACAAAGTTCACACCACAAGCGCTGCAAAATACGCCCAATCTCACGCTAGAAATCTCCATTTTTTTGTTAACCCCTACAAACTTCAAAACACTCTTTTACCCATAACTTTCTCACCCGGACTCCGTTTGATACGAAATCAATTGGGTTGGATTCGCCTCGTCTCCCTCTTTCCATAGACACCAAGATTGTAACCCCAAACCCACTGTAGAGAGAGAACAGGGCAGCAACATCTTTACATTTTAATTCCGGCAACAAATGGGACGAACCACCACCCAAAACTTCATCCTCTCATCATTCTAGACACATCCCAACCAACATTGAGCCTTAGTTTGCAGCGGATCATCGCCGGAGAGCCTCACATATTGGTTGAAACTTTCCGGTGAGTTTCCGGCCAATGTAATCTTTGAAACTAGTCTAGAAAGCTTTGTTGGGTTGTGTAGATGAAGATTGATATAAAAATCATATGAATTGATGGTGAGTCAACACAGCTTTGTCAACACAGCTTTTTCGAAGGACTTCCTTCAAATGGAAGGAACACTTCCTTCAAATTGAAGGAACACCTTCTTCATTTTGAAGGACTTCCTTCAAATTGAAGGAAGTCCTCCTCCTTCATTTTGAAGGAAGTCCTCCTTCATTTTGAAGGAACACCCTCTTCATTTTGAAGGACTTCAAATTCAAGGAAGAGCTCCTTCGAATTTGAAGGAACAACTTCATATTTTTGAAGGAACACATCTTTCATTTTTGAAAGAACACATCCTTCATTTTGACAATGCGGACTAGAAGCACGGGCGTGTGATGTGGAACGCGTGAGTCTCACATACGCTGGCTGTGGGTGGGTTTGTTAGTTTGGTTTGGTATTAAATTATAAAAGTAGTAGTAAATTGTAAGAAAAAAAGTGAGGTAGTGTTTTTGGGTATAATAAACGTGAAATAGTAGTTTTTGGGCATAAGCCCTTTAAAGAACTCACGTTTTACTTTTTGAATTTGTTTAACCTTCGTCTTAATTTGAATTTAGTTAATTCAAGTTTGTTTTTTTTTTCTTTTTTGCTTTTTTAGTGTACAAATTTTTATTTAATGACCATGTGCTACCATTTTTGGCCATGCAAAATTTAGTATGGAAGAATAAGAATGGACCCATTACAGAAACTCATATGTACCCTTAATTTACAAAAGAAATGTACCAAAAGCTCTCCAAAAAAACGTCAGGGGGTGCAAAAGAGATTGCACCAAGAAGCTTACCAAGAATGTAATGTACTTATTTAATAAGAAAAGTACCCATATATGTAGAAAGAAAGTGAAGCATTCATAAATTCTTAAATGGGTACAAAAGTTCTCAGAATACTACATAATGTAACCAGAGTTTGACGAACAATATGGGTACAAAACAATGTACTGGATAGGACAAAATGTACCCATATCATAATATAATGTGTCCTACACGAGCGAAGAAGAAATTGTATTCAACAAGAGGAAATTGTACCAAATGGATTGAAAAAATTGTACCCAACTCAAGTTCAAAATGTACCCATATGAAAAAAAAAAGTACCCATTTTGAGAAAACCATGTGCTCGAGAAATGTACCCAAGTGAAAGAATTACAACGTACCCAGTGAAAGAAATTGTACAATTGTACCCAATTCAAGTTCAAAATGTACCCATATGAAAAAAAAATAGTACTCATTTGAGAAAACCATGTGCATGAGAAATGTACCCAAGTGAAAGAAAAACAAGGTACCCAATGTAAGAAAGAAAGTGTACCCAATGGAAGAAGAAACAAATTTGTAGGTTAGTTTGTAATTGGCTGTCCTTGTGACAAAAAACATTGTAAAGTATGTAACAAGCTCAATTAGTCATTAAGGTTATATTTCTAGATTTTTAGGATAATTGAAGATGCATTCCTATATAATATTCATTTGCATAGATTTTCTGTGTGAAAGCCTTTGTCCTTTCTTTATTGAGTCAAAACGTTTTAAACACTTTAAGACTTTATACTTATTTTTACAAGAATAAGGATTTTAGGTTTTTTGTGACTGGTCATCTATTTCATGCACGTGAAGGTCGACTGCTTTTCTGACAGATTGATTAAACAACTCATGCTTTTATCCTCCGGTTAGTCAACTTCACCCCACTCACTCGGATCTGCCTAGGTTCCACAAAAAGAGAGTTTTAAGATTAAATCTTGGCCATTGGTTTCTTATCTACTTGTGTCTATTTAAACACAATTTCATCTTCCATTACGGCTAGGGTTTTCAAGCTAAACATCTCAAAGATTTTCTGAAAAATTCTCTTTGTTTTGCTGCAATTTTCCTCTCGGGTTCTTGCTTGTCTTCTTGAGTGCCTAGTTCACTTATATAGAAGCTTCATAAGATAGTGAGGATTGCTAGCATTTGAATCTTGTCTTCAAAGTTGTTTTTCTTAGAAAACACATTAAGCTAACTTTGAAAGAAGGTTTATCTTTCCTATTTCGGCTTGCTTTAAAAGTTTACATACTTTGAGTCAAGTTAGGAGTGTGCAACACTAGTCTCCCATGTTCATACATGTTTGTAGACTTTGTTGAGTATTAGAGGTCATTGACCTAAGTTGGTTTACTGCCTAGTTTATAGCTGTAAGCAAGCAAACACAGGCACTGTTTTTATTTCCTGGGAGTTTTACTGCTTTCTAGAAATGAATCTGTGACTGGTCATAAATCACCAAAGCATACATTTAAGGTGCCATGTTAGAGGAATACTTGTGTATGTCCTTGTAGCGCGTTGACCAAGCAAGGATCCTCTGGAAGTGAAGTGATTGAGAAGAAGCCGCACGAGAGACCGCTGCATCTAAGTTAGGTACTTTAGATATTGAGCTTGGTTGAAATCTTATATTGGGCATCCTTTGCCATTTCATAGTGGAAGGCCGGTCTTCTGATAGACATCCGGTTTTTTTATTCCTTAGTGGATTTTTCCGGGTACCAAAACTCTATGTCCATCTTTGTGTATTGTTAAACATTCGGCTTAATTAAAATTGGATTTAATTTTGCACCAATTGACTTAACATGCAAACCGGACAATTCTGCGTGACTGATCATCTTAACTGCTGCATTAGAAACGCTGGTTTGAATAAGTTGTAGTTGTGGATAGCACGCGAATATCTAACTCACTGATTTCGTTGAGGACCTAAGTTGGCATTGTAAGCTTTATGCGATCTAGCATCCACAATTCATAGACACAAAATCATTAGTAGGTTAGTTCATAAACCAAAACAATGAACCGATAATTACCTTGCATAAAAGACTTGATGAAGAACGACAAGTGTCTTCTACAAGGCAATATAGTGATTCTCTCTCTATGGGGCGACAACTGAATGAATCGATTAGTCATATTGCTTGTAGGGACCTTGCTTATATAGTATGCAATTAGGGTTAATTAGGCCCACCCATAATAGACTCTAATTCCCTAATTGACTTAACTTGCAACCTAAGTAACAGTCCTATTAGGACTAGAATAGTCCGGTTAGATACTCTCCTAATCAACATCAATACCTTATTGATAAGGATATCCGAGTATTAGATAATCACATAAGTTCCTTACTTGATCCTCAAGTTACAATCGGTTAATGTTTATTGTGACTAGTTATCGATCCATTCTTACATTCTCCCACTTGGATCAAGACTAGTTCACACATTAAACGAAATGCAGATTGATCAAGTAAACTGAAGTGCGCGCTGGAACTTAGTAATTCTAAATCTAACCCACTCTGTCAACCCACTTCATCAACATAGAACCAAGAAAAGTTTACAGTTGAAAAACCGCAACCACTCTACAGCCACTAATGTTGAATTCATGATCCACATGAGCATTAGGCATTGTTTAACTGAAGTGTACATGAACACCGAATGGTATTGAACTGAACTTGTTCATGTACGTGGTCCAATCATCAAACACCCCTAACTTAATGGTGTTTGGATAAACTGAATCTGAAGTGTTGAACTCAATTTTCAACCTGAAGCGTTGGACTCGATTCCAACCTGAAGTATTGGACTAAATCCAATCCGTAGTGTAAATAGCTATTTAAAACAACCTTTAACCAAGGCTTATACTGTAGTAAAATAAAACTCCTCAAAACTGAATTTTGAACTGAACACCATATGGTTTTGATTCTGAACTATAGGTTGTACAACTTAAAGAAGCCTTAGTTTGGCTACACTATGCCACAGACGAGCTACATGAGCTCAACTGAAAACTGAAACTGAACTTAATGGATATAAACGATTGAAAAATTTGTTTTGCACATGAAGTTGCAAACTGTATATGAATCAAATCTGGAAACCAAAGACTGAATGAATACCATGGTTTTATGACTGAAGCTTGACAACAGAATCTGTCAAAATGAAACTTTCTCCAAAATTAAAGTAGCTTGACGCCACACTGAAGTGTAAAAAAAAAAAGGAAAAGTTTCCAACTGAAACAACTGAAGGAAAAGAGACTCAAGAAAGTCTCAATGAATGTCATTCTATGATGTAAAAGTTTCCAAGAAGAAACAACAAAACAACAAGCTGAATGAAGCAAAAGCTCCCACTGTTCTCAAGCACCAAACTGAAATTGACCTTTAATTTTCACAAGTTTGAGAACAAAACTCACTAAACGATGATCATAGAATCAAACCAATTAACTTTACCCTTCTTTTACTTTTCCTTTCACATGCACAACCTTAAACTTTAAATGACAGACGCATGTTGATTTCTAATGGCATGTAAAAGAACAAATGCACATATCAAGCATTCAAAACTTACAAACATGCTGCAGCCGAATTCTATCAACAATACAAGAATCTCAAGTAATGATATCCAAATTAACCTTAATATTTCTTTTGTTAGCCTCAGATCACTTTACTGAAAACTACTTGATTGGGTAATTAATTGAAGGCATCCAAAACCCAAGCACTGAACAGAAGAGCCAAGAGAGCAATGATCAAAACAACAATGACCTTTAATTAACAGAATTGACCTCAACCACATTACCGAATTTCTTTATGATGCACAATATAATAAGTGCTGTAGGTGATCAAGAACTCTTCAGAGAACTAACTCAAAATACAAGACTGTAGTATGCATATGCTCTAAACCTTTAACTTAATCAAAATTTGTGATTAGCAAAACATAACAACAATTCCCCCTCCTGTTTTGCTAATTCCAGAAGCACATGTATAAACTTAACTTCAAGTGAGAAAAGCATCATTATATCAAAAAGATTGAAGGAGTTCATCACACATGCTTATGTACAAATGGGATATACTTTAGTGTAGAAGTGAAATACATATATGTATAGTAGTGAACAGTATTTTGACTTACAGAACAATGCAATAAGTGTGAAGCCCATAAACTCACATAAAACATAAATTCTCCCACTTGGGCAAAACACTTTAGCTAAAATACTTTTAAAAAAAAAAACTGAGAAACTTTATAGTTCCAAGATATACTAATAGAATGAAGTTCACAATACCATGTATGTACCAAACAACCAGAGAAGGAATGCCAAAACAGCAATAACACATACTCACTTGAAGAATTACTATGTTTAATTTTATAGTCTGTGGGACCAAAAGAGTATGATTGAACTAGAGAAAACAACCCTCACATAGTACAACAAAAACACGATATTTGTCCATTTAATGCCTAAAAATAACATTTCAAAAGGACAACCAGAAACTGTCAGCAGAAACTTTCACGCCTTGGAAACTTACAAGATCACCAAAATAGAATTCTTAACCAAAGCTCATGAAAACACACATGCACAACATATCAAAGAATCAAATTATTTATATGTCTATACATGTCATTGAAAACTTTGAACTACTGTAAGAGAACTGTCATGAAATTTCTGCAGATCTGTACCAAAACAATTTGAATTGCCATAAATTCAATTCTGAATATATTTTCGACAATTAGTGCTCATATTAACCCGTGTGAGTCAATCTTAACACATAAACTCGAATGAGAACACTCAAACATATTATAGATTATAAAATGTCAAGGTCAAGACTGAAGGGAGATATGGCAAAAGTATGAGTACCAAACAATGTGAACTGCAGGAAATATGATTATCTAAGTGTCCAAAACTGTAGTGATGTGTACTCTTAAATATGGACAAGAAGATGTTAGAAAATCCATGTACATAATAACCAGACCAATGTATATTACATGCACCTTATTCAACTTTTAGCATCTTTCAAACAAGATGATATGACTGTATGTTGAGCATTTTATACATTGTGATCCATCACACTAACTCAAATAAATTAAACAGTTAGTGACCCTAAAGAGAATGTGCATCCTGATTTCAATTAATTTGAATCAACCAAAATGAATTGTACTGAAGCACACCGAACAGGAATAGAAGATTGCATACATTAACCGTGATGTCATTGATGAAACTACAAGTCTCCTTAAATTGACTAGCTTCTATTTCTTTGAGCCGTGAAAATAACTTGTATATGCAAAAACTATGCCAAAGCATAAGACTGTGAACTTCCTGAAATTAGTCCATGCAAAAACCGAAGAATGATGACAAAATATAAGCATGCTGAAGTTCACCCAAAAAAAAAAAAAAAAAACTGCATAACCAGATCAATATCCACCAACCACAATCCATTCTATCACACTACCATTTTCTCAAGGACGAAACTCAATAAAAGTGTCACTGAAGACAAAATGAAGACTGAAGTTTTCAAACTGAAAAAGAGAAAATGGTGTAATTAACTCAAAAGAAAAGTAGACCTGACAGAATTTAAGTCCGAACTTTACCAAAAGAATATGGATCAGATATTGATCTACTGAAGTTTTGCTAAGGTTCTAGAAATTTATGGGAAATCCTTTAGAGGAAAAACAACCTTAATCAATATGTTTCTCATAGATCAAAAGAAATTAAAATTGATCTGTAATGAGAACCCCCATATAATGCCAAAACCTGACCTGTGTTTGTCAATATAATGGCCCGAAGTTGAATCACATAACCAAGGTCTACATATGCATAATGATGATGCAAATGACCATAACTGTGGTTATGGGCAAAAGTAAAATCCTGAACATGCATTGTAGGAGCCTGTTATATGCTGCTAGTGTAAAATTTTAAAATTGCAGGAATTGAACCTTCTGTGTGAAGCTATATTCGTGCAAACAATTATACAAAAACACAAGTATTTGGTCTGTAACCTAATGAAACAAAAGTAGATTAGCTCTGTGAGTCCATTGTGTATGGCATGACACAGAGAGAATCTCCATTGAATCCAGAACCAAACTGATTGGCACCGAATGTTCTTGTTAAATAAAGAACGCCAATCAACTCAAACTTGTCAGATAACTATAGACTGAAGTTGGGAGTATTTTCTATTTTGTTATCCAACAATCATGATAGGTATAGCAATTTTCAAACCAAAATAATCAATGAACATGCTCAGAACATCAACATTCAATTCCAACCGAACCGCCAGTCTCCGCAAAACAACATACAACTCCCAGGACAGCATGCATAATTCACCTAATCTATGCGCGGTCCTCATACGCATCTACTCCACTAGTAATGCGATAAATAAGCAGAGAATTTAACTTAACTTCAAATTTTCTCGAAAACTTATCTGGAGTCCAAGCGTGCATCGGAATAGAGCAGAAGCGAACCAAATTGATACTCCAGATTGCTTAAGGAATTCACAAAAATAATTGCCCAGACTCAATTTAATCAAAAACGAGAATTTTGAAGGAAGTTGGAATTGAATACTGAAGAACCCTAACCCCAAAATGTTTTGTTGCCCAGAAAAATTCGATCGTTAGGTCGTATGACTTGAATTCGCGAATCAGGTCAAAAGGATCCGCGTGTTTTGAAATGGGTCTCTTTGTATCTGTATTTGGGTCAGATGGGTTGCCCCCGGGTAAGGAAATATGGGTTTTCTTTTGTTTGTTTGTTTGAAAACGGTTTGAGCATGAACTTGATTAATTGCTATACCGAACCGAAAACCGAAGTTTTACTGAAACCATAACTGAAAATTAATCAGAACTTGAGAAAGCGTTTTGATTGCTAACTCCTCAACTGAAACTTAATGAGAACTTGAGAAAGCAAGTATCTCCTGAAACATGAACGCATAAGAAAGGTCAACAAGTTCCAATTTCAATTGAATTTATGAATTCTCAACAATTCCATCTAATCATGTGGTCACATATGAAACTGAACGCAGTTATCAAAGAACCATCACAACAACCTCACCTGAACTCTGTATGAGAACTTAAACCCAATCTCAATTTTGAGGTTACTGAATTTGTTACCGAATGATCATCCTGCTTGTTTTTAGACTTGGTTCCGATTTGGATGAACTTAAAACTCCCAATTGATTTGGGGTTTTCTCCGCCCTATACATTATGTAGGTGACCTGCATGCTCCTGAAAATTGGTCTTAAACACAAATTGGGTTAGATCAACTTTGGGTTTTTGGTTTTACATCTAAACCCACGTGCTCATAATTGTATTAGCTTCTTTGAATTTTGTAACCTGGACAGTAACAAAACAAAGCTAAAAACATCTCTTTGCTTAATTAACCACAAAATTGATGAACAAAAGTAGCATGCAGTTTTAGTCAATGTCGCAAACAAAACTAAAAGCAGCCTTTTGCTTTGATTTTACCATATGTGAATGCAACATGAACTTCACCTGCAGGCTAACACAATGGTGAGATATATTGTCCAAATAAAACCGAATTTGGTTTGTCAATTGGCATAAGCTTCACCTGCAATAAAAGAGTCAACAGTACAAGTCCCACACGCATGATTTAAAATGACAAAGACAAATTGGCAAAGACAAATTGACTGGAATGGTCCCGCAGAAGAATGACTCCCTTGTCTAGCGTGCTGCTTGGCTGAGGTCCTTATCCCCCAATCAATTTTTTTAAAAATAATGGAAGCTTGACATATTCTATGTGAATCACATATATATCCGTGACCAAAACCCCAAAACTGAAATCGTTTTTCACCTTGTTTATTGAACCGGTCGGCAGCCATGTGAAAGCATGAAATTGTATTAAAACTTTGTTGCTCAACCTTTGACTTACCACACATGTGTTCAATATGAACTTACCCCAAGAGCCTTATCATCTTCAAGAAAATAGTCAATAAAGCAAGGTAGAACTTTGACTCAATACATACATGATTTAAAACAAAAGAAACCATAACCAGTGTTATGAGTCAAAGGAATTGAACCGATTTTGCCCTTTGTTTACATCAATCATGATGTATGATGCCTGTGGTAAAGTTTTCTTCAATCTTGACTCCGTTTTCCCCTTTTAATGAAGTGTTCGGCAACATCATGAAGTCATGAATTGTATCCGCTCCATTCAAATTCTAATCCGCAAGATTGCATAATCAAGTAAACTACTTTTTGATCTATGACCGTGGAAGACCTTGCTCTGATACCACCTGTAAGCTTTATGCAATCTAGCATCCACAATTCATAGACACAAAATCATTAGTAGGTTAGTTCATAAACCAAAACAATGAACCGATAATTACCTTGCATAAAAGACTTGATGAAGAACGACAAGTGTCTTCTACAAGGCAATATAGTGATTCTCTATCTATGGGGCGAGAACTGAATGAATCGATTAGTCATATTGCTTGTAGGGACCTTGCTTATATAGTATGCAATTAGGGTTAATTAGGCCCACCCATAATAGACTCTAATTCCCTAATTGACTTAACTTGCAACCTAAGTAACAGTCCTATTAGGACTAGAATAGTCCGGTTAGATACTCTCCTAATCAACATCAATACCTTATTGATAAGGATATCCGAGTATTAGATAATCACATAAGTTCCTTACTTGATCCTCAAGTTACAATCGGTTAATGTTTATTGTGACTAGTTATCGATCCATTCTTACAGGCATAACATCTGAGTGTTGTTGAACAAATCACAAGCATCCACAAGTTATATCTATCAAGTGCTTAATCTAAGTAATCTGTCAAGTTCATCACAACGACGACTGGTCATCTTTGTGATTATTGTTTGTGCTGTTTGTTAAACAAGAGGCAATTAATTTTAAATACCCTCCTCATTGCCAACCTGCAAAATTGTACCTAATGCAAGAGAAAATCAATGAAAAATATATAGATTCAGGGTCTGATCGTCGTATGGAGTAGCATAGGGTTTGTACCAAGTTTTTATTTTGAACTTAAATGTAGAATGTTTGGTTATTGAGGATTATTTTAGAGCATCTCCAAAAGACTCCTCAAAACTAAATTGGGGCCTAATTTGTAGAGCAACATAAGCAAAAAAAAGTGTAAAATTGATCTCCAATAGACTCCACAAATTCACTCTTCAAATTCAAAAATTTGTGGACTACTCTTCAAATATAAAACTTTGTGGAGTAGTCCACAAACATTATATATTATTAAAACGAATCCCAAGACCAAATCAAAGGCCAACAAAAAGTTTAAAATTTAAATAATAATAAAAATAATAAATTTGTAGAGTCTTTTAGAGAATAAAATTTTTACTTCATAAATTTAAGTTTACAAAGTGCCACATTAGTCCATAAACATGAATTTGTAGACTTATATTTATAGAGTCTTTTGGAGATGCTCTATAGGCTGCATTTTGGGGGTGGCATTGTATTAATAATTAAGGGCTATTTATTAGCCTAAACGTTGCCAAATAGATGAGTAATGACATGAAGTTGTAAATTTTGGTAGATTAATGTGCTAATGTTATATTATGTAGCAACCGATATTAATTCTGTCCTTCAATCTAACTTTTCAAATTCATAATGTGTTAGTCTAAAAAATATGTAGACCAAGGACTGGTAATATAGGGTTAACTTTTATCAGAATGATCCTAATTGATACTAACAACAGACTCATAACATTACCACTAGTGACATGTCCATTTTGCTTGCATATTTATACTTGGAAGGTTGATATTTTAGTCTTTTTTAGCTTTATCATTGTCATATAAGCATTAGAAAGTTTGGTACTAATCACCTGCCCATTTTTTACCCGTTTGATTATGAAATTTAGATTGCATCCATGACAAAACAACCGCCGAAAAAATTTTAGAAACTCCAATACATTGAATAAATTAAACATATATTAGATCATGCATATTTTCCACGCCCCTATGGCTAGTAGTTTGTGACTGCCGCTTATGGCTACATGTATTAAGCTGTAAAGTTGCCAACCTTGGTGCTTCTTTGACCTAATGGTTGAGCCAATATTTCTATTTGATTTTATTCCTAAATTGAAAAAAGAATATATATATATATATATATATATATATATATATATATATATATATATATATATATATATATAAAAAAAAATAAAAACTACATCATGCATATTGTGCAGTATATCTTGTATTGTGGTCCACACAATTACTTGACCAGGCCTGGCATTCCAAACGTTGCAATCTATATCTACTTCAATCAATAGGTCGATAAAAGCACATACATGTGTGCAAGTCGCGATGTCATCTTTTATACATTGATTGATACATAGATAACTCGGAGTGTAACTGGTTAGCCTACAACTAGAAAAGAAAAACAAAGCAAAAGGCCTGAATTAGGTCCAGGCCGATGGGGATCCAGCCCAAACCCGGAATCCGAACCGAATTGCTCGGTCGTGAAAACTTATACAAGTGACTTTTAGATACGGCGAGGAGAGACGCTTCTGTTAGCTAAGCACGCAGGTCAACAAAAAACAGACCAAGCTTCCCTTAACCATTCCTTGGGAGGACATCCTGACAAAAGGACTTAAAGACATTAATAGTTATGATGAAATGCTA
Source organism: Spiraea crenata (assembly GCA_033992175.1). Lineage (NCBI taxonomy): Eukaryota > Viridiplantae > Streptophyta > Magnoliopsida > Rosales > Rosaceae > Spiraea > Spiraea crenata. Next base: position 8,126,034 of record JAVBHV010000079.1, on the reverse strand, counting down.
ACGGCTTGTGACGATAATCCCAGATGCATAATGCTATATCTACGACAAAGATTTAAAACTTTGCTTGCCAAATAGAAGATATGACATATTTATTCACATTTTAGTTTAATAGAGTGTTCATTTGTGTCTAACGAAGTAGGATATCATCCTTCATTTCATCAACTTAAGAATACAAGTTTTTATGGCTTCGCTGTTGTCTAATAATGAAGTAATTGTGTTGAACGTTCAGGCTGCGTTTGTTTCAAGTTTTCAAGGTGGGAAAGGGAAACAAAAAACCTAAACCGGCGTTTGGTGAGGAGGGAAAGGGAAAAGCATTCCTGGGCCCACGGAAAAACTGGTGGGCCCCTCGGAAAAAGAGGCCGGCATCACAAACCCATCTCCCCCCTGGTATTGTGATTCCCATTCCGTGGGAATCACAAAATTGCTTATATTTTACCATTTTGCCCTTACAAAAAAATTACTTTTTTTAAAAAGTGAGGGTATAATTGTAAAATTATACTATTTTATTTATTATCCCAATACACATTCCCATCTATATTCTCATTCCCACCCAATATAACCAAACAACATAATGAATATCTTTTTCCCATTCCCACCCTCTATTCCCAGTAATCCTATTCCCATCAATCTTATTCCCATTCCCATCAATTCGATTCCATGAACCAAACGCTACCTCAGGGTTGTTTTAAGGGAAGCAAGAAATTTTGGGCTGGGGGAAACCACCTACTTTGTGGTGCTTGTTGAGGGCACTAGTTTGACAGGAGTATTCATCCTCGGAGCCATCGGAATCATATTATAATCACATCGCCTTTATAATGTTATAAATACTTGCATAGGCAAACTCAACATGCTCAATGAGACATTATCTAGCTTTAATCATTACCGTACGTACCAGGAAAAAAAGAAGATCGTTATAGATTGATCAAAGAAGATTCTTGTATAGACAGTAAAAATAGTCAATTAATTGAGACGTTCTGTGAGGATTTGAAAAGAACCACAGGGTTCAACTTGGAAATCCATTATTTCAACTGTTTACAGATGAAAGATTTCTACCCCTATTCAAGCAATGAAGAAGAATAAAAAAGGACATCAGTAAGAGCAACAAGCAGAGATTGAATTCCTGGCCAATAACATTAAGCGCGGCATTATCCACTGCTTGAGAGAAGACTAGCACCTCTAATTAACAGACCTCAAAAGAACGGAAAAGGCAGCAATCTCTATACCACTGACGATTCGTCAATCTATCTCAATCAAACAGGCTTGGAGCCAGCATTCAGCCTATGGATTTGTTCAGCAACAGGAGGATCAATAAGAATATTGAGAGTTCAATCATTAACCTAGGACCCGTGACACGTTCAATTATTCGCTGAAACCTGTAAGTTCAACCAGTAGATAGCCGCTGGTAAAGCCTGTTATCCAGTTAAAGATTATCATCACTATCAGAAAAAATGACTGAAGATTCACTGGTATATAGTAGGTAATTCGGCTGATTCCTGCATGCTCGTTTGACTTCAACTGTAAAAAGCTTGAAAGCTGACTAAATTTCCTATTATATAGATATTTATGTTCTTATAGAAAAACCAAAAGCATACCATACCAATCAATGAATGAGGCAAAACGCTTGCCAATCTCTCAGTGGAGTTACTGTTTCAACGAATAATTCCCTCATACAAGGATGAGTGCGATGTATAATTCAATAAGAAACCGAAGTAGTGAAACATAGATGAGAACAAAAGCAGGAGAAAAGTAGTGAAACTTCAACTGAACAATTGAATAGGCAAAACTGAAACCCAATCACAAAGGACCATCCCCTATACAGGTAGTCAGCAAAAAAATCTGATCAGGAGTAGCAATAACTAAACCACAAAAACCTATTAGCCTAATTCACACATTTCTGTTTGCCCCTTGCATAAATAAGCATGTCACACAATGGTCTCCATCATACTGTCAACCGCCTACGATAAGGCCAGGCATAGATGAAACATCATGGATCTTTAGTATTCATACAATTCATTGAATACTCTTACTGAAGAAGCAAAGAACAAAATAGATTCCTGAAATTGACCACATTGTTTTTCAACTTTCAAATTTTACCATATTATACATAATAAAGTATCATATATTTTATAGATAATGTGGGTTTAGCCCACCAAATAGACCACTTTCATGAAAAGCCCTGAAATTTTTTACTTTAGCCCTTTGAGCAGTTGTCCACATAAGCAACATTCCCTTTTTGAATTGTTAAGTCATAAAATTATTATATTATAGTTTTCTATTTGATTCTATACCTATTCTGCCCTTTAGCTAACATTTCTGTACTTAAAAGACACGACTTTATGCCATTTAATGGGTGAAAACCATTCTGACAATTAAAAGAGATTGAAACCAATTTTTAACATAAATCTACCTATCTATTAGGTGTGAATCTAATTTTGTAGCGTTATTGTTAGTTTGCATCACCTAACCTCCTTGCCACTTCCGCCATTCCAATCCCAAAACTCACCGTCTTCGCCTTCAGCATTGAAAGAAACCCATAACCCAACTGCCAATTTCAAAACCTACCACCACAAAAACCCCACAACTGTTGTCACCGCCGGCGCCGACAACATCCGATCACCACCGCCACTATGCCCCAACTTTCACTGCAGCAAAAAGACAAACAGATGGTGGGCAACACTTAATGACTTCATCAACAACTTCATATGATGCCGTAGTGCGTAATTAGAGTCACAACACCAACAATTTCCGACGAGATTGCCGTTTTACTGCTTTTTGTTTTTTATATTTCGACGGATATGTAAATTACCTATAGATTAGATTAAGCACAAACCCTATGCAAACTACCTATCGATTAGGTTTGAACCTGTTAAGTTTTTTCCAAAGAGCACAATTTGCAGAACTAGCTATAAATCTGGTCAAGAACAGACAAAAAATAATGTTCTAATAAAGAGTTGTTGATTGTTTCCTATTGACAAGGGGATCTGGGTTTGTAAACAATCTCATGCCTTTACTTACCTTTACTACAGAACAACTTTTTTGTTCCTTCCTTTGTATTAGGTAGATTGACCCCTCTCTCTTTTCTAGCTACACAAGACCCCATCCCCCTATTTTTCTTCCTGCACAGGGAGCAAACCAGGCCGGCCGCCCTCTCTACTACTTTTTTCTTCCTCTATGAGAGCAAACCTTCTTCTTTTTCTTACCTAGACGACAGAACAATTTTTTTTCTTTCCTTCCTCTGTATTGGGTAGATGACCCTGGTCTTTTCTAGCTACACAAGTCTCATTCCATTTCTTTTTCTTCATCCATGAGAGCAAACTACCGCCCCCCACCCACCCCCAAAGCTACTCATCATATTTATAGATTCCCAATTTAAATTCAAAATGGAGAACGGAAATCTGGGAAATTATTTTGAAAAATTCGTAAGGGTAGTGGTTGTAATTTTTTAATTAAATAGTCAACTTAATTTTTTATTTTTTATTTTTTATGCTGATTAGGATAAATTGGTTGAATATAAAAGTTGTGTTATCTAAAGGGTTAATTTCACAAAGCCCAATTTTACCATATTATACATAATAAAAGTATCATATTCAACCCTGATTCCGAATTTCATGCCATAGGATTGGTCGTGTTTCATAAAAGAGTTTAAAATATATCCAGAACTAAAAATGGCCCCACTTATTCAAGTGCTTACCCAAGAAATTGTTAGTGTTTCTTGGTTTGCAGGATAATATCTGGTTGACTGGTTTTGAGGTTTAGTTGAATAATTCTGGGTTTAAGCTTTTCTGCGTTTGTATGTATATTCTTGGTGAAGAAGAAAACGTGAGAGTAGAGAGAGAATAGGGAGATGAGAGAACAAGGAAAATACTAGGAATTGTTGTAGAGTATTATGGCCAGGGAGAGAGAAGGAGAGTAAGAGAGAGAGATTTCAAAAATAGAGGATTCAATTCTGAATGTGTTCAGCCCCTTGTATTGTGCATGTATTTATAGTAGTGCAATCCCAGTATTTACCAACCCTAAAAGGAATTGGCCTAATTAATACATAGAATTCATGTATGATTCCTACTTCTAGTTTACATAGTCAAAACTGGTATACAGTTTACAACACTTCCCCCCTGAATGTGTAGAACTCAAGAAGTAGTCGCATCATATCTTCATAGGCGGTTGATGAAGTCATTGTAGTGGGCACTCGGGGATACGTATGTCCAAAAGAGATCCATTTAGGGATATCCAAGAAATTGAAATCCTTCCAGAACTAAAAATGGCCTCACTTATTCAAGTGGTTAGCCAAGAAATGTCCAATAAACAAAGTTACTTACAGTTAAAGTTCGGAATAAGGAGTTCATACTTTTAATTCTGTCTTCCTCGACAAGTTGGAACCTCAACCTTACCACCAGGAATAGTCTTTAACATTCAAGTGTCAGTATCAAAAGTAATAGTTTAAGCACGTAAGCAATCAAGTATTTGCACGGGACATAAGTACAAGGAATTTGCCTCAAGTGCCTTCTGGAGAGACCTTGCATTAAATAATTTACCCATGCATTTCAGAAATACATAATAGACCATAAATTATTTAGAGCAAAAATTGGAAGTTGACAAATGAAACAGGCAATACTAAGTTTTTGCAAAAATTAAAGAAAGGAGTAATAATCTGGCTGCGAAAAGTAAGTTCAGAAAGAAAAAAGAAAAAAAAACTAAACCAGAGACATGGTTTATATGGTACTGAGAGTACAGCACTACAAGGTGCTGCAAGAAAATATGCTCGTTCGGCTTCAACTAGTTGCAGGGAGGCAACTGTAAAAAGATTGAAAGCTGACTAAATGTCTTATTATATAGATATTTATGTTCTTAAAGAAGAAACAAAAGCATACCATACCAATAAATGAATCAGGAAAAATGCTTGCCAATCTCTTTCAGTGGAGTTACTGTTTAAATGAATAATTCCCTCATTTTGAAAATCTAATATGGCATGTTGGCATTCGTTCGATTTCACTTGATTGAAGGAAAAAATAAAAAAGAATGAGATAAAATCATTATCCTGGCTCATAGGTGTCGAAGAATTACAACATGAAAGGACTCGTTGGACACAGAATTGTCGTTGTATCAGCCTTTGGAAGCACTCATCATGAAACAAAAAATAACGGAGAAAGCTTACATAGGAAATTGAATTTGGAAGCGCACATATTGATCTCCATGGTGAACTAAGAAACCATGTTTTGGCAATCTTGCAAAACATACTGGCTAAGAAAAATTAAAGAAGGTACATACTTTCAAGCAGTAACAGAGAATGACTTAGTAACCTTTGCCGCTGAACCCCATTTGGTATCTGTGAAGCTTATAATTACAAGGATGAGTGTGATGTATAATTCAAGAAGAAAGTGGACTAGAAAAATAGATGAGAACAAAAGCAGGAGAAAAGTAGTGAAACTTTTAAGTTTAACGGCACAATTGAATAGGCAAAACTGAAACCCAATCACAAAGGAACCTCCCCTATATGGGTAGTCAGCAAAAAACTTTGATCAGAAATAGGAATAACTAAACCACAAAGACCTATCAGCCTAATTGACACACTTCCATTTGCCCTGGCAGAAATAAGCATACCACACAATGGTCTCCATCATACTGTCAACCGCATAAGATTAGGCCAGGCATAGATGAAACATCATGGACAACCGATTCCTCTATCTACCTGCAGATGTTTCTTTAACATATAGAATCTTAGTACTCATACAATTCAATGAATACTCTTACGGAAGAAGCAAAGAACAAATTTGATGCCTGAAAATGACTATTTTGTTTTTCAACTTTCAAATATCAATAGGAAGGGGAGAGTGCTACACATTCGATCTTATATCCGAATCTATTATACATAATAAAGTATCATATTCAACTAAGAACTCTGATTCCGAATTTCATGCGATAGGATTGATCGTGTTTCATAAAAGAGTTGAAAATCCTTCCAGAACTAAAAATGGCCCCACTTATTCAAGTGATTATCCAAGAAATGTCCAATAAACAAAGTTACTTACAGTTAAAGTTCGGAATAAGGAGTTCATACTTTTAATTTTGTCTTCCTCGACAGAGTTGGAACCTCAACCTTACCACCAGGAATAGCCTATAACATTCAAGTGTCAGTATCAAAAGTTATAGTTTAAGCACGTAATCAATCAATTATTTGCACGGGACATAAGTACAGGGAATTTGCCTCGAGTGCCTTCTGGAGAGACCAGCTACTTGCATTAAATAGTTACCCATGCATTTCGGAATTACATAATAGAGATAGACCATAAATTATTTAGAGCAAAAATTGGAAGTTGACAAATGAAACAGGCAATACTAAGTTTTAGCAAAAATTTAAGAAAGGAGTAATAATCAGGATGGGAAACGTAAGTTTGGGAAGAAAAAAGAAAGAAAAAGTAAACAAGAGACATGATTTTATATGGTACTGAGGGTATAGCACTACAAGGTGCCACAACAAAATATATCTATCATTCATGGAGACAACTATTAGAAACATCAATGTCAGTGATTACACTCACTTGTGTAAAGCTAATATTAGAGTCTACATTAACATCCGCACTTTCTCTACCAAGGATACGATATTCAGCAACCTACACCAATGAAAGAAGAATTTGACAAGGTAGATCAAGATACACATTTACGACAAGTTATCAATACCGTACATATATACAATCTATAGTGATAATATCGAGGTATATTAGTCAAAGAGACTGTATTTAGATGAGTAATAGTGTATATATATATATATATATATATGTTGGGTCATATATGTTAGGAGAACTAAATTGTGATTGTGCTATTGCTCTACTTTGGCAAACTCAATTCTATATCATAGAAAAATACCCGTAACACATGAAAATGCCATCATCATCTTCGTTAATTTACAACAACTCAAAAGTAGTTACATACATAGGTCAATGGAATGTGAATGAGTGAACGAGTGATAAAATTGTTACGAAATGGCAATGGGATCATCAATGAGACCGATCGTATCGAGGGCATTTTCGTTTATTGTGCGTTTTGTTTTTCTTTGGTCTTTTTGGTAAAACATTTGGGTATAACGGGTGAGGTAAATGACATTTTTTTTCAGGAGGTAAAAGAAATGTTACTTTCCTTTCTCAGACACACTGTAATTTGCTTGAACTGTGAGCTCTCCGCAGTCTGGAGCTCATCGCCGGCCTGAGATGATGTGTCCTACATTTCACGAACTCACTCAGCTGGAGGAGGCGACTGTCGACGTCGCTCGCTTCTTCCTCTCTGCGTGCCGATAAGCGCATGGACGAGCTCAAGAGCAAGATATTGGGCCTCAGAAACCCACGCCCGAGTGCCGCCACCGTGATTCAAAATTGGGTCGACCAAGGCGGCAAGGTTACCGTCCACGAACTCCTCCACCTCTCGGTATACCTCTCCGACTCTAAGTGCTTCCACCACACTCTCCAGGTTTCAGTTTTCATTCTATAATTGTTTGATCAAAATGTGCTTCAATTTTGCAGATAATAATACTGCACATTTTCAATAACATGAGAATAAGAGTTTGGCCATTTCTATAATCTGTTGTTCAACGGTGTTGTTTTGAAATTTAAATAGCTTTTCTGTTGTTCACGAGGTTGGAATTGATGATAAAAGCGTATGGAATGTCAGCATCTGAAGAGTATTCTGACCAGCTTAACAGTGCTTCCAAAAAAGTTGCATGTCTCCCTCGTTTTCACATTTATGTCGTGCAAAGGGATGTTGAGAAAGCCAAGGTTCTGATGGCGAACTTGGTGAAATGGGGCTTGTTGTCAGCCCGCATCTGTATAATGAGATGATGAAGTTGTATATGGGGATATCTCAGTTTGCGGAAGTGCCTCTTGTTGTAGACGAAATGAGAGGTAGCAAGATACCGTTAACTGTTTTGTCCTTCAACTTCAACCTTTGGATCAATGCATGTGCCAAGCAAGTAAAGCACTAGATGCCGGAATTCCAACTACTGATTACGTGCCTATGTTGTTGTGCTTGGTGAAGCTAGGTGATATTGGAGAAGCCGAGAGGATCTTTGTGGACTGGGAATCCAACTGCTTTAGGTATGACATTAAAGTCACAATGTCCATCTTGGCGCATACATACAGAATGGAATGGTCGAGAAAGCTGAGCCGCAGCATCTGCCCTTGTTGGAGAGAGGTGGTCACCCCAAATTATAAGACATGGGAGATCCTTATGGAAGGATGGCTGAAAAACCAAAACATGGAAAAAGCCATCGAAGCCATGAGACAAGGGTTCACTATGTTGCAAGCTTGTCATTGGAAGAGATCGGATGATGCCAAAATGGCTTTTCCTGTTTATTTCAAAAGGTATCGGGATACTGATGATGCAAATTGGTATGCCAAAGTTTTCCATAACTTTGGTTTTGCAAGTTTGCCCTTGTATAAATCTTTGCTGAGAATGCACCTTTCTGGTCAGAGATCAGCCTCTGACATATCCTTAAGATGATGGAGAAGGACAGAACTGAAATGAATGATGAGTCTTTTTCCCTTTTCCTAACATTGAAGACCGACTTTAAGAATAATTCAGGAATGGAAAGTTCTAATACCTCCTACGGAATTTCACGTGGAGTTGTCTACATTTCTTTACCTGTTAGTTCGTGGATCAAAGACTCAAAGGAAGGATTTCTTTTCGCACATCGACAAGACCCTTGATTCAGGGAAGTTGCACATTTCTTACTTTGCATGGAGAGTAAGATCTTCCCAAATGGGTCTCGTTATCGTTTTTGAACAGATATAAACAGATAAGAACAGGACCCTCAAGAACTCTTTGAACCCAACCGTCAAGCTGAGGGATGGTGTCGGCATCAATCAGGTTTACCTCTGCAATCTCCTTGAGAATTCTAGCCCACTATCCAATCCACCCAGTGGCTATGTCCACAAAGCGTGCGCTGTAACCTCCAAAGATGGGTTTTCCCCTAAGTACGCTTTCCGGGATCTTAAGGTTCTGTCGAGCTTCTTCTGCGACCTTCTTTTTCTCCTCCCCTTGCTTGCTAAATGCATTCATAATGACTGGCATACACTGAAATGAAAAACAACCAATTCACTAAATTTATTTGTGTACTTTTTTTTCCTTCGATATAAATGATATTTTTCCGCTCGATTATATACGACGAGCTGAAGTCGATTATATTCCTTTCACTTCCGAAACCTTATTACCAATGTATGCAAGATCATTCCTGGAATGTATAGAGGTAATAGCATTACTGTTGTCTCCTAGATTGCCCTTGTTTGCAACTTTCCTGGAATGATCTTGAAGCATATCACCGCAAAATACTTGATGGAGGTTCTGGTGAAATTTGTTCTGTGTTCGTGCTATCTGTTCTTTATTTGAGAGTGGCTTGTATTGACCCCAAAATCCATTTGTGATGGGCGAAGTTAGTTGGTGGTGTCACTACCGTCACAGTAGAGGAGTGTGCATTTGCAGAATTGGGCCTTCCATACTATTTGGTCCTTCTCCCAGCACAAAGATCTCTTAACTGTGCGTTGCTACATAATATAATATAATATCATACATAATGAGAGATTATCCACACTTGCGTTGGGGCATGTTGGTAGGGGGTAGCGGGCAGCAGCTAGTTATCTTGCAGCGTACCGGGCTTTTAGCAGCTCTAGACTGGCTTGCCTGGTTATTTTCCTTTTAAGCACCCAAATATTGATTTTTTCACCTATAGGACACTTTACACCAGTTCCCTACTAGTTCCCATGCAGTTTCGCTTAGCTCCCTGATAGTTCTCACCCAGCTCACCTCAGATTTCCACGAATCCAGCGCCCTCGCCTCCGATTTCGCAAATCTGGCACCATCACCACCAGATCCTTCGGCCCTCCGATGTCCCTTACATTCGCCAAGGTATAAATTCGTTTCGCCTTTTGCATTTTCGATTTTGCCACGTCATGTAGTTGTTACTGTAGTAATTGATTTTGTGTTTTTGGTGCAGAGGGGTCGAAACTCCAACATTCTTGCTGTCTCCGATGAGGACGGGTTCTTGAGCTTGTTCGATACGTTGCTAAATTTGCTTCTTACCAAGGATAAGGAACTATCAAGGAACTGTGTGGGAACTATCAAGGAACTAGGCGGAACTGTGTGGGAACTAGCAGGGAACCGATTGGGGACTAGGAGGGTACTGCTAGGTAACTACCAACACCACATGCGTTTGTACAAATTTCGTCCACCTTGTTGAATGACGAACGAACCTGCAAAACAAAGAAAATAACATCAAAGGAATTGACTAACCCCGGGGGGGGGGGGGGGGGGGGAGGGGGGGGTGTTGCCAAAGGGCCTCCGATGCCTAAGTCAGAATTATATTCGAGGAACTTAGGAGTTTGTGGAGGATTTTGTGATTACCTTGAATGGCAAATGATGACCACTATTTATAGTGGTTGTAGGAGGATCTACCTTTTGGCAGGTTTAATATGAGCATTAAATGAGATTTAATGCACTTGAATGGTTGTCTGATCTCCGAGATCACTTCCCGAGACATGGTGGTCTCCGAGGGGCCCTCCTGGAGAGGAGACGAACTTCGTGGAGGTCTCATGATCTCCCCTTTGACCGAGATGATGGCTTAGCGACTCATAATCTCCGTCAAGGGTATGCTCGTCCTTTCAGGACTAGAATCCACGTGGCGCGTTCTAACTAGCCGGGATTATTTTGGCTTCCACAAATGCCCCCACATCTGCCTGAGTTGATGTAGGAAACAAAAGGGAGATGTAGTCCTTTTCCTTTCTTGGCTTCTGCTCCAAGCTGGCGTCGAGATTAGGGCCTTGTAGGAGAATGAGTTCTTATCTCCCGAGGAGCAGAGGTAGTGATATGAGGATTGGCTGACTGAGAGCTCCTTTGGAGATGAGGTGTTGTCTTCTTGTTGTTTGAGGGAAGGACGTTGCATGTCTTCTCACCGGAGCAAATAAAAAGCCAAATTCACTTCTTCATGATGAGTTGAAGTGTCTGAGGACTTGAACAAAAGTAGATTAAGCATAGCACATAGTCCGAAACCGGCTTCCTCTCCCTACGGCATAGCCATCAGGAGAAGAAACAGGAACCTAGTCGACCTCCTTACGGTCTGACCATCAGAGGGAATTAGGCCCGGACTATGTTCAATACTCAAAACTATTTTACATGTACTTGGTCAATGAGAATTCCAAAAAGTTATGATGGGCAGTTGTTTATGGAAGACGGACAAGGTCTCAAAAAAGGTCTTGAGAAAGGTCTCGACGAGAGTGGTCTCGAGAGAAATTTCGAATGAGGTCTCGAGAGATGAGGTCTCGAGAGATGACTTCAATGGTGATGTTGTTGTTGGCTTGTGGTTTGCTCCTCTATTGCCCCCAGTATATGAAGGGTTGTGTACTGATGCAGGTCTTGATACTGAGGTGTCGACTGAGAAGCTGATTGGTAAGCCTTCCATTGAGTATTTGGAGAAATGTGATGGTGCCCCCCTTGACACGGGGGAGTTGAAATAGAGAGCTTCATTACTGATACTGAGCTGACTTAAAAGGATGAAATTCAATGTATCTTTTTTGCCTGGAGGTTTGAGTCTGATCTCCGTCTTCTTGAAGGTCTGAGAGTCTAGTCTTCTTTCTGGAAGGTATGAAGTCTGATCTTCATCTTCTAGGAGATTTGAGATTATGATCTTCATCTTTTTGGAGGTTTGAGTCCGGTCTCGATCTTTTTGAAGGTCTGAGAGTCTAGTCTTCTTTCTTGGAGGTATGAAGTCTGATCTTCATCTTCTAGGAGATTTGAGATTATGATCTTCATCTTTTTGGAGGTTGAGAGCGGTGTAAAGGATCCTAAGGAGCCTTAGGGTGAGTCTCGTGCTGATTCTTTTCGAAGTCATCGAGACTTGTCTAAATTTGATATCAATATCAATATGAGATCCCGTTGGTTACTATACTTCATACTGCGGGTCTTCAAGTTGATAGATCTTGATTTCTAGGCTTGAGATCTCATTGGTTACTCAACTTCACGCTACGAGATCTTCAAGCCATATTGATGGCCATGGACCGCTCGTCTTGTAAAAGCTTCTATTTTGTTGACTTGAAATAGTTTTTCAGCTTGCCCCCACTTCTGATCAATTACATAGATCAGAGGATGAGGTGTCTTCTCTGAAGTTCGCTCGAGTCTACTCTGAGGAGAAGTGCTTATAAGTAGCTTCTGATCTCGCCTCAGCCATTGGCAAGTTTCTTGAAGGAGTTCTCTAACTTGCAATCTGAGAGAGAGAAGTTGTCTAAGATCCGCATAGAGTTTGAGGCCTCCCAGAAGGAAGTGGGGAGCTCCAAAGCTAAAAAAGAGGCGGAGGTCCTTAAGTAGGAGAGTATTTCCACTAAGATCTCGAAGTACATCTCGGGGAAAGGTCTCGACTGAGATCTCAAAGGAGGTCTCGGGGAAGGTCGAGAGAGAGGTCTCAAGAAGGTCTCGAGAGAGGTTTCAAGAAAATTTAATGTTGATGTACCAGTGGCTCTTCCGCTTGCTCCTCGTTTGCCAACTTCATTTGATAGTGATGGCGTGGAAGTTATGGTTTTGTCCGTGCAGTATACTAGAGAACTGTCAAGTGAACATTTGGAAGAGCTTGAGGGATTCCTCTTGATCTTGGTGCTGCAATGAATGAGACATGATATTGGCAACTTCTTTGTTGATGCGCCCCGAATGATCTTCCTGAGAGCACCTTAGGGGGTGTAGTGGTTTGTGTTGACTCCTTTGAAAACAAGAAAGTTAAGAGAAATATTTAAATAATTCATCTCTCTTCCATGCCCCCACTTCTCATCAACTAAAGTGATGGGAAGATGAGAACTTGGACATGAAATCCACCCATATTCTTTCTGAAGAGAAGTATTTGAGGGTGGTCTCTGATCTTACTTCAATAAAAGAGGAGCTTGTTGAGGAGAAGGAATCTTGTAATCAAACTAGAGTCCAAGTTGTGTGGAGTTCATTCGATCCTCATAGCCCTTCAAGTGAAGGGTGAAAAGTTGAAAGCCGATAAGGAAGCTGGTCCATCGAATGTGCTCTCGGATTTTGAGGCTTCTAGAAACGAAGTCAATAGGTTGAAGGTCGAGAAGAAATGAGGGCAAATTGCCTCTTTTTGCTGTATATTCCTCGTAGTCTTTCCTTTTGAATTTGTTTGGCATTCCTGTCCTAAATTAATGAAGACATGGCCTTCATCTCATGACCTTTTACTAGATCGAGATCAGCCGAGAGTGTCACTTGCCTTCCTCTTTAAGGTGAATTACTTTTGCAAAGAAAATTCTCATGAATTGCCTTGTTAAAAGGGCTTTAGACCTCTTGGCTGTCTCCCAGAAGAGAGAGCAACGTGGGCCACCCTTATTCGGGATTTTAGACCTCTTGGGTTGCCTCGTTGGATAGGTGCCATGATTCATGGGTTGCCTAATCCATGCGAGATGATGCAACATGGGCCACCCATAAATGGGTTTTTAGACCTCTTGGGTTGCCTCGTTGGACAGGTGCCATGATTCATAGGTTGCCTAGTTGGATAGGTGCCATGATCCATGGGTTGCCTAATCCATGCGAGATTAATGCAACATGGGCCACCCATAAATGAGTTTTTAGACCTCTTGGGCTGCCTCCCAGAAGAGGGAGAACAACGCGGGCTACCCTTATTCGGGATTTTAGACCTCTTGGGTTGCCTCGTTGGATAGGTGCCATGATTCATGGGTTGCCTAATTGAATAGGTGTCATGATCCATGGGTTGCCTAATCCATGCGAGATTAATGTAACATGGGCCACCCATAAATGGGTTTTTAGACCTCTTGGGCTGCCTCCCAGAAGAGGGAGAACAACATGGGCCACCCTTATTCGGGATTTTAGACCTCTTGGGTTGCCTCATTGGATAGGTGCCATAATTCATGGGTTGCCTTATTGAATAGGTGCCATGATTCATGGGTTGCCTAATCCATGCGAGATTAATGCAACATGGGCCACCCATAAATGGGTTTTTAGACCTCTTGGGCTGTCTCCCAGAAGAGGGAGAGCAACGTGGGCCACCCTTATTCTGGATTTTAGATGCCTTATTAAGGACTTATGACCTCGCCTCTTAGCTATACGTCTCCAGCCAAGAGCGGAGATAGGAGGCGCGCTTGGACGTCTCCAAGCTGCTACCTTTTGTCTCATATAATTATCAAAAACCACATCTCATAGATATGAGAGACATGTGGGAAAACTTTATATTTTTATTGACAACTCCATAATAGATGTACCTCGGGCATGAGTAAATGATATAATGGATGCAGCCTTGTGCCGAGTCACCGATTCTAGGAGGATAATTTCACTTCGAATTGACATTTCTTGATGTGCAATACATAACACTGCCTCACATTGTAGGCATTCTAGGGTCTCTATTATGTCGAAGAAAAATAGTGAACTCATTTCGTTCTCTTGGGAAAATTCGAGATCTGATTTGAGTTTGCCACTCTGATCGACTAGGATCGCGGGGGATAAGTATCACATCTTCTTCAGGACTCCACATCTCCTCTTCAACAGCGGGGACGAGATGAGAGTTGTCTTCTTGACCCCATTGCTGTGGCTGATATTTTGTGTTAGATTTCTTCTTCCCCTTCTTCATGACCAAGAAGAAAGAGATATATTCTTTCTTCTTAGTGATTTGGTTCCCATGAATCGTTATCCATGGCTTGATCCACCTTGATTAGCTCCCTGCCTCATTTGGAGATATGGAGCTTAATTTTTGGATGCTTAGTTGAGGGCTCAGCATCTATCTTGGATGATCGGGAGTGAAGTTTGGGGCTGAGAACCTTTTCAGGGGTTCTGCTTGATTGATCTCATCGTTGAATGGTGGGCCATTGTTTACCGCTACCTGTCTTTGGAGGGCATCTTCCTCATCTCCCAGTGGTCGGAGATCTTTGAGGCGTTGAGCATGTAATGCTCTACATCCTCAACTTGTAGAAGTCTCGGCCTCCTTTGCCTCCAGTGATGTGCAACTTGAAGTTTGGTAAGTCGCTGCTGGTGTTGTGGTCTCCTCTCCTCCCCTCTGGGGATGAGGGGATTAGAGGAGTTGGCCTCAAAGTGATCATCTAGAGGGGGTGATGTCGATCTCCGAAGATGACTAGGTCCTTGGGAATCCCCCGAGGGACCAAGTCTTGAATGGATACTCGTGGATGGGCCCAATCGGGGCCCTGTGCTTAGGCGTGGTCCTAGCCGGGAATGCATGCTTGCTTGTGTTGCTCTCCTTGCAGAGAGATCAATTGTCAGGTTCTTCCCTTCCTGTTGTCAGAAGGACAACTGCCCTTTATTGCTCTCCCTGTTAAGAGATCCCACAGTGGCATTCCGAATAACTTTCGATCAAGTGAGCGATTGGTTTACCAGCCTCCTTTGTTGGTTAGCCAACATAATTTGTTGGTTAAGGGCCGCTGTTAGGTCCGCAATTTGGCGGGCATGTTCTTCATGAACGTTTTGGTCCGGACAGACTCACCAAGCTTGATCCCAATGGGACCCGCTCATTAGGTCTCAGGGAGATTGGATTCTCCTCTTGACATTTTCTTCTACCGTCGCACCCATCAGAGAGACTGTGGTAGGATGGTCTCCTATAGGAGCAGCGACTGTTGAAGTGCTAGGCTTAGATCTCATACTACACATTGAGATGTAGTTTGGATCGCCGGTCTTGATGGATTGCATCACTGGCCATGGTTGAAGCTCTATTTGGCCACCATGTGACAGAGGCCATGTTGTGCTCTGCCATGGGGTAGTGGTCGTCGAGTTGAGTGGATAACGTGGCTTGCCACTTGATTAGAAGCTAAGGTTGGGACCATAACATGCTGATCTCGCACCGCATCCATTTTCTGTAGAAGTTTAGGCTCTAGTCTAACCTGCTCTCAAAGAGGGCTAGCCAGAGGTGTCGCTTGATGATCTCCGCAATGAGTCTCTTCATCTCCTGGTGGGGGTTTTGGAGGTTAAAGCCTTCGTCTTCCCACCTCTAATAGCAAGTCAGGAAGTTTAAAGATCATGTTCCCGCATCTCCTGACGAGGGTTAGGGTCGCTGGAGCTCTCATCTTTTGACCCCTCAAGACTAGTGTTTTGAGTACTGAGACTAAGCTCTGAGCTCTACGACCATGCCTTAGCATCAAGACTAGGCTATTAGCTCGAGACTAGGCCTTCGAGCTCTGAGATTAAGCCTTGAGCTATGAGATTAGGCCTTTTAGCTCGAGACTAGGCCTTTAGCTCCTTCTCAATAGTAGGTCCTACCATTTCGATCGTCGAAACAATTAGGGTAGGGTTGATTCCAGTAAGAGCTGATAACTTGCTTTGTCCCACTGTCGCAGTCGTTAAGACGACTGTGGTAAGATGGCCTCCTATGGGAGCAGCTACCCTTCTTGAGGGAGCACTTACATCTCCTCTCCTCTCGACGTGGGTCGGGGACATTTGATCCCTTGTCTCCTCACATCCCGAGATTGGATTTTTAGGCTTCGAGACTGGGTTTTGATCTCCGAGACTAGGCCTTGAGCACCATGTATGGGCCATGAACAACGAGACTAGGCCTCTCAACAGTAAGTCCCACCGTCGCAGTCACCGAGACGACTGGGGTGGGATGGCCTCTTGTAGGAGCGGTTGTCTTGCCTTTGTCCCACCGTCACAGTCGCTGAGACGACTGGGGTAGGGTGGCCTCCCATAGGAGCAGCTACTTTGCTTGGTCCCACCGTCGCAGTCGTTGAGACGACTGGGGTAGGATGGCCTCCAAAGGAGCAGCTACTTTGCTTGGAGGAGTAGGCTTAGGCCCCACTACTCCTTGGGTAATGGTTTAGTCCGCTAGTCTCGAGGCTTCGGAGACTTGAATTGTTGGTAGCGTCGTGGTTGGGGCCACTAGAGGATTGGCGATGAGTTATTACTCCAAGCTCGCAGTGTATGACATGTCTCAGGCTTGGGGCACCGCGACTATCATGTTCCTTGAGGTGTGGCCCTCCATCTTCTTACTCCTTGTTCTTCTCGTGTCCCCCATGGTAGATCCAAAGATGTTGCTTGAATGTAGATGTATCGAGTATTGCTTTCAATACTCAGATGTGGAGAGAAACTTGAGTATAACTCAAGCTCTCAATGAAAGCACCAATTTGTTTGTACAAATTTCGTCCACCTTGTTGAATGACGAACGAACCTGCAAAACAAAGAAAATAACATCAAAGGAATTGACTAACCCCGAGGGGGGGAGGGGGGTTGCCGAAGGGCCTCCGATGCCTAAGTCAGAATTATATTCGAGGAACTTAGGAGTTTGTGGAGGATTTTGTGATTACCTTGAATGGCAAATGATGACCACTATTTATAGTGGTTGTAGGAGGATCTTCCTTTTGGCAGGTTTAATATGAGCATTAAATGAGATTTAATGCACTTGAATGGTTGTCTGATCTCCGAGATCACTTCCCGAGACGTGGTGGTCTCCGAGGGGCCCTCCTGGAGAGGAGACGAACTTCGTGGAGGTCTCGTGATCTCCCCTTTGACCGAGATGATGGCTTAGCGACTCATAATCTCCGTCAAGGGTATGCTCGTCCTTTCGGGACTAGAATCCACGTGGCGCGTTCTAACTGGCCGGGATTATTTTGGCTTCCACAACATGAGAATTGCATGGGAACTAGCAGAGAACTGGTGTAAAGTGTCCTATAGATGAAAACATTGAACAATACGTCCTTTTTAAGAAAAGAACCAATGAAGGGGTTCTACAACTGCCATTTTTGCTAGTTTATAAGGTTTGAGACATGAAAAAAAAAAAAAAAAAAAAAAAAGGAAACACTCCATCCAATTATGAATCCTTGCGTGATACGCAGGTGAGGTTAGGAAATTCGGGTGACTGCCAGTCAAATTTTGAAGAGAAGAGCCTTTTTTTTATATGATTGGGTCCCACTAAATTTTTTCAAAAAAAAGAGTGTTATTGATACACTTTTTTAGTAAAGGAAGGAGGATAATGAGATGTGATGGTCTTGTCCAAGGAAAAAAAATTTCAACCGAAACATCGAAATTTCCATAAAATAAGGAGACCGAAACTATTGAAATTTATCAAAATTTACCGAAATTTACCAAAATTTCCATCGAAATTTCCATAAATTTGGCTACTGAAATTTCTATCGAAACCGAAACTTTAATCTTTGGTCTTATCTAAGTAGTTGTACTTTAGTTGATTAGAAGCATTATTGTTTCTTCTTTGACATAACTTATAATAGAAAAGTCAGAATTGTCTGATAAAAGTTTTGACATGTCACATTAATTGAACTCAATTTAGTGTAAAAATATTGAATTCAATGAATTTTCTTATGGATTATCCGAATTCCTATAAAATATTAAATTTAATAAATTTTTTAACGTGTCGAATAAGTTTAACCTGTCTGCTTGTGAAATACAGGAGTTGGCCAGTGCATGGCTCCCGAATGCAAATGTATGGAAGGAAAAAGACAAAAGAAATATCTTAATCTCCGGAGGGGTGCTGTGGCGGTATAAATAGCGTGAATATGTCATTATGCTCCTGTGTGAAGAACGGCCGTCGAGAGGTAAACTACTAACCCTAGCGTTTCTCTCAGAACTCGTTTTCTTCCACAGGTATGTAATTCATGAATCCTTCTCTGATTTCTGTGTTGTAGATTCTTGAAGATTGAAACTTGTTGTGTTTTACTCAAGTGCAAGTAATCGCAAGTAGTATCAACTCGGAAGTCCAAGTATCGTATCCACAAGGAGCGGATTCAAAAAGTCTGAACACAAAGAAAAGGGTTAAAAGTACCAAAATATAAGAGTTGTTTTTATGAATTTGATGAGACAGATCAAATGTAAAAAGAAAGTATCAATGAGAAAAATGCTAGGGCATCAAGGTTCAATTCTTTAAGCAAGTAGTGTCATGTTCTTCAACCTAATTATAACTCAATTAAAATTTACATAAAGAAACTTTAATCGGAAGATAGTGAAGTTAAAACTAATTCTAATTTCCAAATATCATTTTTTATCAATGAATGTTCATCACATGATAGTACACAATTCAATTCTCTAATCATGAAAGAATGCTAAGTCAATTCTTAACAATGAGAAAAAGTTGATTGAACTCATGAAAAGCAAAAGAACTTAACATCAATTAGATTAAAAGAATAAATAACATTGAACATCAAAGATATAAGAAATTATCAATTCATACCAAGACTTGGATTGAAGAACACTTCACAAACTTACACATAGAGCATTCCCTTTAGCCCTAGCTAGAGTTTTAGCAACAAAACATAATGTAAAAAGCTTACAAATAATCAAAATTCAAGTAAAGCCAAGATGATCCATGAGATAAGTGGACTCCTCCTTTTATAATGTAGTCTTTGGTTGAGAGTAATGTTGTGGAGTAGTGGGCATTCAAGAAAATTGATAAACCAAAATTAATGAGGGAGCAATTAGAATTCATGGTGATGGAGGCGTTGGAATGGGGTGATGATGCTGCTTCAATTTGGAATTAAATGGAGGTTGGAGTGGGATGGAAATGCTTCGAAGTGTGCACGCCAAAGATGCCTTCTTTGCTTCCTTGACCTTTCATCACTTCTTCTGATTTAAGAAAGAAATTAAAGCACCACACACACTAACTCTATCATCATTTGGACTTGGCCGCACATCACAACCTCCCACATCCTTTTGTCTTTAATTGCCAAAAACTTCTTCTTCATCACAATTGTTACTTCTTTTGGGCTGCACGTTTTGGGTCATTTTCCCCCACCTCTTTAAGCTCTTCTATCACTCTTTTACTCACCAATTGCTACAACAAACAAATTCACTCAATAAGTGATAATTAAATCTAAGAATTCTTTAGTTTCAATTGATGAGCATGAAATGCAATTATTCTACGAAATGAATATAGTTGAGCTCATAGAACACATAAAACTCTCCAAAAGAATAGTAATAATATGCACTTTGAGACTCTCATCACAACCCCCAACTAGCTTATTGCTAGTCCCTAGCAATTGAAGTGACTAAAAGGGAAAGACAAAACAAAGAACAGAAAAAGAAAACTGAAATATGAAAAGACAGATAAAACCACTTCTGCAGGACTCTCGATTGCATTGAGCGTATGCAACAAACCTTTAAACCCCTAGGTGGCCCATAGAGGACAAGTATAGTCTTGTGAGGGCTTCCAGCGACGAAACCTACAAACATCATGAAATGAGGCAAGCACAACCTGTCTAGTCTAAGAACTAAAATATCCAGCAGCCAATCGTCATCAACAAAAGAGAAAATAACTCAACGAAAATTCTCAACTCATAAACAATATTAAGACAGAGAGTTTACGCATAAACATGACCAAAATGATAGAGTATAACAACACATTTGGTTCACAAGCCTTACTAGCAAGATCGCATAGACCTTATAGCAAGTCTAGTTATGAATATAGCCAAAATCAATACTAAGCAAATGCAATCCAGTCCAGCATGTTTCAAATCAGTTTAACCCTTATCTCACAAGATATATGCTCAAATTTTCACTCAAGTGTTTAAGGTTATGTTCACTCTGAAAAGATCATTACATGAGTATATCTATCATATGCTTGCATATTGACCAATTTCCACAAATTAAGATGCATCCTTCTCAGATCAAATAGGTCTTTCATTAGGTTGTAACGAGGCTTAGGTCAAAGGTTAACAGAACAAAAGGGTAAGGAAATAACGAAGATTCACTGGTTTGGATAGAGTACAATAAGGAAGTAAAGGCACACAAGGAATAAGAACTTAAAAGCACTGAAATTCAACCAAAATAGTATATCTCCTTCAAACTCCATGAACCAACGTTTTTGGCTTCTTCTTTTTTTTTTTTTTCTTTTTTCAACACTTTATTCTTCTCTTTTTTTCTTTTTTTTATGCTTTCTATACAACAACAACAATTTTTTTTTTTCAACCACCAATTGACTCATAAGTTCTCCCTCAAAATTGAATAATTCAAACACAAAACCATAAGAACAAAAGTATTCTACCAGTGAATTGCGCAAGGTAAAGTGTTTAAGCTTTCATGGTAAGTCATATAGTGGTTTCATGAAAGAAAAAGGCTTATTGAGGCTCAAGGGGGTTCACTAAGAGATAAATTTATATAGGGATTTTGAGCCTATTATCGTTTCTGAGAAGCATACTTTAACATATTGTTCCAAAAGGTCTCAAGCAAGTTCTAGAGATGGACAACATGTAAGATCACACACATGAATAAAAAGAGTATGAAAGATGCATACACTTTATAAATATAGGCTCAAAATCTCACATAGGTGCGGGTTTAATCATTTTAGCATGCTGGACATTTTCACATTCACTTTGTCTCAACAAAGGCTACTGTATTCAAGTTCAGATATGCCACGTTAAGTATATGATATCAAGCAAGTAAGTTGGAACTTCACATATCATCACACTTTCTCATTCCAATCAAGCCAGCTATCAACTCTCAATCTTAAAGTTATTCATGAGATATCAAATAATCAGAGTTCATTGCACTCAAGTTGATGACTCTAGGCATGCGGATCATAAAAACATGAAAACACCACAATTGACTAACCTCATTAATAAGAACCGAAACATACCTTTCTTTTTTTTTTTTTTTACTTAACAGACAAAAAAAAGGCAGAAAAAGGAATAACAAAAAAAACAAAATAAAATGCTACACGCTACGAGAAACAACCAACTAAACACATCCACCACCCCCAACTTAAAATTGACATTGTCCTAAATGTATATATAAGTGCGAAGATTAAGTAAGCGGATATGAAAAGAATGTATGTGATAAGCACCAAAACTGAAATTTGAAGCTACGACTAATCAAAACACACCAAAAAAGAAATAAAAAACAAAACTGAAATTTGAAAGGGAAAAAACAGAAAGGTAAGAAAAGCTTCTCTGTTTTTGCAGAACATGATGTTTGAAGCATGATCCATTGACTGCTTGATGTTGCAACTAGCACCAGGTTGATTCCAGGTGAATATTCGATGAAAATGCAACTGTACTTGTCCCTTGGAACCCCCAAAATCAGCCATCATGACTTCCAGGTTGAAACACCATTAGTGTACCACCAAATATAAGCTCTAATGTTACCTATAAACACAAAAAACAAGAAAACCAAAGCAATAGAAAAATACAAAAAGAAACAAAATTAAACAAAACTAACACAAGAAAAGGAAATACCAAACAAGTGAAGTTCTTTCAACCTTGGTAGATGGGATCAGTCAGGGTAGTTGACTCGTCTTCAGGAACGCATCTTCCCAAATAAGGTTTAAGTCACTGACCATTAACCTTACATTTCCATTCTTGGGATCCTCAACTTCAATAGTGCCATATGGAAAAACTTTCTTAACAATGAAAGGACCTGACCATTTAGTTCTCAATTTTCCAGGAAACAAATGAAGTCTAGAATTGTACAAAAGAACAAGTTGAGAGGGCTCAAAACTTTTTCTTAAAATATTTTTATCATGAAAAACTTTAGCACGTTCTTTGTAAATTCTAGAGTTCTCATGTGCATCATTCCTTATTTCCTCAAGTTCATTTCATTGGAGCTTTCTCAGTTCACCAGCATCTCCAAGGCTAAAGTTAAACATTTTGATTGCCCAGATAGCCTTATGTTCAATTTCAACGGGGTAAATGACAAGGCTTACCATAGACTAACCTGTATGGAGACATACCCAAAGGGGATTTGTAAGCTGTACGGTATGCCCATAATGCATCAGTTAGTCTCAAGGACCAATCTTTCCGATTCGGGTTCACCGTCTTTTCCAAAATCTGCTTGATCTCTCTATTTGCAAGCTCGGCTTGTCCATTTGTCTGTGGATGGTATGGAGTGGAAACTTTGTGGCTAATTCCATATTTCTTCATCAATGCTTCAAATGGTAGGTTGCAAAAATGAGATCCTCCATCACTGATTATCGCTCTAGGAGTACCAAACCTGGACAACACATTCTCTTTCAAAAATTTCAAAACAATTTTGTGATCATTCTTTCGACATGGTATAGCCTCAATCCATTTTGACACATAATCCACCGCAACCAAAATATATAAGTAACCAAAAGATGGAGGAAAAGGACCCATGAAATCAATACCCCAACAATCAAATAATTCAATGACTAAAATTGGGTTAAGAGGCATCATATTCCTACGAGTAATTTTTCCCAACCTTTGGCAACTTGGACAAGTTTTACAAAATTCATACACATATTTATGTAATTTAGGCCAATAAAAACCACATTGAAGAATCTTTTCAGATGTCTTTTTAGAAGAAAAGTGTCCACCACATGCCTCAGAATGACAAAAAGAAATAACACTAGCAATCTCATCATCAAGAACACATCTACGGATTACCTGATCTTGGCAATATTTGAAGAGATATGGATCATCCCAAAAGAAATTTCTCACCTCTACCATAAATTTCTTTTTCTCTTGTGATGTATAATGAGATGGAATCATGTCTGTCACAAGATAATTCACAATATTAGCGAACCATGGCATTTTCGAAACACTAAACAAATTTTCATCAGGAAATGAGTCATTTGTAGGCAAAGGTTTAGAAGACTCTTCAAAATTTATTCTTAAAAGATGGTCAGCACCAACGTTCTCCACTCCGTTCTTGTCTTTGATTGTAAGGTCAAACTCTTGGAGAAGCAAAATCCATCTAATCAACCTTGCCTTGGCTTCCTTCTTAGCGAGCAAATACTTCAATGCCGAATGATCTGTGAAAACAACAATTGGTGAGCCCAAAATATATGATCTGAATTTTTCCAATGCAAATACTACTGCAAGCAATTCTTTTTCAGTTGTAGTGTAATTCTTTTGTGCACTATTTAAAGTTTTGCTAGCATAATTAATCACAACAGGTTTGTTCTCCTTTCTTTGGCCTAACACTGCACCAATGGCACCATCACTCGCATCACACATGATTTCGAAAGGTATAGACCAATCTGAGGGCGGCATGATTGGTGCAGATGTGAGCTTCTATCTCAATTTCTCGAAAGCTTCTTGACACACTGGATTCCATTCGAATTTTGCATCTTTCTCCAACAGATTGTTTAATGGTCTTGCAATGACACTAAAACTTTGAATAAACCTCCTGTAGAAACCTGCATGTCCCAAAAAAGATCTAACATCTTTAACATTCATAGGAATAGGCAAATTAGAAATTAAATCGATTTTGGATTTATCAACTTCAATTCCTCTTTGAGAAACAACATGACCAAGAACTATGCCGGATATGACCATGAATTGGCATTTCTCCCAATTGAGCACCAAGTTTTTCTCCTTACACCTGATAAGAACACTCACTACGCCAGAAATGCCCTATTATAGCATCCGAAAAACGCTATGGTAGAGTTTAATAGCGTTTTCAGAATCGCTGTGTTTGCCGACGCTAAGAAAAGTGGGGGTCTATCATAGCATTTTTGTGATGCTATAAATAATCACATTTATAGCTTTGCGTTGACGCTGTGATTTCAATATTCTAGGATTCTATAATTGTACAATTATACTAGATATCAGTTTCGTTTTTATAGAATTCCTGAGGCATTTTAACTCTTCCAACAAAACGATCAACATTCCCAACTAAGCAATCAACAATGTTCCAAAAAAATTCATTGCATTTAACACACCTTCAAAATACAAGATTGTACGAATTCAAGATACAATAATCCAGAAAAAGACTTGAGGTTTCTTATTACAAGCTTTGCTACCAAAAAACAGTTAAACTTTGGAAGACAACCTGCCTTCAGCCACAACTTCTCCAAATCCCTGTGTAGTCCAGCAGCTTCCATTTACTATTTGATTGAGTACTCACATTCTACAAAACAGGTACAAAGAGTATATAAATATTTATTCATGTATAGGTTATCTTAAAGCATGAATTTCCAAAGATGATAGCATGACCATCGAATACTTCAAAAGAATCATACTTTATCACATTATACTAACTGCATACCAACCCAACAAAACTCAAACCTCAAAATTCGTAACCTAAATTTAAAACCAACATTACCAATACCTCAAAAAGTGTAAAATTTAGCCAAGGGTTGGAGTCAACTAGACTAAAAGGAAAAAGAATAAAACTGCTATTGCTCTTATCTGGTATGAGTACTGAGCGTGCAGATCAACTGATGAATGAAACAGGTCTGCGATGGGTGTCTCTGACACATCACAAAGATATGAAAATTAACAACCGTATCTGACAAAGGATATGATTTAACTTGATGCTTAACCTTTGATGTCATGATGAAGTACTTCATTAACATGACAGAATTGGAGGCCACACAATAAGCACAGCAAACCTTTATCAGAAGCTGAGTCACATCTTTGATTGTGCGCACGCACTCCTCTGTGAGATTTTCAACATAGTCGCCCAATTTAACATCTTCTCTTATCTGGGATCATAATGACAGAAATACAATAAACACCAGCTGATCTACATTACATATGTTAAAGATGAAAACAACAAAATTTCCATTTACCAGGAGGCCTTTTTTATTTAGATCCAAAAGATCTGTGATTTGTTCATTGTAAATCTGTGAATAAACCAATGAATCAAGTGAAATAAGTGAAAAGGCTGCTGGCCACTAATCAGTCAGAAACTTAAAATCACCAGTGTTTCTACCTCTAGAAAAGAACAGCGGCACTGATACTTGAGTTGTTTGTCAGCATGCTTGATTTGCTCCTGTAGAAGTAGGGAAACCTTGTAACAGAAAATAGCAAACTGTGTGAAGGTAAACAACAAACAGAAATAAAACTCACCTCATTTAAGCGAGCAAAAAGACGCTCGAAAACACGGGGGGTTAACCCCTGCTGATCACTTGATAGATTCGCTCGAAAACAGATTTCGTCAATTAATCAGTTTCGAAATAAAGAAAAGGGTAAAACCAGTGAAGCTTAACAATAAGAAACTAAAGTCAATATATAAGATTCAATCCTCGTTCAGGTGAAAACCTCCATTTTCTTTAAATCTTCTGCTTCTTAATTCCAGGTTTTTGTTTTATCTTTCTCAGCACCCCAAAACAGTGGGTTTGCAATCAAAAGCTATAGACCAAAATCGAAGCCCAAACATACTAAAATAAGGTGGAAATTATACCAAGAATTTAATAACACCCGCAAGCTTTCTCAGCAACCAAACAGGAATCAGCCAAGGATCAAACAATATAGACAGAAAATCCAACCTAAATTACAGGCTACAACAATCAGATCTCTCAATTTCATGGTCAAACTAAGTCAACAGAGACACAAGATTTCTCAGCAACCAAACGGATCTTTCAAATCTATCAATTTCGAGAATAAAGAAGCAGAAGCCAAGAAATGAAACAGTTACCTGAACACCAGAATTGGAGGGCCCAGGGGCGGAATTGTCCGCCTGAGATTCGACGCTGAGCTTCCGCTTGAGAGGGTTGGGCGGTCGAGGCGGCAACGGACTCTTCAGCTTGGCCGCCGGCGAAGGCTTCGAGTCGGAGGGCAAGGAGTTCGGATCTAACGGCGGAGCGTTCTCTTTGGAGCCCTTGGCTTCCGAGGAGGCCTGGCCTTGCCGAAGCTAGGGTTTGGCGAAGGCGGAAGCTCCGCCACCTCCCGCAACATGGCGTTTCGCGGCTGCATGAAATGCTTCATAGAAATTTATAGAGAGAGAGAGAGAGAGAGAGAGAGAGAGAGAGAGAGAGAGAGAGAGGAATCTAGGGATTTAGAGAGTGAATTTGAGAAGGCGAAGAGTGAGATGGTAGGGTTTGGGGAGGACAAGAGGCCGACAATTTGTGGATTTTGGCGACAATTTGTGGGTTTCTGGGTTTGTGGGTTGCGAGGGATTTTGCCTGGGTTTGCTGAGAGTTTGGCTGAAATGGGAGGGAGGAGTGATTTCGAGGGATGACACTCAGAAAATTGGGAGGGAGGGAGTGATTTTGACTGAGAGTTTGGCGGAATGGGAAAAGTTTCGGCGGAACGATACTTAGAAAATTTTTCACCCCAAAACCTAGCCACCGCGCCCGCTCATTAAAAAACCCAAAAATCCCGCCCGTGTCCTCACTTTCATTAATAGCATTTATACATGCACACTCTACAGCATATTGAAAAATGTGCTATACTTGTATGCTATAATAGACCATTTGTGGCGTAGTGACTCTCCAAGTTAGATAAACAATCAGAAAATGAATCGCCAAAGACAGAAATATCATCCATGAATACTTCTAAAATTTTCTCAACCATGTCACTAAAAATGCTAAGCATGCAACATTGAAATGTAGCAGGTGCATTACAAAGACCAAATGGCATTTTTCAAAAGGCAAAAGTTCCAAATGGACAAGTAAAAGTTGTTTTCTCTTGGTCTTCTAATGAAATTTCAATTTGGTAATATCCGGGATACCCATCAAGAAAACAATAATACATGTGCCCTGCAACTCTTTCTAAAATCTGATCAAGAAATGGTAAGGGAAAATGATCCTTTCGTGTTACTGAATTCAATTTTCTGTAATCTATACACATGCGCCATCCAGTAGTAACCCTAGATGGTACCATTTCACCATTCTCATTCTCAACAACTGTCACACCTGATTTCTTCGGAACAACCTGTGTAGGACTCACCCAATCACTATTAGAAATTGGATATATGATACCAGCATCATGGAGTTTAAGAACTTCCTTTTTAACAACTTCTTTCATGGTAGGGTTAAGTCTACATTGAGCTTGTCTAACAGGTTCAGCTTTTTCCTCAAGAAAAATTCTATGATTACAAACCAATGGGCTAATTCCCTTAATATCAGACAAAGTCCAGCCAATAGCATCTTAATGCTCTCTCAAAACATTAAGGCCCCGTTTGGCATTGCTTTCCGAAATCACTTTCGGCGCGAAAGTGATTTCGCGAAAGTTTTCGGCCCAAAAAGGCGTTTGGTAAACCCCAACGAAATCACTTTCGAGGCCAAATCACTTTCGCGAAAGCTGATTTCCGAAAGCAGGCCAGGGGTAGCTTTCGCGAAAGTGATTTCATTTGGGACACGCTGGGTATTTTTGAAATTTTTAATGAAATTTTTTTTTCCAATTATAACCCTGAGGCACATTTCAATTTACTTGAAATTGCCCCCAACACAGTCGGCCTCTCGTCTCGAACCCAGTCGACGCCCATACTCCGACGCCGACGCCCACACTCCGACGCCAATACTCTGACGCCGACGCCACATCCTCCGACGCCCATCTTCCACCGCGACATCCTCCAGCCGACGCGCATCCTCCGCTGCCATCGTCGAACGCCAAGAAGCCGCTGTCGTCGCCGATCTGTGAAAACCCAGAAGAGACGCCGTCGATCGCACAACCACCATCAGCCACCGCCGTCGATCGTAACCACCATCAGCGAAACCCGGTTCTTCCATCTTCTTTCAATCCGATCTCACAGGTATTGCTTCATCTTTTTTTCAATTCCGATTTTTGTTGTTGTTGCCGTTAATGTCGGATTCGATTGGGGTTTCACAGTCAAGGCCGTCACAATTCCGGTCGCCGTCGCCGTCCCTTCGCTTTCGTCATCGCCGTTCCTTTGTCTTTCGCCGTCGAAGCCCATCCTCCGTTTTTTTTAATAGTTTTTTTATATTTTATTTTATAGATTTTTATTTTTTTTAGTTGTTTAAATTTTTTTGGTTTTCTTGTATTGATATTTCCCTATACATACAAATTTATATTATCAAATATCAACATAAAAATTTAATAAAGTTTTGTTGAAGTGTTAATGTTGTGTTGATTTTTTGTGCAAATTGATGGTAGTATAAAAATTTGTAACATATAAAATTTGTATGATTATTTGTTCTTCAAAATATAAACTATTATATGAAATTTTATTTTTTTAACAATAAAATTTGATGATTATTAAAAAAAAATTGTACAAAATAGTTTATTAAAATAATTATTCAAGAACATGTCTGTTTTGGTCATTATATACGTCTCACAGCACTTTCCTAAAAATGTTTACCAAACACCTAAAACTGATTTTGGATTCTCCAAAGCAGTTTTGACAGAATGTTTACCAAACGCCAAACTGATTTCCCCGAAAGCTGATTTCACGAAAGTGATTTCGCGAAAGTGATTTCGCGAAAGCACAGCAATGCCAAACTGGGCCTAAGTAACATACCTTCTTGGTGAGATTCAAGTTTAGAAGAGATTACCACAGGATATGTCTCATTATCACCCAAGAAAGCATACTTAAGTCCAGCGGGAAGAGGCTTCAATTCACACTTTGGAGCTTCTTTGACTAGTGCTTGTGAGCTTGCTATAATGGGCAGCTCCTCGAACTTTGGTACCCAGCCATTCGACTCCTCAACCTGTGCAGAATCCAACAAAGAACAGATTTGTTTAATTTCTGAATTTAGTTCAAAATTACAATCCATATTTATCAAACAATTTTGCAAAGGATCTGAATAACAAGAAGAATTAAAGTAATCTTGAACAATTGTGCTAATCATGTAGATAGCTTCACAATTTTCATTGCTTCTTGGCTGCTTGCAAAGATTGAATATGTTGACCTCCAATGCCATGTTTCCAAATGATAATTGCATGCAATTTATGTTGGCATTAGAAGTAGCAAGAAAAGGCCTACCAAGAATAACTGGAATTTGAGAACTATAATCACCAACTGGTTGTGTATCCAAAACAATAAAATCAACAGGATAATAGAATTTGTCTACCTGCACCAACACATCCTCCAACATACCTCTTGGAATTTTAACTGAGCGGTCAGCTAATTGTAATGTCACAGATGTGGGTTTTAATTCACCAAAACCCAATTGCACATAAACAGAGTAAGGCAACAAATTCACACTAGCACCCAAATCCAATAAAGCTTGTTCAATTCTGAAATTTCCTATGATGCATGAAATCGTAGGACAACCTGGATCTTTGTATTTGAGTGGAGTGTTTGCTTGAAGAATAGCACTTACATTTTCAGTTAAATATGCAATCTTTTCAACATGATGCTTCCTCTTAACAGTACATAAATCCTTCAAAAATTTTGCATACGAGGGGATTTGCTTGATGGCATCTAAAAGAGGAATATTGATTTTAACTTGTTTGAACACCTCTAAAATTTCTGAAGTCTGATTCTTCTTTGAAGACTTAAGTGCTTGTGGGAATGGTATAGGAAATGGACACTTCAAAATTTCTACATCATCATTTTCATTGCCTTTATTTTCTGATTTCTCTTTTTCAATTTCTTTCTCTTTTTCAGAATCATCTTGCCCAATTATTTTTCCACTACGAAGAGTAGTAATGGCCTTAACATGCTCATGTGTGTTATTCAGAGAAGATGACGAAGTACTTACCTGCCCATGAGGATTGGGTTGAGCTTGAGAAGGAAGCTTACCCTTTTCTTGGATTGACAACGTAGAAGTAAGTTTAGATAGAGTGGTCTTGATCTCACCAATGTCCTGGGCATTTCTATGATTTGTGACAGTTTGGGCTTGCATGAATTGCTTTAGAACATCTTCCAAACTTGATAATGAAGATGAAGATGATTGTCCTTCCATCTGTGGAGAATAAGAGGAAAAGTTAGTCCTTCTTTGATAAGAACTATCATTAGGATTATTTCTCCAACTAAAATTTGGATGATTTTTCCATTGTGAATTATAACTTTCAGAAAAAGGAGATTGCTTTTTAAATTGGTTTATAGAATTTGCTAGATCATGCAACATCTCTTTAAAAGCTGGGATTGTTGGACAATCTTTTGTTGCATGTCCCATGACCTCACAAACTCCACAAACCTCATAATGATCTTGACTAACAACTGAATTTACACTTTGAGGAAATTTGGATTTAAGAGTTTCAACTTCCCTAGCCATTGTCGCCAATTGAGCTTTCAAATTGTCTTCTTCCTTGAGATGATAAATACCGCCACTAGAAATGTTTGACTTGGCCTTGTGAGAACTGGTTTCAACGGTGTTGGGAGTAGTCCAAATCTGAGACTTCTCTGCAAGTTCATCAAGAAAATCAAAAGCATCATTAGGACCTTTATGCATAAAATTTCCATTACACATTATCTCAATGAATTGTCTATCTTTTGGGAGTAAACCATCATAAAAATAACTTACAGCCCTCCAGCGTTCAAAACCATGGTGCGGACAAGACAACAACAAATCCTTAAATCTTTCCCAAGCTTGAGGTAAAGACTCGGTTTCTTTCTGAGAAAATGTGGTCATTTGTCGTTTCAAAGAATTAGTCTTTTGAATTGGGAAAAATTTCTTGAAAAATTCAGTTTGCATTTCCAACCATGATTGAATTGACCTTGACCTTAATGAATACAACCATGTTTTTGCTTTCTCTTTCAATGAAAATGGGAAAAGCTTAAGCAAAACCATGTCAGCATCACACCCTTGTGTAGGAAAAGTATAACAAACTTCCTCAAACTCACGCATATGCAAATATGGATTTTCGGATTCCATTCCATGAAATTTAGGCAAAAGTTGTATCATTCCCGGTTTAAAATCAAAATTTCGACCATTAGCAAGATAAACAATGCAAGATGGAACACTAGTACGAGCAGGATGCAAATAATCATGCAATGTTCGAATAGGTGGATTCTCATCTGCAGGTTGGCAATGAGGGGGGTAATTTTCAATTAAGTCACGGCAAGTACAAACAATTCAAACAATAGATCTCTTAGGTGACCAGTCACCTAATGTGATGAACCTGATACTTTGTTTCCATACCGAACAATGTGACCAGTCACTTTGTTTTCACACTGAAATAACGTGACCAGTCACGTTGTTTCCAAACTGAACTATGTGAACTGTCTTTTAATTTACAGTTCGTGTAGGCTTGTGAACTTGTTCAAACACACTCGGATGCAATGCCAACTTAGGTCCCCAAAACAGATTCAGTGAAGATGAATTCTGCGGGCTATCCACAACTACAACCTATTCAAATCCAGCGGTTCTAATGCAGCAGTCTATAGGATGACCAGTCACTCGATATTGTCCAGATTGCATGTTAAGTCAAGTTGGTGCATAATTAAATCTGATTTTATGATTAGCCAAGTGGTTAACAAATCAAAGAGATGGACACAATGTTTTGGTACCCGGAAAAACCCCAAACGGGTAAAAAACCGGGGGTCTATCAGAAGACCGGCCTTCCACTATGAAACGGCAAAAAAATGCCCAATACAAGGTTCAGACAATGCTCAATATCTAATGTACCTAGTCTTAGATGCAGCAGTCCCTCGTGCGGCTTCTTCTTCAATCGCTTCACCTCCAGATGGTACAGATGACTGGTCATTCACTTTCCAGAGAATACACACGTATGTCTGGTCAGTGGCACCAAGAATGTATGCTGTGAATAATATGTGACTAGTCACCAGCAGAATTACAGAGAGCTAAAGAGCTTCAGTAAACCTACTGGACAACTAGGTGTTTTGCTGCAACAGTCACAAAAACTGGGCAGAAAAACATGAAGTCAAATGACTCCTAAAAATCAACCTTGTCTCAAATAATGTGTGAACATGGGAGACAAGATTGAAGACCGCTATTTCAACTTCTAAACTAAATGAGTTTTGAAAACTTGGAAGTTGAAACGGTGAAGATAAGAACTTCTTCAAGGTTTCCTTCAAAGATGAATGTTTGAAAAACCGAAACTTTGAAAGAAGTTCATGTGCTTGCCATCCTTAAGAATCCTTGTACAAACTTTATGTGAATGAAAGCTCACAAGGATTTAAGGTTCAATACCGAACAAGAAGGCAGCAACAATATGAGAGTTTTTGAAATATGCAATGAAGATAATGTATGTGCAAAAACCCCAAGTGAAAATGGTGGAAGATGTTTAGCTTATATAGGCAAAGAGGATATGAAAAGAGTGGCTGGGATATCACCTAATGAGTGGCTGAGATTTCTTCTAGAGAGTTTAACCTAGGCAAGATCGAGATAGTGGGATGCATTTGACTACACAGCGGTTAAAAGCATGCTTCAGCCGGATAAAGACATGACCTGTCTAAACCGGGTAAAAGCGTGTTCTATCAGGTGACCAATCACCAGTCGACTACACAACGGTTAAACAGATGTTCAGTCAACCCGGATAATAACATGACCTGTTAAAACCGGATAAACCACTGATCTGTCAAGCAACTGATCACCAGTCGCTGTTAGGAACTGAGCTGTCAAAAGCAATGCTTAAGGTGACCAGTCACCAAACATGTGAAAACTGGAATTTGATGAAGAACACATTTTTCTTAATTTTAAACCTAAGTTTATGAAAACCTTATGCATATGCAAATGATGCTACATGTTGAATTAATCACAGTGCAACTGAACCTGTCTTCATTTCTTGATCTTCACTTCAATCACCTATCACTAAACTTCATCCTAAACTTCTAAAACCTAAATTGAGCATGTGAATGATTTTACAATGTTTTTGTTACAAGGATAGCCAATATTACATTAAGTCTAAGATACAAATATCCTACATCATCATTATGAACACTATTATTATCTTCATCATTATTGTTGTTCACGTCAGCCATTTGTGAAGATTCGGTTTCAACTTGAGGTCTCTTTGCAAATCTACCAAACCGATCACGATATCTCATAAACCAAATAAACACAAAATTAAATAAAAACTAACTACACTAATTTTTCTAAATTTTTTTTTTTTTTTGTGTTTTTGTATGAAGACAAATCCAAACTAAAAAAAATAAAAATAAAAGCTAATAGTAGCTAGAAGTGAGCAGGAAAGCCTTACCAATTTAGCTTAAAACGCTAAAATAGCAAACCTTTACCGTAACCTTCTTCGTGACACCTTTTTGCTTACCCACTCCCCTGCAACGGCGCCATGAAACTTGTTGCGTTTTACTCAAGTGCAAGTAATCGCAAGTAGTATCAACTCGGAAGTCCAAGTATCGTATCCACAAGGAGCAGATTCAAAAAGTCTGAACACAAAGAAAGGGGTAAAACGTACCAAAATATAAGAGTTGTTTTTATGAATTTGATGAGACAGATCAAATGTAAAAAGAAAGTATCAATGAGAAAAATGCTAGGGCATCAAGGTTCAATTCTTTAAGCAAGTAGTGTCATGTTCTTCAACCTAATTATAACTCAATTAAAATTTACATAAAGAAACTTTAATCGGAAGATAGTGAAGTTAAAACCAATTCTAATTTCCAAATATCATCTTTTATCAATGAATGTTCATCACATGATAGTACACAATTCAATTCTCTAATCATGAAAGAATGCTAAGTCAATTCTTAACAATCAGAAAAACTTGATTGAACTCATGAAAAGCAAAAGAACTTAACGTCAATTAGATTAAAAGAACAAATAACATTGAACATCAAAGATATAAGAAATTATCAATTCATACCAAGACTTGGATTGAAGAACACTTCACAAACTTACACAAAGAACATTCCCTTTAGCCCTAGCTAGAGTTTTAGCAACAAAACATAATGTAAAAAGCTTACAAATAATCAAAATTCAAGTAAAGCCAAGATGATCCATGAGATGAGTGGACTCCTCCTTTTATAATGTAGTCTTTGGTTGAGAGTAATCTTGTGGAGTAGTGGGCATTGATCATCAAAGTAATGGCAATTTGTGGGCAATGTAAATTGATGGAAAATGAAGTGTAGTAATTGGAATTCATGGTGGCGATGGAGTGGGGATAAGGAGGCATCTTCTTCTTTAATTCAGAATTGATGGTGGAGTTAAAATGGAATGGAAATGGGTCTTGGGATGCTCACGGCTGAAACTCTCCACTTCTCCTCCTTTTCACATATTTCTCTGTTTGGTTTAATTAAGTAATTAAACCACCAACACATCATTTCACTTTGAGCTGAACAGTTTTGGACTGAAAACACCCTTGGACTTGCATATTTTTGGGCCTTTTTACTTCTTCTCTTGAAGCCTTTTCATCCATCATTTACTACAAAATGCAAATATACAAAATAAGTGCCCAATCAAATATAAGAATTCCTTAACTCTAATTATGAGCATGAAATGCAAACACTACAAGAAACCAATACAATTAAGCTCATACAACACCTAAAGCTCTCCAAAAGAATAGTAAAAATATGCACTTTGAGACTCTCATCAGTGTAATGTTTAGGCGGCAGGGGTGTGTATACCTGAGAGTGGATGTTAGAATCCAGAAGAGGTCCCAAGTCGGGAAGGAAAGGGATCAGATCCTTTGTTAGGAGGAAAGGGAAGAGTCTGATCCGAGATCCTTTGAAAGGAGGAGAGTGGTCTCCTTTTATAGAAGAGGTGAGGATGCTTCAAGCCTCTCTTGGTCGATGTGGGACAAGTGCATGCTTGCCAAGTGGTTTGTCCATACTTTGAGGCGATGCACAGACTTCGATACTCGTCGTATGAAGCGGGTTAACGGCTCTATGCGAAGGTGGCAACAAGGCGAATACATAGAGCGTGCTATCATGGCAGTGCCGTAGTCGGTGTCGTGGCGGATAACCTCGCAAGGCGTGCTCATGAGAAGAGGCAAGTAACCCATGTGATGCTTCATGGGAGTGACATGTGGATGATAGGGGTATGAGTATCAACAAGTCCCCCAAGTCTGCGAGTAAGGAATGCTTCCTTGGTCGGGGGCCTGCAATATCGCCCATATCGGTCACATGTCACTCCAATCAGGCCTTGGAGCCGATGTGGGATAGTAGGAGTCCCCGAAGTCCACGAGTAAGGGAGCATGGATTCCGGGAGTATGCAAAGTGCTGCGCCCAGGCCAGAAAAGAGGAACATGCCGGAGAGAGGCGTTGAGCCTGGTGAGGGGGTCCGATGGTGCAAGGAAGTGCGAGGCGCTGGATGGTGCCAGGTGCTGGGCCCGACAGGGTAACGTGGCCTGAAAGGGTGCTTTGCCCGGAAGGGGACATGGCCCAGAAGGGGACTTGGCCCGAAAGGGTGCTTGGCCTGAAAGGGTGCTTGGCCCGGAAGGGGCTTGGCCTGGAAGGGTGATGAAATCAAAGGTGTTGGACCCTCGATTGATTTCCTAGTCGGGGCGCGGGAAAGATGCCGGACATGGAGATGTCCTGACCAGGCATGAAGATGCCGGGAGGGAAACCAATGAGGTTGGACCCTCGAGTGGTTTCCATGCCGGGGCGCTGGATAGGTGCCGGACATGGAGATGTCCTGACTGGGCTTTGTACCGGGGAAGAGCATGGTTTGTGCCAAGCAGTGTCGGGCTTTGTACCGGGGAAGAGCCGGGTTTGTACCGAGCAGGGTCGGGCTTGTGCCGGGTGATGCCGGGCTTTGTACTAGGGAAGAGCCGGGTTTTTGCCGAGCAATGTCGGGCTTTATGCCAGGCATGTAGATGCCAGGGGCGGAATGACGTCGGGCATGTAGATGCCGGGTCCAGATCGATTACCGGGCATGAAGGGGCTGAACCGGGCATGTAGATACCGGGCCTGGCCGATAAATGCCGGGCATGGCCGAAAAGTGCCGGGCATGAAGGGGCTGGACCGGGCATGTAGATGCCAGGCCTGGCCGATAAATGCTGGGCGTGGATAAGAGGTGCCGGACATAAAGGGACTGGACTGGGCATGAAGATGTCGGGCCTGGTCGATAAATGTCGGACACGGGAGCCAATCGGGTTGGCGAAGTCTTTCCAGGCAGAGCGAGGTAAGGGGGACTGGACCCTCGTCGAACCTCGCGCGTAAGTCGCCAGACTCTGAGACTTGGGAGATTGTAAAGTGGCCAAACAGTCGTTGGGGAAACCATCTCCAGAAGGGGAGCTTGATCGGTCTAGTCCTTCACCGTGGAGAACGGGAGGGATAGTTCTCCGGAAGGGGAGCTTGTCCCTTGGATCCTTCATCACGGAGAACAGGAGGCACGATTCTCCGGTAGGGAAGCGTGTCGCTCGGACCCTTCACCAGGGGAGAACGGGAGGGGCAGTTCTCCGGAAGGAGAGCTTGGTCACTCGAATCCTTTATTGCGGAGAATGGGAGGGACAATTCTCCAGAAGGGGAGCTTGTCGCTCGGATCCTTCACCGGGGGAGAATGGGAGGGTCAGTTCTCCGGAAGGGGAGCTTGGTCGCTCGGGCCCTTCGCGAGGGAGAACGGGAGGGACAATGTGCAATGGTTGCATTAAGTGCACGTGAAGTGCTACGAGTGATCGCGAGAGTTACGCATGGAGCGCTGCCAGTAGTCGCGGGAACCGTGTGCGGGGTGTAGCGAGTGGTCGTGGGAGTTGCACACGGAGCGCTGCGAATAGTCGCGGGAGTCGCACGCGAAGTGCTGCGAGGGGCGCAGAGCGCTGCGAGTGTGAGTGATGCAGCGGTTGCAGTACTGTGCATCCGGGATGCAGTCCCCGGGTTGCAGTTGGTGCGGACGCGGATGCGGTACTCGGGGGCTGCAATGGTTGCAGAGGTGCGCATGCAGCGAGAAGTGAAGTCACGCGAAGGGGTCGCACAAAATGCTGTGTCTGGTTGCAGCATGTCCGGAGTGCTGCGGAGGATGCTGCAGGAGATACCGTGTTCGGGATGCAGGGGATGCAGAGAATCCGGATGCGGGATGTAGTCCCCGGGTTACAGCGGGGTGATGCAGGAGATGTTGCGACGCGTTACAGAGTGCTGCGGAGCCCGGACGCAGGCGCCGCTGCAGTCCGGGATGCGGAGTTCACGGGATGCACTGCGTCCGGCTGCAGCAAGCACCCCTATGGTTTCTGAGTTCGACTGGCGGAGACCAACACTTGGGATGAGGCGCAGTGTGCTGCAGAGTGACGCAGGGGATGCGCGAAGCACTGTGTCCGGCTGCAGCAGTCCCCGGGACGCCGCGCGCCGGTGATGCAGCGGTGCAGGGTGCACCAAGTGTGCATTCCCGGTGCCAGAGAAGTGAAGTTGTGCGAGGGGTCGCACTGGCCGGGAAGATGCGCTGCGACCGTCTGCGGAGTGTCGCGTAGCGCCACGGAGTTACGCGGAGCGATGTGGAGTCCGGACGAGGGTGCTACGGAGCGCTGCAGGAGTTACTGTGTCCAGGATGCCTAGGATGCTGCGTCCAGGATGCAGTGGATGCAGAGTGTTGTGGGATATGACGCATCTGGGATGCAGGAAGCGCTGCGTTCGGGTGCTGCATCCGGGATGCAGGGTGTGCAATTTGGAGCCTCGATTGGTTTCTGAGCTGGGGCGCCGGAAAGTTGTCGGGAGCTGCATGGTGTCTGGATGCAATGTTGCTGTGTCCGGATGCGAGTGTTGCGAAGGGGCTGCGTCCGGATGCAAGGTCTTCGGGCGTAGTTGCAGGTTGGCAATGAGGGCGGTAATTTTTAATTAAGTCACGGCACGTACAATCAAATCACACAAAAGATCACTTTCAGGTGACCAGTCATCTAAAGTGATGAACCTGATACTTGTTACAATACTTGAATCACGTGACCAGTCACGTAGTTTCCAAACTCAAGTCTCTGACTAGTCACTTAGATTACAGATTGTGTATACTTGTGAATTTGTTCAACCACACGCGAATGTTATGCCAACTTAGGTCCCCAGAACAGATTCAGTGAAGATGAAATCTGCGGGCTATCCACAACTACAACCTATTCAAATCCAGCGGTTCTAATGCAACAGTTTATAGGATGACCAGTCACACAGATTTGTCCAGATTGCATGTTAAGTTAAGTTGATGCATAATTAAATATGATTTTATAATTAGCCAAGTGATGAACAAATCAAAGAGATGGACACAATGTTTTGGTACCCGGAAAAACCTCAAAAAGGTAAAAAACCGGGGGTCTATCAGAAGACCGGCCTTCCACTATGAAATGGCAAAATGGTGCCCAATACAAGGTTTCGACAAGCTCAATATCTAATGTACCTAGTCTTAGATGCAGCAGTCCCTCGTGCGGCTCCTTCTTCAATCACTTCACCTCCAGTGGTACAGATGACTGGTCAATCACTTTCCAGAGAATACACACGTATGTCTGGTCAGCGGCACCAAAAGTAGTAGGCTGTGATACTGTATGACTAGTCACCAACAGAGTTACAGAGAGCTACAAAGCTTCAGTAACTCAGCCGGGTAACTAGGTGTTTTACTGCAATAGTTTATACAACTGGGCAGAAAACAACCAAAGTCAATTGACTTCTAAATATCAAGCTTGTCTCAAATTATGTGTGAACATGGGAGACAAGATTGAAGACCACTATTTCAACTTCTAAACTAAAATGAGTTTTGAAAACTTGGAAGTTGAAACGGTGAAGATAAGAACTTCTTCAAGGTTTCCTTCAAAGATGAATGTTTTGAAAACCCGAAAACTTGAAAGAAGTTCAATCGCATGCCATCTTATGAATTCTTGTATGAACTTTAAGTGAATGAAAGTCAACAAGAATGTAAGAAACAATTCAAAGCAAGAAGGCAGCAAGAGAGTTTTTGAAATGTGAATGATGAAAATCTTTATGCAAAAACCCCAAGTAAAAAATGGCGGACAAGGTTTAGCTTTTATAGACAAAGAGGATATGAAATGAATGGCCGAGATTGCAACAAGGAACGACTGAGATTTCCTTAACCAAAAGTAACCCTAGGCAGATTTTGTTAGTGGAGAACAGTTGACAACCCAGCGGGTAAAAGGATGTTCGGTCAAAACTGGATAATAGGGTGGTCTATCAATCTAACTGATCGATCGCTATCAGACAATCTGTCACATGCGGAGTTTAGATGACCAGACACCAAATGCATGAAAACGACAGTTTTGTAAAGAACATGATTTTCTCAAGAATAGTCCTATGTTTATGAAATCATATGAAGACATAAATGATGTCAAATGTTGTAAAAATCTGGGAGCACATCTTCACATCTTGATCTTCAAGTCAACCACCATCTCACTTATTCTAATGTCTAAGCTTTAAACCTACATTGAGCTTGTGAATGTTTATACAAAGTTTTTGTACAAGGATAGCCAATTTACATTATTTTCCTAAGATACAAATATCCTACAGTAGTGTCCGGACCTTTCCGGCACCCGGGTGTAGAAATCGTGCGAGGTCGCACAAAACACTGCATCCGGCTGCAGAGCGACGCGGTGTTTTGAAATGGATTGTTGTTCATTTAGTTATCAGATGTTTAGAACTGTTGATTAACTTAACTTGGCTACAAATTTTAAGCTTTAATTTAGTTTCTGTCTAGGGAATGATGATCTATTTAGCTGGTGGATCGATGTTTTGTCCTCTGTTGAATCGATAATAAAATATTCAAATGATTGTGTCTGTTTTGCGTCTTTGAGTTGCCCGAAATGAGACACTTTCAGATCAGATTACGTCTTCATTTCTTGTCTAATATTATGTGTGTCAATCAATCTAATGCAGACATGGATCTCAAAGGCACCCGAAGGCATCTCGCTCAGCTCCAAAAGATGGCGAAATTCAGGAAGGACCTTAAAAAGAGCCCGATACTGCTGGTGCAGGTTGGCAATGAGGGGGGTAATTTTCAATTAAGTCACGGCAAGTACAATCAATTCACACAACAGATCACTTTTAGGTGACCAGTCACCTAATGTGATGAACCTGATACTTGCTTTAATATTTGAACCACGTGACCAGTCACGTTGTTTCCAAACTGAAGTATCTGACTAGTCCTTTAGATTACAGATTGTGTATGCTTGTGAATTTGTTCAACCACACTCGAATGCTATGCCAACTTAGGTTCCCAGAACAGATTCAGTGAAGATGAAATCTGCGGGCTATCCACAACTACAACCTATTCAAATCCAGCGGTTCTAATGCAACAGTTTATAGGATGACCAGTCACACGAGTTTGTCCAGATTGCATGTTAAGTCAAGTTGGTGCAAAATTAAATTTGATTTTATAATTAGCCAAGTGATTAACAAATCAAAGAAATGGACACAATGTTTTGGTACCCGGAAAAACCCCAAAAGGGTAAAAAACCAGGGGTCTATCAGAAGACCGGCCTTCTGTGCGACTCATGCAATCTGGATTTGCCATGTCACCGGATTTGCAATCGCCACGTGTGCAACTCATGCCACATGGCGATCTGTAATTAATGCTTCATGCCAACTTGGCACGACTGATTTCCCAGGACATGACATCATTCCCGGGAAGAGCATCCTTCCCGAAAAGAGGCCAACCAAAATTTTGGCCAAGTGTCCTTTCCCGGCTACCGGACTCAGTCATCGTGCGAGGGTCTATCCCATCCGATGACTGACTTCCCAAACGCATCCCATTCCCGGAAACTGCAACCTTTTCGGAAAATGCCCATTTTTGCCCAAAAAATGCATTTTTTCAGGTTATTGCACTCCTTTCTTCCCCGTGGACTTGGGGGACTCCTACTCCACATCGGCCCAACGAGAAGGACCATGGATGACATGTAACCGATATTGGCGGCAGTACAAGTCCCCGGTCAAGAAAGCATCTTACCCGACGACTTGGGGGACTTCTGTTCATACCATACCCAAATCGGCCACGTGTCATCCTATGGAAGCGCCACCTAGGCATTCCCCCTCTTCTCGAGAGCACGCCTTATGAGGCCCGTGGCCCCCACATGGAAGCCGAGCCGACTATTCGAAGTGCATGCTTTGGGACCACCTTGTTTCCACCTTCGCATAGAGCCGCTAACCCACTTCATACGATGAGTATCGAAGTCCGTGCAAAGTCTCAAAGATTGGCATCTATTAGGCGACTTATGTCTAGCCTCCTAAGGCTTCCACAAGCCTCCAAAAGGATCAATGTGGGAGACTTGTCCCACATTGATCACAAGTAGGTTTGAACATCAAACCTACCACTATAAATACAAGTCAAACCCCCATGGGTCTAAGGTATTCAATTCTCTCACCTAAACCCTTTACTTGCCTTAAAGACTCATCCTCCATCCCCGCTGACTTAAGCATCAAAGAGTCTTTGGCCGGCACCCCACCGGTGCTCTTCCGACAATTGTTTTCTGTGCAGATCCTCTTCTGGCCGGGAACTGACACCACCTTACGGACTCGATATCCTCCTCCCGGACAGACCCAAGACAGAACAAGAGAACCTCCTTCCGGCCCCTAGCCGGACATCAACACTTGGAGCTAGCCTCTTAGCTCCCCGAAACAGGCAGATCGACCTGATCCCGACACTCTCCTCATACATTGACCGTTGATCTAATTTTTGCATCAACAATCCTCACACCCTCTTTTACTGACCCAATTATGTTCTGTTCTGGATGTCTAGACACTACCCAGTTTGGCTTTTTCTTTGGTGGTTGACTAGACACTTCTG
Organism: Spiraea crenata; assembly: GCA_033992175.1. NCBI lineage: Eukaryota > Viridiplantae > Streptophyta > Magnoliopsida > Rosales > Rosaceae > Spiraea > Spiraea crenata. The sequence goes on along the minus strand of JAVBHV010000079.1, from coordinate 8,083,904 downwards.
AACCTTCAAAATCAGAACCAGATGACTGGTCATCTTGTTCTGTCTGAGCCTCACTAGTAGACTCAGTGATCTTCTCAGGAAATAGACCATCTTCATCTAAGGCTAACTCAACTGACGCATCAAGATCGTCAATCGTGACATTTATGGACTCCATGATGGTATTGGTTCTAAGATTGAAAACTCTATAGGCTCGACTGGTCATGGAGTACCCAAGAAAAATGGCTTCATCACTCTTGGGATCAAACTTCGCAAGGTGTTCCCTATCTCTCAATATGTAACAAGTGCTGCCAAAGACTCTCAGGTGACTGATCATTGGTTTCTTCCCTTTCCAGATCTCATAGGGAGTCTGGTCTGTGCCTGGTCTCAAGTAGACTCGATTGGAAATATAGCAAGCAGTATTAATGGCCTCGGCCCACAGATTTTTAGCCAGATTTTTGCTATTGAGCATCACTCTAGCCATTTCAATCAAGACTCTATTTTTCCTCTCAACAATTCCATTTTGTTGAGGGGTAATTGGAGCCAAAAACTCATGCTTTATGCCCATGCTGGCACAGAACTCAGCAAACAGGGAAATCTCAAACTCAGTGCCATGATCAGTCCTAATTCTGACAACAGAGGGGTGACCAGTCACAACCTCATTCTGAATTTGCTTGAATACCGTCACAAAATTTTGAAAAGCATCAGACTTTTCTCTCAAGAAAGACACCCAAGAAAACCTACTGAAATCATCAACAATCACAAGAATGGATTTCTTACCACCAACAGACACGGTTTGAACTGGACCAACAAGATCCATGTGAATGAGTTCAAGGGGGTGACTAGTCCCAACATCCTTGACTCTCTTGTGTGTGACACGTGACTGTTTGCCCAACTGACATGGACCACAAATGTGTTTGGACGTTTTATCTAGTTTAGGAATCCCTCTAACAAGCTGCTTTTTGGACAAGGTGTACAAATCATTGAAATTCATATGTCCTAACCGTTGATGCCATAAAGCATTAGTCTTATCAGTCACAGAGTAACAGGTCACCATGGTAGCCAGGGTTTGGCTATCAAGAGTGTAGCAGTTGTCGTTAGATCTACATGTCCTGACTAGATCCTGACCCTTGCTATCAATAATCCTACAACCTTTTGTTGACATGCAGACTTCCTCAGCCCACTGATCACACAGGTGTGATACACTGATAAGGTTGGACTTAAGGCCTTCTACATACCTTACATTTTCAAGGACTGGTAGACCCGGAAGTTTAACACTACCTTGACCAGTCATCTTAGCAGTTTCACCACCTCCAAATTCAACACAACCACCATCAAAATTCTTAAAACTTACAAAGACAGATTTGTCACCAAACATGTGTTTGGAACAACCACTGTCAATGTACCAACGAGTTGGATCACGCACATTCAAAACAGACAAAGCGACTAGACACTTTTCATTTTTCTTTACCCACTTGTTCTTAGGAGCACTAGGTGAAGAAGAAGATGACCCAACAAGCTTAGCAATCCTGGTTACTTCAATAAACAACAAGTCAACCTGTTCTTTAAGTGACCCATTATGCTTAGTCTGACCTTTGATTTTAAGTTTCGGACACTTAGGCCTTATGTGACCAGTCACACCATAGTGGTGACAAGTGGGTACAAATCTGGTCCTTGAAGGAACAGTGAACCTAGACGACACTTGATTGCTCATTTTGTCTATGCTGACTCTAGATTCAGGTGTAACAGAGATGACAGGTGACTTAGACGAAGTTGCGGGAGTAGCTTTTACAAACCTGGTTTGAGAAGTTGAGGGACCAGACCCATCAGCTACAAAACCTAGACCAGTCCTATCATTGTGACTTTCCCCAACATTAAGCATCTTGTCTAACTTAGCCGAACCAATTGACAGATCATTAACCTTTATTTGCAGTGATTTATTGTATTCAACCAAGTGGACATTAGATTGCTTGAGTGACTCAACTTCTTCTTTTAATTTAAGACTTTTACTATGCATGAGATTAATATCATTTTCCCAGGTGCACAGTAGATGTCTAAGATCTAGATTCTCCTTTTTAACCTTTTCATACTCAACACACATCTGTGTATACAAGACTTCAAATCTAGACTCAGATGACTGGTCATCTGCACTCTCCCTTTCTCTATGTGAATGACCGGTCTCGTAATCCTCTAAAGCGAGACAGAGTGCAGCCTTTTCCAGTTCCAATTCATTACAACGCTTTTTCAGCTCAATGCTATCAGCCTTGATCACACAAGTTTCATCAAATAAGGCATCATACCTTTCACACATCTTCTCATAAGTCTGATTCTCTGGAAGAGCATCATAATCATGAAAAACAGGACAATACATCTCAGGTGACTGGTCATCATCAGTCATGTGTTGTGAACCCGACTCGGATTCCTCACTCGCTGAGTTGTGATCAGAAATTCTAACAACAAAGGCAATCTCATCATCTTCATTTTCTGAAGAAGAGTTAGAGTGAAGTGATTCCTCATCCTCACAATCACTCCAAGATGCTTTCAAGGCCTTATCCTTGCCTTTGTATGACTTTTTCTTATTGTTAGCACAGTCAACAGAAATATGACCAATCCCACCACAGGTGAAACACTTCACAGGACCCTTCTTGAACTTATTCTCTCTAGACCCTGAGTTCTTTTCAAATTTCTTTTCATTAGTCATTTCACCCTGCGGTTTGAACTTTGACTCTCTAGGATAGCTTGTACTACCCTTGTGATCCTTTCTATCCCTTAAGATTCTTCTAAACCTTTTGACAAACAGTGCCATATCATCATCAATAGAGGATGACTGGTCAGACTTAGAACTTTTGGGTTCAGGATGATCGGTCACACTCTGTAGTGCAACACCTTTGTCCTTTTTGTGCATACTCTCTTCCAATTTTAATTCCAGCTCATAAGTCTTTAATTTACCAACAAGTTTAGGAAGCTTTATGTCCGACATGTTTTGACATTCTTTGATTGCGGTCTTCTTCGCGGAAAACCTCCTAGGCAACACCCATAAGATTTTTTGAACAACTGTAAGCTCTGAAATTGGTGATCCTAGACTCATCGCTGCATTAGTGACACTCTCAAGTCTGAGATAAAAATCCAAGAAGCTCTCGGAATCAGTCATCCGGAGTTCCTCGAACTCGGACAGAACCATTTCAAGTTTTAAATCCCGGACCTGGTCATCACCCTCATGAATGACACGCAATCTATCCCAAGCTTGCCTAGCTGTTGTACAGTGCTGAATATGTGAATATTGTGCACTGGATACAACAACAGTTATGGCGTTCCTAGCTTTCTTGTTTGCATTAGACGCATTGACTTGGACTTGTGTCCAGTCATCTCTTGGAACATTCACTCTCTCACCGTCAACAATTCTAAACGGAGGACGCCATTCAACAGACAGATACTGGAAAGCAAAGTCATCATAAGCATCAAGAAAAATCTCAAATTTATCACGCCAAGCAGCATAGTTTGTGCCATCGAAGTAGGGAGGTGAATTCACCGAACCGGCTACTCGATCTCTTTCCATGACTAGACCCTTAACCAACCAGTCCCTAGACCTACTTTAAGTATGTCTAAAGCCCTGCTCTGATACCAATTGCAGGTTGGCAATGAGGGGGGTAATTTTCAATTAAGTCACGGTAAATACAATCAATTCACACAACAGATCACTTTTAGGTGACCAGTCACCTAATGTGATGAACCTGATACTTGCTTTAATATTTGAACCACGTGACCAGTCATGTCATTTCCAAACTGAAGTATCTGACTAGTCCTTTAGATAACAGATTGTGTATGCTTGTGAATTTGTTCAACCACACTCGAATGCTATGCCAACTTAGGTTCCCAGAACAGATTCAGTGAAGATGAAATCTGCGGGCTATCCACAACTACAACCTATTCAAATCCAGCGGTTCTAATGCAACAGTTTATAGGATGACCAGTCACACGAGTTTGTCCAGATTGCATGTTAAGTCAAGTTGGTGCATAATTAAATTTGATTTTATAATTAGCCAAGTGATTAACAAATCAAAGAAATGGACACAATGTTTTGGTGGCGCTGTGGTGATGTCCCACGAGGACATCAAGACCATCAGGAACATAACCATGCACGGAGGTTTCACGGGCCTGCTGCAGATACCATTTAAGTTCAGTCAAAAGAAGCCAATGTTGAAAGCAGCTCTGAGAAACTTGGTTAAGGATTTCCCTACAGAGCTGTGGTCAGACGATCCTAAGTAAGATATTTATGTTGGAAACGAGATCAGTTTACTTGTTAGGAATGTACCGCAGCTTGTTGAGGTATCCATTTCTGAAAACTGTATCTACAAATTTCATAGAGGTTACCTTTATTCGACTTTCCCGCTGTCTTTCTTAGCTAGAGATTCTTAAATTATGCGGAAGAGTGGTTAGTACTAATTATGTATTTATCATATGCTGGTTTTCCCTTCTCTTTGTTGGAAATTGCAATTATGTTTATGGCTTACATCCTTTTCTGGTTTTCGGGCCTACAAGACGGATCATGTTTTTCCTATACTAGCAAGTCTAAAGCATTTGGAATTCACATTTCTAGAAGATGATTCTTGCAGTCTTCTTGAATTAACTTCGATCCTTCGAACATCTCCTAGCTTGCATAGCCATAACTGCGAATTATGTAGGGAAAATATCAAGAGTATTCGTAGTCTTTTGGCGATTCTCAAAATGTGGCTAAAGCAATTGGCTTTTCGGTATATTTTGTTCAGTTTTACTATCATATAGTGAACTTATAACCTTGAATCGTTGGTATTCCGAATGGTGCGGAGGTCCCTTTGCCTTGTCTGAGTATGATCCGTCTACGTTTGTGCCAAAGCATCTCCTCCCCGGGATTCACTAATTCTCAAGTATCTATGCGCGTGTGTGAACTGTCTAAAATGCTTATTTCTCTTCCAAAAGCACGCTTCGTCACAATGTAAAGCACAACTGCAGCCAATGAATATGCTGCCCAATTTTCTGAAGTGTCCCCTTCCAAAAGCATTCACCTTAACATTGAAGTTGCAAGTTCGATTTCCCCCATTTCTTTGAGCTTCCTCGGGCGTAAGGATAATTCCATTAAAACCACTAAGAAGATGATCACAACAAAAGAGGAAATAGCCTCTTCCAAAACTCTCAGGATATAACCCCTCTCAGCTCAACCCAAAATCCCTAAAGAAATTGCCTAAGTACACCCAAACTCACAAGATACCTTACAGAAACTCTAAACCAAACCAAGAGCCAGTTAATCAAAAACTCAAAATCATACTCATGATTTTGGGCTTCTAACCCGCATGGTCTAGTTACCCGCTTCTTCGGTTTGAGTTCGGGGCAGCTTCGGTTTTAGAAGCCTAAAATCTCAAATGAACTAACCAAATTCAAGCATTCACAAATGAAATTATTAGATCCAAGTTCAAACATCATGATCATCATCCAAATTAAAACATCCAGGGTTGTTCTTAGTACATAAAAAGTAAACTAGTAATGATAAATTGATGAAAACCCATCCAACATTTGAGACGCCGATGGAAATTTCTCTAAGAGAGGCGCCGTAGAAGTGAAGTGAGATTAAGTGTGAGAGAGCTGAAGTTACCCTAAGTTTCGAATCTAGTGTGAAGGGGTCCACCATAAGGGTTTTTTTTTACTATCCATTAAAATGTCGCAATATGTAAAATATACTAAATTTTTTATTAAAATTAATTAATACTAGGTACCCGCGGGTTTGAAAGTTTTTTACCCGTATACCAAACCAACATAGCGCAGTTTGGGGAGGACTAGGTGTCAAGTTTGACTTTTTTTAGTCAACTCCATTTTTTTGGTTTTTTTTTCTCGGTTTCGGTATGGTTTTCAGATTTGCGTTTTTCCCCACCACTAATAGTTCATTCAATTTAATTAGATTTCTTAATTGTTGATTTGTTTCATGACATCTAGCAGCTTAGCATACACTTTTACGTCTGTTAATCTGCATTTTGATCCTAATGGTGTATTAATTGAATTTTAAAATAAAAAATTATTGAAATGTCATCACTTAAATGGTACCTTATTTTTTATTTATTAAAAGTACTTTTGAAAAACACTTACAATCTTATGTCTTTTAAATATAAATATTAAATATTAAATATATAGATAAATTAGATGGCCAAACTATTTATGATTTGACTGAACAATTGTTTTTTTTTTTTCTTTTTGCCAAGAGACTGAACAATTGGTTGGTTGCTTTGTTAAGAAAAATAGGAACGGTATAGCAAGATGATATGTAGGAGAAACATCGGGAGAATGTAGGAACATGGTTGGTTTTTTGGGACAAGAACATGGTTGGGCAAACTAAGCATTTGACTATTTGGGATAATTTCCTACATAATTGCATACAAAGATGTGGGTCAAATGGACCCACCATCCCCATCCACATTTATATTCAAACCAACTCTATCGACAATTACAAAGAGGTTTCTATTGCTGTCCATATTCTGAGCCCATTCCAACGAAGGCGAAGCCGAAGAAGTAATTACCACCCTTTGGAAATATGAGACACGGCGTTTAAAGCGCGCTCGCACGCACGCACGCACCCCAACGCCCCATCTCTTCTCTCGCGCATTTCGCCGAACACCTTTCGCACACAAAACCAGTGCCTCTTCTGAGTTGACGATTTGAAGTTTCTGGGTTTGTGAATCCGTCCGTTTCATCCTCGTGGGTTTTTTGGGCCATGGCGATTGCAGCAGCAGCTGTCATCGTCCCACTGGGCCTGCTCTTCTTCATCTCTGGTCTCTTTGTCAATCTCATTCAGGTACCTCCTTTTCGCATTTCACTTCATTATCCTAGATTTCAATTTCTCAAAAATTTGCCTGGATTTCATCATTTTCAGTTCATTTTTCTTCAACTTCGGTGGGTATTTAGCGAGGGTTTTGTTCTTTTTTTTTTTTGGGTTTCTGATTAAGTTGCTTATGGGGAATGATTTTTAGCTTAGTGGGTTTGAATCTTACATGCTGATGGACCTACTGAGCTTGGGGGCTCGTTTGGAAACACATCTTAATGAACACATGGTTAAAATTTGGGTTTCCAAGTGAACTATTTATCTTTGCTTCTATTCAGTCAAGACATTGATTACATATGTACATTCATGCCCAAATGTTGGTAATTTAGCCTATTTGGTCCAATGTTTCAGGCAATTTGCTTCGTTCTTATTCGGCCGCTGTCCAAGAGCGTATACAGAAGGATCAACAGAGTGGTGGCAGAATGGCTGTGGCTGGAGCTTGTGTGGATTATTGATTGGTGGGCAGGTGTAAAGGTATCAGCTAGCCCCCCTGTCGTACTTTTTAGTGACATTTCTCTTATCTTGTGCTGATGCTTTTGATTCATTGTATGCTGAGCATCTGCGAGGTGCTTTCCAACTTATTGTGTTGGTGTTATCCGGTTGTTATCGTGCTAGCTTATAACCATGTATATTATTGAAATTGATTATTTGTGCATACAACGGACATGAGTGTTACTGCTGGCTATCGAAAGATTCTCATCAGTAATTGCTGCTGTAAGAAAAACTGGAAGGTTTAATGCTGAAGGTGAAAACATGAGTGGATCATATTTTCTTCTCATAAGCCTTGGAATGCATATAAATTTCTAAGGACTGACCACTTTGGTAGCTGAAATTGTGGGAACCAACTTAACTCTGCTATTTAGACTCTCCACTAGTGACTACTGGGGCATCCATTAGTATGGAGAGTGCATCATTGTGTCGTGATATTTCTAGTACTGCTGGTTGAAAACCTTTTAGTATTGAAACATGGAAGCCGAATGGCTTTATTTATTTCAAACCATGATTTTTTGTTTTTCATGTCCATAAGGAATTCCTCTTTTCACTTTCTTTGTTTGGATCTTATGATTTGAGAAAGTTCTGCAAATCTAGTCACTTAAAGTTTGTGGTAATGAGATAAAAGAATTGCTGATGGCTTGGTTTCAGAAAAAAAATTTGGTATCTTGAAATTGAACCTTTTTAATCTTGCAGCACCAGAAGAGTTTACATCTTGACTTGTGACACTTCCTTTTGCAGATCCAAGTATACACAGACCCCAAAACCTTGCGTTTGATGGGTAATGCTTGAACTTTGTTTTTTTTTTTTTTTTGATATTTCTGTTCTTTGGATAAACATATTGTCCTTTTATTACTGTGTACGATAGTTAATTTATCTGCTCAAGTTTTTGTTTTTTGATTTTTTAGGTAAAGAGCATGCACTTGTCATATGCAATCATAGAAGTGATATTGATTGGCTTGTCGGATGGGTTCTGGCTCAGGTACACAGTATACATATCATGGTAGAATCATATGCATGCACAAATACATGTCACCAGACAAATGATGCAAAGTCTTTATACATTTTAAATTATTAAAAAGCATGCCAATACTTGCTAATTTATCGGGTCAAGTACATGATCTTGATACAATGTTCTCCTAGAGATGCACAAAGTGTACATTTACGCTTAATTCACATGTACTTGTATAAGTTGTTCACTACTGCAAAACAGATCTTGTAGGAGGATTTGGGTATTGCTTTATTTTTGTACTGCTGATATGGAATTAAATTTACTCATGCAGCGGTCAGGTTGCCTTGGCAGCTCCTTAGCTGTAATGAAGAAATCATCAAAATTCCTTCCGGTATGTTCCACCTTGAGATATCTTGTCAGCATGTGGAGATGAAACATGCTACTAACCGCCCTTCTGTCACCATTTGCAAGGATAATTCTTGAATGTTAACCGAGATAGCAGATGGTTTAGAATCTAGATCATTGACCAGCAGTACGGAGGGCTAGACCACACTAGGCATTTCTAATTTTTGCCCTCTATATTGAAATTTGTTTATATATTTGCACCTGTGAATGCATTTCTATTTTGGACTTAAAAGTCACCTTACGAATTTGGATAAGGTTTCAAGTATCAGTTTGTGAGTTTGTGACCTTAGGCATTTCAGGCGTTATTCATGAAATAATTACTCAGTTGGGAGTTTTCTGTTTAGCCGAGATATCATTCAACATAAGCATTCCCATTTATATTGTGTTTTACTCTCCGTCTTTATAAGAATCTTCATACATGCAGGTCATAGGTTGGTCTATGTGGTTTTCTGAATATCTTTTCCTGGAAAGAAGCTGGGCCAAAGATGAGAACACAATAAAGGTATTGATTTATATGTTGTATGGGCGTATATTTAGAACATGTATACTTTTATTTCATTTTTAATATGGAGTTTTGCCTTATCATGGAACTTAATTTCCTCTCCTTATATATTCTTCAACATTGACTTCCTTGGCCCAAAAGGGTGATTTGTGTTCTTTGTAATCAGTCGGTCATAGCCGCAAAGGTATTGTGTTGCCAGTGAACTATATATTCAGTTTCAGATCTCCCAAATTCTACTGCCTGCATAGTAGTTATGATGGTTTGTTCCCACTAAACTCTCATTGACCCTTTAGCTTGGCCTGAATAGCGAAGTGGTTTCCCTCATCTGCCAAAAGATAAAAAACGGCTTCTAGCTCTGTTGCATATTAACGAATGCTTCAGGATTGTTGTCTCTGACTTCCAACTTCTCACACTTCTCTTTCCAGTATATGCATAAAAGTTTCTCCTAGTATGTAGCCAATCCAGGAACAATTCAGGAATAGTGTGCCGTTAGAATTCTATAACTTTCAATTTTTCACACCAATATTCCTGCGCTGTTCTTGCCTAGGGGATGATGATGATGAATTGGTGTTTCCATAGTATGACAACACAGGGTTTATGTAACCCCTAAAGAAGTTAGAAAGACAATATAGTAAAGGAGAAACCAAAGCTCCTAGCTTTGAACAATACTCAACTTTCATTTGTTCAAATTCTGATTGCTTCATAAGGGATAATTTTTTCTAATAACCGAACAGATTTGGCTCTGTGATACTACTTGGCATATTCAGTTTGGCCATGATTGATCTAGGGGTCATTGTCACATTTTCAAGTTTTTGGGACTATTAGGTTATAATTTAACAGTATTGGTGTCACTTGTTCTGCAATATATATGCCGGCTGATCTGTCATACTCTTGGAGTGGCTGCGCTGACCTCAATCTTCTTCTAATGTATCTGCAGTTAGGTATTCAACGGCTGAGGGACTACCCTCAACCCTTTTGGTTGGCTCTGTTTGTAGAAGGAACTCGTTTTACACAGGCTAAGCTTTTAGCAGCACAAGAATATGCAGCTTCAGCAGGGCTGCCTGTCCCTAGAAATGTTTTGATTCCTCGTACTAAGGTAAAATTCTGATTGCATCTTCTTATGTGTTGTTTTAAGAGAACAATAACATTATTTCATGAGATGTCTTTTCCATTTTCTGGCTTGTTTAGAAATTCCCCACCACAATGAAAAATTGTAAAATAAATCCTCCTTTACAATGAAGCCTATTATTCCCAAGAACATGTGGTCTAGCATATCTTATACATTCCTGTTTTGTTCAGGGTTTTGTTGCTGCAGTAAGTCAGATGCGTTCTTTTGTTCCAGCCATATATGATATAACAGTTGCTATTCCTAAAACTTCACCTTCACCAACAATGCTACGACTCTTTCAGGGGAAACCTTCTGTGGTAAGCTACTGTACTTGAGATTTTCAAACAGACTAGTGCTTTATAATCTGTACCTATCCTTAGTGTCAGCATGCAATCAGTAAATAACCCTGCTGGTGTTGGTGATAAAGCTTTGATAGCAGTGATGATTTACTGATTTAATCATATGCAATAGCAATAGCCTTGTGTACTGAGCTCCCTTTTTATTTGTTGCATTTTTGCTTGTATAAACTTGTAGTGTTGCCCTGGTTACTCGCTTGCAGGTTCATGTGCACATTAAGCGGCATGTAATGAATGAGTTGCCTGAATCTGATGATGCTGTTGCTCAATGGTGTAAAGATATATTTGTGGCCAAGGTGATTAATCTATAATGTGTTGCATGTTCTTGTGTTCCTGGAATTTCTGTTACAGTATATGAGTTCACTTAAAAATAAAACGAAATGATGAACATTGAACTTACTATTCTGGGTATCTTCCTACTATTGATGTAGTAGTTTCCTAGTTTTGATTATCTTTTTATTTGCTTTCGATGCTAGGATGAATTATTGGACAAACATACAGTGGAGCAGACTTTTGGCGATCAAGAATTGCAAGCTACTAATCGGCCACTGAAGTCTCTTTTGGTAAGATTGCATGTTCTGATGATATAGCAAACTTGCAACTCATTTTTTGGTTATAAGCTTGTTATTTTCTTCTATATTTGGGTCATAAGGGGTATTTCGTTTGGCACTGTGAATTAACTTATGCTTGGTGCAGGTTGTTATCTCTTGGGCATGCTTACTTGTTTTGGGGGCTCTAAAATTCCTTTCCTGGTCTTCACTTCTATCTTCGTGGAAGGGTATTGCGTTTTCAGCATTGGGTTTGGGGATTGTTACCGTCCTTATGCAGATATTGATTCGGTTTTCTCAGTCAGAACATTCAACCCCTGCCCCGGTTTCCCCTGGAAAGAACAACCAAGGAGAGTCTTCTGGCAAACCAGAAAAACAGCAATAGAATACAGCCTCATTCCCGGGCCTGTCATAGCTGGGCATCTTGTGATTAATGTTGCGTTAGTGTTTGTCACTCCGACCATACCATACTGCAATCAAGCTTTAAATTTCTTTCTCCAAAATGCATATTGATTCATTAACTGCTGGTTGATTTAGGGCAATGTCTGTATACTCTTAAAAATGGCTGTAGCAATACTGCTAGGTCTAGGATGCCCTTCAGTAATACACTCCCTTTGACCTTGTTTGTCATTTGTACTGTCAGAATCCTTCTAACCATACCAGCATCAGTGAACATTGTGAGGTTTTGGACTTATTTGCTTTAATCAGTTATGTACGTTGTGATTTATAATTTTATCAGTGAATATGGGAGCCTCAGATCAAAGTAAGCATGGTACGTCCAAAAACAATAGTGTCCATTAGGCTCAGTAGATTTACCAAAATTATTGTTCCAAGATTTCCCGGTTTTAAATAGGCTAGGGTTAGGGTTACAACGGGCTTTTTGTACAAGCATACTAGGTTGCTGAATCAAACTCCGAACCTTGTGTATGGAACAAACGCTCTTAATTGTCTGAATTACAAGCCCTTCTCGAACTCAAATAAAGTATTTATAAGGTTCAGTAATAAAACCTTATTCAAGAATTATCAACGCTTAACTAATTTCAGCCAAACTCTTGCAAAGACTAATACTAAACATGTCAATCCATTAAAACTAATTAAGCCTCAGTTCATTCTTTGATAGAACTCATTTAATATCTTCAGATCCTGGGGTCTTTGAAATCTAGACCTCACAGGGTATGTATGCAAGTCTACCATATCCGGAATTGGCCCCCAAAATGCTAAGTCCAAAAGCAAATCCTCTTCCTCTTCAAATTTGGCCTCCAAATTCCCAGCTTCGGAGCTGCATTCTATGGCCTTTTGGGGAGAAGACACTTTTCCCTTTCTTCTTCTTTTATGAGGGCCATCAAAACTCCACACGTCCACCTTGTCAGGAATTGGGGCCAGAATTTCAAAATTCAAGGGCAACTCGTCTCCATCCGGAACATCTGGGAGGAAACTTGGGTCGAGTACCCAAAGGTCGCATTCTCTTACTTCCAAAACAATCTCATGCTCTTCTATTTTGCGGCTTGCTTGGCTGATAGTACGTTCTTTGCTATAGTCGGTGATAGAGCTGATTGATGTACTGCTTAACAATTGCGCACGTTGTGCATCTATGTTCTTCACCTGTTAGACAAAAGAATAACAAATGAGAAATTTGTGGCAGAACGATATTAGTGACAAGATTTTAAAATAATGAGAACATAGTAGTGGTGATCTTTAAGAAGCTCACGATGGTATATCAAAATTGACAGTTGGTCATTGCAGCTATTAGAAATGTAGTTGTTAATGGGAAACACTTGAAATTGAAGTTACAGACAAAAAAAAATGCAATAACAATACTAATTGGGTAGGAAAATGAGTTGAGATTAGGCTATATACATGAGTCATAATTTGCATTGTGCAATCCTTTCAAATTCCCAAGGAAAAGAGTTATAGTGTTTCCAATTCTTCAAAATAGCACTCTGTTGGTATTTCTCCTTCTCAAACTACTTCAGGAATGTAGGAAGGGGCTCAAACTCATGTCATCTTCAATTCCACAGTTACTCTTCTTTCTCGTCACTTGTTCAGCTAAACCTGCATATATGATGAGAGATTGAGTTTTATGAGAGTAGTTAACCTCTTTACTTCCTTTGGATTGCGTTGTGGTTGGTGGTACAAGAGCTCTTTATAGGTCATTTTGGGCCACGACGACAGATTATGGTGAATTGACAGAATTGAGAATTAATGAATATTCAATGACAGTTGAAGTTTTAGTGTATTCTTCTATATGGACAAATAAAATTTAATGAGACAAATATGAAGAGTTTTTTTTTTTAATACAAATGGTAGATGCACACTAGTGGGTCTCCAAGCCTAATGTATTCCTATAGTGTGTTAGCCATAGGTAAGTAGGATAATGAGTACAACTTTATATAGGATGGCAAAAAGAGCTTTTAATTTGTCTGTAGATTTTCTAACGATCGATAATGAAAAGTAGGTAGGAACTGTGGAACCCAAAATAATCTCGATCGATCAAAACATGCCATGTGGATTCGAGCTCCGAAAGAATAAACATACCTTTGACAGAGATTACGAACCGCTACGCCGCTGTCTCGGTCAAAGAGAGATCACAAGATCAACAGCCCTCGAGAGGTCACCTAAAGTCCAAGTAGACCCAGTGGGTGATCTCCACGGAGATCACCTCACCTCGTTACTTCAGGGGAGGCTTCTTCGGAGATCATACAGTCATAAATTGCATTTAATCTCATTTAATGCTCTTAATGGCCATGCGAAAGGAATATTCCTCCATCCTATACAAATAGAGCCAATCATCTACCATTTAAGGTAATCCAAAACATATCTACAAACACCTAAGTTTCAAGATACATTTTTGACATAAGCATCGGAGGCCCTTTGGCAAACCCCTCAAAAGGATTAGTCAATTCATTTCATGCTAATTCTTCGTCTTGCAGGTTCATTCTCATTCTACAAGATGGATAAAATTTGCACAAATAATTGGCGCTGCTCCTACAGGATGCCATTCTTCCTCGGTCATCTCGGCAACTACGATGGTGGGACCGATCATCAAGAGGAGTATATAGCCGTATCCCATTAGGGAAAGACTCATGCCTTGGACCTCTTGAACGGGAGGCTAATGAAAAACAGATATCCTTCCAGAGACAAGAGAGGAAGTAGTAGGGCATGATCTCCAACACACGAGCACTGCTCATATAAACGTGCACTCCCAATTAGAAACACATGCAAACATGCATTCTCAATTCAGCCCATTCGTGAGTATTCACTCGAGGCTTAGTCCTCAAGGGAGCACACCATCTCACAAAAGGTGAACGACAAGATTGCCTTAACGAATCATCCATTCACATCTTGGAGCAAGCCTTGGTCCAATTGAGACTTGGTCTATTAGGTAATTTCCAAGGGCCTAGTCACCATCGATGGTCAGAGTCACCTCTTCCTAAAGTCAATAAGAGGCAAGCGCCCTTTATCCCCTCAACTCTGACTGAAAGGAGAGGAAATAAAGACGCCAACGTTGACAGTCAACACCTTCGATCACACTTTCTCCCCGGAGGTAGGCTGAACCTAGACCTTTGAAAGTTGAAGATGTGGAGCAGTTACTTGCTCAAAGTCTCATATATCTCCCCTGATAAGGTTCAAAACTTCGACCAGTGTAGCAACAACTACAAGAAGCCATTCCACCCTAGCCTTTAAATTGGTAGTCTAGGCAGCTACTTTGGCCCAACAAGCCATCTCAGTGACTGATGTGGTGGGACTACCTGGTCTCAGATCTCAAGGCATAGTCTTGGAGCTCAAGGCCTATGGTGCTTAAAACCTAGTCTCGGAAGGTGAGGAAATGTGAGCTCTATCCTCCTTGACTCACATCAGGAGGTGAGGAGACAAGATCTCTAAACTCTCAGACCTGCAATGGAAGACAAGGAGGCAAAAGCTTTAACATCCATGACCTGCATCAAGTCTAGGAGCATCAAATGACACCTCAACTCTCAAAACGACAACCTGTCGAGAACTTGGACAATTACCTTGTAGTATCCGAAGTTACGGTCAGATCCACTCTCATCAGAAAAAGAGTTGGGGGCGGTATTTTACTTGTCAAAAAGATCTTCTGGAGAAAATCATGGAAGTATAAGATCTTTTTACACATTTACACCTTTCATAGGAACCAATGCCAACGAATGGTCAAGCAAGAAAATAAGGAAGCTTGGAGACGTCTGAGCGCACCTTTGCATCTACGCTTCCCACTTGAGACGTCTAGTTGAGTAGCAAAATCCAAGTCCTGATCAAAGCATCAAAACCCCTTATATAGGGTGGCCCACATTGCTTTGCCTTTGACACTAGGAAGCCCGAGGTCTAAAACCCCTTTCATAGGGTGATCTAGGCTAGTCTTCCGTTAACGTTGGGAAGCCCACGGTATAAAATCCCTTTTATATAGTCACTTACGCTACTCTTTCCTTGACGATGGGAAGCCCGATGTCTACAATCCCTTTCATAGAGTGGCCTATACTTCTCTCCCCATGATGTTGGGAAGCTTGATGTCTACAACCCATTTTAGAGGTTGACCCATGCTGCTCTCCCATTGATGCTGGGAGAGCAGCGTGCAGTCTGAAAGTGCTTCTATAGGATGATCCATGTTGCTCTCCCTTTGACGTTGGGAAGCCCGAAGTCTAAAATCCTTTTTATACGGTGACCCACACTACTCTTCCTTTGATGATGGGAAGCTCGAGGTCTAAAATTCATTATATAGGATGGCCCACGCTGCTCTCCCCTTGACACCGGGAAGACTGATGTTTAAAATCTCTTCAATAGTGTTGCTCTCCCCTTGACACGTAGTCTGGGCCCAATTCCCACTGGTGGTTAGGGTGTAAAGAAGTCGACTAGGTTCTTCCTTATTTTCCTGGGTTTCAGACTATGTGATATATTCCATCTACTTTTATTCCACACACTAGACACTTCAACTCATCAATAAGAAATGAGCTTGGCTTTTTACTGGCTTTGTGGGAAGACTTGCAATGTTCTTTCTCTTGGAACGACTCAAAGACAATACCCCATTTCCAACGAAGCTCTCAGCCAGCCCATCCTCAAACCTTGACCTCTTCTCCTTGGAAGACAAGTAATCAGTCTCACTCCCCAACTCATATTAAACCGACTTTCTCTTCGACCCACTAGAGACCTCTGATAAAGTCTCAACATCAATCACTTGGAGAGGCGTTACAAGCCTGGGCAAGTTTTCCCTCACCTCTGGAAGCTTTGAAATCTCCAAAGGAGGAGACAACACAATAGTCACCAAGGTTAGTCAATTCATTTGATGTCAATTCTTATCTTGCAAGTTCGTTCGTCATTCGACAAGGTAGATAAAATTTGCACAAACAGGTACCACATTAAGTTAAAAAATAATTCCCTTTAAAACTAAGGGAGTAATTGTATGTATGTACCAATTCATGCCAATTCAGATTGTGGAAAAGTATCATTGTTTCTGTTCCCACGTATTGTGATGAAGAAAATTTATGCAATCCCAACACGTATGTCTATACACCCAACACTCAGTTTATATATCTCTATTGTCGTTTTGTACAATTACCTATGTCTATACACCCAACACTCAGTTTATATATCTCTATTATTGTTTTGTACAATTACCTTTTATGCCTCATAAAAGTGGCTGTCACATTTTGATTAAAAGAAACGTGCTTGTGTTTGGAAACACGCCAAACAAAAGGAGAATATGGATAGAAACTACAATAAATTCGAGGATCTTGTTAAAAACCTCGTAGTGTACGATGAAAAGAATGTCTGATACTCCAAAATAAACAAAAAAACTTCAAAAAACAATAATGCTAGAATGACTATGTTTTTGTAAACCATCTTTTAAACCACCTTATGTGGCAAATGATGATTGCATTTGATTATAATTAATAATTCTCTTACCAAATATTGAATGATTAGATCTATTAATAATGTAGTCATCATAGCATTACTCTTTAGAAAACACAAGTAGACAAAGGTATATTGCCTAACTTGAATCCGGCCCCTTTTCCGTATGGCAAAGTCATCATAAATCAAGAATAGAAACTTAACTAACCTTCTTATGGTCTAATCATCGGGAATTATGATAATCACTTGAGTTGAGACAATAAAGAAATATCAATAGGGGTACAATAATGTCCAATTTTAGTCTCTCATATATCACCCGCAAGCTAAGTTGAAAAACGTGACAAATTAGACTATCGGTCGGGGGACCCCTAAATGGTACCTATAAAAAAATTACTAGACGTCGTTGAGTGAGACCTACATCATTGTGAAGTAGTCGATCGTTTTGGATCTAATTAACCTTAGCAGGTGAAAGTAAATTTTGAGTTAGGGACTGGTGGCCCGAGGCCGGGGGTTAAAAGAAGAAGGGGAAAGTAAAAACGCCGCCAAACCCTCTCTTAAACCCTTACGCGGTGGTCCAGCTCGAGTTCTTCACAATTCATCGTCCCTCCCTCTTTGACACTTGACCTCCCTCCGCCGCCGACCGTCGTATTCCTTCGTAATCCGCCGCCGCCTGACCTGCTTCTCTCTATCGCCGCCATGGCCCAAGATGTATACATCTCTCTCTCTCTCTCTCTCTCTCTCTCTCTCTCTCTCTCTCTCTCTCTATTCATACAATTACATATGCATATTGTTTATGAGTTTCAATTCAACTTTTTGAAAATCTGAATTGATTTCCGAATTGTTGAAAAACTCTGCATTTTGTATCGCAGGTTCCGACGGATAGCGTCGATAGCGTTAAGTTCAACTTCATGACCGACCAAGAGGTTCGGAATCACAGCACTGTAAAGATTAACAGGCCGGACTTGCTTGAAGAGCCCTTGGGCACACCCGTCCCCGGCGGGCCTTACGACGGGGCGTTGGGCCCGCTCCAGGAAAGACAACTGTAAGCTCTGCACGTTATTTGCTTTTATAATTTCATTGATTTTCGGTTTACAGTGCAAATGCATAAGTCTAATTGGTTTATGTGCTAATCTATTAGTGTACTATGAAATAATTATTGAATGATATTTGTTGGACCAGATAGCAATAAGGGTTTGCTTCTGTGTTGTCATTGTAGGGATCTATAATGCTATCTAAGTTCTCATTATCAGATGAAGTTCTATTGTTTGAATACTTTTAAGAGTCAATGCTATTTGGTCGTTTACGTTCATCTTCCATCAGAGCTGGAAGCTTGATGTTTTGACTTAATGAAGACTGATTTCATTGTTTATCTTCTATGCAGTTGTAAAACATGTGGTCAGACAGGATTTAATTGCGCGGGTCATTATGGTCATATTGACCTTTTTTTTCCGGTCTATAATCCCTTGCTGTTCAGCACTCTTTACAAACTTCTACAACGGACCTGTCTCTTGTGCCAACATTTTCGAGCAAAGGAGGAGCAGGTAGTTGAACTTTCTTGAGTCCTGTCACCCCTATGTTTATTTATTGCTTGCAGAAGTTTATTTATCTTGGCCGACTTTGTCTTTTCCCTGATTCTTTCCATTTTCTGTTTTATGCTGTTGTTTTTTGTTGATTAAGGTTGAGAAACATGTTGCCCAATTAAAACTCATAATGGAAGGCGATGTTGTTGGGGCTAAAAAGTTAGATTCCGACTTTGAAAAAGAAACAGTAGATTCGTACTCAGACTGTAAAGGGAGTGATAATGACAGCTACAAGCACTCAAAGCAGCAAGGATGGACTTCGCTTCAGTTTACTGAACTAATGTCTGCTTTGGAAGAGGCTTTGACAGCAAAGGGGAAGGACTGCAATAGATGTGGTGCGAAAAATCCCAAAATTGAGAAACCTACTTTTGGGTGGTTTCAAATGGTATGTTCTTCCCTACTCAGTGCTTGAAACTGTCAGATAAGTCTGTTCTTTGTTTCTTCATTGGTGCTGATTTCTATTGTACATGTTTTTGCTTTCTTTGCTCTCTTATCTCTTAGAGCTTCGCCTAAGGCATATTTTAATGATTGGGAATTTCCAGATATATTGTATAAGATAGTTGGGTTAGTACCGTTCAATCTGGTTAGGTCCAGCACATATGCATTCAGCTTCAGCTTCAGCTTCAGACCCTATTAAGATGATTCAGAAGTATGCATACCCTCTAAAATGTTACATTCTGTAGGTTACCGATGCAAATTTAGTACCTGTGAGATAACTGCAAGCCAGAAACGCCATTTATGTCTCTCTCGTTATGTTTGAGTTTGATGCCTATAATGTGCATAGTTTTAATTTTATTTTATTGTTTGTCTATTGTTTGTTGCATTGCCTTTCCAGTTTCTTGAGTTTTGGAAAGCTTGTTGTTTGGACTAGCTTGCGGTTTGCCTGAAAATTGCTATTCTTTGTTGGGTGCTTCTGCTTAGGGAATTTACTTTTATGGATATGTGCAGTTTCAGTGGTCTTGTATTCTGGATGAAGATTAAAAAAAAAAAAAAAAACTTTAAAGATAGGGTGGAGGAAGTGGATTGTCCGTGGAGGGGGGTATATGCTTTGCCCTTATGCAAGAGATATGAACTTTTAAAATGTAGTGTCTGTTCTGTATGTTATGTTTCTATTTCATAGAAGTTTGCATTTCTTATAAAAATGTTCACTAGTATAGTCTTTAACTTGAACTCGCAGTGTCATATCACTACTCATTAGCGTCAGCTCATCTGGCATTGGGAAATGTGGGAGGCAAAGGTCCTAAGTACAGTACTTCAAATCCTCATGTAAGCAATAAAGGAAACAGAGATAGAGGAGAAAAAAAGACCTCTGATGTGTAGCAGAACATTTCCCCTTTTGACCTATTTTCATGTGTCTTCTTGGTTCTTGGGTTGTGTCGTTATTACTTTTCCGACCATACTTTCCTTTGCCTTTTTCATTAATTACTTCTTGTTTGTATTGTGCTTATTTCTCTATCCGATGTTGAGTAATTTTTAGTTATACTTTAGTGTATATGGATAGTAGAAGATATCTACCTGTCAATATTTCACTCTGTTTGCACGGACTATAACCTATGTTACAACATGTAGGGTTCTAAACCTTGCAAGTATTGGAATTATAACTAATTGTTGGAACTATGACTAGTTTTTATTTTTTTATGGATTGGTGATTGTAGGGTGGCAAAAAAGAAGCGAGAGATAATGTTATGAGGGGGTGTAATCTGGAGGGACCCTTAGCTGGTCAAGATGGTGAGGAATCTTTGCTTGAGGATGAAAATTCTAAGAATGTTGCTAGTGAGTTCTTGAAGCAGACAAATTCATTGGCAGGAGATCTATTACCGACACAGGTATGTTCCTTGCGAGTGTTGGCATAGTTTTGTCATTGACTTTGTCCATGCTGTGCGTATTCTGATTAGGAAGTTCTTTTTACTTTATCATTCTTTTTTCAGGTTAAAGAAATTATGAGACTCCTTTGGGAAAATGAAGCTCAACTTTGCGCTTTTATTAGTGATATGCAATGCCAAGGAATTGGAAGGAATTCAGGTCACTCTATGTTTTTCTTGGAGACTGTTCTTGTACCTCCTGTCAAATTTCGCCCTCCAGCCAAGGCTGGTGATTCTGTACGTATAACATACTTCAAGGACTTGTTTGTGTTCTCTTTTTACATTTATGGAACATATGTATTTGTTTATATATCAGTCACCTAGGAACTCCCTGGTAGATAAATTCCGTTGTTGGAGAGAGATCATTAAATCTTGTGACTTCCTCTAACTGTGTTTTTGGTCCCATGCATTGGACTGTAGACCCTTCATTAGCTTTACAGTCTAGCTGGCAGAGAGAATAGTGATCCCTTTTTCTTCCTTTTTACATCTGTGAAAAGACAGTTTCGTGTGTCTGCATAGGTAGATTGGCACTAATATGCTCAGAATTTGTGTGCTCCTTACATAACCTTGCTAAATGCTACAACATCTGTCTATTGCTTTCTTGTTTTCTGCACCACGTTTTATACTATCATCGTGAATTTTTATGTGAACATCTCCTAAATCATGCTTTCTTCTTAACTTGAGGAACCTCTCTTGAAGTATATATTAGATTTATGAAATTCGTTTCACGAAATATCACTACAATACCAGGGTCTGGTAATTTTTAGTCAAGGATTTCCTGTCATGTTTCTCCTCCTATTTTGTGTTTTGCAACCATGAAATTGGATGCATTCGGATATTACTTCCTATTATCAACCTAATCTACAGAACTTGGTAGAAGATAACCACCCAATAGTAAACCAAATTCTGCAAGTAGATGTCAGGTTAATTTCACATTAAAGGAATTCCTCTTATGGGATTGGTCATGCTTGAGTTATTTTAGATTTTTTGTTTAGTGTTTTTCTACTTAGAAGAGGCAATGGGAGCACTGATTCTAGCCCCACCACCTTCTCTGAGGTTCCATTTGCTTGGTCATGTTTTTACATTTTATATATTTCTAATGAATTCGATGTTACTCTTGTTCTATATTTAGGTGATGGAGCATCCCCAAACCGTCTTATTAAGTAAGGTGGTAGAGGCCAATATTTCTTTGAGAAAGGCTTATGAAAATTCAGAAAACTTAATGACAATCCGACGTTGGAGGGATCTTCAAGAGAGTATAAACGTGATGTTTAATAGCAAAACTGCTACTGGTTAGTAAATGCATATATTACATCATCTCAGTTAAGACATAAATTTTGTATTGTGTTTGAACTTTTTGGTTCTGTAGTTCCCTTGTAATTTCCAACATTATATTTCTTTCTGCTTGCTGCTTGTTGCTTTGAGCTAATATTCTGAAAGTTCGTTTTAGTTATTAGTGGACCTCTGAAAACCATAATGATTCAATTAAGGACAATTTCGATAACTTTATATATCAACTTCAAGCATATTTACGAAACTTAGATAAAGTTAGTGTGAGGAAGACTAAGATGAAAGAGAAAAACCAGAAAGATAAGAAAGAGAAGGCAAAGAGAGGATGGGTAAGAACAGAACAAGGAGAAAATTAGGGCAAATTTATGCGCATTTTTAAGTTCATAAGCAAGAATAACAAGGAAGCAAAAGAAAAATGATCATTTAGACATGCTAAAAATTGTATAGAAATTAACCTACTAGTATTCTTGTCAATACGCTGATTAGAGGCAGCACACCCCGCATAATGATAAACCGAGCATAAAAAGTAATCCGCAAAAACTGCTAGTTTTGTTTTGGAAGTAATTATTCTACAAGTTCGGAAGTCACGTGCTGGAATATAGTGGGACCTTTTTTTTTTAGATTAAAATTACTTTATTTCAAATTGGTAGAGTTACAGTTTTTGTTTCCTGTAATTTCGGTGCTTCTAGTTCCAAGTTCAAAATAACTTGCATTTTTTCTTTAACCATTAGTAGGTCCAGGAAAAAAAAAGGGGCTCAAGCGGCTTTATGACTCATTGTATTAGTGTTAATTATTTTTATCTCACTTTGACCAGCCATGTGCTTGAAAGGAAGGAGATGCAATTAATGTTGACTGCCCTGTTGTCTCCTGTTGTGTCGTTTCATTTTGTGTTCATGTAGAAAATAAGAACTTTAACCAGCTCTATTTAACTAATGGCGTGTAGGCACTCATTGATGCAACCCGTATATAAATTTTGTGTGTTATGGTTGACATATATTTACTGTGAAATGAAATCTTAAATGTAAAGTTATGTTTGACAACAATTTCGGTTTTGGCTCTTAGTCTTCTTCTTTTTATCTAGAGATAGAGAAAAAGTCTATGGGAGAATGAGGGATGAAGAAATGTGGATAGAGGGTGGTGGGAAGGAGGGATGAATAAAGTAGAATATACGAGGTATATTTGAAAAAAAAACAACTAATTAAAATTTTTTGAAATTTTCAGTATTTAATTTTTATTCTACGTACATTCCATATGTATTTCTTCCATCCATTCCATTTTCCCATACATTTCCCCCAGTACCCACCCCAAGATGACAACACACAACAGAAGAAACAAGCTCTTGTAGAACATTGATTTGAGTGTATTGGCACAATCTTGGGACGCCTGCAATTCTCATGCAGGACCATGCATACTCTGAATTACTATATAGCAAATAGATTTGTCTCTATTTCATCTTCGGCAGCCAATTTCCCCAGGAAAGCTTCATTCCTCTTCACTAAAACTCACCTTCACACCTTTTTAATGAATTCCAATCATAACATCCCATCTTTTCTAAGTAATCCCACAAAGAATTTCTTATGCTCTAATCTTTTTTGACACTTCAGTAAGTTGAAAATGCGATAACATTAGTAAACTGCTCAAAATCCATTTGAGTAATGTCAACTCTCTCGCTGTTTACAAATAAGCTGTATCCAGCCCTCTAATATTTTGCTTTTCATTTTTTTTACCACAAAGTCCTAATAATGAGTGCTCTTGGATTCACCCCAAAAGGCAACCACAAAAACAAAGTTCTAGAAACTGACTGCTTTTAGGTAATAAAGTTTGCCTCCTGATTTTTCACTTCATTGGCTGTAAAATCTAACCTCCATCAAGTATTATCTGCGTCCCTTTAGAAAGTGATTTGTGGATTTATGTACGAGTGGCTATTTGTTTTCAAGCGCTATTTGTAATTACATCTTTGATATAATTGATTAGTTATTAAAAGACCTTTGTCAGTTATTCCTGCCTGTAGCAGTGACCCCTTTTTGTACCTTATTTAGGTCAAGCCCGAAGAGACGCGGTTCCTGGAATTTGTCAATTGCTTGAGAAGAAAGAGGGTCTGTTCCGGCAGAAAATGATGGGCAAAAGGGTTAATTTTGCATGCCGTTCTGTCATATCCCCAGACCCCTATTTAGCTGTTAATGAAATTGGAATTCCTCCATACTTTGCAATGAAACTGACATATCCCGAGGTAAGGGTTACTATTTGGCTTTGTTGCTCAAATGGAGGGTCAATGCTGTTCTTCATGTTTATTGTCATCTGCAGAGAGTTACTCCATGGAATGCTGAAAAGTTGAGGAATGCTATCGTCAACGGTCCTGAAATCCATCCTGGAGCTACACACTATGTTGAAAAATATTCTATGAAGAGTTTGAAGCAAAACCAGAGAGAACTCAAGTCAATATCTCAAAAACTCTTTAACAAAAGGAAAACCAGTGATGATGAAAATAAAACGGTACTGCGTCACTTGCGAGATGGTGACATTGTGCTTGTCAATCGACAGGTATAGCTAAATTCATGTTATATATATATATATATATATATATATATATATATATAAATACTTTATAAGTATTTTGTACTGATTGTCGACAATATGGAATGAAACAGTTAGTACTCCGTTACGATCCTAGTATATGAAATGGCTTGTGCTCATTTTCTTCCATTTACTGGTTAATAAACAAGTTTGGTATTTGCTGATTTTTCCATATAAGATATAGAAGTTGCTCCAGGTTGGCCCGAGAGAAGCATTATGAATATTGGAATGTTTGATTATTTTTATTAAGTAGTTGCTTATGCAACTTTATGTGCCAGAGAATTAATTCATTGATCCAGTGCCCAGATGAAACTGTGCACCTCTACCACTTGTTGCACATGTTTTACCTCAATATCTTTCACTGTAGCTAGATGATGATGCTGGGCGTTATATGGAAAACAATGCGATGTGCGTTGGCGTAAAATAAAGGTCACGGCCTTGTAATGTAATGCAATGTTATTGTTCTTTTTCACAAGAACTGGATGCAATTAAATTGTTATGTTAGTTTAAATAGTGTTTTTTATATGATGTGGTAAAGTTGTGTAGTCTTTACTTCTAATTTGTTAAGTTAACCAAAGTTTGCTGTATAATATAATTTCTAGGTTATAATTAGATCAATGAATAGTTTGTAGTTAAGGGCTTACTTCGATTTCTTTTCATTTTGCAGCCTACACTTCACAAACCCAGTATAATGGCACATGTAGTTCGGGTATTGAAGGGGGAGAAAACAATTCGAATGCACTATGCCAATTGCAGGTTGATATATCACAATATGCATTATTGTTTGTTACATATTCGCAACCTGGAATATTTGTTTTTTATGTGCATTTGGAAATTTGTGATTTTATTTTGTGATTGCAGCACATACAATGCTGATTTTGATGGTGATGAAATGAATGTTCACTTTCCGCAAGATGAAATTTCTCGTGCAGAAGCTTACAATATTGTTAATGCAAATAATCAATACGTAAAGCCTACCAGTGGAGATCCTGTTAGAGCCTTGATTCAGGTACCTAATCATTAGAATAGTATTATTTTCACATTTTATACTCGAGATTTTTCGATCAGTATTACCAATCAGTTCTATTTTTTTCTTTTTGAAAATTCAGGACCATGTTATAAGTGCTGTCCTCCTTACGAAGAAGGATACCTTTTTGCGTTGGGATGAGTTTAATCAGCTTCTTTATAGTTCTGGTGTTTCAGCCTGTGGGTTAAATTCTTTCTCTGGCAAACCAGATAAATCCATTATCATGTTCAGCTCTGAGGGCACAATGCAGTCCCTTCCTCCTGCAATTTGGAAACCGGAGTGTCTTTGGACTGGAAAGCAGGTTAACCAACTCAAAAAATTAGCTTTACAGTACAAACTAGTACAAACCATTTTCCACTGAAAACCTGAATCGCTTTCTGATTGTTTTAGAGCGTAACTGTTTTGAGTTCTTGGATGTTTAGTATACTCGATCGTTTGGTTTTTCCTGTACTTTTTTTTATTGGACCATTCTAAAGTGTATGGTATTCTTCTGGACTCCATTTAGGTCATCACAGCTGTACTAAATCATATTACTAGGGGTTCTCCTCCAGTTACTGTTGAAAAAGATGCAAAAATCCCTCGCGGTTTTTTCATTTGCAAGAACTTTGAAGGAGAAGATGAATCTGCTAAGGGTGGACTACAGAAAGAGAAGAAGCCAATCAGAGAACAAGCAGCTTATAAAGATGGCGCAGAGAATGGGAAGAAACTAAGAAAAAAAGGAGCTGATCTGGTTAAAAATAAAGAAAAAGAGGAGGCTGATGAGAGCAACTTATTAATCTATAGAAACAACTTGGTTCGTGGTGTGATTGATAAGGCTCAGTTTGGCGATTATGGTTTGGTTCATACAGTGCAGGAACTCTATGGCGCAGATACTGCAGGAAAATTGCTTTCTGTGTTAAGTCATTTGTTTACATTGTATTTGCAGGTTAGCTGGGTTCAGTATCTGTTGGCTTTTATTACCTTAATCTTACTTCCTGTTGCCTACAAATTCTGGGATTAAATTTTATTATGGTTCAGATGCATGGGTTCACGTGTGGCATTGATGACCTTTTGCTAATGCCAAGGAAAGACTCAAAAATGAAGGAGCAACTTGAAAGTTGCGAAGAGCTGGGTGAAACAGTTTTCCGTGATTTTATCGAGGTCAAGGATGGTAAAAGAAAAGGTATGCAATTTTCTTGAAAAGCTACTTAGTCAAACATTTGTATGCCAAAACATGTATGTAGGTTGATAATTGTGAGGTTGTTGCATGAATGAGTGGAACCAATGTTGCGAGTGTATTACCACACTCAGAAAATTGAGATATTAGGACTTTGTTTATCCCAATATAGGTTCTGGTCGGGTATCTTAAATAGTTCAAGAAAAAACAAGGAACATAACTCCCATTGCTCCACCCGGGCCAAAGAGGACAGAAAACCCCCTCATATGTATCCTAGTGCACCATTTTTTTTTTCCTCAATGCCACCCTTGCTATTACTTTGTCTCTCTTTCTCTATGGCTCCCTTGTAGGCCTGTCCATTAACGGATGAGTAGATTTACCAATGTAGCAATGACAAAAAGAGAATATGATTGAGATTTTGTGGTGGTTTTGCATGGTTTTGGTGATGTACAGTTATGATTAAGCACTTACCGGAAAATTTTTCATAGGAAATGGGACAAAGGTCCAACAGGTTGATAGAGCATGTACGTATGCCACACCCTTTCACTCTCTACAAACACAAAAATCTCAAGTAATATCTTGACACATAGGAGAATGGCGTACTTATTCTGAACCTTGCTTAAAAAGATGGTACGTTAGTATCAGTTGCTAGGTTAACTTCTGGTTTAAATTATCATGTGAAGTTAAATACCCAAGCTAGACTGTTCCTGAGTGAGCATTTCAGTATTAGGAAAGAAGTGGTTGAAGTGTAGACATATGATTGCTATGTCTTTCTTTCTGAAGTTCTTTTACAGTCCTTTCAATCCTGCTATTCTTCATTCTTTTTTTCTCTGATGAATGCACAAATTCTTAATCAAACTTACAGATGTGGAGGATCTGCAATTGAACATTGAAAAATTTATACGGAGTAACGGAGAATCTGGCTTGGCATCCTTGGAAAGGAGAATGATTAGTCAGCTGAATAACAAGACCTCCAACTCTGATGTGTTCAAACAATTATTGTTGAAAGGGCTATCGAAACCATCTGTTAAGAATTGTATCTATCTTATGACTACCTCTGGCGCTAAAGGTAGTGTGGTAAGTTTCTGGTCTTTGCTGCCTAGTTCATCCTAGGAGTTAGTTTGACAGAGTGCACTATTACTTTCCTAAGAGTAATTATGCTTTTGACATCACTAAAATCAGATTTATTTCTTATCGCTCGTACATATTATGTGCAGCACAAATTCTGTAATACGATATTATATCAAATTACTGAGTGCACTGTGAAAATGTATGTGAGACGATCTGTCTCTTAGGTAATACCTTAGTGTATATGTTATGCAAATACAGTCAATTATTTGTAGCTTGTATAGATAAGGATCAGCTTCATGTATTTTTTCTCCATATTTCCTTCTATGCTCCAATATCATAATCACGATTTTTAGGATAATTGTTGTGATTATAAATAAATAATTATTTTGGGAGCTGGTATTGGAACTCTATAAAGTTACCGTGCACTCCTCATGTGCAAAACAATAAGTGAAAAAATTCTACTTTGAGGACTGTCTGATGGCTTTATTGGGGGCCACAAACAGTTCCCATCATTTGTTATTGTTGTTCGTATCGTTATGATCAGCATTATAGATTATTTTATATGTTATGCCGAGCATCACATACAAAGCATGGCATTCATGTCAAAGACTCAAAATGTGCTGGATATTCCAAACCTGTATCCTGTTTACTTCTGGAATATTTGATATTTAGATTCAACGTGAGGTCGTCATGATGTGCATTAGATACCAGGATATAGAAGGGTTATTTCACTTTATATGAAAATGATTTTCTGATCTGGTAGATTATAAAAGTCGTTTTACATTTCTTCAAAGAGATTTTGATGGTTTTTTAAAACTCTAGGGATCAATAGGAAGAGAAGAAAACCAAACATTAATATGAAGTACAAAGAAAAGCTGTATTCTGTGGTCAATGTTTTTATCCTTTCCCTACTGGTATCTTAGATTCTGTAGGTTTGTCGGATTTCATGGCTTACTGCATCTTGTAAGCCTCATTGGTGCCGGATAGTATAATAGTTGTGATTGGATGGAACTGGATTCCTATGTGTTATTGTTTACCATATATAAGCTAAGAGTTATTTGCTGTCAAATGTTTTTACCATGTATATATATGTATATATATGAACTAATTTCTTAGTATTTTTCATGAAATATCATGAAGACATATGTACTTATATTCTAATGTTCTTTACCTTGTCTGTTAGGCTAATCTTCAACAAATAACCTCATATTTGGGTCAGCAAGAACTAGAAGGCAAACGTGTCCCTCAAATGGTCTCTGGGAAGACCTTACCATGCTTTCCCTCTTGGGATTGGTCGCCTCGAGCAGGGGGCTTTATTATTGATCGTTTTCTTACCGGTCTTCGCCCTCAGGAGTATTATTTCCATTGCATGGCTGGCCGTGAAGGGTAACTTTCTCCACTTTCTCCACTTTGTCTAAATTGTTTTTAGTGGAAATCATTGATCTTTTTTTACCTTCCGTAACCAGTATTTTATAGACTTATTTTGCAGTATTGAACTTTACATATATGGTGTCTGTGGAATATATCGGCAGAGCCATTACCAAAAATATAAAATATGGTTTTTTTCTTTTTCTAGTTTTGGTTTTATGTATATGAAACTTCAAGCTTTATGCCACACCTTTTGCACCCATCGTGCAGTTTTATTGCTTCTGATATCATAGTGCTGGTGATGTCTCAACTGTGTGGTTCTTTGTCATAATCTTGGATACGTGTTTTGAATTTCTAGATCTGAAGTTGGCAATGAAGGTCCTATTTTTAATTGAGTTGTGAGTCATGAGTCAGAATTGAGACATGTATTTGCTATTGAGGAAGTAGAATGAAAATTCAAACTGGGAGAAAAGCTGGTACCGCATAGTATAAAAAGATCATAGTATGTTAGACCATTTTTTCATGTAAAACAACAGAGGGTAAGTCTAGTGAACCCTGGCAACTTAATCAACTAGCAACATACATTCACTAGGCTACTTTAGCTCTTATGGTGGTCCCATCCAGTTTCCAAGGTCTGGGCATGGGCCGTAAGTGAAAGGCCACCAAGCTTAGTATTAATAGTAGTATATAAAATAAACATGTCGGGTGTGTAGACAGCATTGTGTATAAATAGAATTCACAATCCATACAACATTTAACAAAGGTGAAAGGTATTGCTCCTGCTCCTTCGATACTAGGATGACACACCTTTGGCATTCTACTATAAATTTAATATAATTGTCCAGAAAAGAAACAAATAAAACAAACTCCATTTTCATTTCTCTGCTTGTGAAACTAATCATTATGGGAGCATAGAGTCATCCACAAACTTGGGTATAGGAAAACAGGTTTGCAATTAAATATGATTTCTGGTGCCTCTCTTTTCAAGCTCTATAGAAGAAAGGGATAATTTATACCTGTGCATGACTAAATTTTTCCCATTTCTACAATATAGATATTTAATATAGATTTGGAGTTGGGATGTCAGATTTGAGCAAACTATGTGAAACTGTTGGTTCTTTTTCATTTGTAGTTTGGTGTATAGTTATTAAATTGTGGTAGTTCAGAAATAGATGGAGGCCCTGTAATCAGTTAAATTATTTGAAGAGATAAGTGCATTGCATATGAATAGGCCTGGGCTTGCTGGAGTTGGTCTTGTATTGGGTTCTGTGGATTACTGCTTTCTCAGTCCACTGATCATCTTAAGTATTCTTAAACCCAAACATAACATCATTCTGCAGAAAACTTCACCCTTCCCCAATTATGCGGAAGTATGACAAGCATGTGATCGTTCGTGCATGCTTAGTGTTCCTCAGTATGTCAATAAGTTATCGTTTTTCAGTTTAGAAAAAGGACCCATTCGGGAAATACAGCACCACTAAAGAATGCGCTACGTGCTGCAAATGGTGGTTGCAGGTGCTGCTCATGTGTTCTTGTTGGTGTGCATGGGTTTCAGTTTCTCTTATCTAATATTTATTCTGCAATCTAAGAAGTTTATCTTTAATAGAAATTGCCCTTCAGATTAAAAAATTTGTAATGTAGTTTTCATGATAGGATCAGTTTGCCTTATGCTTAGATAGAATGTTTTTGCGCAGGTGGTGCGATCCATCATGTTAATGTAGGATAATATACCATCGATATAGAAAACAAAGGTTCTTGGTGCACAATTATATGCTTCTTTTCTTTACTTGGTCTGTCAAATATTGTTTCCTTCCTTACCATTTTATTGATTTTCTAAACCTATTATCTTCAATCTGCTAGGTTGGTTGATACAGCCGTCAAAACCTCTCGTAGTGGATACTTGCAAAGATGCCTAATAAAAAATCTTGAGTGCCTAAAAGTTTGTTATGACCATACTGTCCGGGATGCTGATGGCTCCGTTATTCAATTTTATTATGGAGAAGATGGTGTTGATGTCCATATGACAAGCTTTATTCAAAAGTTTGACTCCCTGGCAGCCGTAAGAGCTTTTTTCTGGTTTTCTGAAAATTCCTTGCAAGACTATTTTCAATAATTTATTAACTTGGAATGGTTTCTTCAGAATAAAGAAATGTTTCATGAGAAATATTGTCGTCGGATTGATAAGTCCAATCCTTATATTAGAGAGTTGCCTCGAGCTCTCAGAGACAAAGCCGAAAAGTTTGTGGATAATTTGGCATTAAAAGAACAACAGGATTTCTTGAAGTTAATGGAGCACAAATACCTCTGTAGTCTTGCTCAGCCTGGAGAACCTGTTGGCGTCCTTGCAGCTCAGTCTGTAGGAGAACCATCAACACAGATGACGTGAGTTTTCTTCCTATTTCTCCCAGTAGCACTTGAAATGCTCATTATCTTGATCTTGGTTCTTTCTTCAGTTGTAAGGTTTAGGCTTTCACTGAGATAAGTCTTCAGGTTAAATCTTTACCATCAAATGGCGTATGTTGTATCTGTTTCTTTGCTGTTTGTAGAGTGAAAATGGTTTATTTATGCCAGTTGGATAGTTTGCCTGGTACTAGATGAAATAACTACAGGTCATCTACTTGTGAATTAAAATTGAAGTTACAGACTTGGCTGTTGTTGCACCCGAGTTAGTGAAGGAAATAGCTCAACAGAAACTGTTGGAATGCTAAAGAAATTTGATAAGACTGAAGTCGACGCCCTTCAAAAGTATATATATCCAAAGGCTTAGGTTTGGTTGGAGATGTAAAAGTAAGATTAGGTTTTAGGGCTTTGTCCCGAAAATGAAACAAAAAATAAATAATATTCGTTCACAGTTGCATTTGGAATTTTACCTAGTACGATGGAGTATTGTCTTTGGTTTCTAGGATTGTAATTTTGGATTTAAGGCTATAGCACTAAATTCCAGTATCTAAACCCACCCCTAAACGGAATCCAGAAATCTCTTTGGAATGTTGTGTGTACTGTTGGTTAGCAGCAAATCATAGTTCGTTAAATGTGCAACTCATCAATTACAATGGGTTTATGAGAATTTGTTTTTTGTGTATACTAGTCTTTCTATAACCACGGGCGAATAAAAATAAAAATCAAGTTAATAGTATGTTATAAATAAATGAAGAAATAGTCTGAATGTATTGCTAATCAGAGTTGCTCCTTGGAGCTTATTCCTAAAAGCCCCATGTAGCATTAGCTAGCTTTTGCCTTTCTCTTTTGATTTTTGTCTCCTTAAGTGGCCATCTTGAAGTGGCCATCTTGTCCACTTTTTCTGTAATCTTGTGTTTTTCCGCATTATAAATTTTATTCTCTTTTAAGAAAATAGGAAGGAAAGCAAATAGATGCAAAAGTATATATTTTGTCCTTTGCTTTTCTTTTTTGGTACAACTTGATGCTTTGGTATGTACTTCTTTCTATTTAAGTTAGCATTATCTTTTTTTGTATTAATTTCTTTATTGGCATTATTGTTTTCAGGCTGAATACTTTCCATCTTGCTGGGCGAGGTGAAATGAATGTGACACTCGGAATCCCACGTCTACAAGAAATCTTGATGACTGCTTCAAATGATATCAAGACACCGGTTATGACATGTCCATTGCAAAATGGGAAAGCAAAGTGAGTCTTTAATTGGTTGTTGCGTGCTACCTTGCCTTAGTTTTCAAATATTGCTAAAGCCTGCTGGGCTGCATGTGTTGATAATTGAAATTTGGTGATTCAAGTGTCCTCGTCTATTCAAGATGTAGGGCCACTATCTTTATATTTATCGACCTGGAAATACTCTTATTGGATTTTGCAGGGAGGAAGCTCAACAACTAGCTAATAAGTTGAAGAAGATCACTGTGGCAGATCTAATTGAGAGTATGAGAGTTACCCACTTGCCATTTGTTGCCGATGATCGTCAAACTTTCCGTATTTATAAGCTTGAGTTGACACTCTATATACCTGAACATCTTCGAAACATTGTTGACGATATTTCAGAAGATTGGGAGGAAGTCCTAGAGATTGTGTTTGTTAGGGAGTTGGAAGATGCCATACAAAATCATATTCTCTTGCTATCTAAAATTAGTGGAATTGAAGATTTCAAGTCTGATTCACGGCCAAAGTCATCAAATGAGATAGATGAAAATCTTTCTGAAAAAATATCTCAGCGAGACCTAGCAGATGATGAAGATGGTATAGATGATGGGGAACATGGTGAAGGGGTCGAGGATTTTGGTCTAGATGCACAAAAGCGAAAGCTACAAGGTAGAGATGAGGTGGATTACGAAGATGGCTGTGATGCTGAAGTTAGAGAAGCAGATATGTCAGATGGAGATAAGAGTGAAATTGATGAGGAAAATGAAGTTGAAACTGGGAAGGATGATGTGATTGGAGTTGTAGATGCTAATGATAAGATTCGTGGAAGTCCTTCAGAAGAAGGTGAAAACCCGACCAACATGAAGGAGAAAAAGACCAAAAAAGGAGCCAAAACTGAAAACAAAAAGATCCGAGAAGCGCTAGTAAGGAAGAAAACTGACAGGGCAATCTTTGTGTCTGCAAAGGGGTTCCACTTTGAGGTCCACTTTAGATTTACAACTGAACCTAACATTTTGCTGTCTCAGGTACCTTTTGTTTTAATCTTTATCACATCTTTTCCTCTCATTTAATTTTTGCAAATGTGCTCACATAAGAGCCCCATTTATTGCCATTTCCCAGCATTGGACTATACTATTAGGTTTAGCATTGTTCTTCCTCAGACAAGCTATTAGGGGTCAGAAGCGTCCTAAAAATAAACCAGCATTGAAAAAGATAACTGCTAAAATTTGTCATCGGATTGTGAGTGTAATTATCATTTGCCTTTGTTTACTTCTGTTACTCTGCAGACTCTTGGTATATTTTAATACTATACATTCTCTTCAGCCCTGTGTTGAAAATTGCTTTGATTATGTTATGTAGATTGCTCAGAAGACATCCCAGAAGGTTTACATGCAAAGATCTGGCAAGGTTGCTGACTGTAAACAAATATCTTGTGATGAAAATCAAGTCCTCTGCTTCGGGAAGGATCCTGAAAACAAACAAAGTTTTTCATCCAAAGAAAAAAAAGAGATGCCAGCTCTGCAGACTACCGGAGTAGATTTTGCTACATTTTGGCGAATGCAAGATGTTCTTGATGTCAGGTATATTTATTCCAATGACATCCATGCTATGCTGAACACATACGGAGTAGAAGCCGCCAGGGCAACTATCATCAGAGAAGTAATGAATGTGTTCAAGGCCTACGGGATATCTGTCAACATTAGGCACCTTACACTAATAGCTGACTATATGACTCATTCGGGTGGTTATCGTCCAATGAATAGATTCGGAGGCATAGCAGAGTCAATATCCCCATTCAATAAAATGTCCTTCGAGACAGCTTCCAAGTTCATTGTTGAAGCCGCATATCACGGGCAGACAGATGACTTGGAAACTCCATCTGCTAGGATCTGTCTTGGCTTGCCGGTCAAGGTAGGCACTGGATGTGTTGAGTTGTTGCAGAAGATGGATATTTAATGCACATAGATAAAACTTCTCTTCATTTTTGCAGCCCCTTAAGGAGGTTTTATTTTCTTTCTTTTTAGGCTCTAATGTATGATAAAGCTCTGCTATTGAAGATATATTTATTCATGTAGTTTACCCTTCTTTCTGAGGTTCTTGGCCTATTTCAACTACGTTTTAAAGAAAAGACTAACTTTAACTAATACAAGTCGGAGAATCTCGTATGTTTTTATTTTTGATAAATAAGTAAATTTTACAATGGAATGAATTGAAGATGCTGCAACGCCATACCCTAAGGAAAAAGTGAGTTACCATTGGAACACCCACGGTGCCTTTTGTAAGTTCAAGAATCTCACTTATGGTGTGCTTATCAACCGGTGTAAAGAAAAAAAGTTATGCTTATCGTGGAGCTATTTAGTGCTGCCCGTACAATTTGATAAGGAAATGTAGAAAAGTGCTTGTTTTTGATAATTTCTCCTTTCCCATTAATCGAAATATCAGGTTTTAGGGATCACGTTCGGTTTCAAGCCCTCCAAAAAATATTTTACCCTATTGTTTGCTTCCAAAGAATAGTTAAGAATCTTGATTTAGTTTGAGAACAATGAAAGAACACGCAATAAATTGTGTAATGCAACATGGAAAATTATGAATTAACTAGGCAAATTGAGTATTATACATGTCTATTTATTTTTGGGCTTCTGCCCATTTAGTCCTATACACGCCCAAAACCTTACCAGAACCCCCGGCCCACTTTTTTCCTTGCCAAACCATCCTATTTTTACCAAATAGTCCTGAGCCCAACCAAAAGCCCAAACCTAATACATGGAAGGCGGTTAACGGCGGTTAACTCATTCTTCCCCCAAAAATTACGGGATTGCCACTAACAAAAAGGCGTAAAGAACAAGAAACGCAACCGTCTCCCTCTCCATTTCAAAAACCACCTACCTCTCCACTCCGCCCACTCTCACAGAAAAGACAACAGTCGTCGTCGCTATCGATTTCAACTTCGTCGCCGTCACTTTCAACCTCGCCGTGGTTACCAGAAGCAACGCTGTCGTCGCCGTCGTTACAAGAACTACCAAAAACCAACTAACATCGCTTCTGCCATCCCTACCACTACCAAAACAACCAAAACCGTCTGGCGACTACAATCGCCGCCATCGACGTCTTAAAGAGCAGTGCCGAAGCATAACTACTTCGACTCTGCAATTCGGCATCTCCTCTGCAAAATTCATCAGGTACAAACCCTAAAAATTCAATTACGCCAAACTAGTGCCGCATTTGTTGTTGTTGTTGTTGTTGTTGTTGTTGTTGTTTTTCTTGTTGTTTCGATATTAATGTATTGATTATGCAATTACTCACTTGAAAATCTCTTAGCTGATTAGATTGAATTTCTATCGACCGTAACAAGTCATATACTGCGTGTTCAAACCTTGCTATGTAAAATGTGTTAAAAGTAAGAACTTATTCCTGCAATTCTTGCATGGTTTATATGTCAAGATCGATAACTGTCCCTGTAAAACGTGGGAAGTGTCCCGGTAAAAGCGGGAAGTGTCCGGGTAAAAATTGGAAAAATGTTTCCAATTCGCCAATGGGTATTCTAGGCTTACAGTAGATGACATTGAGAACATTCTCGGAATAAGAGAATGTGGAGGTGAAGATGTGCCTTCATTCTACAAAGGGAGAAAAAACGATAGCAGGGGCCAAGGTTCCTGTCGAATCATTGACGACTACTTCAGAAAACCTGCACGAGTGACAAAGATCGACATTGAAAAAGCAATAAAGGGAGCCTTGGGCAAGGAAGACATGCTTGATCATACTCTACCTGCTGATCACTGCCCTTTTGGCAGGCTCAAAGAGGTTCGCACCTTGGGGGCTGATCCGGGTGTGCTCTTCCATAGAATCGATAAAAAAGTACAACTGGGCAAATGCGATACACAATCAACTGCTGAACAGTGTACACAAGTTCGCAAGAAAGAACCAAGAGACCAAGAAGCAAGTTCCAATTAGTGGTAGTACGCCACTCTTCTGGTAATTTTGCTTCCTTTTTCCCTCTAAATGTGTTCTTTCCGGCAAATGTGCATTCACTTTAGTGTGTCTCATAACATTTTACATTTCGCCGCTTTTGAATTCAGTCCTAGATATGCGTGCGTTCGAAGGCGAAGATTCCACAAATCCCACACACTGAGAATGTGGTTCCTTTGGCAGCCAGATACGACCTCAAGAGATTCGAGCCAGTGCAATTTGGGAGGCTAAGGGTACGGTGACTAAAACACAAGTGCTTTAAAAATAGTTTACAACTTTTTAAACTGACTTTTGTGAGTACAATGTCACAGTTGGACAATGCGGACGATGATTTTGACATCAGTGATTACGACGTTCAAATTAAACGAGTCCAAGTATGAGGATGAGGATGATACACAGGAGCCACAGACAACCCAAGATTCAAGAGGGAAGGGGAAGGGCAAAGCAGAAGATCAATGATGACGAGGCTGAGACTGAGAGCGATGAAGACGTTCAAGAGATGCTGAAAAGCACTTTGAATAGACCATTTGTATGTCATTTATTTAGTAACTATAAATTTTCTGTGCTTTATCCTCCATAATTTATTTTTTTAATTTTTGTTTTATCAACACTTCCTGGGAAAGCAGGAAGTGTCCCTGTAAAAATTGGGGGAAGTGTCGTGGTAAATTGGGGGGGTGTCCGGATAAAATGGGGAAGTATCCCGGTAAATGAGGGAAGTGTCCCGGTAAAACGTGGGAAGTGTCCTGCTAAAATGAAGAAGTGTCTTGGTAAATGGATGGGGAAGTGTCCCGGTAAAACATGAGAAGTGTCCTGGAAAATGGGGAACTGTCCCTACATAATGATACATAAAAAAAAAAATGTTTAATTTAGTTGTCTGTGCCATACCTGATTAACATAATCAAACATAAAATGAGCCCTATACCTTATTCTAACTTGTTTTGTTTTCCACAGTTGAAGGAGACCAGCGCAAGTGAAGCGAAGAATAGCCCAGGGACTAGAATACTCCACTCGAACAACGATGAAATCTATGTTGAAGTAGATTTGGCGCAATTTATGAAGAAAACTCCACCTGCTCTTCAACCAAGAAAAAGTCTGAGACATGGACCTCCACTGCTAGACAACCAATGTTGCAAGAATTATGCTCTCAAAAAGGTTAAGGAAGTGAAGAAAACAATGGATGAGGAGTTTGAGAAAAGAATGGCAGAGCAACGCTCTGATGAGTGGAAAAAGAGGGAATTGCATACGCTAAACATGAGGAAACTGAGGGAAATGAATGACCAACTCAAAGGGCAGCTGCGAATGAGGAATCAAGAGTACGAAAAGTTGCAACGGGAGTTCAAAGAGTTCAAATTGCAACATCAAGAATCTGAATCAACTACTTTTGCCAACCAAGATAAGCCCCAGCAAACCCAAAGCCCTGAATACAGAGATGCCTCGGGAGCTGAATCTGAACCCACTACTTCTGCCAACCAAGATTCGCCCCAGCCAACCCAAAGCCCTGAATACAGAGATGCCCCGGGAGCTGATGACTCTATAATAAATTAAAAACATGTGGGGGTGGAGGAGCAGTTCGATACGCCTCCTAGCACTTTGCCCCTAACGGAAGCTGCACAGACCATTCTTTTTTCCCAAGTTTCGCCAAGAGAAGAGCCATATGATACTATTGATCTTGTATCGCAAGAAGCTGCACAAACCATTCTTCCTTCTGAAGATCCACCAGGAGAAAGAGCCATCCAATGCTATTGTTCTTTTATCTCAAGAAGTAGCATAAACCCTAATTGAATTACCAGCAGAGGCTGCAAAAGAGAAGAAAAGTCATGATCTGCACATCAGGTTGGGGCTAAAAGAGAATGTGAAGGAGTAGGATGAAAGAAAGAAGACGAAAAAATGCACAGAGTACTGCATGATTGTTCAAGGGAAAAAGGAAGACGCAAAGCAGCCCCGAGCGAAGAAGGTCATTCCTAGCCGAATTGAGCACAGAAATCTATATCCACCCATTTTTTGGAAGAATGGCTTTGGGTTCAAGAGAGTGGGCAAGGCGGATAAACACAAGTTTAATCTATTCTGGAATAGTACAGATTTGGATGAATACTGGGTTGCAGAATCAGCTACATTCTACAATAGCGTAGTAAGAGTGTTCAGGGACGATATCACGACACTCAAATCTCGACAACCATTATTGAAGCTTTCTGCTATATTACACTAGAAAAAGAAGAAAACACCCCTGGTAGTGTGAAGAATCGTTACATGCCGGTGCACTTGTTTGTAGCGTGAAGAATCTCGATAAACACTCGTTCGTTACTCTATATTTTTTTTTCCTATGTGTATATGATTTTTGGGGGGGTGGGGGGTGGGGGTGTGAGGGGGGGAGTGTCCCATCCGGTAAAGTGGGGTAGTGTCCCTGCATAATGTAGGAAGTGTTCCTGAATAATGATACATAAAAAATATTTACTTCAAACACTAACATCATTTGCTAATCTAAAATACAGGTGTTCCTGGGCAGTGCGAACACAAATGCTCCTTATTTTAAACAAAGGGTAGCCGTGATGCGAGACCAATTGGACACGCACCTAGGCATTGCTACAAACATATTCTTCCCTTTGTGCATCTAAGGACACTTTACACTGCTTGTTTTCGACACAGTTAGGATGAAATTTGTACACTACAACTCAATCTGAAGCCTTGAAAGAAGTGTTCAAGAAGAAAATCTTCATTTCATAATGGCGAGCAAAGTGGTATGTATTCTGTGTTCCCTTTCGAATAATAGTCAATTTCAACCATTTTACTTATGGGTATATTATTTGATAAAAAAATGCACTGCCATGCAGAAAGAATATGTCATGCAGTGGATGCACGATAAAAGCGCAGCAATAAACCCTAATTTCGACTTCGCTATTGGATCACAAGAGGCCTTGAAGAAAGATTTTCTAAACTGCATGGATCCGCATAAGGAGTTCGAAGTTAGAGTTGATCTCAACTGTCCCCAACAGCATCAACAGTAAGCACACTAAAAATTAACTCTTTTTTGATATATAGTAAACATGTAAAACCTAAACTAGACTACTGCTTATCATTGCGCAGTACCGCTTGCGGTCTATGTATCATATACTACATGATCCTACTCGCCAAAGGCACTCCAATTCCAAGTACGCCTCATGTAACAACGGACGCATATAAATCGAGGGCAGAGGTGGTATCCATGATCATCAACCACGAGTACAGCTGGAATTCAAGGGACGAGGCACAAAGTGCAGAGCAAGAACCACAACAGAAGCGATTGAAGAGGGCAGCAATAAAGAAATAAGTCGAAAGTGGTTGGAAGTGCTTGCTATTGTAAAAGAACAAATCCATTTTACAGATTATCTCAGTAGTTTGCGTAAATAGCTACTGCAATTTTACATATTTGAAAATTGTAAACATTCAAAAAATTTGAAAATTGTATATATACTTTACATGATGCAATGAATGAAAAGTGCTCTTGCAAAATCTATCCAACATCCTCTGTAAAAATGGGAGGGAAGTGTTCCGGTAAAATTGGGGGAAGTGTCTTGGTAAAATGGGGACGTGTCCCGGTAAAATGGGGAAGTGTCCCGGTAAATGAGGGAAGTGTCTGGATAAAATGAGAACATGGTCAAAAGACAAAAAACAAAAACAAAAACCAGCCTTCATGGCACTGACTAAATAAAAACGAACAAGGCCATTCATTAGACCTAATTGGCTGCAATAGTCAAATATTGAAAGTTTGGTCGGAAGTTGTAGCTTGAATTTATGAGTTAACCAACCAAATTCAATGGATAGGGCTAGTTTTCTGGCAAACTCTAACTTGAATTTATGAGTTCACAAACCAAAACAGTCAAAAAGTTATTGCTATAAAAATCAGGAGAAGGGGTATCAAATTCTACCACTTCACCACTAAAATACACAACAAACACACTGAAGATAAAATCCAAAGCAAATAATGGCTGCCAATGGATACAACGACAGGATCACCATTACCTGCTCTTTTTAAATGGTGAAAATCTTTTACTTTAAATATTGATGTTTGCACTTGTACAAAAGATTAGAATTGTTAAATATTCCCTTCATGTATTTTCATCTGTAGGAGAAATGTGTGTATGTGAAACGAACGACAAGGTGGCAAAAAGTCGTCACTGATATGTGCCAAGCTGTGGGTATAGTTCGGCGAAGGTATGTATATTGCAAATCAGATACTAGAAGAAGGGTGTCTGAAGACAAAACCATTGAGCATAATGGAATCAGCGATGGTGATGAAATTCGTTTTGTCTAATAGTTCAGCTTGATGATTTTGTACTAAAAAATAATGTTATCTAATCAATAAAATATGGTGATTGAAGTTTACATTCCATATTTACTTAAGCAAAATCAGCAAAAGTGCTCCTGCAAAAATCTATCCAACAATCCCTACAAAAATGGGAGGAAGTGTCCCGGTAAAACGATGGAAGTGTCCTAGTTAGGGAAGTGTCTCGGTAAAATGAAAAAGTTTCCCTGAAAAAAAAAAAAACCAGTCTTCAATAAAAACGAATAAGGCCATTCATTCATTGGGCCTAATGGGTGGCAACAATCAATGGATATGGCTATTTAGGTCTGGGAAATTGGACCTTGAATTTATGAGTTAACCAACCAATGAATAGTTAAAAAGTTATTGCTATATAAATCAGGAGAAGGGGATCCAGCTCTACAACTTCACTACCAAAAACACAACAAAACACAGAGCAGATAAAATCGAAAAGCAAAAAATGGCTTCCAATGGTGCAAACAACCGGAGGATCCCCATCCATTTTACCTTCAAAATGGTGAAATATCTATACTTGTTTTGATTTCATTTTTACGCTCGTACAAATTAGGTTAGATTTGTTAAATATTCACCATCTTTTATTGTATTTCATTTTGTAGCTACCAGGCTATTTTATACGTGCGAGTGCGAAACTTACAATAAAGTGGCAAAAAGTTGTCAGGGTTGTGCGCCATCAAGTAGGTTTACCTCCGGGAAGGTATATATATCCGTCAACAGGAATACTGCAAGAATAGTGGCAGATCGAAAAATCGTTGAGGAGAATGGAGTCACCGATGGAGATGAAGTTTGTATTAAGTGGTATCTTGATCTCCAATTTCCAAGGAACTAAAATAAGTGAGCTTGCTGCGGGCATGGTTGGGGTTTTTGTTTTTGTTATTGATCTGGTGCGGTGTTTAATTAGGCATTTTGGTTGTTGATTTTTATTGTAAACTTGTGGTGATGAATTCACATGCGGTTTGTATTGGTGTCAATTGGTGTTATTTGTCTTTTGATTTTGTGGTATTTGGGTTGTTTAATCAATTCAGAAAGTGTTCCTTCAAAATCTATCCAATAGTGCCTGCAAAAATTGGGGAAGTGTACTGGTAAAATGGGGGAAAGTGTCTCAGTTAATGAGAGAGTATCCCGATTAATGAGAGAAGTGTACCGATAAACTGGGAATGTGTCCCAATAAATGAGGGAAGTGTCCTGGTAAACATAAAAGACCATACAAGCCAAACTTAAAATCATGAAACTTATACAAAAAAAAATAATCATTTGTAAATGCTGAAAAATAGTACTCAAGTCAATAAGCATCTGGCCTATAAGATATAAGCAAAAAAGAGGACAAAATTACAAAACTAAGGACTTCTAGCAAAAGTGTCCTAGTAAAAATCTGGGGACTCAAAAACTGAAACTCTAAAAAACTATCAACAATCATTAAGTTGAAAATCCTATAACAGCCTTGCATATTTTCCTATTGTGATTTCCATTCAGACCGCTTAATCTCTGATGCGGACTTGCCCCTTGTAACACAAGGTCGCCTGCTTGGGATTTTTGTGATGGGAGGCTTCACAGGAGCAGTCTGCGAGTCCATTTCCGGCTTGTTCAAATCTGAGACAGAATAGATGGCAAAATAACCACTCTTCTTGTAGGAGCCAACCTTCCAATAATCTGAGATATAATCGTAGATTGCTTTTTTGTGACCTTCAAGCATCAACTCCTGCAAAGCGTGTGAACAAGGGAAGCCCTTGTGCTGCCACATGAGACAGGAGCACGTCCGCTGCTGAATGTCAACTATGAAAGTGTTGAAATTTTCCTTGACCTCAAACAAGATACCCGTGGACGGGAAAATGCGCCAATAGTATCCTTCGGCTAGGGTATTCTTCAACACTGTCTCCATCTCTGGGCACAATATGGTGTGCCAATTTGCAGACGCATTCCTCTTTTCATACATCATCGACATCAGTTTAACTCTCGGGCTTTCCAGCATCTCAATGATGGGCATTTGACGGAAATCTTCAATCATAAAATTGAAGGATTCTGACATATTATTGGTCATCTCTCCCCAACGCTAACCATCAAACCATGCTATGGAATACCTCTCACGAGGCAGATTATCTATGAAATCCTTGGCTTAAGCGCCACCCTCATTCCTAAACTCATGGACAAGCACAACAAAATCATCCCTCACGCAACAGTGTGCCAGGTCCTTCAACTTCTTAACCATATGAGGTTTCATGAACCCTGGATAATGTTTTTCAACGTTGGCAACGAGATGATTCATGCAAAAACAGTGTGGCGAATCAGGGAAGAGCTCCTTAATGCTTCTCACGAGGCCATTATGACGATCGGAAACAAATGTCAAGTCCTCTGTTGAGCTCGAACAAAGTCAGCAACAAAAGTCAAGAACCACCTCCAACTTTCATAAGTCTTCGAATCCACAACAGCATAGGAAATAGGATATAGTTCTGCAATAAATCAAGACACAAAACTGTTCATGTAAGCAAAGAAAGCCACTACAAAATATATTAAAAGGACAAGGTAAAACATTGGCAAAAGCAGGAAGTGTCCTGATTAAATCGGGGGGAAGTGTCTCGGTAAATGAGGGAATTGTCCCGGTAAATGAGGGGGAAGTGTACTAGTTGTCCCGGTAAATGAGGGAACTGTCCTGGTAAAAAAGGGGAAGTGTCCCGATAAAAATATAGGAAGTGTCCCTAAAAAACTCAACACATGAACTCACCATTGTCTCCAGTTTTTGCACAGTAGGTCAGAAGCACACTACGGTATTTACTCTTGATGAATATATCATCGACGAACAGCATTGGCCACCAATATTGGAACCCTCTAATGGCAGCTCCATATGATATGTGCAAGCAAATAAAATGGTACTCACTATCCCACTCTACGTTGCCATGAGATGGGTAACCATTTGCATCTGTATAAGCCTTTAGGTACCAAGGCAGATAACCGCAAGAAAGAGTTTCATCTCCATTAACCTCTGTATTCGCTTTCTCTCTGGCACGCAATGCAGTGTGATAATCAACATCCAAACCATACAACCGCTTGACATCTTGAA
The DNA here is from genome assembly GCA_033992175.1 of Spiraea crenata. Lineage (NCBI taxonomy): Eukaryota > Viridiplantae > Streptophyta > Magnoliopsida > Rosales > Rosaceae > Spiraea > Spiraea crenata. The sequence goes on along the minus strand of JAVBHV010000079.1, from coordinate 8,039,992 downwards.
TGATTTTCCTAGGCTTCACCATGGTTTGCACGAACTTGATCCGGCAATATCGTAGAGAGAAGATTAGGTCCCAACAACTCATTCTTTTTCTCCCGAATCACCCCTGTGCACTTGTGATCGTTATGAAGCTCCTTTATCACAGCAAACTTATTAATCTCCAACTTCCGAACATGAATAAACCATGGACAACCATCTGATTCAGCCCTTTGGCACACAGCAGTAAACCTGACATTGTCATTCTTGATAGTACGTACGATACTTAAAACCTATCTGCAACGCATATTTCCTCATTTTCTGATGAAAATTTTTCAGTCCCAGAAGGAACTTCTAGCCCAAAGATTGTATGTAAGACGCCCACCCATCGCTCAAGTAGCCGTGAGGTCCATGGGAGGCAGACTTCCCGAGATGAAGGTTTGAATCCATAATGGATTCTGAACTGATACTAGAAGATGCACCAGCACACGTAGAGATGCTTCCGAATTGATACGATGATCAAGGACGTGAAGGGCTATTCAGAGGCACCATTGGCACAATAGCTAAGTTCTCGTCTGCATCTTTCACCACTATAGATACATCAATAAACGAGCTACTTTTTGTACGATGCACATTGTACATCATTTTCATGTCACTATCACATTGCAGCATGTAATTCGGATCATTGCCAAAGGAATACATCAGCTCAAAAGACCCAGGGGCCAGTGAAAAACCTCCACGATATGTCCCTATACAACATATCGAAGCTTGTCAATTCATTGACAGGAAATAGAACATTGTGGCCGTCATGCGAGCACCGGACAACTTTGTCCGCATACATTCCTGAGAAAAAAAAAAGGGACATTATTTCAACAAAAAGAAAAACGAGGGTAAAAAATTGCAGAAAAATCAGGAAGTGTTCCTGCAAATCAGGGAAGTGTCCCGGTAAAATGGGGGAAGTGTCTCGGTAAATTAGGGAAGTGTCTCGGTAAAAATACATGAAGTGTGCATGCAAATCCAACTACTGCAACAGATGTTCTTAACATGAATTTCCTCTAAAAATTGCAGGAAAATAGAACAAAAATCCAAAACACAAACAAAATCGCAAAGTAAATTCATATCAACAACATCTGGAGGTCCTTCACATGAATCTCATTCGAAAAACTGAAAAGAAAATGAAATCTAAAATCTAAAAAACTACGCAAATTCAAAATCAAAATCTACGATTTCAGAATCGCATACCTAAAAACAAAATCAGCAGAAACGCGAGTCCAATCGAGAAGAAGAACGCACTCGATAATCTGCAAAAGGAGAAACACAAAACGCATTAGATAGATTTAAAAATCAAATCGTTTACGAAAATAATGGTGCAAAAAAAAAAAGATCCAAGATCAAACTACAAATCGAAAACACGAAAATCAAGTCGAGAAAAAAAATTTTAATCAAGCATGGAAGCAATCGAAGATGAATGTACCTCTGTACGATGATCAGTGACAAAGACTGACCTCGAAATCAGAATTGAAACTCTCGAAATCACAGAAAACGCTCTCAAAATCTCTGAAAACTCTCTAGCGGAATCAAACTGGTTCGGCGATTTTGGAAATTTTGTGAACGAAGAATGGGTTGTTTAGGTTGTTATAACAACCTGACGCCATTAAATTACAAGTTACTAACACTTTTTGTCAGGTTTAAGCAGATCATGACACCTGTACGATGGGGCTACACAGTATAGATTGAAATGTAATGAGTTTTTTGGGTATTAGTAATTAAAAAAGGACTAAATGAGCATTTTCTCTTTATTTTTTAAAGCTAATTCGAGCAATCGAGCCAAGGATGCAGATGAGCCCCGGCCCAACCAATCAGTGCCCTGCAGAGATTGGATAAAGTTGCCATCCCTACCATTGTACAGGAACGGGTGAAAACCCAATACAATTGCGCTTGAGATTCTCTGTCCCAACTTTTCATAAATCCAACTCTGAGATTAGGAAGTTCACAACTTCTTCAGATAAAAAAGTGTGCACCATCAGTTTTCCATAAGTATTTTCCATTATCATTATGTTTATCAGTTTGAGTATGATCCAAAGTACAAATCATCCTATCTCGATGGCCTTAACAATTTCTATTGACAACCTGCTATTAGAACAAACCGCAATGGTTACATATGGATACGCATGCACTCGAATCCACTTCCAAATAACACATAATGTCTAGTACTAACAAATCTCTACATAATTGGAAACAGACTAAATATATGGCAATGATTAATGTAACCGCAAATTATATGGACATTACAAGTACTAAAACCACTAAGGATGGGATCATCATAGGCTAATAATTGACAGCAAAACACTTATGAACAGAAACTTGTAAGCATGCAGAAAAATAGTAGGCATTGACAAACATAGTTAGAACATTTGTGCATAGTAAATGCCATCCTAGAAAACAAGATTCCTTAAAGAACTTAAGAGTGAATCCCCAAATTGTATTCAACTTGTCATCAACATCCTAGAAGTCACTAATCTCCTTGGTTGAGATGATTCTAACACCAGCATCTCGGGCATACTTATTGATACCTCATCTATGCTTAACAGTGAGCACTGAGAGCAACCAAATTAATTAAATTACTTTTGACAAAAAAAAATATATATAAACAAAATCATGGGTTAATTAATGAAACATTAAGGAAAATTAAACAGTCTAACCTGACGGCGAAGCGGAGGAGCTAGAGGAGGTGGATGTCTCGTCTTCTGGATCTTCAGAAGGTCGCTGGTAAGCCAAAGGAGGGGTCGGAGGGTGCGTTGGACAATCATGGAGAGATTGGGGATGGGATGGAGGGTGGTGGGGCATGCTGACGGAGAGGGTGGGAGGGAGGACAGTGGCTGGCCCAGGCGGAAGCACATTTGCACATTCATCTTGACGATCTAGGGTTTTGTGATAGTTTTGATTTGGGCAAGTTTCTTTTGAGTATGAAAGTGCCCTATAAGAGCAAAAACAACGTTGCCCTAAAAACCCAACAACCTATCCTATAAACCCATATTTTTCACCCAACTGTAAATAATGTTGTAAAATTTGGGTGTATAAACCCAAAATGGGGGTGGAAAATGTAACTTTGGGGGCAAATATACACCCTCCACTATCGTTTTCACCCTGAGGTGGCGCTTAACATGCTCCATCATTTTTTTGTCTTTCTTCTCTCTTTTGCTGACATTTGGTACGCTACCTTCATTGTTTAAAAATATTTGACCGTCATGCATCCCATGCGGTAAAAAATTCAACAAAAATAAATATTTTAAACATTTAAAAAAATATTATATTAGTACCATGATCTATAACCAATAATCTTGTTTCTCTCTCTACTCATTGTAATTTATGTTTTTCTTGTCATCCAAAGCCAAAAAATGGAAGAGAATTCCAAGAGTAGTGGAAAATGGCCAAATTTTCACCCTTTTTTCCCCCTTCATCATTGGAAAATTATGACATTTTCCCCCCACCCATTTTTCCCCTATCTTTTTCCCCCTAAATTTTTTCCCCTACATTATTTTTGCTCTAAGTAAGGTAGCGAGAAACAACTATTGATAGATTTGAGCGCAACGCCATGACCCAATATGTCAACTACAATCAACATTTTGGTTTCCTTCATTGATAATTCTTGGGGTTTCACCCTTGTTATACTTATTAAAAAAAGGTAAGAAAATCTCTCTTTCAATTTTCAACTCAAGCGATATTGCTTTTGATGACTTGAAAATACAAGCTAATCTATCTGCAATCTTGAAAAATTTGAATCCATGATGATCTCTAGCAAATCTCTAGCAAATGGTACAGGACTTTATAAAACACCTCTTGCATCCTTGAGTGCATTTAAGACAAATGACAAATCTCTAAGCACCACCTATTAGAAATAGAATCTTCCTATAGAGTCTTGTCACCAAATACCCTAAATTTTCTACACAGTGAATCTTGCCAACATTACGTATTTTGGGCTTTTTTATCTAATTTTTTTTTCTTAAAGAAAATGGATGGAAGACAGAGAATCATATCTAAATTGTTTGTACAATATTGTCGGGCTGGTCCCATTTTTTTTCTTGACTACAAAGTGACATCTACGATGATGGTCGGCCAACTAGGAATCATAATACTCACAATAAAGTTCAATTGCAGTCTTTGTAGACATTAATTTTATTATATTCGATGTGAGGTATCTAAGTATCAACAATTAATAAAAGAGATATGTGACTAACTTATAATTAAGAATGAAACATCGCGAAACATATTCAAAACTATTAAAAATAATTTACAACACTCTTGGGCAAATGATCGATGTCGTCTAATACCCACATTAAAAATGATGAATATCTTATACTGTGTCCACTAAAGTTATGTCAAACTAATTTAATCAAACAAATTAGATGAATATGGATTGTATGGTGGTCTCATTTTCTATACTTTCTTAATTTGTGATTATGCTACTTATAGATGGAGAAAGATGTACATGATTTCCAAGCCGAATGGACTTTGGCTTGGGTACATTATCCTATGTACAAAGCACACATTAGTTATATCAGACGACTAGTTGATGGATAATATACTGACCCATAAGTTTCCAAATGCATTCATATTGTTTCAATAATTTTAGTTAGTCAAGAATCAAATTTCAAAATAAATAGAGTTTGAATCTACAAAGATACGTACAAAAACGAAATAGAATTATGAAAAACTACAGAAATCTGCTCCTAGACAGCCTTAATGTCGTTTCTCTTAAAAAATTAAAACTAAAATTCATTTTATTAACAAACTATCTCGTGTGACGAACTCATCTTCCAATAGAATAACTACATTTTTTTTTTCAATTGCATTTTTTCGATCCTCTTCAATCACCATGGATGAAAACATATTAATTAATTACTTTCCCAACACCTTTGACATCATCTTCGACTAATATTCTAATAGAAAGAGAAATCACATGGCGTTAATCCAAACAACACCTAACATTATCACAGACTTGCATCTTCTATTAAGGTTGTCTTTGAGTTTTTGGAAAGCACAATTCACAAGTATGTTACTCAACATAAAAGGAATGATTTTATTACATCTTTATTAGTGCCTTTGTAGTGATCCATGCATTTTTATTTTAGGCCTTTTATCCAAAAACTACTATCACACTTTTATTATGCCCAAAAACACTACCACAATAAAATTATTACAAAATGCTACTACTTTCCCAAAAATACACTAAAAAGCCCACTACAGCTCACGCGAGCGTGAGACTCACGCACACCTCCGCCTCCGTTGCCAAAAAAAGTGAAAATGTTTCTGCCTCGATCTCTCTCTACAGTGGGTTTGGAGTTACAATCTTCATGTCTATGGAAAGAGGGTGACGAGACGAATCCAACCCAATTGATTTCGTGTCAAACGGAGTTCGGATGAAAAAGTTATGGGTAAAAGAATGTTTTGAAGTTTGTGGGGAAGGAGGACTGCCATGTTCTCTCTCTACAGTGGGTCTGGGGTTACAATCTTCAAACTGAAGGATGTGCTTTCTCAAACTGAAGGATGTGCTCCTTCAAACTGAAGGATGTCTTCCTTCCTTCAACTATTGTACTTCAAATTCCCATAAACTGAACTTTGATGGAGGTGTTCCTTCAAACTGAAGGATGTGCTCCTTCAATTTGAAGGAAGTGTTCTTTCAATTTGAAGGAAGTCCTTCAAAATGAAGGAGAAAGAATAGTTGTGTTGACTCACCATCAATTCATATGATTTTTTATATCAATTTTCATCTAAACAACCCAACAAAGCTTTCTAGACTAGTTTCAAAGATTACCTTGGCCGGAAACTCACCGGAAAGTTTCAACCAATATGTGAGGCTCTCCGGCAATGATCCGCTGGAAACTAAGGCTCAATGTTGGTTGGGCTGTGACTAGAATGATGAGAGTATGAAGTTTTTGGTGGTGGTGTGTCCCATTTGTCGCCGGAATCGGAGAATCTCGCCGGAAAACGTGAAGACGTTGCTGCTCTGTTCTCTCTCTACAGTGGGTCTGGGGTAACAATCTTGGTGTCTATGGAAATAGGGCGACGAGACGAATCCAACCCAATTGATTTCGTGTCAAACGAAGTTCGGATGAGAAAGTTATGGGTAAAAAAGTGTTTTGAAGTTTGTAGGGAGATTTCTAGCGTGGATGAAGAGATTGAGCGTATTTTGCAGCGCGCGTGAAGTTAAAAATTGTTATTAAAGTGTACAACCCAATTATAAATCAACATGTGTCAAAGTAGTAGTATATTGTAATGTTTAAAGTGTAGTAGTGTTTTTGGGTATTTTGATCTTCAAGTAGTATCAAAATGTAATTTTTTCCATTACATCTTTATTAAAAAAAATTTAGTTTTATATTGACAATATTTTAGTAATTTAGTCGATTTCCACTTAGATTTATAAAAACTAGTAAATAGTTTAATGACAAATAAATTAATTTTTACATCAATTCTAGACAATTAGTAAAGATTTCACTCAGATTCCTATTCATTCCAATTCATGCTCACTCCGATTGCTTTTCATATGGACTTTTGGTCACTCTGACTCCGAATTAGTAAATGCGTCATTAGCCTTTTGCAACTCCACTTTGTCTAAGCCGTTACCTCATCAGCCGAGTTTTGTTAATTTTGTGGTTAATGACTGCCACAAAACACTAATATGAAATCTCAGGTTGACCAGGATTTGAAAATCTCGCGTTCTTTTTCAACGTTTCATACAGAATATTACGTCTGTTTGTTATTAAAGGTTACGTCTGTTTGTTATTAAAGGTTTTTCCCTCCGCATACAATGAAGACGAAGAAAACTAAAGCTGCCTCACCGCCGGAGGTTCACCACCGAAAGATTTTCGATACTTCGCATATGTGGGTGTTAGGAGCTCGTTCGGCAGTAATTTCTGTTATTTTGAAACTTGGTAATTTCATGGCAGAAAAACACCAAACTTGTATCTTTGCGCAGAGGAATTTAACGGCAAAAGAAGACCTGGTTGCGGCTGAGCTAACCATATTACTTTAGATTCAACAAAGTATTGATAAATCTTCAAGCAAGATTAAATTGGATTCAACAAAGTGCCGAGGAATCCTCACGCAAGTACTTATAGAAGTAATACACATAATTCACAATAGGTAATTACTGCACAAGCACCTTGAAGTTATACAATTTTGTTATTAACATTAATGTAAAGGTGGTGCACCTATGAAGATGAGCCGATGATAATTCAGGTTCAGGACGAAGAAGGTTCGGCTCCATCATGGAGTGCACAACAAATGGTTGCTTTGTGATGCCCCTGATACACCCTAATATCTTCACCAGTGGACATGGACCAGAGTCTTGCTGTTGTATCAGAGGAAGCTGCATGAATGAGCGATCGATTAGATCATTCAAACTATTGTCATGTGCACTATCAATATCCTGCTTAAAGAACAGGGAAAAAAAAACAAACAAACAAACAATCTGTGTATGTTAATTCATCAGCGGACCAGTCAAACAACATAAGTTGCAGGTATGGCTTGACAGTACAAGCTGCTTAAAACCACATGCTTTCATATACGTATTACAGTTGTAGAGAAATTACCTGTTATAAGATAGGCACCATCTACTGAGAAAACACAATCCCATACCCACCGTTGATGTCCTAGTAAGTAAACAGTCAAGATCAATTTGCCAAATGACTTCAGGTGTACTCAATAATTTCAAACCTAAATTGAGAACTTGACATCTTAAACAATGCTGCAGATAAAGTACATACCAACTAAAGTTTTCTCTAATGTGAAACCATCAACATTCCATATCTTGACAGTGTGGTCAGAAGATGCGGTTGCCAGATATCTAGAAGTATAAAGTAAAGGTTAAGCAAACAATTCCCCACGGCATTGACAATGTCTAGGAACAGAAGGAAAATAAACGACAGAGCCAACCCACAAGGGAAAGTATAAGAACAAAGTTACTGGCATTGATGTACCAAACCTGTGGGGTTCACAGAATTCGGGAGAGAGTAGACATTTGAGGATGTATCCATCGTGTGCTTGCAGCTTATGAAGTGGTTCAAAATTTGTCATAGTCTGGAGGAAAAAGGACTTTACATCAAAACAAAAGAAATATGATAAGCACGTGAAATCAGAAAATTGAGTGCATGAAAGTACTACCTGGGTTCCACGCAACAATCGCCAAACATAGCATGTCCCATGATTATTTGCTGCAACAACCAAGCTCCCATCCCACATAACTGTCAATGACCTTACAGCAGTATCCACCTCCGGAACCTACATCCCCATACATCAAAGTTAATTCTATCATCCCCAAATTGCCATCCAAAAAGAACTTTCAAGTTTTAAACATAACTACTATCAGTTTCTCACCCTTATCCTCGGTAATCACCATTAAAAATACATTTCCCATCTAGATCACTTCCTGCATATTTACCAGCACCATTTTTTTTGTGTTTGCCTCTTTAATATGTTTTATGTTTATGTTCTACTTGAAATATGTCTTTAATTTTATGCACAGCGCAATACATGTGCATGAATCTAGTAGAAATTTGCCCATCGGATCTTTATTTCATCTTCTAAATAACTAATCTTCAAAAACATGCATGTCTAGACAAACACGGATGCTAGTTTGAACCTTTGGTATTGATATAAGATGAAATCAAGGCGATAACCCGTCTAGGTTTGCATTTTTTATCATAGAAGTAATACAAGGTGCACAGAAAGTTTATAGGTATGAAACAATGAAGCATACCAATTCACAGCTGCATGAATTTGCTGTCAAATCCCAAACACGGATATTGCCATTTTGGTCCCCAGATATCAGTTCAGTCTGTAAAACAAATATGTAGATGTATAACACATTACACAAACAATCAAAACCATCAGGGCATACATCCTATGCCTTTTTCGTTTTCTTGCTTTACGGATGTAAAATTAAATTAGAGAACAATCATTATAGTACAATAATTCTAAATGAAAGATGACATTACACTTGGTCAGATCCATGGAAACCGTTTCAACAGAATGCAGACTGCCACTGTTCCATTACATTAACTTAAGACCTTTCAGCCAACGCAATCTGTAGAGAAGTCTATTGATAACAAATAACTCTGATACATGGCCAATCTATGGGGGTAAATTCAATGGATGAAAATGGGCTGCTGCTTAGAAAACTACACGCATATTGGGTCCAGTTCAAAACCATACTTAAACAGCCAATTAAGTAGGAGCATATATGCAAGCGGAGATGCTTTCCTTCTTTTAGCCTCTCTCCTATTTTCAAGGAAAAAAAAATCATTTCTCACTCTCCAAGCTTAAAGATAAAAATTGGCTACCAAAAAGTTTGTGGCTTCTCGAATAACACTTTAGACTACAATTACATGAAGCAGGACATCCAAGATTTTACAGATAAAAACTCTGTAAGCCACAATTTCATTGATAAATAGCCCACGGGAAAAAAAGAAAAGACAATACGGAATCAAAAGTTACTCTCAGTATGTTTATCCTTCTTAAAAACTAGAGCAGCTATGAAAACGCTGATATGGTATTACTCAATAATCTTTGCTGGAGTATTATAGCAGAAAAGGAAGAGATAGTTGACCTGATTTGGGTGCAGCACAACAGTGTTAACAGCTGCACGGCTTTCATATTCCCGTTGGCATCCTGGAGCTCTGTGATCAACTAAACATATAAATAAAACCTACAAACATCATATGAAAAAAAACTTACCAAAAGAAATGTAGATTAAACATGCATACGTGTGTTGGCAGCAATTACCTCAAGTCCCAAATTTTCACTGTACCATCCTCTGAACCAGAATACATCCAGTTACCATCACATTGAAACCCCACTGCCATTACGTTATTAGTATGTGAATCATAGCTCATCACCTACCACACAATCATACCAAAAGGATGCACATGAGTGAATGGAAGAACAAAATAAAAGCATACACGTCTTCCCCAACAAAAGCGAAAGCGAAACAAAAGCAAGACCATGAGCAAGAAAGACAAACCGGTTGCGGACTATTTGAATTGACATCGAATAATCGTATGTGAGGATTTCCGGCTGCAGCTAGGAAGCGTTTATCTGGAGTTATCTCGAGCCTATTGACTTGCTGTGCTCATGAAAAATGGATCAAATTAGATCCAGCATAAAGGGGGTCAATTCAACAAAACAAAATAAGTAATCCCAACAGACATTTTCCAACCTTCTTCAGAAAAACATAACCACATCAATATGAAACCAATCTCAATCCTCTCATTCCAAATCAAAATCAACATCTTAATCAACGCCAAATCCAAAAATCCACTTCCCTAAACAAACAAAGATCATTTCTTTATCATAAAAAACTACGAAGAGAAATGCAAAGTGAGAGGGGCAAACTGAATCAGGGTACTGGATGGTTCGGTAGCAGCGGCCGCTTTTCGCCTCCCAAAACCGAATGGTGTGATCGTAGCTGGCCGTTGCAAGGATCACCGATGGTTGCTGGCTCATCTTAACCTCTTCCTAATCGCGGATCAAAGAATTAATCAAACACAATCATCAGCAGTAACAAAAATACTAAATTGAAAGAAGAGTTCAACTGAAAGAAGAAAAAAATAAATTGGGGTTTGAAATTGATGTACCTAGACATAAAAGTAAGCAGAAAAAGAAGTTGAATTTAGATTGGAGATCATATGAAATTGATGGGCATAATGGAATTGGGAATTAGGGTTTTGACGGGGGGTTTTGCAGGGGAGAAAGGTCCATGGAAAGTAGAAGGGTTTTTAGCAGCTATAGACCGGCTTGGCCGGTCATTTTTGTTTTAAGCACATTTTTGTCAATGCACACTTTTTTGGGACCCATAAATATTGAAAAAAAAAAAAAAACACTTATTAATCCTTTTACTTTGTAACTTAGTTGAAGATAACATTTGCCCCCTCCAACTCAAAATGAGCTTATTATGTCCCCTCCAACTTAATTCCGGGAGCTTATTTTGGGGGCGGTGGTGACGAGATTTTGGGAGAAAGGGGAGGAGGCGGTGGGTTGGGATTGAAGGAAAACGAGGCGTAGGGGTATGGTGCAAGGACGACGGAGAAGAAGCTATCTTGCTCTTTTTTTTAAAAATAATTTTTTTTTTGCTGATTGGGCTTGTGGGTCCCACTTTTTCCAGCCACATCAGCAAAAACAAGTGAAATTCGGCCAAAGGGGGCAAAAAGCTCCCAAAATTAAATTGGAGGGGGCATAATAGGCTCATCTTGAGTTGGAGGGGGCAAATGTTATCTTCAATTGAGTTACAGAGGGCAAAAGGATTAATAAGTGAAAAAAGAAATAAGAAAATGCTATTCCCACTCTTATTTCGACTATTAGCACTCCATTTCATTTTTTTATTTCTCAAGGCACTCCCACAACCACACAATTTCAATTTTTTAATACAAAAAAAAATAAAAAGGAGTGTAATTAGTAAAAATGGGAGTGGTAATAGCATTTCCCAAAAAATATATATCATCTTCTCTCTCAAAAATTTTTTTGCTCCGCCGCATCATAAATTTTGCTCAGATTACATAAAATTGGTCCATTAAATTAACAAATCACTTACATGTGGTATGGTATTGGTGATTAGAGTTCCAAGTTAGGTTCATCCCTTGGTAGGATAGGCGTGAGAAACCCCAAATCCGGGGAGCGACTTTCAGCCGAGCTTCTCCAAGAGCAATCTGGAGTCTGCTATTATTGAACTTAGTTAGTTTCATGGTTTTCTGTGTGCAAACATGATTGATTTAGTTGGGTTGCTGTGAACCATTGTTGAATTTGGAATTTTGCAGCCCATGAATATGTGAATCACTGCTTTTGGTGTATATGGGAACAATGAAGGAACTACGCAAAACTGTGCAGGAACTATCAGGGAACTAGGCAGACCTGCGTGGGAACTAGCAGGGAATTGATTGGGGACTAAGAGGGTACTGCGTGGGAACTAGGTGGAAATGCGTGGCAACAATGCGGAACTGCCTGAGAACTAGCAGGGAACAGTGTAAGAGTTCTATAAAAGAATACAGCAACGTCTAGGTGCTTCTAAGGAAAATGACCAGTGTAAGGGTTCCATAGCTGCTATTTTTGCAAAGTAGAAAGCTCAGACCTGAGTGCACATTTTCTGGACCTGACTCATAAAAATGATCATGGGCTTTTCCAGTGTTGGGTTTTAATATAGGACTCTGAAACTCAGTCCAAGTTGCTTTTCTTAGATTTAACACAATTGGGAGTTTTTTTTATTTACGGGTAAGTATTTAAAACCTATGAAACACAGAAACTTCAAACATCTAGCGGGGAAATTTTTTTCCAAGAGCCGAGCTTGAGTTTTTATCCTTGAAATTTCAACAAGATTGAGGTGTCAACATGTTATGATATGTTCCGGGATTTTCTGAGAAATGACCAAAATACCTTTGGAAGTCAAACGGTTGACTTCTAGACCGCGGGAAATTCATATTCAATATTGTACTCTGCGTGAAGGGCTCGACATTAAGAACGTCTCGGTGAAAACGGAATTGGATTTCGAGCCTTATCGAAGAAGTTACGGTCGAAAAACGAAAATTGAGGATTATTGAGGGCGCCACGTGGCTGGTTTTTTGTGGCTGGAAGGTTGGGGATGGTTCTGGAAAGCCCGAACTGGGCTTTTTAATCAAAACCGACCGAGGTTTCCCAAAAGGGAAACCCGAACCTTCCACGCCGCCGGATGAAGCTCGTCGCTGATCTCCTTACGCCGGCAATGAATGTGGCGCACCACCACCGGATTCTTGATCCTCTCGACGTTGCGAGTCCGAGCAGCCCAAGATCGGCTTCAGAACCTACGCAGAACGCCGACGACGAAGACGAAACCACAATATGAATCGCTGCGCTTCTCGCCGTCGAACGCCACAATCCGACCACTGATTGGGCTGACGCCCAACTGCAACACGCTCCCCTCGACGTCGTGATTAGTTCCCTCCAACTTTCGGCCTTGGAATCGGACCAAATCGGCGCCGGCGAGAGCTTGACGAAGCCGGATCTTTCAGACGCATTTTCCGGCCGATTCCGGCCATGGTAAATCCCGAAAACTATCCCAATGGATTTGTTGGATTGCGTAGAGAGATTTTGACATAAAATCGTTGAAAGTGGTTGAGAAATGAAGAAATTGGATATTTTGGGAATTGGCCGGAATAGTGTCGCAGGCGGCAATGCTGACGTCAGCACCAGCGTGCCACGTCAGCGCCACGCCATTGACAAGTCAGTGCCACGCGGGTGCCAAGTCGGCGACACATGTGCACCACGTCGGCACCACGTGTGTGCCACGTCAGCACTGTGTCAGTGTCGCGTCAGCACCGGTGTGCTGACGTCAGCATTCGTTGACCGGCATTGACCAAGGTCAAGTGGCCGCTTTTTCGATTGGAAACGACGTTCAGGACCCGATGGCGAACTTCGTTTCGCCATCCGAGATACGGTCAAACCCTTATTGAGCAAAACATGGAAATTAGGATTTTAAATGTGATATTTAACTACAAACTTTCTGATGAGTGATTCATGGAAGACTTGTAGGTATCCGAGAACCGGTGAGATGCCACAGTTAAGCAGTACAGATAGAGGACTTCGGCAGCCCAGATTCACTGTGAGTGGATGGGTTTTGTTTTCTTAACGCATTGGTTTTATTGAATTCAGTTTATAGCAGTATGATACATATGTATAGTGGTATAAACATCAGTTTTCAGTAGCCTATTTTACTAGTGCACCTAGAATCACACGTACACTATTAGTACTCGGACTACGGCCGTAGGACACAGCTCTCACAGCGTTACCTGCACCGAAGACCCCATTTGCTAGCCTTATTTTCCGGTGGTAGCGGTCCTTGCGCGTTTCAAGGGACTGGGGGTGACGATGTGAGGGGGAGTACACGGGGTTTAAATATTTAGTTGTACTAGCTGTGCCCTGCGCAACCAGGGCACTGGGTGTAATATACTACGTGCACTTAACCGAAGCCGACCAGAGTATGTTACAGTCTTTTCAATGTTTCAGTACAGTTATGTTTTTACAGCAGGGGTTACTTATACTATTTTTAGAAATGTTTTCGAAAGCTTATTTGTTTTTCCATCTACTCACATTTTTGGTTTTGCGCCTCCTCAGGGATTAGTAGCTGAGTTGTCCAGGGAAGCGAGGAGAGGCAGTTCGAGGGCTCTGGATCCGTCCCAAGAGTGTAGGGACATCCCCCGTTCAGTTGAGGTTGTCCATTGTTTCCGCTGTCTTTATTCTTCTGTTGTAGATGCTATGATATTGTGGTGAGTGTACTGTGTGAATGTTATGGGCCCAATTGTGTCGTTTGTGATTTTATTTCCGAGGTTTGGCATTTGTGTGTGTGAGTTTAGGCTTCGTCACCCTTCGGGTGATGGCCGTACATCCCGGGCCCACTTTTTGGGAACGGAGTGTAACAGAACATGAGAAATATCATCCGATCTGAGCTTGAGCACCTCGGGCTCATTTATTTTACACCCCTATAAAACTAAAAAAAGTACAGAACACAAGTCAATAACGAACTGCACGATTGGACTACTCTCCTTCGTTCCAAATGTTCAAGTGGTACAGTCTCTAAGCATGGAGATGTTGAATGGTAAGATTCATTTGATTGTGGTTTGTCTTATTTTAGAAAAGTTGCATTACAATTTACATTAATGCTTGCAGTAGCAGAATAGTGAATCTACTATGATCTTTTCATCACATTAGCAACACGACGTAATTAACATAAAAATCTCGCATGCATATATGGACTCTATAATTTAGAATTCAAAACTATATGCATTCAATTTGAAACGATTAATGAAGAGATATTGTAGCTTTTTATTTTCTGATTAATTCAATGTTCTAGTAAGATTCTTCCGCACGAAGGAATACATCCATGCATGAGATATTTAGAGAGTGGAAACTTCCCTTCTTTCCAATTGTCAAGTTACCTGATTTTTTTTTGGGCTAATATCTTAGGGGTCCAAAATAAGACCATAAATATCTAAAAAAGACATAAAAGATAATAAATATCTATATATAGTCCAAAACTAATTCAAAGCGGATGCCAACTCAACAAAAGTAACTAAATCCCATTCACGGATGTCATCTTTCTCTTTCATATTTTTTTTTTTGTTTCACTAAATTAATCATAACTTTTGATATAGAACTCGTAATGAAAATTCGTTTTCACCAATGAATTTGTAGAAGTGAGATTTACATTTTAAGATCCATATTGAATATGTTTTTTGTAGAAAAAATTGCTTAAGTTTTGAATGCAGAGACAGTCAAGTATCTCTGCAGAAATAGTCAAGTGTCTCTATAAAAACATCCAAATGTTTCTACAGAGACACTCATGTGTCTCTACAGATACAGTCATGTGTTTCTACAAATACAGTCATATGTCTCTGCAGAGACAGTCATATGTCTCTACAGACACAGTCATAGTTAAATGTCTTTAGAGAGACAGTCAAGTGTCTCTGCAGAGACAATTAAGTGCCTCTGCAGAGACAATTAAGTGCCTCTGCAGAGGCACCAAATTCAAAAGTACTAAATAAAAAGAACTAGAAAATATACATAGACATTTATATACATAGACATTTAAGTATCTCTACAAAGATTGTCAAGTGTCTCTGCAGAGACAATCAAGTGTCTCTGCAGAGACAAATGACTGTCTCTGCATTCTAAATTTACGAAATATTTTCTGTGAAAAACATATTCAATATGAATCTTAAAATGTAATTCTCACTTCTACGAATCCATTGGTGAAACGAATTTTCATTACGACTTCTATATCAAAAGTTATGATTAATTTAGAAAAACAAAAAAATTGAAAAATAGGAGAGAAAAAGAGAAATGAGTTGTTATGCCGTTTGTTTTAACTAAATCATAGCTGACCAATAAAATTCTGACACATAGACAATTTAGACTATTTGGATATTACAATAAAGTATTTTACTTTTTAGATATTAAGACTCTAATATAATACTTTTTAGATATTGTTTCTTTTTTTTTTTTTTACAAATCACAGTTACCCAAATTTTTTTTTTTTGAGGAATCACAGTTACTCGATTTGAGAAGCACTATATTCTATCTTATTGTATAACAATCCTCATTATATTATAGGTATCGGGAAAAAAATTTGAGAGTAAAGGAAAGTTTCATTCATTATGTCGTATTAAAATTTGTTCAAGATCGGGTGAACAAAACGATGGTTTAATGACCCTAATCAGAACTTACTATAACGCACCGCCCATATATCACTATAAAATTCGAACCCCCAACCTTAATTTTTCATCATCAACCTTCTTTCATTAACAGCAAACAACACAAGAAGAACGTTTAACTGATCCAATATCTGACAACAACAACAACAACATGAGGAACACTACCGACTACAAGGTTATGCCAACCAAAGCTGAAGAAGATGCGGCAAAAGGCCAACAATCATGAGTATCAAGTAACCCGTCAAAGGGTGCAAATCAGAGAGTTTCCACCGCAACCACCGGCAATATTGGAGTCGAGCAACTCACATGATCAAACACCACCACCACCAACAAGGGACTTTTTCTAGTAGTTCGATTCTTACAAGTTTAAGAGTATGAGTGGTTTAGGTACTTTTTTTCTTTAGCTATAATAAGAGAGGTTATTTTCCTTTGCAATGTTTAGATAGTTGAGTTGGCCTTTTATATATGTTTTGCTACATTTCAATATGGTGTTATTCTTTACTATATGAATGGAAGAATTTTGTTTTAGTCATGTTGCTTTAACCCTACATTCTTGTATATGGACTTGTAGGAAGTCAATAAATCGTATATAAACTTGAAAAGAACCTTATACTTTGAGTAGTTTTATGTAATTACTGAAAATTTTCAGTTTAACCTATTTTCGAGGCTTTTGGGTGTAGTTTTACATACCCCATGTCGACTATAATGACTATCGATTCAAAAGCAATCCGAAGTTGAATCATTAATGAAGTTCTTGGAAGGGCCCCTTGAAGCAAACAAAGGAAAAAATCATCAAGTCCTTGACAGGGATAATCAATTGGAGTCATTCACATACACTATAGTCTTCTGTAGTCCACGAATAATTAACCTCATTATTCAATTACTGCCCCCACAAATTTTGTTGTTGGCTTGGGGTCAAATGTTACCCCAATCCTCCCCCCACCCCCGCCTTGATCATCATTTGTACTGCAAACTTCTGCTGCGAGTCATTAATGAGAGTGGACCTCCAATTTTTCTTCTAATTTCTTTTTTGAATCGAGTGGCTGGCTAAACGGTAGGATGACATGAAATTAACCGAAACCTTCATAGTACATATAGCAAATGGGATGGGCCCAACATCAATTATGCAGAGCTAAATATAGGCCAGAAAATGCAGCTCCGGTGATGGCTACATAAGCCTGCAGAGGTAGGAGTACACTAATGAATTTGGATACAGAGAGCTGGAATTAGTTGGTGTTTCTGATGTCACATCTGTAAGTGAATAGTTGAAATTCAATCATTAACTTCTTAAATGCTGTCTTTGTCAGTTTGTGATCATTTGTGATCATGATCATATAAATCTGGTGAGGAGTAGCAGTAGTAATTGTGCACTGAATTATATAAATGTGGGTTCCGTATATATGGATCACAAGATGCACCTAAGCTTTTACCCCCACTTGTGGAGTTGACTACATTTTTAGTTGAAATTATTGGATCTGATTTGCTTCTTTCGTGTTAAGCAACTTCCATGACTGAGCCAGGGACTGCAGGTCACTCTGCAGGTACAGGGATTTCCTTTGTTTTTGGTCCAATATGTCAGCGGAGTTCAATATTCTACAAAATCCGTATGAGCTAAATGTAACTCTCGTGTTGGGATCACACTTTAGTTGGGCAGTTTGGGTTGACGGTCAATGCCGGAAGTAAGTATACCATGAGTAAAAAGAGAAACTTTTTTAAATCAAAATTGCAATATGCCGGAAGTGGAAACATGATGCGTAATGCTCGTAATAAAGAAATTTAGAAAACTCTTAAGCAATTAAATTTACAAAAAGCCACGTGTAAGTTGAGGGGTCAATGATGACCTTCATCGGCCTTGCGTTTGAATCCGATTGAATTGCCTAAGTTGATAAGGCAATGACCAACATTCGTTGTTCTAGCTAGCTTTACAGGGTATTTATCCTTACAAAAAATCGATCGATATCAGACTTCCTATTTCTTTGTCTCCTTTGTGCCATAAAAAAAAGAAAATCATTAATAAAAAAGTGCGCAAACATGTGAAGAACACAAGCAATTGTTTGGGCTGTAGAGGACTTTCATTGGGCTTGTTCTCCTTCATGATCATGTAACTAACTTGGGCTCAACTGAATTTTTAACAAGTATTTAACATTGAGAAGGGCGGTAGTAAATGCCTCTTATAAGGGCTTAAAATAAAAGATTCACTGTTATATATAAATCAATAAGGAAACTTAGTGACATGAGGACTATGATTGTATTTGGAGGGTGTATTATATGTAAACAACTCCAAATCACATGCTCATTTTCTCTGTCAAACGACTGAACTCAACAAGTAAAGAGAAAATTTTGACTTTAATTATTCCACGGAGAATGAAGAGACCGTGCTTTGGGGTTGTTTACATGTATTAAACTCTCCATATTCAATCACACCTCTCAGATTACTTAGTTTCACTGCTAATTTATATTTACCAATGAATTCTTTACTTTAAGTACTAATAATAGGCCCTTACTACAACATTTGTGTTTACAATGCTGCAAACTTTATAGGTTTTTCTTTTTCAATTTTTTTTTTCATTTGAATTCCTCTCTACTGTACTGCTCGTATTAAAATATGGTATGTTGAAAGAATGGGGAGAATTCCTCCCATGCCTAAAACCAGAAGAAGTTGCCTCAAAGTTGAATTGAATTAAGTAAACATTAAGTGGCGAAAGTGTCCATCCTTGTGGTTATAGGGATTTGCAATCGCAGGACAGAAATGTTTGGAAGTCTAAAAACAAGACATGGACATGGAAACTCAAAGAAAGTAGAAGTAAAAAATGTCTTACTATTACAATGCAATACACACACACGCTCGTGCTGTCTTGGAAACATAAAAGCTTTCAATGCAGCAGCAGAGAGAGAGCATGGGATCGATATGTGGTCAAACACTGCACACTCATACGGACAACACTCTTTTTGCTAAATGTTAGATTTTGTTCCCATCTTTAATTTATTAATTTCTTTTGAAAACTCTACGGTCTATCCGTAATTTTTATTTTAGGTGGTCTTTGGTTAGGGGAATTGGGATTGCATGAGTATGAATTCTCCTGATGTGGAGATTAATGTTATTTTACTATGGATTGCAATCCCACATGCACATGGTGTTTCCCCCACCCCCACCTCATGTTCTCTGTGCATGTGCTGAAATTGTGCTCAAATGTTGGATTAACTTCCCCATGGACGTGGAGGTACAGTAATATAGAGGACCTTTCAGGCATTTCAGTTCGGTTGAGAAATTAGGGTTAGTTGATAATAGCTGTTATTCGAGTAGTATTTCTCTATTTAATGTTTGATAGGAATACTACTTTATTTAATGTTGGATAGTAAAGTAATATATACTTCTTTTTTTCATTTTCAGGTAACTTGATTAAGAAAAAAATAATTACAAATTACATTTTAGTACCATATAGTTTGAGTAATCTTATAATTTGATACCCAGCTACTATTTTTTTTATCTTATAATTTGGTTCCGGATGTTTTCAAAATCTTGCAATTGGGTGCTGCCGTCTACATCACTTAGTTAAGTGATGATGGATATACTGTAATATTTTGTACACTCTAATTAATTTATCTTTTTAATCTTTTTTTTATGTCATCCTAGTTTATATATTCCCTACTCTTTCACGGAAGTTATTCATGTTCAAAATTTTGATGTGACCAATTTTTTTTAATATGTTGTGCATGCACGTGTTGTGAATCAATCATTTGTTCAAGCGTTTTCATCCTTTTATGTAATAGGAAGTGACTTTTGCTTTAGAAAAAGAAAAACGTCTCAACCAAAAGAAGGAAAAGGATTGAGGGAGATTATTTTCATGGTATATATTTTGTTGACTTAAAAAGATTAAGGACTACTATTTACACTCGTGATGGTAAATCTCTTGATAGTGTACACAATTTTGACATATCAAATCAAGGGGCTTTTACTTTTTCATAGTGCGATTAGATAAGTTATCTAATCATCTAAATATACTAAGGGGATGGGATTTGGGCAATTATCAAATGGTGAAAGATTCAAAAATACCAAAATTATCACTGACTTTAAAAAATAAAATAAAAATCAAATTTCTAAAAAATGGCGGTAAATTTGTAAAATTAGAAATTCACTAAAAAAAACTTATCATGCTACACAAAAACCCCACAATTACCATCCGAAAATCAACCCACCACACACGAGACGAAACTCAAAAATATTGAAATATGGCGCGAAGTGCCCATGAAAGAAAAAAAAAACACAAAAAGCCTCTTGCACACGCATATGCATGTACAGTGATGCTACTTCGATTAAAATTAAAATTAATTTACAAATATAAATTAAGTCAGTTGGTTACATCTGAGCTTGAGCCTCTTTCAATAAAAAAATAATAATAAAGGACTGCATTAATCCATGACACTTCACTTATACATTAATTTTTTTATCTCAAAATCCACCCCTTTTATGTCAATAATTCTTTTTGCCTATACGCATTTGTGATCTTAAAAGCCCACACATCTCACGTTCTAGATTCCGTAAGTGAAAATAGACCGCACAACATTGACCGTTTCTCGTTCTCTCTAGAATTAAGAGGTGAAGTGGGCACCCCGGCGCCAGTGCTGGTTAGCTTTCCAGCAAAGGCAACAGCAATTAAGTCCTCGTATTTATATGTGTACACTGTCCGAGTACTTCTTGTAAGAAATATAAACTGTTTACGTACAGTTACCAATACAGTTATGTGGGTCCTCTATGCTTATAAATGTCTATGCAGTTGCTAATTATGGAATTAATTAGAAGTTTATTATATGAGACCTTCAATATTCACAATTAAATGTAATTTATAGAAGATTTGACCTTAAGCGTCAGGAGATGGCAAATTTGCCACCAAAATTTGCGTTTTTTAAAAACGTCTCTGTACAAGAGGTCAAACTAGCTTAATTAGTTGGGAAGAGCCACAAGTAAATTGGCTGTTATGTTGGCGGCCCATGACCGCCGTAGCCTTGCATGTGGCTAGCAAGTATTGAAAAGTGTTATGATTAGTAGAAATTGGGATAATAACCTTTAAAAACAAAATAGATCTCTTAATGTTATGGTAGGTCACCAATTTTGAATAATGATCACTTTTGATAGCCAAATAAAAGCCATGTGACCAAAAAAACCATTGCGCATAGGACTCCCTTCTCAATAATCACGAATACAGAAATAATTTATGCCACATAAAAATAATTTATAGCACAAAAATAGTTTGTGACTACAAAGAGAAATAGTTTGTGTCACACATCAACATTTTTGCCAACATAGAAACTGTTGTGGCGTCACCAATTCTCTTTTTTCTTGGGGTTATGGTGGCTCAAGTGAGTTTTACAAAAACTCAATAAAAAATAAAAACAAGATGGGTATTGTAAATTTTGAGGAAACAAGAAGATTGACACCTCATTTGACCTTGGGGTGGGCCGATTTGACCAAAATCAGTCGATTTTGTTGAAAAACATTGAGAATGTTGCTGTCAAGTTTTCCTTCTATACTAGCTTTCAGGTTGTGATCTTAGTATCAATAGAAAATTTAGATCGATACGAGTTTAACATGATCAGCCTCGCATCAATTGGACTCCGGATGAAAGAGTTATGATTAAAACAATTTTATGAAAGTTTTTAGAGGAAAAGAGAAGAGAAACGACAGGGTAGAATGGAGGGGCTGACACTCGTGAAAGAATGAAAGGCTTTCATTCAATGTAATTGTACCACATGAGTTTTTTTCCCTTGTATTAAATGATTTAAATTTCATGTCCTATGAAAGGAACTGAGGATTTTTAGTGCCCTTAGAGTTAGAGATACTTATCTTGTAAAAATTATCATTAAAAAGGACCTACTTAATTAAGATTTGGACCAATACCCTTTCTCACGTGTGACATATATAAAAAGTGATAAGTATCACATAAGGTATCTTATGGGGTTGATACACAACAGATACGTGGAATTACATCTTGGCAGGGGCGGATCCATGTGGGAGCGAAGGTACTCGGCCGCCCGAAAAAGTCAGCAACTGAGAGCTTGTTTTTCACCCATCCACCCCTCTGCTGCCTCTCCTTCCGCTCTCTACCTCCTGCAAATCTGCTCTCGGCCGCTCAAACTAGGTGCAGTGCAGTTAATTTTTTTCTTTCTTATGCACAAAACGTGCGTTTTATATAAGTATGTATATTTGCTTATTACATTGGCTTTAGTTTTACCGGTGGCAACTGCTTCAGTGGAGCGAACATTTTCTGCAATGAATATTGTCAAGACCCCATTGCGCAATCGGATGGGGAATCAATGGTTAAGTGATAGCTTGGTGGTTTATATTGAAAGAGATATTTTTTTTTTCTATTAGTAACGAATCAATGCGACGTTTTTATGATATGAAACCGCGTAAGAAAGACTTGTGTAATATTATTTTAAATTTGTAATGTTGTATTCTATATAAAGTTTGACATTATTACTATTGTTTTCTAGACACTTCCTCTTTAAATTTCCGTCTCTCTGCTCCAAAATTCCTGAATCCGCCACTGCATCCTGGTCTAACTTTTCGACGAGAAAAAGCCAAAGCACTGCTGTTGTGTGGAACCCAGGTAATTACTAGAGAGCAGGACTATTTGGGTTAACCATATATATTAATTCTACTGAAAGAAAATAAAGAAAGGGGACTAGCAACCCACGCTTGGTAGTTAGTTCTCCATAGTTTGTGGTTTCGAATCTCTTTTAAAATTCATAATCTCCATAGCTTTTGGTTTAAATCAAATCAATATATAAATTAGAGATTGTAGTTGTGAGTTGTTGTGCTAGTCTCTTTTTCAAATTTAGAACACATAAATGATCTCGCTACCGTGAAATGGTTCCTATAATATCCACATTGCAAAACAAAAAGGCCAATTGAGCAGAGCCACGTCAACATTCGACTGCTCAGCTAACAAGCTGGATATGATGACCTGGTGAATTTGTATGGACATCATGAGCAGCTTGTAGATGAGTATATAGAATTTTAAAAGAACCTGTATGAACTTGACGCATAAACTCATGTGTTTTATTTAGTTTTGAGCCTAAGTAAATTTTGTACAGTATAAAGATTGAGGGCAGCCCCTTGAAGTTGAACCGACCAGTGCTCGCGCACCAAGGAAAATGTTGGGGGCTTCATCCCAAACTACTTGCCTGATCTTGTCAATGTTTGTGTACTTGAAATATTAATTTTAGAGAACGAGCTCGAGACACATTCTGCAAATATTTACCGGGTTGGGATGGGTGAGAAAACCTAAAAGTTATTAATTTTGCATTCATACCTTTAGTCTTCTTCGGCGAGCGAATATTACAAGAATTTGGAGCCTGACTTTTCTATTTCAATCTTTAATATGAACTGTAATTGGCACTTTACAAAAGTTATCCTGCACTCCAACTTATTTGAGAGTGCCATAGTGTCCTTTTCAGACTATACATACTATTGTAATTATAACCTGTTTCTCATTTGTCATGAAATATAAAACTAAATTTACAAAACAAAATAATTATCAAACGGTCCAGTTTTTCCAAGATCCCTACATATCCTTTGTACAAAAACACAATCAAAATATAGGTTGAATTACAATTTCATACATGTGGTTTAAATTAAGTTTCGAAATGATACATGTGATTTTTTTCTTGCATTTCAGTACCATGTACTTTCACAATCTTGCAAACTTGTTCTGCCGTTACTTGACTGTTAGTTTCTCAGTCAAATGATGATGTGGACATTATGGGTAAAATTATCTTTTTATTTAATTATAATACAAAATAAACTCTTAAATATCACCGGAACTACCCCATACCACTGTCACCGTCCTCCCTCTTCTCATCCTCCATGAAAACTAACCACCGAAACCTACCCAACCACGACAGAAACCATCATTCCCACAAGAATACTCATTGATCTCAACTTTACCGATAGTAACTTTCTTGATCTCTACTTCTTTATCAAGCACCGTCGTAATCTCCATCCTTTCCATATGGCCAAAACATGCCGAACAAAATTTGATTGCAACGAAGCAGACTAATCTGAAATGTTTAAACAAAAAGATAATTTTACCTTGAAAACACATGGGGAGAGAATGAATTGGTGAGTCTCACAATGTCCACGTCATCATTTGACTGAGAAACTAACAGTCAAGTAATGGTAGAATAAGTTTGGAAGATTTTGAAAGCACAGAGTACTGAAATGTAAGAAAAAAAAACGTACAAATATCATTTTGAAACTTGAACGAAACTATAGGGCATGCAATTGTAATTTACCCAAAATACAAACAGAGGTATACCTTTTAAATGAAAACTATTTAGTTCACTAATAACTAGGTATATATTATTCATGCACTTTTTTTTATAGGTTGTAGGTGTTGTTCAGTAGGTGATTCTATTTTCCCCCTTTCCCCATTTGCCTTTACTACTTGTTTCTTTCTTTCACTCTGTTGGTATTGTACCTACACTTTAATAACTCAACTCATCAGCTCTCTCCACCGTCCACTCCCTTCAGTCATCTTGTACTCTCTCTCTATAAAACCAAAAGGCATTCCCCACACACAACAGTTTCACCACCACCACCATGGCTGACTACCCTTACTCCTCCTCCAATTTCTTCCCCTCCCTCTTCAAATTCAACCCTCTCCACCACCACCACCACCACGAACCGCCGCCGCCTCCTCCTCCGCAACAACCTCCTCCCTACGCTCACAACTTCTTCATCAACCACTCCCACTCCTTTTACTTCCCCACCCAACACCAACAAACTATAATTAGCAGACCCTCTTCACCTCCTCTCAGAGAAGCCCTCCCCCTCCTCAACCGCCTCGGCCCGAAAGCCGAACCAACTCCCCTCCACCCCCACCATCAAGATCATCATCGCCACTTCCAAGATCACGACGACGACGAGGACGACGATGACCACAGCGTGACGGTGGCGCTGCACATAGGGTTGCCGAACCCTAGCGCGGTCGAGATGGCCTCCGTGCTGTCCTCTGCCGCGGCGAATTCTTCCTCCGCATCGGAGATCAGTACCACCAGCAACTACCACCACCATGAGAAATCAGTTAATGGTCATGGCGGAGGAGGTCATGATCAGGATCAGGATCAGGATCATGATCATGATGATTCAGGGTACCCCATGAGCTGCAGGCTGAACAAGGGGCAGTACTGGATCCCTACCCCTTCCCAGATCCTCATTGGTCCCACTCAGTTCTCTTGCCCTGTTTGCTTCAAGACCTTCAACAGATACAATAACATGCAGGTAGTTCATTAATTTCATCATTTCCAAGCCAAAATAATCTTAAATTAACCCATGGCCAGTTTTCTTTAGTTCACGGATTTTCTTTTTGATTTGTGGCCAAAATGATCTTAAATTAACCGGTGGGTTTTTGTTTCCTAAATTTAGAAGTCATTAAAAAGTGGTTTAGATTTGATTATTATGATCATGTTTTTTCTACTTTAATTTTGCATGGTTTGTTGTGGGAATTGGGTTTGAGGAGGAGTAGTAGCACCAGTAGGAGAGAAAATGTGGATTCAGAATCAAAAGAGTGTAAAGGAAGAGAGAGCAGTAGCATGGGCTATTATGTGATTGAACAACACAGGCAATGTTCCTTATGCCTTTAATACTTTGAAGTCTGTGCTCTCAAATATGATATAATGGCAGCGCAACAGAAACTGCACCTCAAAAATCTTGCAGTGTTTTTTCTTCTTTTTCTCTTTTACCAGAGGGGTCAGTCATGACACACTATTTCAGTAGTAACAAAAGTTTAGTTTCTCTCTGTGGACCTTGATCAGTCTCCAACAGTACTCCTTGCTCGTCAAAACCCGTACATTGTTGTAATCTCAAAACTCAATCCACAAATCTCGTGTCTCCTTAACTTGGGAAATTTGAACCTCAGACGTCTTTCAATGTTAAGAAAAGAAATATACTATTAAACTAACAGCTAGTTCGTTTGTTCTTCGTTTTGAAACCATATGACTAAGCAGCCCTTTAAAGCATATGTTTTTTTTTTTTTTTTTTTTTCATTTTGGAGAGAACTCTATAATATTTCTTTTGAAAGCATTTTCAAGGAAGTTCATAGATTGGACTCTCTTATAATAAGCTTCACATTTTAATCCCCAAGCATATTTGAACCTTTAATCTAGTAGTGAGGTATAATTCACCCTTAAATTCATCAAAAAACTAACTTGTTATAAGCCAAATCACAGGCTTAAATACAGCATATACGTACCAACAATTTATTTATTAGTTTCCTTTTTTACACATATTTTAATCTATGAATACATAGTTTGTATGCTTTAGTTTTCCTTCCATGAGTAGTAGTAATTTTTCCTTATGTTTTATTATTTATTTGTGTAGATGCATATGTGGGGGCATGGATCTCAGTACAGAAAAGGGCCTGAATCTCTAAGAGGCACACAACCAACGGGCATGCTCAGGCTTCCATGCTACTGCTGCACACCGGGCTGCAGGAACAACATCGACCACCCAAGGGCGAAGCCGCTCAAAGATTTTCGGACCCTCCAGACTCATTACAAGAGGAAGCACGGAATCAAGCCCTTCATGTGTAGAAAGTGCGGCAAGGCGTTTGCGGTGAGAGGGGATTGGAGGACTCATGAGAAGAATTGTGGGAAGCTTTGGTACTGCATTTGTGGCTCCGATTTCAAGCACAAGAGGTCGTTGAAAGATCATATCAAGGCGTTTGGGAACGGGCACGCAGCGTATGGAATCGATGGGTTTGAGGAAGATGATGAGCCTGCTTCTGAAGTAGAGCAGGATAATGAGTCCATGCAGTAGTTAATTACTTGGAAGGAAAGTAATTTAATGTCGGTAATCGCGATATTAGGGTATGAACTTAGAGAGGTAATCTTGATTAATGACATAGCCATGGCTTTCTGAGTAAGAATTATATGTAAGCATCACTTACTTGGAGAGCCATTTCCCTTTTTTTTTTGTTCTTTTAGTTAGCTCTCTCTTCTGGTCAGCATTGTAGGACCTACAACACTTCAATGTTAACTTTAAGTCTCTATATAAGTTTAATGACTTCTTCTATAAGTAA
Source organism: Spiraea crenata (assembly GCA_033992175.1). Taxonomy (NCBI): domain Eukaryota; kingdom Viridiplantae; phylum Streptophyta; class Magnoliopsida; order Rosales; family Rosaceae; genus Spiraea; species Spiraea crenata. The sequence goes on along the minus strand of JAVBHV010000079.1, from coordinate 8,012,706 downwards.
TGTTAATGACTTCCTTGTTTATGACCTCCGTCTGCTCTGTTAGCACATTGTAGAAACTGCTATTAGCATTTTGTTATTGTCATTCAATATTCCACTTTAAAAAAAAAAAAATTATGCGTAAGTCTAGTGTATGATGACTTTTTTGGAGTGCTTGCTACACACATAGTCAATGAGAAGGGAAGAATCTTTGGAATAAGATGACCATATGTTCTAACTTTTGGAGATAATTATAAAGGGGTTCCAGGCTTTTTGGCTTTAATAATTCAATTTACTTTGAAGATCCTATCGAAGAGTATTCATGAATTCATTATATCCATAGCTAAAGAATAACCATATCGACTCTCACTTTATTTGTAAAGTCCCAATCTTTGATTATACAAGTGAAGTAAATCACATCCATACTAATAAGTGATCGAGTAATCATGAATTTAGAGCCTATATACGTATGCTAGGTTGACGTTGAGCTATAATGATTAAAGAGAACTTTACTAATGACTAATCTTTTTGGGATTTTTTTGGATTCGATAAGACGAGAGCTTGGTGCCTGAAATCGTGGCAATATATGGTGAAAGGCAAAGGTTTTGGGTATATTTTGTTCCTAGTTGAGTTGAGATAGGCTTTTCATCATGTCATCCTCTCCTGCAAATAATGACATGCATATTATCAGCTTTTTTTGTTTGTTGGGCTTGCAATGCATACGATGCCACTTTTGCTTTGCTAGTGGATGATGGATGGAACATGTACCATTTGAGAGATTCACTATTGCTTGGGAAAATTCAAACAAAATTATTAGCTTTTTAGAGAGAAAAGATAAAAAGGATAAATAGTTGCAAAAAGAAAAAAATAAAAGGATAAATTGACAACATATAAACCAGGTAGAGACAGATTAAATACAGAGAGAAAAATAAGTGGTCAATTGTTAAGATATTTTGAGATAAAACTAGACACTTGATGTCCGTATTGGACTGATCTGATGACCTCGATAGGGGTTATAACTATATCGTGCATGGTTGAATTTCATGGTGAATTCTTGTAGGACTCTTGATATAATTGATTTTTTTTAACATATGCCCTAATGAGTAATTGGAATGTCCAATTATGTATATGTATGTATTAGAGGTTTTTATTATCAATTTTAGTTCGATACCTTGTATGGTCTCAACTAACATATAACAGTATATTACTCATTCGGTCATCCAGAAGTTTCTATCAAAACTCTTACATCACGTACAATTTTTTGAGCGGATACAATATACACAAAAGATTAGTATAAAGAGGAAAGTTAAAATAAATAAATAAGAAATGAAATAATATTGGAATAGAATGGATCTTGTTGGCAGCTTTGTGGAGACAGAGGGAAAGAGAAAGAGGATGGGTAAAAAGGTAAGCTGAACAGGCTGAAAATGAAAGAGAGGAAGGTGGAGCCCAAAGTTGTATTGATTGTGCTAGTTTACGATACATCTACTGAAACCTCAAACAGTGATCCGAACCCTTGTTTTGATGGATAAACTGTAGATTGAAACGACCCTTCAATAACACTTTGACCACTTCTCTCTCTCTCTCTCTCTCTCTCTCTCTAACTTTCAAATTCAGCGAGACTCCTACACTTGCTACTTGCTAGATAGCTATAGAGCTCTGCTGCTGATACATGGCGTGGAAGAATAATCATGAAAGTAATGTAACATGCATACATGTGGTCTGCCTGATCAGTCGTTATTTTTCGTTTTTATCACATATGCTCTTATTAATCAAAACATGTTATAACAATGTAATTACGCTGAAGTGCGATTTCGCCAAGCTGGAGGCAAAAGCTTTCCCCACTTTCCATCCCACAAAGGTCCCTACGTACTTGTTCGGCCTAGGACCACTATGATCTTCCGGTTTGGGTGCGTGGGATTGAGTCTTCTTGGTAAGTTGAAATTTTTTGAATTTGATTCCAATACTAGTATATGATGCAAAATCCGAGTTATTTGAAGTTGACCTCAATATGTTTGATAGTGAAACATGTGAGTATCGTAAGTTTGATTTCTACAAGTAACTAATAGCCTTTCTCTCTCGAGTAGTGCTAGGACGATCATCATCTTTTAAACTATCTTCTAAATTAAGTAATATTTTTATCAATATTCAACATCTAATAAGATAATTATTAATTAAAATCACATACAGTCATCATTATTATTCTCTGAAACAACATATCCTACATAGTTTATCATGTAGTTTCTTAGACTGTCAGTAGGTGGGCAAAGCGGGTTTGCTTACCTATAATTCCTATTGCAATAATACACACGTACTGATACTATTACCAGATAGACCAAACAAACATTGAACTACAAGTAGAGCATTGATTCACACCCTACCCCTTTGTAGGGGAGACCAAAGCCCCTCTTTCCATATACACTATTTCATCCTTTTTGGTCCACAACCTCTTTCCATATTCCATTATTACATCACACATACATGCACATCATCATCATCATCATCATCATCCATCTTTTCTACACAACATGCAGAGTCATATATATATATGTACTATCTTTATGCACGTATGTGGGGGTAAAATGGTAATTCTATTTTCATGCATTACATGCCATGGATGCATTGTCACTTTGCAAGATATATTTTTGCCGTTTCTATAAATAAATGGAGAAAAAGCAAAGGGCACGTACTATTTTTTAACTATTTAAGCCAAAATGTGTATGCGTTCACGTACCTTCCTATCACTTGAAACAATTGTTCATATTTACCTATGTTCACAACGACGAGGAATTAATGATTAATATACATGCATTTTACTTATATATAAAATATATCACGTAACACAATACTACACAATTCAATTACTGATTTGTCAATTCAACCATTCACAGCGCCTTCATTTTCTACTTACAATCCCAAGACTGATCAAGAATCCTTTTGTTTTCTATTCTATTCCCAAAAATTGTGTGTTGTGTATATTGTCCTGTTTATATTTAAATCGATGATACTGTTAACAAGACTTGAAGCAGACCAAGTTCCCAACACGAGAATATGTATAAATGTTCTTTTGTTAATTCTTGTCTTATTTTTGTTTGTGTATTCTTATTCCAATACAGAGGCGACAGCTTTGTCTCCCTTGGCCCGAATCACCAACTTTAATTAATGTTGTTTCTTTAATCTCAGCCTATAGTATTGTCGGCAGAAGGATATTGTAAACACAATTTACTCATGAGATTTACTTACATTAATTAGTAAGATTAGTAAGAAAAAGCGTATACATTAATATTTTGTGTCGAATATATATGTGGCTACAGTCTATGCTTTACAGAAGTACTCACCACTAGAAGTCATTGGCAAGAGGAAAATTAGACACAGTTGAGTTTGATGTCGTTTTTCTTATACTTCAACTGTTGTTTTTTGCCTTCCGGATTGGCTCTTTAATACACTGTCTTCTGGAGCCCATGTTTCCATTCGGCTTTAATATGTTTTATGATGGGAGAAGGTCAGCTGCGGCATTGGCTCAGCGGATTATTCCAAAAATAGCACAGGTAAGAACAAAAATAGGGTGGGTGCTAATGTCTATTGGGTTTTTTTTTTGGAATTAATTGATAAATGAACTTTGGAGTCGTAATTTTCCTTTTATTATAATAACTATATTCGACAAAAAAAAACTAAAAACTGTCAAGTTTGTCAACAATGAGCTTGTAACAGATGTGCCTGAAATAGAAACATGTCGTATTTTGAACAAACTAGCTAGTAAATGTGACATGTTTCTAGCAGTTCAGACACATTCGTTATATGATGTTGTATAGTAACAGATTCTAATAAAACTAATCTATTGTTGTTATTTTAATGCTGTATAAACTTCAACCGAAGTCTTTTCTAATCACTGCTTAGATAAATTTCTATCATATAAAGAGAATAATAAAGATGTACAAAAAGAGTAGAAAATTGGTGTGTCAAAATCATTTTTTGGTAGAAAAAGTAAGTAAAACATAATTTACATAAAGGACTATATTGATCTGCATGAAGTAAAGCTGCACTTTAATCTAAAAAAATCAGAAAGGAAAGTAAAAAAAGAATCAAAAGTACTATGTTCTCCTTAACAATCCATACATGCTACAAATCAGAGTGGGTTAGTAAAGGCGATGCATGTCATTATTAATCAAAGTCAGATTAGCTTTGCATTAAAGAAATTAAAACCTAAATTAACAAAAGTCCTAACCAACCATTTGAAGGCAGATCTTAGCTGCTTTTGATACTCAAAGTTTACACGTACGAGACAACTTTGTTTTGAGAGGCCCCAATGACTAAAGCGAAAAAGGGCAAAGGCAAAAAATAATCTTGACCCCATAATCACTTTTGAAAAGAAAAAAACAAAACCACCACAGAAATTAAAAATACTGGAAAAACATGATGAAACAAAAATCTTCTTTTGGACTATACCTAAGGCTTTAGGTTTCTCTTTTCCCAGGATCATTATCCATGACATATATATGCCTGCTTTTTTTGCCATTTTATGGTGCTAAAGTTTTCTTGCTTTAGTGTTTTGGAGATTCTCCAAGTTGTAGGTGTAGGATATGAATAATCATTGTATGGAGAATATGGAGAAAAACTTCAAGGTGAAGAAAGAGAGCATATCTACACAACATAAAACACAAATACTTTGGGTGAGAGAGAGAACTAGTCTAGGTTTTTTCACTCTATGCTTTTGAAGGACATAAGGGAAAGAAGTTTTATTTTTGTTTGATGTTCATATCTATCACATCACATGCCTATAGACCATATTCTTCGAATCTTAGCAATTGGGATTTGTAAAATTACTCATATTCAGTCTCAAGGTCGAATCTTCTGTACCTCTCGCAATATAATTTGATCAAATCGAATTGAGGGTACATATGCAAATAGCTATCAAGGCGTTACTTATTTACATTCCAAGTGTAAATGCATGTATACAACTTTTATTTCGACTAGAGTCGATATAGAGAAGAAATATACTTAGATCAGTCTCTCATTCAAAGTTTTATTTGTATTTGACTACTACAAATTAAAATACAACATATCTACGTATAAAAGGAAACTTGACAACGAAAAATATATATAAAAGGAAACTAATTTATCATTAGCCTACATGCATTTTCATCATGTATTCTGCGTGGACCATGCATGCAAATGTACTATCGACAGCTAGTATTTTTTGCAGGCAACTTCTTTATGGCGTTGATAAAAAAAAATTCAGCAGCAGCTAGCCCATACTCTTGTCAATTCTGGAAACTTCTCAGTTCACTTCATATAATTCCTGCCACGAAAGTGTCTTGTTGGAGCATTCTTTAGCACATGCGGCTTTTATTTGAACTGCAAAAACATTCATGTATTCAATCAATCTTAATTTATGGAAGCTCTTGTTGATTTTGATTTGGTTAGTCACTACACACGTGCGTGGACGCACTTTGCATCGTTCCTGTATTGTGGACTGTACATGCATCAACAGTTAAGATCCGACTGTTTACAAAATCGTGCACTCAGTTAAGATAATTACAAAAGCCCACAGTTGTGTTTTTGCTCCTTTTTTCGGTGTTCAGTGGGTTGAATAACTTTTCTCTCTTTTGCTTTTGGTAAAATGTCCCTTTTATTATCTCCTTCTTTCCCATACCCTTTCCTTGATTAGTTAGCTTTGTGAAATCCAATCAAAATTGCACCTTTTCTCTATATATTAGCAGGAAAGAGGACTAATCAACAGCGCTTTATTAGCTTCAATCAATATTTCTTGTTCAAATCTGTATACATCCTTTGTATATTTGGAAATGCTACTAGTATAGGAAGCCATGCTATAGGAGAAATCAGAGCGTCATACTGATGCATTTAGGTCTCGGTTTCGACAAAAATAAATTCAAGTGTGCAACGTTAGCATATGTGAACTTTAAAAAAGTACAAGATTACCCTACTAGGCTTTACCTCAAACTTGAGCCCATCAGGCTCAGCTAAGCCCAGTAGGGTTCAGATAATGTACGTCCTTCGCTGACTTGGCCTTCGAAGTTTACTCTTTGCATGTTATTCATGTCCTTGTAAAGCAGCCTTAAATGATCACTCAATTTAGAGGGGGTTGTGAAGTTATGACATTCTATCTAAAGGGTTCAGAAAATAAGGCATTTTTTTGCCTTATTTGGGCGGTCAGTTGGGAATTTGGAGTATTTCAATTATACAAATCCTTGCTAGTGGTCAAAAATCATATTCTACTCTAATATTCTACTCTAATATTCTACTCTAAAATTCAGTTATACTGATTGTCTTATAGAACACACATGGGCTGTGGGGGGGACAGATTAATTAGAAAGAGAAAGAAAGAGAGCTTATAATTGAATTTGCTTGAAGTGAACCACAAACAAGACCTCAGCTTCAGAACCTTACATGTTCAATCTTTTAATGAAACAAGATTCAATGTGCAGTACTAACGGAATGAACTTGAGGGTTTTTTAAATGTCAGACAACACAGACTAATTAGCGGCCTATATGGTATAGCTGGCTAATGGAGACTAATTCATTTTGACATTAATTGTTGATGGCTAACATTTGAAGTTCAAGGGTTGGAGAGACTTCCACACGAAGGATCCTAATTTTGTTAGGGCCCAAGCAACACGAAAATTGACGAACAATATATAGGTCAAGTATATATTCAATAATCACGCCACTTCACCAATAAAACTGAGTTGTTGATATACAGGAAATGATCTCAAGATTCATAAGATGACGACAACGGTGAGTTCAATTTGATGTTTAAATCATGTCATCAACTACCTCACCAACCGAATATTAAACACACTACTTTCAAAAGTAAAAAGAAGACGATAGTCTGAACTCGTAGCAGGGAGATAATGACTTTGCATAAGGTGAATGCCCAAATGGTCAAATTTAAAAGACAGTTTGAAGCTCTTAACAACTAAGAAAAACAACAGTAAGTTAGATCAAGAAGAATATTGAAGGGGAAATTTTCTAAATTAAGTATTTTTAAACAATTTCTAACGAAAATGTACAGTTAGCTATTTCTTTTCTAAAATAAGCACAAATTTTTTGCCCGAGTCCCTACTCCCTATGGACTGTAATAATACTATATAAATACTGTAAGCATAATTCTCTCGCATAATACGCATACAGTCCATGTATAATACGATGTATATGTATATCATTGTGTCCTAATAGTCTCGTAGTATACATATAATAAAGTCGTAATTCAATCATGCTCTTCCTTTTTCTCTTTCTAAAAATCCTAGATCTCTTCAATGACAGACTTGACAATGACGAATTCGACAAGAAGACTCTATCCTCCAAACCTTGGTGCACGAGAGAGAGAGAGAGAGAGAGAGAGAGAGAGAGAGAGAGAGAGAGAGAGAGAGAGAGAGAGAGAGAGAGAGAGAGAGAGAGAGAGAGTCCTATGTTAATTAATATGAGATTTCTTTGAGTTTGCAGATTGAATGAATATTGAAGGTGGTTGAATTTACTGGCCGATTGAGTGGTGGAGGGTGGTGAGATGAAGGCACAGTTTGGCATTGCTGTGCTTTCGTGAAATCACTTTCGTGAAATCACTTTCGCAAAATCACTTTCGTGAAATCAGCTTTCGGGGAAATCAGTTTGGCGTTTGGTAAACATTCTGTCAAAACTACTTTGGATGATCCAAAATCAATTTTAAGTGTTTGGTAAATATTTTTAGAAAAGTGCTGTGAGATGTATATAATGACCAAAACAGACATGTTCTTAAATAACTATTTTAATAAATTATTTGTACAATTATTTTTTATGCATAAATTTGTGTTGTTTAATAATAATTTGTGTATATAATTTGTGTTGTTTAAATTATTTTTTGATAATAATGTAAATTTGTATATATATTTTATTGCTATAATAACAAAAAATTAAACCAAAAAAAATTAAACAACACAAAATGAAACGGTGCGTTGCACCTGTCTTCCTCAAACAGTGCATTCCAGTGGGCATCGTCGTCAGGCCTCCCTCGTCGTCAGGCCGCCCTCGTCGTCGAGCCATCATCGTCGTCGAGCTATCATCGTCGTCGAGCCATCATCGTCGTTGGGCCATCATCGTCGTGGTGGCGTTGTCGACCTCTGGGTGTTGTGGTCGTCGCGGCATCATCTGGGCTGCCGAGATGATAGCAAGCTCGGCGATGCCTTCGGCGAGGAAGAGGAAGGCGTCAGTGCGACGCCGATGAGGGTGAGGAGTTCAGAGGTCGACAGAGATCTGGGCTCCGGCGTTTGAAGAGGATGATGGAAATTCAAGTAAATTGAAATGTTTTTTAGGGTTAAAATTGGGAAAAAAAAGTTTCATTAAGAATTTCAGAAATACCCAGCGTGTCCCAAATGAAATCACTTTCGCGAAAGCTACTCTGGCCTGCTTTTCGGAAATCTGCTTTCGCGAAAGTGATTTGGCCTCGAAAGTGATTTCGTTGGGGTTTACCAAACGCCTTTTTGGGCCGAAAACTTTCACGAAATCACTTTCGCACCGAAAGTGATTTCGGAAAGCAATGCCAAACGGGGTTGAAGTTGGAGAGGTGAAGAGGTTAGAGGCAGGCAGAGAAGACGAAACCCATGAGGAGGACGAGGGTCGTTATGCAAATAATTATAGGGCAAATTACAATTTCGTACCCTGTGGTTTGGGTCAAATTTCAAAATGATACCCATGCTTTTTTTTTTTTGCATTTTCGTACCCTATACTTTCGAAAAGTTGCAAATATGTTCCTCCGTCACAAAAACCGTTAAAGTGGATGTTAGCTGCTGACGTGGCTATGTGGGGTCCACCAAATTAACAAAACAGTAAATAAGGGAACTAAAGAAACGTTAATCCCCAATTTCTTCCGTCGTCCGAATGTGAGAAACCCCAAAATGTCGACCAACGAACAAGCCCTCGCCTCCATCCTCTCTCAACTCGTCTTCTCCTGCAACGGCGCCGTCTTCGGCGTTGCCCTAGCCTACGCCGCCGTCCGCACCGTCAATCCTCACAAATCCGTCCATCCTCGACCTTGCTGGCGCTCCTCTCAGTAGCTCCATAGTGAGAACTGCTGTCGTCATCATCGTCACCATCATCGTCGTCGTCTCCGGCATGGAATCGAGCTACTCGACAGCTCTCTGGCACTGCTCGAACATCGTTTGCAGAGTCTTCCGCTTCACGCGGGGGTTCTGCGAATCGCCTTTCTTCAATTTCGCACAGGCCGAGGGTTTCGAACCGGAGCCCTCGACCTCCATGAAGCTCTGAACCTTTTGTTATCCGAAAATTAAGGCTCCGAGGATTAAGCCCTAAAAGGGAATTTGGGGATTTGTAGAAGAGAATGATTGGGGTACTTTGGGTGTTCCTGCAGTTGGCTGCTGATGTTGCTGCAATGCAACAACATGTGATTAAAATTGTGATTTTTTTGTTTTTGTTGTTCCGTCTGGTTTTGTTTTTTGTTTTGTTGGGTTGTGCAACAATTATGGGATACATCAATTGTGCAAATCCGATCAGGTGGTATATTATGAACACCACGGGCTTGAGGAAGTTCTAGCCACCAGCGGACTTGGTCTAGACGGTGCCGCGAACGACGATGAGGTGAGCATCGGAGGGCTGAGACTGGTCGAGGACGGAGCAGAGATCGGCGATTTCGACGAAGGAGGCGTTGCGCAGCTTGCATAAGGCTTTGGATGTGTAGGAGAACTTGAAGACGGTGCGGACAGCGGCGTAGGCTAGGGCAACTCCGAGGACGGCGCCGTCGCAGGAGAAGACGAGTTGGGAGAGGACGGAGGCGAGGGCTTGTTCGTTGGTTGACATTTTGGGGTTTCTCACATTCGGACGGCGGAAGAAATTGGGGATTAACGTTTTTTGGCTCCCTTAGTATTATTGAATGACTCAAACTATCTTCTACATTTTGAAAGGACTTTGTTCAAAAATACTTTTTATGGACTATTTCCCCAACGGATGTGCATTACCCACTTTTCTGGACAAGAGGCCCATATTGTGCCCAAACACTCATATAACTAATGGGCTTCTTAGGTCCATAGTTTTCCTTTGTACATTAGTGATTATTAAAATGGTATCATTGTTGGGATGCTTTACGATTGGAATTCCCCATCTTATTTCTGGCCTAGAAAAAAGTCTGCTGCTCTAGTGTAACGCATTTTATCAACACCATCGAACCCCATCCCTACTTCGCCAGTACCTATCTAATTCTACCATGACCAGTCCATTTCCGACTGAGCCATACTCTCCTCCACTAACCTAACCAACATTTACTCATGTAACCCAACTAACAGATACATGCAGGACAGGCCCAAAAAGCCCAAAATAGTCAAAGCTGCTGTGAGACCCTAAGTTCAATTTACGATTAAACCTTTCTCTCCTCAAGGCGTTCGGAGACGAAAGGGATTTAGGATTGAGAAATTTGAGTCATGTGTAGTTTGTCATGGAAAACCCATGAAATTGGAGTTCGTTTAAGTACCAAACAGGTCATGTTTACCAAACTCAATTTTTATTAGTTAGAAACTGTTTTTATTGTTGTAGTTATGAGCCAAAAACACTTTGTTGTGCATTAAGCTCATCAACACATTATTTATCTCCCCAATGCTCTAGTTCACTCTCTGATTATATAGTGCACACTCAGCCACTCCTGAGAATTCATCTTATACCTGGGCTCTTCACATATTGGGCATTTATCTAGCATTTCATTTTCCTTATAGTACAATGCACAATCGTACTTACAAGCATGAATTTTTTCATAACATAAACCAAGATCTTCCAATTTTTATTTTTTTTTACTTCATCATGTTTCTAGGGCAAATTATTCTCCTTCGGAAGCATTCGCTTGATTATTCCCAACAAACGATCAAAACATTTGTTGGACATGAGAAACTGGACTTTGGCGTGCATCAACTCTACAACGGCTGTTAGTACTGAAAACTCTTCACAACCATCCCACAAGTCTTTTTGGGCTTCTCTCAACAATCTCTCATACTTCTCGGACTTTTCCCTATGTTCATTAAGGGGCTCTTCATCTCCTACTGTGTCACCACCAATGGCAGCGCGCATCAACCATATTATCATCATTGCGAAACATATGGGTAAGCATCGTTGAGTATACCCATAACATCATCATTCTAACGACCAATAACATCACTAGACTCGGGGTGGAGCTTGAAGCATATGGACACTCATCGCCATGATGAATCCATGTGGTATACGTTACAGACATTCCATACCTGACCAGATGAGTTACTATTCTCTCGATGACAAACATTTGGAGTTATTATACTTCTGACATGGGCACCTTATATTACCCTGATAATTAACATGCTTCATGGCCACTTTCATAAATTTACTAACCCCTGCCAGGTATTCTTGACTACCTCTATCTTTATTATGAATCCATTGTCGACCCATGATAAAGGTTATACAGTCTTGTTTCCCATTAACAAAGTATTCAAAATAGCCACAATAAACACATCAAGTAGTTTCAACTATCAAAACTATATAATATTATTCTTGTAGCAACTAGCATTATCATAACTAATATCTTAAAAGCAATAACTCAAGACAAAACAAAACAGGACAAGGAGTCAAGAAATGCAGTTCAAGTATCTTTTGATTCGAAATGTTACCATACCCAGCCAAGAACTAATTCCAAAAACCCAAGTGACAAACAAATAATCAATGTAATGAATAATGAGTAGCACATGAAATGGAATCACAAGCCCCAATAGAATGCAATGGAAATCAAACTTGATGATATGATTGTAGGTTATGACTGTAGTAGTTCCTGTAGTTGTTTAGAACAATCATCATAAATTTGGTTCTCGGTTGCTTTTAGGTTGCTCTCTGATAACTGAAGCACTTTCAAATTATGTAGACTTAACGTGACAACTATCAAACAAGAAAAATAAAACAGCATGTACAAAAACTTCTAAACATGCTGACCAAACTTCAGACTTGATAGGCATTGCAAAATCAAAATAGTTGTTGTCAATGAAACTCATAATTGATGTGAGTATTTGAATAGCGAGCAGGGATTTAAAGTATTTAGAATTGTGAATACTAAAAGGATGAGTTGCTCCATGTTGGAAAGCTCTGTGCCTTACAAATACATAAAGTAAGCCGTATGATTACACACCATTGCATAATAGAAATACCCAACTAGCTATTGACAATAATCACAAATTCCACATAATAATACAATCCGGTGTAGCATTTTTTACTTCTTAAGCTAGAGGGTCCAGTTAAAACTAACCACAAAATCACCACCTAAGCATTATGTTTAAAGTCAAGACCAACACTATGCCAATCCAAGTGCAACCTTTACTTTAGCAACTAGCACCGGACTTTCAATTCGACAGAGATAGATATAAAGAGAATTCTAAAATGTAAACAAAAAGGCAGCGAATTCAAAATCCCAGGTGGCAACAAAGGAAATTCGAGACGGAGCAACCAAATTTAAGATGGATATGCAATGGAAATTCACAGAGAGATAGATAGAGAGATTTGCCTGCGAGATTGTGGAAGAATTTGGCCACTGTAGACGTAGATTTTCACTTTCGAACTCAAATGTACTCCCTGCCGCTACTCCTGAAGTGATTAGCTAAGTCGGGTTTTCCAGCGGCCGCCTATTGTAAAACTGTCGATAACCTGGCCGCCCGTTTCTCTCGTTCATGATAAAGAAAATTGCAAAGAGAGAACAACAAAGGCTGGTCTATTTCCAGAAGAAGAAGAAAATCTTTTGGTCTACCTCGAAACTTGGGTTGGGCAAGGCTAAGAGCATCTCCAGCGGCAGCGAAATCGGACGTCCGAGGGTGCGATCGCATGCGGAACCGGACCGGCGAAGCAAAACCGGCCTCCACCGGTGCCAAATCGCCAGCGGAATCGGACGCGATGGCGAGTCCGAGTCCGTCGATTGACTGAGGACGCGACTGCGTTCTCGGACGCCGAATTCCGACAACCCCACGCGAGCGGCTGACAAGCTCAGCCTTTTTTTTTTTTTAAATATTGTGAGTGCGCTGACGTCAGCAATGACGTCAGCAAGCACTATCTCTGGGCAACCGTCAAGAGATCTGGGCCGTCGGATTTCAATTGGTCAAGTGATCTTGGCCGTCCATTTTTATACCGTTTGAAATTTTATTTTTTTTAAAAATCCGGAAAAAAAACCGTAAAAAACTCTAATTTTTCCTATAAAAACCCTAAAAAAAACCCTAAAACCTCTAATTTTTCCCACATTATATATCAATTCATCCATACACCAAATATTTCCACAAAAAAAATTCTCCCCACACAATTAATCATCCATTTTCAATTCCCCACAAAATGTCTCGCCGTTCTCAAGCCGCCGAGCCGTCCCCACAATTAATCATCCATTTTTTTAATGTTTTTTTTAATGTTTTTATTTGTAATATTTATTAATATGTATTGAATAAAAGCAATATTTTATTAAATTGATATAGTAAAATATTATTTAAATCAAATTGCCCTCCAAATTGCCTTTGTTGGGTGGAAACAACAAAGGCAATTTGGAGGACTCAAAATTGCCCTAGGGCAATTTGTGCAAATTGCCCTTAGACCTAAGGCAATCCACCCAACATGGGTGGAGATGCTCTAACACGACCAACATTTTGTTGGCTCCGCTTCAAAAGTGTTGTTGTCTAAACCAAAACGGTGTCGTTTTTTTTTAGGATTAAAAAGTCTTCACAACTTGAGACAACGAAGTCAAGAATGTTGGCTTTAGGTTGTCGGCAATGTGTTTCATTGAGGAGCGCATACTGGGGTACCAAAATTAAAATCCCGCCAATTTCTTTGTCGACAAACACCAAAATTTTGTTCATCGTCTAAGACTGCTGGCCTCTTTACCTGACAAAATTTCAATTCTTCAGGTAAAGATATTTCCCCCGACGCCTATTTTGTTGTCTAAATACATAAGTTCGTCGGCTCATTTTCATGCGAAATCCACTTTTGCCGTGCAATCTCTAGCGACAAAACATTAATTTTGTAGACTAAAGTGGCTTGTGCCGACAAAAAAGTTTTTGTCGTAAAAGATTTTGTCGTCACAGACATTTTTCTTTATAGTAAATGATGAATTTCTTTTTTTAAAGGTGCATTTCAGACACAACTAAAACTTATACAAATTTTTAGGAGATCAATGATTTTTTTTCTTTTCCTCTTTGATAAGAGTCACTTCGATCATGCATATTAGAATCTTGGAAATATCTGAGCACGTGATTATAATAAGTGCATGAATATGTTTTTGAAAGATTTAATTCAACATCCTTATGCAACATGAAAAGAGGACGATATACCAGTTTAAGATTTAACAAGTCATCTTGGAGATGGAAAAACATACTTAGTTTTGTAATAAATATTGAACGTAAGTTAAAAAAGAACATCAACAGTACCTTGGAACTAGATTTCACAAAGGTTGCGAGCAAGAATGCACTTAAAAAAAAAGGTTTATAGCAGTTTCAGTAGAGATCGTAATAAAATCAAAGGGACTAATAAAGATGTAATAAAATCATTCCTCTTATGTTGAGTAACATACTTGTGAATTGTGCTTTCCAAAACTCAAAGACAACATTAATAGAAGATGCGAGTCTATGATAATATTAGGTATTGTTTGGATTAACGCCATATGATTTCTCTTTTTGTTAGAATGTTTGTCAAAGATGATGTCAAAGGTGTTGAGAAATTAGTTAATTAAGATGTTTTAATTCAAGATGATTGAAGAGGACTGAAAAAATGCAGTTGAAAAAAATTTAGATATTCTGTATTGGAAGATGAGTTCGCCACACGAGATAGTTTGTTAATAAATTAATTTTTTTAAAAGAGAAAATATTAAGGCTGTTTGGGAGCAGAGCTTGTAGTTTTTCAGAATTCTATTTCCTTTTTTTTAACGTATCTTTGTAGATCAAAACACTATTCATTGTGAAATTTGATATTTGATGAATAAAAATTAGTGAAACAACATGAATGCATTTTGAAACTTATGATCATTATATTCTCCATCAACTACCTGTCTATAAATAATGCATGTTTTGTACATAGGATGATCTTAAGAAAATA
The DNA here is from genome assembly GCA_033992175.1 of Spiraea crenata. NCBI lineage: Eukaryota > Viridiplantae > Streptophyta > Magnoliopsida > Rosales > Rosaceae > Spiraea > Spiraea crenata. The sequence goes on along the minus strand of JAVBHV010000079.1, from coordinate 7,997,661 downwards.
TAGAAAATGAGAACATAGAATCCAAATTCATCGAATTTGTTTGATTAAAGTAGTGGACAAAGTAGATTTTCTTAAGATATTCATCATTTTTGCGTTATAGAATAAGGGTATTAGATGACAGGCTATACCCTTAACATAAGTGTTGTAAAGTATTTTTAATAGTTTATAAATATGTTTCCTTATGTTTTATTCTTTGTTACATATGGCATTAGGTAACTCACATCGAGTATAATATAATTAATATCTATACGGACTGCAATTGAACTTTACTGTGAGTACTATTAGACTAAAAAATTGCAAGATTTAGAGCCATAAACCATTCTCGATCCAACGTGAAAAGAGAAAGGACGCCATTACCATTTCCTAGTCAAAAGAAACATTCAAGAAGTGCAAGAATTCACACTAGCACCGAATGAAGAAGAACTCACAACTTGGACTACACCTCTGATGAAGACATCAAAGGATTGCTTCTCTTTCTTGTCCGTGAAGAATCTGCAGCTGAATGGGTCTGACCCCTCTTCCCTCGCGATTGCCATATGGGTTTTTTCTGCATTTCTTTCTAAACTTGAAAGAGGAGGAGAGCAGAGCAATGTGTGCTGTTGGAAGCAATTGAAGGTGTGTTTTCTCTTTTCTGTGGAGGAAATAGCAATGAGGTTTTTGTTGGGGGGAAATGTTGGTTTATATATTAGCAAGCAGAGAGGGCTCAGAAATTGAAGTGCACAGTAGCAGTAAGCCATTCGCGCGGTAGAAGAATTTTAAATCCTCTACATCATATCTGCCAACCGACCCTCTTAATCTCGATCGTCAGAAAAATCCAAGGGCTGATGTAAGAGAAACAGTATTTCAACGAAACAGTGCTCTGCCTTTTCGTTGGAGTAGCGGTCTGGCGTCGTTTATGGGCCCGACCAAAATGGCCCCCGATGATATGAGGTTGAGCGACAGCGAGCCGGATCGGGAGATTCAAGAAGCTCATGGTCGTTCAAAGCGCAACTCAAATTTGCAGAGAAGATGGTAGCTTTCGGCAATGGAATCGTTGCCACGGCGGAGGAAAGAGGGTTTTGGGGTTGTGGCAAGCAGACTATGGGCTTCTACAGAGTACCTAATCGATGGTCCATTACTTCTCTTCACGTGAATTAGAATCAAGTGATCCCCTAGCATCAAAAAGCCCACATTAACATCAAAAAGTCCACATTAAGGCACATATTATTCACTCAGAATTATAATGGGCAAAAATCAATATAAATATAAATCAAAATGAGCAGGATAAGGATTAGAATGACCTGAAATCGTAATCAGTCATTACATTCTGGTGTTTATTAACTGTCAAAATTATTGTCCAGAATTATGGCATGTTTACTAACTCAGAGTCGGAGTGAACATGAGTCGGAATGAACAGGAATCAAAATGAGCAGGAATCAGAGTGAAGCACTCCCATTGAAAGGTTTACCAATTCTCTAGAATTAGAGTGAAAATTAAGTTGATTGCTATTAAACTCTTTACTAATTTTCATGAATCGGAATGAAAATCAATTAAATTACTAAAATAACCTTAATATAAAATTTCAATTTTTTTAACATAAAGGTGAAAATTGAAGTTTCAAGTACAAATATCTTCCGAACGTTTGCTACTGTGTTTTATATAAGCAATATTACTGAGAATTATAGTTTAAACATAATTATGATCATAGCCTCCATAAGAAAATAATCATGTTATCCACCAGAAACTCCATGCTAAAACAATTGTAATCTCCATTTAAAAATGGTTCTAACTTCCATATACCTCAACCTACCAATCTTCACCAAAAGGTCATAATCACCATAGAGGAGTACTTGCTACAATATTTTTTTGGCGCGGGTAATTATCTCTTTTTCCGATGGGTATAATTTTTTTGTGGGTTATTAGATTTTGAAGGATAGTTTAGGTATAAAATTTTCATTCCCGGTGGAATCAATCTTCAGGAATCCCAATACCACCTTAACCCAAGGAGTCTCATTCCTTGAAAATCAGGAATCGCATTCCAGATTTTGTGGTGGGTCCCACCACAAATTTGATTCCCAAATTTTAGTAAACACGGGAATCAAGAGGAATGAGAATTACTCCCAATAATAATTTCATGACCATTCCAGGTTAGTAAACACGCCATTAGAATTGTGCTATTTGATTACCAAAATAATCTTAATACAAACATATAATAACTAATTGTCAATACACTTAGTTAATAATTTTTTTTTTTAGAAACTATATGATTTTGAAAATAAAACCCACTTTTATTGTGAAAAAAATCTTTAATTCTCCTACCCACATCCCCCTTTTGTTCACAGTCGTCTTCTTTCTGAACAGCAAAAATCTTCAAAGTAAATCACATCTCGCAATTGCAACAACAACGACCCCTTCGTTGCCAAAATTGACATGACGCCTCCGCCATTAACGCCATCACGTTTATGACATTGACGCCTATTTTGTCCTTAGGGGTCTCTATTCTTTTGATTGTTTAAGAGTCATTCCTAGATTAGTATTTATCTTTCCCATTAAGTTTACAGATTCTGCTGTCATAAAGGAATATCGCTCAACAAAACAAGGTACCGGGTTTCAATTTGCTAGACAAACACAGTCACAAGTGCGAGACGAAAACGCAGAACTTTGAATCCAAATTATTTGATCAAAATATACACCATGGGTAGGTAGTCCCTAGCACACAATTGAGAAATAATGTGATTAAAATTAATCCAAATTAAACTATTTGTACAAGAAACATGAAATTATTTAGTGGAAACATATGACAAAATTTAAGCACTTTTGACATCCGCGGGTTACCTAGCTAGGTAAGTGTCCAAATCTACCGCGACGAAGCCCTCTTGCTCCTTTTCAAGGTCTCTAAGATGCAACTTTGTAGCAGCTAGTTCAATACTCCTCTTTCTCACCTCTTTATCCAAAGCTTCTACATCTTCTCTTGAGTCTCTTGAGCCTCCTTGCTCTTTGCACATGCTCCCCCATACCCAAAGCGGATTCAACGCGAGGCTTCAACCATGTCACGTCAATTGCGAACAACTGAACATCCTCCCATAAATTTCGAAGGATGCTATATTCCACCTCACACATCATAATATCCTTGACCTTTGTTTGCTCCAGAAAATGCAAGAGCTCTCCCAAAGCAGTAAATATACATTGAGTAACATAACGACTTCTATCATGTAGGCGCTCGGTCAACGAAGGATGCAACGAACAAACTTGCTCTAGCAGCAGAATAAAAGTTTGACTCACTAGTCCAAAATCTCTAAATTCCGTAAGCGTGTCCGATGGGAAATAACGTGGGCTTTTCACATAAAAATCTTCATCAAGAGGCATGTCTTCTTCTATATGTATCTCTTTCATAGCGCGTGTGTCGGATCTGAACATATATGATGATTAAATTTACTAGATCTACAATTCTCTCTTACCAAGTTTTCAATGAATTATCATAATTATGGTGAAGAAAATTAGCTAGAATCAGAGTCTTCCATCTATTGACAATCACCTAAATGGTATGTCTTTGAGGTCCTCTCAGTTTCCGTTCTAGTTTGTCCGTGACCAGTCCGTTTCCGACCAAGCCATACTCTACTCCACTAACCCAACCAACCCTTACTCGTGTAACCCAACAAACAGACACATGCAGGCCTGGCCCAAAAAGCCCAAAGTTATCAAAACTGCCCTTTTCAATTTTTGCTGTCAAGAAGTAGTGACCAGAGGAAGAAACAGCCAAACGGAAAATTCCAGGAACTCATTTTTCATCCAGAAAATTTATTCCAAGAAGGAACTCCTACCTGCCTCTTACAATGTACACGTGTAGAAAACCTAGAGGCTCGATGCTGAATGGATCTCCTCCTGGAACCACAGAAAGAAGAGATTCGTATGGGTCCCATCAGAGTCCAAACAAAGCTACAATATTCAGCTATAATTTCACTTTCCCTCCTCTGTTTTTATTTAACATTTTGTGCCACAGAAAATAAATTAAATTGAAGAAGGCATGGTATGTAAATTGAAGAAATCTTTGTATGGTTTGAAGCAGTCACCATGAGCATGGTTCGGAAGGTTTACTGCTTCCATGAAGAAATTTGGGTACTCTCAGAGTCACTCGGACCACACTTTGTTTTTGAAGCGACGAGGTAATAAACTTACAGCTTTGATTATTTATGTAGATGACATGGTAGTGACTGGTGATGACAGAGATGAGGCACAACGGTTACAACATTATCTTGCCTCCGAATTTGAAATGAAGGAATTGGGTGAATTGAAATACTTTCTTGGGATAGAAGTTGCTAGATCAAAACATGGCATATTTTTATCTCAACGAAAGTATGTGCTGGACTTGTTAGCTGAAACAGGTATGTTGAATTGCAAACCCATTGATACTCCTATTGAGCAGGACCACAAATTAGGCTTGTATCCTAATCAGGTTCCTACAAGTAAAGAGCGATACCAGCGACTTGTGGGGAGATTAATATATTTATCGCATACCGGACCAGATATAGCATATGCAGTGAGTGTGGTGAGCCAATTTATGCACTCACCGAGTGAAGTGCATATGGATGCCGTGACCCATATTTTGAAATATTTAAAGTCTGCTCCTGGAAGAGGTTTGATGTTTTCTAAGTGTGATCATTCGAATGTAGAAGGTTATATTGATGCTGATTGGGGAGGAAGTATTACTAAAAGGCGCTCCACGTCTGGGTACTTCACTTTCGTTGGTGGTAATCTTGTCACATGGAGGAGTAAGAAACAAAAGGTTGTGGCTAGATCTAGTGCGGAGGCTGAGTTTAGAAGTATGGCTTATGGTATTTGTGAGTTACTCTGGTTGAAGAAATTACTAAAAGACCTTGGATTCGCACCGAAGAAAGCAATGAGTTTATTTTGCGACAATAAGGCTGCCATTGAGATTGCTAATAATCCCGTGCAACATGATCGAACCAAGCATGTCGAGATTGACCGACATTTCATCAAGGAAAAGCTAGATGCCAGGATTATTGAGCTCCCGTTCGTAGGAACTGAAGAGCAGCTTGCCGATATGCTTACGAAAGGAGTCTCAAACCAAGTGTTCTACAACTCGCTTGACAAGTTGGGCATGCGAGACATCTTTGCACCAACTTGAGGGGGAGTGTTGCGAGTTGACCATGTACATATATAGATTAGGAACTTTTATAGGGCCTCTATATTGGAGAAGAATAGATAATTCGAAAATGCTCAACAACACCATGGATAGGTAATCCCTATCAAAAAAATTGAGAAATAAAGTGATTAAAATTAATCCAAATTAAAGTATATGTACTTAAAAGAAACATGAAATTAAGGCTTTAGTAGAAACATATGACAAAATTTAAGCACTTTTAACATCCGCTGGTAACCTAGCTAGGTAAGTGTCCAAATCTACCGCGACGAAGCCCTCCTGCTCCTTTTCTAGGTCTCTAAGATGCAACTTTGTAGCAGCTAGTTCGACACTCCTCTTCCTCACCTCTTTATCCAAAGCATCTACATCTTCTCTGAGTCTCTTGAGCTTCCTTGCTCTTTGCACATGCTCCCCCATACCCAAAGCGGATTCAACGCGAGTCTTCAACCATGTCACGTCAATTGCGAACAGCTGAACATCCTCCCATAAATTTCGAAGGATGCTATATTCCACCTCACACATCATAATATCCTTGACCTTTGTTTGCTCTAGAAAATGCAAGAGCTCTCCCAAAGCAGTAAATATACATTGAGTAACATAACGACTTGTATTATGTAGGCGCTCGGTCAACGAAGGATGCAACAAACAAGCTTGCTCTAGCAGCGGAACAAAAGTTCGACTCACTAGTCCGAAATCTCTAAATTCTGTAAGCGTGTCTGATGGGATATCACGTGGACTATGGACATAAAAATCTTCATCAAGAGGCATGTCTTCTTCTATATGTATCTCTTTCATAGCGCCTGTGTTGTCTCTGAACATATTTGATGATTAAATTTACTAGATCTACAACAAAGGATAACTTGAGAATTCCAGGCTATCTTAATGAGGTAGTAATTTAATTGTGCTGGTGATTGCCGGCTATTGTGAGTGTTGGACCTTGGCTTTTATATATATATAAAGTGTTTGGAATTCCAATACCGATCCGTATCGAATTCCTAATCCAATTAGGAATCCCATCGAGCTAATAATCCAAAGGCATTTCGGAGATCAAAAGCGGTAATGGGTAGGGCTTTGTAGTACAAAGTTTGTAGCATTGTCAAAAATGGATTTACATGGCGAGGCTGTTTCATGTCAGTTTTAATCGCAATTGGCCCATTCCATTTGCTCCAATTCTTTCTTACCAAGTTTTCAATGACTTATCATAATTATGGTGATGAAAATTAGCTAGAATCAGAGTCTTCCATCCATTGACAATCACCTAAATGGTATGTCTTTGAGGTCCTCTCAGTTTCCGTACTAGTTTGTCCGTGACCAATCCATTTCCGACCAAGCCATGCTCTCCTCCACTAACCCAACCAACCCTTACTCTACTCATGTAAGTGTAACCCAACAAACAGACACAAACAGGCCTGGCCCAAAAAGCCCAAAGTAGTCGACACTGCCCTTTTCATTTTCTGCCGTCAAGAACTAGTGACCAGAGGAGAAACAGCCAAAGGGAAAATTCCAGGAACTCATTTTTCACCGAGAAAATTCATTCCAAGAAGGAACTCCTACCTGCCTCTTACAATGTCCACGTGTAGAAAACCCAGAGGCTCGATGCTGAATGGATCTCCTCCGAGAGCCACAGAAAGAAGAGATTCATGTGGGCCCCATCGGAATCCAAACAAACCTACAATATTCAGCTATTTTCTCACTTTTCCCTCCTCTGTTTTCATTTAACATTTTGTGCCACAGAAATTTTTTTTTAAAAAAAAAGCCAAAGAAATGGAGCATCTTTGCCCGAACATGGATCTCAAGCCAGCAACTTTCTCACCAATTTCATCAAGATTTCAGAAACCCAATTCAGTTTCCGTGCATTCCCACCGGTTTTCGTGGCCGGCTCGCCGAGTGAACCCGAAATGGAGGGTTTCAGTCAGGTCCAGTTGGTGCAAGGATGTTGGTAGTGCAAAGGGTGATGAAGCTGAGTTCTCAAGTGAGAAATTAGTGAAGTCAATTGGAAAAGGCTTGATCGCTTTGGCTGCTGCAGCTGCTGCAAATTATTCAATCTTTTGTGACTATCCGGCTTTAGCAGAGTCCCTGACTGTTGCTTTTCCTGTTTCAAGAACTACAGAGGTGAGAGATTTTGTTTCTGTTTACATTAGCTGTTGTTGGATTGTGTTATTTTATTTATGTTCAATTTCCATTCACTTGTAGTTTAATAATTACCTGTGCTAGATGACTTCAGATTATCTACATGTTTCTAACAGCTAGGAGCTTGAGCTCAGCTGAGATCCCGAGTTTGAATCTACCCACTCCAATATTGCCTGCATCCAAAAATAGTATACCTATTTCTAACAGAAAACAAACCGATTTCATGACTTTTATGGTGTTCTGTTTAGCCAGCTTTTCCTTTTTATCAATTAGCTTCTGTATGTTACTAATTAGTGACTGGTTAGATGTGTACTTGGATTTTATTTTGATGTCAATGACTTAGTAGATAAAGGTCTTGTCTTGCTTGCCAGGTGAATTCAGTTCAAAGAACTCTGGTGGAGACTTGGGGATTAATTAGGGAAACATTCGTAGACCCGACATTTAATCATCAAGGTATTTGGGGTGTCTTTCTTTCTTTTGGTTCAAGTGACCAAGGATATAAACAAAGGTTGCGTTTGTAGATTGTTTATTATGCTCTAGTCTAAAATTCAGGATTCAGTTGTTAAATACTTTGGCTACTTTACGAAATGAAATAGCTATAGTATCTGGAAATGTCAATTGTTTCTTTTGCCTCCCTTTTTGGCAATCTTTGGCATTGAAGATGTGAGTTCTTTTTCTGCAGATTGGGATCAAAAGTTGCAGCAAACAATGGTGGAGATGTTTCCCCTGAGGTCTGCTGATGCAGCATATATGAAGATCAGTGGAATGCTTTCTACTCTTGGTGATCCCTTTACGCGGATTATCAGCCCCAAGGTCCGGTTAGGTGGATGAACTCCATCCTCCCTGCTAGTTCAATGTAAATTTGGTTTAACCTTGAATTGAAACGGGATTGGTCAAGGAATTCACTTTAATGGTGATATGTCCACTTATGGCTATTATGACTGTCTCAACGGGATATGCCAAGCCCTACATATAAAGTAATTATAGCTAATTAGGATTTTCACTTGCAGGATTATCAAAGTTTTCGAATTGGAAGCAATGGAAATCTACAAGGAGTTGGTCTTTTCATAAGTACTGAACCAAGAACAGGCAATTTGGTTAGTCACCTTGTTCTTGAAATATGTTATCCACATGTCAGAATCTTAACACAGTAATTAAACCAATGATATTTTTACAAGTTTCACTCACAGTTTGATGATCTAAATATGGTGGTTCGACAGAACCTAAAGGATTTTGGTCGCAAATTTTCTCTTGTATTTTTGTAAGCCAATGATCTGTTCATTCGGACAATAAATATTGACTTTACATTTGATACAGTGTTCTTGTTAAGCTGTTCCCTTCGTAGAAAGTTTTGAACTCTTGTCAGTTGTCACTTAGTTGCATATATGTTCTTCTCAGCAGCTTATTGTAAGTAAGGCATTTTGAATGGGAAATGGGGAACTGGGTGTTCTAAAAATATGAGCTTTTCACTGTATGTTTTTAAGTCGAGCTGATGGAGTGGAGGGGGGCGCTTCACAAGTTCTTCTTGCATAAAGCAATGCCACTTGTAAATTTTGAGAAATGTGTTCTTAGTATGTGAAAGAGATGCATTAATATGCTAATGCACTTTCATTGGACAACGCAGGTGGTTTTGTCTTGTGTAGAGGGTAGCCCAGCTGCTCGCGCCGGTATACGTGAAGGCGATGAGCTGATTGAAATTAATGGTAAATCCATATTCAAAACATGCATTTCTTTGGATGAAGCTGAAAATGGAAAGTCCTACTCAAAACCTTCTTGGTAGTTGAGTTCTAATATCAGTACATGTACACAGTTTAGGATGTTTTGGTAGAAACCTTTATTTTCGTTTCATCACAAATGTGCTAACTAAAAAAAATAAAAAAATCTGTAGTACTTACTCGCTCAAATTCCCACTACTATGAATAATGAACACTGATTTTCAGAACTCAATGATGAGTACTTCTGCATCTTTGATTTACTAAAGTAGTTTCTGAACTAAGGGAATGTATTCCCGAATACAATCTTTTGACAGTCTACACTTTGCTTTTAAACTCACCTGTCATTACGCGAACATTGTCTGTATTGACTTCAGGAGAGAAACTTGATGGTGTTGACACTGAAGTAGCAGTACAGAAACTTAGAGGTCGAGTTGGGACAACAGTGACAGTAAAATATCAGAACGTAAGCATCAATGCTCTTTGTTGCAAGTTGCATAATATTTGTGATCTGTTACTCAGCCTGGAGAGCATGGCCAGAAATTGCAGACTGCTATAGATAACTAATGTTGACATTCTGTTTCCAGGGCAATGATTCTGGAAATGATTCTACTGTAAAAGAGGTACTAGACCCACTATTATAATGGCTTACCTGTAGTTCCATTCATTACGTAAACTGATATCCAAAATTACCCATCTGTTTGAAGGTGAAACTACCTCGTGAGTTCATTAAGCTTTCCCCAATTTCAACAGCTACCATAACTCATAGAACCCCAGATGGACATCTAACAAAAACAGGGTATGTGAAGTTGTCAGCCTTCTCTCAGGTAATAGTTCACTTTTATTGCAATGCGGAAAATTATAACACACTTTCATATTGAGATAGTAAGTTCGTATTTTGAAATTGTTGTCATGCATTTGGTTTGTAAATATAACAACTGACTGTCTTTCAGATAGTAGAGTATTGATATATACGTATGCCATATATGTTTCTGAAAGCGTTCTGACCTATCTCGGCAGACTGCTGCGGCTGATATGGAAAATGCTATTAATGAAATGAAGAGTCAGGGTGTACACTCATACATACTGGATTTACGTAACAACCCGGTAACATTTCTCTTCTGATTTACATAAAAGAAACTCTCTAACAGTTCACTGTCCTGTTTTGGATTTCCGGTTACTAAGCGCGTTTCTCTTCTTCCAACTAAATTCTTCAGGGAGGACTAGTAAAAGCAGGACTTGATGTTGCCCAGATTTGGCTAGATGGGGATGAAACTCTAGTGAACACAATTGATAGGGAAGGGAATTTGTTACCTATCAACATGGTCAACGGACATGCTATAACACGTGATCCACTCGTTGTCCTTGTAAGTTTTGAACTTGATGAATGAAATACATTCTTGTAGGAGGCTTGGAGAAACTGTTTTGTTACAAGAAATATGTAGTTTCGAAATTTAGATATACATTTGTCACTGAAGTACTGGTGCATGCTGTCTAATATCATGCCAAAGCCACTTGTGCTACTCAAATTTTCAAGACCCAGATTGATCCTTGTGCTCTCATGCAAAATGATATAATGCACTTTCTATATATAGTTGGTCGCACAAACCATTCTTTTTTGTTGCATCTTCATGCTCATTCTGCTGAACTGTTTGACACAGGTTAATGAGGGCAGCGCAAGTGCTAGTGAGATCTTGGCAGGGGCACTACATGACAATCGCCGAGCTACTCTTGTGGGGCACAGAACCTTTGGGAAAGGAAAGATTCAGGTAGCCGGATCTTACAAATCATTTCTGCTACATTTCCAAATTATTGACTTCATGGATAGCTGATATGTTTTTCCTCTCTGCAAGAACCATACTTCTTGTTTTTCCTGTCATGATGTTGCCTATTCAGCATCTCTCTTATGTCTCATTCTAATGGCCACGGTGTTGCTTGTTTTCCTCGTGCTCCTTCGTTGCAGAGTGTCACCGAGCTGCATGATGGGTCAGCTTTATTTGTCACAGTGGCTAAGTACTTATCGCCGGCACTTCATGACATAGACCAGGTTGGCATCGCACCTGACGTGCAATGCACAACGGAAATGCTCAACACTCCCAAGACCTCGGCCTTGAAGGATAAGAGCTCAGTCTCATCTCTAGAAGCAGATTCCTGTGTGTTGGTAGCAGAACATGAATTGGACATTCAGGAGTCCAAAGGCACAGCTTCTTGAGGAGTGGATCATGCAGTAAATCAAGTTTGTATAGCATAGAAATTGAAAGTCTACATGTGAAAAAGTATAAGGAATAGCACTGGGTCTACTTATACTAGTGTTTGCGAATCTTGTGCAAGTCAAGAATTAGAAGGTTAATTAATGTGTTATGATCCAATATTTCAAAAAAAGAAAAGTGGTGCCTAATTCTTTCTTGTAAAATCTTCCGATACTGGAATGTACGATTAAAGCAGTCAAAAGTTACTAGTAACATTTGGGAATGATTCATGCAACAACATATATGTATATCAAGTCTCTTTTTTATTAGCCACAAGCAAAACTCACAAGTTGCTGCTTGATGATATATAATAATCACTATCTTTATTATTTATTATCCTCCAAAACCAATGAGTGAATTAAAGATAAAACTAAATCAATCGATCCGTATAAATACACTAAACACATCACAACTTGAACCAAATCATTCAATTAACTAGTACTTCTTCAAGAGAGCCAAAAGTGAGACCAGAAACGCCGACCCAACGACCACGCCGTTTACGGGCAATGAGTAAGCCGCTCCAGCATCCATCGGCGCCGGCGCAGGTGCCGGTCCGCTCTCCTGAGCTGACACCGTGGCCGCCAATATGACCAACGCCAGCATGAAAAATGCCCTGGAGATGCTAACTTGCGCCATTGCTAACTTAAACTCGGAATGTGAGCTGGTAACTTATGTAAATACTTGAGAATTGAAGGACTTGTGGTTTGCGAAATTGTGACTCGTGAGAAAAGTTGGGAAGCGAATGTTTGTTTATATAGGAGGAATGAAGGGCGCGTCGGCCAACAACGACAACGTTCAAATGAAGGGCAACGGCTAAACAGCGAATATCGTGTGTGGGCCCGGGCAGCTGCGTACACTGTACCGACTGCGGCAGCTCAAAAGTCGGTCAGTCGGTGCCGGGACAGCGCTGTTCACGTTCCTACGTTTTTGACTTTTTGTAGATGAAGAAAGAAGCAGCGTCACTTCTCTTTTTCTTCAAATTCTCTTTTCCTAAAACTCATCTTTTCGATCTCTTTTTTGTTTCCGAAATCAGGCGATATCTATTTATAAAAATTTGCTGAGCAGGATTAATTATGGTGTACGAGATGAGAACTGTGGTGATCAAAATGTCTATAAAAATTGTATATCGATGTGGTAAGGTTTTTTTATTTTTTTGAGAAAAGATACGGTAATGTTTGGAAATAACCTTTAGATATATAGTAAGGTTTCGTGAACACTTGAATTGGGTGAACAAAGTAGATAAATGTTTGGCTGCCCTCCTGCCTCCTATTTCGTTGCTATAGACTATAGTATTCAATTTTTATAATCTTCTATTCAATTCGTACGTCACCTTTTAAAGATCATGTTTTACAAAAAATTATTCCAATTAGAAATCATTTAGTAATTTATACGTACATCTAAATAGACAGTTCATTGTGAAGAACTTAGTTGTTACTTGAACAATATATCCTTTTCGCCTATATAGTTGATTAAATGATCTTTAAGTAATTTATTTTTTGTAGATATGATTTGTGAATGGTAATAAAAGATATCAAACGGTTCTTATCATGAAACTTGAATGAAACTTGAATGTTAGGGATAAGGGGGGAATGAGCTCATGCTACCCTAGGAGGAATCACTCAACAAAGTTTATGTACAACTGATGGTTTAATTTAATAATAATATGTTGTATGATTAATCATTCCTCACAGCATATAACATGTTTACATCTGCAGATTGGCAATGAGGGGGATAATTTTCAATTAAGTCACGGCAAGTACAAACAATTCACACGATAGATCACTTAGGTGACCAGTCACCATATGTGATGAACTTGATCCTTTGTTTCTATACTGAACAACGTGACCAGTCACGTTGTTACCAAACTGATTTATGTGAACTGTCCTTTAATTTACAGTTTGTGTGGGCTTGTGAATTTGTTCAAACACACTCAGATGCTATGCCAACTTAGGTCCCCAAAACAAATTCAGTGAAGATGAAATCTGCGGGCTATCCACAACTACAACCTATTCAAATCCAGCGGTTCTAATGCAGCAGTTGATAGGATGACCAGTCACTCAATATTATCCAGATTGCATGTTAAGTTAAGTTAAGTTGGTGCACAATTAAATCTGATTTTATACTTAGCCGAGTGGTTAACAAATCAAAGAGATGGACACAATATTTTGGTACCCGGAAGAACCCCAAAATGGTAAAAAACCGGGGGTCTATCAGAAGACCGGCCTCCACTATGAAATGGCAAAAAGATGCCCAATACAAGGTTCAGACAATGCTCAATATCTAATGTACCTAGTCTTAGATGCAGCAGTCCCTCGTGCTGCTTCTTCTTCAATCGCTCCACCTCCAGTGGTCAATCACTTCCCAGAGAATACACATGTATGTCTGGTCAGCGGCACCAAATATGTAAGCTGTGAATATATGTGACTAGTCACCAGCAGAGTTACAGAGAGCTAAAGAGCTTCAGTAAATCCGCTGGACAACTGGGAGTTCTACTACAACAGTTTATAAAAACTGGGTAGAAAAACCCGAAGTCAAAAGACTCCTAAATATCAACCTTGTCTCAAATAATGTGTGAGCATGGGAGACAAGATTGAAGAACACTATTTCAACTTCTAAACTAAGTGAGCTTTGAAAAACTTGGAAGTTGAAACAGTGAAGATAAGAACTTCTTCAAGGTTTCCTTCAAAGATGAATATTTGAAAAACTGAAAGTTTGAAAGAAGTTCATGTGCTAGCCATCTTAAGAATCCTTGTAGAAACTTTATGTGAGTGAAAGTTGACAAGGATGCAGGATACAATTCCGAGCAAGAAGGCAGCCAAATATGAGAGCTTTTGAAATATGCAAAGAAGATATGTTTATGCGCAAAAACCCCAGAAGAAAGTGGCGGAAAGGGTTTGGTATTTATAGCCAAGGGGAATATGAAAGGGGCGGCTCAGATCTCTCTATAGGAGCGGCTCAGATTTTCTTAAACACTTATAACCTAGGCAAGATCGAGATAGTGGGATGCAGTTGATTGCACAACGGTTAAAAGCATGTTTCAGCCGGATAAAGACATGACCTGTCTAAACCGGGTAAAAACCTGTTCTGTTTAAGTGACCAATCACCGTCACTGTCAGAGAACCAAGCGGGTTTTAAGGTAACTAGACACCGAACATGTGAAAACTTAGTTCCTTGATGAAAAAGACATTTTTCTCAAATTAAACCTAAGTTATAAAAACTTTATGCATATGCAACTAATATGAGGTGCAGATTGGTCAAATGCATCTGAGTCCTTCTTCATTTCTTTATCTTCACTTCAATCACTTATGTCTAAGCCTAAAGATGAACTCTAGAACCTAGATTGAGCATATGAATGATAATACAATGTTTTTGTTACAAGGATAGCCAATCTTACAATAAGTCTAAGATACAAATATCCTACAACATCAATCGAACCAAGCTGTATTTAGCTGATCCATACATGTCTTCTTATTCTGTTTTTTTGTGGGAAGATAATTAAAGGTAAGAGAACAATTGTTCAGCCACAAGTGCATCGGCAAATCTTATAGAGACAAATTCCGACGCCGCATCCAGGAGGGCGTATGGTCCTGCAGTCCTTGCTACGATGGCAACGAACCTCTCCGTGATCCTCCGTCAACATCTCCTTCGTTTTGTCCATCGCTCTCAGAGACTAACCTGATAAAAAAAATATAAAAAAAGAAGAAAATCTATTTACACATTTTCAAAATATTTCACCTGAGTTTGATTAGAACTTGAGATTTTTTTTCAATTTGCTTTTTTTTTTTATCTCCTTATTATTTTCTCAATCCAAACAATAGAATTTATAATTTCTATGATTTTCAATATTCCACATACGTTATATCAAAACAAGGGAATTTTCAATTGTCATCATTTTAAATGACGGAATTAAATTTCCATCGTTTTAGTTTTTCTAGTATTTTACTTTTTCTTCATCCAAACACACAGTAATATATTATGCATGTTGGCAAACGGTATCAATAACATGTTATTGTGGATTTGTTCATTAGCGATAATAATATCGACACTAAATACTTTTTGTGTACACATACATACCATCATGGGATATGTAATCTTCCTTTATCATTAATCTTGCGTTAGCTACAAATCAACATTCTTCATCAGTAAATAAAATAAAACACTAGACAAATACAAAGGAATTAGGTAAAGCATTCTCGGGCCTTTAGGACTTCCATTGAACCCAAAAAAACTAATGGAAATGCTACAGTAAGAGCTTAATAAAAGAGCCTATTAAGAGGGATAACGTAGAACGTCCATCTTCATCTCAACAGCTGAGCATGAAAATGTGGCACTAACTTCAAAATTGTGATTCTATAAAACTCCCTTCACTCTGTCAGCATCTCCATTCACTCTGTCACATCTTGTTTTAAGCTCTTACCACCAACAGCTCTCATCTGGAAGTGCAAAGCAATTATTCACTTTTGGGCTTGCTTTTTCCTTTTTTAATTGGTTGTATTCTGATATTTTACTGTTATATTTCTCTTTTTTTGTTGTTGTCCTTTTCAATTACTGCGGACATTTATGGAAAAGACCACCAAAAGGGATGGTTTGACTGTTTTGGCCCGTTTTAACCCATAACTGGCAGGGGTAATTCCGGATTAGGCAATGTTTCACCTTTTTGTAACTTGTAAAAGGGTTTCCTTTTACGTAATAGAAATAAAAGATATGACCAATTATGATCATGAAATTTAGATATCTAACATTGAAAATCATAACGTGGGGAATGAGCTCAGGCTGCCCTAAGAGGAACACCAAGAACCACTAAACAAAGTATTTATATGAGTATGGTATTAATCATTCCTTAGAGATATCAAATGTTTATGCAGGTTGGCAATGAAGGGGGTATTTTAAATTATTTCCCTCTTAATTAACAAACAACACAAACAGATCACACAGATGACCAGTCACAGTGTGATGAACTTTTAACAGATTAAGTACTTGATGGATATTACTTGTGGATGCTTGTGCTTAGGTCAACAACACTCGTATGCAATGCCAACTTAGGTCCTCAACGAAATCAGTGAGATTGATATTCGTGAGCTATCCACAACTACAACTATATCAAACCAGCGTTTCTAATGCAGCAGTTAAGATGACCAGTCAGGCATAATTATCCAGTTCGCATGTTAAGTGAACTTGTGCAAAATTAAATCCAATTTTAGTTTAGCCAAATGTTTTAACAGTACACAGAGATGGACACAGAGTTTTGGTACCCGGAAAAATCCACAAAGGGATAAAAAACCGGGGGTCTATAAGAAGACCGGCCTTCCACTATGAAATGGCAAAAGATGCCCAATACAAGGTTCAAACCAAGCTCAATATCTAGTTACCTAACTTAGATGCAGCAGTCCCTCGTGCGGCTTCTTCTCAATCACTTCACTTCCAGCGGATCCTTGCTTGGTCAACACGCTACAAGGACATACACAAGTATTCCTCTAACGTGGCACCTAAAATGTATGCTGTGATGATTTATGACCAGTCACAGATTTATTTCCAGAAAGTTGTAAACTTGCAGGAAATAAATCGTGGCTGTGTTTGATGCTTGCAGCTATAAACTGGGCAGCAAACCTACTAAGGTCAAAGACCTCTAATACTCAACAAAGTCTACAAACATGTATGAACATGGGAGACTAGTGTTGCACACTCCTAACTCGACTCAAAGTATGGAAACTTTTAAAACAAGCCGAACTAGGAAAGATGAACCTTCTTTCAAAGTTAGCTTAATGTGATTTCAATGGAAAACAACTTTGAAAACAAGATTCAATTACTAGCTGTCCTCACTTTCTCATAGAGCTTCTATATAAGTGATCTACGCACTCAAGAAGACAAGTAAGAACCGGAGAGGAAAAATGCAGCTAGTCAAGAGAGTTTTTCAGAAAATATGAATGATGTTTAGCTTGAAAACCCTAGCCGTTATTGAAGATAAAGATGTGTTTATATAGACACAAAGAGATAAGATATGGACGGCTAAGATTAAACCTTAAACTCTCCTTTTTAAATTAACCTAGGCAGATCCGAGTGAGTGGGGTGCAGTTGACTGACCAGCGGATAAAAGCCTACACTGTCTAATCAACTCTGTCAGTAAAGCAGTCAACCTTCACGTGCATGAAATAGATGACTAGTCACGGAAATCCTGAAATCCTTATTTTTGTGAAAACAAGTATAAAACCTTAAAGTGTTTTTAAAAACTTTTTGACTTGTAAACATAAGGACCTATATTTTGACACAAAAAATTTATGCAAATGAATCTTAAATATGAATGCATCTTCAATCTTCCAACTCCCAAGCTTCTTCAAATATCCTAGAAATCTAGAAATAAAACCTTAAATTCTAATTGAGCTTGTTACATTCTTTACAATGTTTTTGTGACAAGGATAGCCAATCATAAAATAACCTACAATCTCCCCCTTTGGCTTTCCTTGACAAAAACAACCCCATAGCTCACATCGCTCACACTCACCAATTCTAACTATGCTGACTAGTCAAAATGTACCTGCAGGAAAACTCAAGGCAGCATGCAATAGAATGTATTCTCCCCCTAACTAGCATATTCATATCAGAGTTAATGTATATGCGAAAAAGTACTCCCCTAAGCATGTGATTGAAATATCTACTCCCCCTTTTTGTCATGGCAAGACAAAGGATAAATCAAAGAGTATGGAAACAACGGAAGCATAAACATATGAGCATCAATCAACAATAAAGAGAGAATATATAGCAATGAGAGAGAATATAACACAAACGGAGCTTGAGAGCATGAGCAATAGACAGCAAGCAATAATGAGGGAGCACTCCCCCTTAATAACACAACTAGACACAAGCAAGCAATTTAACCATAAACAGACATAGCACTAGTCACAGCAAAAAAACAAGCCCCAATGTTCAAAGCGGGCAATTAAGGTACATACCAACAAAACCAACCTAACAGAAATTGTTCTTGACTGGACACAATTAAAGACACAACAGAAAACAACAACCATCCATCAAACTACTTCACACATGATCAGTCTTTCTCTTCTTCGAAACATGTTTCGAAGCCTTCTTCTTGCGTTTAGCACTGATTTCCTTAAGAGCCTTCTTCACTGCAGCATTGATCGTTGAAGACAGATTAGCTGGTGAAACTGGTCCAATGGACAGTTTAGCACTCCGCGCATTTACAGCAGCTTTCTCACTCTTTTGCAGCATATCCTCGTTCATAGGCCCTTTCAAACACATATAATCATCCTGTGACTCATCCATAGGAACTTCTGCCCTCTCACAAAGGTGGTGAATGAAACACGGAAAGACAATTGAAGCACGAGTGCCCGCAATCTTTCCGGTGTTACGCGTTTTAGACAGAATTGAATCGAAGATAACATGACCAAACGGAATTGGAAAGTGATGCTGAATAAGAATGGCTAGTCTAGCGGCTTCCAAGGTCACATTTGCTGCATTGCCAGTGGGTAATATGTTTGTCTTAATCATGTGAAGCAGCAAACGATAACTTGGAGACAAGTGAGACCTACATGGCTTATCACCTACTCCTAGAACCAAATCTTGATCATGAAATGCAATGACAGAGAAATCAGCCATTTGAAATCGACTCGACTCTTCTAGATAGGCAGTATATGCATCATGATTATCATAGCTAGTGAATCCAAAGTATTCATAGATAACAGCAGGACTAAACTGAATGACCCGACCTCTCACAAAAATCTCGACAGCATATGTGTAAGCACTGAGTTTAGGAAAGTTTGCGAAAAACTCTCTAACAACTGTGAGATTGAACTTAAAAGAATTCGAAGGAGCAGATAAGAGATTTGACAGATTGTAGTGCCTAACAACATTTTGGACCCATCCTAGACCTAAGGAATTGACTAATTCAAGAGAAAAGCCAAGAATTGGATACTCACGCTCGGTAACAACCATGCGTGTGGAGACTTGGTCATAGTATCTTCGCGCGCTTTCATTCACAAAACGGGTATGGTTGACCATAGGCAGAGGGTTTCGAGGAGACTTTCTTTGGCGATTTGCTTTCACTTTCTTTTTACCCTTCTTCTTCTCCTTGGGCGGTTCAGTGGGTGCTGGTGGTTCGACTGGTGCAGCAGGGTCAGCAGATTCGGCCTCATCGACAGGAGCAGTAGGTTCTGCAGGTTCGGTATGGAGCGAGTGTTCAGATGGGGGAGACTCATCATCGACGGGAATGGGTATAACCGGTCGAGATGGCCTAGCACCGTTGAAGACCGAACCGACAGCGGAGATTGACGAGGATGCAGGTTCAGCAGGAGGGGAATTTGGTCTGACCACCTGAACTTCATCGTCAGAGTCTGCCGACTCGAAGACAATGTGAACCAAAGAAGCAAGAGCAAGGAGGAACATCATGTTTCCGAGCAGTTTTGGAAATTTGGAAATTTTCTGGGCTGAGAGATTTGAAGAATTCGGTGAATTTTTCAGAGAGAGTTCGAGGGAAAGCAAAGGTTTTCTCTGAGAGTGGCGAATTAATCAAGAGACTATGGGAAACCTAATGCATTAAAGCTCCTCAAAACCTTCCCAAAAGCTGCAATGGAACGTGGAAGAACCCTTCGGTACATGCACCAGAGGATACGTGTCGGTCATCTAGTGGAAGCCAAAAGGTGGATTTGAAATTGAAGAGACAACTCTCTTAAACACATACGTTTCCAGCCCAACCACACTCAACCGGTGCATTAATTTAGACTAAGCAACCACACACTATTATCACACACATACTAAGTATCCGAAACAAGGATTTTAATGATCAAACAAGCACATCGGATTTATACTAAGGTATGGATCATAATGTGACAACTCAATAGCTAGTGCTTGACAAGTGATGGATGTGACAAAATATAAAATGCATGACTTATTTTTTATAACCAAACTTGTACTCATATTCAAATTCGAACTCTCAATAGCATGATTAGAGAATATAATTGATTTAATGACTAGGTCACATGACACATTTGGGAATGGGAAGTCTAAATCATATTGAGTAGGAATTGCAAAGAAAATCGACTACCATTTGATTACACACTAAATCATGTACCCACAACACTTATAGAATTTCAAAATAGTGACAACTTGGAAATTTGATCTTAAGTGTAGGTATGTGATGAACACATTTGAATTTTAAGGAGTGGTGTAACATTGACACATCTTTATTTTGACTCAAGCCCAAAACTTTTATTTTTCTTTTTATTTTTCTTTTCCTTTTTGAGTTAGGGCCTTATTGTCCTTCTCGTTTTCATTTTCGAGGAAATTCTCCAATTTTTGACTACACATTTCTTTTGAAAACACAAGAGGTAACACAATTGATCATCATCAAGAAGTAAGAGTTTTTAGAAAAGTGAAGAGAACAAATTTAAACCAATCAAACTTTAAAACTCATACTCTTTACTCTTTTGACAAGAAATGGGATTATGAACATGTGACTTAACCTAGTACTTCAACTATATTCAACAATCATTTAATTGAGAGTACCAATTCAAAGAGACTAGACTGATTGTGTATTTTCCATTTTTCATGATGCATGATATGCAGGAAACTGAAATATGTACAAGCACCAACTATGACTAGTCACAATTATTCCATAACACAGATTCCAAGACTCTTTCGAAGACCAGTCAAGACCTGATCATCTAAGGGTTTGGTCAGAATATCAGCAAGTTGTTTTTCCGAAGGCACAAATTTGAGCATTAAAATCTTTGACTCAACGAGATCCCTAATGAAGTGGTGCCTAATATCAATGTGCTTGGTTCTAGAGTGCTGCACGGGATTTTCAGATATGCATATGGCACTAGTGTTGTCACAGTAGATGGTGAACTGGTCACGAATAATACCATAGTCACAAATCATTTGTTTCATCCATAGTAACTGTGTACAACAACTTCCTACCGCAATGTATTCAGCCTCGGCAGTAGACAGTGACACTGAATTTTGTTTCTTGCTATACCAAGAGACCATGTTATTGCCAAGGTAAAACACACCACCGGAAGTACTTTTCCGGTCATCACTACAACCCGCCCAATCGGCGTCACTAAACCCAACCAAGTTAGTATTGGTATCAAAAGTATACCAAATACCAAATGATAGAGTTCCACTAACGTACTTAATGATCCTTTTCACAGCATGCAAATGAGACTCTCTAGGATCACTTTGAAATCGTGCACAAACTCCAACAGAAAAGGAGATGTCTGGTCTACTGGCAGTAAGATACAGCAAACTGCCAATCATGCTTCTGTAGAGTGTCTGGTCAACACTCTTGCCCTTCTTATCACTAGACAACTTAGTGGTTCTACTCATGGGGGTCCTAGCAGGTTTGGCAGAGGAGAATCCAAATTTGCTAACAAGGTTTGCAGCATACTTGGATTGAGAAATGAAGAGACCAGTCTTCTCTTGCTTAACTTGCAACCCAAGAAAGTAATTTAATTCACCAATTAGGCTCATCTCAAACTCACTAGTCATAATCTTTATGAATTGTTGAACTTGAGATTCCGAAGTAGACCCAACAACAATATCATCAACATAAATTTGAGCTACAACCACATCATTCTTTAACCGCTTGATGAACAAGGTTTTGTCAACGGATCCACGAGTGTATCCATTGGACAGAAGATGACTAGACAGTCTATCATACCAAGCTCTAGGAGCTTGCTTCAAACCATATAATGCCTTTTTCAACTTAAAAACACCATCCGGCATATGAGGATCCTCAAAACCTTTTGGTTGTTCAACAAACACATCCTCATTCAAGTAACCATTAAGAAAAGCCGTTTTGACATCCATTTGGTACAACTTGAATTTAAGATGACAAGCAATAGCACACAACAACCTAACGGACTCAAGTCTAGCTACGGGTGCAAATGTTTCCTCAAAGTCAATCCCTTCAACTTGAGAGTACCCTTGAGCAACAAGTCTAGCCTTGTTCCTCACAATATTCCCGGTCTCATCACTCTTGTTCTTAAAGATCCACTTAGTCCCAATGACATTTGAAGTGACGGGTCTCTTGACAAGAGTCCACACTTGGTTCCTATCGAACTGATTTAGTTCTTCTTGCATAGCAATTATCCATTCCTCATGGACAAGAGCTTCCTTAATATTCTTAGGTTCCACAGTGCACACATAGCAAACATTTGCAATTTCACTTTGGATTTGACTTCTAGTCCTTACTCCTTCCTTGACTGACCCAATGATATTATCTTCAGGATGTCTAGACACTACCCAGTTTGGCTTCTTTTTCGGTGGCTGTCTAGAACTCTCTGAACTGTCAGAGTCAGAATCTGATGACCCATCATCATTTTCTGCCTGAGTCTCACTAGCAGACTCAGTGACCTTTTCCGGGAACAACCCATCATCATCTACAGCTTGATCAATTGATGCATCAAGATCATCAATTGTGACATTAATGGACTCCATGATGGTATTGGTTCTAAGGTTGAAGACTCTATAGGCTCGACTAGTAGTGGAATATCCAAGGAAGATGCCTTCATCACTCTTTGGATCAAATTTCGCTAAGTGTTCCCTATCTCTTAGAATGTAGCAAGTGCTGCCGAACACCCTAAGATGACTAATCATGGGTTTCTTTCCCTTCCAGATCTCATAGGGAGTCTGGTCCGTGCCTGGTCTCAAGTAGACTCTATTCAAGATATAGCAAGCAGTGTTAATGGCCTCGGCCCACAGATTCTTGGCTAGATTTTTGCTATTTAGCATCACCCTAGCCATCTCAATCAAGACTCTATTTTTCCTCTCAACAATCCCATTTTGTTGAGGAGTAATTGGAGCCGAAAATTCATGTTTGATCCCCATGCTAGCACAGAAATCAGCAAACAAAGAGTTCTCAAATTCAGTACCATGATCAGTCCTAATTCTGACAATAGAGGGATGACCAGCCAACACCTCATTCTGAATTTGTTTGAACACAGTCACAAAATTTTGAAAAGTATCCGACTTTTCTCTCAAGAAGGACACCCAAGTATATCTAGAGAAATCATCAACAATCACAAGAATGTACTTTCTACCTGCTACAGACACGGTTTGAACCGGACCAACTAGATCCATGTGAATGAGTTCAAGAGGATGTGAAGTTCCAACATCTTTGACTCTCTTGTGTGCAACACGTGACTGTTTTCCCAATTGACAAGGACCACAGATGTGCTTTGACGGCTTGTCTAGCTTAGGAAGACCTCTAACAAGTTGTTTCTTAGCCAAGGTGTACAAATCATTTATATTCATATGTCCCAACCTTTGGTGCCATAAGGACGTGGTCTTATCAGTCACAGAGTGACAGGTCAACTTGGCAGCCAAGATTTGACTATCAAGTGTGTAGCAATTGTCACTTGACCTACCTGTTTGAATTAAGTCATGACCATTGCTATCAACAATCCTACAACCTCTTGTAGACATGCAGACTTCATCTGCCCACTGATCACATAAATGTGAGACACTAATGAGGTTGGACTTAAGGCCTTCTACATACCTTACTCCTTCGAGTAGAGGCAAACCCGGAAGTTGAACACTTCCTTGACCAGTCATTTTTGCTGTTTCTCCTCCCCCAAACTCAACAAAACCACCATCAAAATCATTAAGCTTTACAAAGACAGATTTGTTACCAGACATGTGTTTGGAACAGCCACTATCGATGTACCAACGAGTTGGATCACGCAAATTCAGGACAGACAAGGCAACCAAACACTTTTCCTTTTTCTTTACCCATTTAGTCTTGGACTTACTAGGTGGTGAAGAGGATGACTCAACAAGCTTTGAAATTCTGGTTACTTCAACAAGCAACAAATCAACCTGTTCTCTAAGTGAGCTATTGTGTTTTGACAAACTCTTGACTTTTAGCTTACTGCACTTAGGTCTGATGTGACCAGTTACTCCACAGTGGTGACACGTGGGTACAAATCTGGTTCTTGTGTGAGCAGTGGAACTAGACAACACTTGGTGACTCTTTTTATGATTATTTCCCCTAGGTTCTTGTGGAACTGTGATGACCAGTGACTTCGGTGAGTGTGGCTCACTAGCTTTGACAAACCTAGGTTGAGAAACTGAAGTAGATGACTCACCAGCAACATATCCTAAACCAGTTTTATCATGAAAACTTTTTCCAACATTAAGCATCTTGTCTAACTTTGCTGAACCGATTGACAGGTCATTAACTTTTTCTTGCAGTGATTTATTGTACCCAACCAAGTAGACATTAGATTGTTTGAGTGACTCAACTTCTTCTTTCAACTTAAGACTCTTACTATGCATAAGATTAACACTGTGTTCCGAGTTACTCAACTGATGTCTAAGGTCAATATTTTCCTTTTTAACTCTTTCAAAATCAACAGACAACTGTTCATACATAATCTCAAGTCTTGACCTATGCGACTGGGCATCTGCATTTTCTCTTCCTTTGCTAGACTGACCGGTCTCGTAATCTTGCAAAGTGAGACAATGTGCAGCTTTTTCCAACTCTAATTCATTACAACGCTTTTTCAGCTCAATGCTATCAGCTTTGATCACACAAGTTTCATCAAATAAGGCATCATACCTTTCACACATCTTCTCATAAGTTTGATTCTCGGGAAGAGAGTCATAGTCATGAAAAACAGGACAATACATCTCAGGTGACTGGTCGTCATCAGTCATGTGTTGTGAACCCGACTCGGATTCCTCACCCGCTGAGTTGTGATCAGAAATTCTAACAACAAAGGCAATCTCATCATCTTCATTATCTGAAGAAGAGTCAGAGTGATGTGATTCCTCATCCTCACTATCACTCCAAGAGGCTTTCAAGGCTTTATCCTTGCCTTTGTTAGACCCTTTCCTATTGTTAGCACAATCCACAGAAATATGACCAGTCCCACCACAGGTATAACACTTAACTGGACCCTTCTTGAACTTGTTATCTCTTGATCCAAAATTCTTTTCAAATTTCCTTTCATTTGACCCTTCACCCTGTGGTTTGAATTTTGACTCTCTAGGGTAGTTCGCACCACCCTTGTGATCCTTCCTATCCTTGAGAATTCTTCTAAATCTTTTGACAAACAAAGCCATGTCATCATCAATCGAAGATGACTTTTCTGTTTTTGAACTTTTCAGCTCAACTTGATCAGTCACACTCTGCAGTGCAACACCTTTATCCTTCTTATGCATGCTTTCTTCCAATTTCAACTCAAGTTCATAGGTTTTCAATTTTCCTACAAGTTTTGGAAGTTTTATGTCGGACATGTTTTGACATTCCTTGATTGCGGTCTTCTTCGCGGAAAACCTCTTCGGTAACACCCTCAATATCTTTTGAACAATTGTTAACTCTGAAATAGGTGCTCCTAGACTCATCGCGGCATTGGTGACACTCTCAAGTCTGAGATAGAAATCAGAGAAGCTCTCTGAATCAGTCATCCTGAGTTCTTCAAACTCGGACAGGACCATTTCAAGCTTTAGGTCCCTAACCTGGTCATCACCCTCGTGAATGACACGCAACCTGTCCCACGCTTCCCTAGCTGTTGTACAGTGCTGAATATGTGAATATTGTGCACTGGAGACTGCAACAGCTATGGCGTTCCTAGCCTTTTTATTAGCATTTGATGCATTGACCTGAACCTGTGTCCAGTCATCTCTAGGTATGTTCACTCTCTCACCGTCAACAATTCTAAACGGAGGACGCCATTCAACAGACAAATATTGGAAAGCAAATTCATCATACGCATCAAGAAAGATTTCGAACTTATCTCGCCAGGCAGCATAGTTTGTGCCATCGAAGTATGGAGGTGAGTTCACCGAACCGGCTACTCGATCTCTCTCCATTGTTTAGACCCTTAAACCAACCAACCCAAGACCTTACTTTAAGTATGTCTAAAGCCCTGCTCTGATCCCAATTGCAGGTTGGCAATGAAGGGGGTATTTTAAATTATTTCCCTCTTAATTAACAAACAACACAAACAGATCACACAGATGACCAGTCACAGTGTGATGAACTTTTAACAGATTAAGTACTTGATGGATATTACTTGTGGATGCTTGTGCTTAGGTCAACAACACTCGTATGCAATGCCAACTTAGGTCCTCAACGAAATCAGTGAGATTGATATTCGTGAGCTATCCACAACTACAACTATATCAAACCAGCGTTTCTAATGCAGCAGTTAAGATGACCAGTCAGGCATAATTATCCAGTTCGCATGTTAAGTGAACTTGTGCAAAATTAAATCCAATTTTAGTTTAGCCAAATGTTTTAACAGTACACAGAGATGGACACAGAGTTTTGGTACCCGGAAAAATCCACAAAGGGATAAAAAACCGGGGGTCTATAAGAAGACCGGCCTTCCACTATGAAATGGCAAAAGATGCCCAATACAAGGTTCAAACCAAGCTCAATATCTAGTTACCTAACTTAGATGCAGCAGTCCCTCGTGCGGCTTCTTCTCAATCACTTCACTTCCAGCGGATCCTTGCTTGGTCAACACGCTACAAGGACATACACAAGTATTCCTCTAACGTGGCACCTAAAATGTATGCTGTGATGATTTATGACCAGTCACAGATTTATTTCCAGAAAGTTGTAAACTTGCAGGAAATAAATCGTGGCTGTGTTTGATGCTTGCAGCTATAAACTGGGCAGCAAACCTACTAAGGTCAAAGACCTCTAATACTCAACAAAGTCTACAAACATGTATGAACATGGGAGACTAGTGTTGCACACTCCTAACTCGACTCAAAGTATGGAAACTTTTAAAACAAGCCGAACTAGGAAAGATGAACCTTCTTTCAAAGTTAGCTTAATGTGATTTCAATGGAAAACAACTTTGAAAACAAGATTCAATTACTAGCTGTCCTCACTTTCTCATAGAGCTTCTATATAAGTGATCTACGCACTCAAGAAGACAAGTAAGAACCGGAGAGGAAAAATGCAGCTAGTCAAGAGAGTTTTTCAGAAAATATGAATGATGTTTAGCTTGAAAACCCTAGCCGTTATTGAAGATAAAGATGTGTTTATATAGACACAAAGAGATAAGATATGGACGGCTAAGATTAAACCTTAAACTCTCCTTTTTAAATTAACCTAGGCAGATCCGAGTGAGTGGGGTGCAGTTGACTGACCAGCGGATAAAAGCCTACACTGTCTAATCAACTCTGTCAGGAAAGCAGTCAACCTTCACGTGCATGAAATAGATGACTAGTCACGGAAATCCTGAAATCCTTATTTTTGTGAAAACAAGTATAAAACCTTAAAGTGTTTTTAAAAACTTTTTGACTTGTAAACATAAGGACCTATATTTTGACACAAAAAATTTATGCAAATGAATCTTAAATATGAATGCATCTTCAATCTTCCAACTCCCAAGCTTCTTCAAATATCCTAGAAATCTAGAAATAAAACCTTAAATTCTAATTGAGCTTGTTACATTCTTTACAATGTTTTTGTGACAAGGATAGCCAATCATAAAATAACCTACAGTTTTTTTTTTTCTTGATCCAAACCTATTTTTTTTCTTCTTTTTTTTTTTTGATATGTAGGTTTTTTTTTTTTTTTAAAGGAAGGGGAAAATTATTTTGGTACAGGGGCAGTGGCATATTCTTTTTTTAAAAAATTACAACCCCCGCCCCCGGGGGGGGATGTGGCCCTGCATTTTTCTTTATTGTGGTAACTAATACCTCCTTAATCCTCCTTCGACACCTCCTCCTTCTTTTTTGTAGGGTATTTTTTTTTTTAGTTTTTTTTATTTTTTGTCTTCCTTTGTAAAAAAAAAATTAAAAATTTTTCACATGCTTAATCTAGGTTTTAGAGTTTAGCTTTAGGCTTAGAGATAGGTGATTGAAGTGAAGATCAAGAAATGAAGAAGTGTGCAGATGCATTGTGATCAATCAGCACCTCATATCATTTGCATATGAATAAGGTTTTCATAAACTTAGGTTTAAAATTGAGAAAAATGTGTTTTTCATCAAAATTCCAGTTTTCATATGTTTGGTGACTGGTCACCTTAAGCTTTGCTTTTGACAGCTCAGTTCGTGACAGTGACTGGTGATCAGTTGCTTGACAGATCAGTGCTTTGTCCGGTTTTAAACAGATCAGTGCTTTATCAGGTTTTAAACAGGTCATGTTATTATCCGGGTTGACTGAACATCTGTTTAACCGATGGTTAGTCAGCTACACCCCACTACCTCGGTTTTGACTAGTTTTGACAGATCCTGTTGTTGTCCGGTCAAGCATGCTTTTAACCGTTGTGTAGTCAACTGGTGACTGGTCACCTCACAGAACACTCTTTTACCCGGTTTAGACAGGTCATGTCTTTATCCGGCTGAAGCATGCTTTTAACCGCTGTGTATTCAAATGCATCCCACTATCTCGATTCTGCCTAGGTTAAAATTGCTTAAGAAAATCTCAGCCGCTCCTCTTGTGAGATCTGAGCCGCCCCTTTCACCTCTTCCTTGGCTTTAAATACCAAACTCTATCCGCCACTTTTCTTTGGGGTTTTTGCACATACATTATCTTCATTGCATATTTCAAAAACTCTCATATTGTTGCTGCCTTCTTGTTCGGTATTGAACCTTAAATCCTTGTGAGCTTTCATTCACATAAAGTTTGTACAAGGATTCTTAAGGATGGCAAGCATATGAACTTCTTTCAAAGTTTCGGTTTTTCAAACATTCATCTTTGAAGGAAACCTTGAAGAAGTTCTTATCTTCACCGTTTCAACTTCCAAGTTTTCAAAACTCATTTAGTTTAGAAGTTGAAATAGCGGTCTTCAATCTTGTCTCCCATGTTCACACATTATTTGAGACAAGGTTGATTTTTAGGAGTCATTTGACTTCATGTTTTTCTGCCCAGTTTTTGTGACTGTTGCAGCAAAACACCTAGTTGTCCAGTGGGTTTACTGAAGCTCTTTAGCTCTCTGTAATTCTGCTGGTGACTAGTCACATATTATTCACAGCATACATTCTTGGTGCCACTGACCAGACATACGTGTGTATTTTCTGGAAAGTGAATGACCAGTCATCTGTACCACTGGAGGTGAAGCGATTGAAGAAGAAGCCGCACGAGGGACTGCTGCATCTAAGACTAGGTACATTAGATATTGAGCATTGTCTGAACCTTGTATTGGGCATCTTTTTGCCGTTTCATAGTGGAAGGCCGGTCTTCTGATAGACCCCCGCTTTTTTACCCGTTTGGGGTTTTTCCGGGTACCAAAACATTGTGTCCATCTCTTTGATTTGTTAACCACTTGGCTAATCATAAAATCAGATTTAATTATGCACCAACTTGACTTAACATGCAATCTGGACAATATCGAGTGACTGGTCATCCTATAAACTGCAGCATTAGAACCGCTGGATTTGAATAGGTTGTAGTTGTGGATAGCCCGCAGATTTCATCTTCACTGAATCTGTTTTGGGGACCTAAGTTGGCATTGCATCCGAGTGTGTTTGAACAAGTTCACAAGCCTACACGAACTGTAAATTAAAAGACAGTTCACATAGTTCAGTTTGGAAACAAAGTGACTGGTCACGTTATTTCAGTGTGAAAACAAAGTGACTGGTCACATTGTTCGGTATAGAAACAAAGTATCAGGTTCATCACATTAGGTGACTGGTCACCTAAGTGATCTATTGTTTGAATTGTTTGTACTTGCCGTGACTTAATTGAAAATTACCCCCCTCATTGCCAACCTGCAATTGGCATCAGAGCAGGGCTTTAGACATACTTAAAGCAGGTCTAGGGACTGGTTGGTTAAGGGTCTAGTCATGGAAAGAGATCGAGTAGCCGGTTCGGTGAATTCACCTCCCTACTTCGATGGAACAAACTATGCTGCTTGGCGTGATAAATTTGAGATTTTTCTTGATGCTTATGATGAGTTTGCTTTCCAGTATTTGTCTGTTGAATGGCGTCCTCCGTTTAGAATTGTTGACGGTGAGAGAGTGAATATTCCAAGAGATGACTGGACACAGGTCCAAGTCAATGCGTCTAATGCAAACAAGAAAGCTAGGAACGCCATAGCTGTTGCTGTATCCAGTGCACAATATTCACATATTCAGCACTGTACAACAGCTAGGGAAGCTTGGGATAGATTGCGTGTCATTCATGAGGGTGATGACCAGGTCCGGGATTTAAAACTTGAAATGGTTCTGTCCGAGTTCGAGGAACTCCGGATGACTGATTCCGAGAGCTTCTCGGATTTTTATCTCAGACTTGAGAGTGTCACTAATGCAGCGATGAGTCTAGGGTCACCAATTTCAGAGCTTACAGTTGTTCAAAAAATCTTAAGGGTGTTGCCTAGGAGGTTTTCCGCGAAGAAGACCGCAATCAAAGAATGTCAAAACATGTCGGACATAAAGCTTCCTAAACTTGTTGGTAAATTAAAGACTTATGAGCTGGAATTAAAATTGGAAGAGAGTATGCACAAAAAGGACAAAGGTGTTGCACTACAGAGTGTGACCGATCATCCTGAACCCAAAAGTTCTAAGTCTGACCAGTCATCCTCTGTTGATGATGATATGGCACTGTTTGTCAAAAGGTTTAGAAGAATTCTAAGGGATAGAAAGGATCACAAGGGTAGTACAAGCTATCCTAGAGAGTCAAAGTTCAAACCTCAGGGTGAAATGACTAATGAAAAGAAATTTGAAAAGAACTCAGGGTCTAGAGAGAATAAGTTCAAGAAGGGTCCTGTGAAGTGTTTTACTTGTGGTGGGACTGGTCACATTTCTGTTGATTGTGCTAACAATAAGAAAAAGTCATACAAAGGCAAGGATAAGGCCTTGAAAGCATCTTGGAGTGATAGTGAGGATGAGGAATCACTTCACTCTAACTCTTCTTCTGATAATGAAGATGATGAGATTGCCTTTGTTGTTAGAATCTCTGATCACAACTCAGTGGGTGAGGAATCCGAGTCGGGTTCACAACACATGACTGATGATGACCAGTCACCTGAGATGTATTGTCCTGTTTTTCATGATTATGATGCTCTTCCAGAGAATCAGACTTATGAGAAGATGTGTGAAAGGTATGATGCCTTATTTGATGAAACTTGTGTGATCAAGGCTGATAGCATTGAGCTGAAAAAGCGCTGTAATGAGTTGGAACTGGAAAAGGCTGCACTCTGCTCGCTTTAGAGGATTACGAGACCGGTCATTCACATAAAGAAAGGGAGAGTGCAGATGACCAGTCATCTGAGTCTAGATTTGAAGTTTTGTATACACAGATGTGTATTCAGTATGAAAAGGTTAAAAAGGAGAATCTAGATCTTAGACATCTACTGTGCACCTCAGAAAATGATATTAATCTCATGCATAGTAAAAGTCTTAAGTTAAAAGAGGAAGTTGAGTCACTCAAGCAATCTAATGTCCACTTGGTTGAATACAATAAATCACTGCAAGTAAAGGTTAATGATCTGTCAATTGGTTCGGCTAAGTTAGACAAGATGCTTAATGTTGGGAAAAGTCACAATGATAGGACTGGTCTAGGTTTTGTAGCTGATGGGTCTGGTCCCTCAACTTCACAAACCAGGTTTGTAAAAGCTACTCCAGCAACTTCATCTAAATCACCTGTCATCTCAGTTACACCTGAATCTAGAGTCAGCACAGACAAAATGAGCAATCAAGTGTCGTCTAGGTCCACTGTTCCTTCAAGGACCAGATATGTACCCACGTGTCACCACTGTGGTGTGACTGGTCACATAAGGCCTAAGTGTCCGAAACTTAAAATCAAAGGTCAGACTAAGCATAATGGGACACTTAAAGAACAGGTTGATTTGTTACTTATTGAAGTAACCAGGATTGCTAAGCTTGTTGGGTCATCTTCTTCTTCACCTAGTGCTCCTAAGAACAAGTGGGTAAAGAAAAATGAAAAGTGTCTAGTCGCTTTGTCTGCCTTGAATGTGCGTGATCCAACTCGTTGGTACATTGACAGTGGCTGTTCCAAACACATGTCTGGTGACAAATCTGTCTTTGTAAATTTTAAAAATTTTGATGGTGGTTGTGTTGAATTTGGAGGTGGTGAAACTGCTAAGATGACTGGTCAAGGTAGTGTTAAACTTCCGGGTCTACCAGTCCTTGAAAATGTAAGGTATGTAGAAGGCCTTAAGTCCAACCTTATCAGTGTATCACACTTGTGTGATCAGTGGGCTGAGGAAGTCTGCATGTCAACAAAAGGTTGTAGGATT
The DNA here is from genome assembly GCA_033992175.1 of Spiraea crenata. Classification (NCBI taxonomy): domain Eukaryota; kingdom Viridiplantae; phylum Streptophyta; class Magnoliopsida; order Rosales; family Rosaceae; genus Spiraea; species Spiraea crenata. The sequence goes on along the minus strand of JAVBHV010000079.1, from coordinate 7,965,251 downwards.
ATTGATAGCAAGGGTCGGGATCTAGTCAGGACAGGCAGATCTAATGACAACTGCTATACACTTGATAGCCAAACCCTGGCTACCAAGGTGACCTGTCACTCTGTGACTGATAAGACCACTGCTTTATGGCATCAACGGTTAGGACATATGAATTTCAATGATTTGTACACCTTGGCCAAAAAGCAGCTTGTTAGAGGTATTCCTAAACTAGATAAGCCGTCTAAGCACATTTGTGGTCCATGTCAGTTGGGCAAACAGTCACGTGTCGCACACAAGAAAGTCAAGGATGTTGGGACTAGTCACCCCCTTGAACTCATTCATATGGATCTTGTTGGTCCAGTTCAAACCGTGTCTGTTGGTGGTAAGAAATACATTCTTGTGATTGTTGATGATTTCAGTAGGTTTTCTTGGGTGTCTTTTTTGAGAGAAAAGTCTGATACTTTTCAAAATTTTGTGACGGTATTCAAGCAAATTCAGAATGAGGTTGTGACTGGTCACTCCTCTGTTGTCAGAATTAGGACTGATCATGGCACTGAGTTTGAGAATTCCTTGTTTGCTGAGTTCTGTGCCAGCATGGGCATAAAGCATGAGTTTTCGGCTCCAATTACCCCTCAACAAAATGGAGTTGTTGAGAGGAAAAATAGAGTCTTGATTGAAATGGCTAGAGTGATGCTCAATAGCAAAAATCTAGCTAAAAATCTGTGGGCCGAGGCCATTAATACTGCTTGCTATATTTCCAATCGAGTCTACTTGAGACCAGGCACATACCAGACTCCCTATGAGATCTGGAAAGGGAAGAAACCAATGATCAGTCACCTAAGAGTCTTTGGCAGTACTTGTTACATATTGAGAGATAGGGAACACCTTGCCAAGTTTGATCCCAAGAGTGATGAAGGCATTTTTCTTGGGTACTCCATGACCAGTCGAGCCTATAGAGTTTTCAATCTTAGAACCAATACCATCATGGAATCCATAAATGTCACAATTGACGATCTTGATGCGTCAGTTGAGTTAGCCTTAGATGAAGATGGTCTGTTTCCTGAGAAGGTCACTGAGTCTACTAGTGAGACTCAGGCAGAACAAGATGACCAGTCATCTGGTTCTGATTCTGAAGGTTCTGGAGTGTCTAGTCAACCACCAAAGAAAAAGCCAAACTGGGTAGTGTCTAGACATCCTGAACAGAACATAATTGGGTCAGTAAAAGAGGGTGTGAGGACTAGAGGTCAGATCCAAAGTGAAGTAGCACATGTGTGTTATGTCTGCACAATAGAGCCCAAGAACATCAAAGAAGCTCTTATCCATGAGGAATGGGTGCTTGCCATGCAAGAAGAGCTGAATCAGTTTGAGAGAAATCAAGTCTGGACATTGGTCAAGAGACCAGTCACCTCAAATGTCATAGGCACAAAGTGGATCTTTAAGAATAAGAGTGATGAGACTGGTCACATAGTGAGGAACAAGGCTAGGCTTGTTGCTCAGGGATATTCTCAAGTCGAAGGCATCGATTTTGAGGAAACTTTTGCTCCTGTAGCTAGACTTGAGTCAGTCCGTTTGTTGTGTGCTATTGCTTGTCATCTTAAATTCAAGTTGTATCAAATGGATGTCAAAACGGCATTTCTCAATGGATACTTGAATGAGGATGTGTTTGTTGAACAACCAAAAGGCTTTGAGGATCCTCATATGCCCAATGGTGTGTATAAATTGAAAAAGGCTTTGTATGGTTTGAAGCAAGCTCCTAGAGCTTGGTATGATAGGTTGTCTAGTCATCTTCTGTCAAATGGCTATACTCGTGGTTCGGTGGACAAAACTTTGTTCATCAAACGAACCAAGAATGATGTTGTGGTTGCTCAGATTTATGTTGATGACATTGTTGTTGGTTCCACGTCTGAATCCCAAGTTCAACAGTTCATAAAGATTATGACTAGTGAATTTGAGATGAGTCTCATTGGTGAATTGAATTATTTTCTTGGTTTGCAAGTTAGGCAAGAAGAGATTGGTCTCTTCATTTCCCAATCCAAATATGCTGCAAATCTTGTGAACAAATTTGGTTTTTCATCTTCCAAACCCGCTAGGACTCCCATGAGCAAATCCACTAAGTTGTCTAGTGATAAAAAGGGAAAGAGTGTTGACCAGACACTCTACAGAAGTATGATTGGCAGCTTGTTGTACCTTACTGAAGTAGACCAGACATCTCCTTCTCTGTTGGAGTTTGTGCTCGATTTCAAAGCGATCCTAGAGAATCACATCTTCATGCTGTAAAAAGGGTCATTAAGTACGTTAGTGGGACGTTGTCTTATGGCATATGGTATACATTTGACACAAATACCAATCTTGTTGGGTTTAGTGATGCTGACTGGGCAGGATGTAGTGATGATCGGAAAAGCACCTCCGGTGGTGTCTTTTATCTAGGAAACAACATGGTTTCTTGGTATAGCAAGAAGCAAAATTCGGTTTCGTTGTCCACTGCTGAGGCAGAATACATAGCAGTAGGGAGTTGCTGCACACAGTTGCTTTGGATGAAGCAAATGCTTAGTGACTATGGCATAGTCGAGGACCAGTTCCTCATATATTGTGATAACACGAGTGCTATATGCATCTCTGAGAACCCGGTACAGCATTCTAGGACCAAACACATTGATATTAGGCACCACTTCATTAGAGATCTCGTTGAGTCAAAGACATTAATGCTTAAATTTGTGCCCTCGGAAAAACAGCTTGCTGATATTCTCACAAAACCTTTGGAGGATCAGGTCCTGACTGGTCTTCGCAAAAGTCTTGGAATCTGCTCTATTGACTAGTGTGACTAGTCACAGTTAATGCTTGTGTATTTTTCAATTCCTGCATATCATGCATCATCTCTAAATTGAAAAACACCTCTCAAACTGGTTTTTCTTTGTGTTGATACTATCAATTGGATATTTGTTAGATATAATTGAAGCCCTAGATTGACTCAAATGGTCATAATCCCGTCTCTTGATCAAGAAGTAAAGAGTGCATATTCTAAAGTTGGTTGATTTAAATTTGTTTTCAACACTTGTCTAATACCCTTACTACTTGATGATGATTAACCATGTTGACTCTTGATTTTTCAAAAGATGTGTAGTTAAAAATAAAAATGGAGATTTTCCTCGAAAATGAAAACGAGAAGGACAATAAGGCCCTAACTCAAAAGAAAAATAAAATCAAAAGATTAGGGTTTTGGGCTTGAGTCAAAGAAAAGATGTGCCAATGTTGCACCACTACTTCAAATCGATATGATTGATCTACACTCAAAAAATATAATTGTGCAAGTTATCACTTGTTTGAAAGTCTTAAGATGTTGTGGGTGCATGAAATAGTGAGTCTTCAAATAGTAATCTGTTTTCTTTGTAATGTACACTCAATATGACTAGTCATCCCCTTCCCAAATATGTTGTTTGACTTAGTCATTGAATCTTTTTTATCTCTTGAATATGTCATTGAAAGTGTCAAAATGAATGAGAAAATCAGTTTGAATACAAAAATACAATTCATGCATTTTACTTAATTTATTTATGTTTGCATCATATTTGTTCAAGCATTAACTAGGACAAGTCATACTAATTGGTGATGTTTAGTTGTTGACCGGTGAGTAAATATTGATCATTAATGTGTTTGTTTCGAAATATCAAATATGTTAGTGGGTCTTCATATCTTTGTGTGATGTTTAGCTATTGTGACTCTCGGCATGTTATAACTTGATGTCCAGTCATGTTTGCAATGGAAACAGTGTGGCTGTCTGATCATGTGCCATGTGTATTCCAATTCTTCATGTACAAACGATTCTTTGTTGACTTGTCACCAATCTTGGTATTTAAGACCCCTTGTCTTTTGATCTTCATGTCGCTTTCCCTGTTCTATATTCTCTGATATATCTTACTTAGGAGGAGTAATTGTTGTGCATGATATCTGTTTTGCTTGAATGATTTTTCAGTTTCATGAACTGTGTACTTTCTGACTAGTCATGTGTGTGACACAGCGTCAAGTGGTTGACTATGTCATGTGTCTATCTTCTCTAATCATTCATTGCCTCTTGTACCTAGTCACCCTTCTTGGAGTATTTGATTTAGGGGGAGTACTGGTCGTCATGGTATGCTTTTCAAATCCTGGTTATGTGACCTCAACATATACATCATTCGATCATTGATAATGTCTTGCACCTAGTCCTTGTCTAGGAGGGTTTGCTGATGTAGTGTGCTTTGAAAACTTGATTGCATGACCCCTTCTATCTTTGTTGATGTGTATGCCTAATCATGCTTGATGCGAGTAATGTAATTAGGGGAAGTTCTTGATGATTGGTGTGTTGATTGGTCTGCTACTTAAATCTTATGATATTTCTGTGATCAGTCATGTCTGTGTCTGTAGTGATTAATTTCTGTTTACACTAGAACCATCACGTGCTGATCTTGAATGATAAGTGATCTTTGTGTATGACTAGTTCTCCTTATGCTTCAGATGTGATCTAAATTCGTTTTATGGTAAATTGTGATGATTGTATCATGTCTTGATTGGATTAGTTAAGAAGAATTGTGATAGTGGTTGCTGTCATGTGTTGATTGATATGGTTAGTCATTTGACTTGCCTCCAGATTGATTCTCTGCTCTGTGCATTGTTGTTGAACGTGGTGTTTTATGGCCTGTTTCTGCTTGCTGATATTTTTGACTAGTCATTCTGAACAATGGTTTTGTGGTATGTCTAGTCTGTCATGTTGTATTTCTCAGGTTGTAACATAATATGCCCTCTCGGACATTGAGGCTTTCTGTGTGTTTGTGTTATGGTTGTGGTGCTATGCTTTCAGTTTCTTTAATTACTACACGGTTTAAGTTTCCCTTATTCCTTAAGTCATGCATGTTTACCTTGATTTCATTTGACTAGTCATGTATGAGTTTCTTAGTTTTTGTTGACTAGTCATGTTCTTACTACACTGCTTTCTTCATTGTTCTGTTTCTGCATAGTTTGTTTATTCATCTCTCCGTATTTACCATGTCTAAAGCTTCCGTTTGTGCTAATCCTTTGTCTTCCCATGACAAAAAGGGGGAGTAAGTTTGGAGTTAGGGGGAGTATAAAAATTGCCATGTTCATGATTGCTATTTTTTATCTGGCGAACTCTCTTAATTGTGAATATCATGTTATGGTACTTAGGGGGAGAAAATGCATACATATATACATATTTCTTGAGTTTCAATTGCAGGAACATTCATTGACTGGTCACAGTCATTTGGTGACTAGTCACATATGCATGGATATATATGTCTCTTGCAGGTACATTTGGTGACTAGTCACTGCCAGTCAATTCTTGGTGAGTGTGAGAGATGTGAGCATATCGGGTTGTTTTTGTCAAGGAAAGCCAAAGGGGGAGATTGTAGGATATTTGTATCTTAGACTTAATGTAATATTGGCTATCCTTGTAACAAAAACATTGTAAAATCATTCACATGCTCAATCTAGGTTTTAGAGTTTAGCTTTAGGCTTAGAGATAGGTGATTGAAGTGAAGATCAAGAAATGAAGAAGTGTGCAGATGCATTGTGATCAATCAGCACCTCATATCATTTGCATATGAATAAGGTTTTCATAAACTTAGGTTTAAAATTGAGAAAAATGTGTTTTTCATCAAAATTCCAGTTTTCATATGTTTGGTGACTGGTCACCTTAAGCTTTGCTTTTGACAGCTCAGTTCGTGACAGTGACTGGTGATCAGTTGCTTGACAGATCAGTGCTTTGTCCGGTTTTAAACAGATCAGTGCTTTATCAGGTTTTAAACAGGTCATGTTATTATCCGGGTTGACTGAACATCTGTTTAACCGATGGTTAGTCAGCTACACCCCACTACCTCGGTTTTGACTAGTTTTGACAGATCCTGTTGTTGTCCGGTCAAGCATGCTTTTAACCGTTGTGTAGTCAACTGGTGACTGGTCACCTGACAGAACACTCTTTTACCCGGGTTAGACAGGTCATGTCTTTATCCGGCTGAAGCATGCTTTTAACCGCTGTGTATTCAAATGCATCCCACTATCTCGATTCTGCCTAGGTTAAAATTGCTTAAGAAAATCTCAGCCGCTCCTCTTGTGAGATCTGAGCCGCCCCTTTCACCTCTTCCTTGGCTTTAAATACCAAACTCTATCCGCCACTTTTCTTTGGGGTTTTTGCACATACATTATCTTCATTGCATATTTCAAAAACTCTCATATTATTGCTGCCTTCTTGTTCGGTATTGAACCTTAAATCCTTGTGAGCTTTCATTCACATAAAGTTTGTACAAGGATTCTTAAGGATGGCAAGCATATGAACTTCTTTCAAAGTTTCGGTTTTTCAAACATTCATCTTTGAAGGAAACCTTGAAGAAGTTCTTATCTTCACCGTTTCAACTTCCAAGTTTTCAAAACTCATTTAGTTTAGAAGTTGAAATAGCGGTCTTCAATCTTGTCTCCCATGTTCACACATTATTTGAGACAAGGTTGATTTTTAGGAGTCATTTGACTTCATGTTTTTCTGCCCAGTTTTTGTGACTGTTGCAGCAAAACACCTAGTTGTCCAGTGGGTTTACTGAAGCTCTTTAGCTCTCTGTAATTCTGCTGGTGACTAGTCACATATTATTCACAGCATACATTCTTGGTGCCACTGACCAGACATACGTGTGTATTTTCTGGAAAGTGAATGACCAGTCATCTGTACCACTGGAGGTGAAGCGATTGAAGAAGAAGCCGCACGAGGGACTGCTGCATCTAAGACTAGGTACATTAGATATTGAGCATTGTCTGAACCTTGTATTGGGCATCTTTTTGCCGTTTCATAGTGGAAGGCCGGTCTTCTGATAGACCCCCGGTTTTTTACCCGTTTGGGGTTTTTCCGGGTACCAAAACATTGTGTCCATCTCTTTGATTTGTTAACCACTTGGCTAATCATAAAATCAGATTTAATTATGCACCAACTTGACTTAACATGCAATCTGGACAATATCGAGTGACTGGTCATCCTATAAACTGCTGCATTAGAACCGCTGGATTTGAATAGGTTGTAGTTGTGGATAGCCCGCAGATTTCATCTTCACTGAATCTGTTTTGGGGACCTAAGTTGGCATTGCATCCGAGTGTGTTTGAACAAGTTCACAAGCCTACACGAACTGTAAATTAAAAGACAGTTCACATAGTTCAGTTTGGAAACAAAGTGACTGGTCACGTTATTTCAGTGTGAAAACAAAGTGACTGGTCACATTGTTCGGTATAGAAACAAAGTATCAGGTTCATCACATTAGGTGACTGGTCACCTAAGTGATCTATTGTTTGAATTGTTTGTACTTGCCGTGACTTAATTGAAAATTACCCCCCTCATTGCCAACCTGCTTTTTTTTTTTTTTTGTTGTGGGTTTTTTTTTTTTGGTTGGTTTTTTTTTGTGTTGGGTGGTGGTTTTATACTCTCTCGTTTGTTGGGGTTTTGGTTGTTTGGGGTGGCTTTTTGGAGGAGGTTTCTTCCCTTTTGTTGTTGCCCGTGGCTTCAGAGGTGATGTGGTTTCTTACAAATAAAGTATTCATGTGCTGGCTTGTCTTTCAAGGGGATTAATCTCCTATGTTTATTAGGCCAATCATGTGGCTATCTTAGAAGGCGTGGTTTTATTTCCTTTATGTCATTAATGAGATTAGAATACTAGTCCAACTTGGACTCAAATTAGTCAAGCTGCCAGCAATCTTGTCAATGCAGAATATCTCCTAAATTAGCAGGAAGTAAAGTAGATCAGGACAAGGATTTCAAGGAAGCTGAGTTTAGAAAGGATTTGAAGTGGCATTCAATATCGAATTCAGAATCAAGCAGTTCTACATTAATTAGGAATCAATCTTCCTTACTTGCTGCCCAAGTCAAAGCCCAGTCCGTGGAAGCACCACTATATAAAGAGAGCCACACATCAAGTTCGAGGATCCCCGATCCCTCAACACAAATCCCTAAAAAGATTTAGCCGAAAGGCACCAGATTTCGCCGCAAGGCACCCAGATTTCGCCGAAAGGCACCGACACAGCCGATCACTAGTATCGAGCTTACGAAGATGGTCACAAGCACCGCACCGACGAAGACGATCACCGACGATCGTACCTACGACGACGACACCGAGACTAGGCCGATCTAGTTCTCTCCTATCCGCAACCAAGGTTCTAAAAAACGCTAGGCGGCAGTTAGGCGGCAAGGTGGGGATTAGCGCCTAGAGGATTAATCGGAGATTAATCGGGGATTAATCGGACGATTAATCGGACCTACTTTTAAATATCAATATAGAAATATTTAGTTATAATTAGAGATAACTGGTAAATATAAATTAATAATATATAGAATTTTAGATATAATATATTATTTTTATATCATTAAAATACAAAAAGTTGTCCAAGTGTGTTGCCAACTTGCCAGCAACTTGCACGCAGAAACATCATCCACACAGTGCTTCATCGTCCTCGTCCCATCGTCCTCATCCCACTAGCAAATTGCAGATCAAACAAAAGCCAATAAAAAACCCAGATTCAAAAACCAAAAACTCTGAATTCAATTCCTTCCAAAGCATATCAAAACATTCCATGGATTACAGAAAACCCATGCCGGCGAAGTCATCGGAGGAGCTCGAAGACGACGAATGGGTCTTGTTCTCTTCGTCACCATCTCGAAGAACCCAGAACAACTCCTTTGTTTCCATTATGAAAACCATTCCGAAAAATTCAGAACCAGCACCATTCCAAAAATTTTTGTTTCCGCCTAGTCCGCTTAGTCGCTGCCCAGAAGGTTGACTAATGGGTTGACCGCTTTTTCGCCGATTACACCAAAAACTCCGAGGTCCCCTGCCGCCTACCGCCTACACGCCGCCTAGTCGGTCCTAGGCGGCGTTTTTTCGAACACTGTCCGCAACCGACGCGCATCCCGGTTGTATCTTTCTTACTTATTGCTCTGTTATTAAATTTCAATAAGGATTTCATCCTTAACTATCTTTGTAGCACTTGTGAATTTTAATAAAGTCCTTTATCGCCCAAAGGCAAAAAAGAACCTTTGTCTAGACTTACTCTTTACATGTCCCATGTCCAGCACAATTTTTTGATAAGAGGTCAAAGACGCACATTCATTCAATTACAAGTTCAATAGACCACAACGGTGCTATTGATGGCACGCCCGCGCACACAAGAAAGTAAGATTTCCTTACGGAGAAATTAGGGTCAACAATTATGCATGATGGCAAAAGGTATTAATAATATGTGATTATAGATTTGTTGGTTAGAGAAAATGATATTGACACTAGTCGTGTATACACATACCAGCAGGGGACTTGATAGTCCTCCTTTATTGTTAATCGTGATTCAGCTTCTGTTGAAAAAACTGCAAATAAACATTTTCCATCAGTAAATAAAACACTTCGCAACTACAAAAAAAATTAGGTAAAGCTTTCTTGGGCCTTTAGGACCTCTACTTTACCAAAAAAACTAAATAAAATTAGGTAAAACTGTTCCAAATAACTGAATTAGAACAAGAGAGACTTACAGGAGAGAAAAACTAGAAGGGCCACCAAGAAAGCAAACTTGAGTGTTGATTTCTCCATTTTCTCTACCTTGGAGTTGAAAGAATGTATATGATTTGGTAAATGTAATGTCAAGATGACAATAGTTTGGATTGATGTACCGTATTTATAGTAATGGAATCTCTAATATCGAATGTCTGAAAAATCCTTGTAAATATGGCAATGTCTGGAAAAATCATAAAGGATATGGTAAGATGGAAATTTCCAAATTATTACTTGGTGGATAATTTGTAACGCAAAGAGTTATTACAGTAAAACCTCCATATAAGAATACTCTATAATGAAATAACCTCCATATAATCATAAAATTTCTTGGTCCCAACTCGGCACCAGTTATATTTTGAAATGACCTTCACATTGTCATATTTCATGTATTATTAAAGTCCCGTACTTAGAAATTTGCCTCCATATAGTCATATTTACAATACGATAAAAAATATAGTACTTAATACTACAGTAAAAACTTAAGATGAAGTTAAATATATATTCATTGTTGTATGAGATCAGAGATTGCATGGGTGATATGATTGCTTTTTTAGGTAGACAAGTGAAAAAAAAAACTCGATACTAATTGATATCAAGTAATTTAATCTAGATTTACTCCAACAATCGAAAAAAAAAACTCATATAATGTTGGTTATGTAAGAAAATCCTTAAAAAAAAAAAAAAAAATTAAGTAAAAAATTAATTATAATGTTGGTTATGTAAGAAAATCCTTAAAAAAAAAGAAATTAAGTAAAAAATTAATTTTGCTAGTCATACCTCTCTTAAAGAATAACCTCCTTATAGTCATAAAAATTATGCAGTCCCAACCTTATGATTATATAGAGGTTTTACTGTATATACATTCGTGGCATATACAGTAAAACCTCCATACATACTTTATAATGAAATAATCTTCATATAATCATAAAATTTCTCTTGGTCTCAATTCGAGACCAGTTATATTTTGAAATAGCCTCTACATTGTCATAATTCATGTGTTTTTGAAATCTTGTTCTTAAAATGTCACGAACCGTAAATTACCATTTACAATTTACCAATTACCATTTATTATTTTACATTTACCTTTTATCATATTAATATTTATATATGGTGAAATGACCTTTTTACCCTTGCTCCCTAGTCACTTGATAACCATCTGCCGCGTGGCCTTGTGTGCTGCCACTTCCTAGTTGATGAAAGGCCACATGGCCTTTGGCATGTGCTTTTAATCAATAGTTATATGGGGGGTGTTGATTAAGAAGCTGCCGAGAGCAAAAGAAATAGAGAAAAGAAAGAAAAAGAGAAAGAATAGAAAAGAGAGAAAAGAGAGGGAGAGCCGGGGAAGAAAGAAAATACGAATGGTGAGAAAAGAGGGAAGACATAAGGCCGTCCTCACTACTGTTTCGTAGAAGGGAGCTCTGCAATATGAATTATGCATTGGATGAAGCATGCTTAGGTTGAGGTCTGGAATCATAATTGATAATCAGAGTTTTGGTGGTATTCAACAAGCTAGCGTTGGATTAACTTCGGAATTGAGATAGGGGATAGCAAGTAAATTGATTATAGTCTCTATTCTATCTGAGTTATGCATTTGGTGTATATGTATATATGTTTCGCTGAGCATGAATTGATGGAATGATCTTGGAATTGCGATGGACCTCTATTTATGTAATTGAGAGTTGTGTAAATAGGTTAGACCCAAGATATTGATGTTGAATAAGGAGGGTTTGTATTCCTTAGGGTGAAAGACCCCAAACCTGATCAGGGTCCGTGAAAGCGGGGTGTACTCGGACCCTAATTCCGAGGTTGTTGCCATGTTTGACAATTAGAGCTCGTGAACACGGTGTTGGGCTAACTAACTAGGAAATACTCTTATAATTATGCTATCTGTATACTTGGTGGAGTTTTGGCATAATTGATTATTTGTTGAACCTACTGGGCTTGGTGAAGCTTATCCTACTTTATCGTTTCAGGAAAAATTGTAGACGGTGTAGACTGTTCGAGATGACGTTCACTGCGATGATTTATATCTCATGCTGCCAAGGTGGTTTTGGGGCATGACATAGAAATTTGCCTCCCTATAGTCATAGTTATAATATGACCAACAATATGGTATTAAATATTACAATAAAATTTTAAGGTGAAGTTTAATATCTATCCATTGTTGCTTAGGATAGAGTTCACTTGGGTGTCATGGTTGCTTTTTTAGGAAAAAAAATGAAAAAAAAACTCGATGCTAAATGATGTCAAGTAATATAATCTTGATTTACTCCAACAACGGAGAAAAAAAAAACCCATATAATTTAGGTTAGGAAAGAAAATGCTTCTAAAAAAGAAATTAACTAAAACAAATAAATTGTTAGTTATACCTCTTACAAAATAAACTCTTTATAGCCATAAAAATCATGTGGTTTCAATTTTATGATTATATTGAAATTTAACTGTACTCTGTTGAATGCTCATAATTTATCACTGATCAATAGCGTATTAAGGAAATCAACGGCCAAAACCAGAAAGTGAAATATACAAGTAAATAATTAGGTATATGGACAAAAAAAGGAAAAAAATGGTAGTAATACCACCTAAAGGACAATATTACTATTTCATCATCAAATACACCGAAAGCAAGATATTAATGAAAAGGTAAAAAATTTAAAACACGTTTATAACTAAGGCAAATGTCACAAACCCAACGTTAAAACAAGTATACATCATGTCTGCAAATCGCAAACTCAAATCCGAAGCACGAAAGCCGCGGTAAGAGAGACCAACACAGAAGAACAGATCAAAGCCGCAGAAACCGGCAGAGCAAATCCGGCTCCGGTCTCTATCAATGGAGAAGGTGCGATATTGTCACTATCATCTGCCATAATTTTGGTCACATAAAGCAATGCAGTCACCATAACCACAAGAACTTTTGCCGGAGATGTACCAAATCGAGCCATTTCCTCGTAAAGTTAGCACAAAATGTGAATGATTCCGACAAAGATAAAGTAATAATGTGGATTGTGGAACATGGATTTATATAGGAGTCTGTAGTATAGTGTGTGAAACGTTTAGTTTGGTACAATTCTTTTGACTTGCCTTTTTGGGCACGGCTGGTGGGGCCAACAAAAGCAATGACTTGCTGGCTTGATAACATACACGGGGACATGGGAACTACAGAAGTTTCCTGATGAGTCATAACATAAGAAGAATTTGGTATGCTCTCGCCTTCAAGGATTCAGTACACTCAACCCATTAGTTCTGTGTGCATAATTCATGGTCAGCGTTCAATACTAGTGATATTAGGGTACTTCAATACTCTTAACAGCTTCAGCTTCTCTTATTTTTTGTTTGTACCGTTTCATGAAATTAAGCGGTATGAGGAAATTCTAATGTAATGCTGAAAAAGGATATGAGGTGGTATGTCTGCGGGTTAATAATCATGGGTGATTACAACTGTCAGGTAATAAGGTAAGCTGTGGTTTCTGGTGTGCACTCGAGAAGGTTCAGCTGTCACCAACTGGAGTTAAAACTGAACTAGAAATAGTATCCCTTCACCAGCACAGGAGACTTGGAAGCTGATAGTCCCATGTGAATCCGGGTGCTTTTATTATAATTTCACATTGATGGCTTATTTAATGGTGCGTTTGAAAGAGATAAATATATTTTCTGATAACCAAATATGGTTCGATCATGTTAATTTGAAAGAAAAATTTGGAGTTCTTTTAGTTTATAAAAATGCTTTCGATAGAAGCAACAGTATTTCGTGAAACACTTCCAAGTGTTTTCCTGTGAAGTATTCCGGTTTTTCAAATTAAAATTTTCATGTTTTCTCATTTTTGGAGGTCTTTTACGCTGTCAAACAGGTCTCCAAAGAGCATATTGGGCTATTTTTAGTTTACCGATTAATGCTAAAAGTACATAAATAAAACTGTCGGTTATAGTTCTAAAAGTACATAAATTAAAACGGTCGAATCGTAGCATTACTAATGAACTTTTGTTTTTTTTAATTACTAAATATTTATACTTGGCTATAAAGATTCGATAAAGATGGAGATTGAGAGAATCAAAATCTAAAAGAATGGGATGCTCTCCACAAAATGGACCAATCAAATTCCTCATATCATGCAAAACCAAACAATTATAAGTCCCTAAGCTAGCTATTCGTAACTAGTGACCATATATGCTGATAATAAACAAAGTAAGCACCTTATAAAGTTGCTCATTAGACTTTCTTCACTATTCAACAGCTAGCTCTTTGCTTGAACAATAAACACACGTAATAAGTTCTCTTCATCTTTAGGCCACTCAACTTACACTACGGTCACTCCAAAGTCCAAATCCGCTTATCATCAATGGTCATCATGGACAAGAAGATCATCATGCATCTCCCTCGCCATCCTTGACTTCGCAGCATTGATGGGCATCGTTTTCGCTAATAAGGATGCCCCGAAGCACGGTGCTCATCCTCCAAAGGGGGGACTTGCTCCCCCGAAGGGTTCAGCTAAAGCTCCTGCCCCCCTGCACCAAAGAGAAGGATTTCTGTGTTGGCCCCTAAGAAGTCGAGTGCTAACTCTGTTACCTTGTTCATTGTTGGCTCTTTTGCTGGTGCATATATTCCTTTCTTCTTTCTTTGCGTATTACTTGCCGCATTAATAAGTTCAGAGAATAGGTAAATTCGAATGGCTATTTTTCGGAAGGAAAATAAGACAGATTGAGAGAAATATGTACTTGAACGGAGCATCGTGGTCTTTTTCTTTGGTTTGGAGATTCAAGCACACCAATCACCTTGTGGTTTTGATTACATGATACACTCTTTTTCGCTTAAATTCTAGTTTAATTATTAATTCCCACTTTATATGTTACTGTCTTAATACTTGGAAAGAGGTTAGTTTAGTGATATGTATTTCCAGTTCATATTTTGAAAGAGGTTTTATATTCAAATTATCATACCAAAACATCACTTTTATTAAAAAGTCATGTTGCTTTTTATAAAAAAACTGTATTAAAATTAATGAAGGTCATGTTGCTCATTATCTTGGACTGTCAATAACAACTCTTGGTACACTATTGTTAGTTACTTATTAAGTACAAAATTGATTTATCGGTGCCATGCAGAATCAAATTCTGTTGCTTTATAAGCTAGCTTTCGAAGCAAAGTGGGAAGTGCTTTGAAGCAGCACTCCCTCCTTTGGATCAACATAAAATGTATAGTATACGCATGGATCAAATTAAGTTGCAAGTAATTATAAGTAGTATACGCTAGTTCTTCCCTTAATGTAAATCTATTCTACCATACAACAACACCCCTGCACATGTATACAGAAACTAGAACTACGTAGTTAGCTCATTTGAACGGTAATGTACATTAATTGTACAGTAAAACTTTCATATAAGCATACTCTATAATAGAATAACCTTCATATAATCATAAAATTTAGTAGTCCCAACTCGAGACCCGTTATATGTTGGAATAACCTCCACATTGTCATATTCTATGTATTTTTAGAGTCCCGTTCTTAGAAATTCGCCTCCATATAGTCATAATTACAATAAGACCAAAAATATAATACTTAATAATACAATAAAAATTTAAGATAAAGTTAAATATCTATCAATTGTTGTATGAAATCAGAGATCGCGTGGGTGGCATGACTGCTTTTCTAGGAAGATAAGCGAAAAAAATTTGATACTAATTGATGTTAAGTAATATAATCTAGATTTACTCCCGCAATAGGAAAAAACTCATATAATGTAGGTTAGGTAAGAAAATCCTTACAAAAAATAAAAATTTAAGTAAAAAATTAATTTTTCTAGTCTTACCTCTCTTAAAGAATAACTTCCTTATAGTCATAAAAATCATGTAGTCCCAACCTTATGATTATATAGAAGTTTTGCTGTACTATGGTCTTATTATGGCATAGAACTTTAGAGCTAGATTTCCGTTAGGCTCACCTAACAGTAGGTTGCACGTGTTAATCCATTACTGCACTTAGATTTCAATCCACCTTAACTATTTAAAATTTCAAAAAATGCAACACACACCTATAAATTTTATTTTTATTTATTTTCAGCCCACTAAAGTTTTTCCTTAGACAAAACCCATAACTACACTCCACATCATCAACATTCTATATCCAATTCCGATTTCAAATAATGTGTATCAGATATACCTCTATTAATTCAATAGGTGGGATTTACTGCAATTAACATTTTCGATTGAATGCAATTGAGTAATGGCATGTTTACTAATCATGAATGGGAATGAAAGTATTATGAGTCATTCTCACGATAGGTGATTCCTGTGTTTATTAATATTTGGGAATCAAATTTATTATGTGGCCCACAACAAAATCAAGTTTCATATTCCTGACTTTCAAGGAATGTGATTCCTTGGTGAAAGGTGGTATTGTGATAACTGAAAATTAATTTCATAATGAATTAAACTTTTATGCCTAAATTCCTCATAAATTTAATATTTTCTTCAATTGTAATTGAGCAGAAAAGTTGTACTCGTGTATAGGAAAGAAATCCTACTAGCTCTAATGTTTTTTCATCTACTTATAATGCTTTCTGAACAATTCAAAATGTACGTTGTACTTGCATATAAATATTATTAAATAAGACTTGAAACTTTAAATTGTTCACCCTTATGTTGATAAAAAAACTTAAATTTAAGCTAAATTTGCACAAATACCACCTGAACTTTTTCACTTTTGTGCATTTACCACCCATACTAAATTTTTTTACAATTCACCACCTGAACTCTTGTGACATTTACAAAACACCACTTTCGTCTGTGTGTCATCCAATCTGCCGTTAAACTCGGCATTTGAGAGGCACAAGGTCTACTATTTGAGGTTATATTTGTGCAATCGGTGACCAAAAAAGGTAGAACGGAGGGAGGTTTGTCGGACGGTTTTCGGCAAAAAACAGATCAAAACGTTTTCATTCGCCGGCGGCAAATCGCTTGGGATTTGGGGTTGAAACTTCGTGGGAGTGTACTCGGGGATGTTGGGAAGCTAGTCCAGGTGATTCTGAACGGAGAAAATGGTTGGAAAATTAGCGACGGCGGCGAAAACTCTGGCGGCTCAGTTTTACGTTTGGTTTCACCGGCGGCTTTTCACACCGTTTTTTACTCCGAAACTTTGGGGATATATTCTTGAGGTCGAGAGGGAACTTTTTGTAGTTGGAGTCGTCATCAATCGTTGACGGGAAAAGGCAGATTGGATGACAAATCAGACGGAGGTGGTGTTTTGTAAATGTCACAAGAGTTCAGGTGGTGAATTGTAAAAAAATTTAATCTGGGTGGTAAATGCACAAAAGTGGAGAAATTCAGGTGGTATTTGTGCAATTTTCCCTAAATTTTACATTGAGGGTATATTAATAATTTAATTAATTTTCACTCTGATTCATGAAAATTAGTAAACAATTTAATGACAATCAGACTTAGTTTTTACTTCAATTTTGGACAATCTGTAAACGTTTCAATGGAAGTTCTTAGCTATACTAAACCGTCCATGCTTTTCACCCATATGGATGATTTACAAATAAAGATACAACATGTTGATCATAAAATTTGTATGTCGAACATTGAAAACGATAAGGTGGGGAATAAGCTCATGCTCCCCTAGGAGGAACCCCAAGAACCACTCAACAAAGTATATATATATGAGTGATTGTTTAATTTAATAATTGTTGTATGATTAATCATTCCTCACAACATATCAATTGCTTACATTTTAGTTGATCCAAATGTCGATACCATATTCAATCGGCCACATATCACTTCTAGCAAGCACCACGTGAGCAACCCCGCAACCGCATGGGCACAGTTTACGAGGCTAATATTTGTGATGTCGACCGCGGCGCCGGCATGTCTACGAGAGCACACTCTATATATAATTACATCATGGATAGATATGCATAGAGCCGCTTCATACGACAAGTAACAAAGTCTACACGAGTGCTCAAAGTATCGACAACGTACCTTGCGAATGCTTATCACAAACAGAGGAAAAGTGAGGCTTGGGACACCGTCACCACCTCTATAAAAGGAGGACTCTGTTCTTGGTTAAGGTAACTTATCTGGGGCTAGACCTAACCCACCTTTGATCTACTTGACGAAACCCACACTACACCGCCTTGACCTTACACCCACATCCACTACTGTTGATGTAAGCATCAGAGTTTTTTAAACCGGTACCTTATCGGTGCTAATTTCTTCCTTTGTCTGCAGATCATCATGAGGCGCCGAGACAAAGTTATCTTGTGACAATAACATGTCTGAAAGCTCACATTTGGCAAAGGCTCATACTTGCCTTGAAGCCTTCCTCCTCCGGGAAGGCTACACATACCTCGAAGCCTACACTTTGTCCATAGACATTGCAATATGACCAAAATCCACACTTAGCCTAGACTCGCATCCAAAATCTTACATACTCACCCAATATCTCTTTCTCTTTGACTGTTGACCACATTTTTATACATCAACAGTTTAGTGTTATCTATAAGAATCCATACTAATTCCGACATGCTCTTCTATTGAGCAAGACCACCTTCTCCATCATTATACCTCTTGACATCACAACTCATCCTTTTCATAACATATTAGGCTACCTTGACCACCAACCGGTAGACAAACTTTAGCACCAGACAGAGCTCGACGTTGGAGTGCAACCCAATACCTTTCATCGATAATCGGGGAACTGCAAGAACCATGTGAAAACACACGGCTTCACTTAGCCGATAGATAAGGTGATTCTTTTTTGTCTTACTATGACCAATAATATATTACTTTAATGAACAATAGCCCAACATTCAAGCTTTGTTTAACCAAATGCATTTGCTTTTGCCGTTGATGCTAAAAAATGGATGAGTCAACGGTCAATGTGAGAGGGTAAGGATCAAGTGGATCTTGCAGATCTTTGTTGAAGTGAGGCTAGCAGGGATCACGTCGGGGAAGCCTCCTTGGTCAGAGAAAACCTCGGGAAGGTGTCCTTGGGTAAATCTGCAAGAGGGAACAAACAAGCAACGGAGGCACCAATGTGGTACCGACCTAAGGCCCTACGATGCTTCAGTCAGCTGATGGAGGGGAAGGTCTTAGTGCGGGTAAGAAGTATAGTAAAAGGTTGAGTTGGTAGAAATTGATTACCTTTGACCCATTGGGGTTAATATGTATTTATAGTGGAGGAAACTAGGGTTTCCAAGTCACTTGTGATCAATGTGGGCCAAGGTCTCCCACATTGATCTTTTGAAAGCCTTTTGAGGCTTAAGGCCCAAGCCGCCTTGTTTTGATCATACTTTGGGACGTTGCACGAGCTTCGATACTTATCGTATGGAGTGGATTAGCGGCTCGTTGCGAAGGTGGCAACATGGAGGTCCGTGTGGGGACCACGTGCCTCGGAAAACATGCTTCTGGAAATGAGGGAATTGCCTATGTGGCTTATTTCTAGAGTGACATGTGGCCGGTTTGGGTATGGTATGAACATTTGCTGTCCTTTATTTGCCGACAAGACATCACCACCGTTGTTATTGGAAAATTCTTGGTAATTGTATCCACCACCACCATGATGGACCATCCACAACCTTCTTCCCAGTAATTATTACTCGCCACACAACACAAATATGGAAAATATACAACATTCCAAAGGTAGAAGGATAATGAACAAACTCTGTGATTGATATCATGGGCTCAAAAATTTAGGTTGTGATTGGAATTGTAATCAATCTAGTTTCTTGATTTTTCCAAAGAATAGAGTCAGCGAACAATTACGCGAATTGATTGTGAAAAGCAAATGGCAATTGCCCTAATATAATTGAAAAATAAAGTACAAGATAGTATAAACAATAAAGAAGAACAATTTACAATTTACAAAACACAGCTATAAAAAATTCTTAAAAGTTTGAAGATCTGGGAAAGAAAATCGAGAGGAAAAACAAATTTGAAAAGCAAGAACAGAAAGAATGGCCAGGTGACTGCAGCTTATTTTTTTTCCATTGAAACCTGATGTGTAGCATCAATCATAATAATTAATTACCATTTTATCTATTGTCATAAAATCAGGAGTAAACTTAACAAATACTAGGGGATCTTTGCATTCGGTCCCTAGTGAAGCCATCCCTTGGAATAACACTTTATGTTTATACAAAGTTTGATTGAAGGACAAAATTTACTTAATATGTCACATAACAACAAAACAACACATGTATGGAATGATAATTACTAGTGCTGCCATTGCACGTCCTATTTACCAAAAACGTCACTTCCTAATTGAAAGAAAAAAATCAATCCCGAAAATCCTCCCCCAAATTTCGGTACAATTCATATAAAATACGGAGTTATTCCATATATGAGTTCATATAGAATTCTGATTTGAAACTCCAAATTTGTGCCTAACCATCATCGTTAATCCTAGTCCATGTTATGGCTTTGTTTCTCTCTCATTCTTCATTCGTCCTTTTCATATTTTGGGTACAATATAACTTGATGCTCATATGTACTGAAGCCATATTCTTTTAGGGTACATTCTTGTTTCATGGGTACATTATTGTTATATCGGTATGTTCTAGTTGATTGGGTACGTTCTTGTTTCATGGGTATATCCTAGTTGATTGTGTATATGTTCTTGTTTCATGGGTACGTTCTCGTTTCATGGGTACGTCATTGTTATATGAGTATGTTCTAATTGATTGGTTGCGTTCTTATTTCATGGGTACATCTTAGTTGATTGGGTCTGTTCTTGTTTCATGGGTACATCCTAGTTGATTGGGTACGTTCTCATTTTATGGGTACATTCTCATTTCACGTTGTATGTTCTAGTTGATTTGGTACATTCTTGTTTTTTGGTCAATACATTTCTTATAGTTGCATTTGTCTAGTATTTAAATAATGGGTATAAATCTATGGATTTTATGATACGGTGGATATGGAAATAATTTGAAAATCATGTTTAATGTGTATGAAATGGATATAGAAAAAACGGAAGACATTATGATAATAAGTGTATAGCTATGTTACAAGGAAAAGGGTACTTTAGGTATTGTTGTTATTTGATTTGTATTAAGAAAAACCTAAAACATCAATATGTAAAATATTAATGGCAAATCGCTGAGGTGGACTAACATTTTGTCCTTGAATCTAAAATTTCAAACTAATAAAGTTTCAATCAAAATTTATTAGTAATGAGTGATGGCAAGCTAATTTCTCCCAAATACTATATGCTATGAAATCAAAGAAGAACCTAAATTATAGATTACAAATGGAGCAAACAATAAATTTTCATGCCTCTTTCAACCTCCCCGGCCGAGGGATGGTCATAATTGCCCATGGGTCTGTTACCCATGGATTATTTTTCATATGGGTTTGAATACTCATGGGTTTTAAAAACCCATGAAATATTAGTTGGGTTTAGGCAACCCATGGGCAGCTGGGTTTGAGGATGCGAGTGCACGGTTGATTCCTAAACCAATTCTCTTGTTAGAAGCTCTGCCGCTAATACCTGTATTTTCTAGGGTGCACGGCTGATCCCTAAACCAATTCTCTTGTCAGAAGCTTTGCCGCCAACTCTGACGAGACCAAGACTCGCTCCTAACGCTGATGAATCGCCTACAAACACGTTTGTTTCGTCATCAACACCAACCAATTCTGTGAGCTCTTCCACCACAGCTTTGATAACGACCACGGAATCTGCACCGTGCAGAGTTTTTGACAAAGACGAGGATGATTCATTTGCATCAGGGGTGAAGAAGGAAGAAGCAGCGCTTTTGATGACAAAAAAAGGGAAAAGGATTTTACTAAAGCACACGTGGCGAGGTGGAAAAGGACCACAGAACAACAAAAATACCCATTAGCCAGCAGGCTTGGGTTATCCATTACCCACAAAACTTGAAATGAGTTTGGGTTACCCATTACCCATCAATAGAAAGTGGGGGCATGGGTTTCCCATCACCCATACCCATTTGGCCATCCCTACCTAGGCCCGAACACCGGTTTATTTAAGTGCAAAAGATCTCACAGATCAATGTCATCAACCCTCTTTTGGTCACTCGGATGGACAATCAAAAACCAGAAAACTTCAAATTCTTTGATGGATAAGTTTCTCAAAAGTTTCCATCATCAAAGTCAGAAGATGGTTTTCATAGACAGGGTTGTGTACTTACTATTTATAGTGGACATTTTCTGTTTGGTTAATTAGTATATATCAGTAACAATAGAACCATTTGACGAGTTATGATACAATGATAATTATAAATTGTAATTTTGAGGTCACTAAACACTTAAACAGCCATGAAGATTTTGTATGGGTCGTCCTCGGTGACGCGCCATCGAGAACAGACAAGGGGAGGGCCACGGCCCATTTTCCAGGTCATCAAATGTATTAATTGTCACATCTAATACCCATATATGGATCACTTCAACTGTGATAGATCGGTAAACCAATAGCATGTACGTATCACCTAAAATATCACGAACATATGTACATCAACTTTGAGCGTTGTTCTATTAATCTCAATCGTGAAAGAAATAGCCTATAATCTATATCCTTAATCCTCTTGAGGCCATGAAGCAACAAAGTTTCTCTAGCTACTGGCATTTCGAGAGCTAGATTCTAGGCGGCTTGACTTGACTGTTCTCAAGAGTTCAAGCTTCAACATGAAACGTTATTCCATGAATTTATGATACCAATGGCGACAATACAACTGTTGAACTATCACTTGAACATACTATAACAAAAAGAACATGTACAAAGAACATAGATTGATAGAGTTGTAATTCCCTACCTAAAATGATATTGGAATCGTCGGAATGAGAGATTCCTAAGGAATTTGTTTGCATGTATACATGCAATTGCGTACGTATTTATTAAATGATTAGTATACTTGATTTATTTGTATTATACGAGCTATCGATATTTCATTTCTACTGAAAAGGTTCGGAATATGCCCAAAGATTACTTGAATCATATCCAGCCCACAATTAATGTTGATGGAATATATATTTATTTGCATGTTTCTATTCGGTTAGATGCTTAATAAAACTTGCTATATTTCGATTAAAAAAAAAACAAATTAACTAATGTAAAAATCAAACTGAAAATGAAAATATGTACTACCTAAACATACATGCTAACTAACAATCAACCATAACAAATCTTCGTTACATAAAAAGTAGGAACTTTATCCACCAACCAAATGAACAAAATAGCCAAGATC
Organism: Spiraea crenata; assembly: GCA_033992175.1. NCBI lineage: Eukaryota > Viridiplantae > Streptophyta > Magnoliopsida > Rosales > Rosaceae > Spiraea > Spiraea crenata. The sequence goes on along the minus strand of JAVBHV010000079.1, from coordinate 7,942,509 downwards.
AATACAAGCAACCTAATTGTCCTCGCGAAAAATATGCTAAGCACAAATACCCCTGAGAAGAAGACGGAACAAATTAATTAACAAATAGTAGTTGACGGTTCAATACCGATTAAACTGTTATAACATAATCCATGCTTCTATGCTAGTTAGTTCCTATATCTATCTTTAGTGCCCATGCAACCTCTTTTGGATATCTATAAATTTAGAGCAAGGCCAGCACTGAGAGACACATTCAATATTCAAACTATTCAATTTATAGAAAGCTTTATAATTTCTTCTTTACCATGACTCAATCAAATTCCCCAGTTGTCAGAGGCCCTTCTATGATTTCCATAATACTTCTACTTGGGCAGCTTATGGCTAGCTTTCGGATCACAGATGCCCAAATTGGCATGTGTAATGGAATGGTTGGTGATGACTTACCGTCTCAAGCAGAAGTTGTTGCACTATACAACAAAAACAACATACAGAGAATGAGAATTTACGATCCGAATCGTGCAGCTCTAGAAGCCCTTAGAGGCTCTAACATCGAGCTCATGTTGGGTTTACCAAACGTGAATCTTCAAGAGGTTGCCTCAAGCCAAACCAATGCAAATACATGGGTCCAAAACAATGTGAGAAACTATGTCAATGTTAAATTCAAATACATTGTAGTAGGAAATGAAGTCCACACCTCAGACTCATTTGCACAATTCCTCTTGCCTGCCATGAGAAACATTCAAAAGGCAGTCTCCCTTGCGGGTCTCCAAAACCGTATTAAGGTTTCCACTGCTATAGACACTGGGGTGCTTGGTGAGGCCTTTCCTCCATCAAACGGTATTTTCAAGCCTGAATATGCCGCACTTTTGAATCCCATCATCCGCTTCCTTGTCATCCACAAATCACCGTTGCTTGTAAATTTGTACCCGTACTTTGCTTATAGTGGCAATCTTGCCGATATTCGTCTTGATTATGCACTTTTCACATCTCCATCAGTTGTCGTACAAGATGGGAAACTTGGATATCGAAATCTTTTCGATGCCATTTTGGATGGTCTTTATGCAGCTCTTGAGAAGTCCGACGGAAGATCTTTGGAAATTGTTATATCAGAGACTGGTTGGCCATCTGCTGGCGGAGCGGCAACCACCGTTGAAAATGCAAGAACTTATACCTCAAATTTGATTCAACATGTAAAGGCAGGGACTCCAAAGAGGCCAGGAAGACCGATAGAAACTTACCTTTTCGCTATGTTTGATGAGAACATGAAGATGCCAGAGCTTGAGAAACATTGGGGGATATTTTCTCCAAACAAAGTACCCAAGTACCCAATGATCAATTTCAACTAAGTAGTAAGCTAGATAATTACTAGTAGCCGGGTTTGCAATCAAATCGCTAATAAAAAAAGATTGCAACGGTATGTGTAGTGCCCTAGGTAGATAGAAATTTAATACGGTCAAAAGTACCCGTAATAATTGTATATGTTTTATACTTACAATAATTGTATACTTATAATAATTGTATATGTTTTATTTGGCAAAATGTACTAGGTACCTTGCCACAAATTTCACATTACAAATCCTTCATTGCCACTAACCTCTGCGCACAATGGTATGTGCATCTATACACTTTTCAATAGACGAGTTAGGTTAACTAAGTTGGTCTGAGTTCAGATTAACATCAAGTGTTGACTTTTCAAATCAAAAGAATTGGCAAATGGGATTCTAAATTTGAATAACCTACTCATGCATGGGTTCATTGATGAGATTATGTTTATGGTACTCTTCCATTGTATAGGGCGAGATTGATGACGACACAATATCCAAACCCACTTGGCCACAAAGACTTCAATTCCAATTCACGGTCCCTCCAATTAATTATCAAGTTGCAGTTGGATAGTTCTGGAGTGATGCTAGTTAGGATGACAATTATTTTTTAAGCATCTCTTAATTCATTTTATGTGGTAAGTGATGACTACATAGTATTTTAATTTTTTTTATTGCCTGCAATTTTAAATTTTTCTTTTTCTAATAAAAAGTGATAGATATATATCAATACAAGGGAAAGTACAGAGAATTATAGTCGCCACCCAAATTTCATGGCAATAGCTACTTTCATACTACACTATCTCAAACTAGCATCTCAACTAAACTTTCTAGTCCAACCAGGGGCAAGAATCATAAAAAATCCTACTACTTGAGGAAAGTACCCCTAACCTATCCTTATTCCCATTGGGATCCTCGAAATCACTCGACCCAAGAGCCAGCTGAAGCTGACTCCTTAATCAAGTGAATCATCATGGCATCTGCAATTTCCATCTTCACAGCCATCCCCTTCTTGTTGCAAGTGGCCAACACAGTCTCTTCTTCAAGGCACCATCAGTCGAATGTCCACCTGAGCCTGTAGAATAAGCTTCAATCAACAGTTCAATTTTTGCTCCTTCTTAGATGTTGTTGGAAAGTTTGGGATTATGGATGCTAATATTTCTGCAAACAATCACACAATATAATAATTAGGGAATAGTTTATGACATGGAACACAATAAGGATGAACTACTTATCTTTGGGGACGAGTAAACGGTCTTCACGCATCCTTGAATAGAACAAGATTTGGTTGAGGCATGTCCAAGACATTGTCCTTAAGAGTAGATTTCGCCCCTCGGAGACAATGTCTCGGTGTAGCTAGGTTTGTATGGCGCCCTACCCTCCAGGATACAACAACCTGACCCTCGTAAGCGTACACTCGCAATACTTGGATCATGAACAACTTGATTCCTTCCTTTGGCATGAATATATGAACGAAGTACTCAAGAGCATTTGAAAGAGGGAAGACACTAATATATTATGGAGGAACCAAAGTAAAGAGGCTTGTGAGACATAGACAGAAACATCAAAGAAAGACCATGGAAGAATGTGGAGAGTTTTTTGTCTAGAAGAAGGAACCACGGTCTAGCACAAAGAAAAGCAAATCTCTTCCTCAAATTGACTCCCCCGATAGTATAAGACGATAGTATAAGACATAAGCCTTGTTTTCAGTAGTCAAATGGGTGGAACCCATGCAATTAAGGTGCAGCATGATTTGGGTAACCGAAAGCATTAAACCCCAAGTTAATTTCTATTGTTTTAGATGTATTATAATGTGGTGGTATTACTCAAAACAACTTAAATGACAATTAAGTCAATAACTCACCTAGGCGCAACTTTTCAACAGCAATGATGACAAAACAAATGGAAATCTCAATTCACCTAGGTAATAAGACTTCAAGATTAAATCCACACAGAGTATTGTATTTTGAAATACCCAAACCAAAATTCCAACAGATGTGACTTAAGCCCTTTTAGCCACAGCTCCTTACTAAGACGAAACTTCCTAACGTATATTCTTCTGAATGTACCTTGCGCATACACTACAAATAAACAGAAAATTCATTGTGATGACCATAGTTATACCTAAACTGTCCATTCTTTTTGCCCATATGGATGATTAAATGATTTTCAAATAAATACATTTTCTACAAATATGATTTGTAAAAGGAAATAAAAGATACAACCGGTTCTGATCCTGAAATTTGTATGTCGAACATTGAAAATGATAAGGCGAGGAATGAGTCATGGTTTAATTTAATAATTGTTGTGTGATTAATCATTCCTCACATCATATCAACTATTTACATTTTAGTTGATCCAAATGTAAATACCATACCCAATCGGCCACATGTCAGTCCTAGCAAGCACCACGTAAGCAACCCTACAACCGCACGTGCACAGTTTATGAGGCTCGTAGCCGCAACATTGACCGTAAGACCGCTACGAGAGCACACTCTATGGAATCACATCATGGCTAGCTATGCATAGAGCTGCTAATTCGCTTCGTACGACAAGTAAAAAAGTCTACATGAAGGCTCAAAATATCGACAAAGTACTTGACGAATGCTCATTGTCTCACATAGAAGAAGTGAGGCTTGAGACACCCTCACCGCGTCTATAAAAGGAGACCCCTCTCCCTAGTTAAGGTAACTTATCTAGGGCTACACTTAACCCACCTTTGATCTACTTGACTATACTCACACTACAATGCCTAGATTTTACACCCACTTCCACTACTATTGACTTAAACATCAGAGTTTTTTTAGCCGGTACCATATCGGTGCCTCTGGTGCTAATCTCTTCCTATGTTCGTAGGTCACCGTCATGCCTCGAGACGTATCTATCTTGAGACCACAACATGTCTGAAAGCTCACATTTTCCCAAAGGCACATACTTGCTTTGAAGCCTTTCTCCACCAGGAAGCCTGCATATGCCTTAAAGCCTACACGTTGTCCATAGACATTGCCCAGACCCGGAGGTGCAATATGACCAGACATCCATGCTTAGCCTAGCCTCATATCTGAAATCTTACCTACTCACCCGATATCCCTTTCTCATTGATCGTTGATCCCATTTTATACATTTACAGTTTGGTACCGTCTATGAGAATCCTTACTAAATCCCTCATGCTCTTCTATTGAGCAAGACCACCTTCTCCGTCATCATGCCTCTTGGCATCACGACTCATCCGCTCCGCAACATACCAGGCTGCCCTGACCACCAAACTGACAGTATGTCCAACACCCTCACTGACAACTGGGGGACTGCAAGAACCATGTGAAAACACATCGCTTGACTTAGCCGAGAAATAAGATGATCCTTTTTTGTCTTTCGTAGTGCATCATTTCTTTAAATATTGTAGCCGACAAAATATTACTTTAATGAACAAAAAAACCCACCATTCAAGCTTTGTTTAACCGAATGTTTTTTGCTTTTGCTTTCCTTGTTTGCCGAGTAGACACACCACCACCAATATTCAAATACGTACACCTCTTTAAACTTATATAACTGCCTATACTCATTACAGGGACGGAGCCAGCCCGGAGCGAGAGTCAGCGGCCGCTCCCCTGCTCGCCGGTAAAAGTATGGACTGGGAGCGGGTCTGCGTGGCTCCGCTCCCCTGGTCCGCCACTGATCCGACCTGCAAACTCCATTGAAACGCGCGGAAGAAGTTGCCGTGCTGTGCTGCCGCTGTCTGCAATTCTGGGATCTGACCAGCAGGAACGCCAAAAAGAAGAAAACAAAACGGCGCCGTTTTTATTTAAAAGAAACTGCGTCGTTCTGTGGAAAGAGGAGCGGGCTTCGTTTTTCATACTTGGAGGAGCGGTCCATTTGTTATGGGCTGGCTTTTCTAAGCCTTTTTCCACTATATTATCTCACATTAATTTATTCATGCTAGATATTATGGGAAGTGGACAAATAGATTGATTGGCTTGCCTTGGAGTGAACAAAAAAAGGCTCGGCTTACTTCCATAATATTGTATTATCTCTAGTACTACTCCATTTTGCTCACTTGATAATAGCCAAGACCCACCCGGGTGAATTACAATAATGTAAATAATCAGTATATTCAGGAAGATTACATCAGAGAGGAAGAGTCAAATCAAAAAATGAGACTACGATAAAAATGGTTTGTGGGTCCTTTTACATAACGAAAGGCTACCAAAACAAGTTTCAAGGCAAAGACACCCACTTTGTTACCTTCAATTTTTGACAAGGAATGTGCCACTTTATGACCTTCTCTATATTGAAACATCAACTCACTAATGCCAAGCTGCTGCATTAGTCCAGTAATATCACCACTAAGTCCATTCCCACTTGTACTTCTTACCACATTATTGAATAAGAAAGTAATCCAAAATCTATTACTCAGACAAACAAGAATACATATATATCGGCTTGATTCAGTGGACATAGTTAATTTCATAAACGTTACTTAGCAGTTTATATCGTTTATTACCGTCAAGGTCATATAGATGAACAAAATCAATTAAAATGAAGTCAAGATTCTATTAGTAATGAACTCATTATGCAACGTTTTCATGATATGAGAAAATGAAAGCTACCACTTTTTGTAATTTTATTTCATGCATTTAACGTTAGTGACATTTGTATTAATGATATTTGTATTATTTAAATTCTATGATATTTAGATCATTTAATTTTTTTAGAATGCTTAAACTTTTAAGTTCCGCTCCCCTACCCGAACAATCCTGGATCCGTCCCTGCTCATATGTTCTTGTAAATATGGTAGTGTCTGGAAAAATCTGAAACGATATGGCAAGAGGGAAAATTTCCAAACTATTACTTGGTCCATAATTTGTGGTGCAAAGAGTTGCTATATTGCGCACGCGGTATGTGTAAGGAGATGAGCATGAGTGGACGAAAGTAAAATATATAGGTAACTACCGTATACTTTTTTTTAATCAAACGAATAATTTCATTGATAAACTATAACGATATGACAATATGGGAATGGACGTACGCATCAGGAAAAATTTGTAGTATTAAAACCCACCAGATGTACATTACAAATTCACCCTCAAATAGTACACGGAAAGCAGGATATTAAGAAAAAAAACGCAATTTTAAACTTTTACTAGTCTAACAACGTTCAAATATGTGTACATTATCATTACTGCAAATCCCAAACCCAATCTCCAACACAGAATTTAACTATAATTACTACAAAATTTTTACTATCATAAGGATCCTCATTGCCGTATTTTGGACCATATACATCTCATAAGAGGTATATATGAACCAAAAAATGGTACAGTATAATTTTAGGATACCGATTTACTAGATTTTGGGTTGAATTACTACTTATATATCAAGTAAAGGTGGCGAAGTAGTGAAATCCAATAAAAAATGATCTATTTACAACTTACTGGAACGAAATGACCGAAAACTAGTGAATGGAATCCCTAAAGTAGTAATTACTAACTTTATTATCATAAGGACCTCATTTTCACATTTGTCCAAGTACTAATTTCACATTTAGCGCCTTTTAGTGCTTTTGAAAGAGCTAAATGTGCTTTCTGATAATCAAATATGGTTCTGATCACGTTAAGTTGAAAGAAAAAAAAGAGAAGTTCTTTTAGTTCATAAAAATGCTTTCTATAGAATCAACATATGTACTTTAGTCGGGTCTTTTCAATTAAATTTTTTGCATTTTCTCTTCTTCTTCTTTTTTTTTTCTTATTATTTTTTTTTTTTGAACTTCTTTGACACTGTCAAACAGGTCCTTAATGAGCATAATGGGCTCTTTTCAGTTTAACGGTTAACGCTAAAAGTACCTAAACTTAAAACGGATCGAATCGAGGCATTACTAATGAACTTTTGTTGTTTCTAAATTACTAAATATTTATACTTGGCTGTGATTGAGATAATCACAATCTAAAAGGATGGGATGTTCTCCACAAAATTGACCAATCAAATCCTAATATCATGCAAAACCAAACACTTAATAAGTCTCTAAGCTAGCTCTTCGTAACTACAAGTAATTGGTGACCATTACTACTTGATATGCTAATAATAACCAAAGTATATATGCACCCTTCTTATTTGGCATAATTTAATAAATACCCATGTTTTTTGTTAATTTAATAAATACCCATGTTTTTTGTTCTTTTTCAAATGAAACCCACGTGATTTTTTGTTGTTGATATAGACCCATGACTAAGACTCTACGTCAAATACTTACTATATCTAGAGATAATGTAATTTTTAGATTCCAAGAGTACCCCTATTAATTTGATTATATTCATTATCTAGAGATGATAAACACCAGCCATATACATTATATTCATCCAAGCACCTAATGGCTCCACCTAAGAATTACACTAAAACACCTGTATCATATCCACCTGATGAGTTCCAAACCAATATCATATCATGAATACTTAAAGTAATTGCATACACAAGAACACCAACCATATACATTATATTCATTCAAGCATTTTTACAAACACCTATTAATTTGATTACATAAGAATTGCCTTTTCGACAGCAAGGTAGATGCTATTTTTGGTGGTCATTGCTATTTTTACAAACGCCTATTAATTTGATTACACAAAAAACCACACCAAGTGGCTAATGTAATTTTAGGTGGTTTTAAGAAGACAAATTAGCACAATTGTGAATCTAATAATGATAATTAGTGTTGAATAAATATATTTTATTATGTAACCTACAATACCACAACTATTTTTGAGTGAATAATCTCTTGTGGTTCTTAGTCACACATCAAAACCACCCTAACTTTTCATTGAATCTATTAACCACACAAGGTGGACAATCTAATTTGTTTTTTGTTTTGTTTTTTGCGATACAATTACAACCCCAATTTGGAGGTTTTGCAACAAGCAGAATAATCTCATTTGTTGATTCATGAGGATGGCAACAATCATGTAAGCGGTTTCAACGCTAATTTGAAATTTGCATTCATTAGAGCCATATACTTAGGTAACATTAATCACCTGCAGCTCACCATTAATGTTTGATATCTTAATCGCTGAAGAGGAAGACACCTGACATGAATATAGATGAAAAAATGGCATATAGGTAAATATTCTGAATTATTAGGTTAGTTGTATGTCTTATGTGGCAAGGTTACTAAAGGGTGGGTATAATCCTACAAAAAAAATATGTCTGGGTATGAATCTAATAAACAAATTTTTTTTGGGTTTATATTGCATTCACTCTAAAGTATTTCATTAAGACTTTCCTCACCATTCAACAGCAAGCCCTTTGCATGAACAAAAAAACGTAATAAGTCCGAATTCGCTATTCAACAGCTAGCCTTTACTCAACTTACACTACGATCACTTCAAGGTCCGAATTCGCTTATCACCGTTCATCATGGACAAGAAGATCATCAATATCTCCCTTGCAATCCTCGCCGTTGCTGCGTTGATGAGCGTCGTTTTGGCTAATAAGGATGCCCCGAAGCACGGTGCTCATCCTCCAAAAGGGGCAGCAGCTCCCCAAAAGGAATCAGCTAAAGCTCCTGCCCCCTCCACCATGGACAAGGATTCTGCGACGGCCCCTAAGGCGTCGAGCGCCGTCTCCGCTATCTTGTCCCTTGTTGGATCTTTGGCTGGTGCATTCCTTTCATCATTCTTTGCGTATTACTTGCCGCAGTAATAAGTTCAGCGAATGGGAAAATTGGACTGGCTACTTTTCGGAAGGAAAATAAGATGATTGGGAGATTTGAAAATATGTACTTGAAGGAACATCATCGCATCGCTTTTATAAACGAAGCATTTTTTTCTTAAATTCTAGTTTCTAATTATTCATTTTCACATCATATGTCTATTTTTCTTTGATATGTTTACGAGTCTATAAAAGAGTGCTGATAATTTCACCCACTAGTCTTATTTTCCCACTAGCCAAATTTTATTAAAAATTAATTTATTAAGTAATCCGAAATCACTCTGCTTCCATCTAAATTGATTCAATTCCCCGCAATTCGAGCATCATCGTTAAGTTGTCTTCTTAAGCTTACCATTGCCACCATCATCATTGGAAGCACCCAATTGAGCAAACCAAACAATGGTCGCCGCCGTCCGCAATTTCCACTTCAGCATCCCCGAAATTTCTGTCTCCACCACCTTCTCCTTCCACCTTTCCAAGATTCCTATCCTTAAGTGTGGGTTAAAGTTAACACTAAATCCAAATGGTGTGGAAGCTTTCACACAAACAAAACATGAGGATAAAGAAAACCTGACAAGTGAACAAATCAATTGCAAGATGGTGTTCGAACATGAAGATATTAGGATCCTTAACAACTACATCCATTAGGGCCCGCTCAATCTCTCTTTCAGTCATATCAGCAGCATGGACAATTCTGTGATGAGAGTGACCTCCCTTCTCTTGCTCATCCTCTCCATGATCAAATGATGCATCCATTGCAATTAATTCTCTAATTCTTTTAGGCCCTTCTGTACTGACAATCTGAATAAAATATCAAACCTGACAAAAGCAACAACCAATGCATACACTCTAGAAGTACAAATCTGAGTTGTTGCTATGAAGAAGAAAAGTGTCGTTTATAGGTTAGCTTGCTAAGCCGTATGCATCGATGTACATAGATTGGTTTCGTTTATTGGACGTGACACGTGTACATGAACACTCACGCATGTGTGTGTGTAGTTAGCTTAGTTCAACAATAATCTACAAATTAAATTAATTAGGAGGTTAATTATTAATTGCCCAGTACGGAATTAACTATTAATACATACCCACTAGGTTTCCGCACGTACTATGCTTTGTCTGTTTTGCAATTAATTAATGTCCCTCACGCATAAAACTAGGATGATGCTGTCCATAAAAAAAAGTTTCCAAGTACTGCTAATTCCATGCAAAACCATTTACGTAAGAACCTATCATAACTGGGTCAACACTAACCCTAACTGATCTACTTTCTAAAAATAACCCAAAACCTCCCTCTATATATTTCACTTGTCCTTCCCTGAACGCGAATTAACCAATCACATTCTTTTCCACGGAAAAACTCAAGTTCTTGCCATCAACTTTGACTTTGACGCATTGATTCGTCATCAACCAATCAATATCATCATCATGGACATGAAGAAGATCTCCCTTGCCATCCTTGTCATCGCCGCCTTGGTGAGCGTTGTCTTGGCTACAGCCAAGGACGCTTCCAAAACCACGGCCGCTGCTGCCCCTAAGGCCAACGCAGCGGCTCCTACCACCAAGGATGCAGCTCACGCCCCTGGCCCCGCAAGCTCCGCTTATGCTACCTTCCCTACCGTCGGATCATTGGCCGGTGCATCTCTTTTGTCTTTCCTTGCCTATTTCTTGCAGCACTAAGCTACGAGATGATCAATTGGAGATTTTACAGGGAAGGCAAATGGGATAGCCCCATGAGAATGACGTATATATAGTAGGTTACCTTGTACATAAGGTACACCAATTATTGTGTATGCAGTCGCATGACCAATATTCACCTTAGTTACATATGTAATCTAGTTAACCAATATACATGTGTATTGGTATAATTCTTAGGGACATCCATGAAGGATGTTGTTCTAAATGTATCATTGTATTTTTTTTTTACAAGTCCAATTTTGGTCACCCCCTTTAACCTTGATGAAATCTTACCTCCCCCTTGAGATTCTGTCATGTGTATAAAATTCAACTATGGTTAATTTATCATATTTATTTAATTTTTATTAAAAAGAAAGTAATTAACAAATTAAATCACAAACTTACCTTTTCTATTTGACTCCATTATTTCATGATGCCTGTGCATCCCAAATCTTACTAAGAAAAAAAAATCCCCAAATGAAAAAGGGACCATCTCCAATTAATTACTTGCTAATTTGAGCTCAGCCAAGAGATATACTCTTTTGCTGGTCTGGTAGGTACCTGATTTTTACCTTATTTTGTAGTAATAAATATAAAATGCATATGGATCGAAAATCTATAGGGCCCCTGCTTTCAAGGGTTTGTCAAGATTTCCCAAAATCTCAAGATCGGCCGTGATGTTGTGCATATTTAAATTATATATACACCTAAGCATGTATATTATTTATAAGGTCGATAGCCTGTATATTGCAAGTGTGTTATAGGGGTGAAATTTTTGTACCAAATACTGAATACCAACCATACCATACCGTACCATACCAATTGGTACACTACCATTCGGTACAATCACTGTTCAGTATGGTATTATATCATACCAAAGTTTTTGGTATGGAGTATGCAATACAATGATATACCAAATACCGAGGGTATATATGCAATTTTGCTAAGGGTGCATATGCAAAGTTTTATAACTCTAGCCTAAACAAATCACCTCTCAGCCGCTCACCACTTTTCCGTCGCCACTAACCTCTCTTCGCCAAACAAGTAGCCTCTTCTTCTGTTCTCCATAGCCTCTCCTCGAGCTCTCCGCCATCTTCTACTGGATCCACGACCATCGCAATCCTCAACCAATCGAATCGACCCAATCCTCCACCGTTTCATCTCCGCTGTTTCCTCATAGAAGAGCTCTGAATCACTTTTTGAGTTTATTGATGGACTGATTGTTTGATTGAGTTGTTGGTTGGTTGCTGCTTTTGGGTTTGTTTTGATTTCCAGTTTGGATGGTCAGGAACATGGATAAAGGAATTGGAATGGAGAAAGTCTTGATTTTTATGATTATGGTTTTGTTTTGATTTTCTACTTCTGACTTGTTGTTCATCGAGATTGTTCTTGATGTTGAACTGGAATTTTGTCTCTGTTTTGTGCAGCAAAGTATACTTGTCTACAAATTTGGTATGTAGCAATACCATACAAAAATTTTGGTATACTAAAATTTGGTATGGTAATGGTATGAATTTTCTAGATACCATAAGATATGGTTGGTATTTGGTTTCTCATGTTTGGTACGGTATACCTACCAAACCCAGCCCTAGTGTGTTATGTAGTGAATAGAGTATATATCCCCTATTCGATAGCCTGAAAATTACTTGTATTAATAAAAACAGCAGGCTTCCCCCCTACGAGAGTGCAATATACAACTCGGTTCCCCTTACGAGATCGATGAGGTTGCATGGAATTTACTAAAGCCAATTCTCGTCAATATTAATTGGTGGGGAAATAAAAGTTTGCGTAATCCCTTTTGGATATATCCATCCAAGTATATATCGACCAATCGATCATTCGTCCAGTGCCTAACACATCCTTTCACCCAAAAAATTTGGTCCGCTACTTGATTTTCACCCTGTTCTTTATCGCCCACTTGACCTGTCCTTTTCGCTCATTTAACCGTACGTTTACTTTTATCCTATGTTTTTAAGTCATAGCTTTCGCGAAAAGTAAATTGTTCTTTTTTTGTGACCATATGGCAATCTTATCGCGTTTGCTTTGGCACTACTACTCACAGAGTAGGCGATTCAAACAGGTGGACTTTTCTTGATTATGATGAATGGGCTTCAACAAACGACTTCTATGTCGGGCACACTCTAGTTTTTACTTACGACAATCAGTTCCACAACGTGATGCAAGTATTTGACACAACGTGATGCAAGTATTTGACCAAGATTTCAGATCTTGCAACCCTACGTCTCACCCAGTACAGACCCGGGACACTCTAGTTTTTACTTTCTGTATCCTCATCATGGCCGTCTCCTGATGCTCAAGTGATATCAAGCTCAACTACAGGTAGTGCCACAACTTCTCATTCTTCAATGCTTGAGTTGGTTGTGGTCACCAGAACTCTTGTGTTATGTCTTTTGCTTTTTGTAGGTTAGAAGTTTTTAATGTTTGGTTTAATTTGATACAGTGTTGTTATTTTCCTTTCTTGATTAGGATATTAGATTTGATTTCTTATTTGTTCTTTCAGTTAATTTCTGTTGGAAATTCTCGGTTTAGTGTAGTACGTTTGTACAACCTTAGTATTATGAACCTAGCTACAAATGTTTATACTTGACACATGTTGAAGTTAAAAAACCAAAAAATAAAATAAAATTGGAGAATGCTGCAAAAACGTTTGCCCTAAAGAATTGGACAAGTTTTATGCCACTTGTTATAAAAAAAGAAAAAGAAAATGGTCAATCAATTCTTCCTCTTGCCGCAAAACGAGACACGTAAGGCCCTATTATTAACTAACATAACTGAAACTTTGTCCCTTTCTAAAAATAGCCCTAACTGCCTCCTTTAAAACTGTCCGAATTCCTTCACTCTTCCTCACACATTCGCTACAACACAAAAGGAGATCGAGCTGTAAAAATCTGTTATCATCTCGAAAGAACTCCCCGATAGACTTTGTATCTTACGTCATGGACATGAAGAAGATCTCGCTTGTCATCATTGTCATTGCTGCCTTGACGAGTGTGGTCTTGGCTGGTAAGGATGGTTCCAAGGCTGCCGCCGCCCCGAAGGAGGCCGCTGCTCCGACGACTTCCACCAAGGCTGCTGCCCCTACCCCATCAACCGGTTCCACCACGATTCCCTTGTCCATTCTTGGGTCTTTGGCTGGTGCCTCCCTTTTGTCTTTCTTTGGCTATTACCTTCAGTAACTTAGTTATAACAATAAGTTAATCAATTTGTATTGACATCTCAGGAAATCAATTTAACTTTCTAAAACGGAAATTACGAAAATGAGATGAGACCATACGCATGAGATTATTAATTTCCAATAGAAGAAAGAATCATTTAATTCTTGTCATATAATTTGATTATGCTACTTGTTAATTCAAACTTAGCAAGTAATGTGACTGTATGGTTCAAATTAGTTAGCTCCCAATTTTAACCTCATAAATGTATGATGTTTGTTAATAATGTACTTTCCCTAGCTGCGTGTTGAAGAGCGAGCTTTGTTTGGATATGCTCCTAGGAATTAATTCAATTTTCTCCCGTCCGTGGTCTTTGTTAATTGAATATTCAACTGACCCACCTACCAATAGAATATAAAGAAATCGATCAAATAATAGAATATAAAGAAATTAAAAAGACTAAACTCCCAAGAATTCTACATGAAGTAACAAGCAGGCTAACAAACATCAAAGAGTGGTTGTATATATTTGTTGCTCTGGATCAAAGACATCAAATGAAGTTCGATGTGGCCGGAGGAGAGGACAGAGCCGGAGCATATAGGAAGCAGGTAATAGTGGCGTTGAATTAAAAAGAGAAAAAAAAAATTCAGAAAAAAAGGGTGTGCAGGAGGTCAAACGGGTATGCCAAAATTAACTTTTTGTGTTTAAGGAATGAAGCTGCTTATAGTCTAATATGTGTGTGCCTTATGTGACTTTGCTCGTTAACTATACATGCTAATCAAAAACATTGAATATTGTGTGGACATGGTCTAACTACATAATGCAAAATAGCCCTGACAAATTCTGATTCTACATTAATATTCCTAAATATACTCAAAATGAATATTGCGCGAATGTTATAATCACATGGAACACGAACTTCAGATTAGGAGAAGAACCCCAGATCCAAGATTGGACTAACTTTTTCATGCTAACTCAAAAAATTCAAATAATTCCTCACAAGGACAAAATAATAAAATTTCAAAATTACCCAAACACAAAGGCCACTTACCCCCAACGCGGAGAAAGAAACTATTTATGTGATGACAACAATTGTTTTTGTAACGACAGAAACTTTTCTGCGTGCTAGCTCTTGGAGAGGATAATTGAATCTAATGTATCCTGGAAGAAAGTGGGATGGTATAGTGGACAATGGCATACTTTTCTCTTCAACAAAATCATGTGAAGTCTATTCTAATATATGGATTAATGTAGCTATATATGCTCGTTAAAAAAAAGTCTGTACTTAATCTAAATATCAATCTACTATATTAAGGAAATAGGAGAGAACGATTCAATATTCAGAATCCCAAAAATGCCTACGATTAATTGGTAAATAAACTTTGAAAAATTTACAATTTACGACATACACTAAGGTAAATACCAAATTAATAGCTCTTAAAGATGAGAATTCCCAAAATTACTTTAGTATATAAAAAAAGTCATTTCTTAAGTAAAGACAATAGTATCTATATACTTCAATAAATTCATCTTAGGAAGTAAAATATTAGGTATTTTCCAAAATGCTCTTAATGAATGAAAGCTGTCATTTCTTAAGTGAGGTCAACTTACTAATTTACACATAAAAAAATGAAAAATTGCATATCCTTTGTTTTTCAAATCAACCAAAAAGCCAGATTGACACATGCGGGATAGTGCGTGCTAAGATACTAGCAGTAATTTAAGTTAATTTATATATAAACGCATGCTAAGATGCTAGTAGGTAATTTCGAATAATTTACATATGAAAAGGCTTATTGGCACTGGTGTGCCGAGAGTCTAGTATGCAAGGAATAAAATTTCGGTTTCGATGGAAATTTCGATAGCCAAAATTATGGAAATTTCGATGGAAATTTCGGTATATTTCGGTATATTTCGGTAAATTTCGGTATATTTCGATAGTTTCGGACCTCTAAAATTATGGAAATTTCGATGTTTCGATGGAAATTTTGTTCCTTGCTAGTATGTGTACTATATAGATGTTGGCATGCAATGTTATGCATTATAGCCTCTCTAAGGTCATAATCTGTAGAGGTACGTATTATAGTGTATCTACTTCGATATTGCTAGTAAACAGAAATTTCACTAGGAAAAAGCACACGAAACAATTTATTTTTGCATTGTATTCAATTGGCATGAGTATTGTATGATACATGTTACCTAATAAGCATGAGATGACACAGCTCAAGTACGAAATGAGCCCAAGATACGCCTCATTTTATTTAGATCTTGTCTTGGAAAATATTATTAGAATTCAAAACATATCTTTCTACACTCCCACATGTATAAACAATCACTACCAACTTTTAAGTTATTAGGGGCACTTCACTAGGGGCAAAAAAATGCCTTTCGTCGCTACTCTAAAGAAATAGAGGCGGATATGCCAATTTGTTGCTATTAGTAATATTAGGGGCAAATTAAAAAGTCACTAAATTTTTGGAGGGCCCAAATTTTTATTAGGTGCAGATGTAAAAGCTTCTATAGGTTTCGCGGGACTTGGAGGGAAAGTTGGAACCAAATCTTTTACAGCTGGCACTTGTATTAAATAAAGGCCCATATAATATATTTCAAATGGGTATATAATTGTTATTTTTTAACCATTAAAAATAATAAAAAAAGAAATAGATTGTAATTTTTCTTCTAAACCTATTGGACTTACTTTCAGCCGCACCTCCCCACTTCCCCACCAACCCAACCTTGTCGTCTTCTACCCCGTTTCTCCACCATATCTATTTCTTCAATCTAAACTTTATTCTATTTCCAGATCTAATTTAATAATTTCATCTGGTAAGTATTGTTATATATATATATATATGTATCTTTGTCTCCTTATGCATACTATTATATTGGTTGACTCATTTGAATTATGGTTGTCTTTGTTTTGTAGGTAATGAGCAATCAAGAACGGACGTTTGGAAAGTTGTATGTGTTTTGAAGGTACTGAGCAATCAAGAACGCACGTTTGGAAGTCAAACGTTCACTCTCTTGAAGGTTTGGTTTTTCTTTTCATTAATTTAATTAAATCTATGCTCTAGAAACATCAAGTCCATATCTATACTATTATTTAAGGAAACCCGTTTTCTTACTGTTTGAAGTGTTTGGTAGGAAGATGACCCATTTGCCCTTTCAACTTTAAAAAGTTTGATTAATACATGAGGGTAAATCGGTACCATTCCCGTACTGTTCAAGGCACTGTTTTACAGAGTTTCGGTACTGTTTATGCAGTACCGCCCCTGTTCTCGCCTTTTTTTTTTCTTTTCCTTTCTATTAACTCTTCTACAACATACAAAATACAGACTTTTTCGCCCGCATAGCGGGTGTGCTATTTTCTAGTAGAAATATATATATATTTATATATACTTGTACACAAACATTTGTGAATTTCATGTTTCTAAAATATGAGTCCTTGGGTTTGGTAATTCATATGATACAGATGGCTGTTGAGTTTGTTTGGCACCAACAAGAATTAGTCTAATCTGCGTTTTCTTATTCTATTGTTGGGATGGTTTATTTGTTCATATCTAGATTGATTATTTGATGTGTTGTTTTGCTCAATAGATTTTTGTTTTTTTTTGGTGCACTTCTGCTCACTAGGTTAGGTATGGATAAAAGTTGGGTAACTTTAGATCGTAGGTCCGAAGCATACAGAAAAGGGTTGAATGAATTTTTGGACTATGCCTTGGCTAAGTCTACTCGTAAAGATAAGTTAATATGCCCTTGTAATAGATGTTGCAACCGTTACTACCAAGATAGAGTTACTGTTGGAGGGCACCTACTTTGGCATGGAATGAATCCCCTTTATATGACGGCTCGTTGGACTCATCATGGGGAGCCCTACATTGATCCTACTAATGAAGTACAACTGGATCCTATTGGCGGAGGATCAATGGACTTAGTTAATGAGGGAGACGAGGGAGGTGAAATGTATGACTTACTTAATGAATCATTTGTGCAACGGCTATTAATTAGGAACAATTTTAAATATATTAGTGGCATTTAAATATGCCTCTAATTTAATAATAATTGAATATTATTTATATGGAAGTTGGGGCAAAAACAAGCGCCCCTAGTGTTTGAAATTATGAGGGTTTGATTTCAGATTGCCTACGTGGCATAGGAAACATTAGGTGCGGTTTTAAATGTACATTTGCCCCTAATAACTATTACCGACGCCTTTACTAGCTGCAATTACATTATCCGCCGCTCCTAGGCTTAGAGGCAGATTTCTTTTGTTTTCCGCACCTAATTGCATTTCTAGATGCAAATAGATTTGCCCCATATAACTTCAAAGCCCGTAGTGAATAATAAAGAAGAGAGAATAGGAAGATTTCATAGACATGCCAAACGGTGAAGCAAAAGAATTCTCACAAGTGAGAAAGGCACATTGGCACCTGTGTGCTGTCGATGATTAAAATGAGAAATATCAAACCATGGACACAAGAAGTCAAGACAGAAGTTAAGGTTGATTGTAGACGGATAGGCTCAATGATATTAGTAGTGACCCTCGCGTAACCTTATTTCATTATTTATTTTTTCATTGATCAGCCATTATTGCAGGCCTTTACATTTACATCAAACTGTATTCAGTATGCCATACACGTACATACATGTATGTGTACAATAACAGCATAGACATGAATCAATATGCGCGGTTTCGTAATTCAGGAACACAAGTAAAAGCGAGATCCACGGCGGGCCAATTGGGCCCATCACAAATGTGCCGATAAAGATAAGGTCGATGACAAGCAAGAACACCAACATCGAAGCTACGACTTCTCGACCTCTTGCAAATGTGATGAAGCACATAAAGAATCGCTATTGGAACTGTACAACTTGTTTTCAAAGATGACTACAGGGTAAATCATCTTTTTTGAAAGCCCAACTAATTAAGCAAGACTGTATCAGAGCTAGGACGCCTCGGAAGAAAACCGGTTATTCAAGCTTTTCGTGACATGTTGGAATGTTAACCATCTCAAATATTAGGATACACTATGGGCTCACTACCCATTTCTCCGATCGGCAGTGATCGGTTACTTTAAAAATGCTTATGGTTGGGCTCCATTGGGGGCCTCCGAAAACTTGTGCTACAGAAGATCAATGGGGTTGTCTTCCCTAGGGTCTGTTTTCATTTGAACAATCCAAATGTTTACCTAGAAAGAGGTAATCTTTTTTCAGAGCTAGGCAAGAAGTTGTGCATGCAAATACAACCAACCGTGCATGAACAATTTCCGAGTGTTCTCAGGGCGATGTATCATGAGAACTACAAATTTGTCTTTGACCTGGAGGAGTCGGTGCTGCAGTTCACACCAAGTAAATGCATCATGTAATGGGAGACTTCATAAATGAAGGAAAATCAAGAAATGTAAGTTGTTATTATCTGTGATCTTTGTTGTCAATTTCTTTTTAATTGCGTTGGTAAATTTCCTATATTAAGCTGTTATTTGGCTAGCTCTTTCCAATTGTTTTCATTTATTTTGTCTTTGAGTGTTCTAATTGGTATATTGTTATGTGGTTTCTCTACTTTATCTCTATTCTGTACACTCCTACTTATTATGCTTTTGTGATATGTAGTTGAATTGGTTTGAAGGTGATGCAGGTGTTGGTATGAAGGCTATATACGTTCTGAGATGGAAGGTGAAGTGAGACATAGATGGGTGGATGTTGTACTTTGTATCTTTCACTGTGTTAGTATATGTAATTTAACTTTGAGAGCCGACCGTGACTGTCATTTAGGCCCAATGAATGTGTCTAATTCCGTCATAGCTGAAATGGCATTAAGTTTGGCTTACAAAATAGAGTAAGTGAAAACCCAAACACTGAACAAGTCAAAATCAAACAGAAATATCATACTGAAAAGTTGGAAATGTAATTTCTTACCAGTTCCTTCATGTTCTATTTTCTCTTCTAACTATGATTATGTTACAAATATAATGAACTACCTGATAAACACCCCTTTTGTGTATCCACATTTTGAGCAAGGACAATGAGTGTAGTTAGGACTTGTAGCGTTATTTAAAATCGTATTAACAACTTTCATAGGAGAAACTAAGCATACAGGTTCATTAACAAGTACCAATAGAAAAAACCCCATTTGCGACTAATAAAAAATTAGTCGCTTTCGGCTCAAAATGGCGACCAAATTGACACATGCGGGATAGTGTGTGCTAAGATACTAGCAGTAGTTTAAAATAATTTATGTATAAACGCTTGCTAAGATGCTAGTAGGTAATTTAGAATAATTTACATATGAAAAGGCTTATTGGCACTGGTGTGCCGAGAGTCTAGTATGTGTATTATAGATATTGGCATGCAATGTTATACAATATAGCCTCTCTAAGGTCATACTCTGTAAAGGTACATATTATAGTGTATCTACTTCGATATTGCTTGTAAACAGAGATTTCACTCTGAAAAAGCACACAAAACAATTTATTTTGGCATTGTGTTCAATTGGCATGAGCATTGTATGATGCATGTTACCGAATACGCATGAGATGACACAACTCAAGTACGAAATGAACCCAAAATACACCTCATTTTTTTTAGATCTTGTCTTCGAAAATATTATTAGAATTCTAAACATATCTTTGTACACTCCCACGTGTATAAACAATAATACAAAAGAGAGTGTAGGAAGATTTCATAGACGTGCCAAATGGTGAAGCAAAAGAATTCTTACAAGTGAGAAAGGCACATTGGCACCTTTGTACTGTCGATGATTAAAATGAGAAATATCAAACCATGGACACGAAAAGTCAAGACAGAAGCTAAGGTCGATTGTAGACGGATAGGCTCAATGATACTAGTAGTGACCCTCGCGTAACCTTATTTCATTATTTATTTTTTCATTCATCTACCATAGTTGCAGGTCTTTACATTTACAAAGAGGGTTATTCAGTATGGCATACTTGTGGGCATGCATACATGTACATGTACAATGATAGCATATACATGAATCAAAATGCGAGATCGATGGCGGGCCAATTGGGCCCTATCACGAATGTGCGGATAAAGATAATGACGATGACGAGCACGAACACCAACATTGAAGCTATGACTCCCTAGATTGGAACTGTACAAATTGTTTTTCAAAGATTACTACAAGGTAAGTCATCTTTCTGAAAGCCCAACTAATTAAGTAAGACTGTATCAGAGCTAGGATGCCTCGAAAGAAAACTAGCTATTCAAGCTCTTCATTCCATGTTGGAATGTTAACCATCTCAAATATTGGGACACACTATGGCCCCGTCTTGGGCCGCTTGGGCTCACTAGCCATTTCTCCTATCAGCAGTGGTCAGTTACTTAAAAAATGCTTATGGTTGGGCTCCACTGGGGGGCTCCGAAAACTTGTGCTACAGAAGATCAACTAGTCGGTGTGGGGTTGTCTTCCCTAGGGTCCATTTTCATTTAAACAATCCAAACCTAGAAACGGGTAATCTTTTGCGATTTTATCTAAAATAGGCCAACCAGGAAACCTTTATTCTAAAATAGGCAAAGGGCAGCGGGCAATTCTTCACTAGGCAAATTTGTACAGTAAATTTGCAATTAAATCCCCGGAGATCATAGTTTGCTCATAGTTCATTATAGTGTGGTTGTAGTTCTCGTAATGTAATTATAGTACATCGTAGTGTGATCGTAGTTCTCGTAGTGTGATCGTAGTCCTTTACAGTATGTCGTAGTCCATTTCAGAAAAAAAAAAAAAATGAATTACTAGTCACAATTTGTAATTAAACCCCTAATCTTATAGTATGCACATAATGCTCCATAGTTATCCATAGTACCTTCATAGTATTACATAGTCATTCCTAGTAACTCATAGTCATTCCACAGTTACTCATAGTCATTCATAGTTACTCATAGTAACTGGGCATAGTCATTCATAGTTACTCATAGTAACTGGGCATAGTCATTCATAGTTGCTCATAGTAACTGGCCCATCTTACATTTTCACAGAGGAAGAAGAAGAGCAAGCACGGGTAGAGAGCGTCGCCATCGCCAGACCCCCAAATCATTGCCGGTCATAATCGTTGCCAGAATCCAACACAAATCAAATCCAATTAACCAACACAAACCCAACACAAATCCAATCAAAATTCACCAACACAGACACAAATCCAAACAATACTACACTAATTGGGCGATGAGGATCTATGGTCGTTGAGGGAGGCGATGCGGATCGACGGGATCTCGAAACTTGATGGGATCTTTGTCTCGGAGCTCGACGAAATCTCAGAGTCGCTGAGCACACGGAGGTCAACGCGTAGGAGAAGCGGATATCGGAGCTCGAGATGTCGTCTTCGTTGAGGGGGGCGTCGCGGATATTGAGGGAGAGGGAGGCGGAAGACAAGGGTTTTTGGGAAGGATTGGCGGTGACGACGGGCTTTGGGAACGGTCGGGGAACTGAGGGAGAGCTCGGGACTGGGTTTGGGTTTTTTGGAATGCAAAGGGAAAGGAGGCGCTCGGGAAGCTTGGGTGATTCATGGGTGCCAATTTTGCTTCAGCAGGATGCCAATTTTGCTCATTTAGGGTGATTCGTGGGTGAAGCCGGTGGCGCTGGTGACGAGGACGGTGAGGTTCTGTAGGCAGATCGGGTGAAGTTGAGCGATGGAGATGGAGGGACTTGTAAAGTAATTAGCCAATACTTGTTAAGGGGTTTCCTATGCAATTAGTCAATACTCTTGCCTATTTTTAGAATGAATTTGGTTGACCCAAACATTTTGGAACAAGATTTGGCCCCTTGGCCTATTTTAGATAAAATCCCTAATCTTTTTGCAGAGCAAGGCAAGAAGTTGTGCATGCAAATACAGCCAACTGTGCAAGAACAATTTCCGAGTGTTCTCGGGGCGATGCATCATGAGAACTACAACTTTGTCTTTGACCTGGAGGAGTCGGTGCTACAGTTCGCACGAAGTAAATGCACAATGTAATGGGAGACTTCATATATGAAGGAAAATAAAGAAATGTAAGTTGTTATTATCTGTGATCTTTGTAGTCAATTTTTTTTTAATTGCGTTGGTAAATTTCCTATATTAAGCTGTTATTTGGCTAGCTCTGTCCAATTGTTTTCATTTATTATGTCTTTGAGTGTTCTAATTGGTATATTGTTAGACCAACTACAATGAAAAGATATAAAATTGAGAATGTAAATGTAAGTTTTACAAATCCGGTGGTATTTTAATAGAATATTATAAAATGGAAAATTAATTTGTTTTAATGGGAAAGTTGTAAAATACTGGAATTAAAATTTTGCATTTTCATCTTGAATTTACATTCCCTCATTGGAGAATGAACTCTCAAAATATACATCCACTTTTCATACTAATAATTTCCATTTTCTCACAGGAATCAATGTTGGTACCTCTAACGTAAGGGTCACCATTTGGCCCGTGAGTTTATGGGCCGATGGGGACCAGCCCATCCCATGGGCCAAAAAGCCCGACCCAGTCTACACGGGTCATGGGCCAGCCCGGCCCATTATTTGAAGGGTTGGGCTTGGGCTTATGTATTTGAAACTCGGCCCGACCTATAGGCTCGGCCTGTGGAGGCCCACCGAAGCCCGGCCTAATTGGCCCAACTAGGCCCATCCCTCAAGCCCTTTAATCAATTTCAACCCTTTAAAAATTTAATCATGTCTTAATTTTTGTCCACATGATTTGTACATGTTTATTTATAACCATTGATGTAATTCACAACCCTTTTTATTTATTTTACCTCTTGATGTGCCGCACACCACCCACCTTTCATATCTCTCTTTTTTCCTCTCTACATCTTCTTTTGTCTTTAGCTATGGTGAGTTTTTTACTATTATTGTTTTTCTATTATTAGATTTTACTGTATTTGTTATTTGGTTTGTCACCTTCCATTTTATCTTCAACTATTTGTCGGTTATGCAGACTTTGAATTAAAAGTCGTGCTCTTCGGTGGAATTGTTTGTAGAAGTGGGGCTCATTGGTGGAGTTCATTGATATACTTGTGTGGTTTGTCTTGAAAGTATCAAAATGGGTAGTCCACAACCTGTGCCATCTACGCCACAACATGACCCACAACAATCACAACCCGTGCCATCTGTGCCACAACCTGACTCAAAACAATCACCTACTGTTGAGGCAGATCCATCCGGCACCTCCACCGTCGAATAGATTTAAGAGTAAAGTTTGGGATATATTTAAAAGGATCTCATTTATTAAAGAAAATGGTTCTGAAGATCCCAAACTTGCCAAAGCTAAATGCAGTATTTGCAATAAAATGTATGCATCTAATGGTGGTGGTCATCTTCTTCGTCATTTAGAATCACATCAAAATGCTCAAGCTAAAATAAATCCAGGTCAGATGTTATTGAATGCTAATGCTGCTGGAAATCTATCTACTTTTGCTTATGATCCTGTTGTTGCTTGTAAAGAGGTTGTAGATTATGTTGTTAGAGCTAAATTGCCATTTACGCATGTGGAGAAACATGATTTTAAAGGCATGATACAAATAATGATGAATTGCTCTCTTGGGGTATTACTACTAAAGTATTTACTTTGTCTTTAGATAATGCTTCAAATAATGAACAATCTGGTGATGAGCTTCCCAAAACACTCATGATTCCTAGCGGTTTGCCTCATGAAATGTTTCATGTTCGATGCTGCTGCCATATATTGAATTTGATGGACTTGCAAAGTTGTCTCCCTCTATTGATTAAATTACTGACATTATGTGCAATATGAATTCGTCAAACAAGAGATATGAAATGTGGGTGAAATGTAGTGGTGAATTCGGTCTACCTAAGAGGAATACTGATATTGATGTGCCCCATAGATGGAATTCTACTTATGATCTTTTGAAATTGGCTATTTAGTATAAAGGCCCATTGAACAGGTATGTGCATAATCTAACTATGTCTTCCCGTAATTGCGCACTGATAGTTCCTTGTGAGGAAGATTGAAGAATAGCTGAACTTGTCTGTGGGTTTTTAGCTATCTTTCAATCATCAACAAAAATATTTTCTGCTGTATAATATCCTACATCTAGTAGTGTTGTTGAGTGTTTGGTAGATAATATATTGATGTATATTTTGCTGTGTATGGACAATTCCCAGAGTTTAAAGATGCTGTGACTGCAATGAGGGGAAAGTTTAATCAATATTGGGGGGACTTTCCTACTGTCTTTCTCCTTGCTACCATTATGGATCCTCAATTTAAACTGTTCGCAATTCATGATTGGTTTACTTCAATGGGTATGGATGAGGCCACCGTTTGTCTGAAAGTTGCAAATTTGAGAGCTTCATTGTATGAATTTTACAAGAAGAGTACTGTAGTAGATGTTGGTCAGAATGGGCAGTCTAACAATGTGACATTTAATGGGTTGAGTCCAGCTACTGGTGCTATTGGTGTTCCTGTCATGTTAAATTACTCTATGCAGCGATTGAAAAGAGCTCGAATTTCATCTTCATATTTTTCTGCTCGTGCGAGTTCCTTTGATTAACAACTTTATCTTGATTCAAATGTAATCGAGGTTAAGGAAGATAAAGACTTTTGTGTCTTAAGTTGGTGGAGAAATCATCAAGAACACTATCCTATTCTTTATCGTATGGCTCATGACTTGCTTACTGTTCCAGCTTCTACCGTAGCTTCAAAATCTTGTTTTAGTGCAAGTGGTAGAGTTGTTTCCGAGACAAGAGCTAGCTTGAATCCAAGCATAGTTGAAGATTTGCTTAAAAGATTGGGCATTGGCAAAATCGAGGAGGCAAGACAATGCAATAATGGATCAAGAAAGTGAATTCATTATGGATACAATAAGCCTCAAGACCAGATTGAATGGCAGCCATTGATATTGAAGAGATTGGAGTTGTTGATGATGATTAAATGATAAATCTTTGTAATGGAATTCAAGAACTTTGGAGCTTAGACAAGTTAGAACTTTTATAATAAATTACAATAGCTATTTAATTTTATTTAATTTTTGGGTCAATGAAGTTTTTTACATTTGAAATTTTGAGTTGTAATTTTGCAATAGATCAAGTAAATAATTTCCATATATGTAAGACCATCTAGGCCTGGCCCTTATAGCTGGCCGTGGGCTAGGCCGGCCCAGCCCATTAAAGCCCAACTTGATAGACTTGCTTAGCTTATGATTTTGCTAAAAAAGCTCAGCCCAACCCAACCCATTAAATAATTTATTTTGTATGAGCCCGGCCTGGCCCAGCTCAAGCCCACTATTTTTGGGCCGATGTGGCCCAGCTCGGCCCGTTGCCGAGCCCTACTCTAACGTTTATTTTTATCATTAATCTCCATTGATTTAATAAAGTATTCTTTAACAATAATAGGGCATATTTTGGAGATGTAAAAAAAAATCCACATTTGAGTTTTTTTTATATTTTTCGACCAGACGGACAATTTACATTTCACTTTTCCGACCCATTGGAGTAGTAGTTTTAACGATGCAAATTTGAAATTCCGGCGAATTTGCATCCTCTCATTGAATTCGCTCTTATGTGGTTTCTCTACTTTATCTCTATTCTGTACACTCCTACTTATTATGCTTTTGTGATATCAAGAAAAGAGGTCAATAGTGACCAATTCTCAGTGACCAAAATTGCGTTGGTCACAAATATTGCCTAATTATTGGCCTCATTTATAAATGTGGTTGTGCCCAAAAAGTCCTATTAAAATTAAAATGTTACCAAAAAACCTATATTACTTTTTTTCTTATCAAAATATATCATAATCTTACGATTTAATCCATACAGCTAGGGTAGGGGTGGGATCGGGATGATCCCGATTCCGATTATGAAAATCCCAAATCCCCGTCCTAATTAAGTCGGGATCCCGACAATAAAATTCTGCTTAAGTCGGGATCCCGATCGGGAAACCTGATAAATCCCGACAATAAAATGTCAAGTATAATATGAAAATTTAAAATTTTTTTGTGTGCATAAATTGTTAATATGAACCAACAAGTACAATGTATACATGATGAAAATGAAGCATACTAACATAGGAATACAATAACTTAAACTTAATCGCTATAAATCCAAATATCTATACAACAACTTATAAATCTAAACTTAAGAATAAGACATACAAATCCAAACTTTAAAGATAAATTAAAAATTATACATCACTCATATGTAAAAATACCTCTAGCCTCTATCTCGATCTCAAGACATAGGACAAAAAAAAATTTAAAAATTTTAAAAAATTTAAAAATTAATATATAATAATAATTAAAAATTAAAATATATATCCAGTCGGGATCCAGACATTTTTCAAAAATCTATCATGATCCCGTCCTGACTTAGTCGGGATCAAGACAAAATCCTGACTAGTCAAGATCGGGATCGGAATAATCGGGATCGGGATTGTCGGGATCGGGATGCGGGATTCGGGAAATTTTTCCCACCACATACACCTGGCATGTGGGACCACTTTTCTAAGGTGAGTTAATTGGGAAATGAAGTTTTCTGGATTTGATGTTATTTATTCATATATATTTAGGCTTTAAGGATAAAATCTGACGTTTCCTGTTTGAATTCATGTCATAGGGTTGTAGTTGTAAGGTTTGTGGACGTGTAACATATTTGGCAAAAGATTGCCCTGAAAAAGGCAGCAGAAGTTCAATGGCTGCCAGCAGAGGTGTTCACTTGTGTAAGTTTTCCAAAGGAACTTCTGAATGTCTTTTCTTGAAGTCACTTTACTTTGTTCTGAAATTTAATCATCTCACTATCAAGTTAGTAATGAATGTGGTTTTGGGTATTAGAATAAGGTTTAGTTGAATTGAAATCGAGTTATGATCCAATTCCCTCCTTTTCGACTTTCTTGCCCTTATTATATCATAGAAGATGATGTACGCATGCATCACCACACAATCTTATGGCTTCAATCATTCAAAAAAGAGAGGCACCGTGACACCGGATTCAATCATTCATCTGAACTTAACTTTAAAGGAGGCTAGGCAAGTGGCAATAGCATACAAACAGAAGAGGATCTTCTCACGTTTCTTCACCAGTTTCACTGTCTTCATCAGTGGTATTGTCAACTTGATGGGAATCCTCATCCGGAGTGTTTAACAGTTGCTGCGCAGCTTTGAGGGCTCTTAGCCTCTCTTGACGTGCTACAACTAGTTGTTCATTGGTATCTTCTTCGGCGGCCATTCGCTTCACCTATACAGTACAAGTGGTAGGAGAAACAATTAAGACGTACTTACACAACACAGATTAGAAGTTTCATGAGCAGAATGCAGTAAAAAAAAAACAAGGTGCAAACCAAAGCTAGAGTATTTGAAAAGCAAAATCAATCGAAAACCTAAGCAGTATATTGTTTGAAAGAAATTTGAAAAAGCAAGTTGATTTTCCTTGCTCTTATAGAATCTATCGAAGGGGTCACTCAACAATATCTTGTCATGCGCAATAATCAAAAGGTACAGTACTTAAATGTGGCAATAAAAATGAGAATTGTTAATGGCATTCCAAATTTTTTTATGTATTTGACTCATCAAACATCACAAGATTAGGCACGGTTTGTTACTTGTAAAGGCAGTCTAAACTTATGTAGCCTCTAAAGACAGTCCAAACTTCTATAACAAGTTTTCATTATAAGGCACGGTTTGTTTCCTCTAGGCGAAATGATGTTGATATTGGAATTTTTTCGCTTCAAAACTTGCAAGTGACTCCACACATGAAAGTTCTATATACATATATATATATATATATATATATATATATATATATATATATATTTTGTTTGATGAATTGTGATAAATATATTGATGAAGGGAAAGTACATGGAGTTACAGCCACCATCCAATTTCAAGAAACTTGTGACGTCCAAACTACACTTACAACTAGTACCTCAGTTGAACTAGCCATCTAGTCCAGTCTGAGGTAAGTAAATTAAAATTTTCGCACATGAGGAAAACCACCCAACCTATCGTTATTCCTAAAGGAATGTTTACGACTACTCAGCCCTGGAGTCAGTCGAAGCGAAGTGAATCGCAAAAGCCTTCTCTACAGGCATTTTATGCCCTCGTTGTTCTCACTCCCTAGAGGACACCCCAGTCTCTTCTTCGCCTCTTCAGCTTCACATGAAAGTTATATTAATTAAGGGGAGAAACTTAGCTGCTGAGCCTTAAGCATTTAACAATGCTGAAGGATGATGTGGCCCAATCAATTTAAGCCACGTGTTGACTCTAATCTTGTATCCAAACACCATCTCTTTCTCCTTCTCTCCGTTTCTCTCCTCAACAAACACTCATTAATCTCTCCTCCACAGACCAATTGCCGCTGCCGCCATAAAATCGAAGACCGGCAACGAAACACAGAGAATCCCCCGCCCCTCCACCGGCCGATGAGAAAGAGGTGAATTTAAAATTAAATAGAGCAGTGGGGTGGGGTGGCGAATTTAAGAGAAGATATAAAAAAATAAAAAATAAAAAATAAAAAAAAAATCTCGATGCCGTATTTGATGGCAACGCAGGCAAGTATGTCCATCTTGGACATCTGGTACTCTATGTAGTTGTTGCCGCCTCCATATTGCTCCGCTGCCCTTGTATTTGAAGGAGATAGTTTTCTCAATTTCTGCCTCTTCTTATGCTTCTCCGATCTCTCACTTTGCGGTACAAAATTGCTTTGCTTTGCTTTTCTGCCTCCGAAATCCAAAATTTCCTTAATTTCTTAATTTCTCCTAGGATTTGTTTTTTACAGAGCAAAGAGACACAGAAGCAGATCCATACCCAGAAATATAAGCAAAGAAGAAATAAAAATGGAGTCCACAGAAAAGTCAAATGTTGTTGCTTCTTCTTCTGGTATGCAGTCTTGGCAATAAAAAAAAGCGACTCTGGAGGCGGGGGATTCTCTGTGTTTCGTTTGGTTTTTCCGGTCTTCGATTTCATGGCGGCAGCGGCAATTGGTCTGTGGAGATATTAATGAGAGTTTGTTGAGCAGAGAAACAAAGAGAAGGAGAAAGAGATGGTGTTTGGATACAAGATTAGAGTCAACACGTGGCTTAAATTGATTGGGCCACATCATCCTTCAGTATTGTTAAATGCTTAAGGCTCAGCAGCTAAGTTTCTCCCTTAATTAAGGGAGTACGTAGTTTATCTCTTCCCTCCTTTTTTTTGTGAGAAGGTTTATTTCCCTACGTTACAAAAGTGAAGACAAAACCACTAAAAAAAGATAGTTATGCAGCGCAAGGAAAGTTGGTTAACATAGTTTTTCTTAATTTAGATGCTTTACTTGTGATGATGTCAAGTTGCTCATGAACAAAATGGCGCATATATTTTGTATTAGAATACTCAAGAGGATCCCAGTCAACTCCCTTGGGCAAAGCCAACGGTAAAATCTGATAGTTGATAGCCTCATCTCCGATTCGAATTGATAAATATTTTCTGTTCTACTCAGCCCAATAAGTATTTGTGTTTATGCTTGTGAGAAGCAAAAGCTGTTTTATCGAAAAATTAATTTCAGTAATACGAATTGATAAATATTTTCTGTTTTGGGATGCACGAGAGTAGTCCTTGAACGTGTGGAAATGTTGCCTTATTTGGTTCCATTTTTCTTGTTCCTGAATCTTTACAATGCGATGACCCCAAAAGTTGGAGCAGAACAAATTCAACCTGTGAATGTGCATTCGTTTATGGCCACTCAGTATTAAAAAATATCGCTCAAGGACTCCTTATACCATGCAAAACCACACACGTAAATTCGTAATGATTCATCTTTCGCCCAAAATAACTGTTTCACTCTAAAATTAACCCAAATGCTCCCTTTAAATGAAATTTTTATGTCCTCTGTGTTTAGCACTGGAGTATTCAAAGAAGAAATAACAAAGTATTTCCTTCACTTTTCATCTCGAAGGGTGTTATTCTTGATCAACTTTATCCCTCAAATATTCGACATATTCACCATGGACATGAAGAAGATCTCCCTCGCTCTCATCGTTGCCGCTGCCTTGTTGAGTGGCGTGTTGGCTGCTGACC
The DNA here is from genome assembly GCA_033992175.1 of Spiraea crenata. Taxonomy (NCBI): domain Eukaryota; kingdom Viridiplantae; phylum Streptophyta; class Magnoliopsida; order Rosales; family Rosaceae; genus Spiraea; species Spiraea crenata. The sequence goes on along the minus strand of JAVBHV010000079.1, from coordinate 7,911,665 downwards.
CCATTAAGGACATTAAGGACGCAGCAGCAGCTGCGATGGCCCCTAAGGCCTCAGCTACCGCCCCAGTGGGCTCAGCTGCTACCACCACCTCAGCAGGCGCTCCTCTATCAACCTCCGCGCATGCCCCTGCCCCATCGGGCGTCGCCTCCACCATGCCCATTGTTGGCTCAATGGCCGGTGCCTTCCTGATGTCCTTCTTTGCATATTACCTGCAGTAAGCTCACAGTAATAAATTTTTTATGAGACTATGATTGTGAATATGTACTTGGGAAATGGAATTTCCAAGAGAAAAAAGTAAGGATGCTTATGTATGTATGTGAACAAAGTTGTTGTATGTTAATTGTTTATATAATAACGTATGTGCGCTTCTACCTGCTTAAGCCCAGTTGCCTGCATTCTTTAAAATCCTTCTACTACTACTTCTAAGGAAAACATGCGATCAATCTCTTTTTTATTTTAATCAAAAAGTGAGATTTCATTAAGGAAACCCGCTGAAACAGCGGTGAAGAAACAAACACAGAAAAACTGCAAAAAACAGACTGGACAGAGGAGCCTTTGAAACTAGAATGAAGATACGACTAGGGGAAGGAAAGGCCACTTTAATCTTTGTGGTAAACAAATAGCCACTTCCGCCATATCAATTCAGGCAACAGTAACGTTAAAGAGCCAATGTTCAGTAACACACTCCAATATGTAATTTCCAATTGTAACCTTCAACATTCAAACAACACTTGAATTGAGAAACAAATCTATGTCAAAATCACAAATAATCATATACTTTTTTTTCCTTTTTCTCTTTTATCTGAATTGCTTAAATTACAGACATTATGTCCACTAGAAATTAGGATCCTCCATCAGGTTTTTGTGCAGACATGAGACTCTTTGTCAACCAGATAGCTGTTTCTCGAGATGAGACTGCGTCTTCTCCAAATGGTCTTAGCACGCCGGCAAGCTCTTCAAGTTTGTCCTGCTTTAGTAGCCGTGCGCATAGCTCAAGCAGAGACTCCAGGGCATCGGCTCTTTGTTGGCTTGGATTTTCCCAGCCACTTCTGGAATCATCACCACCTATTGCAGTTAGCGTACTGAATGAGATGTCTCTTGCCGCCTGATTAATGACACTAGTCTCATCCTTTCGTATTTGTGGGGAGCAATTGCTGGTGTCTGCCTTTCCCCCGGCTTCATCTTTTTCTTTCTGTACGGAGCAATCATGGTAACTTTCAGTTGGCAAGTAATCCATGCAAACAACTTCAGGATGTTCATTGGACCTATCCTTCTCGAAACAGAAACTGGGTTCCATCTCAGATTTATTTGATGATGAGCATTTATCATCAGGCGACCCAACTTTGTCAGTACCACCTAAACCGGCCACCCCCAATTCCCTGCAATTTTCTTCTGTAGCACCCTCTCCTTCTGCTCTAGCTCCTCTTTCAAGAACTTGATTTTCATAAGCTTTTCCATCCTCATTGTTCAGGGTTTTGACATCAACCTCTTGGAATTGTTTTAAATCTGCGGCAGCAGGTTCTTCTAGTTCTTCATGCGGAGAATTTTGCATACTCTCTGTCTCTGATGTACCCTCAACATCAGAGTCAGTATTTTCTTTTTGGGGTATATTGACAGTGTCAGCTTGCTTATCCCCATTACAAACAGATGCTTCTGAATCCGTTGGTCCATCTTTTGAACCATCAGTCGCATTGGATAACTCCATAGAACAGCTAGTGGGATCAACCCTCTTGGTTTCAAGCTCCTCTGCACTAGCTGTAAATACAGGGTTGTCAATGTTTGTTTTATATCTAAGCGTCAACTCCGCACTGCGCTCAAGTGGTTGGGCTTTTTCCACGCCGTTCAGTTTCCCAGCTTCTTTGTCCCTATTGTCTTTCCCACTGCTGGGCTTGCTAGGCTGTGGTTTTCTTGTAGTCTTGTCCTTCAAGTTGTTTAATGGATATATTGGCAGAAAAGCAGATGATGCATTGCGGCATTGAAGGAGGTATGGTTGTAAGTGTGGATGCCTTAACAACTCTGCAGCCTAGAATAGATCAGGAGGGTATTAGAATTAAAATGGATTAAATTTTGTGGTATATGCAAGCCCGGGGTCAACTAACTCACTGTGGGTCTGTGTTCTGGACTCTTCCTCAGCATGCTCTTGATTATTTGTTTCCTATGATCCAGAGGCCATACCAACTAAGTCATTTGAAGTGACAGTAAATATGCACTTGGAATATTCATTTATAATAGAGCCATGAGGTCTGATGATTTTGAAGATAATACTCACAATGTGGAAGAATACACAATTGGAAGAGGAGAAATGGTGGATCTGCTAATTTTATTAATAAGCCCAGCCATATCCTGTATAATCAAGTAGTTTATAGTGTTAATTACTCAAAATTCCATACCAAAGCAAATATAGACATCGTTTGAAGACAATAATCTAGATGAATAAATCAACAACTCAAATCCTATACTTACTGGAGCTCTAAATGCAGGCTGATGTGCAGCAATTTCAAACATGCAGCAACCTGAAACGCAATAGAAACCACAAACTCTATAACATTGGAAATCCTGAATATAAGCCCGTAAAACATAATATAAGATTCTAGAGTTCATACCAAGCGACCATATATCAGATTTATGGCCATAAGGTATATCTGCAAGGAGCTCAGGACACATGTAGTTTGGAGTTCCAACAACCTACGTTGAATACACAAGCATTGATAATCAACTGACATGTAGAAATGGATTTTGTGAAATAGTTGCAAATCCTAACTCTATGTCAGTCCAAACTGAAAATTACCCTCTCTAAGAATTGGTTAGCTTATCTGATTTGAATATAGTACTTTGTGGGGGAATAAAGAGACGCAAGTTAACTATGTGGAACCTTTCATGAAGGATGAAAGGTTCAAAAATTCAAAGTGTTTAAAAGCATAGAGTTACCGAAGAAGTAAGATCTTCTGTGTTGAGTAGTTTTGCGAGTCCAAAGTCACCTATAGGAACAAGCATTTGAAATAAATCAACATGGAAGTGAAACCTAATGCAGCAAAACCTAGCTTCTCTCAGAAATCACTAGGTTTACGTACCAAGTCGGATGTCATTGTCCTTTGTAAGGAATATATTGGAGCACTGCAATCATTATACCGATATTAAAATAAACATTGTATGTAATATTCTACAGTGAAACTATGGGTATACTGTATTACCTTAAGATCCCTATGAAGTACACGGTTGGAGTGCAAGTAGTCCACAGCTAGCAACAATTGAGTAAGCCATTTGCAGAGCTTCTGCAGGGAAAAATAGTTAAACAATGAAGGGCAGTTGCTTTGTACACAAAAAGGACACGAAGTTTATCAAATCTCACTCAATACCTCCTCTGGAAAAAATTGTCCTCTGGCCTTCTTTACCATCTCAGCCCTATCAACAAATTGTTTGCATCTCATTCAGTAATCATGGGGAAGTATTGACTTTGCAATTTTGATACTTGAGTGCTTTTAAAAAGTTCTGATAAACATTAGATAAACTCTACCAAGGTCCTCAACCAGCCGGAAATCTTATCCAATAGATGAGATACAGATAGTTGAGATGCATCTCAGCTGTCCAATACCTATCTAGTAACTGAGAGAGAACCAATACTTCATTTCAGGACTCTATTCATGGTTAGAGAATAGGACTTAATAATAGATAGAATATGAGTAGTTTATCATGTCGACTATGCTCATTTTCTTCCTGTATTTTTCCTAAAAATCATGTAGGTTTGCATTGAGATTCGAATTAAAGTTCGGAGGAAACTTAAGGACAGAAATAACAATTTAGACTCATCACAGAAGCATAAGATATTCAAATATATGGCTGTCTCATTTCCACACTTAGACAAAAGAACTGCATTCTTCATAAAAGCCAAAACATATTTCGGACATATATTTCACAAATGTTGTTACTTACATATCACCACCTTCACAGTAGCTCGTTACGATGCATATGCAGTTTCCCTACAGAAAATACAAACATTTTAGCATGCATGTACAAATTCAAAGGATTGTTACAACTGTTAAAGACTTTTCCAAATGTCTAACTATTTACCTTGTCCACCCAAGCATCTTTGTACTCCACGATATATGGATTATTTAACTTTGCAATTAAGTTCATCTGCAGGAGAATTGAAGTGATTGCCATTAATTGGGTAGGGAATACATCTTTCGGTCTCACTTCAAGGTCATTCACAATTAAGCTTTTCACTGAAGATGGAAAACTAGATACAGTACATTCAGGAGAAAATTCAATCAGAATCACTAGACATTGAGGACAAACAAGATTATACCTGTTCTGAGATGGTACTTAAAATCCAAGTAACTGAAGTTCACATAACTAAATGTTGACAAATTTACGATAAAAAAGATCCATCATAATTCTGTGTCCACAATCTTTTCAGCAATGCATCACTAACAAGACACGTATTTTAAATTTTTGCGTTCGTATATGAATATTGTTTCAGTACGCACTCTCCAATCTATTGCTAACATAAATGAATCTGGGTATCTGACAGAATGAAGTCCAGGATACACAGAAATGACAGAACTGATACGTATACTATGTTTGACTGCCAAGAAAATCCACAAAGGCAGATATCTGATGCTACATTTGGTACCTCAGACAACAGATGGTATGGAACAAAAGCATAGGCCAAGCCTTTGATTGGGAAAACAGCATGTATAAAAAATCATAAGAAAATTGTACCTAACACTCATTTTTACAGTTGAAGGAAAATGGTACCTCTTGGTGAGCTGTTCGTTTGAACTTCTCCGTTTGCTTAGCCAACCGAATCTTTTTCAATACATACCTAATTGAAAGATAAATTCAATAAATGAGCTAGTTTAAGCAAATTTAATCTAGACACCAGTTGTACAATCACATGTACAATATCCGATTCTCAATTATCCATTCGTGCCAAAATTGGTAACCTCTGCCAAGACAGTCCTTGTTATCCTTCAAATCAATCTTCTTCCAAAGTTCTTTTCTTAATTACAAGAACAACATTCCCTTTTAAAACAAAAGGAGAATTGGTAGAAAATAATCTTACTTCTTTTTCTGAGTCTTATGAAGAACAAGAAAAGCGGCTCCAAAAGCCCCTCTCCCAATCTGCTCTATGACTTCATAATCCTCCATCTTGGACTTGATTTCACCATCATCAGTCTCCATAGCCACCAAACACCTTCAAAACCCAGAATCTGGATCAACTTCAAAAACCCAGTTCCACAAAAGAAAAACAAAAATCAATGCTTCCAAAGCAAAAATTGGCCCAAAATCTAAAAACCCAAAAGCGAAAAACCTGTAAAAAGACCAGAAAACAGCACAAATCAGCTACCACAGCACCAATTACCATGCAATGCTCCTCAAAGGTGGAGTCTTTTGGTGCCTTTTCGACTGAAATTTGCCCAGAAAACTGGTTGAGATCTTTGTAGGTGAGGGAGATATAAATGAGTAAAGAGTTCAATTCCAGACTAATTATGAGAAAAAAGAACAAGACTTAAAATGATGATGAAGAATGTGATGACATACCAAAAAAGTAGAGAGAGTTTTAAAAGAAGGTGGGAAGTAAAGCTAAATGTGTGTGTATGGAGGCAGCTATCAGTGGAGATAAACAACTTACTTAATTGGAAGTTGATAATCTACCAAATAGAAAGTGGGAATGGGAGGCCAAAAGGGAAAAAGTGACAGGTATTGAAGAAAGAAGACTTAAAAGAGGAAAAGCAAAGCTTTGCTTGCATTTTCAGACACTATGGTGGCAGAAATCAACTCTACTCTCTCTCTCTCTCTTCACACCAGGGGAATGTTTTCCAGCGTGTAGTTGGGATGTCACTGTCCTCGCAACTTAAAAATCTATTTGTTAATCCGTTTTGGGTTTGGAGGATTTCATTTGGTTGGGTTCGCATCTTTTTCTGGGTCGTTTTATAGTACGCAATTTGTACTGGTCCACTTAATTGCACGCAGACTCCGTTGGTTTAATAAGAGGTGTGTTTCAAAATATTCATCATACGCTATCATTATGATGGTTTGTGGTTGGAGATAAGAACTTAAAAAGGCTAATTGAGAGTTAACTGAAGAAGTTGTTCGTTTGGTAAATTGACAGGGCAACTTCCAAAATGGACAACTGAGGAAAAAGCAGAAGAACTGCTCAGGATCTTAGCAAATTTTAGCAATCCCTGTAAAATGCAAAACACAGTAGGTGGAGATCCTCAAAGAGTTTAAACACGGTTGGGTCCTATTGCAACTGTCCTTTTTGCTGACCTTTTAGGTATTAATGTTGGTCAAGCTTCTTTGGGGTTCAAATAGACCCCATTAGGTATACCATCCTCATGACAGACTTCAAACTGGAAGCCAATGCAATACCCAAAACACAATCCAAAATCTAAAGCCAGTGGTAAAATTAGATGCAACTTCCACTCGAAGGCGATGGATTCTACATGGTTTTCTGAGTACCGCAGAAGAATCTATGGCAAATTGCAATAAACTTCAATGATCAAATGGCCAAGCCATACAGCAAAGCAAACAATTACCTCAGAAGTGCTGAATGCTTTAAAAGTATCCGTAAATGAAGGTGTCTACAATGGAAGAACAAGCTTCCATTGAGAATCAGTTACAAGTTTGGGATGAAACTGGGAGAAATAATTGTGCCTTTTCGCCCATCTAATCCCTTCGTATTAAGAGGATTGCATCAAACCAACACAGCCAAACCCATGAACTAAGAAAAAAACTCAGCATGCAACCATATAGTTCTAACAAAAGGTTTGCCAAAAACAAAGGGCTGCAAAAAAACATTCTGTGCACCTAATCAAGTTAGCAGAGTAACTTTCTCACTCTGGAGGCGTCAAGTTACTTCTGCTTTGATTTTCTGGAAGACCTTTTGCGTTCGAGTTTTTTCTGTGCTGCCTCAAATTCTTCTTCTGTGGGTTCTGCAGAAACAGTACTCCCGCCGTATTTGGAAACTAAATTAGAGAACATAGAATCAAACTGGTTTTTCCTCTCATTTCGGCGCTGAGATATGATTGCATACAGATCTTCTGACTGTTTCTTTGGCCTGTCAAAGATTTAAGCATAATCGTTTTAAATTTCTTGATTCAGCTAATATAAGTGTCAGCAATAAAGTAAAACCTGCAGCATAGTACTCACTTTTCCTTCCTCCTCAAAGGGCTAGTAGGAGGTTTTCTTTCAGATACTTTCTTTGACCATTTGACATAAGCTTTTGTTGATTTCAGTTCTCCTACAAGAGGAAGTGAGCAAAGGGTGTCAGCAACAAGAGAGATACTTCGAGACACCCCTAAAAGCAGAACGTTTCAGTACACCAGGAAAGCAGTGGTACTCAACTCACAAAAATGTTAATTCATCTGACAACCCACAAAAATGTTAATTCATCTGACCAAGACAGATTCATTTGAAAAAAAAAAAAAAAGAGAGAGAACTAACTACGATGTTTGAAGATGTTCAACAGCGATTGATAGACAATAAAAGTACTTGCGAGATATATGGTGAGGTCTTTATAAAATGACTCATTATAGGGAAGAAAGGAGGACCAATGTTCATCTATTTTAGTCTAAATAATGAGAAGGGGACTTTAATTTTGTGTAAAGGTTCATCTGTCGGACACAAAGACCATGCTCAATGTGATAAGGAAACAACCTAGAAACTAGCAAGGCCCCTCTATAGAGAGCTAACGAAAGGGACCATTCAACAGTCAAAGTTAATCAAAGCAACTACTGTTGTATAGTGCATATCTTTAGGTTGAAGTAATCAGCTGTGGTTTTAAATGCAGCTTTCATCTCAGATGCATGCTTAAAGCAAGAATTTTTTGGTATGACAAGTGGAATTTAAGTTTTTTCTAAATACAAAGAAAACAGACTGAAAATTCATTGGACTAGAAAAATTTCAGAGAAGCCTTTTGGAGTTTAACAATCAGCTGATGTTGGTTAGAATAACCATCTAATCCTAAATGCAAATGACATGATATCATGAATTTGTAATGACTAGATTCTTATAATCATTTGAAGTTCAGCGTTTGCTTCAATCACATAGATATAAGCTTAAATGCAAGTAAATATTAGATTCAAGCACTTACACTTATTATTAATGAACTAAGGTCCTAGACTCAAGAGATCACATTGGAAAGGGGGTTTAGAAGGTATCCACACCTGCAGCAATTGCCTCATCTAGAATGTCCTTGAAACGGTGAGAATCAAGTTTAGGATCTGAGCAAAGCATTGAACAGAAGAGTCTGCAAGGGAAACAATAATAAGCATCAAACACGAAACCAGAATAGAAAAGGAATAAAATACTGCTAATACCTGTTCATATTGCCCTTGTACTCTCTGTACTGATCTATCAAGTCTCTCTTCTCGGAATCAGATCCTCTATAGTTTGCTTCAAACTCTTCAATATCAGCTTCAGTGACCTGCCATTATTATCGATGTTGTCAGAAATCTAAAAGAAGTACAGGGGGTTCAAACGACATCAAATTCTATCAAAAGACAGCATCAAGAGGTGAAAACATGTGACCTTTTTATAAAAAGATCGGAAAAATTCACGCAGATTCTGAGCAACATCACCAGCAAGGTCCTGCTCAGGAAAAAGGACAGCTCAAATAAGCAACACATAATATATCCTATTCCCGCACTACATAACAGATAGTCTAAAATGTACGAACTATGAGCCATTGAAATGTAAAACGAATTAAGAACAACGAATACAAACAAACGAACACTTACATCGTCGTCAATACAACCAGTCTGGTCATAGAGTGCTCGTTTCTCCTGGTCCCCGAGAATCGAAATCACTTTTTGCAATTGCTGAAACTTCTCTTTAGCTTCCTATACATATAAAATTGAATATTTACGGCCACAACAAAACCACAATTCACAATCGAGAGCAATGTAAGCAGACAAAACGACACATTTGCATCAAAAATTTTACCTCATCGCCGGGATTTTTATCGGGATGGAGACGCAACGCTAACTTATGATACGCTTTCTTAATTTCCTGTTGGGACGCACTCTTCTCCACACCGAGAACCTACCCAAAAAAACCCCCAATTTTCCAAATTAGGGCAAGAAAATTTCCAAACAATCTAAGATTCCCAAGCACAAACAGAGAAAACTTAGAAAAATTGATTAAAACACCTCGTATAGGGTCTTCTCGTCGGCGGAAGTGGGGTTGCGATCGTCATCATCGCTGCGTTGTGGCTGCATTTCTTCATCTTCTTCGACCTCTGGTGCTCGCTTTTGCTCAGAAACCCTAGCTCTCTTTCTCTTGCCCATTTTCCAAAGCAGGGAAGTCTCGGGAAGTTGCAGATGGCGATCGAGCGCAAGTGGGGGCGATATTTATTCGCGAATTTTTGGGGCGTTCGATTTGTTCCCGCCAATTCGCGCTCCAATTTTACCCTTTTTCCCGCCGCGAGAATATGGTGGGGGAATTTTGTTCATTTGTGCTTGGCTAAGTGAACCGGACCGACTGCTGTATAGAGGAATGGGCTGGGCCGAAGTCGGGATGGCTTTCCCATGAGGAATTATCCAAAAGGGACAATCACCCTAACGACAAAATAATCATTACATTTCTATTGTAGTCCAATATATTCAAATGTTCACCTCATTGAAGCTTAGAGAGATGTAGAGAAATGTATAGACTATGCGGTCATTAATCCTATCCAAAATAAGTAGAGAAATGTATTGATTATTTTGTCCTTAGGAATGATTGTCCCTTTTGGATAATTCCTCATGAATGATAGTCTATAGAAAAATCCCTCGGAGTCGGAGTGAGCAGAAGTCAGAATGAATAGGAATCAGAGTGAGTAGGAATAGGAATGAACAGGAATCGGAATGAAGCACTCTCATTGAAGCGTTTACTAATTATCCATAATCGGAGTGAAAATTAAGTAGAATGATAATTTAGGTATAAAAGTTGCATTCTTGGTGGAATCAACCTCTAAGAATCTCAATACCACCTCAACCCAGAGAGTCTCATTCCTTGAAAATCAGGAATTACATTCCTGATTTTGTGGTGGGTCTCACCACAAACTTGATTCCCAAATTTTAGTAAACACGGGAATCACCAGGAGTGGGAATGACTCCCAATGATTTCATTCTCATTCCAAGTTAGTAAACACGCCATTAGTTAAAATAAGTACTTTTAGAAAGAAATTTTTCAAAGTGTGCGGGCAGCTTTTTGTTTTCCAAACTAAACACAAATTTTTGTTATTGGTTGCCTGAGTTCCTATGAACTATATTAGTACCATAACAGTACTATACATGTATTATAAACATACTACATCTCTCTCTCTCTCTCTCTCTCTCTCTCTCTCTCTCTCTCTCTCTCTCTCTCTCTCTCTCTCTCTCTCTCTCTCTCTCTCTCTCTCTCTCTCTCTCTCTCTCTCTCTCTCGTATAGTACTTATATAACTCATGTATAATCTAGTATATAAATATATTATAGATCCTAATAATCTTGCAATTCAATCGAAAATAAAAAATAAAAATCAATACAAAGGTTATATAAGAATACAAACAAACAAATTCGAATTTTAATTATACAAATTGGATGTAAACATTCGTGATATCATTCGAAGCGGATCGGTCGATTCTTCTTCAATCCATTCATTCCATATCCACGGCGGAACGTCCAATTCGGTACGAGCTGAGAAGGATTGCTCTTTTTCAATTTGGATGCGTGAAGACTGTGATTGGTTGAGGTCGCCTTTAATTTTCCAGTGCCGGCCAGATTTCAACGGACCGAGTGATGGATGATGGAGCGAGTGATGGACGACGACCTTTAATTTTCAATTTGGATGTGTGAAGACTGTGATTGGTTGAGCTCGCCTTTAATTTGAGATTATGTGTCCCAAATTTTCATAGGTCCGACTCTGAGATTGGGAAGTTCGAAACTTCTTTAGATAAAAAATTGTGCACCATCAATTTTTCATGAGTATTTTCCATTTTCTTTACATTTATCAGTTTGAGTATGATCCAAAGTACAAATCTTCTTGTCTCGATGGCCTTAACTATTTCCATTGACAACCTGCTGTTAGAACAAACTGCAGTGGTTACATACTGATATGTATGCACTCGAATACACTTCCAAATAACACATAATATCTTGTACTAACAGATCTCCACATAACTGGAAACAAACTAAATATACGGCAATGATTAATGCAACCGCATACGGACATTATAAGTACTAAAATCACTAAGAATAGGATCAGAATAGGCTAATAACTTACAGTATAACACTTACAAACAGAAACTTGTAAGCAAACAGGAAAATAGTATGCATAGTAAATGTCATCCTAGAAAACAAGATTCCTTAAAGAATTTAAAAGTAAATCCCCAAATCGTCTTCAACTTGTCATCAACATCCTAGAAGGGTTGTATGCACTTTCCTTTAAGGACTTACGACTGTAATACCTTAAAATACTTGACGATTTTGGTTTGCAATGTTGCAAAAGGAAACCTTTTCAAAGTTGTTCTCCGAGCAAACTTCCAAAGTTTCCTCTCTATTTCTTTCTCGTCAAACCTTAGTCCTAAGGTCAATACTGCCACACAGCTTATATCAAGAGGTTCATAATACATTCTTTCTGATTGTCTTCATTAATTATAGATTTGACGACTGTTGGATGAAAGATCTTACGGCCATTGGATCAAAGATCTTACTGGCTATCTGCGACTGGAGTTTAAATGACTCAGCCTCCATAGGCTCTTCCACCATCCAGGCTCCCTTTCCTTATTTTGATCCCCCGTCGTGCCATCCTCCGGCCCAAGGTCCATAGGAGCCACAGCCTTTGCTCGTCTTAAGTTCCATGAAGAGAAAGAGTCTTTGCTGCATAGCAGGAGGGTAACTATTAGAGGGGAAGAGAACAAGGAGGGTCTTGTTTGTTGCGGACCAGTAGGGTAACTATTGAGCAAGTACAATTTGCAACTTTATGAGCGAACCCATATTCAACTTTGAGAGGGAGCAAACACGATAGAAAGTTTTGTGAAGAAAATTGAAGGAAATCGGTTTTTAAGGGTGGAACCTCAATTTTCTTCATGGTATCAGAGCTAACATGGTCGGCCAGGTTCACTTTTCCAGTAAAAACCGACGAAGTCCAATATGCTCAACAACAATTGCATCTTCCATTACTCTTACATTGACATGTTGAAAGCGTTCTATCATGTCATCTACAAGAATTTGTTCCACATCCGAAATATTACCATAATATTTCCTCACTCGCCTTTTTCTGCTCCTCCGGGGCACGCTCCTCAAATACCTAAAATGGACAAGCATATCTAAAAATTGGTCCATACTGACATCCTTGGCCTTCAACTTGGCCATGAGTCTGGTCAGCTCCTCTCTTCAAGGCTTGCTTACTTTACCCAAGACAGTAGACAATTTGAACCTCCCTGCTCCCTCGTTCAGCTTGGGCAAGATTTGCTCCACCTGTCAGTAATTGATTCGAAGCTATTCTCAAAGAGACCCTGGTTGATGGGCATAGAGGCGCAGGGAACGGGCGTCCTAACCAAAACCTGTACATCCTTGATCATCCTTAACCTTCACCAGCACATCAAGAATTTCAGATTCTTAACCTTCAACAGAACATCAAGAAATTCCTCCTTACTACTAAAACACTTCTCATCTTTTTTCGTTGACTACAAAGAGACATCTACGATGATGGTCGGCCAATTAGTAAAGTTGAATTGCACTCTGTATAGATATTAATTATATTATATTCGATGTGAGTTACCTAACCATCAACAATTAATAAAAGAGATATGTGACTAACATAGAATGAAACATAAGGAAACAGATTTAAAAACTATTAAAAATACTTTACAACACTTATGTTAAGGGTATAGCCTGTCATCTAATACCCTTATTCTATTGTAACGTAAAAATGATGAATATCTTAAGAAAATCTACTTTGTACTACTTTAATCAAACAAATTCGATGAATATGGATTCTATGTTCTCATTTTCTATATTTTCTTAAGATCATCCTATGTACAAAACATGCATTAGTTATATTAGACATGTAGTTGATGGAGAATATAATGACCATAAGTTTCAAAATGCACTCATGTTGTTTCAATAATTTTTAGTCAAATTCAAATTTCAAAATAAATAGAGTTTTGATCTACAAAGATACAAAAAAAAAAGGAAATAGAATTCTGAAAAAACTACAAAGCTCTGCTCCCAGACAGTGTTGTTTCTCTTTAAAAAAAATCATTTTATTAACAAACTATCTCGTGTGGCAAACTCATCTTCCAATACAAAATATCTAAATTTTTTTCAACTGCATTTTTTTCAATCCTCTTCAATCATCTTGAATGAAAACATCTTCATTAACTACTTTCCCAACGCCTTTGACATCATCTTTGACAAACATTCTAACAAAAAGAGAAATCATATGGCGTTAATCCAAACAATACCTAATATTATCACAGACTCGCACCTTCTATTAATCTTGTCTTTGAGTTTGGAAAGCACAATTCACAAGTATGTTACTCGACATAAAAGTAATGATTTGATTACATTTTTATTAGTGTCTTTGATTTGATTATGATCTCTATTGAAACTACTATAAACCTTTTTTTAAGTGCATTCTTACTTGTAACCTTTGTGAAATCTAATTCCAAGGTACTGTTGATGTTCTTTTTTGTTCAATATTTATTACAAAACTAAGTATGTTTTTCCATCTCCAAGATGACTTGTTAAATTTTAAACTCGTATATCGTCCTCTTTTCGTGTTGCATAAGGATGTTTAATTAACTCTTTCAAAAACATATTCATGCACTTATTATAATCACGTGCTCAGATATTTCCAAGATTCTAATATGTATGATCGAAGTGGCTCTTATCAAAGAGGAAAAGAAAAAAAATCATTGATCTCCTAAAAATTCGTTTAAGTTTTAGTTGTGTCTGAAATGCACCTTTAAAAAAAAAGTCATCATTACATTTCTTATATGCTTTGTTTAAAATGAACTCCTCATTCTTGTTTACATTCTTCTTATGCTAGTTAGTTTAATCTTATTATAACTAAATGCTAGATGTCTAAGTAATTCATCTAGATTCATCGAAAAAATCATGTATGTGCTATATAACTTATTGTCTTTAAAAAGTAAACAACGACTTCAACTTGATGCAAATCATCATTGTATATTATTTATGTTTCCTTCGTAAGCTTCGGTGTCATCTATTATATGAATTTCATACTCACTCGCAAGAAAACAAAAGTGCGTATCACAAATGCCCTTTTTCTGTTTTTTTTCCTATTCCTCCTCCGGTTGCTCTTGTTGGATGTCTAGCAATTCAACAATTGCATCCATTATTGCTCTGTAGTGAGCACTGAGAACAACCAAATTAATTACATTACTTTTGACCAAAAAAAATTATAACAAAATCATGAGTTAGATAATGATACATTAAGGAAAATTAAATAGTCTAATTTGGCGACAGTGAGGAAGAGGTGGAGGAGGTGGATGTTTCCTCTTCTAAATCTTCATAAGGCCGCCGGTAAGCCAAAGGAGAGGGTTGAAGGGTGTGTGGGACGGTCATAGAGAGGTTGGGGGTGGGATGAAGGGTGGTGGGACGTAGGCTGACGAAGAGGGTGGGAGGGAGGAGAGTGGTGGGGTGCAGACGGACCCACATTCGCACATTCTCGATATCAGTCATCATTGAGGATATTTCATGAGGTACGCTCTTCTCAGCTACATCCACTTTGCCATAACACATAGTTCTCTTCAACAAATTCTAGAATCTGCACGTCCAATGAGGAACTCACCACAATATTTTCTCGGTTTCTCAGCCCTCTAAACCAGTAGCAGACCTCTTCCCCAGCATCTTCTGTAAGCTCACCATTCAGTTCCCCTTGAATCATCTTCTTATACGCCCTCCTAATCCTTTTCATGAGATAATTCATATTCTTGCTTGATGGGGAGCTCTCATCTGCCTTGATGGTGTCTCCCTTGTCGGGATAAAACTCACAGTGCTCAATAAATTCTAGTATTTGCACGTCCAATGAAGAACTCACCACAATATTTCTCGGTCTCTCAACCCTCTAGACCAGTAGTAGACCTCTTCCTTAGCATCTCTTGTAGGCCCATCATTCAGTTCCTCTCGAATCATCTTCTTATACACTCTCCTAATCTTTTTCATGAGATATTTCACATTCTTACTTGATGGGGAGCTCTCATTTGCCTTGATGATGTCTCCCTTGTCGTTGGTGTCTCCCTTGTCGGTGTCTTTCCAAAGTTCGGCAAAGTTTGTGCATTATCTCATTTATTCTTATATGGTTCATTTAACAAACTATAGAGAATAGCGGATAAACATGTGTACCTACAATAAAAAGTGTCGCATCTACTATTAATTTGTTAAGTGAGTTACGCTTGTTTTTTTTGTTAAGTGAGTTGCGCTTGTTGGTTATAAAATTTTCTTTCCCCTTTCTTCTAAGCACTTTGCTTCATGTTTCTTTTTCTTTTCCTGTAATTAAAGATCATTTTCCATTAACTTTAAAAATATAACTAAATTATTTTAACCTTTAATTTTTGAGAAATGTATAGGCTTTCAACATTTGGTTCTGTACTTTTGGTTGACTTGCCTCTAGACATCAATCAAAACTCCATTGCTTTGTTCAGTTTAGCTATTTTGTAAGAAGCTGCTAGTTAAATATTAGTATAAATGTATGGATCTCGCCAGTAGTTAAGTTATGTCTATGCAATTTGGTAATCGAATTGAACTTAGAATACCTATAAATTAAATATATGTACAAATTATGCATGTAATTGTGTAATGAAGCTCATTACTTAAGTTATGTCTATGCAGTTTGGTAATTTGTTAGATGCTAAAAGGGCAAAAATTATGGGCAAGCACTGGAGATTAATGGTCGAAGATATGTGATCATGGTGATTTTGTAAAGGTCGCGGCATTTCTACTTTTAAGTATTATAATATTTTGCTCTTATAGAAAGACGATAATTCTTTTCTTTTTTTTTTCGATCAAATAAAATATATTGATAGACAAAAGAGTACAAAGAAATTAGGCTCTCAAAAAAATGAGTGCCCCATACTCCACGAGAATACATCACGTAATACTGCAACAAGGCAGATGAAAGCAATCCTATCAAAAGGGAACCAAGCCCACTCTGGCGAACGAGCGAAATCCAAATTTTGACGAGGATCTCCGACCGGCTAGCTGTAGATGACAACTCTACCGACCAGAATCAGGCTCCATAGAACCAGCATCAAAGCACCAACTACAATGGAACCAACTTCAAAACAAACTAAGCAAAAACAACTAAAAAAAACCCAACAGACAAAGCCGGCAAAGCATGGCAGAACCGAAACATGAAGCCCATCAAGCGATCTGAATCGGAAAGCTGCACCAGCTGCCACTAGATCGGATTAAGCAGACAAACCGGCCAAGCATGGCAGAACCGAAACCTAAAGCCCATCAAGCGATCAGAATCGGAAAACTGCACCAGCCGCCACTAGATCGGGTGAGATCTTAACCCGCTGAATCTGAAACCAGAAAAATAATAACAACACAAAGCAACAAACAAACTCATCTCAGCTCAGCAATGGAGGATGGTTAACTGAGTTCTTTACTGTTTAGGTATCACATATTACTAAATACTGACTACAAATGTTTAATTTCCTCAAAAGAAAGGTAAGCTTGTTAATGTTCTTCTTAACTTTTATTATAAAATTAAGTATGTTTTTTTCGACTCCTTGATTACTTGTTGAATCTTAAACTGGTACATCATCCTCTCTTTGTGTTATATAAGGATGGTTAACTAACTCTTTCAAAAATGTATTCATGTAGTTATTATAATTACCTAGATATTTCCAAGATTCTAATATGTGGGCTCCTCAAAATTCGGTTAGGCTTCAGTTATGTCTGTAATGCTCCTCTAAATATCATCAATACTTTTCTTATTATTTGTTTAATGAATTCATATTCGTGTTTACAATCTTCTTATGCTAGTTAGTTTGATCTTATTCATTTAGTTAAAGGTTATTGTTGGTAACATGTCATATACGTCAAGAGTCCAGAAAATTTTCAAAATAGAGTAGGGCTGCACGAACATGGGTCAAGCCCAAACTACATACGAACATGGGTCCATCCCAGCCCAATCTTCAAGCTCTGAACTCGGACAGTCCGACCCGGACGATCAAAATGGCAACGCCACCGCTATTGCGTGACCGTCTAATGTCGGTTAATAATGTTGGAGCACCGACTTAGTGGAGAAAAGAAAAGCGTTCGTCGCAGTTTTAAATAGGAGGAGAGCCTCCAAAAACCCAAAACCAATCTCTCTTTCTTTATCTTCTTCGCTTTCCTTTTTGTTTTAATTTTTTCTTCTCCGCATCAATTGTTTATCATTTATCGTCGATCATCCGGCAATAATCTCCTGAATTAAGGTATCAGTATGTGTTTTTAATTTTGTTTATGTGTTGATTTAATTGTGCTTTGTCCAAAGGTCATTAAATTGTTGGTTTTTTTTTTTTTTCATGTTTCTGATTCGAGATCGACCAATCCAAACAGGTGAGGAGTTCATGCTATTGTCTGAAATTTTATCAATTGCTTGTATATATGTAGCTGGTGGTTTCCGATTCTGTTTTTTTCATTATTTTGGTCAATTGTGTAGGTATTGCTTATTCAGGTTAAGTTATGTAATTTTTCAAATTGTTTCTACAAGTTGTCTGCTTTTGCTAGAACCGAGATTCAAATTTTATGAATTTTGTGCCTTTTTTGCATTAGCCTGGATCATTCAACTCCTGGAATTATATTTGCGTAACAGCGCATGCGAAATTGACTATTACCAATTTTAAATTCTTGAAATACCAATTTCAAGGAAGGAGTTGTGTAGTCCTTATCCTATACAACTTGCATGAATTGATGAGGTGAAGAGCGCAGGATTGTTTTTGTGCTCTGTTGTTTCCGAAAAAGTATTCTTTCTTTTGTTATCACTGGGGCATCCTAGATTGATATTTTTGCAATAATTCTTTGGGTTAAGACTTGTTTGATGGTGTATAAAGATGAGGTTCTTGTTTTTTGCAGTTAGCTAGAAAAGATGGAATCTCATGATGAAACTGGATGCCAAGCTCCAGAGCAACCCATCCTTTGTGTTAACAACTGTGGATTCTTCGGAAGGGCCACTACAATGAACATGTGTTCAAAATGTTACAAGGACACAGTTCTAAAGCAGGAGCAAGAGAACATGGTAGCATCGTCCTTTGACAGCATTCTGAATGGCGGCAATGGCGTTGATCCTGTTGTTTCAGGCATTGTCGATGTGCAAGTTGGACAAAGGGAGACGAGAAATGTTTCAGCAGAATCATCCTCTGTCTCATCCTCGAGCATGATGTTGGAGGTAAAAGAGAAACAGGGACCAAGCAGATGCACTACTTGCCGAAAGCGTGTTGGTTTAACCGGCTTCAATTGCAAATGTGGAAATACCTTCTGTGCAACTCATCGCTATTCTGACAAACACGAGTGCCCCTTCAATTATAGGATTGCTGGTCAAGATGCTATTGCTAAAGCCAATCCTGTTGTTAAGGCAGAGAAACTTGATAAGATCTAGGAGTTCTGGGCTGGAGTGAAGATTTATGTATTGAAAGGATAGTTCTCTTTCTTGGCTTGTTGTCTTGTTAGGTCTCCTCATGGTAATGAGGTTATCATTTTAAGGGAACTCTGTTCCTTGTTGGTGAAATATTCCTTCGCTGGCTTGATTGTGTAAGTCTTTATGACTATTGGTTTGATGAATGTCTTTGGAGTTATTTGAAGTCTGATCTTCTGCTTGGTTCAAATTTCTGCACAACATGCAAATATGAAATCTAGAGTGTTAAGAGTAAATAATGGTACGCAATGACAATTTCCTTGTGTTGTTTGTTCAGAATTTCAGTTGTACATGTGTGATTTGAAATTTGAAATCATGTTGCTAAAACACTTAAGTCCTGTGCTTATGTGAGTATTCCTTGGAAATTAGTTCTATGTGTACCTTTCCCTGTGCCGCATTTGTTAAGGGATTATTGAGTAGGTACGCAGTTCTTGCTTAGGAACTCGTTCGGTTGGCTTCGGCTTCTTAATTGTGTTTTTGCCGTAGCTTCTCTGTACCTGTTGAGTTAGAAGTGCTTCGTTAAGCTTGTGGAAGAATGGATGTACACTGATAGGAAACGGGTTGCATAAAAGTTGTAGAAGCACGAAAGAATAGAATAAAAGTTGTCTTAGAGATGCGTTCTGCTTGTTCTTTTCACATGGAAATGCTCTCAACCAGATGCCTAGTTAGACTGTTTGTGGTGCAAGGTCGAGAGGATTTTTCTTTTTCTTCAGCTGTTGTTCTCTGAACGGGTGGGAAGTCGTGCTCTTCTGTTTGGATAGTACTGGTATATGTGTTGTTCTCTGAACGGGTGGGAAGTCGTGCTCTTCTGTTTGGATAGTACTGGTATATGTGGTCATCGGTATGCTTTTCGAACTAGTTAGCCAGTCTCTAAACTTGTGAATCTTGTGAATGATTTAGGGAGAATTTGTGGTTAGAAATTTGAAAGTCTTGTAAGAAAGAAGAGGACTTGGTCTAAAATTCATGGATAATATGTACACCAACCTTTGTGGAAACAGAGATTCTCTTAAATCAAATAGGCAAATGAAAACTACTTGGGAGTAGAATTTCTAACTCTACCTTGCTGTTTATGGTATTATTCTTCAGAAGATGGGTTTTATAGAGTCTGGAATGCCCAGAATTGGACAGATGAGTTCCAGAATTGGACAGATGAGTACATTGGTGTATATTGGTGTCATCTAGTCCATATTGTACCAATAGGAACTTTAGGGAAAGGAAAGAAGAAACTATAGTCTGAAGCATTAAGGAATTGGGTACTCCATGGTCATCCCATTACCCAAAAAATGATAACATGGCAAGCAACATGAAGTAACAAGAGTCCCTACTCTCCACCGTCTGCTGAAAGCAATGGTATGCTAGTGGTGATACTAATAATAGGTTATGGAGTGTTACGCATTATTGCTTGGTGTTTCACCCCTATACAGCAACAACAGCAGGATAGCTATAGCTTTCTTTGGTTGCAAAAAGTAGGTATTTGATTACATCAACTTTTGCAATCCCCTACCACCCCATGCTTGTTTTCTTCATGAAAGACGAAAAGGCCACCCTTCAAAGTTCAAAGTCCATTTTTTTGGGGACTTGGGGACAACGCTCCATAGGGAACACATTACATGCACATAGCCCTCTCTCCTTTCCTCTCGCTTTCGCTATAACCTCTATTTCAATTAACAAATGAGGATTGTATATGGTGATAGTATATACTAGGTTCATATATTTGGCGATTTGGTTTGATTAACGGATACTTATACCTAATTGAAATCGTTTAGTTTCAACTTCGCGATTATAATGGAATATAAGATTTTTAAAGTATGATATAAAAATCATTTATTTTTATTTTACAGTTGTTTGCGTTTTAAAATTTTCGATTGTTTCTCTTGGTCTGTTGGTCTCTTTTTGGGAGTCCTTTGTTAAAGAAAATGGAAGAAGTGGATTTTTGCTGTTTGTGGATATTTTCTTTATGACGTTGATTGAAGCTTAGTTGGCGAGAAAAGGAGCAGAAACACAGAAGTTGTCACATGTTAAAGATGTGGAAGAATTTTTTTTTTTTTTTTTTTTATTTTATTGGGAGGAGAAGAAAAAATAGTTTTGGTGGTTTTTTTTTTTTTTTTAATAAGGTTTATTTGGTGTTTTTTTTTTTTGGTATGGATAAGCTGTATGGGATGACAAACGTGCATCGTTTGATTGGTTGACATTCTCATCTCTGTGTCACATGCCAATATAAAAAATGGTACTTTTGTGACCAAAATGTTCTAGCTACAAAATAATAATAATATGTTTTGATACCATTTAGATGATTTTTCTTCGATCCGGAAGCAATTTCATGTGTAAGATAAAAAATTAAATTAAAAAATAAATTACAAAAGAAGAACTTGTACCAAGGCAAGATGGGTTTAAAAGCCGAACTAAACTGAAAGAAAACCCCATTTAGGCCCTCAATTTGAACACCATTATTGAGTATGGGCAACTAAAAATGCATGGTAGACTCTCACTGATGTGGTTGGGGTGTGGAAAGAAAGAGAAATAACAATGGAAACATAGTACCAAATATATAGTAGTAGAGTTCACATGTTGTTTGCTTTTGAGCTGCATCTGGACTTCGAATTTCTGAGGTATATATGATTGTGGGTGGGGATGGCCGGGATTGGATCGTTATGTAGGAGTGCTAAGACTTTTATTTTCTTGATCTCTTCGTGGCTTGTATCATGGCATTGACCATTTAAATGAAGAAGTTGCTGACCATTGTAACTTACAGATTCATTTAACAAAAACAAAAAACAAAAATCAAATTATAACATAGTAAGCAATCCACTAATGGAAAATAGAGGACGACTATACTTTAGTAACTCGCCTTACTAAATTACTAAATTAACTAGTAAGACGAAAGGCTGTAAAGCGCATAACGAAATCATCAATGTTGATGGCTTTTTCTTTTTCCTAGTCAGTGTCAAAAGGCAATGTAATGAAAATCTGGGGGACTTTTATGCACAATGAGGCATCTTATGATGTTTCCGCAACTATGTTGTCCTCATGAGGCTTGTCATACAAGATGGCTGGGTATGAATTTGCTTGACAGGCAATAAGAAGCAGTTGAAAGTGAAGAAACACTGTACTTCTCTACAAAACTTTTTTAATAAAGCATTTAAAAAAGAATTATGCTAGTTAGTTGGTAAGTGCTTTTGTCTCTTTGGCAATAGTACTCCCAAACATGTTCTTTAATTCATATAATGAGATATATTTGCTAATTATAAGATGAGTTTCCTTCTTAACTTATAACGTAATTCAAGGTAACGAAATTCTGATTAACATTTCATGTAAATGTGTGGAGCCTAGATTTGACCTCATCACTCTTCTCGACATTAATAAATGACAAATTTCTATTAAGATTGAGAAATAATTTTACTTAATGTCCTGTTAAGTTCTTTTTAAAGTGGAGTTTTCTCACATCTAAAGAAATCCTTGTTCACCTACATTACATCTAATCGTTACTCTCATTTAGATTCGCACTGGCATCATCTTAAGTTGTTAACCAGCTAATGTGTTAACCCATTTTCTTGGTCAGGAACCGTAATTTAAAATTTGTTCTTGTATTATTTTTGGGTAATAAAATAATTGTGTGTTTGCATATAGTGTCTTTTTTTCTGGTACAAAACTTACTTGAAGCCCTCGCACGACAACAAAATTTGCTCTAGATTTTTTGTCAGGCCTGGAATTATGGCAGCAGCTCTTGAACCTTTCTCTTTCGCTTTTCACTCTGGAAAGTCAAAACCTTTTTACAGATAAATGGTCAAATTTCGAAGAAAAAGGAAACTTCACCTTGACATTTTTATTCTTTCACCGACCATCTCAGTTATATGATCTCACCTTTTCGCAGAGCAGCCAATTGAATTTACCAAGAATCATTCCTACGGTTTAAACTCTTACCAACCTTCCTACTTTCATCACCTACATTTTTTGTGTTTGTAATCCTTTCTTTAATTCTTTGTAGATAAAATCTCTTTGAACAAAAAAGAGAATTATTGTTCAAAGAGATTCCTATGAACTGATAATCAGTTTGGTTAACATAGTTGTAATAAATATCAAGTAACTTTAAGAGAAAAATACGCATATCATGAAAAATTCAAAATTACAAATTAAATGCGGCACAATCACACTTTATTTATTGGAAAGGGATTAAATGCCAAATTTAACAAATAGTTACTGCTTCGGCTTGGGATCTTCTGTCCCCATTTTGGGTGTCCCCTCAGTGTCCTTGCGACACGTGTCCTCTGACCCCAATTTTTTTGCCAAAAATCATCTCTGTTTTTGCAAAACTCCCTCCCTCCGTTCTACCTTTTCCGGTCACCGATTGACGACGACCCCAACTACAAAAAGTTCCCTCTCGACCTCAAGAATATATCCCCAAAGTTTCGGAGTAAAAAACGGCCTGAAACGCCGCCGGTGAAACAAAACGTAAAATTGAGCCACCGGCGTTCTCGCCGCCGGCGCTAATTTTCTGGCCACTTTTTCGGTGCGCCACCACCTGGACTAGCTTCCCAACATCCCCGAGCACACTCCCAAGAAGTTTCAACCCCAAATCCCAAGCCGTTTGCCGCCGGCGAAAACGAAAACGTTTTGATCGGTTTCCGGCCAAAAACCGATCAAAACGTTTTCGTTCGCCGGCGGCAAACGGCTTGGGATTTGGGGTTGAAACTTCGTGGGAGTGTGCTCGGGGATGTTGGGAAGCTAGTCCAAATTTTCCGAACGGAAAAAGTGGCCAGAAAATTAGCGCCGAAAAGGGGGCAGAAGATCCTTGGCCTACTGCTTCATTTCTCAATGGGGTCTGTTGTGTTCCTTCTTTTCTCCTGCTTTTTTTTTTCTCTATAAACCTACCTAAAGATGAAAATCCCTCGTCTGACCCCCTTCCCATTCTCACCCATCTAACCTCTAAAAAAGCAATTTTTACATCCCCCTTCCTTCTCACCCACAATAGCAGTTGCATTTTTCCATTTTCGACTCGCTTCCCTTCACCTTCTTTTTGCCCCCACCCAGCAGAACCCTATCCTACTCCGCCCTCACCAAACCCCCACCCCATATCTAGACCCATCCAAGTATTATATTGACGATAAATCCCAAAAACCATCCTTGAAGTCTGGGTTTTTTGTTTTTGGTTCGTTCGTAGAGGAGTTAAATCTTTGGGGATAAAATAGTTGGCTTAAGTGGCATTGAGAAGTGAGTTGAATTAGTGGTGGGATCCCTGAGAAGGGAAGGAAGAGAGTTACAACAGTGGCATGGGTTCCTTTGTAGTGGGCAATGTTGTGTTTTTCCATTATTCTATTTTGTACATTTTAATGGAAATTGTGTTGTTAGTTAATTTATATAAGGCTTAAATGGTTTTATATTTTAAATATAATTGGGGTGAACTTATTAAAAATGGGGTGTAAATAAAATTTCCCTTAAAAAAGAGATAGAATAAATTGAGAAGAGATCTTGACAACGTTCTTTTGATAGGTCCAGTTCAACCCAATTGCATCACGCACAATCTCGGGTTCACCCTAATGACATGTTTACTAATCAGGATAGTGAATGAAAATATTAGAAATCACTTCCACTATCGGTGATTCGTGTGTTTAATAAAATTTGGGAATCAAATTTGTGGTTGGACCCACAACAAAATAAGCAATCATATTTTTGATTTTCAAGGAATGAGACTCCTTGGATTGAAGTCCTATTGAGATTTTTGAAGATTGATTACACCAGGTATAAAATTTTTATGCCTGAATTATTACCACAACTTCAATGTTGAAAAAGTCGAAATTTTGTATTGAGAGCATTTTAGTAATGTAATTGATTTCTACTTCGATTCTGAAAAGTTAGGAAATAATTTAATAACGATCAACTTAATTTTTACTCCGATTGTAGATAATTAGTAAATGTTTCGATGATAGTGGTTCATTTCCATTTATGCTCATTTCGATTTATATTTATTTAATTCTAAATTAGTAAATGTGTCATAAGTTTTACAGATTTATAAGTGTTATGTAGTTTTGACTTGTTTTATACCTTGCATGAAAACGAGTACATTATGTACATTTAATCTAGTGTTAGCTGATATGTACAAAACTATAAGTTAAATATATTTTGTTGCATTGAGTTGTGGAGATAAGAGAGGTCTGTCGTGCGCAGTGCGGCAGTGCATCTATGTATATTTACTATTCCTATTGTCAAGTCAATGTCACGTCGTGGACTTTTGTCTCATCTTCCCACTCCGTCGTCGTCGTCTCGTCACACATTCCGAAGGAGTCCCTCTCTCCTTCCTTCACGATGACCAATGAAAAAACTATATGCCCGCCCGCTGACTCCCCCCTGCTGTTTGTTCAGCAATGTCCAGACTTTAAACACACTTTTACAGATTTGATTTTACTTTTAAACTCTCTACAGTTTTTATTTTACCTTTTACCTTTGGTAGATTTTGCAGGTAAACAATGTTTTTTTTTTTTGTGGTTGGTGGGAGGTCAAATCCTGCCCTCAATGTGCTGTATGTTTCTTTGGATTCTTTTCATATTGTAATTTGTACCCATTTCACTTCTTTAATCCTATCAAGTGTGCATCATTTTTCTTGCTAAAGTTCAACGCCCTTTTGGGAGTTTCTGTTGTATAATATTATTACATTGTACTATCTCTCACTTTTTCAAACAGTAATTATTTGTCAGTTCATTACTAAAAGTTTAATGTGGTTATGATTAATCATGTGCTTCTGTGCAAATGAAGACATTGTTTGTTGTTGTGCTGTGTGAATTTGGTGACTTTCTTTTGTCTATCGTACCAGCTTGCAGTGAATTCGACTAATGTGAATCTTCCTGTGGAATCATAAATATAGAGGGAAATATTATTGGCATTCTAAAAAAATTATTATGTACTCCACAGTATAGGGTGTATAGTCATGAAACCCAATTAGAAACCCTTCTGCCAGATTATCATCCTATGTCCAATTAATCTTGATCTGGCTAGTAAATACCAGTCTTTCTTGGGTTCCGAACTGATTTTGAATCCCTTAAAAAATTTTACCTTGCTACAGTAACTTTTATTATTATTTTATTTTATTTTTTTTTCATTTTGCCCTTGCAAGTGGGTCTGATTCTAGAGCAGTGAAACTGAAGAATAATTGAGTAAACACCTTTATATTCGGACGATATTCCAATTTAGACTCTAAAAACTATAAAGAAGAACGTTCAAATTTGGCTGCACCAATTTGCAAATGAATTCATGCTTTTTTCTGGTAACCAATATAAAACTCACGCACTGTTTGTGCATGCACTGTACCTTTTGCAATAAATATTGACAAATCTCAAAAGTTTTGATGGCCTTTATGCAACCTTTGCTGATATGCCAAATCCTTCACTCCTCTGACTTCACACTCTCACTCTTTCCCACTTCACTTGATTTATACAAAAGATTGAACTGAAAGCAACTCAAAAACAACCAAGCTCTCTGCAAATGGCTGCATTTCCATTATTCCTTCTCAGTCTAATCTCCACCTTCTTCATTCTCACTTCATCTTCAACTCCATCAGAACCAGACATTCTCCTCACCTTCAAATCCTCCATTAAAGACCCCAAAAACTCCCTCTCAAGCTGGTCCTACACCTCTGCAGCTCACCACTGCCAATGGGCTGGCATCACCTGCTCCAACACCACATCTGTAACTTCACTGAACCTCCAGAGCTTCAACCTTTCAGGTGACATCTCATCTGCAATCTGTGGACTCCCCAATCTAGCCGAGCTCAACCTTGCTGACAACTTCTTCAATCAGCCAATCCCTCTGCATCTTTCCCAATGCACTTCTCTAGAGACTTTGAATCTCAGCAACAATCTCATCTGGGGTACAATCTTAAACCAGATTTCTCAATTTGAATCCTTGAAAGTTCTTGACTTGAGCAGAAACCATGTTGAGGGCAACATCCCAGAAGCCATTGGCTCATTAAGAAACCTCCAGGTTCTCAACCTGGCCAGCAATTTGCTTTCAGGTAGTGTACCTTCTATTTTTGGGAATTTGACTGAGCTAGTCGTGCTTGATATGTCTCAAAATTCTTACTTGGTGAGTGAGATTCCTGCTGACATTGGTAACCTTGTGAAGCTTGAGAGATTGTTGTTGCAAAGCTCTAGTTTTCATGGTGA
This sequence comes from Spiraea crenata, assembly GCA_033992175.1. Lineage (NCBI taxonomy): Eukaryota > Viridiplantae > Streptophyta > Magnoliopsida > Rosales > Rosaceae > Spiraea > Spiraea crenata. The sequence continues at coordinate 7,884,892 of JAVBHV010000079.1, read as the reverse complement.
AATTCCTGAATCTTTGGTGGCTTTGCAAAGTTTGACTCTTTTGGACCTTTCCCAGAATAATTTAACTGGTAGAGTTCCTCAGGCACTAGGGTCTTCTCTCAAGAACTTGGTGTCTTTTGATGTTTCAGTAAATAGGCTTTCTGGGTTTTTCCCAAATGGGATGTGTAGCGGAAAAGGCCTTATAAACCTGAGCCTTCATAGTAATGATTTTAATGGTTCAATACCGTACTCCATTAGTGAATGCTTGAGTCTTGAGAGGTTTGAAGTTCAGAACAATATGTTTTCTGGTGATTTCCCAGTTGAGATATGGTCATTACCCAAAATTAAGCTCCTGAGAGCTGAACACAACAGATTTTCTGGAGAAATACCGGATTCGGTGTCACTGGCAGCTCAACTGGAGCAAGTTCAAATAGATAACAACAGCTTCAGTAGTAGACTTCCTCATGGTCTTGGCTTAGTCAAGAGCTTATATAGATTCTCTGCTTCTCTTAATGGTCTATATGGTGAGCTCCCTCCGAATTTCTGTGACTCTCCTGTTATGAGTATAGTGAACCTCTCCCACAATTCGCTTTCAGGTCAAATTCCAGAGGTTAGCAAATGCAAGAAGCTAGTGTCATTGTCTTTGGCAGACAACAGTCTCAGTGGGAGTATCCCACCATCTCTTGGTGGATTACCAGTGCTTACCTATCTTGATATTTCTGATAATAAGCTTACCGGTCCGATTCCTCAGGCTCTTCAGAACTTGAAGCTTGCACTCTTTAATGTTTCTTTCAATCAGCTATCTGGTGGTGTCCCCTACTCTCTTATTTCGGGTCTACCGGCTTCATTTCTTCAAGGAAATCCTCAACTTTGTGGTCCGGGACTACTCAATTCCTGTTCTGATGATAACCAGCCAAGACACCGTTCCTTTGATCTTACAACCTTGACATGTGCCCTGATCTCTATAGCTTTTGCTGTTGGAACTGTTGTTATTGCTGGTGGCTTTATAGTTTATCATCGGCATCAGAAGCAAAAATCTCAAATTGGCCTTTGGCGTTCGGTGTTCTATTATCCTCTCAGAGTCACTGAACATGACTTGATGATGGGAATGAATGAGAAAAGTGCTGCAGGAAGTGCTGGAGTATTTGGTAGAGTGTACATTGTAAATTTACCAAGTAATGAACTCGTTGCTGTGAAGAAGCTTGTGAATTTTGGAATTCTGAATTCGAAGGCTTTGAAGGCTGAGATTAAGACCTTAGCCAAGATCAGGCATAAGAACGTGGAAAAAGTCTTGGGGTTCTGCTATTCTGATGATTCGATATTTATGATATATGAGTTCTTGCAAAAGGGAAGCTTGGGGGACTTGATCAGCAGACCTGATTTTGATCTGCCATGGAGTGTTAGATTGCGAATTGCAATTGGTGTTGCCCAAGGACTGGCATACCTCCACAGGGATTATGTACCGCATTTACTACATAGAAATATCAAATCCAGAAACATCCTTCTGGATGCAGAATTTGAACCGAAGATGACAGATTTTGCTCTCGACAGAGTTGTGGGAGAAGCTGCCTTTCAGTCAACTATGGGTTCAGAAGCTGCTTACTCCTGCTATAATGCTCCAGGTAAGAGAAGTGGGATCAGTATGAATCTTAACATGTTGGTTTCCGTTTCAAATTTATACTGGTACTTGCACTTTTGCTTTTGCTGTGACTATTGCATACTCTTCTGCATCTTGTATGTGTTCCTAAGAAATCTTGTATGTGTTCCAAAGAAATCTCATTTAGACTAATATCATATATGCGGCCTTCAAGTGCTTTGTGTCATTGAACAACTTCGAAACATGTTTGGCCTGTAAGCATCTTGGCCCATACATCAACTTAACTCTCCATTTGTAACATTTCTCGATCTAGCTAGGTTGGTGCTTATTGTTTAGGGACAACTTAAGTGCAGAGTTAGCAATTACTTAAAATCTTAGTATGATTGTTAGCTGAACCTTAGTGCTGCAAGTACTGGGAAGTTAGTTGCAAATACGCCCATGACCATCTGCATTGTATCAGATGACAATAGTTATAGTATCAAATTGAGATTCATGAAACATGATACCATCTTAATGTTATATGTTTTATATTCAAAGGTGTGAATCCTCTCTTATTACATTTTATTTTCGAATGCAGAGTGCAAGTACAGTAAGAAAGCAACTGAACAAATGGATGTTTACAGCTTCGGTGTTGTACTACTGGAGCTAATAACAGGCCGGCCAGCTGAGCAAGCGGAACCTTCCGAGTCTGTTGATATTGTAAAGTGGGTGCGACGGAAGGTCAACATTGCAAATGGCGCTGTCCAAGTTATCGATCCCAAGATCAAAAACTCTTCCCAGCAAGAGATAATTGGAGCTCTGGAAATCGCTCTGCGTTGCACTTCTGTGATGCCGGAGAAAAGACCACCAATGTCTGAAGTTGTGAGATCGCTTCAGTCCCTGGACTCAAGGACCCATGCGACAGTTATAGACTTCTCCGCCTTCGAGGATCATTTGACTTCAGCCTGAGCCAAATGACTTGAGTTTTTTGTGTGTGTTGTATGATAACTGAAATTGATTTACATACTCAGTACTGGTGAGAAAGAAAAGGGTTGGGCATGGTTCTTTTTGTCTATGGTTCAACAGAATATGGTGCTTGCCTTGACTGTAATGACAGATTTACAGTGCAATGTGAATCTTGGTATTATTATATACAGCACCTTTGTTGACAGGCTTGATCTATGGAGATTAAAGAACTGGCTCTGGACACCCCAGCGCCAAGACAATTTTCAGCAGAAAATTCTTGGGTACCCACAAACTAATCAACCTTCCTAAAGTTGCATTGTTGTGCTGAGCGGCAACAAATTAGTATCCTGAAGCATTTTCAGCTTTCAACTTGCAAAATTCATCTTAGATGTGATGGAAACAAAGTTTTGACCACAATCTTTGGTTTCCGAAATCCAATAACATGAACTACTTACTCGATTATAACTATGAGAGCAGTCTTAGCACTACAAAAGAAACTTGCTCCAATATGGTCGCATAAGGAACATAGGCAAGAGACCAACTCCTTCACATATGAATTTGATTCACCAATCAAGCCAAATGCTGCCTGAAGTGTTAGCGAGATTATCTCATTACTCAAAATCCAGCCGGATTCTCCTAATCCTAGCTTTCCACCGACAAAGCTCCCACCGAACCTGAAGGCTTTCCCCCTCTCCCCACCCGCACATACCAAACCTGGCCTGCACGACATGGTTCATGGAAGACCAGCTGACTGTTAGTCTCAACACCGCCCTCTCTGAAAACATCTCTGCCCCTCACCATTGGCTATGACACCTCCAAGGACATCTGGGATTGCCTGGCCTGTCACTTCTCCCAGCGCTGCGTTGCACGCACTGCTAGTCTCAAGATGCAGCGTTTTGATCTTCAAAGAGGTACTATGTCCCTTGATGATTGCCTCCGCCATGCCAAGTCTATTGCGGACTCCCTCGTCTCCATCAAAAAGCCAGTCCCGGATGAAGACTTAGTTCTTGCCATTCTTCATGGCCTTGGCCCCGATGCTCCGCACTGCCCTCACTCAGAACCCGCGGCCTCTCGACTTCACTGAGCTCCGCGACAAAATTTTTCAGCTTTTAGGTAGCTTGAATTCAGAATATGAGGATTTGCGCAGTCACATATTGATGGGGTCTGAAATGCCTTCTTTTAGCAATGTGTGTACAACAATTCAGCGAGAAGAAGTGAGAAAGAAGGTCATGAAGATGGAAACAAAATCAAGCACTATATCCTCAGAATCTCATGCGTTTGTGGCTGGTTCTAAAAAGTCAGTAAGTAAAGGATTTAAAGGAAGAAAAACTGATGTTGTTTGCAATCATTGTGGGAAAAAACGGCACACCAAGGAAACGTGTTGGATCCTTTATCCACATTTGAAACCTAAATTCAACAAAGAAGATAAGGGGTCTTCAAATTTCAATGCCAATATAGCTGCCACCACTAATTCCACTGCTTCTGATGGACTTGGGAACTTTACTTCCAATCCCTCTGCTTTGCTTGGTTAGGTTTCTGCCTATATGCAACAAGATCAGTCACAACATACAATTCAGACTGGGGATGCAAATCAAGCAAGTGCTCGTACAAATCTTACCTCAAATCCTTCTGTTCTTCTTGGTCAATTTGGTGCTTTCCTTCAACATTTGAGCAAGTCAAGAAATCCTTCATTTGATGTTTCTACTGCATCAGGTATTTTCTGTGCTTTTATGTCTGCAGTTATATCTAATTCAAAGTCAAATATTTGGATTATAGATACGGGTGCTACTGATCATATGACCAATCAGAAAAATTTTCTCCTTGATTTTAAGGTATCAAATGAGATGCAATCTGTCTCAGTGGCTAATGGAACTAACGTTCCAGTTTTGGGCCATGGAAAGATTAAGTTTTTAAACTCAAATACTGATTCAGATGCTCTCTTTGTCCCCACCTTTCCATTCCCAATGTTGTCAGTGGGAAAATTAACTAAGTCTCTAAATTGCAATGCTATATTCTCTACTTATGATGTGATCTTTCAGGATAAGGTTTCCAAGAAAACGATTGGTAGAGGGAACTATTTAAATGGCCTGTATATCTTGCATCAAGATCCTTCAAGATCACCAAGAACAGCGTTACAGGCAAATTCTCTACAAAGTGGTGTTTTGTGGCATCAACGATTAGGCCATCCCTCTGATTTTGTTTTATCAAACATGTTTTCCTCTTTGGATGGTAGATCACATGAATGTGAAATTTGTCACTATTCGAAGCAAACTCGTTTGCCATTTAGTTCATCTCTATCACAAACAAGTAGACCTTTTGAGCTTATTCACTCTGATGTATGGGGACCAGCTCCTGTAGACTCGCATGATGGTTTCAAATATTTTGTGATTTTTGTTGATGACTACTCTCGAGCTACTTGGTTGTATCTGTTGAAAGCAAAGAGTGAGGTGTCCTCTATTTTCAAAGTCTTTCACAAGTTTGTTATGAACCATTTTGCTTCTCAGATCAAAATTCTAAGAACAGATAATGGTACTGAATTCATGACTAGTAGCATTTCTGAATACTTGAATTCTTATGGCATTCTTCATCAAACTAGCTGTGTTGGAACCCCTCAACAAAACGGAATAGCGGAAAGGAAAAATTGTGATCTCCTTGAAAAAACAAGGTCTATCATGCTACAAATGAATGTACCCAAGAAATTTTGGTCACATGGAGTCCTTACAGCTGCCTATTTACTAAATAGGCTTCCTAGCTGTGTTCTAAATTCCAAGTCGCCACTAGAAATTCTCAAGCAGCGGAATATTGACTTGTCACATCTTCGTGTGTTTGGTTGTGTGTGTTTTGTCCATGTACAAGTTCCCCATCGTGATAAACTTGATCCTAGGGCTGTCAAGTGCGTGTTCCTTGGCTATTCTTCGACTCAAAAAGGATACAAATGTTATGATACAGCAACAAGAAAGGTTTTGATCTCATGTGATGTAAGATTTGATGAATCCAAACCTTTCTTTGACAAAGCTTCGGAAACTCCTTTTGAGGGGGAACAATTATCAGATCAGCTTCCCCTGCCATTTATTGGAGTTGATTCCTCTCCTCATGCGTCCAGCATTTCTCCAGAGGCAAATTCATTTTCTCCTTCAGAGAATAATATTGAACAGAATGGTGAAATTCCTTCTCATGTCAATGAAGCAGAAGTTGTAAGTGATCTTCCCTCTTCAATTATCGCTATACCGTGATGAAATCCCGGTAGAGAGCGGCAACCACCAGCAAGACTAAAAGACTATGTTACTTTTGCATCTAGATATCCTATATAGAACTACATCTCTTATGCCAACATATCCCAGCCTCATTTCGCCTTCTTGAGTAGTCTTTCAAAGTCTTGTGAACCATCTTCTTTTCAAGAGGAAAATACTCAATCCGTTTGGAGAAATGCCATGAAAGAAGAACTACAAGCTCTTGATGAAAATAACACTTGGAGTATTGTCGAGTTACCTAAAGGAAAGAAGGCTGTTGGTTGTAGATGGGTTTACAAGATAAAATTTAAAAGTGACGGTTCTATTGAGAGGCATAAGGCAAGGCTTGTTGCCAAGGGATTTACTCAAACTTTTGGAGTTGACTACAAGGAAACTTTTGCTCCTGTTGCTAAAATGAACACTGTTAGAGTTCTCCTATCTATTGCTATCAACAACGATTGGCTTCTTTTTCAGATGGATGTAAAAAATGCCTTTTTACATGGCGAGTTAAAAGAAGAGGTTTACATGAGCTTTCCTCCCCAAGAAAGTCATGCAGGTAGGGTCTGCAAGTTACACAAAGCTATTTACAGTCTTAAGCAGTCACCGAGAGCTTGGTATGCAAAGTTGAGTTCGGTCCTTGAAAGTGTCAACTTCAAGCGAAGTTCTGCAGATTCGTCCTTGTTTGTTAAAGATGGGATTGGTGGAAAAGTGGTCGTACTCATATATGTGGATGACATTATCATCACTGGAAGCAATATGGCTGAAATCACCAAAATCAAGTTGTTTCTTCATCAGAAGTTTGCAATTAAGGATCTAGGATCCTTGAAATATTTTTTGGGAATCGAAGTAGCCTCTTCGAGTAAGGGTTTGTTTCTTAATCAACGAAAATATGTTCTTGATCTCCTTCAAGAAATAAGAATGTTGGAAGCCAAACAGATGGATACCCCGGTTGACTGCAAGAAGAAGCTTGGTTTGGATGGGGAATTGTTGTCGGATGTTGGTTATTATCAGCGGCTGGTGGGCAAACTAATTTATCTCACCGTCACGCGTCCTGATATCACTTATGCCGTCGGTTTGGTTAGTCAGTACATGCACGCTCCAAGAACAAATCACTTGGAAGCTGTTAAGAGAATTCTTCGTTATTTAAAGGGATCTTCAGGCCGTGGACTTTTGATGAAAAAGAATGGGAACACTCGTATTGTTGGGAACACTCGCATTCTTGGGTACTCCGACGCTGATTGGTCAGGATGCTCAGTTGATCGAAAGTCTACAACTGGATATTGTGCATTCGTTGGAGGGAATTTAGTTACTTGGAAGAGTAAGAAGCAAAGTGTTGTTGCTCGATCTAGCGCTAAAGCTTAGCTGAGTATAGAGCTATGGCTTCTATCACTTGCGAATTAATTTGGCTTCGAAGTCTTCTAAAAGACTTGGGTTTCACAGACTCTCAACCCATGACTCTGTTCTGTGATAACCAAGCAGCTCTCCATATAGCAGCTAATCCCATTTTCCACGAACGGACAAATCATATTGAAGTGGATTGTCACTTTGTTCGAGAGAAGGTGCAATCAAATATCATCCGTACTGCCTTTGTTCGAAGTGATGAACAATTAGCTGATATCTTCACCAAAGGGCTTCCCTTGGCTCAATTCGAAAATCTGTTGTCCAAGCTCGGTTCGATCAACATTCTCGCACCAGCTTGAGGGGGAATGTTGGAATAATTAATATTGGACCATTGGTACTGCTGTAAAGCTGTATTGGAATAGGAACAGCTCCCTTGGAATTGCTACACCTTTATTCTCTTCTTGGTACTGCATATTTCATTTATACCTCTGCTCCCTTGTTGAAGAGAGGTTGTATATATGTGTAACTAGTCTGCTTGTCATTCTTATGATGAATACATAATACAAAAACACCACCGAGGAGTAGGATAACTTGCCGAACCTCGTTAAAATTGCTTTGTCCCTTTTTCTACACAGAGTGAAGAGGGAGAAGAGAAGAAGGTAGAGAGGAAAGGGCATATAGGGAATGGAAATTAGTAAAATCAGCTGGAAAAATTAAAAAAATCAGGCTATGATCCTCCATTTGCTTGGTTGAATTTGATGGGTGGTGGTGTGCGGCCGAAGAGAGAAAGGGAGAAAGAGAAGGGCAGGTTTAGCATCAGAAACTAGGGGCATATTTGGAAATTAAATTGTTAAATTATTTAAGTAAAAAAAAATAGGATGGAATGCATGTTGAGATTTTTGTTGATATATAGGTGTCACGCTATTCACCTCATGCCATTCTATATTGATTGGGTGACTGTCTCTTATTTTGTGATTGTTATTTTCTATTTTGTAATTTTTCATAACATTCTAATTTCAAAGTGTTGATGCTTGAAAAGGGAGTTAACGGTCAATGTATGAGAGAGGTCTGGATTGGGTCGATCTGTCTGTTTCGGGGAGCAGAGAGGCTAGATCGAAGTGATAGAGAAGTCCCCGAGTCAGGACTTCCGCGAAGCTTCTAGGAAGTTTGGGGAGCCTAGTGAGGCTTTTGGTGTGGGCAAGTGTGAGAGATCGGGTAGTTCCTGCTTCGGATGATGTCTGTCCGGGAAGGGGTTCCTGCTTCAGTCACAAACTGATCTGCACATGAACGTGTAAGCATCGAAGGCACCGATGGGGTACCTGCCTAAGACACTCCATTGCATCTAGTCTTCTCTTTCCATTTGAAATAAGTCGTAGAACGTCCCTATATTATTCGCCGAAATTTTCTCCATTTGGTCTTGTGCCTCCTCACAAGCGCTCTTCTTATCAACAGATACTGTTCAGAATAGGACATTTAAGAGTATGGTGATCTTTTTCGATGTTATAGATTTTGTAAAAGATGGTGGAGTTAAGTTATTGGAACTTATTATGCAATTTTTCCTATTATCATACTTGGTTTCGGATGAAATTGGAAAGGAATATGGTTGGGTGTTTATTAGACTGAAGATTGAGGGAAAAGGGTACAACTTGGATCGTGAAGCTCCCTGCTTTCCAATTAGGGACTAAACTGCAAAATTCTACAGTTCTGGGGCAGATTCATTGTTATGACCCATCCCGGAATTTTAGGGGAAATGATGAAAATGCCCTTGCGGGTCAAACGTTGACTTTTGAACAGGGAATATTTGCATATTCAATATTGGACTTGATGTGAAGAGCTTGACGATACGAACGCGTCTACGAAGACGAAATTGGATTTCGAGCTATATCGAAGGAGTAACGAACGAAAAACGGAATTGTGATGTTTGAGTAAGGTGCCACGTGGCAGAACCAAATTGGTTAGGGGGAGATATTTTTGGATGTCGGTTTTGTGGGTTTTAAACCCGGTTCGGACCAGGTTTCCCAAAAGGGATACCCGAAGCTTCGCAAGACGCCGGCAGCCCTTCACCGTCGATTCTCCGTTTCAGACCACGGATCGAGCTCGCTGTTTGTCCCATCATCTTCAGCTCATCATCACGGTACAGGAACACCAAGTCGCAGCTCCGGAAACTCGACGGTGAAGCCCCAACGACATCGACGGAAACCATGAACTTCCGACGCGATTTCCGTCCAAATCCGACCGAAGTAAGTTCCCAAACCTTGATTTTTGGATTCCTAGGATTGAGTAGATGAATTTTGATATATGGATCGTTGAAAATGCTTGAGAATTGAAGAAGTTAGAGGTTTAGGGGTTTTGGCCGGAATAGTCGCCGGAATCTGGGAAATTCCGGCGACGGTGCGGCGGCGCTGAAGAACACGCCGGAATCTGGAGAATTTCCAGATTCTGATGAGTTCTCAGGCGTCGGCGTGACTGCTCCGGCGACGGCACGACGACGATGACGTCAGCGACGGTGTGCTGATGTCAGCGCCCAGTCTGCGCCACCTGGTTGCCACATAGGCACCACGTCAGCGCCACATGACAGCCACGTCAGCACGCCGGTGCTGACGTGACAACTGTTGACCGTCGTTGACTGGCCGCTTTTTTGAGTGGAAACGATGTTCCGGACCCGATGGTGAACGCTGTTTCACCATCCGAGATACGGTTAAAGCCCTATTGAGAAAAACATGGAAATTAGGGTTTTAACTGGAATATTAAACTACGGACTTTCTGATGAGTGATTCATGGAAGACTTGTAGGTATCTAAGCTCCGATGAGACGTTGCAGACAAGAAGTACTAACAGCGGACTTCGGCAGTCCAGATTCACAGTGAGTGGATGGGTTTTGTTTTCTTAAAGTGTTGGTTTTATTTGAAGTTCAGTTGCTATCATTATTATACAGATTTATAAATATATGAATATCAGTTTTCAGTATCTTATTTTTCCTAGTGCACCTAGAATCACACGTACATTATTAGTACTTGGACTACGGCCATAGGACACAGCTCTCACAACGTTACTTGCACCGAAGACCCCATTTGCTAGCCTTATTTTCCGGTGGTAGCGGTCCCTGCGCGTTTCCGGGGACTGGGGTTGACGATGTGAGGGGGAGTACACGGGGTTTATATATGAGCTGTACTAGTGGTGCCCTGCGCAACCAGGGCATTGGGTGTGACATACTACGTGCACTTGACAGGCGTCGACCAGAGTATGTTACAATATTTCAAGTATTTCAGTACAGTTATATGTTTTTTACAGCAGGGTGTTATTTGTACTGTTTTTAAAAATGTTTTCGAAAGCTTATTTGTTTTTCCATCCACTCACCCTTTGGTTTTGCGCCCCCTCAGGGATTAGTAGCTGAGTTGACCAGAGACGCGAGGAGAGGCAGTTCAAAGGCTCTGCATCCGTCCGGAGAGTGTAGGGACATCACCTGTTTAGTTCTGGTTGTTAGTTGCTTCCGTTGGTTCTCTTTTGCTGTTGTAGATGCTTTGATTCTGTTGTGTTGTATTGTGTGATTGTTATGGGCCCAGTGTGTCGTTTTGTGATTTTATTCCATGATTTTATTGTCTGTGTGTGCGGGTGTAGGCATCGTCACCCTCCGGGTGATGGTCGTACATTGTGGGCCCACTTTTTGGGGACGGGGTGTAACATTCATAACAAGAGAAGATATCAGGGACCATTTTCTAAATTCTGTAAATATTCAGGATTAAGTCGGGAACTACGAGTGGCTTGATTCCGAGGTACGGATACGTAGGCAACTCGATATCATTTTTCGGGTGCAGCCACAAACTATAATAAACCACACGTCTTGTATCTATATTATTATGCGATTTTGTGATTCACGTTATGAGTTTCGGGGCGTGACATGTTAACGCAGAAACTGTTTATGCCAAATACAGAAACAGTTTCTGCAACACAAACAGTTAATGCAACATAGGAACACAGAAACAGTTCATGATATACAAAATCACAGGAACATTTCAGAAACTGTTCATGCGACACAGAATACACAGAAACAGTTCATGCAATACAGAAGCAGTTCATGCGAACACAGAAACAGTTCATGTCAGAAATACTGAAACACAAAAACAGTTCATGCGAACACAGATACAGTTCATGCCAGAAACACATAAATACAGAAACAGTTCATGCGAACACAGAAATAGTTCAAACCACACATAAACAGTTCATATCAACACAGAAACAGTTCATGCGAACACAAAAACAGTTCAATCCACACAAAAACAATTCATATCAATACAAAAACAGTTTGTGACTCAAAGTCTCGTTTTAATCATTGAATACAAATTAACTGCAACCTAATTCATTTAATATGAACACATGAAAATCAAACCAAGCATCTACAAAAAGGGCAATTCATATCAATTTCACTCAAAAAGTTCACAACTTTAATCATTTCATAGTCAACCCAACAACAAAAATTCAAAACCCCCGATCTTGTTCTTTCATCGGGGTAAGAAAATACCAACAAAATACCAAGCTGTCCAAAGTACATTGAAAAAATCAAACTTTAAGCCATAAAATGGAAAGTTCATCATTTTGGTCACACGGGCTTGAATTCTTACTGTAAACAAACAACACCTTTAATCATTTCACAGTCAACCAAAAACAATAACAAAGCCTTTTCCCACTAGGTGGGGTCAACTGTATGAATCCCTGAGCGCCACTGCGCCTTGTTATGTGTCATTTCTTCTGTTAACTCTAAGTACTCCATGTCTCTTCTTAAGGTTTCTTTCCAAGTTTTCTTAGGTCTCCCTCTACCCCTTTTGCCCTGAATCTCGGTCTCGAAAACACACCTCCTAACCTGAGCATCTGTTGGTCTTCTACTCACATGTCCGAACCACCTTAGCCTATTTTCTTTCATCTTATCTGCTATCGGGGCTACTCGTACTTTACCTCTAATGTCCTCATTTCTAATCTTGTCCATCCTTGTGTGCCCACACATCCACCTTAACATCCTCATCTCCGCCACACTCATTTTGTGCTCGTGTTGTTGTTTGATTGCCCAACACTTCGTGCTGTATAGCAATGCAGGTCGTACTGTCGTCCTATAGAATTTCCCCTTGAGCTTTAATGGTATCCTATGGTCGCATAGGACACCCAATGCGCTCCTCCACTTCATCCATCCAGCTTGTATTCTATGATTGAGATCTCTCTCCAATTCTCCGTTCTTTTGTAAGATCGATCCAAGATAGCGAAAACATTCGCTCTTTGGAATGATCTCCAATCCTCACTCCTCACTTGAACCCCCCCTCTCACTGAACTTGCACTCCATGTACTCCGTCGTGGACCTGCTTAGGCGAAGTCCCTTCGATTCCAACTTTCCCGCCAAAGGTTGAGCTTCGCATTTACGCCCTCCTAGGTTTCATCTATCAACACTATATCGTATGCAAATAGCATGCACCAAGGGATACCCCTTGAATATGCTTCGTCAGCTCATCCATTACCAACGCAAAAAGGTATGAGCTTAAAGCTGAGCCCTGGTGTAGCCCTACAGTTATGGTAAAACTCTCTGTTTGTCCTTACTACCGTTTTTGCTCCATCGTACATATTCTTTATCGCCTGAATATATGCTACTCGTACTCCTTTCTTCTCTAAGACCCTCCAGAGAATGTCTCTTGGGACCCTATCATATGCTTTTTCTAAATCTATAAAGACCATGTGAAAATCCTTTTTCATATCTCTGTATCGTTCCATTAATCTATGTAGGATATAGATTGCTTCCATGGTTGAGCGCCCTGGCATGAACCCGAATAGGTTATCTGAGACCTGTGTCTCATGCCTCAATCTATGGTCAATTATTCATCGTATGACTCATTAACTTAGTACCCCTATAGTTCATGCAGTTTTTTATGTCGTCCTTATTCTTGTAAATAGGCACCAGGGTGCTTTGCCGCCATTCATTTGGCATCTTCTTCGTTCTCAGTATCTCATTGAAGAGTTTTGTGAGCCACATTATACCTTCCACACTTCGATTGGTATATCATCCGGGCCCACTGCTTTTCTATGCTTCATCTTCTTCAAAGCTTCATCCACTTCGTCCTTCCTAATCCGTCGGTAGAATGAGTAGTTTCTACACTCTTCCAAGTTACTCAACTCCCCCTAGAAATACTTCCCTCATGTTCTTCATTGAAAAGACTATGAAAATAAGATCTCCATCTGCCTTTAACCGCCTTCTCCATAACTAGTACATTCCCATTCTCAACCCAACAACAAAAATTCAAAACCCATGATCTTGTTCTTTCATCAGGGTAAGAAAATACCAACAAAATACCAAAGAACAGACAAAACGTTGTACCACCTCGTGGTTCCAATCAAACATATCTGAAGAATCTACAGAAAACCACAAAACCAAAATCGAGCTCAGAGAAACACGTGGCGGTTCCTCCACCACACATCACCGGAAAATTCACGCACCAAAAGCATCAACCGCAACTTCATCGCCTTGATCACCGTGTTCCACGCGGTTCAGCTCGAACCTGACCTAAATGCAGGACCCGATTTTCAAGATTTGTCGTTGTTCACGCTGCCGCTGTTCCACGTGTTTTGGTTCTTCATGGTGGTCAGGGCGGTGGCGATGAGCAAAACGGGGCCGGGCGTATCTAAAGTCGTGGTCAAGAGGATGAGAAAGTGTGCTGCCAAGTTTTGGGGTGAGGAATGAGTGCGTGGTAGAGATGTGATAGTTTTAATATTTTAATATATAACTTAGGTTTTTGTCCTTGTAGGAGAGCATTCAAATTGCATTTCCTCCCATAGAAAGATGTATTTTTTTATGGACTAGGAGGTCATTAATCCAAAATATAACGACTTTACTTTATTTTTAACCATAAGGCAAAGTCTACAACCCCTAGTTAGTAAAATACGGAATGGGGATAGTACGTTAAAAATACGTATGTGTATTATTCGGCAAAATTTTTTAAATAATACTGTGAACAATTTGGCCATTTATAATATATTAATTATTTTTAATTAAATTTTTTTTTTTTTTAATAATACATAAAAATATGGATAAATACAAATAAAATACATAAATAGTACATATTATTACTAAACTTCTAAAATATACACGTATTATTCGGCAAAATTACATCAATACATGTATAATTCACATATAATACATCCAAGGTTAAAATACACATTTTTTTTACTGTATCTTTGAAATAATTCGGATATGACTCATTTTTTCAAAAATTCATGCGTACACGTATAATACGTGAATTAACTAACTAGGCTACAAACGGATTTTGCAAACACTACGCAGCAAATAGAATTTATTGCATCAGTTACATTATCCACCATAAGTGCTCTAATAGGTTTACATGACACAAACACCAAAAGTATAGGCATTTGACAAGTTCTAGAAGACATAACTTACGGCGAGTGGATACCACACATATGGAACATTAATTATAACTTATAACCCAAACAGAAAAGACACTACTAAAGGCTAATTTTGAGTAGGGAATAAGCAATTGAAATCACCCCCTCCATTGCATGTAGTCTTCCCTTCCCATTTGAAATAAGTCGTAGAACGTCCCTATATTATTCGCCGAAATTTTCTCCATTTGGTCTTGTGGCTCCTCACATGCGCTCTTCTTATCAACAAATACTGTTCAGAATAGGACACTTAAGAGTATGGTGATCTTTTTCCTTCCCACAAAAATCACAAGGACCATATGTATGTTTCAGTGCTTCGTCAGTCTCTTCATTCATTATTTTCCACGCAACGAGAGCACCCTCCATCATCAGTTCTTCTTTTTCTCTTTCTTTGTCTTCTTTTCCTGTTTGTTTTCAAATACCAAAAAAAATATATATATGAAGAAACAAGAGTAGGCACATATGAAATTCTCTTGCTAAATAAAACATTAACATGAACATTTACATGGACGCAACTACTCCCAACACGACATATATTTCTTAGACTATCAAATTAAACAAAACTATGGTAGTGCGCCACATCAATGAATTTCCACTACATAAACCAAATATTTGGTTCAAAGCAAATATTTTCAATATGCAAAACATTAAATACACAAAGAAATTAGATACAATATTAAACTGTTATACAGCAACCAAAATAGATCATATTTCCCTCACGAACCACGCATAGGTGCCCAAGCAAATTCCAGATAATCTTCTTCACAAAATCATAAAACAGAGATGAAAAAGCATACCTTCCACCTCCACGGAGGATGAACGTCCAGAGTCTCCACGAACCTTTGCTTTTTTTGCCTCCATAGCTGTTTGCATTTCCAGTTTAATGTTAAATATATTGAAACGAAAATCAAACAAGGATATCAGCATGCATAAGCAACTAGACTAGAATTAGGTAACATAAGAAAACTAGTGTCAACGAAAGGAAGGAGCATCTCAAGGCCCGTGTAGTAGAACACAACTGAAATTTTTCTGCTACGCAACATATATGCATACAACTAATTCCCAGCATAATACCAATACACAGCTTAGGTACACTATACATAGTGACTCGCGATCTCATTCAAATACTTAGAACACAAATAACACCAAGTAATTAACAATTTTTCAACAAAGAATACTGATTAAACAATTCAACTATAGCTGAATCTATTAGGATACCATACCCATTAATGCCCCTGCATAATTTCCGTGAAATACATACTCCACGAAAATAAGATATTTCATTTTGATTTGAGCCACATACAGAAACGAAATTGTGCTCAGTAAACTCTAAGAGTACAACAAAAACCAAAAATCAAAAGCATACCCTCAGCTCCCAACTTCAGAAGCATGTCGCCATGCCATCCAGGTTTTACAGGATACTTCTGTCTTCCTACCTTGTTCCCTGTTGCAGTTCATTTCAATGTTAATACAAATTCTGGAAAAAATGGGAGTCGATGATGACGAAAGCAAAGCCAAAAAAAACTCAGAAAAAGTGGAACAAGTATTTAGATGTTTATTCTTCTGTAAGATGTAGGTTTTTATAAATAGGAAACAAAAATAGAACCAGCATATATGCATAAGCAACTGGAATTAGTCGGAATAAGAAAACTCGCGTCTGGGAGAGTTGTTGGATTTTGTATAGAAATAGAGTAGGAAACCATCCCACATTGAAGAAAAGAGAAAAGTGAGAAGGGTTTAAAAGGTTTCACTTAAGTCACTTAATAAAATGGGCTAAGCAAGGGATGGACCATGATCCCTTGGTTTGGTGTGGCTTGGGCTATATATATTATATATATGTCAAAAGATGGGTTTTAATCCTTTTTGGTCTAGGTTTTATTTTTGCTTCTGTGATCAATCGTGTGGTTTGTGAGAAGACGTGTCTGATCAACACAACTTCTACAAACTGTCGTCTTCTATCCGAAAGGGTGTTTATGCTCTATAAAACCAAAGATCAAGGCGTCAGTTCATTATTGAATTCCTTTTCTCTACCTTCATCTTCTGAAAAACCGTTCTGAGAGAAAAACACATCTAGTAGATTCGCCAGGGCCAAGAAACCGAGTGCTAGGTTCTTGGTTACAGATTGTTGAATCCTGGTGGCAGACGCTCAACGAACTACAACAAGGAGTAGGGGCGAAATTCTGCTATAGGACATAGCATTTACGCTAGCCTCAATCTTCATTCAAGTCAGTTTTCTGATTACCCCTTTGTTACTTGTATTGCAAGTTTGTAATTGTATTTGTAAAACGATTTGTATTGTTATTTACATTGAGTGAATTCTATTCAATACTGTTTGTACGGTTCCTTATTGTTCTCCAACAAGAGTTAAGAACACCAAGATCCACGTGTAAGTAGGTAAAGCTCAATTTTGCTTTCAACACTCGTACATTATATACAATATAGTCATAACCTATGAATCCAATCTTACAAATTTTCTATTCCCAGCCTATTAGATTCAACAATTCGATAACCGCGTAATCTGTTAGGATAGTAAACCCACAGATACGTCACCTGCGTGCTTAATTATCATGAAGTACAAATTAAAAGAATATTTTATGGGAAATTTTATTTACACCCAAATTTTTAGTTAATGCACTCCATTATTAATTCGCCCCATATTAATTTTTTTTTGTTATACAATATATCTTAATGTACCGCAAATGTTACCCAAGCTACCCTTAATAATAAAATAAACTAAACATTGAGTACATCCTCCCTATTATGCATTTATGAATTCACCGCCTATTATGAAACAATTTAGTATATTTTCTTTGACTCCTCTATATAATGAACTTGTCTTTACTGAAAGTGTAACAATTTTAACATGTGAATAGGTTTTTATTCACATGGTGGGAGGGTTTTTTTTTTGGCTTAATTGTTAAAACGCCCCTCCAAACTCACTTTCGGTAAAAATTCGCCCCCCCAAACTCCGAAATGCCATAATTCGCCCCCCCTAACTCAATTCTGTTAAACCGTTGCCCCCTTTGGCGTTTTTCCGTCCAATTTGGCTGATGTGTCAGCCACGTGTTAAAAAAATGGGATCCGGTAAAATCCAACTTAAGAAAAAAAATATAAAAAAAGTGAATTTTTAAATTTTTGTTTTTATAATTTTTTTTCAGCAACCGGTGTTCTTCGGCTTCCGATCTCAACCGAGTCATTTTCTCAGAAACCCAGTCCCAGCTGCCGGCGTGGTCCGCCCCTCCGCCTCCGCCAGATCCACCGAGGTCCTTGTCAAGGAGTCCAAACCCACCGGTACGAAACGTTTCTTTGAAATTTTGTTTCCTGAGGTTTTGTTGTTGTGCGAATTGAATTGATTGCAAATTTTGTCAGTAATTGATTGTTTGCAGTGCTGTTGTGCGTTTGGAAAGTTACCCAGATCATCAAAGCAACCAACCCAACAATAGAAACCCAAAATGCAAAGATACCCAGATCATCAAAACACTTATAAAATCAGAAAAACATCAAGAAATGAAAGAATTGTCAGCAAAAAATAAAAAAGAACAGAACTTGGTTTGGCTAATTTCCACATATTCAATTGTTTTTGTGTGTGTTTTCCCAACAGGATTTATGTATGCAGAAATGGTGAATTCAATGGGGATAAACTACGGCCAAATCGCCAACAACTTACCCTCGCCAGACGCCGTCGTTCCGCTCGTGAAATCCACCGGAATCTCAAAAATCAAGCTCTACGACGCCGACCCGAAAGTCCTCAAAGCCTTCGCCGGCACCGGCGTCGAGTTCATCATCGGGCTGGGCAACGAGTACCTATCAAAAGTCCATGACCCAACCCAGGCCCAAAACTGGGTCAAGTCCAACGTCCAGGCCCACCTCCCCGCCACCAAAATCACCTGCATCTTCGTCGGCAACGAGGTCCTCACCTTCAACGACACGTCGTTGAGCAACAACCTCCTCCCGGATATGCAGAGCGTCCACGCCGGCCTCGACAAGCAGGTCGCCGTCACCACCGCCCACTCCCTCTCCATCCTCGGAGACCTCCGTCCCGCCTCTCGCCCGAGACCGCGGCGAGATCTGACCAATTGCATCACTCTGATCCTCAGCTTCCACGAAAAAACCGGATCTCCATTCCTAATCCACGGGTTGCTGAAAAAAATTATAAAAACAAAAATTTAAAAAGTAATTTTTATTTTTATTTTTTCTTAGTTGGATTTTACTGGGCCTTTTTTGACACGTGAGACAATAGCCAAATTGGACGGAAAAACGCAAAGGGGGCACGGTTTACAGAATTGAGTTAGGGGAGCGATTATGGCATTTTGGAGTTCGGGGGGGCGATTTTCGAAAGTGAGTTTGGGGGGCATTTTAACAATAAGCCTTTTTTTTTTTATTTTTTATTTTTTATTTTTTTTATCTCTTTTCTTTTCGACCTCTTTTTTAGTCGATTCCAATTTCCAAACCAAATATTCAATTTGATCTCTAATTTCCCGGTAAGTGTGTACATGGGTGAGGCTTATCATCCTAAATGAAAGTAAAAGAGGATTGGCGCGGTAGGCGGGTGGTGTCCCTTGTGGTAAGGCACCCCCAAATAATCTCCTCATAATTGGAGACCAGTATGATCTTTTCTCGAGACTCAAATTAGCACAATGCCAAACGAGATACAACAAAAAGGAAAGGATGCCGTAAAAATTGGAGAGCAGCCGCTATCAAAGCTTTTGAGTTCTCTTTCTTCTATGTTAGTTTAAATAGGCATCGGTATAGTATCATTAAAGAGTGTGATTATCCATGGGTGTGATTATCCATATGTTTATTAGTTAGGGTTTAAGGAGTTGTACATAAATATTTTGTTCATATTGGTAATTTTAGATCATGTTAAAATAATATTTTTTATTAAAAATTAAATCGGGGTGTATTCACTAAAAAGTGAGGTGTAAATAAAATTTCTCATATTTTATTTAGTAGCAATTGAAATGAAAGTATACTCGATTAACTAAATAGGACTAAGAAGAGATGCTGAGAATTATACTCGATTAACCTATAAACAACTGTAGCCCAAACAGAACAAAACATAAACCCTAAAAAGCACTTCGATTCCTGAAAAGCATACCATCACTATTCGAGGCCACTTGGTATGGGAGATCCGTAGGTTCGGATCCTGACTCCACGTGGTATTTGGCTTGGGTTTGGGTTTCGACTTCGGCTTCGGCTTCGGAATTGAGTACGCGGCCGATCTCGGCTTCAGAATTGAGTGTGCGGCGGATCACGGCCACGGATTTGTGCACAGGCCGGATCACCGCTGCGGATTTATGGACCAGGTGGATCATGGCTTTCTGTGAGAGAGATGGAGATTGGGGAGAGAGTAAGCGAGAGTCCTATCGGAATACGGGGGCTTATCTGAAAAGCTATTAGCGAAAGTACCCCTAACTCATATGTGAAAAGAAAGTCTATGTCTTGGCCGTCAAGGTAAATCAAGAAAGTTTGATCAGCAAAAGCAAGAAGGCCACGTAGTTTGTTTAGTAGCCTAGAGTACGTTAGTTGTCTAAAGTCCCTAATTGCAAAAAGAAGACAAGAATTGAAGTTCACCAAACCTGCTGGTGAAACAACTTCCCATTACATAGTGTTGGCGAGATTAATATTAGAATTTGAGTGGAGGTTTGGGTGGGTAGTTCAGTCGCCAATCCTCGAGATTCTTTTTGTTTCTTTGCAAAAGGATTGAAGAGAAATTAAAATGAAGTTTGGTGTTTAGAGGAGAAAGACGGTGACACAATTTGTTAATTTTTGTTTTTATCTCACATTTAGAGAGCAATATTTTTTAAAAAAACAAAATATTCATTTTTATTTTTTTACTAAGATGGTGGATTCGATTGTGTCCACATCAAATTTTAATAGAAGCATTGATAATTAAACTAACGGGTGGAACAAGTTTACAAGTTTTTCAAAGTACAAGGTACTAAAATGCAAAAAAAAAAAAAAAAAGTTTGTTACTTCCACCCCTTGTCTTATTTTGCCACCCATCATTGTTAATAAAACTTTATTAAAAATTCACTTCATCTTTTTCCCACTTTTAAACCCTAAGGCCGTGTTTGTTTGGGAGTAATACAAGGCAGGAATGGGAATGTTTTTGCAAATTTAGCCTGTAATCCTTATTGACACATTATTTGATCCCAGAAATGGAATGGAATCAGAAAACTGAGGCCGGGTTTGTTTGGGTGTAATAGAAAGGAGGAAATGTTGAATTTCTGAGTAGCGCAGTAGCGGGCCGAGCATCACCGATATTGTCCCCAACTTAACCACCTGTCAATCTCAGGTGTGGGGTTTTAATAAAAGGCCTCGGTGATATGAAGAGATAATTAGTTTATTATTAACTGTATGATGTTTGTTGAAACTCCCGATGTGGGACAAGATATCATTTCAACACTCCCCCTCACGTGTGACCCGATTCTATTGGGGTACATGTGGAAGGTAATGTTGGGCTGAGGACCCGAATTTGAAATGGACCACATTGGGCCTGAAATATCAACCCGCTCTGATACCATGTTGAATTTCAGAGTAGCGCAGTAGCGGGCCGAGCATCACCGATATTGTCCCCAACTTAACCACCTGTCAATCTCAGGTGTGGGGTTTTAATAAAAGGCCTCGGTGATATGAAGAGATAATTAGTTTATTATTAACTGTATGATGTTTGTTGAAACTCCCGATGTGGGACAAGATATCATTTCAACAGGAAAGGGTATTTTCATATTCCGGTATTCATATTCCATACCTCCTATGGAATGTAAAATTACATCAATTGCCCTCCTATCATTTGATGAAAATCAAAACATAAATCTTCTATGACGTTCTTGTCGATCAAGTCTAGTCATATCAATCCAACAATTTTCTTTAAATCATTATCATTACTTCTACAATTTTGTTTTGGCTTACAAAGTGTAGAATCTGCAGATAATGTTCTTTCTTATTATACTGTTTTTAATACACCGCAACCAGATCTCGACCTCCATTCATTTCCCGCAGCGAAACCATGATACTTATTGGAACCCATGGAGTCTACCAGAAACACCAACCAATTTTAGTATTGTATATTTTCCAGGACAATCTCAGTAGGTTGTGGAAACCGTCGCGAGGTGTTGGGTCGAATCAGATGGAGGGTGAATTTAGGTAAGGGGGCTGAAGGAGAAGGAGGAGACGGCGGTGGGTGGAAGAGTCATCGCAGTCTGAGGACGGATTGGGGAGGTGGTGCTGTTGCACTAAAGAAACTAATATGGGAATGGAATATGTTCTATTTTAATTTGTAATTTTGTTAGAATTCAAGGATAAAATGGGAATGCATGTTATTTCCTTGTTTCGATTCCATACATGTTCCAAACACTAATAAGGAAAGGAAATAATTATTCCAATTCCAAAGTAGTTAAGCAAAGGAAAACAATTCCTATTCCGATTCTACGATGCCGGTCAACCAAATGAGGCCTAAGTCTGAAAAACCAAAAAATTGCTTCTCGGCATCCTCGAGGATATAGCCAATCTCTTCATCTGAAAACACAAAAATAAACATATAGATTTTAATAAATTAAAAAAATTTTGTCCAAATTTCTCTTCTAATTTATGTTTTCTCTAGAAACAAACGAAAAAAGGCAATAAAGGCCCGACATTGAAAAGCGATAGAAAAAATGGTGTTGACGTCCGGCGGATGTCAAGAAGCAAATTTTGTACAATTGTTGGTGTTTTTAGAATTAGAATTTAAAAGAGGGAAGCATATGAGGGCAATTTTGGAATAACAAAATAAGTTGATTTTTCATTAAAATTTTAAGATTCATGGATGGGAAAATAAAACAAGACGGTGAAAATAACAGCCCAAAAAAAATATGCGTTATTGCATTTTGGGAGTTCTATAAAAAACCGAAGTTTTTTATGTATTGTTAGAGATTATGCGTTTAAAGTAGGGGTGAGCGTGGTGCAGTTTGGTATGGTTTTGGGGTGAAACCGCAAACCACACCATTCTATGCGGTTTAGCATAATCTCAAACCAAAGTCAAACCACATATTAGCAACTTCAAGTGGTGCGGTTAACCACAATTAGCGGTTTGGTGTGGTTTGGTTTGACTTCATATGCATTTTCTAAATTTTATGAATTCATATATGATATAAGTAGACCAAAATTGATTTCAAGATCAAAATTCTTCATAAAATATTATTATTTTAAAGCTAACATGTATTAATTAGAGTTGAGAGTTTAATTACTTGTGAAGGATGCATGATAGGACAATAAGAACTAATGAAAAGATAACATGTGTTAATTATTTTATATAAATCTAAATATTAATTTTGCGGTGCGGTGTGGTGAACCGCAGTTTTGAATATTTGGGAACTACAAGTCGCACCATTATAAGTGGTGTGGTTCGGTTTTGCAAGCCACATGTCTTAAGAAAAATATTTAAACCAGACCACACCGCAACAAACGGTTTGATTCGGTTTGGTTTGCGGTTTTTCAGTTTGGTTGCCCACCCCTAGTTTAAAGTATGCATTTGGGGTCCCAGTGCTGGGAGTCAATTTTATTCCAAAGAAATCAAAAGGATTGAGTCAAAATAGAGTCAACTAAATTTTAAGGGACATTGCTTATTTTTTTTAACAATAATGCTAGAATGACCATGTTTTTTTAAACCATCTCTTAAACCATCTTATGTGGCATGTGATGATTGCATAAGATTTTAATTGATTATTATCTCATTAAATATTGAATGGTTAGATAAATTGACATATCAGATGTTTTAGAAGATGGTTTAAAATAAGATGGTCACTCTAGCATTACTCTTTTTTTAAATGTCACACCCGACACTTTTTAAAATCGCAATTATCATCTAATAATGGAGAAAATTCGGGTGTTGATTGTCAGAGCAACTCCACCACGGAGTCTGATTCGGCCGATCAGACTCCAAATCAGCCGCCTTCCTCAAAAGCTTGCTTCAACCGGCAAAACTTGGCACGGGGTAATCCGCCCAACTGGACGTCAAAGGTGAAAGCGAAGGCGGAAATCGGCCCCGAACTTGCCTAGGTTTGATTCTGTTTATGCTGATGTCATCCATTTGCAGCTGACCCTTTTTTTAAAAAATAATAATAATCTGAGTTCGCTGATGTCATACATGATGTCAGCACGCACTAACCGATCAAACGATGCGGTTCTCATACATTCACCAAACTTATTTCCGACTCCCACAATTTATATATAGTGTTCATCAATTCATTTATACACCAAATCTTTGCATAAAAGTTACTTGAATAAATGTAAGAGCAAGCTTATTAGGGCAATGGTATCCATGGATAAACACACAATGAGAAATATAACACACATACATACAGGCAAATACTCTTGCCAATTATTGATGGAGGATTTGGTGAAATGTTCATAGATAAAAATAACATTTATTAACCATTTTCCCCTCTGCAACTCACATTGAGAAAACTTTTACCCAAACTCTATTTGTATCCCATTTCCCCTGCAACTCATTTTTAGGGGAAAATTTGCCCCTCTTTCTGTTAAGCTAACATTTTTTTGTCCACTTCAGCAAAAGTGGGTACTATTTTTTTCACCTCAGCACCGACAACCTTATATATCACATATGGTTCAAGAAATCAGAGAATTTTTCGCAAGAATGACCCACCGAAGCCACATTTATGTGATTCCTGTCTTTGAATCCTTGCCCACAGGATGCTAGTGGTGATTTAAGAAGATTTTGAGCTCATTGGCGATATCAAGTGGCAAAAGATGGAAGCTCTACTAGCCTAGAAGCTCTTCTTTCATCTGGGTAAGCTTCTTGGCCAGAAAAAGGGTTGTTCTGGATTTTTTAAATCCCAATTGAAGGTTTTATTTCTTTGCCGGAATTTCTCTGTAAAGAAATTCTCAATATTTATACAATTTTAAGCTAATTTATCATGTTATTTTTCAGCCTGCTATCTCCAAAATTTGCATTCTTGGTGTTGATGTGTCACAAGATTTTGGCAAACTAGGCTGTAAATTTTATATCATTGCTTTCTCTGATGACTTTGCTGGCAACACAGCAAAAAAATGGTATTTGATGATAAACTTGTTATTCAATTTTGATGATGACTGTGTATTGTCCCACGAGCTCATATCCTTTAGAATTCGTTTTCTAAATGAGGAGGTTAATTAATTTCTATCTGTTTTGTTTAACCTTTGCCCTCTACGCCTTCAAATCTGCCCACAAAGACCACCAGGCCGACCTTCTCCTCTACTATGCCCAAAGAACATATCTTTGAACTTCGAGCAGATCTCTTTGATCTTCCCCGAGATCGAGGCAAACGAAACTTGCTCGGACGACTAGAGGAAAAAGTGGAAAAAGTGGGACCCACTTTTGCTGAGGTGGAATGTCCACATCAGCAACTTTGACAAAAAAAATGTTAGCTTAACGGAAAGAGGGGCAAATTTTCCCCTAAAAATGAGTTGCAGGGGGAAATGGGATACAAATAGAGTTTGAGTAAAAGTTTTCTCAATATGAGTTGCAGAGGGAAAAATGGTTAATAAATGTTATTTTTATCTATGAACATTTCACCAAATCCTCCATCAATAATTGGCAAGAGTATTTGCTAGTATGTATGTGTGTTATATTTCTCATTGTGTGTTTATCCATGGATACCTTTGCCCTAATAAGCTTGCTCCTACATTTATTCAAGTAACTTTTATGCAAAGATTTGGTGTATAAATGAATTGCTGAACACTGTATATAAATTGTGGGAGTAGGAAATAAGTTTGGTGAGGTGGAAAAAGTGGGACCCACTTTTGCTGAGGTGGAATGTCCACATCAGCAACTTTGACGGAAAATGTTAACTTAACCAAAAGAGGGGCTAATTTTCCCTAAAAATGGGTTGCAGGGAGTAGATGAGATACAAATAGAGTTGTAAGGGGCAAATGTTCTCTCAAAGTGAGTTGCATAGGGCAAAAGGGTTAATATGTGATAAAATAAAACACATGCCACTTTCGAATTCGTTGGTGAAATTTTCTGATAGATATAGACACGTATCAATTTAGGATTCATTGGTGAAATTTTATGATGGATTTCGACACATGCCATCATCCAATTGATTGAAAATGATATCATAAACATTATATGGACACGTGGCACAATCGCAGCAATTGAATATGGATTAATCTCAATCGTAAGATAATTATTTTATATTTTCTTTTAAAAAAATACATAATAAAATATTATTTGAAACAAATTGCCCTTGTGTAGGATATTTGTATTGTAGAAATTATGTAAAATTGGCTATCCTTGTACAAAAACTTTGTATAATCATTCACAAGCTCAATTTAGGTTCTTAGTGTTTAGCTATAACTTGGTGATATGGTGTTTGGCTTGAAGATCAAGATTTGAAGATGTGTTCTCAGAATTCAGCAGCATTTATACATCATTTACATGTGCATAAACTTTCATAACTTAGGATTATTTTGAGAAAAATGTGTTCTTCATAAAACTGCAGTTTTTATGTATTTGGTGACTGGTCACCTTAAACTCCGCATATGACAGCTTATTTTTTTGACAGTGACTGCAGATTGGTTTCTTGACAGAACATGTGTTTATCCAGTTTTGACTGAACATCCTTTTATCCGCTGGTTTGTCAACTACATCCCACTATCTCGGTTTTGACTAGATTTCAAAATCTTAAGAAAATCTCAGCCGTTCCTCCCTTATCTCTTCGGTCTATAAAAGCTAAACACTTCCGCCATTCTCTTCAGTGTTTTTGCGCATACATTATCTTCATTGCACTTTTCAAAAACTCTCATATTATTGCTACCTTCTTGTTCGGTATTGAACCTTTAAATCCTAGTGGGCTTTCATTCACATAGAGTGTAACAAGGATTCTTTAGACGACATGCAAATGAATTGCTTCTAAAGTTTCGGTCTTTCAAAAACTCATCTTTGAGGGAAACCTTGGAGAAGTTCTCATCTTCACCGTTTCAACTTCCTTGTTTTTTAAAACTCATTTAGTTAGAAGTTGAAATAGTGGTGTGAAATCTTGTCTCCCATGTTCATGCATTATTTGAGACGAGGTTGATATTTAGGAGTCTTTTTGACTTCATGTTTTCTGCCCAGTTTTTATAACTGTAGCAAAAAAACTGTTGGGTTGTGGAACATATTTCCACGTGTGCGGAAGCGTGGCGTGACACGTATGCAATAATAAAATTCATAATTTAATCGTAAACATACATGGTTGGCGGAATGTTGGATTCCATTAATCATATTAATTAATTCGCGTGCATGGTTAATCGACGTGTCATGTGATTCTTAGCATACCAATAATCTAAAAGAAGATTAGAGTTACCAACCTTTGCTTGCCATGATGATGATGATGAAGTCCTAGACGTTCAAGTGTCCGTCCTCTACAAGTATCGACACGAACGGTATTCGGTTGATGAGGCAGAGAGAGGATGTATCAGCTAGAAGCACCAAACTCCGACGGACGATGACGAGCACCACCAATAACTGTGGCAAGGCTGAGGATTTGCGGCACATAAGGGTTTCAGAGAAATAATTTTTCTGACTTTTTGTTTTAGTAAAGAATGTATTCTCAACACATGAGATTCTTTACTGATATGTGAGTTCACAGCTTCTGTTAGGTCAATACCCAACAAGCCTTTTTTTAGAGAACTTTTTTCTAACATGCTTGGACTCTTATTTAACAATTAAACAACAATCCTTGTCTCACAAGGAATAGGGGGCGGCAACTCTGGGAGAAACCATAGAGTTGCTGTCCCTAATGGTGCCACACCTCTTAACGGGCTTAGCACACTAATGTGTCATCAATTCTAATTTATTTAATTCGTCAATTCCAAATTGTATTGGGCTAATATTAATACCAAGCCTAAAAAACTTGTATTTATTTATTCAAGCTCAATCACCAACTTAAATAAATTTACTATTTAACATAAACTAATTCATGTTAAACACTCTCATCAATTTACCCGAAGGCATGCGTTCTTGTGTGTCTGACCTCGGTAGGTTCCGATAAAGCTGGCAGTAAACAATCTTATTTTTCCGAATATGGAAATTACCAATAGTCAACCTCATAAGGAAGATCATTCACAAACCGAGTAGTAACATCTAGCTATGGCTCTTGGCTACCCAGATTATCAAGAATGTGTTTCGAACTTCTTCATCACACATCGAGCATAACTATTAGTTATGGTTACAGTGCAATAAGGTTTCATCGTCTCCTATATTCCAATCAAATCATTTAGGGCATGGAAACTCATTGTCAAGCCCTAATGCATTAGTGTGTTGATATGATCACCCTGATATATCTCTTTACTTATATGTTTCGGCTGAAGACTTAGAGATAGATCTTCAAGGGGCTCTTGGAATATCAACCTTCACTGATTAATTACCTAGAAGGTGACAAATCCCATTTTGCGCATTCACAAATCTCCATACTTGAATCCATGCACCCAATCCTCACCTACTTGACCCAAATCATTCTTGATGAACCGTGATATTGAGGTCAAAGTTCAAGTCTCCCAACACGAGATATCTGGTGAAGCCTCAGATCTAAGAACTAGTTTGCACCCATAACTAGCCAGAACGTTGTACGATTGACATAGTAGGTAAATTTACATTCGTACGCTCTGTGGTTGGTCAGTGTTCAGTGAACTCGTATCTATATACGAGCACCTTCATGCCTATTTCATATCACTATATGCTTAGTCTGAGATCGACTACTAAATACAACATGAACCGGCCTTAACGAATAACCAACAACCCTAGTTGGATATCCTATGGCTAGGAACGTTCTTTAGGAGTCGAGGACAGTAGGGAACGTATCTCAAATCACAACCTCTTTGTGATTCCAACCCTACACTCAATATTCTCCTAGGACTCACCCTGACATTCGACCGCGAGCCTCCCTAATACACTTATTAGGTCACACGCTCCGTCGAGGGTGTCTATATTTGCCCTTGCTGTTGATTTCTCAACTTTGGATTGACACGTGCCTCCCGTTACGTATTGCCATGTCAATGCCTTAACGGGCACAATCCAACAAAAACACCCAGTTGTCCAGCAGTCTTATTGAAGCCTTATAGCTCTCCGTAACTCTGTCGGTGACTGGACATACAGTTTCACAACTTATTACATTTGGTGCCACTAAACAGAAATACTTATGTATTGTCTGTATAGTGATTGACCAGTCATCTATACCACTGGAAGTGAAGTGATTGAAGAAGAAGCCGCACGAGGGACTGCTGCATCTAATACTAGATACATTAGATATTGAACTTGTCTGAACCTTGTATTGGGCATCTTTTTGCCATTTCATAGTGGAAGGCCGGTCTTACGATAGACCCCCGGTTTTTGACCCTTTTGGGGTTTTTCCGGGTACCAAAACATTGTGTTCATCTTTGTGAATTGTTAACAAGTTGACTAGTCATAAAATCAGATTTAATTATGCACCAACTTAACTTGAAATGCAATCTGAACAAAACTGCGTGACTGGTCATCCTATAAACTGCTGCATTAGAACCGCTGGTGCAGGTTGGCAATGAGGGGGGTAATTTCAATTTAGTCACAACACACAAACAATTTTCTCAAACAGATCGCAGAGATGACCAGTCACCTGATGTGATGAACCTGATAGTTTGTTTAAACTTGTAGTTAACCTTAACAAATACTGTATGCTTGTGAATTGTCCAGATTGAATTTCAAAGTAAGTTGGTGCAGAATTAATTCCGGTTTTAAGTTTAGTCGAATGGTTAACAAAACACATAAATGGACACAGATTTTGGTACCCGGAAAAACCCCAAAAGGGTAAAAAAATCGGGGGTCTATCAGAAGACCGGCCTTCCACTATGAAATGGCAAAAGATGCCCAATACAAGGTTCAAACAAGCTCAATATCTAAATGTGCCTAATCTTTAGATGCAGATGTTCCTCGTGCGGCTTCTTCTCGATCATTTCACATCCAGTGGTTCAAATGACTGGTCAATCACTACACAGACAATACATAGGTATTTCTGTCTAGTGGCACCAAATGAAAATAATGTGAAAGACTATATGACTAGTCACCAGCAGAGTTGCAGAGAGCTATGGAGCTTCAGCAAGGACCGCTAGACAACTAGGTGCACTCTGCTACAGTAGTAACCGAAGACTGTGCAGAAATGACTATATGATCAGTCACCAGCAGGGTTGCAGAGAGTTATGGAGCTTCAGTAAGGACCGCTGGATAACTGAGTGCACTCTGCTACAATAACTGAAACTGTGCAAAAATGCCGAAGTCAAGAACACAAAAAGGACTCTACCTTGTCTTATAACATGTATGAACATGAAAGACAAGTTTGCACACAATTATCTCAAACTTCTAAAACTCAACTTTGTCTTATAAAATGAATGAATTTGAAAGACAAGATTGAACCCAATTATTTTGGACTTCTAACTATATGAGTTTGAAAACCTTGGAAGCCAAAACAATGAAGATAAGAACTCCTTCAAAGTTTTCTTCAATATAATTTCAATGAGAAATCAAAATTGTAGAAGAAGATTCTATAGCATGCCGTTTCTAAAGTTCTTGCAAAGACTTTATGGAGATGAAAGTTTTTCAAGAACTCAAGGTAGAAACCAAAAGGTGCGGCTGCACAAAGAGAGGATTTTTGAAAAGATGAATGAAGTTTGTAAACTCTAAAGGGATAAGAAATGAGTAAACCAAAATGAGCCAAGTTTGAAAAAATATTAAACTATTCCTAGGCAGATCTGAAAGTGGGTTCTAGCTGTTGGCACATGGGCCACCAAAAAAAGACAAAACTGCTTTTTAAAAAGAAATTCAATTTTGAAAGTTTCACGTGCAGGAATAAGATGACTGGTCATCTCGGTTTACAAACTGCAGTTTTGTAAAGATTTCAGCCAAACAAAAAACACCTACACAATCTATATGAATGCAAATTAAATTGATGAATGAGTGTGTGTTTATTTTGAGGTCTTCAATCTTCAAGCTTCAAATGTTATCATCATGTCTTCAATTCTAGAACAAAGTCCTAAAAAAGAAACTAATTGAGCTTGTGATAAACTACAAAGTTTTTGTACAAGGATTAGCCAATTTACAAAGTATTTTACAATACAAATATCCTACAGCTGGATTTGAATAGGTTGTAGTTGTGGACAGCTCATAGTTTTCAATCTTACTGAAACTGTTGAGGACCTAAGTTGGCATAGCATCTGAATGTGTTTGAACAATTCACAAGCATACACAAATTGTCAAGTCAAGGACTGGTCACATATTAAGGTCAATTTCAGAGTTTAAACAAATTGTCTGGTTCATCACATCAGGTGACTGTTCATCTGTGTGATGTGTTGTGAAATTTGTTTGTGTTTGCCGTGACTTATTTGAAAATACCCCCCTCATTGCCAACCTGCACCTTGCCCTCCCTTTCCATGGGCAGAAACAGCGAGGACAAGCAAATTGCCCTCCCCCTTGCCCTAGGGCAATTTGTTCCAATTGCCCTTCCCTTAAGGCAATTCCACATATATGGGTGGAAATGCTCTTAACCTATTAGACCACACCACACATTTCAACTTTATATCATTAAATATAATTACATGACAGAAAAAACAAAAAAAATGCCCTCAAAGTAATGTCATCCGAGTTTATTTTGGCATTATAAAAGCGCTTCATTAAACTATTATTCAAATTTACACATACATATCTCTACTATTATAAAGCAAATAGGGTATTTTGACAGTTACCGAATTTGACCAAAATACCTCTATTAAACAGTACAATTTCAAAGAAACCAACTTCCTGAACTTTTAATGCAATAAAGAAGCGGGGTATTTTTGTCCAACGAAAAAAGCTTCTTTTAGCATTAGAAAAAACACCTCCAAAATAGAATCTACCAATAAAATATATTCTTCTTGGTCATGGATAATATTGTACTTTGACAAACCAACCAATCAAATTCATCCTACGTTATAGATAAAATATATTTTTTCTAAACATACCCTACCGTAACAGAAAAAAAACTCTCATACATGAGGAGTTTCTCAATCCTCTCAAATTCTATTCATGTTCGCACATGAGTAACGCGGACATTGTGGCTAGTATATAACAAATTTCCAACTATGTATAGAGGTCATTAGTAGAGACTATCCATATGCTACTAATTGCCACAACGTCCATGTGTCCTTCCTTAGAGACTAGAGCCTATAGAGGATTTTGTCACAAATTACCTTTTGCAAAGGGAGAGGTTTCGTAACAATCTAAGACCATCTCCAATGGTACCTATCTCAAACTCAAATTTGAGAAAAAAGATTCCCAATGCACCAAAAACTCAAGTATTTTGGGACTCAAATTTAAGAAAATCTCAAATTGGGTCTCAAATTTGAAACTCATTTTGAGTTTGGACTCAAAAGATAAAGCCCCACATGGGTGGGGCCCAAGGGGCAAAAAAAAGGCTTTTTATATATTAATATTAGGGGGACATCTGCGCCCACGTAATTAGAAATTTAGTTTCATTGTGTGTATACAAGTGTATCATGTGAGTGTAATGAATGGCTGAGACTAATTGACCGTTGGATATCCGACGGTCAGATTGATTTTTTTTCCCTCTGGGCAACTTCAATCTAACGTCCATGACTATTTCTAACCAATCCAACGGTAAAAAAAAGATCCAACGGCTGAAATTAAAATCCAACGGCTAAAAAAATAATATTTTTTTATTAGGTCTGAATTCTTCCCAAAAATCTATAAATACCCACTCATTTCTTTCATAATCATCAATTTTCTTCTCCCTTCACTATATACTTGTTCTCATATCTTAATATCTATTTCTTTGTTCAATATGCCTCCAAAAGAAAAAACTCCTAGAGGTCCAAGTTACACAAAAGAAGAAGATGAAGCTATATGTGAAGCTTGGGTGAAGATTTCTGAAGATGGTTCTATCGGTGTTAATCAATGCTTAGAGATGTTTTGGAGCCGTGTCCATGAAAAGTTTGAAGAATTTCTTTCTAAGGTTTACCACCCTTCTCGAACAAAAAAAGCCATTCGGTCTCGGTTCAAAACAATCAACCAACAATGTAGTGTGTGGAAGGGAGCTATTGCTAATGCATCTAGATCTCAAAGTGGCGGCAACAATTTCGATTTGGTGAGTGTTATAAATCAAGTGTATATGATTATTGAAATTTCAAATATCTAACTATGTTTATTTTTATTTGTTATGTTAGCACGATCTTATTTGCGCTATATTTGCCGAAGAAAACAGTCCATCTCACAAGCCATTTAAGTTGCAACATTGTTGGCGCATTTTGCAAAGTAGCCAAAAATGGATGGAAGGAACCCACTCTAGTACGGGACTCACAACTCCACAGCTTATGCACGAGGTTCCATATATCAATTTGGATGATGATACAGAAGAAGAGATAGCTCAACCTAGTCCCAGCCAACGGCCACCCGGACGAGATAAAAAAAAAAAAAAAAAAGAAGAAAAAAGGAAAAATGTTGCCTCCTGAAATTGAAAGAAGTAATGAGCGTATGACAGAGCTAGTGCGACAAGGTATTGAAGCTAAAGAGAGGGGAGAACGTAAACAGAAGCTTTTAGAAGAGCAAATTGAGATGGGAAGGGAAAAGAGGGAGGAAGATATTATGTCTAAGGATCCATCTCAATATACTCCACGAAAGAGGAGGTATTGGACTGAAAAATAAAATAAAATTCTAGAGGCTAAAGGTATAACGGAGAATGATGGTGTCTATGTGCCTTCTATGAATTATGAAGATGATGATTAGTTTAATTTTTTTAAGTTATGTTGGTGTGTTTTTATAATTTGAATGTCTTGTTTAGCTTTATTGTACTTGTGGTTTTTTAAAAAATGTTGTTGTAAATTTGTGTTATTGGAATAAATTGTTCTTTTATTATAGTATTTTTTGCCTATCACTATAAGAAAATAAACTTTTGCATTAACACAAATAAGAAATACATAGAACAAAACACACCAACATAATTGAAAAGTAAGGAAACACACCAAAAAAACTAAGGAAACACACCAAACTTATTCAAGCAAGCCATAGATGGATGACCATCACACTAACTCCCATTGAGTTTGCTCCTCCATAGATGGGTGACCAGATCATTTCAAAGACTATCATGGAACTCAACAGACCGAATCCTTCTATGACGAGCCATATATTCTGCACTTGTTGGCCTATGTTGATCATACTCATAGTACACACTCTCGTGAAGGTCATAGTCTGCAGGGGTTACTATCGAAGATCTTCTAGCACATCCATCTTCATCATCAGCTTCAACTTCATATTCTTCATATTCATCCTCAACAATCATATTGTGCAATATTATGCAAGTAAGCATAATATCACCTAAAATTGATTTACACCACATACGAGCAGGCCCTTTGAGAATTGCCCAACGAGCTTGAAGTATGCCAAATGCTCGCTCAACATCTTTCCTATATGCCTCTTGTTTCTTGGAGAAAAATTTTGTTTCATCTGAATCAGGTCTAGAAATTGGTTTCACAAATGTTGACCACTTGGGGTAAATTCCATCAACCAAGTAATAACCCATAGAGTACTCATGATTGTTCACACAATATTGAACTTGTGGTGCAACACCAGTAACAACAGGGGTGAACAATGGAGATGTAGCAAGAGTGTTAATGTCATTGCTTGATCCAGCTGTTCCAAAATAGGCATGCCAAAACCATGTATCATATGAAGCAACAGCCTCAAGAACAACAGTAGACTTACCTTTGTATCCTGTAAATTGCCCAGCCCAAGCAGTTGGGCAGTTTTTCCATTGCCAGTGCATGCAATCAAGACTCCCCAACATGCCCGGAAAGCCTCGACGACTCCCCTTCTTCAAAAGTCTATGGAGGTCAGCTCTGGTAGGTTGTCGGAGATATTGATGCTTGTAAATCTGCATAATTGTTGCACAGAAGTACAGACTTTCAATAGCTGTTGATTCCGCCAACCTAGTATATTCATCACTTGCATCAGCAGAGCATGCGAAAGACACTTGTCAACTTTTGCTCTGGGGATAGACAGGCTCGGCCCAATGCATCTCTTTTCTGAACGAAGTAAGGCACACTGGCAACAACGTCATTCATAATGCGGTAGAAAAGAGGTTTATGCATCCGAAAACGTCTTCGGAAAGCAGTTGGACCAAAAGTATTTCTTTCAATGAAGTAATCCTTCATGAGATTCTCATGCCGTTTCTCTTTTTCACTGTCTATGTACTCCCGACCAACAACTGACCCTCCATGTTTGGGTTGGTTGTAGTAAACAGCCTGCAATCTCTAAGCTTTTTCAATTTCAATGTTGATTTGTATTTGACGAAGATCATCTTCTTCTTGCTCATCATCTAGTAGCATCTGCATGGCACTCCCACGTGAATGTGAACTTGAACCCATTTCAACTGAAAATGTAGTAAGAAAAAGATGAGTGAAATTTCAGAAGATATTGATGGGTGTATATGTAGAGGAAGTGGATAATAATATGTCAGTAAAATCTACAAAATGAGTGGTAAGAGATGAAAGGAAATCGAATAGTTAGGTAAGAAGTAATTGAAGCTAGACAATTAAGTCAGATTGATAAGACCACTCAATGTGTTTGTTGCATGCATTCTACAAAATTTTTTAAGTTATGTCAGTGTGTTTTTATAATGAGTGGTAGGAGATGCAAGAGAATTCAATAGGAAAAGAAGAAATTATTGAACCCAAATAATGGAGTAAGAATGACTAGACCGATCAATTGTTTGATTCTTCCCTTCTACACCACTCGTTTTAACTCGGCCTTACACCGAATGACAAAAAAAAAAAATTGGATTTTGAATTTTTTTTAGGTCGAAATGTTCATAAAATTAATTTACAACACTCTGGTTAAAAATTAACTTACGAAAAAAGTTCAATCGAAAAAAATTAAGGTTAAACTCAAATTAATCAAACCATAAAGTCAAATTTGAGTCTGCGTGCATTGGGGGGAATGTCAAATCCGTATACTGTATAGTTGTATTTTGTGGTGTCAAATTTGAGTTTTTGACATTTACCATTGGAGATGGTCTAAGTAACTAAGAAATAAATACAAGAATATGTCCCCCGAAGCCCATTTACTTACTCAGCCCACGTCTTTTGATTCGGGCTCTTTTAAGTAACTTATACAGCCAAATAACTCAAGATTACATAGCGCATATTACTTAAATGGACTCACTATAGGGCCCACTAAAAACCTGTTTGAGTCGAGTATGTCACAGTTGGAGGAGTATAAGAACGAATTGGAAGAGAATAAATATGTGAGAATAAAAAAAAAATAATTACAACTCCATAAAAGGTTAAACTTGTCAAATTACATAAAAAACCAAATTACATGAGCAATGATGTGAAAGTCTAACATATTGAATTGCAAAACAAAAATCCTCCAAAAGATGAGAGAATCACTTTCTCAACTTTCAACTCAAGTAACATTACCCTGGATGCCTAAAGAATATAAATAAATTTACCTTTAACCTTAAAGAACTTAAGTCCATGCCGATTTCTAGCAAATGGTAGAGGATAACATCACTTGCATCTTCAAGTGCTTTAACGGCAACTGAAGAATCTCTTAACACCACCCGATGCAAGTAAATCCTCCACATGGTCTTGCTAATGAATGCCCTAAATCTTCTATATGATCTATCATGCAAATATGAAATATTCTAGAGCTTGTTTAATTTATTTTCATTTTTTTTTAAAAAAATGGATAGATAAGAATATTATAATACCGAAAGTGTTTCCTCAACATTGTCGGGCTAATCTCATCCTTTTCATAGATCAGGAAGAGACATCTATGATGATAATCAGTCGACCAGGAATAACAGTACTCATGGTAAAGCTCAATGAAAGTCTTTGTTGACAAAAACTGTAAACATATGATATGAGGTACCTAACTGTCAACAATTAATAACCGATTGTTATAATCCATGTAAAAAAAAACTAGCAAAATCGAAGCTAAAATGCATAATAATTAATGTAGAAAGAATTAGCAAAATATCTACGAATTTGAAGTAAATTAATCAATTACTATAATATATGGATAGAGAAACAAAGTCAAAGTGTGACAAGATTTACGAAATTCTATTGAACTTTGAGTATAATGCAAGCATCATGGCATCTATGTATGTAATTAAAAGAAGTGAAAACTACAATTTACCACTCAATATGTCTCATGTGGTGGGGTCTATTAGAGCAGCCATGAGTAGCGAGTACTTGATGATTCCCACCAATTTCTCAACTCCCAAGCTACCGACTATGATTATCATACTTTGTCACCATCGAGTCCCAAGCAACTAAAGCTCCGGTTCCAATAGAAAAAAAAAATCTAGGATTTCATCGGGCTATCATCGTTTCCTATCTCATATCGGGAATGACCAGAATATTCAACTAACTTAAGTGATGGCTCCCCTACATTAAAGATTCTCTAGATGATGTTAACAATCATTCTCTTCTTAACAGACTTAATCAAATTTAACTCTCAACAAATTCATAAACTATCATTCATTAAGAGCCAAGATACCGTAATAGATTCTGGTTTTATAAATTCATTAAGAGCCAAGATACCGTAATAGATTCTGGTTTTATAAAGACTCATACACAAAATTCTCAGTTCTAGCAAAGACTAGTCGATCAGGAATGA
Source organism: Spiraea crenata (assembly GCA_033992175.1). NCBI lineage: Eukaryota > Viridiplantae > Streptophyta > Magnoliopsida > Rosales > Rosaceae > Spiraea > Spiraea crenata. Next base: position 7,847,710 of record JAVBHV010000079.1, on the reverse strand, counting down.
TCTAAGGAAATCCGAACGACTTAGCTAGATAGCTACATATATTAGAGTCATGCAAATTGTCAACACATCAATCAGCAAATGATTCTGGTTCTATAAAGACTCATACACAAAAGCCATACAAAACCATTTAAGGTTTCTATTCTAAACTAATTAATAAAACCCTTTTCCCTTACTTAGATCCTTGTAATCCTTGAACAATTTCAGTAGGGCTGGCATAATTTGCTCGACCACAGTGTCTTTCACTTTATTCCCCAGATGCACCTTACCTTTGAATTGGCATTCTTGTTCCAAGGCCGTTACATCCTTGGCCTTCCTAATCACTACACTCTCTCTCTTTTTGAGAGCATTAGATACTTCAGAGATCTCCCCACAATCTTGTCAGTGAGGTCTTTCTTCAGCTGCTTCAGAATCTTTCCCAACAGAAAATGATCATCACCTTTGACACATTTCATACCTTTTGCACCTTCTTTACCTACATTGTCCTCTCACCCGGCAAGGTTATGGACTAGGCAATATACTCATTTCCACTTTGTTTTTTGAATGCATTCAAGTTTTGTAGAAATTGCGAGGTTTTTAGCGAAGCTCTAGGTATAATATGTAATTGCTATTCATATACTCTTGGTTTGGTGCAATGCCAAACCCAACTATATATATAGATGCATTCCTTTTGATAAAAAAAAATGATATCGTAATAGATAGCAAAATATATTCATTAACCAATTTAAAAGCTTCAAGAGATCACTTACAAACACAGATATCAAAGAATCAATTAATGTATGATGAAATTCTACATTAATTTTGCAGCAAAAAAATACACTAAAAAAGGAAAAATGAGGGAAAACCTAACCTCTCGACTCAAGATAAAAGTGTAGAGGGAGATTCGTGGAGTTGATGAGATTTGGAAAAAGGACAGAATAGGAGGCAATGGTGTCATGGTTGGGCCTCCATGGAGAGGGAGAGGCAGAATATAACCTCTTAGTAGAGCATAGTGTCCTTGCAGAGCATGAAAGAAGTCTCCAAGGCACCATTAGGGAAATGAGGGAGATAATTTATTGCTATCTGCAAAACCCAAACATACAGTTTCAACTTAAAAAACTGGCCTATTAAGCTTATTATTATTTCATATCTTTTACTTTGTGTACAAGGTTGTCATTGGTCATGATGAAGTGACCATAATGGTTAAAATTGGTGAAGAGGCTTATTTCATTTAGATTTGCATCGACATAACCATTTTACAGTAATGTTCTGCTTCGATTGTATGCAACTTATAAGATTTACGTAATATTCTGCGAAATATGCTGAAGTTAATCAAAATTGGCTCCCTTCTTCATATAGTTGTGGATTGGATTGGGTTGACCAAATAGTTGTCATTCTATACCAGTTTTGGGTTGTCATTAAAGATTGAGTATCTCTTTTAAAGTGTCAAAAGCATATCGTGAAGCAAGAGTTTGTTACTAGTTCTTACAAGGGAATCCAAAAAAATCCAACAGTATTGTGAAAAGTAAAATCCAATCACAACATTCTAACCTTTTCTAATACTATAGGGTTTTTTTTTTCTAGATTCACAACATTCTAGCTTTGCCACTTATTTGATGGCATAAATGCAAGAGAATCTCTCTTTCAATTTTCAACTAAAGCTAAATTAAAATATAAAATAATCTATCTTCAACTTTGTAAAACTTGAATTCATAATGATTTCTAGAAAAATGTTACAAGACTTGCCAAAACACCACTTGCATTCTCAAATGCTTTTAAGGAAAATGATGAATGTCAAAACATCACCGATACAAATAGAATCCCCCACAGAGTCTTGTCATTGAATACCTTAAATCTTCTACACAATCCATCCTCTCAAACCATATGCTCAATATTGTACAACATATCTTATCATTTTTGTAGACTACAAAGAGGCATTTATGATGATAGTCAGCCGACCAGGATTCATAGCAATTCATTTGATGTGAGGAACCTAACTGTTCACAATTAATAAGAATGATTTTAGATTATGAAAATGTATATAAGAAAGACACTATACAAAAATCGAGAAAAATCTACAAAATTGAGGGTAAAATGCATAAGCATATGCCATATGGACTGACATCCTATGTCATTGCCAAGTAGCCTTAATGACATAGCCTTTTTTTCTTTTAAAAAAAAACTTTGATTTTTGTATCAAATTATCTCGTGTGGGAAACACATTTGCCACTAGAACATCTATATTTTTTTATTTGTATTTTGCCAATCATCTTAGCGAAACATAGCAAAAAACTTTTAAAAGTACTTCGTGACATGATGAGAGCATAATTATTAGTTTTATTATCCCTTAATTCTTGTATTTTGAGTACTAGATTGTGCTTCAATGAGGGTAATTACATGATTTCGGTGTTTGTGTGACTTGAATAGTTAATTGGGCAGAATTCAGCTTAAATTCCATTAGTTTCCGTTGAGAAAATTGCATCATTGGGTATAGTTGACTTTCATGTTAATATGAGTGGGTTTATTGGCTAAATGAGATGTTCTTATGGTCCATTGTTGCATGACCCAATTTATGAATATCTTAAGCCCACTTGAATGCCTATCTAATTTATATGCAGCCCAACTACTTGGACTTCGCTAGCAGCTGTGGACTGTGCACACACAATAACACATCATCATCTTCCCCATTTGGTCTTGCGACTGCACCGAAAGAAGAAAGAGGAAAGATGTTCTTTCCAGATTAATCAATTGCCTGACAACATATATCAAAGGAGGGAAAAAAGAGACAACTTTGTTGCGTGGATATTTCCATTGGGTGTCCGAATATTATGGCCTCCAGCATGTGCTATTCGAGTCCCAAGCAACTAAAGCTCCGGTTCCAATAGAAAAAAAAAATCTAGGATTTCATCGGGCTATCATCGTTTCCTATCTCATATCGGGGATGACCAGAATATTCAACTAACTTAAGTGATGGCTCCCCTACATTAAAGATTCTCTAGATGATGTTAACAATCATTCTCTTCTTAACGGACTTAATCAAATTTAACTCTCAACAAATTCATAAACTATCATTCATTAAGAGCCAAGATACCGTAATAGATTCTGGTTTTATAAAGACTCATACACAAAATTCTCAGTTCTAGCAAAGACTAGTCGATCAGGAATGATCTAAGGAAATCCGAACGACTTAACTAGATAGTTACATATATTAGAGTCATGCAATAGAGTCATGCAAATTGTCAACACATCAATCAGCAAATGATTCTGGTTCTATAAAGACTCATACATAAAAGCCATACAAAACCATTTAAGGTTTCTATTCTAAACTAATTAATAAAACCCTTTTCCCTTACTTAGATCCTTGTAATCCTTGAACAATTTCAGTAGGGCTGGCATAATTTGCTCGACCACAGTGTCTTTCACTTTATTCCCCAGATGCACCTTACCTTTGAATTGGCATTCTTGTTCCAAGGCCGGTACATCCTTGGCCTTCCTAACCACTACACTCTCTCTCTTTTTGAGAGCATTAGATACTTCAGAGATCTCCCCACAATCTTGTCAGTGAGGTCTTTCTTCAGCTGCTTCAGAATCTTTCCCAACAGAAAATGATCATCACCTTTGACACATTTCATACCTTTTGCACCTTCTTTACCTACATTGTCCTCTCACCCGGCAAGGTTATGGACTAGGCAATATACTCATTTCCACTTTGTTTTTTGAATGCATTCAAGTTTTGTAGAAATTGCGAGGTTTTTAGCGAAGCTCTAGGTATAATATGTAATTGCTATTCATATACTCTTGGTTTGGTGCAATGCCAAACCCAACTATATATAAAGATGCATTGCTTTTGATAAAAAAAAAATGATATCGTAATAGATAGCAAAATATATTCATTAACCAATTTAAAAGCTTCAAGAGATCACTTACAAACACAGATATCAAAGAATCAATTAATGTATGATGAAATTCTACATTAATTTTGCAGCAAAAAAATACACTAAAAAAGGAAAAATGAGGGAAAACCTAACCTCTCGACTCAAGATAAAAGTGTAGAGGGAGATTCGTGGAGTTGATGAGATTTGGAAAAAGGACAGAATAGGAGGCAATGGTGTCATGGTTGGGCCTCCATGGAGAGGGAGAGGCAGAATATAACCTCCTAGTAGAGCATAGTGTCCTTGCAGAGCATGAAAGAAGTCTCCAAGGCACCATTAGGGAAATGAGGGAGATAATTTATTGCTATCTGCAAAACCCAAACATACAGTTTCAACTTAAAAAACTGGCCTATTAAGCTTATTATTATTTCATATCTTTTACTTTGTGTACAAGGTTGTCATTGGTCATGATGAAGTGACCATAATGGTTAAAATTGGTGAAGAGGCTTATTTCATTTAGATTTGCATCGACATAACCATTTTACAGTAATGTTCTGCTTCGATTGTATGCAACTTATAAGATTTACGTAATATTCTGCGAAATATGCTGAAGTTAATCAAAATTGGCTCCCTTCTTCATATAGTTGTGGATTGGATTGGGTTGACCAAATAGTTGTCATTCTATACCAGTTTTGGGTTGTCATTAAAGATTGAGTATCTCTTTTAAAGTGTCAAAAGCATATCGTGAAGCAAGAGTTTGTTACTAGTTCTTACAAGGGAATCCAAAAAAAATCCAACAGTATTGTGAAAAGTAAAATCCAATCACAGCGTTCTAACCTTTTCTAATACTATAGGGTTTTTTTTTTTTCTAAATTCACAACATTCTAGCTTTGCCACTTATTTGATGGCATAAATGCAAGAGAATCTCTCTTTCAATTTTCAACTAAAGCTAAATTAAAATATAAAATAATCTATCTTCAACTTTGTAAAACTTGAATTCATAATGATTTCTAGAAAAATGTTACAAGACTTGCCAAAACACCACTTGCATTCTCAAATGCTTTTAAGGAAAATGATGAATGTCAAAACATCACCGATACAAATAGAATCCCCCACAGAGTCTTGTCATTGAATACCTTAAATCTTCTACACAATCCATCCTCTCAAACCATATGCTCAATATTGTACAACATATCTTATCATTTTTGTAGACTACAAAGAGGCATCTATGATGATAGTCAGCCGACCAGGATTCATAGCAATTCATTTGATGTGAGGAACCTAACTGTTCACAATTAATAAGAATGATTTTAGATTATGAAAATGTATATAAGAAAGACACTATACAAAAATCGAGAAAAATCTACAAAATTGAGGGTAAAATGCATAAGCATATGCCATATGGACTGACATCCTATGTCATTGCCAAGTAGCCTTAATGACATAGCCTTTTTTTCTTTTAAAAAAAAAACTTTGATTTTTGTATCAAATTATCTCGTGTGGGAAACACATTTGCCATTAGAACATCTATATTTTTTTATTTGTATTTTGCCAATCATCTTAGCGAAACATAGCAAAAAACTTTTAAAAGTACTTCGTGACATGATGAGAGCATAATTATTAGTTTTATTATCCCTTAATTCTTGTATTTTGAGTACTAGATTGTGCTTCAATGAGGGTAATTACATGATTTCGGTGTTTGTGTGACTTGAATAGTTAATTGGGCAGAATTCAGCTTAAATTCCATTAGTTTCCGTTGAGAAAATTGCATCATTGGGTATAGTTGACTTTCATGTTAATATGAGTGGGTTTATTGGCTAAATGAGATGTTCTTATGGTCCATTGTTGCATGACCCAATTTATGAATATCTTAAGCCCACTTGAATGCCTATCTAATTTATATGCAGCCCAACTACTTGGACTTCGCTAGCAGCTGTGGACTGTGCACACACAATAACACATCATCATCTTCCCCATTTGGTCTTGCGACTGCACCGAAAGAAGAAAGAGGAAAGATGTTCTTTCCAGATTAATCAATTGCCTGTCAACATATATCAAAGGAGGGAAAAAAGAGACAACTTTGTTGCGTGGATATTTCCATTGGGTGTCCGAATATTATGGCCTCCAGCATGTGCTATTCGAGGAGGTTTTCTAGCAAGAGAAGGAGATTTGGGGATGGATTTGGAATGAATCTTCTCACCAATTCACAGTGGGCCGAGCCCCGGAGTCAACCTAACTATATTTCAGAGACACAACAATATAAAGGAGAGCAGTAGCAGATTTGCAGGATTATTCTGGTACGAACGGAGCAGACGGCACAACAGCAGAAGTTAAAGTTCAATTCGAGGGTTTTATCAAACTTATTTACTTATTCATGTTAAATTTTGAGATGATTTCAATTATGAATTACAACTAAACTCATAGCTGGGGCTACGATGTAGCCTAATCATGATTGCTTAAATTTTGGATTTCAATTACTAATGAAGTGCTCGTTCAGTATTGAGTATCAATTGTTGTGCTTTTCTATAATTCGATTTAGATGTCTGATCACCATCTTAGTTTGAATTAATCTGATGCAAGTTAGGACAGATGCCATGTTTAACTTGAGTTTTGCTTCTTGCAATTGATGCCATGCACTAGGGTTCATGTGGTTAGTTAGTGAGTGTCCATCGATCTTAATGAACTTTTGTGTGCTTAATTGATCTAGATACCATAGACAGTTAGTACATAAGGGTATGCGTAGTATGTTGGATTGATTCAAATTTTTAATGATTTTTCCGTTGCAAATCTGATGACCTTTAAAATCAATATTAATTTAGGCTTTGATTTGATTTTATTTGGTCACTTAAGGCATTAGCCGTTTGTGCCATTTACTACCTTTTATATTGTATTTATTTTCATTATGTCTAGCAACGGTTTTGGTGATGTGACATTGCTATATAAGCAATGCACATCCCTTAATTCTTGTATTTTGAGTACTAGATTGTGCTTCAATGAGGGTAATTACATGATTTCGGTGTTTGTGTGACTTGAATAGTTAATTGGGCAGAATTCAGCTTAAATTCCATTAGTTTCCGTTGAGAAAATTGCATCATTGGGTATAGTTGACTTTCATGTTAATATGAGTGGGTTTATTGGCTAAATGAGATGTTCTTATGGTCCATTGTTGCATGACCCAATTTATGAATATCTTAAGCCCACTTGAATGCCTATCTAATTTATATGCAGCCCAACTACTTGGACTTCGCTAGCAGCTGTGGACTGTGCACACACAATAACACATCATCATCTTCCCCATTTGGTCTTGCGACTGCACCGAAAGAAGAAAGAGGAAAGATGTTCTTTCCAGATTAATCAATTGCCTGTCAACATATATCAAAGGAGGGAAAAAAGAGACAACTTTGTTGCGTGGATATTTCCATTGGGTGTCCGAATATTATGGCCTCCAGCATGTGCTATTCGAGGAGGTTTTCTAGCAAGAGAAGGAGATTTGGGGATGGATTTGGAATGAATCTTCTCACCAATTCACAGTGGGCCGAGCCCCGGAGTCAACCTAACTATATTTCAGAGACACAACAATATAAAGGAGAGCAGTAGCAGATTTGCAGGATTATTCTGGTACGAACGGAGCAGACGGCACAACAGCAGAAGTTAAAGTTCAATTCGAGGGTTTTATCAAACTTATTTACTTATTCATGTTAAATTTTGAGATGATTTCAATTATGAATTACAACTAAACTCATAGCTGGGGCTACGATGTAGCCTAATCATGATTGCTTAAATTTTGGATTTCAATTACTAATGAAGTGCTCGTTCAGTATTGAGTATCAATTGTTGTGCTTTTCTATAATTCGATTTAGATGTCTGATCACCATCTTAGTTTGAATTAATCTGATGCAAGTTAGGACAGATGCCATGTTTAACTTGAGTTTTGCTTCTTGCAATTGATGCCATGCACTAGGGTTCATGTGGTTAGTTAGTGAGTGTCCATCGATCTTAATGAACTTTTGTGTGCTTAATTGATCTAGATACCATAGACAGTTAGTACATAAGGGTATGCGTAGTATGTTGGATTGATTCAAATTTTTAATGATTTTTCCGTTGCAAATCTGATGACCTTTAAAATCAATATTAATTTAGGCTTTGATTTGATTTTATTTGGTCACTTAAGGCATTAGCCGTTTGTGCCATTTACTACCTTTTATATTGTATTTATTTTCATTATGTCTAGCAACGGTTTTGGTGATGTGACATTGCTATATAAGCAATGCAAAGTCAGTGTTTCATACATACAGATTTTTGAAGAAGTTTTACAAAACAATTCCCCTTCAAGTTTGGTGTGATTTGAGTGCCTTAGAAAAGTTCGACTCGACACGATATTGGGAGTGCACCTATATCGCCGAGTGGGTTGTCGAATCCTGGAGACCGGACGCTATCACCCTGCTGCACCGGTTCAATAACCCGAGGGGGCGAAATCGGTTTTAAGGACAACGGATTACCGTGCTTCAGCCATTTTGATAAGCAATTCTCATTTCTTCTTTCCTTGTATCAATTTCTTATTCTATTGATCTTTGTAATTTTGTGATCCTATAGTGTAATTTTCCAACAATCTTAAAACCGATGTCTTGGACTATGGATCACAATGTGGTGGAGTCCGATGGAGATGAAGAAGCAATTGCAGCTGTTGTTTCAGAGGTGAACTTGGTTTCGAATGGCAAGGATTGGTTGGTGGACACGGGAGCCACCAAGCATATTTGCTCAGACAAAAGCCTCTTCTCAACATATAATCCAGTGAACAATGGTGAGAAAATTTTCATGGGGAACTCTCAAACATCACCCGTGCTTGGTAAGGGAAAAATTATGTTGAAACTCACTTCTGGTAAGACCCTTCAACTCAATGATGTTCATCATGTGCCTGACATTAGGAGGAATTTAATTTCCGCTTCTTTGCTTAATAAGGTGGGTCTTAAGATAATGATTGAATCTGACAAAATTGTGCTTACTAAAGGTGGGGAATTTGTGGGGAAAGGGTATTGTACTGAAGGTTTGTTTGTATTGAATGTGCTCTCTGTTTTGAATAAAAATGCTAGTACTTCTTCTGCTTATTTAATTGAGTCTTTGAGTATGTGGCACAATAGATTAGGGCATGTGAATTCACAAACAATTAAAAGGATGCATAACGTTGGCCTAATTTCAGATTTCTCTAATACCAACTTTGACAAATGGCAAACTTGTGTTGAATCAAAGATGATTAAGAAACCTTTCAGAGGTATAGAAAGAGAATCTACCTTGTTGAGTTTAATACACTCTGATTTAGGTGACTTTAGAAATAATGTAACAAGAGGAGGGAAAAAATACTATATCACCTTTGTAGATGATTTTTCAAGGTATACCAAACTGTATCTTTTAAGATCTAAGGATGAAGCATTTGAGATGTTCATAAAATACAAAAATGAAATAGAAAATCAGTTAGATAGAAAGATTAAAAGACTAAGGTCAGATCGAGGCGGGGAGTATGAATCGACAATGTTTACAAAGTTTTGTGAAGATAATGGAATAATACATGAAACCACTGCACCCTACACACCCGAACAAAATGGTATTGCTGAACGGAAAAACAGAACACTCAAGGAAATGATGAACTCTTTACTGATTAGTTCAGGATTACCAACGAACTTGTGGGGGGAAGCTATTCTAAGTGCTTGTCATATACTTAACAGAATTTTAAGTAAACACTCAGCCCTACAAATTGTGGAAAGGTTATACACCTAGTTTGAAATATTTAAAAGTGTGGGGGTGCCTTGCTAAATAGATGTCAGAAATCAAAAGGAAAAGAATTGGATCAAAAACTAGTGACTGCGTGTTTATTGGTTATGCTATGAATAGTGCTGCCTATAGATTTTTAGTCATTAAATCTGAAGTGTATGATTCTAATACTATAATTGAGTCTAGGGACGCTGAGTTTTTTGAGGACATTTTTCCAATGAAAACAAAACTGGACAGCAGAGAAAAGATAGCTGAAGTCTCTACAAGTAATGACATTGAACAAAATGAAGAATCTGAACTTAGACGAAGTAAAAGAGCTAGGAAAACTAAAACCTTTGGTGATGACTTTATTACTGCTTTCTTAGTTGAAAACAATGATCCAAAAACCTTTCACGAAGCTATTACGTCTAGTGACTCAACCTTATGGAAAGAAGCTATTAAAGATGAACTGGATTCTATAAATGCTTGTAAGGTCTGGGAGATAGTTGATTTACCACAAGGTGCTAAACCAATAGGAAGTAAATGGGTATTCAAGAAGAAAATAAAACCTGATGGCTCCGTTGATAAATATAAAGCTAGACTAGTAGCAAAGGGGTTTAAACAAAAGAAAGACATAGATTACTTTGATACTTATGCACCTATGTCTAGAATTACCACTATAAGATTGCTGCTAGCTATTGCATCTGCATATAAGCTTATAATTCACCAAATGGATGTCAAAACTGCATTTCTAAATGGGGAATTAGATGAAGAAATTTACATGGAGATACCTGAAGGTTATGACATTCCTAGGAATGAAAAACAAGTGTGTAAGTTAGTGAAATCCTTGTATGGTTTGAAACAAGCACCTAAACAATGGAATGAAAAATTTAACTCTACTCTTGTTTCTGATGGTTTCATTGTGAATGCTGGTGATTCATGTGTATATAGCAAAGTCTGTGGTGATGCATATGTCATGTTATGTTTATATGTAGATGATATTTTAATTCTGGGTACTGATTTGAATGTTGTGAAGTCCACCAAACAATTTTTGTCTTCTAAATTTAACATGAAGGATCTTGGTGAGGCAAATGTGATCTTAGGAATTAAAATAATGAGACTAAATGAAGGAATTGCTATGTCCCAATCACATTACGTAGAGGCAGTATTAAAGAAATTTGGACATCATGATGCTGAACCTTTAAGAACACCTTATGACTCTAGCATACATTTGGACAAGAATAAGGGTGATAGTGTTTCTCAATCTGAGTATGCTAAAGCTATAGGAAGTTTGTTATATTTGATGAATTGTACTAGACCTGATATTGCTTATGCAGTTCATAGGTTAAGTAGATACACTCATAATCCAAGTAGAGAGCATTGGGAAGCCGTAAGTAGGCTATTTAGATACCTTAGAGGGACAATTGACTTTGCTCTTGTGTTTCCTGGCTATCCTCCAGTTTTGGAAGGATATTGTGATGCTAATTGGATATCTGGTAATAATGAGCTAAACTGTACAAGTGGTTATGTATTTTCTTTAGGTGGTGGAGCTGTTTCTTGGAAATCAGTGAAACAAACTTTGAAAGCTCGTTCCACCATGCAAAGCGAACTTATAGCAATGGATACAGCTGGCAGTGAAGCTGATTGGTTGAGGAGTCTTCTAGAAGGCATACACTTGTGGCCTAAACCTTGTCCTTCAATTGCTCTTCATTGTGACAGCAAAGCAGCCATTGCCATAGCAAACAACAAGATCTACAATGGGAAAAGCAGACACATAAGGCTTAGGCATAAATTGATAAGGCAACTGCTTAAGGATGGTGCGATTTCTTTACACTATGTGAAGTCTAAGGAGAACTTGGCCGATCCTTTGACGAAAGGATTAGACAGAAAGCTAGTGGAGAAGACATCGAGGGGAATGGGACTTAAGCCAATTTGTTAACCATCTGTGGCGGCAACCCAACCTATGTGAATGGAGATCCCAGGAATTAGGTTCAATGGGTACTAACAAGTCACTTGAATGGTTGTAAGAGCACTATTTATTTGTCCTTTCCTATGGTGTTATTGAAATAGTGCTAAGTTGCAATGTGTAAGGTTGAGTATTTTACTCTTAATGGAACCATAGCCCTAATTTGGGTGGTGTGTAAATTGCAATACACGCTTGATGGAATCCACCTATGCAAGTGTGAAAGTGGGGCCGCTTTCTATGAGAATTTGGCTAATTCTCTAGAGCACTTGTGAGAATCCGGGACTGGACGCATGGCCTAAACGCGTCAAACCGAGAACTTACGCTAAGGTTTAAATTGTGGTGTGTGTGGTATGATTAGTGGGATACACAAATGATTTTGGGTTCAAGAAATTTATTTCACCCAACTTCAGTATTTCCTATCTACTTACACTAGGTGTTGATTCAAGTCCAAAAGACATCAACAGTGATGCACTTCAATTTAGTTTCTCACTTCACATCAAATTTTGAATCAAGTGGGGGATTGTTGGATTGATTCAAATTTTTAATGATTTTTCCGTTGCAAATCTGATGACCTTTAAAATCAATATTAATTTAGGCTTTGATTTGATTTTATTTGGTCACTTAAGGCATTAGCCGTTTGTGCCATTTACTACCTTTTATATTGTATTTATTTTCATTATGTCTAGCAACGGTTTTGGTGATGTGACATTGCTATATAAGCAATGCAAAGTCAGTGTTTCATACATACAGATTTTTGAAGAAGTTTTACAAAACAATTCCCCTTCAAGTTTGGTGTGATTTGAGTGCCTTAGAAAAGTTCGACTCGACACGATATTGGGAGTGCACCTATATCGCCGAGTGGGTTGTCGAATCCTGGAGACCGGACGCTATCACCCTGCTGCACCGGTTCAATAACCCGAGGGGGCGAAATCGGTTTTAAGGACAACGGATTACCGTGCTTCAGCCATTTTGATAAGCAATTCTCATTTCTTCTTTCCTTGTATCAATTTCTTATTCTATTGATCTTTGTAATTTTGTGATCCTATAGTGTAATTTTCCAACATAGTAATCTAGATACCATGGGTATTATGTAAATTCGGGAACTCGACCATCAATACAACGATAACTTGGTAGTAATTGGCTTTAGGATTTAAGTCGGATTGATTATGGCGAAATCGAATGCTCCAGTGTTCTGTCCAATTGTTTGATACTCGTTATTTTGCTGTGTTATTTGTTTTCGTTATTTTAGTTACTTGTTATTCTTGTTTACTTTAGTTACTTAACAACAACTTTCATTATCGCTATTCAATCATTCGTGGTTGCAATAGTACTTGAATTTAATTAGGTGAGAAGATAAGAATTAACTCAGTCTCTGTGGGACGATATCTATGCTTGCTAAGCTATACTATCTTCTATTCGTACACTTGCGAGCATTAAATTTTGGGAAAATAATTCGTTTAAATTAAGCGTATATATTTTCTGCATCAAGTTTATGGCGCCGTTGCCGGGGACTGCGTCTTAATTCTGTTTTCTTATCTATTTAAATTGTGTATTTGTGCTAGTTCACTAACACAAATTTGTCGTGTTTTTGTAATTTCAGGTACTTTTGTGTAGTACATGGTCACCACTCGTTCTGAAGGTCTGCAAGTTATACCATATAATCCAGAGATCGAGAGAACTTTCAGACACCTACTCAAAAGTCAAGCCGAGAAAAGATCAACCAAAGACATGGCACTTCCTGATCCTAACGCAAATCAGGCGTTGAAGAATTATTCTGCCCCAACTGTGACAGCAACACCAACATGTATTGTTCGACCTGCAGTTCAGGCCAACAATTTTGAATTGAAACTGTCATTCATACAAGCTTTGCCACCTTCCTATGGACTTGCTAGGGAAGACCCCCACCTACACATCACAACCTTCTTGGAGATGTGCGATACTCTAAAGATTAATGGGGTTAGTGATGAAGCTATCAAGTTGAGGGTATTCCCATTCTGATTGAAGGATAAAGCTAAGGTGTGGTTAAACTCTTTACCATCCCAATCTATTACTACTTGGGATCAGTTGGCCAATACGTTCTTGTTGAAGTTTTTCCCACCGTCTAAAACTGCTAAGCTCAGGAACGACATTATGACTTTTTCTCAGTTTGAAAAAGAGCTTTTCTATGAGAGTTGGGAACAGTTAGGGATTTATCTTGAAGTGTCCACATCATGGTTTACCCGAATGGATGCAGCTGCAATCCTTTTATAATGGGCTGGCAGCAACAAACAAAAGAATGATTGATGCGGCAAGTGGTGGCGCTCTTATGACAAAAAACTGTTGTTGAAGCGTCTTCATTATTCGAGACATTGGCAGCAAATTCTCAACAGTGGGGAGCTGAAAGGGAATTACCAAAGAAAGGTGGTGTACATGAAATCGATGCATTTACTGCTATGGCTGCACAGATTTGTAACTTAAGCAAAAAGTTTGATACTTTGGTGACTGGACCACCCCATCGCACTAGTTGTTCATGTGAAATATGTGGAGGAGTACATTCAACTGCAGAGTGTCCTATGAGCTCTTCGTTTCCTGATTTTGTTCAAGTGCAAGCTAATCACGTGAATGATTTCAACCGTCCAAGAAACAACTTTGTTTCCAACTTCAATCCTGGCTACCGGAATCCAAATCCGCATTGGTGTAACAAAGATAATAGTCTTAATCCTAATCCGAGAATGCAGTATCCTCCATTTCAGAATGGGTACAAAGGGGCATCCATGGAGGAGATGTTAGTGCAGCTGACCACTACCACTAATACTCTTGCCAAAAATACCAACAGTTTTATGCAAGCGACTCAGACAACTCTCCAAAATTAACAAGCATCAATTAGTAAGCTGGAAACTCAAGTTGGTCAGATCGCTTCTAAGTTGAATGAAAGGGAGCACAGTCGGTTTCCTAGTCAATTTGAAATCAATCCCCAGAACCAAGAGCAATTGAAGGCTGTCACTTTAAGAAACGGAAGAACTGTCGAAATAGTCAGAGAGGAGGACAAAGGAAAAGTTACAAAATCTGATGAAATAGCTACTGAACCTTTAAAGGAAGAGCTGATCCAAGAGAAGAAATATTCCCCACCAATTCCGTATCCTCAGCGGTTACAAAAAGCAAAGAAAGATCAAAGCTATTAATCTAACCGTGATATGTTAAGTGTATAGTCTGGCCAAATGATCAGTGCCATGCAATACCTACATTCCCTTGGAAACCAAACATGTCGAATAACTTAAAGAATTTTCACTAAAGATATGTCAAACTAATTAAATCAAAAATATTAGATGATTATGTATTGTATAGACTCAATTTCTTTACTTTCTTAATTCATCACTATGCTACTTGGAGATGGGGAATATCTACTAGATTTTCAAGTTGATTGAAATTTCAACTTGGGTACATCTTTCATGTACAAAGCACACACAAATAATATTGAACGACTAGTTGGTGGATAATTTAATGACCTTAAGTTTCAACATGCGTTAATGTTGTTTAATAGTATACGTTAGTTAAGAATCAAACTTTAAAATATACGAGTTTTGATCTACTAAGATGTGTAAAAACAAAACAAAATTCTGAAAAATTATAGTTGTCAGTTGCAAGGCAACCTTAATGTCATTACCTTTTTAAGAAAAAAAGACTTTGATTTTTGTAATAAATTATTTCATGTGGCAAACGCATCTTCCAAAAGAAACTCTATATTTTTCAACTGTATTTTCTCAATCCTCTTTGATTATTTGTAGTCGGGGAAACAAAGTTTTAGTGTGCTATCACTATAACCCCCTCTATAATCTTTGCAATAATCGTAGTGCCCTTCGGCTCTTCTCTATGTGTATCCGTAGGAGAAGCATAATATGAAACAAACATTAATTCACCATTTAATAATGACTTCAATAGTCTTTCATAATCGCCATTCAATAATGACTTCAATATATATAGGATGCTCTAGACAATGTTAGCAATCATTATCTTCTTTCATTCATTAACATCCAAGACAACATAATAAATAGAAAAGTATTTTTTTCTTTCAAACGATAATTGCATTGATTAAATTTGAATAGAAATGTTTACATCAGATTCAAGAATATTTAAAAGTCATTCCAGTTCAAAGTCATTCCCTTGGTGATCACCACCATGTCGTGACATAAAGGCCGCCACCTCATGAGCATGAACAACTTTATTACAAGATGTAGAGCATACTAAACACAACATACTCAAAATGATTTCTTTGAACATAAATGCCATGAATCACTCCATCTACCACTACATCAAGCGGAACTCCTTTAAAAAGTATATGCAGATTTATATATCTCATAGTATGGAATTCATATTTAACAAAGTATATTACCAACAAGAGTTGACAAGTACGTTGGAAAAAGAACACATATCCATGATTCCAGATCGATAATTAAGAAAGATACATGCTCCTTACTCCATCTTATTGATACATAGTGTGACATATCACTAGTAAATAATTGACTATAGGCCACTGACTAAATGAGCCATATAAACCTTATATGTGAACTTTTTCATCAAAACACCATAGTTACAGCTGTGCCATGACCAATTTAATTTTTGAGCCACACCATTGTAGTCACTTTGATGAATAATTTGGACAAGCCATAGCAATTGTGATTTATTGGAGACATTATCAGATCAAATACAATAAAAAATATGAAGTTTTCTTCCAAATTCACGTCAAACCGTGATTTTTTTTTGTTCTTGGGTCCTCCACAAAACTCATTATTTACTCCGATGAATCAAACAACCCCTGAATTGCACCTATTTCTTTTCTTTTCGTAGATTTCAATGGGAATTAAATAAAAAGAAATGAGAAGAAATCGATTTCACAAGGATAACTGATATCACCTTATCTCATTACCTCTCTCAGACCTATATGGAGTTGGTGAAGAACTTCATCTCATTGACATTTATTTTTTTTATCTTCTTCTTTCAAAGTAAAAAATTCAAACAAGCATGAATGGATATGCACATCCATCTCAAAGTCAACAACTTTTCAACTGTCATTTTCTCAAATTAGTCAACATGCTTCGTGCCTTCATCTCGTTTAGATTATTTTTGTTTTGGGAGGAGTTTTGATGTAGAAAAGACAATTGGGAACTTGAAATTTGAAGTGAAAGTAGAGGAGGCATATGTCAGGTTTTTCTTTTTTCTCTCTCCAATTTAATTTTGGTGAGTTCTTTTGGACGTAATCTTGTAACTTTTGGTTGATGAGCTCAGGGATGAAGGTGACTCTCTTATTTTCCTTTTCTGGTGATTCTAGGGCTTTAAGGTAGAACTCGAAATTATATCCCCTTATTAATTATGGCTTCTCCATTTTTTTTAATGTATTTCTTAGTTTAGTATTCCACTTAGTAGTTGGCAGAATGTTGAATGGTAATAATGCGTTTATATAATCCTTTCAATTTTATTTGTGTTTTTTTCTTGAAAAATTGATTTCATATGTATGTACACGAAGCAAGGAATTTTATGTTGGTAATATGAGAACTTGAAGAGAGCTTAAGGTAATTGTAATGGCTTATGAAGCGTCTTCATGTTGTTTGTTTATTTGATTTCTCAATGCTTTGACTTTTTGAACTTGAGGCAAAATTCAGGATTTGTTCATGTTTTCTTCAAGATCTGGAATCCTTATAGTTCATTTGGTTTAATTATTGGTTTGAGATGCTATTGAAATTTGATATTCACATTTTGAAGTTATGTTAGTGGCTAAAATAACGTTAACATTGCTTGGTTCTTTCACCTTACAATTATTTGGTTTTTGAACCTTACATTTACTTGACAGTTACATTTTCTTGTTTAATTTTTCTTAGCAGAACTGTGCAATCAAGATGGATAAAGAGTGGATGCCTTTTGCATTCATGATAGGTGCAAATTGTGAGTTAGATCAGGTTTGAGAATTTTTTTGCTCATGTAGCCTTTTTATTCAATATATGATTACTTTGCCTTAGTAGAATGTGATATTGTGGTTCTTATGTTAACTATGTTGACTGAATTTCATGCCCAAAAAAAAAATAAAATCAACTATTGGTATTAGTGAGTGTGAATCTAATGAGTCCCATACATCTATGGCAACGCCTCTGCACGTACATTCTAGGAGATAAAAGGGTGATAATTTTGACCAAGTTTTAGTTTTTCTATGCTTACATTTTGCCTTATCTACCTTCCAATTATAAAGTAAAAGTTGAATTGGAGAATTTATTAACTATTAGAGTTTCTACTGTGAATCACATATTTATGTTCTTTGTATTTGTGAGTTCTTGCAAATGATAAGAGTTCATCTATTTTTTTTCCATTTGGTATTGATTGCAAATAAAATTCAATCATTGGTTAAACTAAGTGTTTTCTGGCTATTCCGTGGCCAATCCCCCACATAACATGCCTCCGTGGCCTTTTTCAGTGTTTTCTGCCACGGAAGGTTCATGGCCTATACTCCATGTTTTACTAACACGGAGGACTTGGAGGAACCAGAGTCCAGTTCTTCACATACCTAATTGCATTTTGCATGAAAGACACATGTCAATCATTGGTTGTACATATGCCCACATATATGTTGTCGTTAGAGTATGAGAAAGAATTGGAAAGAAATTAAGTACATGATCAAACAAGAATAATTGCACCTCCTTAGGAGAAAGCCACTCAGACATCAACATTTTACGAACTCATGACAATTATGGCTATGTATCGATGTGTGCGTGGCTTAGGACAAATGAAACTAGTTGACAACTTATGTTTATTTCATGACGCCTTTCTATGAAGGTAGAGGACAACTCATTCACGTATGAATAAAATTATAACAATGAAGTCAAATGTTATCAGAAGCGTTTTAGCCATTACATGCTCTCCCCAAACACATTACCGTTCTTTTTTACTAAATTTGTCCTGCATCAATACAATATCTTTGTTTTTGCTAAGAAAAGAATCATTCAAAAACGAATTTATTACAATAGTTAGAAAAGTAATTAATGTCAAATATTTATTTATGGCAGCGAATCCTCTGTCCCAATTTCCTCTGATTCTTTGTGTCCCTCCACTTGTATTATGACACTTGTCATTTATTTAATTCCCACTTAACCATAATTTAACCTCTATTAACTCCTCCAATAAAAGAAAAGAAAAAAAATAATTAAATGAAGAAATTCACATCGACACTGTTCGTCTCCTTTTTTTCACTGTTTCTCTACTTTTTGTACCAAAAAAATCTGCGCCTAGGGCTGGGCTCGATCCTGGTCAATCGGGAGTGAGCCCAAACTCAAGTCCCAAATCGATTGGTAGGGTTAGGAGAAAATAAGAGGGAGAACCAGACAGCTAGAACCGGGAAACCAAATTTTAGGGTCGAGTTGGGTCGAGACCAGGGTTTACCGAGAACTGGGTATTCCCATCAGTAACAGACCTGCTAACTTCAGGGAACCTCAATCCGACTTGCTAACTTCAGTGAACCTCGAAGAATTCACGATCAATTCACAATCAATTCAACTATCCAGGAACGGTGGAGATCGGACTCATCGAAGCCTCTCGGAGCAACAACGATGGGTTGGCATCGTCAATGAGCCCATGGCCCACGTCGAGAACAGCCTCCTGGTTCACCGTCTGTGAGCTTCAGTGAGATGATGGAGGTTGTGTGGCGACGCGGAGGAGAAAGCAGAGAGGCCCAAATCTTTCTGAGGTAGAGTCAAACTCGATATGGTTCAGAAGGAGTTTGAATGACAACTAATGAACGGAGAAGTTGAATACCTTGATGCCGATGAAGGAGGTGGACAGCGGAGCGAGATGTGTGAGTTGGGCTTGGGGTTATAAGGCAGGGAGAGGCAACTGGGCATTTGGAAGAAGAAAGAAAAGTGAAATGTTTTATTTTGGGAGAGTATGTATTAAATATTAAAATAATTATAAAATTATAATATTCAGTTCGGTCCGAGATACTCATCGGTTTGCATTTCAGGAACCGGTTTCGACCCAATTGAGGATGGTTCGGTCTGATTCCGATTCCGAATATGTTTTTTTTTAGTCAACTAGTAAATTTCAGTCGGATTCCGATGTCTTTTCAGGTTTTTTGGTCCAAATGCCCATCTCTATCTGCGACCATATTCATTCAATAATCATGGGAAATCAGCCCATTGAGATCTAGAACAATACTATGCCATCATCACTAGATTTGTGAAGTTTTTGTTTTTTAAAAATTATGAAGCAAATTCTAGAATTAAAAAATCTAAGATAATCACTTCAAGTTCGCAACACCCAAATTGATGAAATCAACTAAAATACTCCGATGATTCAGCCACCGAGCCGAAAACCCAGATCGGTTTCAAATCCAGATCTACGAAGATATATGAATTTCTTTTCATCACTGTAGTAAAAAAAAAAAACCATTTAAATTAAAAAGTATTTTCATATATTTAGTGAAAATGAAACATTGAAATTTGAAAATAACATGTTTGATTTTCCAGAAGCGACGGCAAATTGCTAGGAAAGCACATGGCTCTGGTACAGCGGCGGTGAGGAGTGGGGAGGAGAAGGAGCAGAAGTGGTGGAGACAAATTTCTTCAATTAATTTTGATGTTTTTTCTTTTGTGGGAGGAGTCAGCAAATGTTAAATTGCGGTTAAGTGGGAATTAAATGAACAACAAAGTGTCATAATACAAGTGGAGGGATCAACAAGTTCCTCCATAATCCCGAAAATTAATTCTTGGCAAATCCCTTCTTGGAAATATTTTTGTCTGAAGTATTCTTATTTTCTTGTTATAAGGATTATCTGAAGTACTCAGAAAAACATATGGGTCCAAGATCTAATTTGCTGTAATTAGTGAATAATACAAATCTGGTGGCACATAGGCAAACTCCAAATTTGCAATCCAACGGTCAGATTTCTTGCACGCATATGCCCTGATGACATTAATATCTTTTCGAACTTGAACCATGTGGCATCCTTGAATGCCCTTACCCTCTACTATGCATACAATTGTAAACATGCAGCAAAACCTTCGTTGCAGACGATGAGAGGCCGTTCCTAATAACTCCTCATTATCTAGTTCCTATATCGCATATAAGCGTTGGATGGGAAAATAAATGTGAGACTTGAAATACGTGGATAAACGTTCTTAGTCAAAGAACTAGTTTAAGGATTAAGACGACTAACTAGTAACCAAAACTTTTGAATTGGTAAAATGGATTGGTTCGCTTGTATTCTTCTCACATTTTATCTACGTTTTGCAGAAAACTTGACAGGCTTCATTAGGCATGAATGAGTGTAGAGATATCCACCTGTAAATGTTGCTAAACGACATGATTGTAGAATTCAATATCAATCACCAAATATGGTAGGAAATACCACCTATTCAAAGACTTGTACTTTAGTTAATTAAGAGTATTTACTCTGTGTCTAAGGTCCTAAGTTTAAATCCTCAACTCCCATTATCCATTCATGGAACCAAGAGAACTGTTGAGCATGCAAAGACAATTTGCCTTACACTTGCTCACTTGTAGCCAATGCATTGAATTTTGCCTTGTTTTCCTCTTTCTCTTTCATCTCTTCATCACTTTCCCTTCTCCTCTTGTTCAGTTCGTGTATGTAAACTGTGCATCATCGAAATTCCAGACCATTTTTGGACATGGATTTAATTACTTATCTACTTTTCTGTGCTCTCACTGCTTGCCGACTATTTTTGGATTCTGAAACAATCTGCTTTCAAGAGACCTGTCACATAAGAAGAGAGGTACTGTTTCAAGCTCTATACGATATCTTGGTTATGATGACGTAAAAGTTTTGATGAATTTTCTATACATATCTTCATCTTGTTGAGCTATATTGAAGCAGCCGACTAGGCAGAGGGCTTGAGTTATAGCTATTTAGAGGGAAAACAAATTCATGAACATTGCCTTCATATTTGTTCTCAGTGATATCTTCATTTTTCTTTGGAAAAAAAAAAAAAAAAAAACTGAAGGGATTTATCGAGGATTCTCTTCGGAATTGGTCATGTACTCACCTTATGTCGAATTATATTTCAAAGTTTATTTGCAAAAGAAATTTCCACGTATACAAGAATCTCCAGTTCAGCCTAATGACTCAAAATCTCAATTGCAAGATTTAAATGCTAAGACAAACTAAGCTACTAAGCCATTTCATATTATTTTTACAGGTCATTAAGAGTTTAGGACTTAGGAGTTGACAACACAAACGAAAGTAAAATGGGTATTTCTAAGTATAAAATCCTTCACGCCAAACAGGTTAAAGATAGGATGAATGAATCAGAAATATCACTACATATGCATAGATATATTTCTCCGTTGCAATCTTTTCCATTCGTTTTCTTATTCCCAAATTTATTCCATTCCTTTGGATACATTTCCTGTCTTACTCAATTACTATCCATATCGAAAGTTTCAAGATGTGTTCATATATGATTGTGAAAAAGTTAATGATATTCCGTACCAGCTCTAAAACCTCTGAAAATTACGTTTCAGGAAAAGAAAAAGGAAACAATTTCGTGAGAGTCACGTTGATATTTTTGACTGCCGGCCACCGACGTAAGTGTTGTTAGACTGTTCGCTGCAATGATCTATCAACTTGATTCTTGTTTTTCTTTGGAGTTAGATTACAGTTCTAATTATTAAAACATGTTTACTTACATTATATCCAATCCTATTTTACTTCCTTTTGCAGGAGGTACTCTTAACCCGTAACTCCCCTATCAAGTGTGCATTATGAACTCAAGGGATAGCTTTCGTTTTCGGTCTCCTTTCTCATGTGATTGGTCAAGTGATTGGATTCGCTCTGAGCCTCAGAACCAAAGTTCACTTCCGTTACAATCACATTTTCACACTAATGAGTTCAATGATCATGTTGCCCCACCAAGACTTGAAAGTTCCTTACTTTACAGTACTAATAATGTCGCTAATGCCAACTATCCATTCCACTCAACATTGCCATACATGAGGTAACTAAAATTACACTTTCTTAATCTCGAATAGTTACTGTATCTTAACAATGTTAACTTTTTCAAGTATTGTTCTACAATGGTCAGCTCCAATTCCATCAGTGAAGAAAGCAATGATAAAACGAAAGAAGAAAAAACGACGGAAAACAAACGCAAACGTCGTAGTAAGAACACAAAAGAGCATACTCCGGGAGAGAGAAGCTCATCATTTCGTGGAGTTTCAAAGTATTTGTTACAAGTTTTTCATATTGTTATAGTGAATTACACTTGATTTCCATAATTTAAAAATGAACTTGTGATATACGTATAGGTATTTCGGAGGACGTTTCGAAGCATTTCTGTGGAATAACACTGGACCAAGAAAGAAAGGCAAGACAGGTATATATACCGAAGTTATTACTTGATTATCCATTTCCTAAAGTTTGTTTACTAATCATGCAACTTATCTACTGACTATTTGGTTTCTTCTTGTTATTTGTTTCCCTCCGTCTACGGTATGAAACAGTTTATATTGGTGAGTGAATTTCAGACTCTTTGGTTTGGAATTGGAATTGAATCAAACTCTCTTAGTATAGTATAATTTCACTAATGACTGATTAAGCAGGTGGATTCGAAAACGAGGTGGATGCTGCAAGGGCCCGTGATCTAGCTTCTTTGAAGTTATGGGGGCAGAGTGCTCCATTAAACTTCCCTGTACGTTGCGAATTAAGTACTAGATTGACATTAACCTTTGGATTTGCTTAATAATGTTGTGATTTACATATTGCAGCTGGAGGAGTATAACAAAGATTTAGAGGAGATGCAGTACATGAGCACAAAAGAATACTTGCACCTTCTTAGAAGGTCATTAACAAATCACCAGTTGAGTATTCTTCATGCAATCTCTATTAATAGTTAGCTTAGCTGTAATTGTTAAACTTGTCAAATTTCCAGGAGAAGTGCTAGCTTTTCCAAGGGGGTATCTAGTTACCGTGGAGTGTCAAGGTATTGTCGAGGAAGGTTGTTAGAGTTCCCTAGGTATATATAACTCATCCCACTTCAGTTATCTTTTACATCACACTTCACTGGACGAGTTTGATTAATCTTTTATTGCTGAACGAATCTCAGAAATTGAATTCGTTCAATGATATATGATGTGGTGATCATGAGTAAATGTATTCTCTCTTTTTTTCTGTATTCTTCTCTTGCTCCTTAGCACTAACTACCAAGCACCGGTAACAGTAACTCTGACACCAAGAAATGGCAAGCTAGGATCGGTAAAGGTGGAGGAATGAAAGGCATTTACCTGGGAACATTCGGTAAGTCCTATTTGTTCAAATTTCAGGCATAGCGCCTCCAAGAACTTTAACGACCTATTATTTGTGGGGTTTTATCAAAAGAGCACACAAAATTGTATATTATTTTGTAATATTTCCGATGTGGGATATTCTCTAACAATAGCCCCCAATTTGTGT
Source organism: Spiraea crenata (assembly GCA_033992175.1). NCBI lineage: Eukaryota > Viridiplantae > Streptophyta > Magnoliopsida > Rosales > Rosaceae > Spiraea > Spiraea crenata. The sequence goes on along the minus strand of JAVBHV010000079.1, from coordinate 7,823,727 downwards.
CTCAATTATTAAAGAAACTCCAATTGTTTACTTAAATACTTTTTGAAATTGGTTAATGATCATCAGATACTGAAGAGAAAGCAGCCAGAGCATATGATGTTGCAGCAATCAGGATGAAGGGATCAAAAGCGGTGACAAATTTTCCACTAAGCCAGTACAACATCCAAGGCATTTTTCAGAACCCGAAGCTTCCACTTGGGAAGGGTGCTTCAAAGACGTTGAGGTGGAGTTCTGTTGATGAACTCCTTCAAACCAAACGAAACCATGAGCAAAAGCCTTCATCGCAAGAAGCTCAATTCGTAGACCCCTTCTTCCTTGAAACCTTCAGTACTAATATCCACAACAATCAAGTTCCTCTTCCGGATGGCTACCAAAACCGTAATTTTCCAAAAACCCCCAGTTTCAATCCTTGGGTTGGTACTCATGGCGGAGGTGATGCAGTTGGGAACAGAATCGATGTTGGAGAGCCTCGAACTTATGGGACTTCGGATGGAGGGTGTCCAACAATGACACAAAATATTGCTTGTGGCTCAAGTTACAATTTTGGGACATTTGGCAGGGAAGTTGAGCAAATGGAGCCACTAAACCAGTGTGGAAATGGAGTACTCAATCAAAACCCTCAAACAATTAGCCCTAATTTTGTTCCTGAGTTGACTCACCTTGATCTGGGCCCTAGCTACATCGGAGAATCTTCCGGTTGCCAGGCCCCTGAGGTGAACTTCGACGCTTTGTTGACAGAGACTGATGACATTGATGCCATGATCAATGAATTGCTTAAAGTCAACGAGGGAGTACCTATTGCTAATACGGTAGTACCAGGAAATGCAAAAACTGGAAATCTAGTGGATAGATTTTCTTCTAACTGGATGGAAATGTTCTTGATGAGCTTAAACGATTCCAATTGCAATCTCTGAAGAGGCTTGGTGACCGTGTGGTAAAAAGCAAAAGTATAGCAATATCAAGAGATGGTTGAACAACTGTAGATAATTTACAATAGGGTATATCAATATCAAAAGGTTATACACAGGCATCCACCAAGAGATGGTTGAACAATTGTAGATAATTAACAATGTTTTGTTGGCCGTTTGAAAAAAAAAAAAGAGGGGGGGAGTGGTGTTTGTGTTGTTAATTTAGAGGGAGAGAGTTGTTTTTTTGTCTTTTTTTTTTTTTTTTTTTGTGGAGGGGGTGTTTTTTGTTGGTGGTGTGGTGTGGTAGATGGGAAAAAAAAAAAAAAATACCCCTCCTTCCCCCCTTTTTATATTAGCCGATATTTTCTCTTTCTCTCCCCCCTCTCTTTCCCTTTCTTTTTTTTTTTTCCCACCGTTTCCACCCTCCCCTTCGCCGCCTCCTCTCCATCTCACCTTCAACCTTCGCCAGCCTCCTCTTCGAATCCTCTCTCTTGATATTTTGACCATAGCCACTACCTCGAGAACTCTTCCGATTCATTATTCCTCTTTCCTAACCCTAATTTCTTTATTTTGAATTTGGATTTGGGCAAACCAAATTTGATTTTGGGATATGTCGATTTGTCAGATTTGGTAGCTACTCGATACTCTGTTATCAGCGGGCTTTGCGCGTCTTCACGGTGAGGTCGCAGCTGAAGAGGGTGAGTGGATCTCGTCAGATGTCGGAAAATGGGGTCGGTGAGCTTGACTTCAATATTGGCCAGCGGCTGTCGATGGCGGAAGCGAAATAGTCAACGTCGAGTCCGCTGACCCAAGCTGACTCTGAAGACGCCCCCAAGTCTCCGCCGAAATCCCCAAGCGATGGCGACAAATGTCGGAATGATGGACGGAGCTTACTTCGTCGCCGAGCCGAGATCTTGGCCTGGATCAACTCCACCCTCCATCTCAGTCTCACCAAAGTCGAAGAGGTTTATATTTCTCCACAATCCCAATTTCCAAACCCTAACTGTTTTTTTTTACCATTTCGAATTCTTTTAGGTTTTTCGGTCATTAACTCCGATCTGGTCTGTTCAGCGTGTTCGGCACGGTTCACTGCCATCTCATGGACGTGGTTCATCAGGGGATGATTAAGAATTACAAGGTTCTTCAGGACGTTTTCAACAAACTCAAAATCATTAAGGTCTGATTTTTGTTTACGCTTATTGGTTTTTGTAATTTGTTCAATTTATGTTTTGGGATTTAATTTTGATCAAAAAATTTCATGAGTTTCTGTAATTAAACTCATGTGAATGTCTTTTGGTGATTAGCACATTGAGGTGAGCAAGCTTGTGAAGGGAAGGCCGCTTGATAACTTGGAGTTCATGCAGTGGATGAAGCGGTACTGTGATTCCGTCAACGGGGGCAGTATGAGCAAGTAAGTTCTAGGATTAATTTCTGTTTTTGTTTTGGATTTTACATTCACTTCTTAACTGAAGGTTGTACTATCAGTGGATCTCTGAAGCTGTTTATTTTTGCATTTTGTGTCGTTTGGATTTCCAAGTGTTTGTAATTGCTTTTTACAATTCTAATATGTTTCAATCGATGTTGGATTTTCCTTCATGGATTTTCCTTCATGCTTTGATCCAATTGTCCGCATCCTGTGGAGTCGAATTCTAAATTGAACAATTTTTAGTTATGCACTCTCATTTTGCCTTCTGTTTGGAGCACCTTTATGTTGGATTAGTAACAGAATAGTTAACTCAATAAGCATTAGTATCTCTGTCACAACTTGATTCACACTGCTTTCTGAAGTTCCTTTGGTCATCTGATTATTTTTACATGGGTTTAGTGGTTTGTATGAGAGATATCGCTTAAGGCATCACTCATTAGCTTACCTATTTTGTAATCTTTTTAGGTACGAAGGAAGATGTGGCTTACCAACCAACTTTGATTCTATATAAGGTTATTAATGTGCTACCTGTTTTTCAGTGATTCTACTTATTTTGTAATCTTTGTATAAGGCCATTAATGTGTTAATGTGCTCTATCTTTGTATAAGGTTATTCTTCATGAAGCAAGTATCCCACCATGACTTGAAGTTGGAAAACACTTTGCTAGATGGAAGTCCAGCTCCCCATTTGAAAATTTAAGATTTTGGGTACTAAGGTAATTCATTTTTCTCTTTCTTCCTTATTCGGTGCATGATTTTGTGTTCATATCCTTAATTAAAGTAAAGGGAATTCAAAGCCAACTTGAAATGAACTCCTAATCTGGACTTTTGTTAAGAAGATTCTTGCATATACGTTGCCACCAATTTAGACTTAATATACGAGGTTGGTCTGACCTGAGACACATGGTTTTGTGTTAGAGACTTCACATATATTGTGATTATGAAGTGCTTAATAATATTCCATGGTGAGAGGGAGAAGTGTGGGAGGCAAACACCTAATTGAGTATTGATTGTGTCTGGTTGAGTATGTTGTTTTATCTATAGTAGTTCGTGGTTTTGAAATCAGGAGAAAGTTTGAAGCTACCTGGAATGTCAATTGAAAAGAATTGCTTGGACATCTCTGCTTCACGTGTTCAGGTATCACTTTAGTACCCAAATGATAAGTGAAAGCCTGAGTTTAGGTATCAATATGCTCTAGCCTAGTTTTCATAAATTTAATCCATTGTCCATTGTGAAGCATTGCTGAGAAGCCATATTGGAATTGTGGTTATTCAAGTTATAATTCTCATAGGAAGGAAGCAGGTAATTGTATATTAGTTTTTTCTTTATAGTTGTGTTGTTATGCTTGCTGTCTGGTATGTGGCTTTTTTGTCAAAATTTGACAATTTAGTATGTTCCCAATTTACTTATCCTTCTATTACTTATCCTTCAAAATTTGACAATTTAGTATGTTCCCAATTTACAATTGTGCGTTTGCTGTTCCAAAATGTAGGTCCTGGCTGAGAGGGTAAAACCTACAATCCATTGCTTTTAACTTTGTCTAGTAATATGGTCTAGTAATATGATTAGTTTAATGGGTCTTCTGATTATTGGTTTTCAGGCAAGACTTAGCTTAGAGATTAGAGATTGGTCACTCCCTTGACCCTGCAGAGGAAGAGGACAAGAATTGAGACAAAAAAAGAGGGTTGCAAAGGCCAAGGCAGAGGCTGTTGGTACCAGAAACTCCTGGCCTCCTGATTGAAGGAACAAAGAGACCGACGAAGCGAGAACGTGGCCAAGAAGAGATCCAGGCTGTTTGCTGCTTTAAAGCCATCTATTGCAGCATAGATAATGCTCAAATCTCTGAATTTTGCTTGAAAGTTAGAAGATGATTGCCATCTATAGGCAAGTTTTGGTACTGTCATTGAATTAAATGCAGCTTATATGGTGGTTTATGTAATGACAATGTTATGGTATTGTAATTCATATATTTTGGTTGAATGAAATGGACTATTTGTACATGTTTTAGACTAGGAATGTGCATATTTGGTTTTTGGATAACAAATGTGCAAAAAGTTTATGTTTTTTAATAAAATGTATAATTATTAAAAAAAAAAAAAAATATCGTTTTTTAATTCTAAAAAAAAATAAAAAAATTTGGTGGAAAAAGTTTTTAAAAAAAAAATGTGCTAAAACTGCCTTTAAAAATTTATAAAACAACGGAAAAAAACTAATTATGTCGTTATATGTACTACATTTAACGACGGTTTTAATAAATATCCGTCGTCTAATATACTATATAACGACGGAGAAACTCCGTCGTGGTATGACGTTCAATAGACGTCAGCCTACAAGACGACGGTTTTTTTACCCTCTAAGACGACGGATTTTCTCCGTCGTCTTAGGGCTTTTTTGGTGTGCAATGTTTGATTTTGATGTTTTGTTTTGGCTGGTTTGTTTGTCTCACGACTTCTTTGATTTGCAATGCTGGGGCTTGACTTTTTGTTTGTTTTGGTTTGGTCTGGAAAGATATTGGCGATTAAAGAAATTCACCTTTGAAAGAAGAAATACTACTAGTCCAGTGGTTAACTTACCGTCCTGCGGACCAAACCGTTTGTTGATAATTTTTCTTATTTTTCTTCATGGGTATATCAAACTTAAAAACCATTTGAGTTTTGAGTGTCCTAACAAGTCCTGAAGATGGCGATCATTTTACATAGATAGTGGAGTGGGTGTGTTCCCTGTGAACTTACATGAAGATTCTGCAAACAGCTAAATTAACATGTACAACAAGAAAGAATATGTATATAAGTCTTTTCTCATCTTTCTTAGTAGACACGTATCGGTTTAGGTTATCAGAACACAATTTATAGACAATTTAAGCATTGTTCATGCTATAGGCATACAAATTCTATGGTCGAAGGAAGATTTTCTAAAAGCTGCCGCCTTGCAAGATTTCTTACATTTTCTTCCCTCTCCACTTCTTCTTCAGTCTTCTGCAATCTATGCTTGGGGAAACAATAATGTGGTTCGATAGGGTCCGTCGGATCGACGGCAATTTTCTCTAGCTCAACAGCATTCTCTATCAAGTACTTGACAATTTCAAAATCACATGTGCGACCATCATACCCTACAATTTCCACTACCCTTAGGTACTTATGGGAGAATTTGGATGCTCTCTTATACTTTGTTTCTCTTCTCCCGCATAACGGATACAACTGCACCAAGAAAACGAATTAGTGTACATAGAAAGTTAGAAACAGAACCACAAGTTCCAAGAAGTATACGGCTATCAAACTAAACTTTCATAAAGCTTACCATTCTTTAGAGCAATCAAAATGAACAACTTGGGAAGCCACCAAACAAAGCTACCAGATAGATTACCATTAACTACCATATTGATTACCATTACGCAAAGATTACCATTTAGTAAAGTGAACAGAACATGAAGACCCAGCTGAGCATAGATGAGAAATATATAAGCAAGCTAACTGATCATACTCAAATGGATTTTTACAAATTGGTCTGAATGTTCATATAGACAACTTAAGTACAACTAATAGCATTCTATGAAAAGCATTTATTAAAGAAGCCCAGCCTCTGTGGAATGATACAGAAAGACACGTATCAATCAACCTAATAGCCAACTACATCCGAAACACAGTGACCTAACACAACGTCATTTGTTGGATGATCATATACCTTTTGTTTACTATAGAAGTAACATGATGTTGCAATTAAGAGACATCAAATGACACCAGATAAGGAGAAGATAGTTAAAAATGCACCACATAAGAGCAAGACTTATATCACAAATTTCTGTCTCTTCTCCAGACCTAGAAATCCCCCAAGCACACTTGGAGGACTTATATTTGTAACTCGCGCTGCACACACACACACACACACACCAAACCCTACAATCCGCAGACGGCAAGAAACCTACCAAATGCTAGATATACAGTCCTGGACTAAAACCTCATAAACAAATCACTAAAGTGCACATACAAATACAGAGGCTTACTAGGAAACATACAAATAATAGTACATACCTCCAACACAAGTTTGTGCAAGTAAGGAGATGCCTTAATAAAAGACGCTAGTTGTAGAAGGATGAAAGGATCATTTGCTTGAAACTTTAGTTCCAAATGCTTGAGAGTTATTAACGTAGGAAATACACGATACCTTTCCTGAAACTGAAAGTAGGCATAAGGCACCAAACTAATCCAACAAATGGAAAGGAACATTAACACATGAAATGAGATATACTAACCAGATTTGCATTCAGTTTGAGAGTCTCTAGCTGAGAAACACAACACGAAATTTGGGAGAAGGCCTCTCCTAAGCTCTTATATGAATAATCCCATATCTCAACAAGCCGGGGTACATTCCTTAGAATCATATCAATTTCACAACCAACATGAATAAACGAAACAAGGTTTGTGTTGCATATCTCAATACTCTTGAAGAGGGAGCATTGCTGTATCACTAAGTGCGTCAATGAGATTGAAGAACCTACTACTCGTAGATTATGCAAACTTGGTGAATCATCCACTAAAAGTCGTTCAAGAATGGGACAATTAGACAACAAATACTCGAGCACTTCTCCATCCACACTGACACTATTAAATTTAAGAACTTGGAGGGACTTAAAGCCAATGCATGCACAAGGGTGTGGACTTGGACTTTTAGAACACAAGTGCTTCAAAGCAGATTCTCTTTTGATACCCAAAAGTTCGTGGGGGAAATTATAGCATGGAGAGAACTTTCGAGGATAAACACCAAATGACAACAAGTCCAACTCAAGCATTTGAACTCCTTTTCTCAGTGAAAACTGAACCCATTTATCAATAGAACTGGAAAACCTAGGATCCAGATCAAAACAAACCCTGAATTGTTCAACCATCGGTCCTTGGTGCTGGTCCACCACAGTGTTCACCCAATCAACATAACTACATATTTCCAACTCGCGTGCTTCTGGTTCAAGGTCAAACAAACCGCTTAATTTTTTCTCCGCATCGAAGTTGAGAGTCCTAGTGGAAGCCAACACAAGCCGCCACACATGCTTCCATCGCCTAGAAAGAATACTAGTAGCTTGTGCTTCCTTTAGCGGCAACAGAGACAGTATACTAACAAGAACTTCATTTGGCAGCTTACTAATTCGGTCCAAGTCCAACAAGTTGTTGTCCTCATGGTAGTTTTTCTTTCTATTTCTCAAGCTGTAACCACCCTATGAATTGAACCAAAAACTAATTGTTTAGTGAAACTAATAAGCATCTCCAATCTCTAGTTCCAGATACCCTTAAATTATTGATCGAATTTACTGAAAGCATAGCCAGAGCAACAGTGAAAAGAATCAGACAATCAAAATCAAACACATCAAAGACGAACTGATGCAGTTTCACAGATAACTCTAGTAGAAGAATCTTAATATGAAAAGACCCAACATGCAAATTTTACAGTTTGTTTACCTGGTTTTGGGCAAACTCAGAAGTTGGTGGAGGCACCCTTTTCTCCATTTGAATCCGAAAGTGGGGGTTTTACCAATCTCAAGCGGATTTATTTTTTCAGGGCAACAGCGACCCAGCTAGTCCTACAATGGTTAATGGAGTTGGAGATTCTGTGCAGAACATTTTCTGGGTGCTATGCTGTCTGAAGACTCCGAACTAATGCTATCTGGTCAGGCCCGACTCAACTGCTGTTGCCTTCTTTTCGGCCCATTTATCAAAGGGTGGCAAATTTTTTCAATATTTGTCTGTTGGTTGCGGCTATCTAGTCTTATGTTGTGAGGGATTCGTGTGGGAAGATGAAAAACCACCTGGGATTTTCTGGATGCTATGTCGTCTTTGTATGCCTAATAAATTTTTGATATCGTTTAGAAAAAGAAATAGCAGAAAACCCACTCAATTTTGTGAGATGGATGGCCCACTGTAAAAAAATAGGCGTACGAAAATCAACTTAACATAGTAAAGTGGATGAGAGTTTCTTCTGCATGCATTCATCTCCTCCCTATAAAAGGAGATGAGATTTACAAACTTATCGCTAGCTCATTTCACTCTTCTTCTCTTCCTCTCTTCTGTGTAATTCTCATACCGTAAATTGTCTAGTTTATAACACTTAGATATTATTTACAGTGAATTGCATATGTAGTTTATTTGAGATCTCACTTTCATCTCCATAGTTTTCTGTCTCGTTTGGTTAAGTATAGCCGAATGCGTCAACAAAGGTAGTTTTTACAACCCTTCAAAAGCCAACAATGGATGGAAAAATTAGCACTTTTTAAAAGTTTGCACTAAAGTGAAACTACACACAAGTGCAAGTATGGTGAGCAAGAAAGTGAAATTTCAGGTAAACTACATGGACTATTACTTCAACGTGCAAGGCCTAACGGATACCACCACATGTCCCAAACAAATTTAGACATTGCATTCCGAACTCTGCTACAGGTATACCAAATTTACACTTGAAGGTACTATTTTCCCAAGGTTCTTTTTCCTAGCTTTAGTGTCTCTTTCCTTCTCTTCGGTCCCATACCAACACTCATAAGGACTGATGATGATTTCCTCCAGTTCAGCAGCAGTTTCTGCCAAGAACCCGACAAGGTGACAATCACTTATGCAACCAAGATACCCTATGATTTCCACAACCTTGAGGTGATGATGAAAGCATTTCTCAGTCTTAAATTTTTGTGTTCTCTTGACTGTTGCATAGACGAACTGCAGAAAGGAAACAATTCTTAGTTGTGTAAGATTTGAAAAGGCTGAACCACGGAAGATAAACTCATACATACAGTGCATATTCAAGTATAAATATCACAGTGGACACACTGCAGGTTAAGAGCTTATATTCCAAGATTGAAGTCCCAAATCGTTTATAAGAAAATAGAATGGACGGCAAGTCTAAGTTCTAATACAAATATAGAACACATCCAAAAATTCATACCTCCAACACCAATTTGTGCAAGTTAGGAGATGCCTCAATGAAGGAACTTAAACGAAACAGAGCATAATCATCAACATCTGAAAATGTTAATTCCAAATGTTTGAGATTTCCGAATATCGGAAATACATAATCATTCCTGAACATCTGAAAAATCAAGGAAGATAGGTATATGAGGCTATAAGATGATTCAACACAATGGAAGGAAAATCCTAACATAATAACTGTGAATACTAACCGAAGCTGTCATTTCAACTCTCAGAATCTGTAACTGAGAAACACAGCATGAAAGTTGTGTAAAGGGAGTCTGAATGTAAGCCTGATTCCAAATGGATACTTCAACAAGCAATGGTACATTCGTAAGAATCAAGTTTACCTCCTGTCCAGTACTAAAGCTAAAGGAAACAAGGTCTGCGTTGTGAATCTCAATGCTCTTGATGCTCATACATCGTTCTATCACCAAGTACTTCAATGTAGTTGGTGGGCTTACAATTCTGAGATTCACCAAATTTCTACAACAATAGACCCACAATCGTTCGATAACTTGACAGTTAGACAACAGGTACTCGAGAACTTCTCCGTCCACACTAACATGTTTTAGAGCAAGAACTTTAAGTGACTTAAAGCCAGTGCTTAGACTAGGGTGGTAAAGAGTAAAGTTCGTTAACAATGGAACATATACCAAGTCCAACTCAAGCACTTCAACTCCCTTTTCCATTGCAAATTGAACCCATCTATCAACGCTCTTAGAAATTTTACCTCCAATATCATGCATCTTAAAACAAACCCTGAAGCGGTTAATTTTCAGGCCTTGATGATGTTCCATTACACTGTTCACCCAATCGGTGTACCTACCAACCTCCTTCAACTGTGTCACTTGGTTATCCTTAGAACGGTTATATATCTCCGGTAAATTTTGCAGATGTTCAAATCTGAAACGTCTCACAATACCAACCAGCAAAACTTTTTCACCTTCAAAGTTGAGACTTACAATACAAGTCCACAAGTAACGCCATCGCCTAGAAAGGATACTAGTAGCTTGTGCTTCCTTTAAAGGCAAGAAACCTAGAATTTTAACAAGAATTTCATCCGGCAACTCACTGATTCGGTCCACAGTATCATTAATGTTGCCCATTGTACTTCCCCTTCTCTTTCTCATGTTGTAATCAACCTACATGAATTGTTCCACGATTACATGCTAATAAGTTGCATGTATTGATCTTTCATATCCAAAATAGTAGTCAGAAGACCAAAGTTTGAAGCTACTTTTAAAGGAAAGAAAGAATACTAACCAGAATATCACCCGGCAACTCGCTGATACGGTCAACCGTAGTGTTTTTTCTCTTTCTCAAGTTGTGATCACCCACCCTACATGAATAATATTCCAAGATAATTAACATGCCAATAAGTGATATCGATCTTTCATAAACAAAACAGCGATGACAACTTGTTATAAAAGCTAGCAATTCGAAGCGATATCGATCAGGGACAGAACAAATAAACAAATCAAAATCAGAAATTTGAAGTAGTTTGTTTCACAATTTTACCTTGCTTTGGAAAAATTGAACATCAGAATTTACTCAAGCACCATCGTCTTGCATGCTGGAACGCTCTGATCAGACAATCTAGGTTTAGGATATGAAGATATAAGCAGGCTTTGACCTCTCGTGGTGGGTTTGGAATACAATGTTTTGGTTCCAATTCCAAAATAGGAAACCCCGTCCTCGAAAATTGTTGTCAGTAGGGATTTTTATCATAAATATCGAGAAATTGACCCTCAATTTAAGAAAGGCTTTAAATGTCGTTTTTGTTTTTTATAATAACTTTCAGACTTTCAGTTCTAAGAGCATCTCCAACAGCCTCGCTAAAAGAGACTGTTGGGCTAAATTTGTCGAAAAACGTCATTTTTCTTCCTCCAACGGCCTCGCCATCATGCTCGCCATTTTGGTTTTGTGAACAGAAGCTCGCCAGATTTGGCGAAGAAGAGCGAGAAAATGGCTAGCTCGCTAAAATTTTTTATTATTATTTCGCGTTCGGCGTCGAAGGCGCGTTTTGGTTCTACCGCCGTCGCTGCCACGCCAGCCACTTCCCTGGAACGCCACCGCCACCACCACGTCGGCGACGTCACGCCGATCACGTAGGTGCCGGCGGAATTCCGAACGGAGGTCGGACGGCGGAGATCAGCCGGAAAATGTCCTCGGTGGCCGCGTTTTGGTTCTGCCACTGTCGCTGCCACACCGGTCACTCTCCTGGAACACCACCGCCACCACCACGTCCGCGACGTCACGCCGGTCACGTAGGTGCCGGCGAAATTCCGAACGGAGGTCGGACGGCGGAGATCAGCCGAAAAACGTCGTCGGTGGCCGCGTTTTGGTTCTGCCGCCGTCGCTGCCACGCCGGCCACTTCCCTGGAACGCCACCACCACCACCACGTCGGCGACGTCACGCCGGTCACGTAGGTGTCGGCAGAATTCCGAACGGAGGTCGGACGGCCGGCGATCGACCAAAAACGCCGTCGGAGGCCGATTTTGGTTCTGCCGCCGTCGCTGCCACGCCGGCCACTTCCCTGGAACGCCACCGCCACCACCACCACGACGTCGGCGACGTCACGCCGGTCATGTAGGTGCCGGCGGAATTCCGAACGGAGGTCCGGACGGCCTGCGACCGGCCAAAATCGCCGTCGGTGGGTTCAAAATTTTTTTTTTTTTTAGAGAATGTGGGGGTTTAACATTTTGATAGCAAAACTTTAGCTATCGTTGTTGGAAGTTGTTGGACTCCAACGATAGCTAAAGTACCATTGGACAGCTCTCACTGGCTAAAATAGCCAAAATTTGCCGAGCGTTGTTGGAGATGCTCTAAGCAGACTGGTTCCATATCAGAAAAAGGAAGTAGGAAAGCTTCTTCCTTCTCTCTTGAGTCCTGACACGTACCTGCTAGGAAGAGATTTCTCTGTTCCAAAGTGGGTGAACCACTTTTGTTCCACTTTCATTTTTTCAACATCTCCAACGATTTATATTATGATCCAAACCATTTACTTTTATGGGCAAATTACAATTTCGTACCCTGTAGTTTGGGTTGAATTTCAAAATGATACCCATGCTTTTTTTTTTCATTTTCGTACCCTAAACTTTCAAAACGTTGCAAATGTGTTCCACCGTTAAAAAACTGTTAATGCTGCTGTTAAATGCTGACTTGGCTTCTGTGGGGTCCACCAAAGTTAACAAACCATTAACTAAGGCAGCAAAAAAACACCAAAACGCCGTCGTTCGTATGTTGTCTTCTTCCACCGCCGCCGCTGCTCTCTTCCGAAACAAGCTCCACGGCGCGATTCCCGAGTTCATCGGCGAGAAGCTTCTGGACGCCGAAGAAGTTTCCGATGGTGGGTGGGAGAGACCCAGAAAGCCGATCGTTGGAGAGGCTAATCGGGCCGAGGTTCGCCGAGATTGTTGCCGACGTCTCTATCGCCGTCAAATCCAAGAAGGCCTCGCTTACTGAGCTCCGCGCCACCATCGCGGCGTTCGCCGCCGCCGCCGACGATCAGGCGCTCACCGAAATGCAGGCCGAACTGGCCGCAATCCGACGTGCTCTGCCGGCCCCAGGAGATGAAGACCGTCGCGACCAGCGATTCTTCCAAGGCGATCGCCGTGACCAGCGTGCTTGGCCAGAGGACCGCCGCGCTGTCGTGACCTCCATCGCCCCTCGCGTAAGGTCGCCGCCTATCTCTTCGATCGATTCGTCGTTCTCTCCGGTTGACCTCGCCGCCGATGAATGCTGGACTGCTGCTGTCACATCGGTTAACCTCTCGCTCCGCAATCTTTATGCGAAGCTCAATCAACCCGCCGCTGCTGTTTGGCGTCGACCCAGAAGCTTCTCGCCGATGAACTCGGGAATCGCGCCGTGGAGCTTGTTTCGTAAGAGAGCAGCGGCGGCGGTCGAACGACTGGGAAGAAGACAACATACGAACGACGGCGTTTTGGTGTTTTTTTGCTGCCTTAGTTAACGGTTTGTTAACTTTGGTGGACCCCACAGAAGCCAAGTCAGCATTTAACAGCAGCATTAACGGTTTTTTAACGGTGGAACACATTTGCAACGTTTTGAAAGTTTAGGGTACGAAAATGAAAAAAAAAAAGCATGGGTATCATTTTGAAATTCAACCCAAACCACAGGGTACGAAATTGTAATTTGCCCTACTTTTATTATTGTCTAGCAAAGATCATTCAAATCCGTAATCGTTCGGTTATCAAACAATGAAACATAGCCGAATCAACTTTATAAAATATAACCGGGCCTTTATATAACCTAAAAAATCACGGATTTGAATGATTTTTTGCAAGGATGATATTTGCTAGACAATAAAAAAAGTGAACGGTTTGGATCATAACATAAATCGTCGGAGATGTCGAAAAAATGAAAGTGGAACAAAAGTGGTTCACCCACTTTGGAACAGAGAAACCTCTTCCTACATGCTATACGTATTGCCTAATCTTTTACTGTGCTGGAACTTTGAATTATTATTTTTTGGATAAATTGTATACCATATTAATGTTCGATCATAGAGATGAGTAAAAGAACAAAACGTCAACATGAACCTTGAGAAAAATATAATGGATCAATTTGGTATTAAGCGATCAATACATTTTTACCGATGCATGATATTAAGATGGAACATTTGGTAGCTAAGGGCTAGGGCATTTCACTCCATCTTATCCTCTCTGAACCTCAATGTTTAATAGTTTCCTAGACACAAGAAAGCAAACCTTAATAAGTTTTTTTTTTTTTCTTTTCAACTTAACAGACCAGTACCAACACAGTCTCTCAATCTGTATATAGTTTACGCAGTGTACACTTAGTCCACGGTTGAGGGCAGTTTTTCTTTGAGCTTCTCCCTAGCAATATCTCTTGCCATCTTTCTCCATGTGTTCTCCACCTCGTGTCCTTTTATCACGATTTTCTCCAGTTTCCCAGCAGTCTTTGCCAAGAACTTGACAAGTTCAAAATCACTTTTGTGACCATCATTTCCTACCAGTTCCACTACCTTGAGGTTATTATGGGAGAATTTTGGGGCCTTATGTTTATTTTTTCTCCCCTTGGATGTGGTGTAGTCCATCTGCGGCAAGGGAAATATCTTAGTCCGTACATACCACAAGGACTACAAATTCCAGTTAATTTATAGCTAGCTAATAGATTTACGGGTTTTTATCTAAAATAGGCCAACCGGCCTAATTCTATTCCAAAATAGGCAAGGGGCAGCGGGCTATTCTTCAGTAGGCAAATTTGCATAGTGAATTTGCACGTAACCCCTTTGTACTTAAAACCGTTGTAGTACACTATAGTCCATCATAGTCCACTATAGTGTGGTCGTAGTCCATTTCTAGAAAACAAATTACTATTTACAATTTGCAATTTAATCCCTGTGTACCCAAAGTGTGGCCACGGTCCACCATAGTGTGATTGTAGTCCACCGTAGTGTAGGTATAGTTCGACATAGTGTGATCATAGTTCATCATAGTGTGTTCTTAATCAATTTCTAAAAATAAATTACTATTCACAATGTGCACATAGTCCCTTATAGTGTGTACATAGTCTTTTATAGTACACCATAGTGTCGTATAGTACTTCTCTGTCACTCGGCAACTTCACACCATTCTTCTCCTCCAAACTCCGTCGCCGTCATCTCCCCAACCACATCAGCTCATGAGCTCCACCATGGACGTCTTGAACAAACCATTTTCACATCTCATTTCATCAACCAATCAATTCCCAATCCAAAAACAAAACCAAAAACAAAAAAAAAACAAAAAAACCAAAAAAAAAGAAGGAAACAATCACCCCGATTACTCAAACCCCTATCTTCCTCAATTCTCAACCAAATCAAGCAATCTTTATATCAAAACGCATCTACGGAATGAGAGGAATTCAAAAACCAGGTTTTCAAGACTTGCCGATGACTGGTTTGGCCGGAAAAAGCGCCGGAAAAGCTCGGATTCCGTCAAGCTTGTTGCCGGCGGCTCTCGGCGCGTTTTTCGGGCTGAAACTTTGTGGGGATGTTCTCTCAAATGTCAGGAACGCTCTGGTGGCAGCGGCGTTCGGAGAAGGTGGCCGGAAAAAGAGCGACGGCGACGAGAAGGTTGTCAAGTTTTCACGTTTTGCTTCACCGGTGGCGTTCCACATCGTCTTTGGCTTCGGAATTTTGGGAGTACACTCTTGAGGTCAAGGGGAAACTTTTTGCTGTTGGAGTCATCGCCGATCTGTGGCCGGAAAATGGAGAAACGGCGGCAAGAAAGTTTGGCTATTGTGAAAGGGCTTGGAGTGCAAATAGGCAAAACTTTGGCCTATTTTTGGAACAGATTTGGCTGCCCATCTATTTTAGAATAGGTTTGTGTTGGTTGGCCTATTTTAGATAAAAACCCTAGATTTACCACTGAAGCCCACAAGTATTCAGAAGTGAAAGCGAAGATGTATCCTTAGATTATAAACAGTAGCAGGACAAGCCAACAGAAACAATTGACACTCATACATAATCTTAATGGACAGTTACACGAAGTCCAATAGAGCATGAACCATATATATGATGTATATGGCTAAAGGAGTGTACGTACCCTATGGAAAGGTACACTTACATAAGAACAATTTGTTTGTAAGCCATTAAATTTGCATTCAACAAAAAGTGATGAGTGATGACCGTAGGAGCAATATTTATGCTTAAGCAAACGCCCAATCTAAAAACTTTATTGACAAAAATTTGTAGTAGATTTCTAGGAGCATATAATGGGTTGACCTCGTTTACCAAGGAGACATGATTTGCAATTTTAGATGACGAAAATGCACGTTGCAGTTTGAAGTAAGATGCACCAGATAACAGCATGGTGGAAGTTCAAACCATGTAGCTGTCCTCATAAACAAAATTAGCCAGCATGCACATACTAATACCAAGATTTACCATGTAACAAATCTACCAAGTCAGAATATCCATACCTTAACGTACAACACAAGTCTGTGCAAGCTAGGAGATGCTCTAAGAATTGAAGTGAATTCAAGAAGACTGCAAGAATCATCTTATTGAAATGTGAATTCCAAATGCTTTAAACTAGCTAGTATAGGAAAAACATGATCGGTCTTGTAGGTCTGAAAACCAGAAAAGGATGTAAGCCATAAACATAATTCCAATTTCCAACAAAAGGAAGGGAAAACCAGCACATGATAATTACATGTAATTAGTACTAACCACTCTTCCGCATAGTTTGAGAATCTCTATCTGAGAAAGACAGCAGGAAATTTGAATAAAGGCAACCTCTATGAAATTTTTGCAGATACAGTCTTCAGAAATGGATACTTCAACAAGCTGCGGTACATTCCTAACAAATAAACTGATCTCATTTCCAACATAACTGAATGAAACAAGCCTCACATCACAAATCTCAATGCGTCTGATGTTTTTACATCCTTGGATCTCTAAGGACTTCAATGAAATTGATGGACAAACAACCCTTAGATTAACCAAACTTGGAATGGAACACTGCCAATTGCTCAAGAACTGGACAGTTAGACAAGAAGTACTCAAGCAAGTCTTGAGCCACATCAACAAATTTGAAAGTGAGAACTTTGAGAGACTTAAAGCCAAGGTATACACTAGGATTTAGAGTTGGAATATCACAAGGCAAGGTTGTAAATGGGAAAATGTATAGCATGACTTCGTCCGATTATAAACACCATCTTCTGAGAGGTCCACCTCCAGAATTTGAACATTTTTTTCCAAGCGCAAATCGAATCCATTCATTAATAGAACTTGAAAAACGATTATACAAATCAAAAGCACCTAAATTGCTTGATGTTTGGCCGTGTAGGCTGTTCCACCACACTATTCACCCACTCAACATACCTACAAATTTTCTGCTCTCGTTCTTCTTGACTGTGGTCAATCAAACTGCATAAAGTTTTCTCAGCATCAAGGTTGAGAGTCATAGTAGACGCTAACACATGCCGCCACAAGGACCGCCATCTCTTAGAAAGGATACTGGTTGCTGCTGCATCCTTTAGTGACAAGAGTATCAGTATACTAACTAGGACTTCATCTTCCAACTCACTGATTCGGTCTGCCAATTTGTAGTCATGCATAATTTCCGCTCTCTTTCTCAAGTTGAAAACATCCTGTGAATCAAACCAAACACAAAATAAGGCCAAAATAGAAAGGGTCTCAGAGTGTTACCAGGTGCTCTCTCTTTGTTATTCTCTCAAACTATTAAATAAAATTAAGAAATAGGACAACCAATAACTATAGCAGTTGGAAAATCAACTAAGAATTGCTGCGGCTTGTTAGAGGGGGTTTAGATGCTGACCTATATGTCAGGGGTTTAGCTCCTGGCTTGTTTGAGCTAGGGGAGAAGCGAAGAGAGTTTGTTAGAGTCCACAAGGTGCAGTGCCGACTGGGGGATTGCAACACTTACTGAAGAGTTGAAACCAGGAAAGACAAAGATGCAATGTTTATAGTTTTATGGGCAACTTCAGAAGTTGGCTGATACACTGTTGTCTTCACTAAACCTAGCCATGGATCTTACTCCGACATTGGTATTATTGCTTCAGCTACTACATCGGCAAGTGCTTTAATGGTCAACAGATGTAGGACCTTCATGGTGCTCAAAATGGGATCGGATAGCTGGAGATAGACAAATTACTGAGATGCAATTGGGAAAGGGACGTTTTTGGATCAAGAAGAAATATACAGGCACCAAAGGTCAAAGGGGCAAAAAAAAAAACAGGTTTTATCATCTCACAACTTTGGAGAAAAGATGCAGAGTAATAAGATTTTTCAGTTTTCTGTAACAGGAGTAACTGAAACATGAACAAGCAATCATGTAGGAGATTATCCAATATATTTCAAAGGCCTATGCCAAACTGATGGACATAGGGATTTAATTGGAGTATTAGCTCTACTGATAAGGTTCCAACACAAGAGATGAAAGAGAGCCTAACTGCCTTGTGCCTTTAGAAGAAATTGAAGATGCTGGCATATCAAGTAGGAGCTTAAAGATCTCCTGCTCCTGATCGTTATTCCGACATTGTTGGAGACACATAAATTTTTGTGTTTACAAATGTTTCTTATAAGTTTTTCAAACTAAAGCAGTCTATATTTAAATATGCAGCTTCAGATTTGCTAAAGCTGGGTACGATTTAGTGTGACCCCAACTCTTCTTCCTTACTTAAATTTCTAAGGTGCTATCTCCAGAAGATACACTATGGACTTATTGGCCTTCACTCTTTTTCGTACAAAAATTATTGCAACGGTTTCTCTCTGACCTAATCGCTCCTTGTCAGAGTGCATTTATTCCACCAAGGCAGATTCCAGGACAATGTTTGATAGCTCATAAATCTTCTCATAGTGGGTATTTCCTTATGGGAATGGCCCAATCTTGAATCATCTTGTACTTGCAGATGTTTCTCGATTTTTCTGATTTGTTCTGTGGACAACTAACTGCAAGGAAATGGCCACAATCCTGAATCTACTTAGTAGCACTATAGCAGCTCACTACTGAGCTATAATAAGTGAAGTCTCCAGTTCAGCCTAGCACTCATGATTTTCAGCAAAGTATTTGTCAAGTACTCAAGACCAATGTGTGACAGCGATCCCCGAAATTATATATGGCTTCACAGTAAGCGGGTATGTGACTCTAAGAAAGACCCTTTGTCCCATGTCAAAGCTAGCACTTTTAAAGATGATGAAAGGCTGATAAACAGACCTCAACTCTAAACACAGGATTCTAGAGCTTCTTGGGCATGGAAAAGCATTCTTGAAGTCAGAAAACTTTTTATTACGCGGAAACAGAACATGTTAAACCCGGTGATAATATTGACATATTGATTTCTACTTGGATTTGGATCCCTGAAATTCTTAATTAAACAAAATTAAAAAGTAGCACCATTAGCCTAGCAGAGACTTCTATTTTCCTACTAAAATTAGTAACTTGATTGAAAATAATTCACATTCTTGGGACAACAGAGCTATTCAGTTTTGTAATTTCTCCACTTGAGACTAATGGCAATAGAAGTCAGACCTATCTTAAATCAGAGGAGAACCTATTTCTATTATATTCTACAGAAAAGAATTAATTTTTCCACAAATAAATCTTCAAGGGTGGCGAATTTCTAACCTGCATTGCTTTCTCCGTTCTGGGTTACACCAGAACTCATCAAAAAGTTTTATCAGCATGGAAAAATCTCAGCTTTTTGGCTGAATCGGCTGTTCAGCATGAAGCTAAAGCTGCACAAGTGGGTAAAGAACGAGGCTTTGAAGAAAATTGATGCGGAACTTGAGTGATTCAGAAGGTATATTCCTGAAGAAAAGAGATCTTCAGACGCCAAAGAACAGAACTTCGAAGAAAAATGATGGTTTTTGTTGTGGGATGGACGATGATAATTGGTAACCTCGTCCACTGTCTGCACACGTTGACTAGTGTTTGACTGTTTTTGCTCTCCAAACAGTCAAAATTGTCTTTTTCTTTACTTTGCGTTTTGTCCCTTTTAATTTTGGACAATTCTTGGCTGCACTTGGACAATTCTTGGATGCATTCTTGGCTGCACCGCTGCTGAAATCTTCACTCTCCAGCTTCTACGTTGATGCATGTCATAATTTAAACCGTTCATTTGATTCATCATCTAGTAAAGATCATCCCTGCAAAAAATCAATCAAATCGGAGATCGTTTGATTATCTAACTTTGTGAAATATGTGAACGGTATAATTAGATGTCAAACGAGTCATCTATATATTTGGTGCAGTTCAATAACTCAAACGATCTCCGATTTGATTGATTTTTTGCAGGGATGATCTTTACTAAATAATGAATCAAATGAACGATTCGGATTATGACATGCATCAACGAGGAAGCCGGAAAGTGATGATTTCAGCAGCCAAGGGATGTACCATTGTCCTTTAATTTTGGCCCTTCTTGGTGCTCTATGGTGAACTTAAAACGGTGAATTAAACGGTGCACTTATCATCTAATAGCTGAGATCATCCGATAAAATGAAATTGGGTGTATGTGATTTCTAAACAAACTACCTCTAACAAACGGCAAAATCCTCAGTTATCCTTCCCCTACAAAAAAACGAAGCCTCCCTATGCGGCAAAAGCCTAACTCTGCTAAAATATCCCCCGAGCTCTACAACGATTCGGTTCCTACCCTTAAGATCTACAAAAATCTCACCAAAATTTTTTATGCCTCAAATTCCCGCTGATATCTGAATGTAGTCGATGTGATCCTTTTCTGTTGTTTGGAGTTTGATTTTGTTGGTCTTTGTGCTATCGGAGGCGGAGAACACAAAGCTTGAAGAAGGTAAGTTTCAATTTCAATTTCAATTCGGAATATTTGGTGAAATTGTTTAAATTGAGGGTTGGGTATTCTACGTATTTGGCACTTATGGCTTGGAATGCACATATAATCATCGAATTCGTTGTTAGGACCGATTGAGGGCTATTTAGAGTTCAAATTTGGGATTCACTTGTGTTTGGATGGGGGTTTGAGGGGGTTGCGTCGCTGAGCTTCAACACGTCTGTTAATGTACAATAGTGTTTGATTTTCTAGGTTCGTCGAGGTAAGGTGAGTTTTCTGGGTTGAATAGAATATGCTAAGACGAGCTGGGATGTATGGTGGGGACTAGTTCCGTGGGAGAAGGATTAGAGAGTTGTTGAGTATGCGCATTCTCTTAATAATATTCTATTTGCAGCTATAGTTTGTCTTCTACATGCTTGATGATGCTAATGCAATTGCCCCAATTGTCCCAACTTTAGTTGCTGAATTGCAATTGCAAATGGTACTATTGTAAAGCTTTGCATTATAGTTTGATAATTGTGCATTAGTACCTTGATAAACTTCTTATGGTTCATGCTCGTGATATCTATAGTCTTAAGTTTATCTCCTAGAATTCTCATTTTCAAATGTATCGAAATGGTAGAATTTATAATTTTTATAACTATAATGCAAACCTAGAGAACAAAACGCAGTTGAACACTGGGGGCAAAAAAGTTATTTAGTTCGACACGATCCAAATAGTACCCCAAGCAGCGTGCAATTAGATTTATATGGAATTTGACATTAATATTTTTATTTTGTAATTTAATTGTTGGTGCAAAATATTTAAAAACATATATGTAATTTTAAAAATTCAAAATAGAAAGTATCGAAAGGGCCTCAATATCGAAATCTCACACGTGTTCGTGTAACTCCGCTAGTAAAAATTGACCAGTCTACGAGTCACATTTTAGTGTAGGGACTCGTAGTTGGTTTATGCTAACAGAATCAATTAGTTGTCAATAAATTTTTTGGATCGAATTGGTTGGCAAAATCACGAAAATGTTTTGGGAAGGTTTCCAGCATATACTAAACATTAAGTGTCAAAGTAAGTTTGAGGTTGATGATGGGGTTGACGATGCAATCGAGGTAGGGGTCGACGATGGGGTCAAGGTAGGGGTTGATGATGCGGTCGACAATGGGGTCTACGATGCGGTCAAGGTAGGGGTCGACGATAGGGTCGATGCTGCGGTCAACGTAGGGGTCGACGACAAGGTCGATGATGGGGTCGACGATGCAGTCAAGGTAGGGGTTGACGACAAGGTCGACGATGCGGTCAAGGTAGGGGTCGATGACAAGGTCAACAATGGGGTCGACGATGGGGTCGACTATGTATGACAGTCAATTAGTTGTCTATATAATTTTAGAACCGAATTGGTTGGAAGAATCTAAAAAATATAGCGGAGGTTTCAGATCATCGAAGATTAATTTTTCATTTAAAATTTCTCAAATTTTTCAAATTTAGCAACCATTTTGTGCCTGAATGTATAAAAAAAATTGTTGAGTATTCTACTCATGTAATGTCAATTAGAAATTAGTAAATTTTTTATTGAATTGGTAGGCAAAATATAAAAAATGGAGCGATGATAGAAAAGTATGAAGAGAACTCAGGAGAAGGATAAACCTCCTCTTATTGTACCCTCTATTTATAGTGTTAGACTTACAAGTAGAACCTCTCTAAGTAACCCCTGAAGGTAGATGGTCACCTAGTTATTATACATTCATATCCTAGTTACTACACATTCATAATACAATTAACTAAGGAAAATGGACAGCCACCCATTATTACATTGATTTATAACAAGCGAAGGTTTCTAGTACATACTAAACTAGTTGTAAGTTTGTGATTTCTCAAATTTTTGAAATGTATGAACCATTTAGTGCTTGAATGAATAAAACATGTCAATATAGTACTTAAATAGTTTCAATTAGGAGTTAGTATATTTTGGGGTATTCATTTCGTCCTATGTTCATATTTTTCAAAAAATTAATATTTTTAAAGAAGACTATTCTCATTTTGCATTTGAGTAGGTCCGTTTACAATACTGCATTTGAGGAGGTCCGTTAGATTATTCATTTTTTTATATCTTAGTAAATATAACTGATTAAAATAGAAAAAAAATCAATAATTTGACTATACAAATGTCAGCATCTGGAAGCATCACAATCTCTTATAATTGAATCAACGACTCATAATATACCAGATATATTATTCTATTATATATATATATATATATATATATATATATATATATATATATATATATATATTTAAAAACAACAAAGTTGAGATAGGTATCCTAAACCCTAAACCCTAAATCCTCACAGTAAAACATATGAAAGGAGAACTTCAGTGTTCTTTCTAAATTGTTCGCAAAATATTGCCCAAGCTCTGGACTTTGGAGTCTTCGCGCGTACACCAAAACAACAGTGACTCAGAAAAAATCAAAGTTTCTCTGGTGCTATCCATTTATGTTGAATTCACCGCGGACCTTGTCCTCTCTTATGTCTCAATCCTTCACATGTTTTTCGACACCGTTCCCAAAATCTAGAACCCTAATTTTCAGCCTTTCCCTAATTGCCAAATTTGCTTCATTTTGCTCTTCCTAGACGGGTGGGTAACCAATTGATGATGCCACCACCAGAATTGGGAGGTAATCAATTTCGCAATTTTGGGTCTTCCTAGCGATTTGTAATGAAATTGATGGTGATGCCACCAAATCTCAAATGTAACTTTGCTATCTATAAATTATAAAACTTCACTAGATTTTTTGGCCTTTGCATGTTTATTTTCCAGATTCTGTAGTACAACTTTGCCAGTTGTTTTCAATTGCTCTGTTTGTTTCAGAGAGTTCTAAACAAGAGGATCAATATACTGTGGATATGGACGAACTCCTAAACAATGGTTGCCCGAACTAGTTCAGGTATGATTCTTGTCATTATTGTCATTATTATTTTCAGTACTTGATCTGGAAAGCTAGGGAGTATGCACTATATACGACCATTTTTTTTTTAAAGTAACTTAGAAAATATGTAGTATTCCTTATATTAAATCAAGTAAGATTGGGACTATACTTTATCAAAAAATCTATACAAGCATGCTATTGTTCTTTGTCATTGAATTCAAACCACCAACGGTACCCGCCCACCTCTTAAGTCCTACACCAAATTTCAACTATAAAATCTCTCCTTACCTTCAAATGCCTTTTGACCACTATTATTTTTTAAATCAAACATTTGCAGTCAATTTTCGAAATGAACGGCATTTCACCAATCGAAGATGAGTCCGGCATACCACCACACTATTGTTACTGTGGTCATCGAGCTCAACTTCAAACACCATGGTCCCAAACATACCCAATTCGAAGGTTTCATTGGTGTCCAGAATATAGGGTAAGATAGAAATCCAGCTTTTTCTTTCTTATTATCTTTACCAATTATAAGATATTTCTTATGTTGTCGTTATTTTAACAGGAGAATAGGCAGGGTTATGGTTATTTTGTTTGGTATGACCATGAATTGATTCGCCGTGAACGGAATATCGTTGCCTGGCTAATTAGGACCATGAGGGGGAATGAAGAACAAGTGCAATTACATATGAAAGAGCGAATAAAAGCGGAGGAAGAACTTAAGAAACAAATGAATGCAAACAAAAGGCAAAAGAAATTTTTTTGGTTCTTTTCATCGTTGGCTTTTTGTTGAGAAATGTTTTCCATATCATTTAATGTGAGTTCCATTGGTACATGCAATTGGCTTTCAATCTGTTATCTTGTAATGTATATTTTGTTCATGTTGGAATGAAGTAGTTCTCCGCCACATTAACTAGTTCTCTTTTCATTGTTATTGGTCATTGATGTCTTCTCAGCTTGTTCTATGAATGTAGTTTGTGTCAACTGTGATATTAGTTTAGTATGCACTTATGGTTGTGTTTGTATCAATTGTGATATTGCCATCAATTTCTATATCAGTGTTAGATTTACTAATGTTGTGGCATGGGAGCATCTCTTTAGTGCATATATTATTGATTTGTGTGTGAAAGACTTGAACAGATATTTATGAATAATACATAGTAAGCGAGTAGTGCATCAAGGGCAATATTTGCTAGTGACAACAAAATAACATTTGCTTACATAAACTTAATAATACAGCCAAATCATTGTTCCACAGCAGCTGTTACAGCAAAAAAGTTCACCAGATACACTATTCAAAAAACTTACAAAAGTCTTCCACCATAGACAGCAAAAGAGCTGCAAAAGCTATCGATGTTGCATCAATGTCCAAATCTGGACCACAAACCATAATTTCTGGACATGGATGCAGCAACTTCATTGCCAACGGAAGACCTTATATAGCGTTGATGTGGGACTTCAATCACGTTTCAAGGGCATTTGTTCCCCATGAAATTACGAACTTGCTTTTCGGTGATGTTTTCCCATGCATCATCCTGTTTAACTAGTAGAGCGAAATGCCGAAATAGTTCCATCCCGCTCCGAAAATTGAAGTCCTCAAGTTGCTTCTTTTTGGGAGACCTATTGAACTCGTCAATTGCCTTTTTGGTGGACGCTCTAACCCGTCTCTTCACTCGTTGGTATTTCTTTAGCTTTGCAATAGATTGGCCTTCACTTCCTCCAATTTAGAATCTAGGCGTTTGATCGCCCTTTCTAGTTTGGATATTACTCCAACAAAACCAAGTGTTGCCCCTTCCAAACGGTGATGGTCTCCTTAAGAGTAGATTCATTGCCAAAAAAAAGTGTTTTGGCAACCTTGGATGGAGGAGAAATTTCACGTGCCTTGTTTTCATGTTGTGGTGGGGTGTAAATCAAGATTGAATGAGGGATAATTGGTGGTGATAGCATGGTTCAAACAACTTTCTTTGGTGGAGTAATAAATGATTCATTAGTAGAAGCCTTTATGGTGGGGAAATTTAGTTTGGTTGGTGGAGACACGCAGTTGGCTATAGATGAGAGGGGGAAAGATACTTGAAACAATTAAGAGCTAAATCATATTGTTGTGGAAAAGTCATTAACAACATTAATATAGGAACATTTCTTTCCAGTTAACTCTTGTTACCCGCCAAAATAGCTTGTGCAGTAGGGAGAAGTAGGCTATAAGTAGTCTCTTTGTTAGGCATAATTTCTTGTAAAGGTAGATTATTCATATGCTATTCAAACTTTGTCATATGCACGTCTTCCCCATGCCTTTACTCACCCATTTTTTTGTGTAGTTAGGAGATAAGGTACTTGCATAAGTCGTGCCTTAGTATAGGCTTCACCTAGACGTGCCATGATTGCTATTCTTGTAGAGTATTGGCTGACTAGGAACAAGTTAGCTATGAATTGAAAAATTGTAAGTCTTGATTTGTCATTCACAAATTGACAATAGGTTGGCTATGAGAAAACATGTAGCTTGTTTTGTACTATAGTGGTATAGGGAGAAAGGCTAGTTGTAGGGTAGCCCAATTGTTACTCTTCACGTCTCATGGAGGTGGCGTGCAACTTGAAGTATTGAAGAGTATTGGCTGACATGATTCCGATCTCTTGAAAAAAACATGGCATGATTCGGATCTCTAACTACTTGACATTCTGGTAGAGAGAATACATGTTTTACGTATGCCGGAACCAAAAAATGTCGGATGGCATACATTCAGGAAAGTCACTCGTTGCCTTCTAGGTGTTTTGATGCGATTAGTTGCCTCCACTTAGTATCATATTCCTCCTTGTTGTCCACTTCCCAAATGCAGTTAATCAATTCGAAGATAACATCACGTAGACCTTTTTCACCAAACTTGTTGATTATATGCCAAATGCATAATCTATGAAAAGTTGTTGGGCGACATTCCTTGATGGCCTTTGCAATAACCAGGGCTTGATTAGTAATTATCATTTTAGGAGGGTCACTAGGCATGGCTTCCTTGAGTTGCTCGAACAACCAACAAAAGGACTCAAAGCTTTCATTTCTCAAAAAAGCACAAGCTACAAGTTGTGTTTGCCGATGATTATTGACCCCAACGATAGGAGCAAAAGACAACCCATACCGGTTGGTGTTGGATGTAGTATCAAACACCAATACATCACCAAAATAGTCATATGCTCTCTTGGACCTAGCATCCACCCAAAAGATATGTTTCCTCTTCTTGTATTCTTCTACCTCCATAAACCAGTAAAATGCCTTATCCTTTTTCTTCTATGCTTTGAAATGTTCTCTCAGGAGCCATGGATTATGCTCACTCAACTTCCCTCGCACGGCATTCTTGTTATTATATAGATCCTTAATTGTGCACCCAATGTTTCCAAGCCCTCTTGATTGGTTGGCGAGAAGGCTTGCTTGTTGATGGACGGGGAGATTAACAGATTCAAGTTCTTGGATAAGTGCCTTTTGGGCATCTGTAAGATTCTGATGAGATGTCAAGAATTGAACCATATCAGGAGAGGTCAATGAATGGTTATGCTCCTCTATGAAGACGGTAACTCTATACATGTTGGATGCAAAATTAAAGAAAACAGCAATTTTTGCCGGGCAACAGCTTCTTCTACTTGGTTGTTGTCTTATGTTGTGTTCTCCCTTAAACTGCTCATGGCATCCGAATTTATAGCATTGAAATTCCTTCCTTATCACAAAATTGAAGTCCTTTACCTTCTTCGATGTTGATTGTTATATGCCGAAACCCCCCTTAAATGCATACCGATTGTAAAAGACATAGACTAAATCCAAGGAACCAAACTGAAGACCAATTGTCAGTATAAACTTCTCGCGTACCGCAAGTATCATGCAAATGCCATCAAAATGATCCAAGTCTTCCTATGTATTTCTCTGTTCTTCTGTTGTATTATTCTCCATTTATCTCAACTTCCAATAATAACATGGATTCATCAACTCATCCAATTTAACATAAACAACAGCTTGATTCCTCCATAACATGTTGTACTAACCATAGATCTATGATGATACAACTAACACACAAGCAAGCTCCAAGACTAGGGGCGGAGCTATTGGAGGGCTGACCCGAGCTGAAGCCCGGGCTAGAATTGAGGCTTCAAAAAATTAGTAGTACTAGTTTCATTGGTGGTGGCTGGCATTTTTTGTTGGATCGGAAAAGCTATCGGTGTCCCAGTGGCGGCTTGTCGTAGAGGAGGAAGAAGACGCGTTTTCTTTACGTTTCTTTTAATGGGGGGTACGGCGTCGTTTTTTTTTAATTGGGGGTTTGGCGTCGTTTTCTTCTAATGGGTTTTGTTGGTGTCGTTTTCTTCTGTTGGCAGGCAGAGGCGTGTTTTGATTAAAAAAAAGGCAGAGGCTCGTTCTACAACTACAATAGAGTTTGGGCTTTGATTTTCCGCTGTTTGATTACGAGATTCGCCGCCGCTTCCAATTTCCATCAGCCGCCAACAAGTGTGCAATCAATCCCTAAATCCCTAAATTTCAATTGATGGAAATGGATTGTTGGTTGGTTATTTGTGTTGGATTGTTGGATTGTTGGTTGTTTGATTAGTGGATTGGTTATTTGTGTTGGGTTCTTGTTGTTTTGGTGCTTTGATCTTGTGGGTTTCGTATTTTAATCTGAGTTCTTGTTGGAATTTGATTTTGATCTCATATTTGTATAATTTTGATTATAGGTCATAGTTACCAATGTCGGATTCTCAACCAATTCCTAAAAGAAGAAAAAATGCAAGTATTTTGTCATTCTTTTCCAAAAAGAGTGATCATCCATCACTAAGTGAGAACTCCCCTAATCCATTGTCATGTGAGCCTGGTGTTGAGTCTTCAAGAGTTGAATCTCAAAGTCAAAGAGTTGGGTTTAATGAAGATAGTAATGCTAGTAGTTCTCTTGAACGTGATCCGGGATTGCGTCAAGCAATATGGAAGTACCCGGTTAATGATCAAGAAAATGTTAGAAGAGCTTATATATTGTTAAGTCCATGGCAACTTCATCAAAAAGATTATCCGAAGACACGTGACAGAATCCAATTTCGTGGATTTAATTTTAAATGGTTTGAAAAATGGCCTTGGCTTGAGTACTCCATTCACCTCAACAAAGTATACTGATTTCCTTGTTTCCTCTTTGATACCCCACATGCCAAACAACCAGCATTTACGGTTGAGGGGTTTGATAGTTGGAAGAGGGTTTAATTGTGGGGCAAAATGCATATTTTTGGGTCATATGGGGAGTGATGCACATAATTTTTCTATGCAGAAATGGGAAGGTTTAAGAAACACATCTGCACACATTGACATAGTCATGAATACCCAATCAGCTGAAGTAGTGAGACAAAATAGGTTGAGGCTTATGGCCTCAATCGAGAGTGTTAGATTGCTAGCAAAGACGGCATCCGCTTTTAGAGGTCATGATGAGTCCTTTGAATTCAAGAACCGTGGTAATTTCATTGAGGTTATTAAATCTTTTGGGATAATGAATTAGCAAGTTAAGAATGTTGTCCTAGAAAAAGCTCCCAGAAATGCCAAGTATACATCCCCAGATATTCAAAAGGAAATTCTAAATATTATTGCCAACAAGGTTAGGAAGAAGATCCGTGAAGAAGTTGAGGGGAAAAAATTTATATTCTTGTTGATGAGTCGGTGGATAATGCTCATAAGGAACAAATGGCTATTATTCTTAGATTTGTTGATGATGCTATTGTTAGTGTGGGTGACACTATGGCATTAACTCTTAAAAATAAGATAAGCAAAGTTCTTAAATTAAACACACTTGATGTAAAGAATATGCGTGGCCAAGGGTATGATGGCGCTAGCAATATGCGTGGTCGATGGAATGGGTTGCAAAAGTTGTTCCTGTATGAATGCTCATCTGCATATTATGTGCATTGTTTTGCTCATTGCCTACAGCTAGCTTTAAATGGTGCAGCTAAAGGGGTCCCTGATCTTTGGGAATTCTTTTCAATGTTATCTACCATCATAAATTTTGTTGCTTCTTCGGCGAAGCGTCACTGTGAGTTAAAAGTTATTCGAGAAGATGAAATTCAAGATTTGTTAGAAGTTGGAGAACTTGAGACAGGTAGAGGGCCAAATCAACTTTGTACTTTACAACGAGCTGCTCCTATTCGTTGGGGATCTCATATTCGTTCCATTCGGAGTATGTTTGAATTATTTCACTCTTGCACTCTATTTCTTGAACGATTGAGAAAGGATGGATATTGTGAAGATAGCCGTGGGGAAGATAAGAGTGTTTACAAAGCATTGAGATCATTTGATTTTGTTTATGCTTGCTTTTGATGAAAGAAGTTATGGGGATCACTGATTTTCTTTGTAACATATTACAAAGAAAATCTCTAGACACAGTAAATGCTATTGGTTTTGTTTCAACAACTATCTCACTTCTTGGTAATGTGAGGGCAGATGGCTGGGATAATTTTCTTGTTATTGTGAAATCATTTTGTGATAAACATGATATCATAATGCCTGATATGGGAGCTCGTTATGTGGAGGGTACTGGTCGAAAGTGTCAACAACAAGACACTATCTCATTTGAGGATTATTATCATAGAAATGTAATTTTTGCTGTGGTAGACATGCAATTGACTGAGCTAAGAAGCAGATTCCCAGAGAAAACAATGGAACTCCTTGTCCTTTGCTCAACTTTGGATCCCTCTGATGATTTCAAGTCATTTAAAGCTGATGATGTTTGTAATCTTGCCATGAAGTTCTATTCTGATGACTTTAGCTCAAGTGACATGCATTCTCTAAAAGTCGAGGCGGCATTTTATGAGGAGGATATGCGTTCTCATATTTAGTTCGAGAACCTTACTTCTATTTCTGATTTATGTCAGCGGTTAGTTGAAACAAATAGGTCAATTCACTATCCTTTGATTTATAGATTGATTTGTTTAGTGTTGACTCTTCCAGTATCTACTGCGACAACAGAGCGGGCATTTTCATCTATGAATATCATTAAAAACAAACTTCGAAACAAGATAGAAGATGAGTTTCTTAATGATTGTATGATGGTCCATATCGAAAATGAATTGGTTGATGGTACTGATTCAGATTCGATAGTTGATGATTTTGCAGCTACGAAGAATTGTAGGGTATCATTTAAATTAGTTTAATTTTGTATTGCATTTGTAATTCATGTTTAGATTTTGGTAACTTGTTATTTTGTAATGTATAACTATGTCTATTTTGGAGTAAGACTTACTATGTCTCCCCTGACTAGTTGCTTCAAAAAAATTATAAATTTAGTTACTTTATGCAAGCATAATAAATTTGAGTATATATTTTCATTGTCGAAAGAAAATATCTGAAGCTTGAATTTTAGCCCAGGTGATACTCCAATCCTAGCTCCGCCACTGTCCAAGACATAAATATAAGCACACTAACGTAAGACCTGATGAGTCACCAAATGATACAACTTAACTTACCTTCATCATGGCAATATGAGCAAATCATCGAAAATTTTGCGATAATGAAAATTTCATGAATTTAACTTCAAACAAATCAACAACATTCGGCTAGCAATAACGAATCCACAAACAATTCCTAGATGTTGCTTTGAATAACTGAAGTTTATAACACCAAATTCGCAACAGATCGTCGAGTTCAGGAAGTTACATAATCGAATACTGAAAAAGGCCCCGAATCTCCTTAACTGATTCTATTCAGACTAGGGTCGAATTCACAATTAACGGATTTAAATTGAAAAGGGGATGAAATGGGTTCACATACAACGTTGCTAGTGATTTCAATTTGCTATACACCCCTAAAAAATCTGATCTTTTCAGAAGAATTTTGGTCAGTTGGTTTGTAAATTTAAGATGGTAATATCATATTGTAGAATAGTCAAATGGAGGCTATATTATACTACTTTTGGTCTAAAATCTTCTTATCGTTTTTCACAATCAAACAAACATTTGGAAAATAGACCGCATATTATCAAAATTGCCTGGAAATTATCTCCATCAAATGTGACCGTAAACTTCAATATTGACCGGAAATTATATGGACAAATATTGAACCAAGCAACACGAAAGAAAACTATGATCATAGGAATACCAAAAAAAACAAAGGTATTGAACTAGGATTGATTTCGCTTAATTGTTGCGGCTCGAAAATTTCTGAATGTATGAAAACAAAAACAAAATCTGGGTATTCAATTGGGGTTGATTGGCAACGGCACTCTCATCAAACACCTCCAAATAACTCAATTTGATTAATTATTTACCTTAATTAGCCTACTTTGCGTGCATTTTGCAAGAAATTGGCGGAGGCGTCGCTTAATGATTTGACAACGACGAACTCGTATGTCACCGACAGTGGCACCATAGGGGAGATGTTGTTTTTATGGAATGCAATTTCTTCCCTGCCCACAAATGAAAACCAAAAACTTCTCAGACCTTTAAAACCAAGAAGATTGGTGATATTTTAAGCTAAACTCCAAAACCCAAGAATTTGGTATCTACAATTTTGAACAATTGGAAGACAACAATTACCACATAGTTGGTTTCAAAGATCCGAACCATCAGAACATCGAGTACTTTTGAAGGGATATCATCTGATATTTTTTTATGCCGCCGATGTCTGCGCCAGATGTTTTGGTGAATGATACGACCCATTCCGAAAAACTTCTCAAAAACAGTGAAATGACCAAAATACCCTTATGGGTCAAATTGTAGACTTTTGAACAGTAAGCAATTTCATATTCGATATTGGACTCTATGAGAAGAGCTCGACGATACGATCACGTCGGCGAAGATAGAATTGGAATCCGAGTTGTAACGAGGACGTTACGGATGAAAAACTAAAATTAAATGTTGTGGAGTGCATGACACATGGCAGCTTCTGTGTGGCTAGATTGGGGAAGATATTTTTTGGTGGATTTTAAAAACCCGGTTTTGTGAGTCCAGTTTCCCAAAAAGGGAAACCGAACCCGCGCCTAAGCTGACGCCACCTCCCACCACCGTTGACCCTTCGTCGGCGACGGATGGAGCCGGCGACCACCTGCATCAGCTTTGCCTCGTCCTCACGAGCACAGAGCACCAAGGATCGAAGCCAGAAGCCGTCGGAATCGCCGGCAATGAGCTTGACGGAATCATCGAGCTTTCCGGCTTGATTCCGGCCAGCACAGTGCGAGGTTCCTCGGTAGCAGTGTAACCGAACCGCTCGGACAAAGGAAGACGACGACGATCACCTGGTGTCACTGTGAGTGGATGGGTTTTGGTTTTGAATGTTGTTTAAGCATGCTTACGTATATGTTTATATTTATGCATGCAATGGTGATATGTTGGTTGATGATGCGATGGTTTGATCTATGATGGTTGTTTTATGTTTGGAGCATGCTATATACGTATATGCTTCTAAGATGGTTATGCTGCTTGTTGCTGGTGATGGTGTTATTTATGTATTCCTCGGTATTGTCATTTGTTGGGGTGAAGTTGGGGTGAAGTCCCCTTACCCTTTTTGCAGTGGTTTGGGGTGAAGTCCCCTTACCCTTTACAACGGTATTGGGGTAAAGTCCCCTTGTCCCTTTACATTGGTGTTGGGGTGAAGTCCCCTTACTTTTTTGATCATGGATGTAGATCCTGTTCGTATGTAAAGTGTATGTGTAACTGTGTGACTGTTTGTTGTTCCTAATAGCAAGATCATGTTCATATGTAAAGTGTATGTGTAACTGTGTGTCTGTTTGTTGTTCCTAATAGCATGGTGAGTTGTGTGTTGCTGCATGCTTATTATGGTATGGTCGTATATTACTGTTTTTAACTGTGAGGGTTATTATGTACTTTATAAATGTTTTACATTGATCTTTATTTTCCCTTTCCACTCACCCTTCTTTTTAAGCCTCTTCAGGACTTGATACTGTTGAGCACCACATAGACGAGCGGCAGGAGTCAGTATAGCTCTATTCTGGGTCGCAAAGAATGGGAGACTCTTTGCCATCCGTCTTTTGTTCGTTAGACTGGTATACGTAGTTGTACTTGTGTATTATTCCGCCTTCGGGCTACTATTGTGTAAACTTGTTCCTTCCACTGTATAGATGCTCTGATATTTTTTTTTTGTATTTCTTTTCTTCAGTTTTGTAGTTGTTAGTTGTTTAAGGCTTCGTCATCCCTTTGGGGGTGATGGCCGCACTCCCGGGCCCCACTTTTTGGGGCGGGTGTGTCAGTGAAGGTGCATATCGATGGGTAATAGCTATTAGATTTTCAGTGAGTTGAGCGAATCTGTGCATCAAAGTTTCTCTGAGTGTTTGGTTTCAATTTGATGGGTGGTCTGACTGCAGGGAGGAACTTAGACGTGAGAGAGGAGGGCTTTGTTTCAAACACGCAGGACGATTTTTCTTCTCTAGCTAAATGTTAGTTTAGGGTTTACTGTGAGGGTTTAGGGTTTATATTAGTTACACCAACTTTATGCTTTCTACAATATTTTAAAATAAAATAAAATAAAATAAAATTATACAAGTGTCAATTCTTGAGTCATTGATTGAATTTTAAAATATAGCACATCTGTTCAAATGTTGACAAGTGTTCAGTGACAATTTTGATTTCTCTATTTTAAGCAAATAAATTTCTTTTTATTAGCTTTTCGCTCTTAAAAATTACCTCCAAAACTCCAAAGAAAAAAAAAATTACTGAGCGCTTCTTGTCACATGGGCATCACTCACCCAAAACAGTGTTATAAACAGACATACTTAAATGCAAAAATTACCCGCTATAAAAACATTATAATTTTTTTAAAAACATAGACGGAGGACACAATAATTACCCCGATAATTACTAACTGCCAATTCGAACTACTTGAGTGTTATACTAACCTATTTTATTCATTTGGACACCAAATGGCTGAGTCAATTCGAAAATTTGAAAAATATCAAACCTAATGTAACTTTTGGTGTTTAGTTTGTGATAGAAACTCTCACACTATTTTTTGAGATTTAGCCAATCCTTTCAATTCAAAATTTGTATGGACCATTAGTTGACTGCATTAATGTATAAAGTCGAGTCCCAACACTAAACGTGGATTGTGAGCTCCGTTACCTACTATTTTCGATCTTTAAATTATTTTATATTGTTTATTCTTATGTGAACAAGCAAAAATAATAAGAAAACCATTACGATGTAAGTGTTGGAAACAACACTCAATTGCCTGGACTACACAAATGTGTGTGAGATTTAAATTTTTTTTTTTTTTGCCTGATTTTTTACTGACGTCTATATTTATAATATTTTAAACCAAAATATAAATTTAAACTTTAAAATAAAAAGGAGTATTTCATGTTTTATTTCTTTTTGATCTTATGCTCTCGAAACGGCAAAGACTTTCTATACAAAAACTGCACTACCACTTGAAGCAATAGATATTAATACAATTGCTAGAATAAATACTTATAACAACATCTAATCTCAATTTCAATGCATGTTATGCATATTATATACTCAACAAGAATCCATCTGAAGAACAATATCTCAGCATAATATGTCATTACTTAATCCTCCAAGTCAATGATATGCAGCATAATTATTGCAATAATAGCTAATATCAACAAACTAAGAGAATCATAATATGTATTCTCTAAACTATTAAAATTAACAATTATAATTTGACATGTGTTCGAAATACGATCAGTTATGTAAAGCAGATCGACATCCAAACTAATACACATTCATTTTGAAAAGTTGATGTGCAGCAGAAACATCTGAAAATGCTTTTAGGATCTAGCAAAGAGAAGCAATCTGATAACGTTAACCAACTTCCACATCTCAACAACAATAACAATGAGAATAACCTCTCATAAGCTGTGTAAACAATGTGTTTAATCCCAAATTACAATATTGAAACCACTCAATCAAGACATAATGACCAGTTAGATCTCCAACAACAAGCAATCTAAATGCTCCAACAACCTTCCCATCATTGATCCAATATGTTTCAAATTTGGCCTTCGGCGTGGTAGGATCGCTCTCCAAAGAGCACGGTTTCTCAAACATACTTGAAGGATTCCCTAGTTCCACTTGCAAGAGTTTTTTGGAAATTTTTTCTGTAACTATTTCTCAAGGAAGAGATAAGCCTTGCTGAGTGCAGGAAGTTCATTGTACACATTTCTCTAGCTGTTCATGTTCATAGCACAATGAGGAAAACTTACCATACCAATTCCAAGGCTCTATTCAATTTAAATAATTCTGGACACTTCTTTTTCTGCAGCGGCTTCTTATTGAAACATCTTGCACAGCCTGCACAAGATAAGATAGTACACTAGCTAATAATCAAACCCAAACTAGTACACTCTTATTCAAAACAACCATGAAAGTAGCCCACTTTGATCGCACCATAGCATCTAAATACATATATGATCAACAATTAGCACCTAGATTGAATGAATAAACAATTCTCATTGAATGCACAGGACAGTGATGTTATACTCAATAACCCAATTCTCATTGGTGTGCTCATACCCCTTGAAAGCCCAAAAACCAAATCAATCATATAATCGAAACTTGAAACTAGCCTAAAAGGTCTAAACCAATTCAAAGTTACCAGGAAGTTTCTTTAGTTTCGCGCAAACTTAATTGATGTGAATTGAACCACCCTTATTAGCAAGCATTTGCTATTGCACAAGGACAACTTGAACTTTTGCAGAATGCCCCATAAAGTGGATAGGGTGATACTCATCCCATTTCGAGTAGTGCCTTGCAATTCCAATAACTCTTAACAAAATCATCAACAATCGGCCAGAAATAACAAATCCACAAACAATTCCAAGATGTTGATTAGAATAACTGAAGTTTATAACGCTGAATCCGCAACATCTAAACGACACCCAGACCCAACAATTGTTCTTAAAGTTATAATTAGTAGGATATTCTACTGAGAAAATCAACATCTTAATCTAGTGTGATTCGAACATCAATTGGAATAAAGATCATCAATAATACAACAGGTCGTCGAGTTCAAGAACTTACACATTTCAAATTTGAAAAAGCCCCGAATCTCCTAACAGATTCTATTCAGACTTGGGTCAAATTCACAATTAACCGATTTAAAATAAAAAGAAGGATGGAGTATGTTCACTTACAACGTTGCTGGTGATGAAATTCCTCCATTAGTTTTCGACAACATTGAGTTTGATGGTTGCAACAATTCCTCGAAATTGGAAGTGATGGATTCTTCAAAGTTCAAATCGAAGCGAATCGAAATTGGTAGAGTATGGTTTCGTGACTCCATTCAAAATCAAATTTGAATTTGAATTTCTTGATCTAATTGGCAGTGGTCTTCGTTCGTGACTCCATTCAAAATTCAAATTCAAATTCGAATGAACTTGAATGGCTCGGGACAAGCTGGTCAGAGAGGAAAAGAGATGAAGAGGACGACGTCCATCTCCATATTTTGTTCCGTCGGGTGAAAAGGTAGAGAATCATCATTTTTCTACTGTAAGCTTGCACCATCGCTGCCGTCAATTCCCAATCGTGTGGCTCTCGTATGGTGTACTCTTTAGTGCATTTTGTTGATTCACCATATAGATAACTCGCTATATGTTGGACTAACCACAATTCACAAATATTGTAGTAACAGCCTATTATAATGACTTGAAGTGAAGAATTTACTATTAAATAGTGAAACTAAACAATCTAAGAAATATGCATGACTTTGAAGAATGTATTACATGTAAATAGTCCCAAATCATGGCCTGTCCATTCTTAGTGCCGTGGTTGAGAATTTGGGGGCCTGGTTCAACAAATTTAGTGGGGCCTTTCAATTCATCTTCAAACATATCGTAATAGCTATTTTCTACTCACAATATACCAATAAAGATGAAAAATTCAAAACTAATATTTTAACAAATTTGAGAAAAGATTATGGAATTCCTGCAAAGAACAAAGAACGTAACAAAATAATCAATATAGAGAACAATCAACTCAGAAATTCAATCAAAAGTTTTTGAGAAACCCTAATCTAAATATAAATAATTCAATCAACAATAATTTTGTATATGTATGAAGATTTCAATATTCAATTATGATAATTTATTTAAGTTAAAATACTAAATTTAAAAGCTGAATGGATAAAAAACCTAACAAGTTGAAGTGATACCAGCGATTTTAGAAAGAACCATTTGATTTTCTTTTTTAGAAAATCAAACATCTCTCTCAAACCCTAGCTGCTCTCCAAAAAATCCCCAAAACCGCCGCCGGCCCCTTGGCTTGCCTTGGGGTCGTCCGGCCACCTTTTTCGTGCCAACAGCAATTCAAGCTTCTTGGCTCCGGCGTCGGCTGGGTTGGGATCCCTTGTTCGGAGCGTGGTTTTGCTGGAATAAAGGAATTTCAATTGATGTTCGGTTGTTTGTCTGTTGATTATAGCTCTTAGTCTCGAATAAATTGTTAGCTTGTTTAATTTTATTTGGTTTTTTGTGATGGATTCTATCGAGTGGCGGCTAGTGTTATTTTCTGCTTCCCGATTGTTTTGATAAGCATCGGATCTCGACTTTGCCTTGCTTGGCCGGTATTGTTTCAGGTTTTGAGTTCAACAGGTTCGGATCTCACCCGATTAAGTGGCCGTTTGTGCAGTGGGTGAGATCTAGTGGCGGCTTGTGCAGTTTTGAGTTTTCGTTCTGCAAAACTTGGCTGGTTTGTCTGCTGAGCTAGTGGCGGCTTGTGCAGTTGTCAGATTCAGATTCCTTTGAGGGGCTTCAGAATTCAGGTTCACCATGCTTGGCCGATCCAGTGGCGGCTAGTGTAGTTTTCAGATTCGGATTGCTTGATGTGCTTCGGGTTTCGATTCTGCCTGGTTTGGCCGGCCTTATTTGGGTGTTTCTCTGTTAGTTTATTTGTTCAGCTGTCTTTGTAGTAGTTATAGTTAATCGGTTCATCGGTCAAGTTGATCTTTTCCGGTTGTACTGAAGCCTTCTCTAACGAGTTGGCTTGTTTCTGCTGCCTAGTTGCATTGAATTTATGAGTCCTATTAGGAGTATTAGGCATTTCTTGTCCGGTCGATGTCTGAGTTTGTACTCCTTTGTTTGGTTTTGCCAAACGCTTTTATAATATATTTTTGTTGATCAAAAAAAGATACCAGCGATTTTCATATAGCGGTGTACAACAAAGGCGAAAAGGCCAAAGATGAATATTTACATAGAATTAAAAATTAAAATTTTAATAATATTATTATTAATATTAATTATACATTAGAAAAATTGGTGGGCCCCACCTGAAGTGGGGGCCTGGTTCTCGTGCACCTCCTGCGCCGTACCAATGGCGGGCCTGTCCATTCTCCGTCGAACGATTGAACTCAAAACTTCCCTCTTTACTTGTTGAGTTCAGTCTTCCGACAGAGAACATGAGCACGTGATTTGGGGTCGTTTAAGTGTGTAATACACCCTCCAAATTCAATTACAGCCCTCAGATCGCTCAATTTCATTATTAGTTTGTACTTAACAATAAATCTCTTACTTTATGCTCTTACCATCACATTTCTCACCATAATGTAAGCTCAAAAAATGGGGAAAATCGAACTTGCAACTTCAATGTAGAGATGAATGCTTTTGGAAAGGGACATTCTTCATAAAATTGGGTGGCGTATTCTTCAAAACATCAGCATTTTAGAAAGTTTGCACAGGCGCATAGACACTTGAGAATTAGTGAATCCCTGGGAGGAGATGCTTTGGTACAAACGAGGGTTTTATAAAGATTATATTCAGACAAGGCATAGGTATGGACAGACGCATCACATCTGCACCACTCGGAATACCAACGATTCAAGGTTATAAGTTCACTGAGTACTACGAAATATATGATAACAAAACTGAACCAAATATACCGAAAAGCCAACGGCTTTAGCCACATTTTGAGAATTGCCTAAAGACTACGAATACTCTTGATATTTTCCCTGCATAATTCGCAGTTCTGTCTAATCTTTCTACATACTTTGATGATACAGAAACAACAGATGTACATATAGAGCCTGCTCTTTCAACTTCTACCCAGACCATACCTCACGAAGGAGTTCATACCTCGCATTCGTGCTGGCATGACCTGTATGCTCCTCTTTCCCATTGGCATTTGCTATGACAGTTGGAAATGCTGGTAATTTGTCAATGATGGATGTAAGAGGAGAATTCAGCTCCTCCAGCTCTTCATCACTTGTATATCCCTTTCTCTGTACAGCTGAGACGCTCCTTTCCATTTGAGATGCTCCTCCTGCTTCCGAAACTTTTTCTGCAACATCATTCGAGGATGGTGGGGTGTAAACAACCGATTCCGCTGTATAAGGGAAGCTTCTTGCAGATTCTCCTGACAATCTGCGCTCCACAATACTCTGAAGAAATGATAAAAAGCAATGCAGTCAGAATTGTGTCATTCTAAGTTTTGTCTTAGCAAGTACAAAACGCCTTTTATGATTATGAGCGACAGATTGTGGTCCATTTGGTTTTATATTTATTATTAAACAGAAGTTCATCACAGAATTAAAGAGAAACATTAATCCAAACCACCGAAGGCATGGATCATGGAAACTATAAAAAATCGTTCTATGGTAACCTACTGCTCCAAGGAAAGCAAGACCATACCTCAGCATTCAGTGCCTCCAATACAGCTCCTGGGACAGCATCTGGACAGAACTCATCCGGAGTGAAGTTACAGAGAATACGCTTGACTAATGGCAGACTAATTGATGGGCACACCTAGTAAACATATAGACAAAAGGTTTCGTCAGCCCAAAAAGAGGGTAAAAAGAAGGAGAGGATGTTCAATTTAATTAAAGTTGCACTTAAAGGAAATCTCCATAGCTATCCTTTCACCTCAAAGGCTCTGAAATTATAAAAAAACAAACCTCTTTCCTGATTGATCGGTCAATAAGCATGTCTTTAGGAAGCATCAAAAGATCACTCAAGGCATTAAGCAGAAGGAAGGGTTTAGGTTCGCCATCTCCACTCTGCCTGTCATCATCCTCACTGCCCAGATGATTTCCTTGCAGGGAATCATCAGCATCTATGTCAAACATGTCACTCAACCATCTAGACCAATTTCCAACCTGCATGGCATTCAGCATCCTGATGTTTGAATTCTAGCAATCAAAATGATCAAGTGGATAGATATGGTTTAAGAATCTTCCTTCTTTCTCAGATTGACCATATGGTTTAAGAAAATGATCAAGTGGATACATGTTACGAGTAATTAGTGTGTCATTTAAATCCTAAGAAGTGCCTAAGTATGTCATATTGATCTTAAGTAATAGTAGTCTTAGGTAAGGGGCATAGCTAGCAGTGGGGCCTACCCTTCCAATGGATGAATAACGAGTTTCCTAAGACTATGCCACCTATGTAGAAATGAATATTTCTGAT
The DNA here is from genome assembly GCA_033992175.1 of Spiraea crenata. Taxonomy (NCBI): domain Eukaryota; kingdom Viridiplantae; phylum Streptophyta; class Magnoliopsida; order Rosales; family Rosaceae; genus Spiraea; species Spiraea crenata. The sequence goes on along the minus strand of JAVBHV010000079.1, from coordinate 7,782,867 downwards.
CTAAAAGTAAAGTAAAAATGAATACATACCGAATTTTTGAGTTGTGCACCAGATCCAAAACTCAAATCGCCAGCGGGAATAGGTAGAACTCTGGAATCAAGAATTGGATCTGACACTGGATCAGTAGGGATCTCATGGGCTGACTCGCGCAGAATAGCATTGAACATTGCCACATCTAGCCTCGCAACACATTGTCCCATAACCTAAAAAGAACATTATATCTAATTAAAATCCAGTGAAAAAGGAAAGGTAAGACAAATGGTCTACTGAAGAATTAATTAAGATGTGGTGGCTTGAGTTTTTCACATAGAGAATTTAAACCGACAGGAGCCTAAATAGCTATTTGAGGATTGCATACCATTCTTCCCAATACAGGCAAGCATCCGCACTTGTGCCCACCTGCTCGAACAGGACATAGTCGTTGCAAAGCATCCTGGAAAGCATTTCTCCATAGGTCGACAGAAAAGCTGCCTTGCTTCTGATTTCCCAGTGCTGGTCCCGACAATCTTGCGATTGTCCTAGCGTTGGCTGAATTCTCAGCTGGAGATTGCATATTCGGGGTCAACGCCTAAAAAGATAGCATTCCAGTCAGTAATTGTGAAAGGGCATCACATTTACTGCCAAAACATACTTAAGTTTGAATAAGTTCATGAGTGTGTTAATTTAAGGGAAAAAATGGGCTTAGGCATGCAACACTAGAAAATACATTTTCATACTTTGTACCAGTAGTTGTACCTGCCACCATACTGACTCAACTATGCGAGAGAAAATCCAGGATTCAACTTTTTCTAATGCAGCTGTAAAGGTTCCCGTCTCTTGCCAGTCATCAGCTAACTGCATAAAACCATTCATTTGTTTATTAGCAGGGCTACTCTTCCACTTCAGTGTTGCAGCCTTTGCTTCCCTTCTCTTGGCAATACCATTTGACTCTGTAAACGTTGTTAAAGGACTTGATTGGCGTGAAGTGCCAAATGCTTGAGATATGATCTCCCTTAGCACAACAGTATTTGATAACCAGAAGGTCAACCTTGATAAATAGGAGGACAACAGAAAATAATTAGCTTCCAAAAAATGAGCAAACCCCATAAGTTCTGAACTATATAACATGGTTATTTTTACCTTGGAACATCATTGCCACAGGACTTTGCAATCAAAACAAGCCCTGACGCAGTGTTCTTAGCAATTGTGGCTCGCTTCCCCTGAGTCCAATGCTTACAAGCATGAATATAAAGTCTAGAGATGCGCCTAGCAGGTGTGTGCACCTTGTGTGCAGAGCTCCCATGCTCTGGTACTATAGAATACAGGGAAAGTTCAAGAGCTGCAACTTCTCGCAACTCTTCTTCAAGTTTCTCAATTCTCATTTCCATTTCTTCAATCTTTAGTTCCAAATCTTTTTCATCTTCTACTCCATTATCTTCAATGTCTACTGTTCCATTGTCACTGTCAACACTCTGGGCACCATTTGAGGCCCCATCAAGGATATGGCTTCCTTGTACCTCTTCAGCAGGCTCATCAACTTCTTCAAATGATTCCGGTGAAGGTTTAGGGGGAACTTCTGGATTACTAGACGAATCCCCTTGAGATGAAGCCGAATCATTTATTGTGTCGCAATCTGAGACCTCTTCTTTGATCTGTTTCGTTTCTTTATCAACCCCACTCGAATGATCATCTGAAACATCACCATTGTTCGCTTTGGAATTCATCGGATTCGCTTTCAGATCTTGAGGCACCTCCTCAACCCTGTTGACATCGTCAACGTAATGTATAACCAAGTTTCCATTAACTTCAGGGATATCTGTGCTAGGGTCTTGTCTAGCTCGAGAGTCCTTTTGTTCAGTTCCTTTTCCATTCACTGTCTTTCCAGCACTCACTTGATTCACCTTAGCATCTCTCCTCTCCGTTCTTCCAGGCCGCTTGGCGGATTTAGTACTAGGCGGCTTCCTTTTGTCAACCTCCTTCATGCTGAGCAAGATTTAGTTCCTCCAATGACAGCACTCAAATGAAAAGACTGTCACATTGAAGAAAAACAAACGAATCAACAACCAGCAAAAGCAAAGCTCTTAATTCTTTCGAAAGAAGTACAGCCAAACCAACACTAGATTTAGAAAGCAACGGATCGATAGCGACTAAGATATCTTGTTGTGTAAGCAACATGAGACTTGTACATTTGAATGAAGAGCTACTTCAAACTCCATTTAAAGCCTGACCTAGTTATGGATCTCTGAGTTCCCATCTCAAGTCAAATGATAGACAAATAATCCAAACACCAATGCGGCCCCAAAAATTGTTGATTTTCAGAGTCAAATCCAAGACAAAAACTCAGCAAGAACAAATCACAGCAACATAATCACTCAAATTCATCGATTAATTCACTTTCAAAATGGAATAAAGTCAAATCATTGAAAATCAAAGTGGAAAAGTGGCTCAATTTAATCATACCAAATAACAAAAATGGTAATTCTTTTCCCTTTAAGCCGAGATTGAAGAAGCATCATTCGTAAATAATATGCGCACAAGCAAAAAAAAAAAATTTAAAAAACATTATTCTTTCATCATTTCGTTTTCTACCCACAGTAAACAAGCACCGTCGGTGTGAATAACTGATGACGTGGCAATATCGAGACCGTGGATAAAGTCTAAATAACCTCAAGTTTACTGGAGAGTGAAAGAAACCGCTCAGTAACAACTTACCGCGTCGGGAGTAACTGAACCAGAACGTCACCGGAGATCCAGAGCAATGCCGGAATCGGAGCCAAAAACGACGCCGAATCGGACCGCACGAAACTCACTCCGGTCGATGCCGCTGCACCAGACGCCAAAACGACACGAAATTGTGAGGGAATGCGGGAATTGAAGAAAACGACGACGAATTGAAATCTCAAGCAAGAAGAAAATGACGAGATCTAAGGCGTTTTTGGCTCGTGTTGTCTCTTTCCGGCGAGAGAAAAGTGAAAAAACAGCATCTAGCAGTTAAAAGGGCTGTGACTTTGACAGTAAAAGTTGGACTTACCGAAGAAGCTTTTTTGGGGTCTTCAGCGGTTGCTTGGGATTATCAATAAATTTGGAATCAATTGCAGTCGCATTGAGTAGTGTGATGTGAGCGTTTTGGTTTTGTGAGGGGATTAATGGAGTCAAGTGGAAACTAGTGTTGAATATAAACTGGTGGAGGGAAGGGAAGGTGCATTTAAAAAGGGGTTTTTTGGTAATTCTCTCCTTCGGGTGAGGTGTACGGACCGGGGGTAGTGGGGGGGTGACTGGGGGAGAGGTTGTCGGTGGTCCTTGGGTGACCGGGTGTTACCGGTTACGGGCTTACGCTACGCGTTTTGTGTAAGAAGTTTTTTTAACAGAAAATGCTCTACGATTCAGAAGTGATTATAAATTTTTTTTTTTTTTTGGTTAATTTTTTCAATGGTACCTAATGTTGGGCGAATAAGACACTTTGGTACTCACTGTTTTAAATCGGACACTTTGGTACTCAATCTATACCTCCGTTAGACACTTTAGTACCCCCATCTAATTTACCGTTAAAATTGAGGGTATTACAGTCTTTTTAGATTAATTCATAAAATATAACTTATATAATCCCAAATATTTTTGAAAAAAATGGACATAATAGTACTCAAATTATAATAAAGCTAGACTTAAAAAAAAAAAAGACTAATCATGTTTCGACAACGCCAAGTACTTACTCCTTTTTTGATATTGCATTTCATTATATGCATCATGAAAAAAAGAGTTAATTTTAATTCCAATTTAAATAAATTTTCAAAGACTTAAAATATCAATTGGAGCATGATTATATATATTACTCTAAGTTAGAAAAGCACCCAATTTACAAGAACAATATTCGTCCTAAATCCAGATTGCAATAAAAAAAAAGAGGCTAAATTTACCATCTTGCCCATGCCCAACCAAACAAAAAAACTATAATACTCTCAATTTTAATGGCAAATTGAACGGAAGCACTAAAGTGTCTAACGGAGGTATAGATTGGGTACTAAAGTGTCTGCTTTTAAATATTATGTACCAAAGTGTCTTATTTATCAAATATTATGTACCGTTGAAGGAATTAACCCTTTTATTTTTTGCCCACTACTACATTGTTTATAGAGCTTCTACCCAAAAACTACTATCATACTTTTATTATGCCCAAAAACACTACCACAATAAAATTATTACAAAATACTACTACTTTCCCAAAAATACACTAAAAAACCCACTACAGCTCACGCAAGCGTGAGACTCACGGGCCTCACCAAAAAACGTGAAAATGTTGCTGCTTCGGTCTCTCTCTACAGTGGGTCTGGGGCTACAATCTTGGTGTCTATGGAAAGAGGGCGACGAGACGAATCCAACCCAATTGATTTCGTGTCAAACGGAGTTCGGATGAGAAAGTTATGGGTAAAAGAGTGTTTTGAAGTTTGTGCGGAAGGAGGACTTCCTTCAAAATTAAGGAAGTCCTCCAAAATCTGAAAGATGTGATCCTTCAAAAATCTGAAGGACAGGTTCTTGCAGATCTGAAGGAGCGCTTCCTTCAAATTGAAGGATGTGCTCCTTCAAATTGAAGGATGTGATCCTTCAAATTGAAGGAAGTGCTCCTTCAAAATCTGAAGGATAGTTTCCTGCAGATATGAAGGAGTACTTTCTTCAAATTGAAGGATGTGCTCCTTCAAATTGAAGGATGTAATCCTTCAAATTATAGTATGTGATCCTTCAAATTGAAGGAAATGCTCCTTCAAAAATTTGAAGGACAGTTTCCTGTAGATCTGAAGGAGCACTTCCTTCAAATTGAAGGATGTGATCCTTCAAATTGAAGGAAGTTCTTCAAAATGAAGGAGAAAGAATAGTTGTGTTGATTCACCATCAATTCATATGATTTTTATATCAATCTTCATCTAAACAACCCAACAAAGTTTTCTAGACTAATTTCAAAGACTACCTTGACCGGGAAACTCTCCGGAAACTCACCGGAAAGTTTCAACCAATATGTGAGGCTCACCGGCGATGATCCGCTACAAACTAAAGCTCAATATTGGGTGGGTTGTGTCTAGAATGATGAGAGGATAAAGTTCTGGGTGGTGGTTCGTCCCATTTGTCGCCAAAATCGGAGAATCTCGCCGGAAAACGTGAAGATGTTGCGGTTCTGATATCTCTCTACAGTGGGTCTAGGGTTACAATCTTGGTGTCTATGGAAAGAGGGCGACGAGATGAATCCAACCCAATTGATTTCGTGTCAAACGGAGTCCGGATGAGAAAATTATGGGTAAAGAGTGTTTTGAAGTTTGTAGGGAGATTTCTCGAGTGGATTACCGAGCAGGGAAGTTGAAGAAGAGATTGAGCGTATTTTGCAGCGCGCGTGGAGTTAAAAGTTGTTAGTAAAGTGTACAACTCAATTATAAATCAACGTATATCAAAGTAGTAGTATATTATAATATTTAAAATGTAGTAGTATTTTTGGGTATTTTGATCTTCAACTAGTATCAAAATGTAATTTTTCCTTATTTATATACAGAATCAAGATGCACTTGCGACGATCGTTGTTTTTGTTGGCAAGTGGTCTTTGTAATGAAAAAATTCTCTTATTCATTAATGTCAGTCTGTCCTGATGGGCCAAAGGTTGATCGGGGATTTAGCTGTGATCCGCTTCTTTATTATGGGGGTCCATGGAAGATGTCGTTTCTGCTCAAGGGGTCCATGGAAGATGTTGATGTTGATGTTGATGTTGTACTAGCTGTGTACTATCTTCTTCTACTATTTCTATACCTTTCTATAACCTTTGATTAGTTTTTTCGGGGGACAAATAAAAGGTTTCTCTATATTAATTTGATGTGTACTACACAGTGCACTCTAGTATTTGTTGTCTAACATCCTCCATTTATTAAGAAACTTTGGATTTTTGTCATGTACTACAAATTTAATTCATATAAATCAATTTGACCCAAGTTACATTGGTAACAGCTCATGAATTATACAATTTAATGTGCATCTTTTACAATTTAAAGTCAAAGGTGAAATAAACAGCATTAGCGAGAATTCTAATCAAAGCTCATTATTCATTGCTCAATAATTGCAATCAAAACGCTTCTTAAACGAAATATGACAAGACTGTTTGAGGAGTGCTCAAATGCATGCAATGGTCAAAGTGAAATTCAATAGTTAGTAGTCGAAGCAACACGTACGCCATTTTCACTTAACTAGCTATGGATCATTAACAATCTCATCGTGGACCTTTATTTATTGAAATATATTAGATAGGGACAGTAGATGACTACTTTGCCTTCGAAACTTTCCTATGTAGTTCCTGCGCACGTGACCATGTGTCTAAATCATGTGACCATGTGTCTAAATCTCCATATTAATTAATGAGAGGTAATTCCATTAATTTCTTTCTCCAATCTTCAAGATTACTAGAACACATCAAAAGAACAAAGAACGTGACGTGACCTTGAACATGTCTTGCTTCTTAAGTTCGTATCATAGTACCCACAACAAAGAACAAAGAACAAAATAATTAATTATCGAGTAATGCGAGATTTGGTTCAGTGATGTGATGTTATATCAAATGATAATAATAGAGTGTGCAAGCTAAATGTGTCACAAGTTGGCCTATTTGGTCATTCCTATGGACCACTCACCGACAGTGACGTTCTTCTAATATAATTAGAGAAGTTGTTCCACTACATTCTTGTCACCTGCTAATCTTTTCCCATAACTCCAAATGTGTACTAAACTTTTTTTAAAAAAATGTAGTTATTGAATAAAAAAAGTTTGACAAATCAACAAACAAAAAGAGTACAAATGTACTAAACTCTTACTTTGGTAAATTATTATGTCATCAAATCTATATATTTGGTATTTATAATCCGGTTGGTATGGCATTCACGATTCGGACGAGCATATGGGACTTTCGTTTTTGGTTTTGGTGCTCCCCTTGCTCACGATAGATCTCGAGATGCGACAGAAGCTTCTGCTTTGGTACGGCTGTCATTCATGTATGCATCAAGATATGCTGGCATTACCTAATTTACTTTGGAATGACAATATGCATATATGCCTTTCTCTTTTCGGGTTCACAAAAGAAGGAGCACCTTTCAGAACATGCTTGTGTCTGATTTGATCCTACATGCTTGGAGTTGAAGTGTGGTGGTCGCTGCTACAAACTGACACATACAATTATACCAGAGCATCTTTTTTGCTGATGTTTAGTATTTGAAATGAAAAACAATTCATTGCATAATTTGCATTTGGTGTTTAATCTCAATACTCCCGTAAATTTCTGCATGGAAAAAAAAAAAGATGACAAGTTTATCAATTTGGAGCATAAAATTGTACACTATGCGACTTCAAAGCTACTCTAATTTGGAGCACAAAAGACTTTTCCATTAAAAATTCCCATAGCAACTTTTGTTTTTGAAAGTCCAAAACTGTTGAATTTCATAGTAGTGCAACAGCGAGTCAATAAAAATGGATCCATCATTAATATTGTCTCTAACTTAACCATCTGCACAACCCGTATGTAAGGTTTTATCTTAAAGGGTTTAGATGATAGAAAAAGGTAATCTACACATTGGGCCCAAGAAATCGACCTACTCTAATACCATATTGAATTTCAAAGTAGGGCACGCGAAAAGAAGTGGATCCATCAAGGGAAATGCTTATCAAAACGACCACAAAGCTACCAATTGCTCCAATGATCACAGAAGTGGACCCATCAAGGGAAATGCTTATCAAAACGATCACAACGCTGCCAATTGCTCCAATGATCACCTCAAGGAAGTGAAAGTTAAGTGTTGCAAAGGGAAGCATTGGTCACTTGAGTTCGAAAAACTTTTTGGGTGTTGGATTTTTCCATCATCTTGTTGGAAGCAGAAATTTCCTTCTATCATAGCAAGTCATTGATTTGGTGGTCGCCACAGCTATGGAAGACTTGAAAGGCGCAATTGCCTTGAATTTGGCTTCTATGTATTAGTGTTCTGGGTAACTATAACGGCGTAGGGAAAGGAATTGCTGGGGGAGCCTTACTGTACACTCTTAGTAAAATCTAACGGAAATATACAACGGGCAATGTGTTTTCTTTCTCCCTTGCATTTAAGGAGGCCGGAATTACTATTCAAGTTTCATCAAGGTCAATTTATGTCAAAATCCGAGTAGTGCTTCCAAAGCCAGATTTGAAAGTCGTCTAAACGAGAAAAGTTCTCCATGAAACGCACACCAGGCAGGATTCCCAAATTATCATTGTTTTTCCTGAAAATAACATGTAATGCTGGTTGATAATAGGATCAACGATCTCTATAAGTAGAGAGAATCAATAGATTAGGAATAGTCAAAAGTTTCTCACGGAGATCCTACTACAAACATCCATTTGAAAGAGTGCAAAATCGGGGAAATTGTACAGGAAGGATAATCTACCATCCCTCTACAATAAACATCCTTCAGAGATTTAAGACTTGTTTATCTTACACTTATGGAAACCGATTTTGCGTAGTCTAATGGATGTTTGTAGTAGGATCCTTGTATTCTCCATAAGAAACTTTTGATAATTCTTAATCACTTGGTTCTCTCTAGTCATACGATTAGACAATTATACTAGCACCTATTAGAGGTCCATGATTAAGATAAATAAGTCTTAAACTCCACAATTGCCAAACATTGTGAATTGAATTAGCTTAACCTTTTTGTGCAATTATCTGGAACCATGATTGGCATTCCAAAAAAGTCATTGTGCACTTCACCTATGCATAAAAAATAAAGAAGAAGTGGAGTGCACACTAATTTTTTTGGAGTGCCAATAACATTTCCCTTTATAAATTGTCACTTTTATACATCTGCTGATGGCGAAATATATTGGCAGGTAATAAGTGCTTGGGGGCTTTCATCCTCACATGTAAACATGGCAATATATATTTGTGCTCTTAGAATTTAAACCCTTTCTGGTTGCCAGCTACTTATGTTTCAGAAGTGTGCTACATTTCTGGGCAACTTTAGGAAATTCAGATGCTATATGGGTTTCAGATAATCACGCAAAAAGGTTATAAGCTAATTCAACTCATAAGGTTAGGGAAAAGCTCTCCTAAATGGCAACTCATAGTGAAGAAAAAGAAATACATAACTAATAAAGAATAAGCAATAACATCTGGTACTGGTGGTTCCTACGACAATAGCTACATGAAAAAGCAAGAGAAATGAGCAATGGTATGGACTATGGGTGACAAGTTGAAATCTTCAATTTCTCGATACCAACGAAATTGATACATGAAAAAGCATGAATCACATGTCTATCAGATGACAACAACCTCACAGACGGGCACTGGAAACAAATGTTTGGTACTATCAAACTGACACGGTTCGCATTCTTAGCATATCTCTGTGGTAGTCATTAGAAGTATAACTAATCCTGATGAAAATGTGACAAACATGCAAAAGAAACACAAATGCCACCTAATCGCCTGTTCATTTCTAGATATACACAGTAATCTGATTTTAGCTAGTGGCACCCAATTTGTGATTGTCATTCCCAAAACCACACATAACCTTCAGGATGAAACCTAAAGATCATCCCCTCATATGAACTAAGTTTTAGAACGTGGGACTACTGCATAATTCATGGCAGGAAAGAACATGAATCTTCACGAATGCACAACTGACCTCCTCAACTATACTATGTGCATTTTCAAAGAAAGTTATCAATCGCTATCCACATTTATAGTCATAACATGATTCATAAAACGCATCAACTCCTGGCTGCTATGTTATGATTCAGCACTTCCAACCTCCCAATCTATGTCTAGGACCCAATTCTAAGAGAAATACAATTGCTAAATACACGCTCCACAGTTCTACAATGTGAAGTTTATAAACTGATGCAAGAGCTTACATGCCATAGAAAGCACATTTATCCAATCCCAACCCTACATAAGCTACCAGTATCCCTCCACCTAAGTTCTCATATCATTTGATCAAACTCTTTATAAACACATCTAGCATCAGTCCAAGCAAAAACTTAATGTTCCTCAATACATCAAAATCGTCAACGCTCTATTTCTGTAAGAATAGGAATATGCAGCAAGCCCTGGTTTCTATTTATGCACATAGATTCATATAGTTTTCCACCCTAGCTACTGATACCACTGAAATCACAATTTTGACAACATTCAAATTATTATCAGAGGCAACAAAGTGATGAACACTTTTCGAAAACATTAACAAGTCAAGAATTCCAAAAATAATTAAAAACAACTAAATTACTCAGTAATCAAGCTTTCACATGATCAAAAGCCCAAATATTAAAACATCCCCAAACCCTTATTTCAACTACATATCATCATCATATCAACAGCCGTAAAAAACCCCATTAAAAAAGCTCAAAAATCAGAGGGTCGTCGATCTCCGAACCTTCAAAGCAAACCCCCAAGATCGGGAATTTCACTCGGATTCAGCCGAGAGCGCGGCCTGCTCGATCTCCAGCCGCTCGAGGGCCTTCTGGTGGGCCCAGGTCTCGATGGTGAGATCGGGCTTGGCGTTGAGGCCCACGCCGAGGATGACGATGGTGAGGAAGCTGGTGACGTAGCACGGGAGCTCCCAATCCTCCCATTTCCGAGATTGCCCAGGGGGAAGCGGAGTCCGGTTGAAGAGGTGGCCTTTCGGGTGCTCCTCGTGGCCGGCGGTGGTCCACCGGCTCGGACCGGCGTGGCCGCCGCGGGTACGGAGGCTCTGGATGAGGCGCTGGCGGAGCATCGTGGAGGCGCGGGTGTGGTTAGACTTTCCTCCTCAGGTGAAGAGAGAAGAGAGAGAAAGAAGAGGTGGAGTGAGCTTCGTTTGCGGACTATTTGGATGGGCCTTTGGTGGTGTTTGAAAGGGCCAGGACCAGCCAACCCAACTCACTCGCCTGATAAGTTAATTTCCTCGTGCTTCTTTAGAATGACACGTTTACTTATTTAGAATTGATAAAGTAAAGAACAATAGAAATAATGATTTTGATGTAACTACAAGTCTGAAAAGGGTTTTGAATTAGATTACAACTAGGCCTACTGAATGAATCCTGATTTGAGAGTATTTGATGATTGTCACATAACTTTTTATGCATGACGAGTCACTAAACGCACGGTAAGTCTTGACTATTTGGTTCTTTCCCTTGCAAATTCTACCAAGGTATCATATCATTTTGCAGTTCAAGCCTTTAAAACTTGCATCCTAACATACAAATCAGCTCAAATTGTTGTTAAGAAGACAAAAGCAACCCGTCATCGAGGTGTATACAATACAATTTTGGTTAGGCTAAAGCCTTCGAACCACAAGCTAAATCAATATAACGTCACAGTCCAAATTGGTTTGGTTTAGACCTTAAACATAACCAATCCAAATAATGTCCATGAGAGTTTATAATCAAATAGAACCAGTGGAACAGTAATATCACAAAACAATCGAGGATTTTTTCTGCACATTTAGCATGAATCTAAGCCGTGAGTCTAAATGCTTATGTCTCACTTTCACGAGCCTCAGAACAACTTCTAGCAGGCTAAACTGGTATTCCTAAGAATCGTTTTCTTCAAGACTATAACGCTACCTCGAGCCCCTTTATCATACACCAATGCAGGCCAACTTGCATCAACAAAGGTGTATGGCCGAAAGTGTGCAATTCGTGTGCAAACTGTATGTGGCTTTGGCAGAAAAACCCAGGATAGCATAAACATATAAAGTTCATCCAATGGTGCAGTGTGAGTCTTGAGCCATATCTCCACAATCATTTCTCTACTTTTTGTGATAACATTTTTTGGACATGACTTGCATACCTCCTAGACTGCAGTTTGCCTCTTCTTTTAGTCCTGAACAGAATAATCAACTGCTTCTTCAGTGCCCCTACACAATGATAGGACTTGGAGAGCATCAAATCCAAAATCTTATGCTTCAAATGATATTCAACTACCCTCATGGTAAAACACGCCGTTTCATGCCAGAACCATTCCATACTCTTGTTTCTCAGATTTTAAAATGTCACTATATGTTTTTTGGCACTAGAGCTTGTTTTTCATGTAATCTTTCACCCTGATTTGATTTTGCTTCTGTTATTGAATTCTTAAATCAGATATCTATATCTGTAAAGAACAGTGCAAGAATCTTCAATGATCACCAGTAATCTCCACAAGAGCAGGTTCCTCCAACAATATGATGAAACCGGTTCTTATCTCTCAAAGACACTTCTCTTTTAGATATCTTTGAGACAAGTTTGGCAAAGTTGTGGCAGTCAACACAAATTCGGAGGTTTTTTATCACACGGATTGGCGCTCCTTCAGGAGTAGCAATCAGCCCAAAAGCCAAAGCCAGTTTTTCACTGTGGCCAAGGAGTATCTTCTCCTTCTGCTCCTCATCCACATCATATAAAACACAACCCAAATCAGGAGTATAGCCAGCTTCCTTTAATTTGACTGCCAATTTTTTCACTTTTGAAGACACCTCTTCCCGTCTTGGATGGGAGCGATCACTTGCATGAAACGTATGAAGGACTTGATCAAGCTCAATCCAACTTTTTCCTGGCTCTTTTACCACAGCCTTCTCAATCATCAATTCCCTTACAATTCTTACATCATCCCATCTCCCTGCAGAAGCATATAAATTAGAAAGAATGACGTAATTCCCAGCATTTTCGGGCTCAAGCTGTAAAAGCCGAAAACCCACAAGTTCACCAATGTCAACATTAGAGTGAACCTTACAAGCACCTAAAAGTGAACCCCATATAGCAGCAGTTGGTTCAAAGCACATCTTTTTGATAAACTCAAATGCCTCTTCAACTCTACCAGCACGCCCAAGAAGATCAACAACACACCCGTAGTGCTCAAGCTCTGGCTCAATTCCATTTTCCCCTTCTGCCATCTCATAAAAATATTCTAGCCCTCTGTCTTCCATTCCTCCATGACTGCAACCAGATAAAACGGCCAAAAAAGTGACACTATCTGGTCTGACTCTATTTTCTTCTTTCATTAATCTGAAGAGCTCGACGACCTCTTTTCCCATTCCGTGTTTACTATACCCTACAAGCATTGCATTCCAGGAGATAACAGTTCTCTCTGGCATGCTATCAAATATCCTTCTTGAGTAGCTTAGGTTACCACATTTAGAGTACATATCAATCAACGAGTTGTGAAGAACCACATATGAGGGCAGTTCACGCCGAAGAACATGGTTGTGAACTTGCCTGCCAAGGTCCAAGGCAGCAAGCCCAGATAATGCTGTTAACACACTGGCATATGTGACGTAGTTCGCACGCATTCCTTCCTTCTGCAACTGCCGGAAAAGATCTAAAGCCTCTTCATCGAGACCCAGCTGGGCATAGCCAGAGATTATAGCTGTACAGGAAACAACATCCCTTTCTGGCAAGCAGTCGAAAACTCCTCGTGCTTCAAAGATTCTACCAGCTTTGGCATACATGTCGAGAAGTGAGCTCCCAACAAATATATGTGATTCAAACTTGGTTTTTATTATGAGAGAATGTATTTGCCTTCCTAAGTCAAAGCCCCAAGCACCAGTACATGAAGTAAGTACAGTTGCAAAAGTGAACTCATTAGGCTCTGTACCTGCAAATTTCAAAGATAATCAAGACCATGTGGAACAAAGATACAGAAAATTAAATAACAATAATCTCTAACCAATCAAAGGACCAATTTGTTCTTCTGAAAATCAAAAAACTGTTTTGTGAATTCATTCGTAAGTTAATTAAGAAACAAAATCTGACAATCTACGCGCACAATGGAAGCAATGTCTCAAAGACCCAGTTGTATAAAACGGAACTAAATCCACTAATACCTGATCTCAACATCTGTAGAAAAAGATCCAAGGCCTGGGAGGCAAACCCCCTCTTAGAATAAGCCGAAATCAAGGCGGTCCACGACACTACGTTTCTCACAGGCATTTCATCGAGCACCCGGCGTGCATCATTCAAACAATCACAGTTGTTATAAAACACAATCAACCGTGTGCCGAGGTGCATTGGCGGAAGATAACAGGTTTTGATCATGTGGGAATGCACTCTTTGGCCTTCTCTGAATGCCCCTCGGTTCACGCACTCGTTCAAGAGCGTATAGTAGCCCTCGAACTTCATCTCCAGGCCCTGGACGGCCATTTCCACCAAAGCTTCTCGCAGTCGACCGTTGGAGCATAGAGATTTCAAATTCTGTGAATTTGGAGGGAACGAGGGAATCGATATTTGGCGGGCAAATTGGTTGGACATGGAGGCAATTACATAATTAGAGTCATACAACAAGCTCAACTTTCGTATCATATCAATCTTCTTAACAGACCAAAACCTAATTGCCTATCTATAAACAAAGTTGACAGAAATGAGTTTTGGGCCCTTTATTACGCAGTTATGTAAGTGCACCCAAACTTATGCTTTGTAGCTCATCAACTTGCAAAAGCGAATCAAAATGGTATTTACATAATGTTTCTGTTAAAGTTATGTTAAACTTCAGAATAAATTTGGCATTCAAATTTCCGAAAGACCTTACATGAGATACGACCGGATGTGTTAGCATAATTTAAGTCTTTGGACGAGTATGACAATCAGAATGTCTTGCAGGAAGAAAGCATCACATAACATGAGACACGACCTTAATAAGAACTTTTAATAGATTCAATCATTCAAAGCAACCTAGACAGTACAAGTCCTACTTCAAGTCTCCAACCGAGATAACATGCTTAGAAGTAGATCATGGTTCCGCCTCGCTATTCGTATACACGCCATACCATAACTGGTTCATCCAAGACTAACAAAATTTTCATCACAAGCTTATAATAACATAAGAACAGGCTTGGTGGAGAGTTAACCTCTGACCAAACTGTCTAATGAAACATACAAAACAAACCCCCGGAAATCATTCCTATGCGCTACGCCAACGTCCCCCAAACCGTAGGTAGTAGGTACACACTTCATATAGAAACAAGTCATAACTGGCACAGAATGGTGTTGCCAGTGCCCCCTTGGTAGTCAAAGGATTGGTTGACACAGCAACACCAGTGGCGTGGGAACTGCTGTTTACTTGCAGACACTAACCAACAAGCTCCAAGAGCCTCCAAGAATTAGAATCCATTACCCCCTGGTTTTGGCCCTCTTCATACCAAGACTGTTGTGGAAAGGTGATATTGGAGAACCTTCTTCGCGAAGTGTACCATTGAGCAGAGCCAACTCTTTCAGTTGCTGTTTCTTGTAGAAATCCTGAGACTCATCCTACATTACAAAATTTACAAAGAAAAGGAAAACAATCAATAGAGACATCAATTTGTAGTCTTCAACAATTTGCAGATAAAATTTGCAGAATTTATTAGAGAGGAGAAAAGAGAACCTTTTCTACATAAGAGGAGAAAACGTACCACAGGCCTGAGCAAATCTTCAAGTACCTCACGTGCTTGCAATAAACGAGAATCAATAATTTCAACTGGTAGTTCTGCCTCGACGAGAACATGAAGGGGTTCATTGAGATGCTCATACCCTGGTTTTCCTCTCATCATGTCTTCCTTTAGAGCATAAACATTACAGTAAACTAACATTAGATTCTCATAACGTGGACTCACAATGACAGAAACTGAATTCATTTACAGCATATTGTAGCAGATGGTCATTCAGAATTCTTTCGCAAGCATGAATGTATGAGTTAAATGCACAGATGTCTACACATGCAATCTTCAAACAGGAAAAGTCCCATTAATACCTTAGTTGGATCTTTTATGCTACCACGGCCTCTAATCAGAACACGGCAGTCAGTAGTTGCTTCCACTCGCTTAAGAGAGTTTCCCCTAGGGCCTAGCAACCTCCCAACGAAGTTATACTGCAGCATGGAAGTAATGTCAGACCACTAAGCAGAAATGCCTTGAATAAAATTAATAGGACTTAATATGTTATCCATACATTAGGATATCTGTCAACTGGAATATCCACCCTGACTGTTCGCTTAACAATTAGACCAGATGAGCTACTTTGAGAACTCAGCCAGTTTTGTGTTGATGACTGCTGTAATAAACCTGACATCTGAACAGCATAATCCAGGGAGGTTAAAACCTAAACTAAGAAATACCAAAGGCTTTTTCTAATATAGATTTTACACTAAAGATATGCGGACATAGCCATTGAGTAGCCTCCAAGATACAAAAAAGTTCATAGCATGCCTTGTTGCAAATTTGAAGAATGTCAGACATAAGTAAACATAGAAAAATGACATGTTAGCCGACACAATAGAACTCGGAAAATTTCCTGAATTTATGTCTGTAGACAACAATGAATTTCAATGACTCTGAAAATGAACTCAATACAGAACCAAAGTAATATAACTTTACAAACCCCTTGCATACAAAGTAATATGATAACTGAGATGTTTCAACACCCACTTCATGATGAAAAAAGATTGCCTTGTATGGTGGACTCATTTTACAAGATTAACCTAAGGGTCAGTACTCTAGTCAGGAAAACAAGGACGGCCACTTAGCTTCTATAGATTGCAAACATTCAATACTCTGCAATAGTAGTAGAAATTGCATCTTAATTCCAAATGTTAGGTTTAATATGTCATACAGTCGACTTAGTCCATGCAAGAAGACAAAGATAGAAGAGTGGAGAACCATCTATATTGTATTACGCTTCCAAAAGCAAAGATAAATAGTTAATTTCCCTTCGTTGATGTTAGCTTCAGACTACCTGTTTAAAGTGGCAATATAAATTGCAGGAACCTAAACAAATTTAACAGTTAGTATAAAATGTAAAAGATAGTGTCAGAAATATTTCTAAAAACAGTTAAATTAGATGGAAAGTAAGGTTGTGTTAAGTTAATGGTTAGTATCCATACTTCTGATTGATATCGTGATGCCCATCCATTCATATCAGCACCTCCATTTGAAAATATACCTCCAGAAGCCAGGGGGCTAGCATGTTCAAGGCCACTTTGACCTAAACCAGATGCATTCCCCAACAGTGTGGTTACACGCAATATTTCTGCTCCAAAAATGTCAATTTTCAAGAAGAAGATGTACTAGTTAGCATTTGTTATAAGGTTAGCAGAGTCACCACAAAATGGAGAGACAACACTGATTTTTTCCTGAGTCAGTTAAAATCAATGTTTCCCCAACTAATAAATTCAACTTTGAAAGAGTGCAGACTACCATCAGAGTAATTAGAAGTTAATATCGAAAATTTATTTGTAATGATAGTTATGGCCATCACTCATCTTCACTCCTTACTAAATCAATCACAACCCAGAGAAATGGGTGAGTTAAATATGAGAAATCAAGAATCCACGTTCTTAAAGGGGAAAAACCTAGAAAAGAATACACATCCAGCAACCATCACCTGCCTGAGATAACAACACCAAAGGACTAAAACCTGAGAAATCAATGTCAATATTTTCCTTCTACTATCAATGACAAGCAACTTGGATTCCTCTGGAGGAAGGAAAGCAAAACTACGAACCCAGAAAGAAGCACTCCCTAAAAACAAAAACTTGTGGATCAAGCTATGTATTCTGCTAGAACCTTGATACCTGAATGGCAAATATTGAACCCCCAGATAGACTACAAGTCGAAAATATATACATTAGAAAGGTTCACATCTTTAGTTGGTGGTATGGATAGCCTCTTAGTCTTTTGGAATACAACCAGGCGCAGAAAGACACACAATCGGAAGAGGTCCTCCTTCACTGAAGTAAAGCATTCTAAATGCAATTACTAAAGTCCTATTGCTCTTTGCTTTACATGCAAACTAGTAGACTGAAATATGTGCACCTCCTTTGAGAATTGGAAGTCGGAACCGGCATTCCAGACCAATCAACCAAGTGATTCTCTCAAGATATCCTTCATTGGATTTCTCAACACATATACAGTTATGCAATACAATGTCAGCTCGAGCTAAACGAGATCAGGAGATGGTTAGTGCATAATTATACCCGTACACCATATCGTATCCTTAGGAAGTAAGCCCATAATCTAAGTTTCACAACTTTGATTATCAGGACAATAGGCACCCCTAAGACCTTAGTGCATATTAACAAGTTAAAGTATAATACAATTTCACTAAGTGACGAAGAATCAACCACTGATGTTCCACCACTGTTTCGTTAGCTTGATATGTTAATCAAGTAAGACTCTTGGATAAACCGGGTATGTCCCCATTATTCATATAATCTGTGAAGCTATTCGAATTGTGAGGTGCGAATCGTATCCGGGGTTAAACAGTTACTTTCCCAAGTTGTTTCGAACATTAGTGATTGATTCTTCTTCAGATAATATGATACATTCCATTTGTACTAAAAAATAACAAACTGAACTCAAAAATGTAAAAAACTGAATTTAAAGTCAAAAAATTACTGACCTTGGTTTATCAACCTGCAGCAATGCGGCAGCATAGGTAAAAAAGGGCTGAGCTTGTGACGCTCCCCAAGTAACTCAGATAAATACCTGGAGGTAAAATATTCATTCCAACAGATTTAAACTTTTACTTTAGCTAGAAATCAATCAACAAATCAACACCTCTTAATCGAAAAGTAGGCATCAAGGTTAGATCTCACGACGTACTTTTCCTGCTCGGCGGCGACGAGAGCGGAGGAGGAGGACGCGGAGCGGAGGCCGGAGAGGTGAGGTGAGTGAGGCGCCGACGGCGACGGCGACGGCGACGACGAGTACCTCATGTACCTTCCGCCGCCCGATGATGACATCATCTCCGCAGCGGCTCAACCGTCCGATCGTCTACTTCTTCTTCCAGGGTCGGCTGGTGGGACGACCGCGATCAATCTATTGATCCAAGTCTAAGCGTTAGTGTTGTTCCATTTATATCCGGGTTTTGTTCCATATCTTTGTTTTTTTGACCTTTTTTTTGTTTACTTTTCACTACTACTACAATACCAACTACACATAACTATTGTATATTCTTATCGTTTGTTTGGGAAGTAAACAATCTTCATTTGCCGGTTTGATGTACTTTGCTGCTATGAAACACGGAAATGGAAATGGAAATGGAAAGGAAAATGGCGAAACGATGCGACACGAAATGGCGATTTCTCCATCTCAAAAAAGTTTGATACTAAATGTTATAAAAATGTCAATCAAAAACCATTTAAATTTATATAAAAAAATATTTTAAACTTCCATGACATAGAAAAAATTGAAATCTAAATGAAATACTACAAGATAAAATTCATATTTGAGGGGAATATAAATGCTAAGGTATGAAATTAATTAATAACCCAAAAAACTTTGCTAAAATTTTTCTCCACATGGAGTTTCAGATTGTTTTTGTAATGTTTTCTCTGATATATGTGCTTCGACTAGTTTCGGCCAAGTTTCATACCCGAAACGTTTCCGAAACCCGAAATGCTAGGTGGTCGAAATTTTGGTGCTTCATAGCTTTGCTGTCATATTGTTCATCAAGATCAAGCGTTTAAATTTAATGTTGGTATTGAAGTATGATTTTGATGACTTGGTAAGGCACCATGACAAATTATATCTATCCCAAGATGTACCTAAAAATGATTCTATTGTGAGTCTTTATAAGCAGAAGATAGGATCTTAAACACTCAAATTAAAACCAGTCACTAATCTCCAATGAATCGGCTACATTCATACCTGAATCAGCTACATTCATACTCTGAGATTGAATAAAGCCCTCTGATCTCTCCAATTTTTTGTATGTCAGTATCAATGGAATAGCTGGGGTTTGATGCGAATGTTTAGTTGTGAGACCAAGAACTTCATTATATGGAGGTTTATCCAAGACAAATAAGAAAACCATCCATCACAAATTTCCCAAATGTGTTCTAATTTGGATTGCACCAAACCGATTGCAATGAAAATGAATTGCAGAATTCTTGTTATTTTCTCTTAAGTAATCTTTAAGTCTTAACCAAACGGTTTTCACTCAAAGCACACCAAAATAGTCACATGCGAATTTCATAGTGAATGTTGTCATTGAGCTCTTAATTAGTTGATAATAATCTTAAGTAGAATTGTCTAAATTTTGCTTTCATATATCTGCTACCTAAACATGACCTGATAACATGACAATGACACGTTGAATTGCTAAGCCAATTTTGATACTAATGACTTTTGCATATGTAAGTTTCTAGTGGGCGGTTGATTTGAGCGAATCCTATATGTATAGATCTTAGAGTATGTACGATATAGAGCATTTCCCCGACTCCCCATATCCAAAATTTGATTTCCCTTCGTCACAAATATCGGTCATATCAAAAGTGCAGACCTTGAAATTTGTAAACCTTGGAGGGCTACGTGTATCTACTTAGACCTAAATTTCATTGACATTTCAGCATTCATATTTGGTCACCTTTCAGAAAACAGAAAGAAAAAAATCAATCTATACTTGGTCCTACTGATTACTTTGACAACATTTATATTGGAGTTCAGCTTCACCAAAAAAAGGTGGGGAGCACAAGAGGTGAGGATAATCAGTAACCGCGACTCCCTTCTGTAAACACACAAGGGAACCTCACAGAGGCAGCGGCACCACCTCAACAACCTCTCGAGGGGCAAAGTTGTCAACGAAGGAGGCTACGCGCGAGGCGGCATCGCTGTTTCTTTGTTTTAACCGCACGGGGGGAAACACCGGCGAAAGACCCCCAACAGTTAAACCGGTGGGAAAGATAATTTTACCGGCGCTCGGTTTAGGGTTGACGTCGCGCGTAGACCTCCAGCCCCGCACCCCAAGGTGACTGCTGGGCACTTCCATACCGTTATAAACCAATGGAATGTTCTCCCCGCAGCCGATGTGGGAGAGTGGAACTTTGGCTTAAACTCTTTGTGTGGATTAAACATCGAAAAGTTATGTGCAAAAACTGTGAAAGAACGAAACCCAACCATGAAGTTTAGATGTCATCATTCTAAAGTCTGTTTTAGAGTGACTAATAACGCTGAACATCATTCTTATGAATCTGCAATTTACTTGTATTGACATTGGAACAATATTATGGAAAGTTGTTGAGAGAAAGTTGAGCAGAGTCATCAAATGGAAAGACTTTGAAGGTCTCAAGCATTCATTGCCAACATATGAAATCCCATAAAATGAAAATATTGCTTGAGAAGAGAGTTTACATACACGATCACTATCCCTGCCTTGGAATTTCAACATATGGGACACAAAATATTCGCGTGTAGAATTTTCCAAAGTATTTCCATTAAATGGGCTTCCCACTACACTTTTCTACTATCAGATAGTCAAGGTCGGCCCTCCCTTTGGGCAAGCAACTCCCAGGCGTTGGACCCCCAATTGGAAAGGGCCATAATTTTTTTTTGCGCCTTATATATGTAAAAGCCCAAATTTCTATAATACTACATAGCTCAAATATCATGCAGTTTCAAAAGGCCCCAAATTAGACAAGGTCGGCTCTGTAGATAATCCATTATGTCCTGTAATGGAACTAGGCTCTCTAATTAGTAGGGGTCATTCGAGACCATAATAGATACACCTTCTGCTGATTTATTATTAGTTATCACAATTGTATTGAACAATTTACATTATTTACAAGAGTCCGACTACTGTCCATCACAACAAAGCTCGGCCCCTCATTTTGCCCTTCCTGAGCTCTTATGGATACTTTCTGCAGTTCTTCCACCACCAAGGATTCCATCTAGCTAGGCAATCACGGTTCATCGCTCAAACAATCATAGTTAAGGACTTTCTAGGACTCGTTTTTCTTCACTAATTCAAACTCAAACAAACTCCTTGTAGGCATATATGGTATCGAATAACTCCTACGAGGAGAGCCTAGCTCCCCCGCTTTCTTTTTCTCTTACAAAATGATGGACCATTTAGTGAATTTTACCGCGCTTCTAAAATTATGATTACAAAACAGGCCCAAGAAGTATGTGGTAATGTTTACAAACCAAAACAAATGGGCCGAATTGGGATCCGCCCAAAAAAAAAAGAGAAGCAACTGCAAGCATTCAGCTATGGAGAGTGGAGGGGTTGGTATCATTTTCTTCCCGCTACTTGCAATTTCTTGTGAAGCTCAAAACAATGGCGGACACGGAGGAGCCAACATTACCCTTCAAGAATCTCACCAGCAGAGAGTTCCCGGGCCACAAGAAGAAGGTCCATCTCTCCCTCTCTCTCTCTTGGGCTCCTGCTAAAACCCTAATCTTCTTCTTCTTTTCTCTCCGTTTTCGATTTGCTCAAGTTTGACCTTTCTCTGTGAAAAAAGGTGCATTCTGTGGCTTGGAACTGCACCGGCACGAAGCTCGCGTCGGGTTCGGTTGATCAAACCGCTAGGGTCTGGCACATCGAGCCCCATGGCCATGTAAGCTCTCAGCTCGTCTATTAAATTCGTAACTTTTTTGTTTTGTTTTCTCCAGTAAATTGATTGATATTTCAAATGTATTGAGGGGGGTGTATATGTATATTCATACATGTGTGTATCTGTTGTAGGGTAAGACGAAAGATATCGAATTGAAAGGGCACAGAGATAGTGTTGATCAGCTGTGTTGGGACCCCAAGCATGCTGATTTGATTGCCACTGCCTCTGGAGACAAGACGGTTCGTCTTTGGGATGCTCGGAGTAAGTCGTTGCTCTTTCGAGCTTCAGTTTTTAAGGAGCAAGTAATGAGAATTTGATGATGGCTGTTTATACTTCAGGTGGAAAATGTGCGCAGCTAGCAGAGCTTAGCGGCGAGAACATCAACATCACCTACAAACCTGATGGGACGCACATTGCCGTTGGTAATAGGGTAATGTTTACTCGTGCTCAGTTTCTGTTCTAAGAGCTTGTGAATTTTCTGGTGGTGGATATCACTAACTAATAAGTGTGAATTGCTGTTCCATTATCTGGTATTGCTCTGCTGTTCTTATGCTGTATTAGCCCTTCCTTAAAATGTAGGACGATGAAATAACAATCTTGGATGTACGGAAGTTTAAGCCCCTTAACAAGCGAAAGTTCAATTATGAGGTAAGTATCGAAAGGGGTTCATTTTTTTTTCTCCTGTCCATTGCATGTTCTTTATGAGGATTTTTTTTTCTCCTGTCCATTGCATGTTCTTTATGAGGCTGAGCCTATCAACATGGCAGATTACAAGCCTTTTGGAAAAACTTTGGGGCTAAATTTTTGAGTATTCGATAAAATTCTGTATGGTATGCGAATTTTAACCTTACCACTGACCTTAAGAGCGTAAGCTTTAGAACATTAATAACACTTGTTGTTAATCAGCATATTAGATGTACTTTCTCCCAAACTGTTTTGCATATGATTCAGAATCTGTTTTGTATACTTACATTCGTTGGTGTTATATCTGAAACAAATTGATCTGTTTCCACTTAAAATTATCCAAAAGAAAATATTGCAAATTGAAATATGATTTGGTCTCCACATAGAAAATCCTGTTTGATGAGCTGCTGATGTAAAAATTATAAAAATAGCAATAACTAAAATCTTCTTTTCCAAGCACAATGGTGCTTTTTGGTTTTTATGGAAAAGTGAAATCTAGTATGATGATTGTCTCTATATCCCCCATGATTATGTTTTCAAGGTTTCTGCCAGTAAAGTTATCTGTTAAGTAGTGTAAATGATCCATAGTTATGAAAACACTCGTAACTTCTTTGGAGACCATTTTTCTGATGCTTGCTTACTGATTAATGCTTCATCCAAATGTAAGGAATGCCCCTGAATCCTGTTTATAATGTGTCTCTACACCTCCAAAACTTCACCTCAAAAAACTTAATTAGCAATGAGCAGTCTTCTTCTTGCCCAGGTTAATGAAATTGCTTGGAGCACAACAAGTGAAGTTTTCTTCTTGACTACTGGGAATGGTGAGAACCATTTTTCTGCAAGTACTCTCGTTTCTTCGATATATTCGAACTTGGAGTGGATATCTTATCGTATATTTTGTGGTCAGGTACTGTTGAAGTGCTAGCATACCCCTCTCTTCGACCAGTTGAAACTCTCATGGCTCATACAGCTGGATGTTATTGCATTGCAATTGACCCACTTGGAAGGTACTGTTTATTTTTCCATTTCATCTGGGCTATGGACTTGCTACATTTGTTGTCTACTGCCTGTATAGGCCTGCCCGTTATCATCAGACCAATAACTAGAATAATGTGTATAGGTCATATTAATTTGGTACTTTATTTTTCTTCCCAAGATGTAACAAGAAGGCCTGCTTCCAAATTCTCCCATATATTTTTTTAATTCTATTTGTATTGTGACAGGTATTTTGCAGTTGGGAGTGCTGATTCTTTGGTCAGCCTATGGGATTTCCCAGAGATGCTCTGTGTGAGAACATTTACGAAGCTTGAGTGAGTTTTACCATGCATTCCCTATGATATAAGCAGTTGTTTAACAATTTTGACAACTGCAGATTTTCTTCTTTCATTTATCTGTTGCATAGATTTTAATCATCAGGATCCCTACTCTTGGAATGACCTCTTATTTCATTTTTTTCAGATCCCCCGTGAGGACAATAAGCTTTAACCACACTGGAGAGTATCTTGCTTCTGCCAGTGAGGACTCATTCATTGATGTAGTAAGTGCCATGTGTGGCTTACTACTTTAGTATATCTCTTCAGCAGTATATTCTCTGTCTGTCGATTCTGTTTGTTGCTTAGAGGCCTTGTGAATTTTCTTTAAGTGAAATACATGTTTGTTGAGTACTTTTATTTAAAAGGTTTTTACCCAAGTCATTCATATGAATTCAGTCCACATGTCCTGGCGCCTATGCAAATATAGTAATCATGAATCTTGCTGGTCTGTAAAACAGTCAAATGTTCAAACTGGACGGACAGTGCATCAAATTCCATGTAGGGCTGCCATGAATAGTGTTGAGTGGAATCCTAAATTCAATCTACTTGCGTATGCTGGGGATGACAAGAACAAAAACCAGAATGATGAAGGTATTCCTATTTCTTCTTCGGCTAAGATCATTAGTGAAGGCAAGTTAAACCCAAGTTACCTACTGATGCATGTATTGGTTGCCTTGGCAGGTGTTTTTAGGATATTTGGCTTCAAAAGTGCAGCCTAGTGTCTAGTTCTGTTTTGCCCTTTTCCTTTTGGCTTGTAAGTGAAACACTCAAGTTTATTTAACATTATAGCGTAATCGAAACTTCCACAATGTTCAAAAGAACAGTTTGTAAGGATGTTAGTCGACCGTTTGGATTGTAATTTTAATCAATGTCCTAAATAACAGTTATCTTATACAAGATAAAAGTTTGGTTATCAGGCTTTTTTCAAGATGCAGAACTTTCTGTAACCACTCGAGTTTTGCCCATTTGATCTTAGAACTGCCTTATTGTTGAAAAGAATTGCTGTGTGATATAAAGATCCTAACAGTGTTATTTGCAGAAAACTTACTTATTAAGTTTACAATAAAGTACTGAGCTCTAAATAAGTGAGATACTTGTTCCTTCATTGTAAAGAGCATCAGTGCATAAGTTTACCTCAAGTTTTCCATAACGTCTTGAGCTCTTAATAAGTTAATTTGTGATTACAAACCATCAGCTCTCTTAATTTAAGCTCATTGAAATTTACAACTATTAGAACATGCCATTTGAAAAATCGGCTAAATAGCAGACTAAACTCGCAGCAAGTTTCATAACAACAAGCGCCTGGACTTCTGAACCCTGGTTCGCTCTACATTTTTAAATAGTGGCTAGCCACTAATGAACTCAGCCCTTTTCCTAATCAATACGCTGACTCTGTGTAGTGCATCCCTGGAAACCAGTTGGTTTCTCATGTTCATCTCTGTTAGTACGTCTAGTGCTAGGAATTTGGCTTGGATATAATCTTTAGAGCATTTACGATGGATAAGGCAACCAGGGGCAGACTTGAGCCAAGACAGCAAAGGCTCCGTCTTGGGCCACCGGTCATCTGGGGCCACCGATTGTATATTCTTTACATATCTCTTATATATATAACCCACAAAAGACCATTGAAGCAACACGGCGGAAGAAGAAGACCTATTTTTGCTGAAAACGGCATTGTTTGGCTGAGTTCAATTCGCATCGTTGGCTATATTCAATTTGGCATCGTTTGGCTTTGTTCAATTCAGCGTCGTTTTGGAGAGTCATTCAGCCCATCTTCATCAGCAGCCGCGAGCAAGCCAAACAAAACCCCAATTTCGCAAAGGAAGGCGACGGTTGAGGCACTCCAAGGAAGCCCAAGTTCCTCTGTGCCCTTGGAGGTAATTCAATTTGATTTCACTCTGCTGTTTCCGCACTTGATTTGAAGATACTCAAAATGGGTTTTGTGGGTTATGGTTTGATTGATGGTGGGTTTGCTTCAATTTTGGTTCTTTAATGAAAAATCTTAGCTGCATCAATTTGGTCTTGTGGGTTATGGTGTGATTGATGTTGGGTTTGCGTTCAAGGTACTCGACTAGACTCAATTTGATTTGAGCTGGGACATGCGGACTCCGTTTAAGTTCACTCTTAGACAAGGTGATTGCTTCTTGGGTCAATCTAGTTTCAATGTAGTGATTTTTTGAGCTTGATTAAGTTTTCGGGTTGATTCTGATCGAAATTGTGCTTAGTTGGTATCTTAGTTTTGCATAAAAGCTTATGTGATCTTGTGAAGTGTAGTCTATGGTAACCTTGAGAATGTTCGAATGGGCGTTTTAGTTTAGTGGGACTAATATGAATTCGTCGAAAGAGTAAGCTTAAACTAGTATTGAATATGTGTCCAGATAAAGTCGTTTATGTTAGATTTCCTGAATTGGTTTGTTAGTTGAAATCAAGGACCACATTGTTAAGCTTCGTCTGGGGCCACCAAATCCTAAGACCGCCTCTGAAGGCAACTAGCGCAATATTTGATATAAGGTTATATATGAGGAATGTAATTGCTTTCTGTGGAGGAAACTTCATGTAAAGTTTTATCGGTCATCGGTCTTGGCCAAAGCAGCTTTCCAATTGCTTATGTGGATAGTTTTCTGGGGCCCTCATCTCCAGGAATTCAAAAGCTTACCATTCAAAAGCACGGGTAGCACCGTGAGAAAAAAAACAAAAAGGACTTGGACTTTACTAGAGTCTGGAACTAGTAGCCTATTGACGTGGATAGCAAAGAGGCTAGCAGAAGTCCAAGGAGAGGCTGCAGTACAACCACGCACATCAGATCTCTGTGACTTTTAAGTTGAGAATTTAATTTGGCTAACATTAAGCAGCGGTGGGATTGAGTTGTTGGACTGCAGTTATTAAAGAGAATGCTTCCACTTTTGCTCTGTTTTCTTCTTATAGTAAATCCCATATCAGGCGCGGATGAAGATACTGTGAGCTTCAGCAGAGATGACTTCCCACCTGGATTTGTGTTTGGTGCTTCCTCCTCTGCTTTTCAGGTTCTTATTATGTCTTCTCTTTTTTTCCTTTATATGAACATGTATTATTTCTACTACAGTCGAGGGCAAAAACAAAGAAAAGATACCCATGCTTTAATTTGTAATATTGGTCGACATTAATTATTGAAACAAGAAGATAACAAGCAACCTGATGGCTTGGGCTGTGTTGGATTTGTGTTTGAAAAAATTCATAAAAAGGTGGAAGGTGCTGCAGACCAGGATGGAAAAACTCCAAGCATCTTGGACACATATGCGCATGCTGGTAAGCTTTCACTACTTTCATAACATATTCCCTAGCTAGCTTATTCCTTCTAGACAGGCCCATGAGTATTGTAAACTGTGCCTTTTGGGCCCAATACGATAATAAAAATAGGCGATATTCTTAATTTAATTTGTATTTTGTTCTTTATAAATTATTCACCTCTTATAATTCCAAATAAGTAAATGAGTCATGACTATGTAGGAACTAAGGATCAGTCTCTTGGGTCTAATTTAAACTTCTTGTTATCTATATTAGTTCATTGTTTGACTCTAATTTCAGGGCATTATCATGGGGCCACTGGAGACGTAGCATGTGATGAATATCACAAATACAAGGTTTATACTTCGACATTGTTTAATGATTCTACTTGTTTAGACGTTTTCCGCTAAGTAAACGCGTTTTGCTTTGTGGGAAACCATATTTT
The DNA here is from genome assembly GCA_033992175.1 of Spiraea crenata. Lineage (NCBI taxonomy): Eukaryota > Viridiplantae > Streptophyta > Magnoliopsida > Rosales > Rosaceae > Spiraea > Spiraea crenata. The sequence goes on along the minus strand of JAVBHV010000079.1, from coordinate 7,754,884 downwards.
GTTATATATAATTATGTACACATGTCCTAATTATATTACAACCGAGAGACCTCTTGAATGCTATTTAAGCCTGATCAAGTTCGTTCTGAAACTATTACAGCAAGATGTCCAACTAATGGCGGATACTGGTTTAGAGGCACATAGATTCTCTATCTCATGGTCAAGACTTATCCCAAGTATGCATGGTCACCTGACTGTTCCTTTGTATTAAACAAAAGAAGGGATGACTTCCGGATCATAATTCAAGTAAAGATTGAATCTTTTTTCTTTTTTCAGATGGAAAAGGACCTGTCAATCCAAAGGGCCTACAGTATTACAACAATTTTATTGATGAACTAATTAGACATGGTTACTATCTACACTACTTCAGTTTCCTTGGCATTTGATGAAAGACATACATCTGACCATATCTTGACAAGTTCTTGGTTACTTTCAAGCAGGAATTGAACCACATGTCACTTTGCACCACAGTGATCTTCCACAAGCACTCGAAGATGAATATGGAGGATGGGTTAGTCCAAAAATTGTGTATGTTTCTTAACTTCAATACTGTTGGTAAATTTATTGCATCAAGAGCAAAATGGAAAAATGATATATTCATGATATTGAGTTATGATATTTTGGGTGCAGAAAAGACTTCACTGCATACGCAGACGTGTGTTTCAGAAGTTTCGGGGATAGGGTTTTGCATTGGATTACTATGAATGAACCTAATGTTTTTATACTTGGGGGTTATGATATTGGATTTCTTCCACCAATGCGATGTTCACCTCCATTTGGTGCCTACTCATGCGGTAGGGGTAACTCCTCAACAGAGCCATACCTGGCAGCTCATTACATCTTGTTATCTCATGCATCTGCTGCTAGACTTTACAAGAAAAGATACCAGGTAAATTATAACTAAAAACTTTCCCATGTCAAGTGCTTCAAATGCATTGACATTTGTCTTTAATATTATTGCAATCAACTTAAAGATAATGTCCTTATGGTCTTAGCTCAAGTAACGGTCAACTGTAGCCTATTATAAGTTCAACTTTAATTTGAGTAACATAATTACAACTAAGAGAATAGTTAGAAGGTGTCAACATAAGGAATATTTGTTGCCCTTCCTATTGCACTTATTCTAAGCAGGTACTTTTGTGATGCAGGGTAAACAACATGGGTTTATTGGAATCAATCTCTTTGCCTTTTGGTTTGCTCCTCTGACGAAAACCAATGAAGATAAAGTCGCAACCCAGAGAGCCCTTGACTTCTACTTTGGTTGGTAAGTCTGAGATTGACATAAATGGTACCGAAATCTCTTATGTGTACCTCTCTAGAAATTATATTTTGGTTCTGTTTGGACGATCTTTTATAATGATCTTTTAATTGAGACTTGAATATACGATTTGGTTGATCCAACTACATTGTGAAATGCACCCAACAGAAGGTGTTCCTCGAGTAACACTATTTGAGGAATCCCTCAACTGAGTGCATGGTATATCAGCTATTAATTGCTTGTCTTAAATAAAATATCATAGTAAGTTCCTGTAACTACCATGTCTCTATCTTGTGTTTTAGGTTTTTGAATCCCTTGGTGTTCGGAGATTACCCTGATGTTATGAAAGAGAATGCAGGGTCTAGAATTCCTGTCTTCACTAGCCTTGAGTCTGAAAGTGTGAAGGGTTCATTTGACTTTCTCGGATTTAATTATTATAACCCAGCATACGTCCAGGATGACTCCAGCAGCTTAAAGGTGGAAAACAGAGACTATGTTGCAGACTCGGCTGCACGGATGATGCGTAAGGTTTCGCTGATAAACACATTTATATATAGTCGACATATCTTTACTTGGAGCTTCTTATATAGATCCTGAAGTTCTATTTTTTAGTATATGTTAAGGTTTTTTTAGTATATTTTAAGGTATAACCTTATCATGAAGTAGTTTTTACTACATTATTGCAGTGGTGGTCATCTGATTATTATCTTTTTCATACTGCATTAGTGTGCATTACTCACATTAGGGTCGTTTTGTCTTCGGTGGAGAAGTTGAAATTCAATTAGGCTTATCACAAACTTATGTTTAACTGTCTGCAGCTCTGCGAAATGATGATGAATCAGAATATGGGGTAAACTTTTGAACGGAATCTAGTGTGGGTTCACTACTTACGGAGTTGAGAAAATTACTGATTGGTTGTTCTATGCAGTATCCAATAGCCGCATGGGGCCTGCAAGGAGTCTTGGAGTATGTCAAGGAATATTATGGAAACCCTCCTGTATATGTGCATGAAAATGGTGCGTGCCTGTGTCTCTCAGTCTCCCTTTCCCTCCTTGTGATGTAGGACAAACGAAGAATTATCGATTCAAAGTAGGTTTTGTAGATTAGCGGAAGCGAGAACAAAGAAATTCCATAGAAAAACAAGAGAAAAATGGCTTCACAAAAAGGGCTATGGCTCCACACCAGAATTCCAATCACTATAAAATAACTCCCCCTAGAGAATTACATACAGAACACATTACATCAAGCTCAATCTTGGAAAGAAAACCATATGGAAATCAAAATAGTTAATCAAATATAGTCCTAACAGAATAGGAAAGCTAACCCAATCTACCCAAACCAGAAAACCTCAGAATCTGTTCCACATCAGAGTATCACCTCTTCAAGGTGCATTTTAATCAATGTAATGGTAGAATGCTTCTATCTGCCTACATAATGAGAGAGAATGCATAGCGCAATCAAAGAAATATCTGCGGCTCCACTAAATGGTGAGATTTAAGCACTCTCTGAGGCTGACCAGGATCACTTCTGGGAAGAAACACACGAGAATGCTGGTATTGTCTTTTTATACGTATAGCCTAGATAATCATACATCTCATATATTTAGGTCAAAAAACTCCACGCAATTCTACCTTGGAGGACTGGCCGAGGATCAAGTTTTTGCATGCGCATATCCAAGCGTTGCTTGGAGCTGTAAGGTATACTTATTTTGATGAAGTATTTTTACTTTGACTATCTGATATCGGCTTCATCTACCTTTTCTTTTTGTTCTAAAGTACTGATTGGTGCTAACATCAACTTTGGAAGGAATGGATCAAACACCAAAGGGTATTTTGTATGGTCCTTCTTGGACTCACTTGAGCTACTAGATGGCTATGAATCGAGCTTCGGCCTATACTTTGTCGATTTGGATGACCCTGGTTTGAAAAGACAACCTAAAGCCTCTGCTCATTGGTACTCCAAGTTCTTGAAGAGGAAAAACATCAGCAGCTTAGATGGAGTTATTAAATCCATTTCCCATGATCACCACTTTGAGTAGCTATATTTATTGGATGACATGTTGATGCAGTGTTAAGATGCAAGACTTTACCTTCAACCTGCGAAAATTATGTTTTAGTGTCTTGTTGTATATCCATCACTTACACGCATTAATTTTACTGAAAAAATAAAGAAGCAAGGAGGATATTCGATCAGAATTCTCTCGTTGTAAGGCAGAGCATAGTGTATTTCTCTCCGTTTTGATTACACTAGGTTTTTTTTTTTGAAGAAACTACACTGTAGTAAGAGAAAATGTATGTCCAACATTTATACAAGTTACTTCCTACAACTGTAATTCCGTCCATAGAACCTTTGTGTAGATCTAATGCCGTCCTGGAAAGCCATTTTCAGCTCGTTTCAATTTGTCAGAAATATGACAGCATCCAAAATTCCATCCATAGTCGGAGCTTTTTAACTTGAGTTGCTAACATCCCTAGTTTGCCGCAATCCTACCCTAGTTTGGCCGGATTTCCTAGCCTTTCACCCAGATGTCAGTCCGATTTTCACCTCTCTACTAGTTGTCGTCTATCACCACACTGCCGATGACATTGGTTATAAAAAGAAAAACACTAATGAAAAGGCTAATGTACATATCTAAGACCACATGTCAGAAATATATAGAATGTTTGAACATTTTGGTTTAGGGTTTTGGATGCACATGAAGAGCAGTCATTACAACATAAGATATGCCATGGCTCCAATCTCATAAAACTTTGAACCCCGAACTGTACTCTTTTGAAATGCATCTTAAAAAGTGGTATGCACTCTCTACAAATGAACAAATTTTTGCAAAATTGTAAATCTTTGCCCAAATATACAATAAAAAAGGAGATTATTTGGCGGTTCTTCCTAATCTGTGTCTCTCTCTTTCTCACTGTACAAGCTTGAGTGGAATCTAAGCAGAGTAATGTCATTTACAGTAGAAGACCTGAAATCCAAAGGATCATTCCACTGCCTTTCCCGATCATCAGACCATCTCATGTTAACGTTTTCAATCACCAAGCCATTGATGTGTTCCATGATGATGCCGGCTGTGGTGTGCTTAACCAGTCCCTGACATCCTGGTCTATAGTCCACCAGCCCACCGGCATTGTTGGTCCATCTCCTATAAGTCAGATTCAAGTTAAGGAATCTCAAATCACTAAGAAGACCGCCTTTAGAACCCGATAAGAACACACCATTTTCGGAAGTTGAAGTGATGTTCACGAATAGTAGGTTAGAGATTGAGCCCTCCTTTGATTTCGAGTGTCGTGGACAAGTAGTCACATAAATAGGCTCTGCCCTTCCCCACCAGGAGGGATCATAGTACCTTGTGCTGATATTTATGTTTGAGAAGGTAATGTCGCTCACATTTCCTGCACAAGGTGAAGAATTAGTCATTTCCTGATATTTAGAGAGGCACCAGAGCTAGCAATAATCAGCCTGGGTTTGTAAACATCCTAAGCTAGATGTCATCGAGTCACTAAGTCCAATTGCTAATTGCCTGAATCAGTTTGTTCGGCCTGGACTCTGGAGAAAGATATCATACAAGCCAGAGATAAGAGATTTTTCTTGGACAGTTCTCCACAAATGTGTTTGCAGTTGCCAACAGTTCATATTTCAAGAAGCCGAATTCCCTAAAAATATGCTAGTCCGGAACATTCAAAGTCCTAGTGTCGGTTCAAACTCTCATCAGTTACTTTGATAAGCAGATTGGCATACAGTAGAGTGAAATGCATCAATCCCGTTAAAGATAAGAGGTTATAAATCATAACAGGTGGGATTTCAACAATGAAAGAAAAGCTACAGAACATTCATTACCTCCATCTCGTATTTGGAGTGCCAGCCCTCTGTGAGATTCTACAACAGTAATGTTGTCGAACACCAGACCTTTGAAATCGAACCAACTAGCACTCCCAAGCTTGATTGCCGAAGACTTTGTTCGAATCCAGCAATCCGTCACAGTCAAGTTATAAATGGGGCCAGTGTATGTCTTGGGACAGACAGCATCATCTCCGGTATCAATATGGCATCTTGTAATCACCGTGTTGTTCGAATCCTCAATATCTATCCCATCGTTATTGGGTGTATTAAAATCTCCGTAAATAGAAACATCCTCAACAGAAACGTTCTCACATTGTACAATATGCAAGCTGCAATCATGCAATAATGTATCCCATCAGTTAGCCCTTTATCAACGGTTCTCCTAGACCACATTGTATGGAATACCACTCTTTTGACCATTGCATATGACGGGTTGAAGTTCCGTTATAAAATATAGAATGATAATGATAGTTAAATTTGCGATATATATGTAAATGTTGCAAATAAGCATAAGATAGTAAGTTAACCTAACTCTCAATAATTGAAGCCCTACAATAATAAATAACAATATTATCCATGTCTTGAAACTTAGAATGTATTGTCAGTTGAATTTTAATGCAAGATAATTGATGAAAATAAATAAATAAATAAATTGGGCAAAATAGATTAAAAATGCGCACCACCAGTAAGCGGGCTGACGCAAGGTGAGATCGGTAACGATGACGTTCCGGCAACCGATGAAACCGACGAGCCTGGGCCGGCACTCGTCGCCCAAGCAAGCCCCGGTCTGATTCCAGCTCACCATCACGTTCTTCCTCTCATCGAACCTCGTCACGAACTTCAGCCCCTGGCCGTCGACCACTCCGCCGCCGACGATCCCGACGTCCGTCGCGTTCTCCGCCAGCACCACGTACCACTCGCTCTGCTGCTTCGGGTAGTCCTCGAGCCGCGGGCCGCCCAGGAGTACGGCGCCGGGTCGGATGTCCAATACGACGCCGGATTTGAGGCGGATTGTGGCGGTTAGGTAGGTGCCGGGGGGGAAGGCGACGAGGCAGGGGGAGGGGGAGGGGCAGCTATCGATGGCGGATTGGATGGCGGAGGTGTCGTAACTGATGCCGTCCCCGGTGGCGCCGTAGTCGGCGACGGAGATCGTGGTGGAGGGGTTGTTGGGGAGCTCGATGGTGGGTGTCGTGGTGGGGCGGGATTGGACGAAGGTAAGTAGACAGGGGAGGAGGAGGAGGAGGAGTGGAGCAACGGCCATTTGAGTCGCAGTTTGTTAATCTGTTTTGTTTAATACTGAGATCATGAATTATGAAACGACGGCAAATATATATATATTCTGAATTGGAACTCCCTTCAAGGCTTCAGTGCTAATTTCTTTATTATTTTCCAAATTTTCATGTTGATACTGTCTGCGGTTATTAAAATGGTTGAGTTAGGAATAACTGTTTTAGAATGACAATAACGTAAACAGCAGATAAACAAGAATTTCGTCTTTAAATTCTCATGTTGTGTTTGGACCTTGGCAATCTAATAATTCCCGGAATCTAATTTCCATTTGGCTTCCTCGGGTCATGTTAGATGTTACTAACAAATCCTCTACCACCTCATCACCACTATCTTATCCTTTATGGTTTTCTACTTGCTTTCTATTTTATGCTCTAATTGCCGGAAACATTATTGCTAACCACCCAAAAAGGGTGGTAATGACCACCCATTTTTACACCATTGATTTGATTACCACCATTTTTGGTGGTTAGCAAAAATGTACTGCTGTTTGCCAACCAAACCTTTCGTTTGTTCTATTTTCTAATCATCTTCCAGTTCTTGTACGCTCATCATATATCCGGGCACCAAACTAGAGCTCCAATTGATTATGCAAGTCTTTAAGATTTTTGAGCTCAATCGCAATGGAAAGTATTGGAGAGCCCACTTTCTTTCTGTTACATACTTTTGAAGTAACATAATCTTTACGGTTTACCGAAAAGTACAGTCCACGAGACTTGGAACTCAAGACGTACGTTACCAATGACACACTGAAAAGTTACCAAGTGCACTGCACAGTAAATGAAAGTCTTCCAATAGCAGCTGTTAAAGCAATGGTTCATTCAATGATTTTACAAAGGAATCAATCAATCAGTTCAAAAATTGAGTATTAGATTGAATGACCCTCAAAATCAGTATAACATAGCTATATCTAGGCACGGGAAATCGGAACTTTCAACTGACCCTGATGATGAATAGAGAAGAACGAAACCCGCCATAATGCGGAGGCATCTCGTCTGCTTCCTTCTAATTAACTGCTAATACTATATCTATACACTTGTACCAGTACAACTTAATTACGTCTTCACAGCTCCATCTTTACGTGACTTGTCTGCAGAATTGCTGTACAATAACATAAAGAAGTTAATATCATCGTTCCATATTGCTTTATGGATAAGGAACGAAACATAGTGAAGGTAATTTAGATTCAAAAGCAAAGATGAGATATGCAAAGCACCAAAAATTTAGGAGATACATTATTAAGCAGATGTATGAACAAGTTTAAGTCTACCTGTATTTTCTGCGGAGTCGCAACTGATAAGTGAAGACTCTGGATTAATATAAGTATGATTTTCTTCTTCCCTTCCCCAACCTGGCTGATGAAGCGAATCCAAGTGCCACTGCTGTTGAAAGGGTTGTATGTTCTCATTGATGGGGAGTTCTGGCCACATCATAGGAGTAATCATATTGGCACAGTTACTTTCCATTAGAGATCCACCCTGAAAAATTGTAGAAGATAGCCCAATAATGTGAGTAACATGCAATCAGTATCAAGTATCAACTTTTTTAATACTAATTTATTGAATAAAAGTAGCTAAATGTAATGGGGTAGCCTATTTATTGCCAAAAATCTACTCGCACGACTAAAAATAAGTCTTTACTCTTGTACCCCCAATTAGAGTAGGTAATCCCACTAAAAAACAATAGATATAAAAAAAAAAATTAGGTTTCCTGATGTCTGATACTAATTATCCATTATAATTTATATAGCTGTCAAAAGAAAGAAAAAAAATAGGCACGTAGCAGATAAAATAGGGCTCCAGAACTCATCCGCTGGCATGACAAATTAATCACTGATTATTGTCAGTTCATATTTTCGCTAGCAGTCTGAAAATCACAAATCCACAGCTTCAATATATCATACCACCCAGAAGAAATAGAGGGAAAAAGTTGGCAATCTCTACCATCTTTATTAATCATATGATTACAGGTCAAACCAAGGTGTAACTAACAGGTCTTATATTTTTGTTCAGCTTCCATATGATAGAAACCCAATCCTACGAAGGCAAGGCAGACATGCATCAACACGGCCAAAATGAACACTAAAAATTTGATAAACATAAGGACAGCTAAACTGTACAGTAAAATCATAACTAAAGCATTTACGTGATACTTACTTCAGCAGCCAATATACTGTCAAGGTTAAAATCAATTCTTGGGTTGATGGCAGCAAGTCTCATTGATAAGAACTGATACAAAAGAAAATTTTAACCAGGATCAGAACAAGGCAGTGAAAATAGTTCAAGATTATCAGAACAGTAGCACTTCATTTTCCAGGTTGTTTTAAACAGTCACTTTCTCTGTAACTGAAACAAGGAATAGACAAAGAAGCTGAAAGACGTTCCGAGTTAAAACCCACAAGGTAGTATGCAATCAGTACCTACAGTGTAAATCCTTTCCAAACTGGAATACTCAGGCAGGGAAACTGAAACAAATCAGAGAGTCCTAAATTTAAATAACTTTGATAAGTTTAATCCTGGGATTCTGGATTATGTATCCCTGGATATGTTTCCTAGCTCTCATAAGGACCCAAACCTTAAAGGATTCTCCAACTATATTTTCAAGTCCAAGCCTTTTCATTTCAGTGTCAAAATTATTACTTGAGATGTATGAGATGTGCAGCAAGTCTGACCTCGACTTGTCGTTGTAGGGACTGCACATGATTGATAATTTCATCCAGCACCAATGCTGTACCTGTAATCTGCAAACAAAATTTTTTAAAGTCAGTAACCACCAGGTAGTTGGAAGCGTAAACTATTTCCAAGAAAACGCACAAAAATGTTCAAATGATTCAAGGTATTCGTAGAAAAATTTTAAACAGGCAAAGCTTGCATGACGCATTCAACCTAACAAGATGGACAGATCTTGTAAGTGCTAGATCCCTATCATGATTCATGACTGAAATGTTTCGACTCCTCAGTTAAAATTTAAACACTTCACAAAAGTTGGACATCAATTATTTGTTTATTTACATTCTTCTAGTAGAGAAAACAGATCCAGCCAAAATGTGGTATATGATTAAACCTATTGTCGTTTTAAATGCTAAAGTTCTAAGAAAAGACACAACCAGAGTTTTAGACCAATCTCTAGCTAGGAATTCACGTTTCCCATTTTCAAAATTATTCTCATCAAGTCAGTTTGAACTACAGAAGAATTGGCTGGAGTAAAATATAGTTCACTGGAGAATAACATAGTGATTTATGAAGTGCAACTCCAAGAGAAAAGCACACAAGATGCGGAGACAATCGTTGGTTACAGATAAGGATGCATGTCAAGAAATCAATCAAATACACTTAAGGAAACAACACATTATAAGAAACAGTATCCACAAAGCCATCCATTCGACAAGGTATATATATGACTATCTGTCAGCTTCCAGCAGTGTCCAGCTCACTGGATCTACGAACTGATGTGACTTTCTTTAATCGAATATGAGAGTTAATAGAAATCAATATCTAACTATTTTTTTCAACCATTTAACTAGGCCCTACTTCTGATTTACCCTATATCAGAAAGGGTAAGTTTCAATATCACTGAACAATTTTGTCCTGGCCAAATTGGGGTCATTTCACAAAATATTCGAAAAAGGCCGAAACACTTGTCATCAGCAGTAAGGGAATCTTGGCATGCTAGATCTTTGGTTGAGCTCAAACAAGTGAAAGCTAATGGGGTTCGCACATCAATTGCATCATGCCCCACGCAGTTAGGTGAGGCAGGGCTGTTTGTTATAGGAGGTTTTCTTTTGTCTTCCCATTTCCATCATCCAACTAAAGATGGATACCAAACTCCTTACAGATCGATCGTACCATGCACCCTTAGATGAGGCTTCACATTTAACTTGTAGATGGATGTGATGTGATCGGACCCACAAACATCTAAATCTGTAATTTTGCTTCCCCAGTATGTGGGGCTCTCACCCAAACACCACACCTCAATCCAGCTAGCAGTTTTCCCATGGCAATATCTTAATCTGTAAGGGCGCATCCGTCATTTAACCAAAAATCTGGGTCTTTTCTTGGATTAATTGCCTGAGAAAATTAATTAAATTCCAACGAAGGACTCCTCTCCAAACCAAGTCCGGTACCCCCCACATCATCCCAACGAAGTCCACCAAACCCAATTTTCATCTAACTTATTTAACAAAGAAATTAACAGACAATTGCGGAAATGCCACTGTAAGAATCCAGATAGCACTTTCCTTGGTCGAAAAGCAAAGCACTTTCAGGAAAAGGTGACAATGACAAAACCGTTAATAAAGAGCCCGTAATCTGAAAATAGATTACACTTTTTCAAGAGACAACTATTCGATTTATATAAGGCCTTCTCCCAAAAAGATCTCAATCAACCAATTAATCCGAAGATTAAGATCACAAAAACAAAGTTAATTAAACAGACCTTATTGCATCCTGGGACCAGCTCCTGCAGCAACTTCATCCGCGCATTAATCTTCTCTCTCCTCGCCTGGAAAAAAAAAAAAGGCGCCCAATAAAGTGGACTATAAATAAAGCTAAATAGCTTAAAGAACAGAAGATGCTTAATTAGTGAGAGTTAATTATGGGGTTTAAGATTAATCAAAGCCATTACTCGCTCTGCTAAGCTATGGCTGTCTGTAGCTTGACCGCGGCGAGCTCGGACATGAACGTACGGAAGCTTCTCGGCGTCCCCTTTGATTTCGCTCTTCGTCTTCTTCGTCGACGCCTTCACCTGAATTTCGACGAATTGAGCGATTCAATCGAATTGATGGTTTCATTCTGAAAAAATTGGGGAAATTCCCGAAAAATGGGGAAACCCTAGCATTCGAAAATTGAATCGGGCGAGTACCTTCTTCTCTCGCTCCTTCCTCTTCCTCTGGTTGTTCTTCGTCTCGTCAAGCGTCTGCGACGAATCGGGGTTCGAATCGGCCTCCGCCGGCTCGCTCTTCACCTTCGCCGAATCGGAGGCGGCAGAGTTCGTCCCCGGCGAGCCGTCCGCGGCGAAGGCGGAGAATTTGGAGGCCCGTTCGATTAGGGCGGCGTCGGTGGGGAGGAGGGGCGTGCCGGAGACGGCGGCCGGAGTAGGAGCGGCTTCGGGTTGTTGGCCCGGCGAGAGGTGGAGGAGCTCCATTGCTTGCGTCGGCGGGAGTCCGAGAAGCGCCGTGAATGAGCTGGCGTTTTCCGGCGGCGCGGCCATGAGCCGGTGGATTTCTTCTCGGAATTGGAGGGACTCGATCTCGGGTCCGGGTACGGCCGCTCCGGTTGGGTCCATGGGCAAATTGAACCAAAACTAAGCTCAAACACGAGAATTGAGCAAAACCCAGTAATCTGATTAAGCTCTCGGAGTCAAGTGTGGAATTTCGGACCAAATGTGGGCGAAATGGTTATATATATAGAGGAGTTTAAGGCGGTCAAAATGTTTCTTGAGTTTGTCTTTGAAGAGAGTGTGGTGTTAGTTGTGAGGAGAGATTACTGCAGTATTGGGAAAGCAACGATGCTCTGCTTGGGTTTGTTGGTGTGTTTAAGTATACGGACAATTTGTGAATTTGTTACCTCCATTTGTACAGTTCTTTCAAGGCTCCAGTCTGCGGTAGAAAGAAGGAAAGTGCAGGATGGGGACCGCCACTTTACCTTTTTAACTTTTTTTATCTTTTGCAATTTTTCGTTGATGTTGTACTGTGTACTGTTGTTTAATTTCATCTAGCAGCTTCTTTGCTAGTGGAAGGGCCTTGTTGCTCACGGAACATCTATTTCACAAATTACATTCACCGCAGTTTAGATCACATGATGATAGTCCAGGTATTTGAAGCTTCATGTAGTTGCCAATGGTAATCGTGAAACAAACTTTATGATGTTAGTCCAGTTTAACTAAAATAGGCTGTTCAAAATCAACTAACATGAGTATTCATAGGTACAAAAAAGAACCGACACCAAGACAATAATTAAGACAACTTTGAATTAAAATCTATTAAAGCAACCATATAGTTCAAATATATCTCAAACTGAAGTGTAGGAAAGAACTGCACATGAATAATTGGTGGTCTAACGGGATTTCTTGACATATCTCTTCTCATGCAAAAGAAGTATCATCCTTAAATTCAGCAAACACTTAATATCGCTATATAGAAAGAAAAAAAAATGTATGAAAGAGATGACGAGAGGAACTTGTGATGGCAGGATAAAGGGGAGGTCACAGATAAAATTGTTTCACGGTCGACATTGGGGCTAGCGATGGAAAGAATTTCATGGTAGGGTGTCGTGATTAGGGTTTTGTTCAAGGTTCGAGTGAGTGGATAAAGAAGTTTGTAGCAATAGTCCACGAGGTATCACATAAGTGTCTACTTTGAATGCTAGAGTAAATATTCTTAATCAATTCAGCTATAAGTTTTTTGCATTTTGAGTACATTTTCACATTTTGTTAATTTCCTAATTGCCCTTTATACAACAAAGGAAGTATACAAAGTAGAATACGATGGAACCGGAGAGTGGTCAACCCGCAAAGCAGAACCATACTTAATAGGCCCTAGGGCCGTATAATGATAACAGTCAGGTCCCACAGCGAGGGGACCGCCCACAAACCAAAAAGCCCGACATTGTTAGTAACAGTAGAAGGTGACCCGTCATTTTCCTGCATTTATAGTAACCTTACATTAGTAATTCTTTAATTTTAAAATTCCCCAAATCGACTACATGCACACATTTACTTACAGCAGCAGTAGCATCTATTCTCTCAGTCGTCAACGTAGGGTGGGCGATTCAAACACACTGTAACAAATATTTACGGCCTGGATTTTTCAGGCCCCTTTTTGGTTCGTTTCGTTTAGTGAAAAACATAAGGACATCACTGACAGTTGTGTTTGCTTAATTAGGCTGCTGACTGCTGTGTTTGCTTAATTAGGCTGCTGACTGCTGAGCTTCATACACATTCTGGCTGTTATTTACATTAGTGCCATTGTGCATTTTTATTATTTTTTTTTTTTTTTTAGACAAAGGAACAATAATTCCATTGATGAAACCCAAAGTTGTGAAACCATGGGTAGACTTGTGAAACCTGCTTCATTTTTGTTTTGTGAATGAACACAATCTAGTTTAACTGAAAGTACAAAATTTGCTTAAGTTAGTTAGATTGATGTGTGCTTCTATGTGCATTTGAATTTGTTTTTCTTTCGTTGCAACACCATACATTAGAACCATACATTAAAATTTCGGTTTCGGTTGAAATTTTGGTAGCCCAAATTTATGAAAATTTCATAAAAAATTTCGATTTCAGTGGAAATTTCAGTTAAAAAATTACAATACGAAACACATGCTCGAAAACCTATAAATTAATATCTCTACTTTCTATAGGCTCTAAAATCAACAAATAATGCAATTTAACATTTAAACTATGTAACGTTGTCCATATGAATTGACTTTGATATACATAAGGGAGAAGAATTCGTGTTTGCATTCAAAGAAGCTATCAATTAGCGCAATATCTTAAATGATATTGTTTATCAAAGGAAACAATTTCATTAATAAAACATACTTACTCTTGGCATAGGTAACAAAAGTATTGTGGAATACTTAAGGAGAGCCTCATGAAATATACACTAACTATTACATTAACATTACAATATTGACGATGGAGGTGGTGGACAGAAGCTATATAAAGCATAAAACAATTCTTACCTATTGTTTGTTAGCTAAATAATTGACGGTGGAGAGATGGTGGTGTAATGTTAGAAAAAGAATATACGTATAATGCATAAAGCATATTCATCTTACATGTCTTTTTTTTTTAGCTATATAATTGAGAGCGTGGAGATGGTGGTGGATGTCCGAAGATTGAATTGAAGTAACAAACAATAAAAGATTGAACTGAATTGAAGTGACAAAACGCAACATCTCCACCAAAGACTACATCAAAATTTCACCAAAATTTTCATTGAAATTTCGGTAATATCAGTTATTTTTAAGAGCCTCAGAATCATATTTCCGAAATTTCGATCTTTTTCCGATGATATTGATATGTACTCCGGTTCAAATTTCGATACTCCAAAATTTTTAAAATTTCGGCGTTTCGGCCGAAATTTTAATCTTTGATTAGAACTTAATTTATAAATAAATACAAAAAAAAACTCGTATTGACAATGAAATCAGGAGATAAAAAGCTACTTTTTCTACCAAATTAGTCCTTCTTCGATTGTGGTCCATATATAATTTGATTTGATAATCTCTATTGAAAGTCTAAAAGCATAAACAAAATGTTACTATAAGCATGATATGTCGTTGACCAAAAGTGGGAATGAAAATATTGAGATCGTCATTCCCATTTATGTTGACTCATGTGTTTACTAAAACTTCAGAGTTAAATTTATTGTGAAACTCACAACAAAATCAGCAATCGCATTCCTGATTTTTAAGGAATGAGACTCTCTTGGTTGAGGTGATATTGAGATTCCTGAAGATTCTCCACTAGGCCTAAAACTTTTATGCATAAATTATCCCAATAAATTTAATGTTGCAAAAAAAAACTAAAATTTTACATTGATAGTATTTTAGTAATGTAATTAATTTTTACTCTAATCCAAAAAATTAATGAATAATTTAATGGCAATCAACAAATTTCACTCCGATTCTGGACAATTAATAAATGCTTCCGTATGAGTGTTTTGCCTCGATTCCTGCTAATTTAAATTCATACTCGTTTTGATTCATGCTCACTTCGGTTTCCGCTCACTTCGATTATGAATTAGTAAATATATCATAATTAGTGAACCAATTAATACATAGTCAAGTATTGATATTGTTATTCCACTTAATAAACCAAACAAAAAAACTTTTTTATTGAATGAAAAAACAACATCGATTAACTAGATGGGTGGTTTTGATAATATCAATGGCTAACCTTATCTCCGTATGGTGATACGATATGCATTGCAAGAGATCTTACCAATAGGGCCCCCACCAACAGACAGATCATCTGACATAGAAGCTCCTTTGGTCGTTTGATAATCCAACAATATTAATATTTAACAAAAACTCAATAAGAAAAGAATCAGACAAATTAGATTTTTTAAAAAAATAAAAAAATTTCATCGCCTTCATTTACAACATGCAGCCCCAATGCAGGCTTCTTGATTGTGTAAGGTCCATGAATTCAGTGACATTAATTTTTTGGCCCATACAAGCCTCGTATTCTCCCACATTAGGCTTCTGAACCCTAGCCAAGCAAACTGTTTATAGCAGAAAGAGACCTAAAAACGGTTATGTGATTCATCACTATCAAGGCACAGCCATTTCTGAGCAACCAAACTCAATTAATTGTCAATGAACAAGTTAAAAGACCTGTCTAAACATTAATTCAAGTTTTCCACATTTAGAGTTGCGGAGAAAAACACCAAGAAAAATGTTTTACGACTCAATGTTTTACATCGCGTGTGATACATGATGCTGGAGATTCAAACTAGTGTAAAACAAGTGTCTGCCTTTCATTTTATTTTGAACCCTATGTTAGAGCATTTCCACCCCACAAGGGCAAAGGTGAAGGTGAAATGAAGGTTTTCACCTTAGGGCAATATACTATTCACAAACATGGAAATTTTCGCCCTAGTAGTTTCCACCGGTGAAGGCAAAGGTGATAGCGAAATACTATTATTTTATTTTATTATATAATTGTGTAAAAAGAAAATATTAAATAATAATGTTACGGTTAAAATTAATTCATATTCGAGGGTTCTAATTGTGCCACGTGTTCACAATTTTGGTGTATGGAAGAAAAGAGGAAGGATAGTATTTATAAAAAAAAAATTTAGAATTTTATTTATAAATAATGTTACGATTAAAATAAATTCATATTTGAGGGCTCTGATTATACCACTTGTTCAAATTTTTCGTGTATGGAAAAAGAGAGTATGGATAGTATATATAAATAAAATTTTAGAATTGTTTTCAAAAAAATATTGCAATGGTCTCACACGTTTCAGCATCTATGCAGCCGAAATTATATTAGCAGTGTCAATCCAACGGTCCACAAATTCCCATGTGTTGGAGCCAGAAAAAAAAAGAGAGAGAATAATCTAGTGCGCGGGGATGTCAGAGAGGGAGGCGTTGAATATAAGTTAGATTGAGAGAGAACAGAGGTTGCTGTTTCTTTATAGAGAAGCTAAAAAGCGGCTGACATTTGTACTAGGGTATTTGGTGGGAAACAGTTAAAAAATAATTATTCGTTGAGAAAAAATTAAAAAAATAGCTTTGATGCGAAACGTGAGTGGGGATTAGTGAATTGGGATTGAGGGGTTGAGTTTTGGCAATCTGTTCAATTTAGTGTTAAGAGCAGTCAGATCGGGCCATTTTGTATGCGGACTTGTACATACCGCGGACAATCCTGACAATGTCCCAACCGCCCCATTGTCCGAAAGTAGCCCCTTTCATTTCAGATTGATACCACAGTTGCGCATGTCTTATCTATTAAAATTATCATCAAAATTATTAAAATTATATACCAAAATATAATGTTAAAAAAAACAAAATTTCGGACAATGTTTACCTCGTCATCCAAAGCATAGCCGCTCCCGGTATTTTGCGCTCCTTTGTTCAATGCATCCCTCCATGTTTTGAATTATTTGTTCAAATTCCTCCGAGTCTTTGTAGATGCTCCTTCATTTCCGTACGGATGCATATGAGCAATATAGTGTTGGGTAATTTTTTTCCACATTTGGGGTGCACGCATTTCAGGACGGTGATCGGGCAATGACATACAAATTTCCAAGATTTGCACAACTGGATTCAATGACACTGCCTGGGATTGCTGCATTAGCTCTGAGGAACGAGACATTTTGATTGGAAAAAAATGAGGAAATTTTGTATGCAAATTGACAAAGAAAGTAGCAAAATGGTGTGTAATGATGGAGTGGAAATTTAATTTTGGTGTATGAGAAATTATATGAAGGATTGTATTTATAGGGAAAAAATTAAAAAAAAAAAAAAAAAAAATTCAAACGGTCAGGACACGTGGCAGCATGACCGTTGATTGCCAACGGCTATATTGGCAACGCACGAGATGCTGCCACGTGGAGTCAGCAAACTCAAAAAAAAAATAGCCGTTAGGCTTTTTTGGTGTTCGGCGTGGGCCGAACACAAACCTTGAATAATTCCAACGTTCGGACGCACTACCGAACAATCCCTCAGCCCCCCAGCCACGCTCCCACGCGCGTCGCACGCGCCCGAATAAAAAAAAAGCTGGGTGCGATCCCCGTCAGTGGGGCCCACATCCCTTACCGCCCGGGAGGGGCGCGAGCGGCGTCGCCGCCCCGCCCGCCTTCTTCCGTCGAGCCCGCCGCTCGCCCAAACTTCAAATCGCCGGTGTGGCGTGAACAGGAGCCCGGACGGGCTGCCGGGCAGCCCGCCGGCACTGCGCCCGTCCGTGGAGATGCTCTTAAGAGCAATAGATTAAGAGTATTTCCTAGGGGTGGGCACAGGACGGGATGGGACGGGGGCAATAGATTAAGAGTATTTCCTAGGGGTGGGCACGGGACGGGATGGGACGGGATGACCTTCATCCCGTCCGCGGGACGATGATTTAAAACGTTTTTAAGGTCCCGTCCCGCCGTCTGAATTTAATCGGGACGGGTTCGGGACGGGACGGGATTATCCTATAAAAATTTTATCAACTTCAAACTAAACAAGCTAACCCAAATATGATAAATCAAAATCTATCTAAATATGCTAAAAGCACTTCACCAAAAGAAACCAAAAACAGATTATTACACAAATAAAAAACTGGGCGTCGACCGTTTTTGTAAAATTCACCAAAATTCAACCCCTCATGAGATGGAGTCGAAAATTTGCAGATCATAAGTAAACATGTGAAACTGACTCCTTCCGAAATCTCAAGTAAAACGGAGTTCAAATGATATGTTCACCAAAAGAAACCAAAAACAGATTATTACACAAATAAAAAACTGGGCGTCGACCGTTTTTGTAAAATTCATCAAAATTCAACCCCTCATGAGATGGAGTCGAAAATTTGCAGATCATAAGTAAACATGTGAAACTGACTCCTTCCGAAATCTCAAGTAAAACGGAGTTCAAATGATATGTACAATCTTACATGTGATGAGGTACATACTTTTTTAGTATACACTTGTTTTTGAGCCAATAAAATGGTGACACTTAAGGGTTTTTTATTATTTATTTAATACCATGCATATTATACGGGATGGGACGGGATTTCGGGATAGAAATTTCTCATCCCGTCCCGTCCCGAAAAAATTAAATCGGGACGGGACGGGACGGGATAAACTAATTTTGAAATTAATCCCGAACGGGACGGGATAATTCGGGACGGGATTCGGGACGGGAATTCGGGATACGGGATTTTCGGGATATTTTGCCCACCCCTAGTATTTCCACCCTTTGCCTCAGGGCAAGAGGCAAAGGGCAAGGAATATACCCAAAAGTTGAGCACTATTCATGGTTGGCCCACCATAATAGTAATCAACTTTCATTTTTTGTTCCACCCGCAAAAATCAAGAGTAAGAGCGATTACTATTTATAAATTCATTTTTTAAATTTTTTTATGCAAAAAAGATAGGTTGAATAAATTTGGTATTCTGAATAAATTTGGTGTTTGAATAAATTTGATGTAAAAATTGGATTGGGTATTTATAGGGAAAATTTTCAAATTTTTGTCTTGAATAATCGCAGCCGTTGACTATTCATAAATTCATTTTTTTAATTTTTTTATGCAAAATAGATAGGTTGAATAAATTTAGTATTCTGAATAAATTTGGTGTAAAAATTGGATTGGGTATTTATAGGGAAAAATTTCAAATTTTTGTCTTGAATAATCGCAGCCGTTGGATCAAAAAAGGAAAGCTAGGATTCTGCCACATGTCCTGGCAACAGTTAAGGGCAAGAGTCAAGCCGAGAGGCAGAAACTTGCCTTTTGCCCTGCCTCTTGCCCTCTCAATCTATACAGTAAAAGGGGACTTTTGTAAGGGTGGAAACCCAAATTTTTGCAAGGGCAACATTTTCCTCTTGTCTCTTGCCCTTGCCTCAAGGGTGGAAATGCTCTAAGGGGCTAGGAAGGGAGATTTCGGGTTGGGTTTGGGTGGGGGTTATATTTTCTATTTATTTTATTTCTTCTAGTTCAAAACTAAGTAATTTCTATAAGTGACCAAAAGCCATTCCATTTCCAAAAGGGAAAAACTTAGGTACCCAAAAATGGGTATTTATACATACCCAAAAGTGATGTGTCAAAATCTTAGTGGATCCCGTTCCACTTTTTTTTTTTGTTTTTTTTTTCTCCTAATAAAAACTAACTAATTTACCTAATATTATTAACTCTAATTTATCCTAACCATCCAATTCATCTAATGGTATAGACTTATTGAAGAAAACAAAAGAAGACTTTTTACAAACATATCATAACCTCATAAGAAAATTTATGTAACTATTCTAATTTCCTGAACAAATCTCATTATCATTTTGACACCATGGGTTTGCATGCCCACAGGAAGTTTGAGACGGGGAAGTTTTATTTGAATAATGATGGAGTGAGGAACCTAGAATGCTTTATGGGTTGATGAACAGCTTTACGCCCTACGTATATTTATTTTATTTTTTAACATATATTTTATTGAGGAAACATGTATTCTAATTTGTTTTTTTTTTTGGCAAAGAAATCTATAATCCGCTTTGCTATTCAATCGCCAATGCTAATTTCTTGATCAGTTAAAAATATAGTCATGTGCAATCTCATAGAAAAAGCATAGTACTTCATATGATATCGAGCTACAAAATATATGATAATATGTTTTTCAAATTTGTATACTACATAAAACCTAGCAAAACAAGTCACGATAGATGATAGAAGTTATCCAGTAGAACTCCAAGTGCCTAAAAAATTTCTTGAAATTTCTCCATGTCATATGTTACATGACCCAAGAAGTCCAGCAAATTTGGAATAAGAAAGTTGCTTAGGTCCCTTTACCTTGAGAAAAGGAATCAAATTATGAGAGTGGTTCCTACAAGTGCAAACAACGTGTTAATAAATATTTTTAATATCTAGTAAACATGCATGTATTGTATTGTATTGTAAACATATATATAGATACATACATTAAGTAGTTGGGTAAAAGAAATATTGTCTTGCCAATTTGGGGTCTCATGAAAGGTTGATGGATTTGAATATGAAAAATTGGCTCCATTTGATGCATATGATATCTGTTATATATAAAAATCAAGGTCGAACATATTAAGATATTATTGTACCAATAAAGGAAAAGTAAGAATGATAACAACTCTTACTTGAGACAAAATATCCAATGCTTGAACTTGGTGTGCAGTAGTATTCCGTTGTTTTTGTGGATGTTCACAAGCGCAAGCAAGGTCCTGCAAAATAAGAAATTAAAATAAATATAGTTTAGTAAATACAATGAACTTATAGCACTTACACATTCATAAAGATAAAAAGAAAGGTACCTCCATGGGTATTTTTCGTCTTGTCGAAGCTTTTGTATTTCTCTTATATGGTTTAGACTTTTGGACTTCAAGTGAGCTTTTGATACGAAGAGTTTGATTTTTCAGTGGACGTCCTACTGTAGCTTTTCTTTTAACTCCGAGTGCAACTGTTGCTTCACAAATGTTAGGCTTAACTTGTTTTTTCTCACTTACAATAGACACACTTTCCAAATCTTGAGTGGTGCTTGTGTAATCTTCTTCACGGAGGTTTTTCTTTATTTCTTCCAAGCCCTTGAGCATCGCAATTATATGTTTATGCGCATATTCTGTCAATTTCTCGTGTTCAGCTGCAAAAGATGCAATTTCACGAAAATTTCTACACAAGTGGCTATATCGCTTTCCTATAGACTCCTTAGGATCATCATGAGCCTCAGTTCCATGGTAATCAATGATACTCCTCGCTTTTCCATCTCTCGTTCACCGCTTTAGTATATAATGGGATGGAATTCTTTTCACATTCTTCTTATCAAGTACTTTAATTGCATGAGCACATAAAATTCCAACAAAAGTAAATTTCATACAACTGCAATCCACAGTATCCTGTTCAGCATCAAACTTAACCAAGTGTTCCTGAGGTTTTTTATCATAAGATACTTTGTACTCTGTTGTCATCCCAGACTTACTAACTTTATAGATACTACAGTCGAGAAATCTCTTATACTCTTCTTGAAAAAGTTTAAATACCTCGGGGGTGTAAACCTCTGCTCCATGTTGCAACATCTCTATAGTTGCTAATAGCATAGGCGACATATGCATCATCTTAAAGTCTACAATTAATTCTTCATATCTCCTATCAGCCAAAATCCTGTCATAATGTTCAAAAAATCGTGACGTGAACTAGGAGGGAGACGCGTGAAATTCTTCTTTTGTTTTCTTCAATAAGTCTATACCATTAGATGAATTGGATGGTTAGGATAAATTAGAATTAATAATATTAGGTAAATTAGTTAGTTTTTATGTTGTTGGGGTTGGGTTGGTGGGGGTTTTGGTTGTGTTTTGGTTTGGTTTTTGGGTTTTTGGGTTTCTCATATATGAAGGAGCACTTCCTTCAAATTGAAGGATGTGCTCCTTCAAATTAAAGGATGTGATTCTTCAAATTAAGGAAGTGCTCCTTCAAAAATCGGAAGGACAATTTCCTGGAAACTTGAATGAGCACTTCCTTCAAATTGAAGGATGTGCTCCTTCAAATTGAAGGATGTGATCCTTCAAATTGAAGGAAGTGCTCCTTCAAAATTTGAAGGATGTGATCCTTCAAATTGAATGATCTACCCACCTAATTTGAAGGAAGTCCTTCAAAATGAAAAGGTGTTCCTTTAATTTGAAAGAAGTCTTCCTTCAATTTGAAGGAAGTCCTTCAAAATGAAGAAGAAAGAATAGCTGTGTTGATTCATCATCAATTCACACGATTTTTATATCAATCTTCATCTAAACAACCCAACAAAGCTTTCTAATTAGTTTCAAAAATTACATTGGTCGGAAACTAGCCGGAAATTCACCGAAAAGTTTCAACCAATATGTGAGGCTCATGTGTTTTGGTGTTTTGTTTGTTGTGGTTGTGGAGGGGTGATGGTGGTTGGGGGTTGGGGTGTGTTGTGTTGTTGGTGGATGATGTGGGGGAGTTTGATGTGTATGTGGATGGTGCTGGTTGTTGTTTATTGTGGGTGTGTGGGGTGGTGTTGGGGTGTATGGAGAGAGGAAGACGAGAGGACAAAAAAAATGTTTATGTGTGTTGTGGGTGAAAGGGGTAGATGATGGATAGATATGGGTTTTTTATTTTGTCTGCGTTTTGTTTGTGTTGTTGTGTTTAGATGATGTGTGGAGGTGACGCGAGGGGGAGGGGAGGGGGGAGAGGGGGAGGTGTGAAAAAATAAGATAATAAAAAAGATAAAAAATAAAAAATAAAAAAGTGAGAGAAAAGTAGTGATATATATTTTTTGTTTTGTTTGAGTTTTCTTGGTTTTTTTCTTTTTTTAATATAATAAAAAAATGTAATTGTTTCTAGTTTTTATTAGGAGAAAAAAAAGTGGACCAGGATCCACTAAGAATTTGACACATCACTTTTGGGTATGTTTAAATACCCACTTTTGAGTACCTAAGTTTTTCCCTTTCCAAAATGACGTTGTTTTGGATGGATTATATTAAAAACAAAAAAAAAAAACTCAATAGCAGCGCCGCGGCTGCTTGTTGCAGGAAGCTGTAGAGGTATGAGATTTATGCGATACTTCAAGGGTTGGAAGGGAAATCCTATGGGTGTGTTTCTGTAACTCTATGAAATCTGTTGACCCCGTGTGACCCCTCTTCAATTCGCCACTGATTCAATCCATAGCATTAATAATGCAGATAATCCTCATCTCGGTACAGTTTGGGCTGTCCTTCTACTGTCTATATATAACCTTTCCAGAAGGTGGCTTAAATTCCATCAGTGAGAAAATGTACCATCATCAAAAAGCTGGTTTATGATCACCATCAAAAAGCTGATGGTACGTACAACATTGCTGCTACTAAAATAGGAAATTAAATAAGGTCAGGACAATAATTTACATGGTTCACCTGATATATGTATGAGAAATTTTATTTATACTCCATAATTTAATAAATATTCCCCACACTTTACCTAAAGTCTGAAAGTGCCACCTTTACCCTAAAAGCCATGAATAAAATTTCTCAAGGGAATACAAAAATTTGGCACTTGCAATTTGCACCATGTGCTCACCGCTTCCTCAATGTCGACGCTGGCGACTCCTCCAGTATTCTGACGGTATGCTATTTCTTCCACATCATCCCACCCCTAATCCTTCGTCCCCCCAAAAATTCACCCTCTTTGCACTCATTTACAGTTCCTCCACTCCACCCAATATATCTTCCCCCAATAATATCTCAGATTCTACAACCCTCCCACCGCCACGGCCACCCTTAGTCCCTCTCATCCTCCCCCAACATAATATCAATTACATTAACTCTTGATTAAAATTCATTCTAAAAGATCCAGTATTCCAAAGTTATTGAAAGATGAAGATCATGAGTTGTAGCCAGTAATGGGTGACAAAGTGGGGTGTGTGGGCGATGAACAATGCTTAGTATCAATTCTATCTAAGGGTAAAGTTGGCATGTTAAGATTAAAAGTATGATGTAGGGTGTATTCATTAAATTATGGAGTGTAAATAAAATTTAGGGAAAATTGTACAATTAGCACCCAGATTTTTGTACTTGTGTGTATATGTCAGCAAGAATTTAAAATTTTATAATTAACTGACACACCCCGTCCCCGTATACTACTGCTTTTAACTGTGGGGTTATCATTAATAAATGTTTAAACTGTGTTTTACGCTAACAATTATTTTCCATGTTCACTCACCTTTGTTTTTGCGCCCCCTCAGGACCTGATACTATTAAGCACCACTGTGACGAGCGACAAGACTCATGATAGCTCTGTTCCGTGTCACAAAGGGTAGGAGTCTCTTTGTCGTCGTTTGTTGTCTACAAGACTTGTGTACGTAATTTGGGTCGTTTTTATTCCGTTTTTGGGCTGTGCTATTGTTTAAACTTCCTTCTGCTATTAGACGCTTTGATATACTATTGTATTGTATTTATGGGGCTTCGACCCGACGTGCACTGTTGTTTAGTCTTTTCGTTATTTGTTTGTCTGTTTCTATTGGTCATGGCTTCGTCACCTCATTCGGGTGATGGCAACACCTCCCGGGCCCCACATTTTGGGGCGGGGGTGTGCCATAAATTCTTACTGTTCAAAAGTCAACCGTTAACCATTCAAGGGCATTTTGGTCATTTTACCATTTTATAGTTTATTTTCCTAACGACCACTCAAATAACAAAATTTACCTCAAAAAAGTTAGTTCGAGCAACTTACATGATCAAACTTAAGGAAATTGTTGAGGAAAATTCATTTAGGTGGTATCTTGTAAAAAAATAATAAGTCCACTGTGAATTTTTTTTAGTTTGAATGGTGAATGTACAAAAATGTAATAGTTTAGGTACCATTTGCATAATTTTCCTTAAAATTTAAGTGTATATGAGTATTTTATCAATATGACTCAAATGGAAGTATGTACCTACCAACACTGGAGGAGGCAGGTGAGAACCAAGAGGGGCACATGCCTCCTCTCAAATTTTTTTCCTTCATTATTTTAATAGGTTTCTTTAGTGATATTGCAAACTATATATAGGTTGGCACCCCCTAAAATTGAAAATTGTATACTTTTATGGCCATGATGGTTCATTTGAATAGCTTATGTAAAGAGAAAGCTTGCAAAATTTGTGTTATTAGATTTTTTTTTTTTTTGCCTTCATCTTGTGATATGAAAGGTAGCTCCCTTAAAAAAATTTCCCACATTTGCCATTGCCTACCAATTGGATGAACATTGCCATCCATGTAGGGTTAGGCATGGGTTGGATTCGGGTGGTTATGGTTATAACCCACACCTAAACCGCAAGAGCCGGTTATTCCAAAAATCAACCACACTGGGCTTCTAACCCATATAGTCCGGTTATTCACTTCTTCAATTAGGGTACGAGGGGGTTTTTAGTTTAGAAGCCCAATACTTTAAATGAACTATTAAAAAATTATAAATTCGAGATCCATGTTCAAAAATCCATAATCATCCTCCAAATTTAAAACATCTGCGATGTGCTTAAAACATAAAAAGTACACTATTATTGATAAATTGATGAAAACTCATCACACATCTGAGCATTTGTCTCCGTCATCTCTTTACCATTTGCTGGCATGTGCGAAATATATTGCATTTTAAAAAAAAAATTAATTAGTACCAGTTACCCACAAGTTTGAAAATTCTATCCATATACCAAACCGGCAATGGGCGGTTCGGGATGGGTTGGATGTCGGGTTTATATTTATTTAATCAACTTGATTTCTTTTGGGTTTTTTCTCGGTTTTGCTTTGGTTTTCGGGTTGGCAATTTTTTTTTTATAAATAAATAAAATGCATTATACAGAGGATTAATGACCCCATAGTCCATACAATAATCTCTCTTTTCATTATAGAACATGAAATTCAAATCTTCTCATATAAGAACAAAAAGACATGTGGCGTAATTACATGGTCACAACTTGTTTTTTCCTTCAAGTTCGGCCTCCTTGTTTTTCCTCTACAACTTCCACAAATTTGTTTTAATCATAACTCTTTCATTCGGAATCCAATTGATGAGAGGTTAATTGCGTTGGACTCGTATCGATCTCTATTTTCTATTGATACTAAAATCACAACCTGAAAAATTAGTATATCAGGAAAACGAGTTACCAATTTTTTTTGACTTTTTTGCTAAATTTGATCGATTCTGGTCAAATTCGACCACCCCCAAGGTCAAGTGAGGTGTTCAGCTTCTTGTTTCTTCTAGATCTACAATACCCACAACTTGTTTTCAATTTTAATTGAGTTTTTGTAAACTTTTTTTCAATTTTAATTGAGTTTTTGTAACCTTATTTTCAATTTATATTGAGTTTTTGTAAACTTATTTTCAATTTATATTGAGTTTTTGTAAACTTATTTTCAATTTATATTGATTTTTTGTAAACCACCATTGCACCCCAATGATGTTGCTGCCACAACTATTTCTATGTTAGCATGAACTATTTCTATGTTGGCATGAACTGCTTATGTATTGGTATAAACTGTTTCTGTGTTGGCACGAACTACTTCTGTGTTGGCATGAACTGTTTTGTGTTAGCATGAATTGTTTTTGTGTTGACATGAACTGTTTATATATTGGCCTGAACTGATTCTGTGTTAACATGAATTGCATTTGTATGACATAAATTATTTCTACGTCATGAACTGTTTTTGTGGCACTAATTGTTTATGTGCGCGTGGGTTAGTTTTGTTGTCATAAGTGGCCCCCAATATTTTTATCATTGGATCTGAACATTCAAAATTGTTGTCCTACCATAAAATTAGAGGGTTTATTTTGTCCTTAGAGGTGATTGTCCCTTATACCTAACGAAAGTGCGTGCTAATTATATTCGAATGCAAACTACATCTCTTAAATTGATATAATAGATCGATTGAAAAACTTTATATACCTTGATCAGTGAAAGAGCTTACGTTCATTGAATATTTGCCCCACCATTAGATCTAGTGATTAGTCTCCTTTCTATATAAAATTCTGAATTCAAATCTCATATATGAAGTTTGTACAAGTGCCACTTTCGTTTAAGAGTGGCAATGATTTATCATGAGCCCACTCAATCCAGTAGCCCAGGCTAGTAACTCACACCAGCCCACGATTTTGGATTCACCCCAAGAGAGGATATATAATGCAGCCATTGGCTTTTCACAGAGACACAAAATTACCCCAGGAGAGGATATATAATGCAGCTATTGGTTTTTCACACAATCACAAAATTGAAGTTTTCATAAACGTAACCTTGACCGAACGTGAGATGTTTTTCTAAGTGCTTACTCATTGTGTATTTCACATTAAATTGTTTTTCTTTTTCTAAATTTTTAACACGAATAGCTTATTTGCAACGAGTGCATTTCTTGATCACACTCACACAAGACACACTATGTTTTTTTTTTCCTTCCTTAATTTTCAGCTAGTGCATTTGATTATTATGTGGCCAGGGAAACAACAACTCTATAAGAAACAAATGAAGGGAAGGGAGAATTGGATTTAAGAGGATAGATTCTTGACAATGATGTGAAGATCGATATGGCTAAAAAGTTGACCCAAAACGTATGCATTTAGGAATTGTTGTGTTTGGACCACAAGATTTTGAAAGCTGCCTTAGGTTTGAGAATGTCCACTTCAGTGGGGATTTATCTGCGTGCACTCCACGTGAAGATGGCCCGTTTGCAGCAGTATCTATTTCGCGTTTCAGAGTGTCTTTTCTGAGGTAGATTAATAACCTTAGAAGAAGATTTGCCTCCTACACTCAAATTCCGGGAAGACGCATATACAATCGGTGATATGAAAGCTTTTCTTTCATTTTTTAGTATCGTAAGTTGTTGGTCACGTAACACAAGCAGCTGTAGGCATAGTGAAAAAGAAAATTCGGAACACATAATACTAGACTATATCGATCAAAAATACAACGTGGAACATACAATTCCAGTTACAAAAGAGGATCACATTATTCGTCCACTTGTTAGTCTAAATCTACTATACAATCACAAAACAACGATCACTCGCCACAAAACATAGAAGCATCCAACAAGTGGGGCAACTTCAGAGGTCATTTTCCACCCCCAAGTTGTTGAAAGGAACAACTCAGTACCCAATCCAAAAGGCAATCTCTAGCTAAGAGCACTGGTGAATCACAAACAGACCACAGAACAGAATAAGGTGAGTCATTCACTTGGACGATGATCGCACATTTCATGCACATGAGTAGGGCTGGGCATGGGCCGTTGGAATGGCCCAAAACCCGCAATATTTGGACTGTTTCGTTCCGGAATTTAATGAATCGGTCCGAGTCATTAAATTTTTTAGAGAAACCCGGTCCGTTCCAGACCAAATAGCTAAATGCGGTCCGGCCCGCTGTCCATGTATTTTTATACCCGATTGGCCAGTTTAATTAGGATATGTGTGGGAGATGAACCTTGCATTGAAGAACTTCAATTTTATGAAAGTATTGCAGCAGGTATTCTTCTAATAACTATTGTTATTAATCATTTTAGATTTCAAATTTAATGAGTTCTGATTAATTAATTGGGTTTGTTTGATTGTAGAAATGGATGGTCCAAGTGCAATAGTTTGTGATACCACCACCTCAGCAAGCACAAGCACTAAGAGTACTGCAGGTTCCAAGACAAAGGCAAAGAGGAATGCACATTAAACTAGCAAGATAATATGTTTATGTAACTTTCTTTTATATTGTTATTTCATGAACATTTTTTATGGTTGTGCTTGTGTGTTTGTTTATTTGATAATATGTTTTCTTTTTATATTGTTGTTTCATGATCATTTTTTTTATGGTTTTGTTTATTTGTCATATGAATGTAATACGGTTGAACAATGATGAATTTTATTTAGTTGTGTTGAATGTTAACAAGATTTTATTTTTTGAACTTTTGAATAAATTGTCCTGAATTTTAAATGGGCTGGTCCGGTCCATGCCAAAAATATATATATTAAAATTCATTTCAGATCGGACCGCATAAATAATTGCGGATCGGGCCGTAGATCAATGATTTTTTAGCCCGGACCAGACCGTGCCCAGCCCTACACATGAGAGAAGCTGCAGTAATAATACTTTAACTATGAAAAATGGATCATTGAAATTGATTTTCGAGAGCAGATAACTTATACTTGAGGAGTGAAAGGCACAATGCAAGTGCTGCATAACAAACAACCTAGCTTTAACTGTGGCAAATGCATCATCGCAATTAATTTTTGAGAGCAAATAACTAGACTTAAAGAGTGAAAGGTGCAATACAAGTGCTGCATAACAACCTAACTTCAAATGCATCATTGAAATTAATTTCGAGATTAAAACCAAGACTTAAAGAGTGAAAGGTCAATGCAAGTGGTGCATAACAATCTAAAGGGCCATACTGACGTTGATAGAAAGCAACAACCACGACATGTATATTAAGATTTGGATAACCCACTAAACCTACTATTGGTTTGAGCAACGAAATGAGAAAACTGCTCAGAAAAGTTTCCAAGTATTTCTAAGCAAAATCAAAGTTGTTCTATTGCTTTAACTTGGAAATTTTGCGATCAAGTAAAACATCAAAACCAAATGAAATCTTGAAGTGCTGCTTGTGAATCAAAGAGTGAGTTCATTTTATGTCAGAAGTCACAGAGGAAGCCCATGCCATATCATGGGAGCGTTAAATCATAAACCATTGTAGAATACACATGTGTAGAATACATCATGCCTATAATACTGCTTTTAAGCCGTTGAATTGCTATGATTTTCATTTAATACCAACTAAAGGTGAGGATCCAAAGGCCTAAACTTCTAGAGTATCTATACTGGTGTATTATAAAAAAAACCTAAAATCATTTTCTCAGACAGCAAAAGACAGCCGAGGTCCTTGAGCCCACATTACTTATCTATCATCAGTTACCCAAACAGTCCGTAGGGTAAATTAAAGGGTTTTTATCTAAAATAGGCCAACCGGCCTAAATCTATTCTAAAATCTACGGGCAGCGAAATTTGTTCCAAAAATAGGCATAAGGATTGCCTAATTGCAAAGGAGAAGTCCCTCCACCATCCGACAAACCTCTTTCCGTTCTCGCCGCCGTCGCTAACTTTCCAGCCACTTTCTCCGTTCGGAACCACCTGGAATAGCTTCCCAACATCCCCGAGTACACTCCCACAAAGTTTCAACCCCAAATCCCAAGCGGTTTGCCGCCGGCGAACTAAAACTTTTTTCTCTGTTTTTTGCCAAAAACAGTCCGACAAACTTCCCTCCGTTCTCTCTTTTCCGGCCATAGATCGACAACGACCCGAACTACAAAAAGTTCCCTCTCAACCTCAAGAATATATCCCCAAAATTTCAGAGCCAAAGACAGCGTGGAATGCCGCCGGTGAAACCAAACGCAAAACTGAGCTGCCGGAGTTCTCGCCGCCGTCGCTAATTTTCCGGCCACTTTCTCCGTTCGGAAAACCTGGACTAGCTTCCCAACATCCACACGCACACTCCCACGAAGTTTCAACCCCAAATTCCAAGCAGTTTGCTTCCGGCGAACGAAAACGTTTTGATTTGTTTTTTGCCAAAAACTGTCCGACAAACCTCCCTCCGTTCTACGTTTTCCGGTCACCGATTGACGACGACCCCAACTACAAAAAGTTCCCTCTCGACCTCAAGAATATATCCCCAAAGTTTCAACCCTAAATTCCCAGCGGTTTGCCACCATCAAATGAAAACGTCTTCGATGGAGTTCGGAGAAGAAGCAGAGGGACTATGAGGCACTATGGGTGCACTATTAGGGACTATGAGGCACTATGGGTGCACTATGAGGGACTATGAATGCGTTGATGAATTACAACGATTCTGTATTCGAAAGACTATGAGGGACTATGAGGGACTATGGGTGCACTATGAGGGACTATGAGGCACTATGGCCGCACTATAACCCCAGGGATTTAATTGCAAAGTTCCTGTAGCATTTTGCCTCCTGAAGAACAGCCCGCCGCCCCTTGCCTATTTTGGAATAGATTTAGGCCGGTTGGCCTATTTTAGACAAAAACCCTAAATTAAACGGCGGGTACATCGGACGGTCAGATATGGTCCAGCTGATAGGCCACACTTGACACTGACCATCCAGATAAAAGCCCACTTTATGTAGCTCAGAATAAGAGGGTAATGGTGCTGGTCCCGGACCAAAAATAGGAAAACAATCCTAGTCAAATCCAGGGCCCGAAACCGACCCAACATGCTAAAAGCACAGACCCAGTGATGGTAGGGTCTTACATATCTGTGGTTAAAGATTTCCCATCAGGGTAGGATGCAGGGACCAGTGGCTTTAATGATGTTTTCAAGTGGACCTAATCAAACATAATAGTTGCTATGTACACTCAATTTTTTTTTTTTCTGGACACTCACTAATTTTTATGAAAGTAAAATTACTTTTATACCATTGTGTAAAATAACATCTAAGCACTTAATTTCTTATACACCGATATTAACCACCCATCACACAATGCAATTGATGATTAACCTAAATTGACTGCTGCCCTGCCGTGAATCTACCCCCACTGCCGCGCTGCCATGCTGTGAATCCACCCTCACCTGTCACTATGTCAAACTATTGATCAGATTCATTTCGATTTTGCCACCATATTTATTCTGGATAAGGACACCCAATTTAGAATGGTTTTTCACAACTCCATTTGTGAGAGACTTTTCAATCAAACAATGTACTCATTCCCTGAAGCCACGCGCAGATTCATAAGACTGCATGTCCAGGACAAAGAGAACAACAAGATAATCCAGCCCCAATATCATACGTGCTTTAGTTTCTTGTGCAGGCAAACATCAAGAAGGAGCAGATCAAGATTCATGGTTATTGAGGACATCATCATCAGTTATAAATTGTCATCGCTAGCTCCTAGTCCTTTTTAAGTTCTCCTAGCCTTCCTAGGCTCATTAATAAGTTAATAACAGGATTTGTTATGACCGGCAGAATTTGTGGAATTTGGAGACTCTTGGTTATGTATGGTGGGGGGTTTGGGGTAGAGGTGGTGATGGTGGCGGAGAGTTTTCTTTTATTCAAAATATCAGGTCTAATTTCAAATACTAGGTGTAAAGAAAGGGTATATTTGGAAGTTAATAGCTAAATTTGGGTATCTAAAGAACTTGTAAAATTAAAATGAGTATCTAAAGAATAAACTTGAGTGTACATAGTAGCTCTCTAATTAGTATCTTCTAATTGTACGCAGAAAGGCAGGCTGTTGTCAAGCTGCCTACAGTACAGTCCATGGCAAGCTTGTCTTGAGTTGAGGACACTGGTGAGAAGATATGGGGACCATTTTGATGCCTGCTGTCACTTTTGGAGCTCCAGTTTCCGTGTGGAGCCTCCAAGCATGTCAATTTACATAGTGGCCAGGACACTAAAAATATCTAGCAATCGCTGAAAAGCCTTAACAAGTCCACTAATAATACAGATGTTTAAGGTCCATTTGAACCCAATTCCTGGCTCCCCACCAAGCCCAATAACTCATATAGCTTGAGGGTCTAATAACACAAGCCCAGATCACTAGTTCCAGAGTTTTTGAGGCGTATTTTCTGCCTAAAACCACCGAGTTTCCTGTGTGTTCTTTACATGAGGAAATCTCAAGTGCAACCGGCTTTATACAACCAGTGTATATACATCTCTCTCATCACGTAGCTATCACCCTTGGTTAGTCAAGGGTGATAGGTACATGGGTGTATATAATTGGTGGTCAGGAAGTTGTTCTCGAAAGAAAGAGCCAAGAGTTGAGTGGTACAGGGAAACGAGGAACAGAAAAGTATTTGCAATTGCTAAAAGTTCAACATTCCGCTGAACCCAAAACTCCAAGTTGAACGTTCAGTAATAAAGTAGCAAGGATAGCAGTGATGAATGAATTGGCAAAACGATTGTGTCGAGTGTTCAGAGCCAGGTTCTGATGTCACTTCAGCAATGGAAAGGTGTTATGTAACATAACATGTAGGGCTCCATATGCACGGACTGATTACAAAAGATTATTGTGCTTGACTGCACCCTAGCATGACGAGTTTCTGAGAACACTCAATCTAGGAGACTGGAGAATGAGTGAAGGAACAGAGATAATGTTCTAATGACAACGTAGCTTTAGAGAATGCCTAGAAACTTTGACGACGAGTCAAAAACTGTACCATTGAATCAGAATATAAAGGTACAATCTAGGATTCCCCATGTCTATCAGTTACTGGGAATATACAACAAAGGGTAAGGTTGTTCACCACGTAAATCATTCAACCTCTCGAGCACTAAACGATCTATTGCTCTCAGCTACTCTTTAGTAGTACAGATAACAACCACAGAGAACAAACTTACAATGAGTGGCTATCATAGTGTCAAGCAGCGACTAATCAAAATATATGCACAGCATGTTCTTCACTAGTCAAAGAGTTGAAAGCAGCTATTGTCAGCCTGCAAATTGGGACTCATTATCAGCATTTGATAAGTCACAAAGTATGGCAAAAGAAGCAAACTAGTAACTGTCCTTATCGACTAAAGATAACCAGACGAAGAAAACCTAAAAAAGTCACAAGAATTCGTGTATCTTTTGATAGGTCTCACACATAAGAGTAGAGCGTGTTTGAAGGGTCGAACATTCCTAAGGGGCATAACTTGTGGCATGGCAGTTTTGACTGTACACAGAAAAATCTCTCTTTTAAGAATAGAGCTGTAGGGTGATGCCCCTATATACATGGTATAAGAATGCTCCCTTATTTTTAGAAAGTAAAATATTCATGTCAAGGTCAAATATAATACTAATACATGAAACGGAAGTAGGCGAGCCTCTAGTTTTGAGTAAACTTCGCATACTAATGTTACAAAGCTACCCACATTTTTTATTAGTCAGGAGAGATTATCCTTTAGCTGATGTACATCAGGGTTTTGATATATCTGATCCAGACTATTCAGAGACAGCCAAAAGTAAATAGGCGCTTATTTATAATTTGAATTAGACACTTTCACCAAAGAATGACACATGGTAGGAAATCACATTTCAGAAACTAAATGCCCGTCTATATTTGTTTAATACATCTAGTGACAAATAGATAATCAAGTGCGGGATCAAAGTTAATCCATTCAAGTAAGAGATAGTGAAATATGATACCAAGATAGTATGGTAACCAAAAAATTCAAACATATCACCACCTATATATAGAGAAATTTCTAAACACCATCAATATCATGAAAAAAGAATAAAAGAAACTCAATCGAGAAATTTTTGCAGGCTAATACATAGGGTTTGAAAAAAATATATACAACAAAGAAATCAGTTAATGTTTTGTGTCATCAGGATTTGAACTAACTAGTAACCCTGCAGATTTAAATTATATTACAAAGTATAAGTTCTAAAATTCTAGAAAAGAGGCGCGAATGTCTAATTCTTCAGATCCGGACCTTGCGAATAATATTCCAGATATGGCAATTCTATACCCAATAAGCAAGAATATACATGATTAGATATAATGAAACATTTAACAAACAAAAAAAAAAACTTGCTTCAATATAAAAGATAGCACTGACCGCCCTAACTGTACAGTAAACAAACTAACCTGATAATGATCAGAGCGAGCAGAGAAAAGTAGAAAGCAATTTTGATGATCCGGCACTTCTTCTCAGTATTAAGAACTCTGAATACTTCAGTGACATCAATAAGATGCTGCTGTTTTACGAACCTAAATCATAGGGAAAGGATGGTTATGAAGTGGGGAGAGCAAGTTCAGCCACCCCAAGCACACACAAATACTGATACAAAACATGCATACCTACTATAAACCAACACAAGCTGTTCTACAGTGGGTCAATTATCTCCCATTCTTCATGTTTCACTACTCAATGACATGGAACTTAAGACCAAAAGTCAAACGAAAACTGTGTCCTAAGGTTATAGCTGCTGATAGCATGCAAAAGAAGAGATGTTTCCACAATTTATCTGTGTATACACATTAAAATTCCCTACTAATACAGGGAGTCAGTGATGATGAACAAAGGATCTGTAATTATCATTTTAAGAAAGTCATCCAAACAAAATGGGCTCACTAATGTAAAAAAGAAAGGGAAAAGGCCATAACAGATTCATTCTTCTAAATAATCACCCACAGGTCACATCAGGCCGATGTGAAGAGAACCAAGAAAGAAATCAGCTAGGCAGGTAAAAGTATCAGAAGTTCAATCTGTCGGGGGTAACTTCCACTCAATATATGAAAAGCAATTTCAAATATAACATTGAATTAACGATGGACGCTTCAAATTCAAAATACTGTAGCTGTAGATTAAAGCCTTTAACATTAAGACATTAGGGTCCATCCATATATTTTCACAACTTTCTACACATGTTTACAATCTGAAGATTTTTACTAACGAAGCATATGCAACATAAGCATCTCTTCTTTCAAGTTGACCATTAAATTAACTGTATTTGTTGCAATTTAGTATCAACAAAATTTCATTCCTGATGAAAATTTACATATGATTTCACAAGCATTATGATAAGAAAAAGAACATGTGATCTTAACGATACTGCAATCTCTTTCATGTTTAAATGATAAGATACTTACAGCATCACAATGTAGGCAGTAAGGGGGACGGTGATAAGGAACATGAACCAGCGCTGTGCCAAGAGGAAAAGAGTACATAACACTATGTGCACTACGAACTCAGGGACAACTAATTGATTGATGCGAGATGATAACTCATAAGGGTTGATATAGTCAGCCTCCAAATCCGATAGCATCACATACTACAAAGTAAATTGGAGGGGGGTAAAAGTTAGAGGCAGTTCGCTCAAGCAGCAGAAATACAAATCACATTAATGCTCCACAGTAATTGATGCTACAGAAAATCCCGGCTCGGAGAATGAAATTTGCAGCATCAGAACAAACACATCCAAATGAGTAAGCATAATCGAAACTATTACTAGCACATTCTGCAATCCACAAGAATAAAACATAGCTTTGTATAGTGAACTTTCCACTGGTTTCCTTTGTACTAATAACCCGTTTTCATTACTAGAAATTTGATTCAGAGCCACTGATTAGAAAACAAAAACTAAGGTAAAATCCCAAAACCCCTCAAAATGTTTCAGCTGCCCATGAAATAAACCTCACCCGATCACAGAAAAGCACTCGTCTTCCACATTAACAAAACCAACCGCAAATACCCAATAGAGGAACAGGTCAGAGAAGGAGAAATCTAGGGTTTAAAGTGGTGAAATTTCTTAGGGTTTTAGAGATTACTGAAAAAAGACGAAAATGGTAAAATACCTGGTAAAGGCTCGATGCGAAGAGGGCGAGGTCGATGCAGAAGCAGATGAGCCAATAGATCACTTCCCAAGCCATGAATACAGCAGCACGAAGCACTCGGCTGAAGTTGGGAATTCTACTTTGACCTTTGGGAAGCTACGCCATGGAGGGAGATTTTGGATATATATACTTTAGAGTTTTGAGTTGAATACTCGACTGGCCTTTTCAAATCACTGTTTAAATTTAATTTTTACTGGTTTATTTGAAAAAAGAATTCGAAAATGAAAATTAGATGTATTTTTGCCCTTAAATTGAAGTAAAGCCCACAAAATTTTGTTTCCAAAGTGGTTAGTAAACGTAAAGTAACTAAAAAAACGAAATTATTATCAACGATTATCCTCCATTCTATTCACATTCTTTTTATGTAAACATGGCTTAAGTTTCCGTGCTAATACTGTAAATTTCTAACCTCAATAGAATAGACTCGTCCCTTGTCAGTGGTAGTGGTGAGCATTACCACTCACTTACAATGTTGACACTTACCAATGCCATGGTTAAACTTACTCTCTCTCTTTGTTGGTATCATTGGGTTGGGCCGGACCACGGCTGATGATGAGCATGACCAAACTTTGGCTTAATGGTCCAGCGGCCATCTATCGACCCAATAGGCTCCGCGCCGAAAGATGGTCCAAACGAATGTTGAAGCAACATACATCGGGGACCAGACTCCAAATAGACTACTTGGGGTTCTTGCAAAGGTTTAGAAGTGAAATACTCAAATGTAAATGCTTGAACGCCATGAAGCTGCAATCTTTGAGCAAAGGATATGCAATTCAAACTCTCCGTCCTAAACCCAACCGCTCCTCCCCACACCTGAAAATCCCAAGAACCATCAGATTTTGCGCTCCAACACAACAGGACCTTCGAGGCCAGTCCGTCGCCGTAAGCACCACCCCGTCACTCGCTCAATTAACCTTTTTTTTTTTTTTTTTGTTTCACTTACAATTTTTCATCCAAGTTTGTGCCTTTTTTCAGATTATCGGGTTGGGGAAATCCGGCAGAGCTGCGGCGAGGCTTGCTCTTGCGAGAGGAGCTTCGGTTTTCGCCTTTGACCAGAACCCGAATTTGGGTCTTCTGGAGGTATGCGCATTGAACCCATTTGACATTGTTCTCTCAATTTCATTTTTTGTGTGTGGAAATATGTTCGCATTCATCATGTATAGTTACTTTTAGGTAGTAAAAAAAGTACGAAGAATACCATGGAAAACACTTGAAAGTTCAATACTTTAGAAAAAGACAGCCCTTTTTGAGATTTCAAAGGACTTGAAATTACTGAATGGTAATGTTGACATGTTTACGTGCTGATTGGTTTCAGCAAGATCCGATTTTCGACAAGTGCGGTGATGGTAATGGTGGATTGAGGACAGTCCTGGGCCAATTTGATGGAGGGCTACTGGATAATGTGGATAGGGTGGTGGTGTCCCCTGGAGTTCCTCTGCAAAACTATGGTCTTTCCTCATTATTGCAGTCGGTCAGTTACTTGTATCTATAAATTTATCGCCTTTAGCCTTTGAATAAATGAAGGAAAGCAACCCTAATAGTTACTGCATTTAGTCTTTGGAGAGTCAGAGTACAAAAGTTGGCATTGTTGAATATTGTAACTGTTCTTTGTTGTACTTGTATTCTGTGGTTGTATATTGATGTCATAATCTACTCTTCATGAATTCATGCAAGTTAAAGGCATCTATAAGCTTCTTCCTGTTTAAAGATTACTTGTGGACTACTATGGCATTTATTTCATACTTTCCTTTTGAATATTTTGGTGTTTGCTTTTCTGCAAAAAA
Organism: Spiraea crenata; assembly: GCA_033992175.1. Taxonomy (NCBI): domain Eukaryota; kingdom Viridiplantae; phylum Streptophyta; class Magnoliopsida; order Rosales; family Rosaceae; genus Spiraea; species Spiraea crenata. The sequence continues at coordinate 7,716,724 of JAVBHV010000079.1, read as the reverse complement.
ATGTAGGGAAAGCTGGTTATGTCTGAGTTGGATTTTGCAGCTGAAATTCTCCCAAAGAGTATCAAGATTTTAGCAGTGACTGGAACAAATGGAAAATCAACTGTTGTCACTTTTGCTGGACAGGTACTACATCTTTCTTTTACGCTTATTCATATTAATTTCAGTTTTAATTATCTCATATTCCTACTGTTGGCAGCAGGAATCTGAACCGAACTGCTGCTAAAATGAAAGACACTTAATTGAACCCTAGAGGAAAAGATGGGCAATGAGAAGTGCCAACTTTTTCTGAAATACACTACTTATCCACCAAAGTGTGCTCCAGAAATACGTCTAAAAAAAGATGGAAGTAAAATTGTAACAAAAAAGGATGACCAGTTTGTAGAATTTAAGATATAACTGTCTCTGGCATTGGTTCCAGCTTGTATTGCTTTCAGTTGGTATATTTTGCCTGTATAGAAGCTGCAGTATCCATGTAAAAATGATGTTGGAATAAATAGAGTTGTTAACTAGAATTATTTAGGATATATTTTTGAATGAATTAAATGGGGTCATTAATTCTATCAAGTAATATTCTTTTACTTATTTGAAGGTAGATGCTTCGTCATTTTGGCATCGAGACATTTGTGGGTGGTAACCTTGGGAAACCACTCTCGGAGGCTGCTTTTCAATGCTTACAGCAACCTGATTTTAAGGTAAGTCCAATTGTTTGGTTGCGTTCTCTTTGCCAGATTATTTATTATAGTGTTTGCAATAGTAAAGTTGAAATTAAACTGATCAACTATGAAATGGTTTCCAGGTTGCAGTTGTGGAGGTTAGCAGTTATCAAATGGAGATTCCCAGCAAATACTTCTGCCCGTCTGTAAGTGGGAATGAAAGTTTGGTTTTCTCTGGCCCAGCGAACCTCAAGAAAGCTTTAGCTTTCTTTCTTTGTCCAATATTATAGGCTCCTTTGCAGGTTTCTGTGGTGTTAAACCTTACACCTGATCATTTGGAGAGGCACATGACAATGAGAGAATATGCACTGACTAAATGCCGGTTACTTTCTCACATGACAGATGCGAAGCTTGGGCTTCTTTGTTTTGGTATGTGCTTTGTCATTTTTGAGTATATTGAACTATGTGCTTTGTCATCAAAAATTATTATTGATCCCTTAGTAGGTTCCTCCCTTATTCCATTTTTCCTAATAAGACATACTTCCTCTAGATAAAGGAAATAATTGAGAGTATGCAATAAAAGAAAGTCATGTGTTTGGGTTGAAATTTGGGTTGAAGGCATACATGATGATTAAACCCATTTTTCTGATAGAATTATCAAACTAGGAATGGGCAAAGACAAGTGAAGTTGAACGCTCAGAGTTTTTCCCTTTCCATATATTTGGGTCCTGATAAGAATGACGCAATGAAGACCTATAAGACATCTATGGATGTTGACACACCTTGACGAAAACTTGATCAGGACATATCTACTTTGTTCTTTTCATTTTTCCTCGAACTATATCCTACTGAAGATGGTTTTGGGAATGGGATGACTTGTGCGAATAGAAAAGGAGATAATAATGGGTAACGATACTGTTTGAGTTGGTGTCGTTTATCCTCATTCACTCTGCTGTTTATATGTATGTACATTAGGTGATACTTATTTAGTTGCTAATATGAGATTTAGTACATGTTTTATTTGCGACGCTTTATGTTTTATTTGATCCATTTTAGGAAACCAGTACTTGAATGAAGCAGTTATGGAAAGCTTAAATCAATTTAATCTTGCTTGGATAGGAGCCACTCCAGGTGTAAATGTAAGTCTACTTCGCCTATTTCCTATGACCCTTGCATTTTAATTACTAGGACATATGTTCCACATATCAACCCCAAAATGTCTGGTGACTTCCTGCTACATCGAGTTCAAGATTTAAAACTGGCTTGTTATCAGTGGTCTTTTAAATGTAAAAATAGACAATGGAATTTTCTTGGAAAAGCCTTTTGAGTATGGCTCAAATTCATGGATGAGAACTTTTTGAATGAAAGGTTAACCATAAATTGTTCATGTCTAATTTTATACTTCATTCATGGTTCATCCTTTTTGGCTATTTTCAGTTTCGGTATCATTTAAGGTGTTGATTGTTGTAATTTGTAAGGCAAGATTGATATGGAGGCAAAAATTGCGAGCTTTGATGTACCCGCATTGGGAGTCAATTCGCAACTACAATTGGGTGCTATGAACACAACTGGAACACACAATTATCAGAATGCTGCAGTGGCTGCTCTGTCTGTTGTTGGACTGAATGTTGGACTTAATATTGAAGCCATTTGTCCAAGTATTGAAACATTAAGGGCACCACCTCATCGTATGCAAATTGGTAAACTGAAACAGATGCGTCTCTATCAATGGCAAACTGTAAGTTTTGTTCATATTTCCACTAATTGAGTGTTGTTATGCAGTATGCAAGGATATCCATGGAGTTACTTGGGTTGATGACAGTAAGGCCACAAATGTTGAAGCAACATACACAGGACTAATGGGTCTACAACGACAAAAATCTGTGATTCTACTTGGGGGCCTTGCAAAGGTTAGAATTATTTCCTAGTTGCTAAATGCTATTTAAAACCCCATAATTGCTTAGATGCCTTCTAATGAGGTCAAAGTCAAAGAACTTTCCCCTTGTATATATGTGACCACCACCTTTTTGTCAAATACACTTGCCAATTTATTATAATTTTCTTCTTTTGGTTTGGGCTTTAGAATATTGAATAGAGTGTGTGTATCTCTTTTGGACCATCACATGGCAAGTGTCCAGTTTTATGCATTCCATGATATTGTTTTTCTTCTTCTACAGATGGTAGATGGACAAGGGTCTAATGGTTTTGAACAACTGATAGAACTTCTGAAGCACCATAGATGTGTAATCACTGTATATCATCTTTTCCTCTTGATTTATACTTTAATTACAGATATCAGTCCTTGTGTCTTGAAATTCCTTGTGGTTGTTTCCTATATGAAAGCATGGCCACTTGCATGTTGCAGAAATTTTGGTAATGTTCTGGCATAATAACCCTATCTGTTCATAACTGTCTATCAGTTTGGAGCCTCCGGAATGCAAATTCAGAAGACATTGTCTGATAATGGTCTAAGCATTCCCTGTTTCAAAGCAGTAAATCTGAAGGATGCTGTCAATTTGGCTAGGAGGGTGGCAGAACATGGTATGCTCCATGAATGCTATAAACTGCTACAATGTGTTCTTATCTCCTTTAGCAGTTTCTTTAATATTGTTGAATTGCGTATTATCAGGCTCCCAGTTTGAAATCTCTAGTTTATTGGTTTGCTTATTTTAAGAGTTTCTTCAGTGTTAAAATTGTTTCATCACGACATCAAATCTTTATATCAGAATGCCAAACAATAAGGTGTAGTAATTTATCAAGGATTACTGTTGAACCCAAAACTTTACACCGTTCAAAATTTTCTATTTACTCATCCCCAAATAATCCTTTTTTCTCTACAATGTTGAACTTAAGAAAGCACTCACGAGAATGTCATAAATTAGGTGTTGATCTTTGTAGATTATAAGTTTTAGCGACACAAAGATAACAATCCTTTTCCATTGTCTTTCCATTATTGCAGGGGACACCATTGTACTAAGTCCAGGCTGTGCAAGCTTTGATGAATTTAGAAACTTCGAGCACAGAGGCATGTTTTTCCAAGAACTTGCCTTCTCATCATATTAAGTTCTGATTCAAATTCAATTAATCATCTGAGGAAAAGTTTTCCATAAAGGATGAGATTAATTGCTCGAAATTTTGTGCCTGACCTTGAAAACAGTTTGTCGAAGCATGCTTTCTGTACAAAATACTCTGTAATGGAATATTCTCAAATGGCTTTTACTTAATTAGATTAAAGTCCAAATTATCTCCCAAAGTTCAAAGCATGTTGCAAAGCGGGCATTAACAACTTTCCCTGCAACCCATTAAATGAGTATAACACACACAAAAAATTACGTATTTGGCTGAAGCTCTACATTGGGTTTGTAAATTCACATTGCATTTCACCTTTACTTAGAGAATTTTTTATTTCTTTTGTTAAAATGAGAGGGAAATGAACCTCCCACTTCACCTAACCATTTGGCACCTGCTTTCACCATGGGCTATAGGTCAAGGGCTTCCTTACACTAACCGTGTGTGATGCTGTCATTGTAATGTTACAACTTCGATCTAATAAAAATTCAATGTACAGGCTCTGTAGGAGACTAGTTATTTTTATCAAAGCAAATATATATTAATAAAGTTTGGCAACCAATCAAATAAGGAGTACAAAGAATAAACTGTTATAGGTCTCGTTAAAAAAACCTCATGTAAGAGAAAAAAAAGTACACAATACTACTATAAGAAAAGACTACATTCACACTGTAGTCAATAATTCCAATCCAAACAGGCCCAACAACAACAAACACCAAATAAATCCGAGCCCAAACGCGATGAGGTTCCTGCAAAACCAAATCGTACCTGAACAGCTCCTTGAATCGAAGAAGTCGAATTAAAATCAAGAAGCGAGATGATTGATATCGAAACTGACGGTGGGCGAGAAATGCAAAGATGCCAGCGACAAAGGCTGAGCGTAGGCGATAGTGAAGCCTAAACTCTATTTAGGAGAGTAGTTAATTTCACGCCAAAAAAAAATTATAAAAACTTAATAGAAAAATTGAAAAACTTGAGCGACAATTATTTTTAGAAATGCGAACTACACCGGCTAGAGAATTTCTATTTTGTTTCAAAGACATGACGTGGAAATGAACATAATCGTGACTCAGTTTTTGCAAACACCTTCACTGAAGAGAATAACTATCGATACACCAAAAGTGCTCACGTTCACTTTATAAGAGCATAATGGAGAAATTGCACCATAACAGTTTTCGAAAGCAAATATAAATTAGCAGTGCAACTGAGTAATATGAGAACTGTGATTGACTTTGGAGAGTGTATTATGTGTTAACAACTCCAAATCAAGGCCTCTCCGTTCTCCGTAGGACAATTGAACTCAAAACTTATCTCTTTACTTTTTGTTGAGTTCAATCATCCAACAGAGGAGATGAGCACGTAGTTTGGTGTTGTTATATGTAATACACCATCCAAATTCAATCACAATCCTCAAATCGCTCAATTTCATTGTTAATTTTTATTTAATAGTGAATTCCTTACCAAGGCACTTACAATAGACCTTTACCACTGCCTTTTTCAAATCGAGAATGCTAGAGAGCGGCCTTATTGTACGCGCCTATTGACAGCGCCCTCCGTGAACCCTTCATCTTCATCTCAACGGCCAAAGAAAAAAAAGATGGCCGAACTTCAGACTTGTGATTCTCTGCATCTCCATTCACTCCGTCTACTTCTCCACTCACTCCGTCATAGTCTTGGAAAAATCGGCCTTGGCGGCCTCTGTTTTAGATCTAGAAGCTGCTCCTAAATTATACCCAAACACTAAATCAAACCCACGCGTCCCGACTCTGACCTTTCTTCTCTCTCAATTCGTTCCAAAGCACCATAACACCACAAACTTCACCACATTCTCCTCGCCCACCTCTCAATTCCCTCGAACTTTCTCAACCGCCATAGCTACCGCCACAATCCCAACACGACGACGGCGACATCGACTACCAGGACTCCACGACTGCGCGATCTCGGAGGAGAGATCCGTACGGTCGGATCGATGGCGGCGCCAGCCATAGAGTCTGCTTTCGGAGCCCAATGCGGAGCACCGTTTGGGGGCGATCTCGGAGGAGAGATCCAGTACTCTCCGACGACGCCGCCAAGTATTTGCTCCCGCCGACTTCCCCCTCCCGGCCGTCGCCGCTCCCGTCGCGCCCCAGATCTCTCTCCTTTGGTCGGGTCCAAGGGTTACGCTCCGCTGCTCTTCTAGATCTCCCGACGGCACCCAGGCCGCCGTGGGCCTCAACCCCGGCGACCAAGCCCAATAGACGCCGAGGTTGAATCTAAGACAGGTTCCGAACATACTGCATCAAATTGGAGCGCCCACCGCCATGGACCGCCTGCTGTACCCGCGGACTACGCCTAGGCCGCCGTGGACCGGTATCCACCGTGACTCGGGATCGAGGATCAGGATCCGAGCCCAGCTTCTGAGCTGAAAAACGACGACAATGCTCTGATCGACTCGTGGCTTGCGAGACCGAGACGAGATTCACGAAGACGAATTGGAATCGGAAGCTGATTGGTGCTCGAGGCAGCGGCGAACTGTGAAATTTGATAATTTTTATGTGGAATTTGGTGTTTGTGTAACTTGATGATGGTGGTGAGAGTTTCGATTTGTCATCGTCGGCGTTGGAGACGTCGCACTGGAAATGGATAAAGTGCCCCGGCAGTTTTATGAACTGCCCGGGGGGTTTGGTGGGGGGCCCGGAAATTTTTTTACGTGCCCCGGCATATTTTTGAGCTGCCCCGGTGTTTTTGTAGGGGGGCCGTTTGCGGGCTGCGTGGCGGGGTTTGCGGTGTGGTGGGGGGGGGGGGGGGGGGGGGGGGGGGGGGGGAGGGGGGGGGGGGGAGGGGGGGGTGGTGTCTCTCTTTTTTTTTTTTTTTTTTGTTTTGATAACATCTCTTTTTTTTTCACAAAAATATTTTGAAGAGGGGGGGGGGTGGAGGAGAAGCTTGTCCCCCTCCCCCCCCCCCTCAAATCCCCCCCTTTCATCCCCCCCCCTTGAACCCCTCTCAGGTATTCACCTGTACGTTCTTTCCAAATGGTGCTAGGTGTTCAACAATATCACTGATACTTCTTTTGGGTTTTCTCTTTGCAAATTTATTAACTTTTGGGGAGGGGGAGAGAGTAGTTACCCTTTAAAATTTTAAATGCTATTCTTCCTTATGCTTTATTGACTGTTCTGTTTTTCTCTTTTTTCTGGTAGTATTTTGCTCTTTGTCTGTGTTAGTTATGGATAACTTCTTTTTCCATTCAATTGCCGATTGCCTTTTGTGTTCTGATGCATAATCATATTCTGTTTTTGGTCAATGATGCCTTGTCATGATAGACAACATAGAGGAGGTTAGTCCTCCTTTTACAAAATCCTTCCTCTGGTGACTTTAAGAAGACCTTCCTGTGGGAGAGTGCCACTCAGTACATGTAGCTGTGTGGAGGTCTTAAATCAGACAAACTGCTCTAACTTGTCTTTGTAAACAGATTTTATTTTATGCTCAACTCAATCATTGCAATGTGCCAGACTTCCCACATGATACAGGAATTATTATCACGAGAGAGGCTCCTTGAGCAAGTACCGTTATGACCTTAATATCAATGGAATTACTGCCGGGAAGCCTAGAATAGTATGATTTGATGCTTTTCTATGTGTATTTTTTTCTTCTTCTCTGAACTGGTTAAGAAGTTGGAAATTCAGTTTATAATATGTGCAGAAAGTGCAAGCTCATCAATTCAGACCCATCTTGAGATATTCAAAGTCTACCTGCTGCTGAACTCTTTTTCTGTTTACTTTCTTGGGGCACCATTTGGATGTGAAGTTTGGAAAGTTGACCGATCTTATTGAGGCATTGCATTACAACATTTATTACAATATAAGGGAACGTAATAGAATGGGAGTTCCCGGTAAAATGGAAAAGTGCCATGGTAAAATGGAAAAGTGCTATGAATAAGTGTCATGGTAAAATGCATAAGTACCTTGGTAAAATGAATAAGTGCCCTGGTAAAATGAATAAGTAGATGATGCTGAAGAACGGGCAACGTGAAAATACTGCCTCTTTTGTTCCTCTTGTGGTTATTCATATAGAGCTCATGTTCAGTGCTATTCTGCTTTGAAGTTGTTTTTCTTACTATCCTTTTGCTCCTGAATAGTGAGGGAAGCAAAGAATGAAGGTGGCCGTGGAGGAGGTCGTGGAGGGTGGATGCGGCTATGGATATAACCGTGGTGGATGTGGCAGTGGTGGCTACAATCGTGATGAATCAGCCAATAATGAGAACAGCCAATAGGGAAGTACCTGCTGGTCAAGTTGCTTTTGAAGATGGAGATGGGAGACAATCTGAAAGGCTGCCCGGGTTCGATAATTGGATTGTAGAGAGGGAAGATCGATCCTACATTGAAGCTTTGGAACGCGAGAAGCAGAATCTAGTGTATTTGACGGCGGATTCCGAAAATGTGGTTGATGATCTTGATTCAAGCAAGATATATTCGTGTCGTCGCCGCCGTTCTCAAGTTTTTTCATTGTTTTCTTATTTTTTGTTTTGTATTTGCTTTGTGAATTAAGCCTTGGGCAATTCATGAATCTTTTTTTTTTTTTTTCAATTGTTGAATGCTCGGGTTTCAATTTGGGATTGTTGATTCATTCTTGAATTGAATATGAAGATCTGAAGCCTCTTTCAATCTTGTCTTTTGAAATTTATTTTGCTATTGGCCAGTGATGATTATGTTTTTATTGACTGAAATTTTATGTTGATAAAAGACATCGGAAGTGTTTCAGTAAAATGGAAAAGTGCCATGTTAAAAGGAAAAAGTGTCCTGGTAAAATGGATAAGTGCCCTGGCAAAATGCATAATTGCCCTGTTAAAATGGATAAGTGCCCAGTTGAAATGCATAAGTGTCCCGGAAAATGAGGAAGATGATCATAAGTTGGTCATATATTGGTTATAAGATGATCATACAACGGTCATACATGGGTAAACCAATAAATAAGACATAGTATAAGCTAAATGAAAAAGTGTCCCGGTAAAATAGAAAATGCCCCGGTAAAATGCATTAGTGTCCCGGTAAAATGTAAAAGTGCCCCGGTAACATAGAAAGTGCCCCGGTAAAATGAAAAAGTACCCCGGTAAAATAGAAAGCGCCCCGGTAAAGAACATTTGATTGTTCTTTAAGGAGCAAATGACTGTTCATAAGTGGGTATACCATGGTCATACGACGGTCATAAGTGGGTAAATCAATAAGTCATACCACGTGGCGTCCTGTGATTCGTTGATTAAGAAGATTTCTTAAAAATGGTGTAACTTTTTCATACGAAATTAACTCGAGATGTGGTCTAGTCTCCCATGCTCGTGAGAATGGGCCCTACAACTTCCCAGAAGGATTCAAATAGCAATTACATCACTATAGACCTTGAATGCTTACATTTACTCAAGACCGTCGGTTGTTGTTTACATCGATGACTCCGTTCCTGTAACCGTATTTTGGTTTTTTGAATTTTTTTCAACCAAAACATGGTCTTCTTTTAAATAGAAGATCATGAACGGTTTGGATCGTCGATATCACATTTCGATATTTGTGGAATGGTTGAATATGGACGTTGAGGGGTTAGTGTTACGAAACATTGTAAACACCAAGCATTATTTGTGCTAATCATGAATATCAAAACGCGATATTGACGATCCGAACCGTTTATCTTTTGCGGTATTATGTGATCTCACACTTTCACAAAAAAATTCAAAATAATACTTAATATAGTCCCCGTAGTGGAGTGTGAACGGTCACAAATGAATGTACCGATTTACCAAAAATGGGGTCATAAGTTGGGGAAGAGCCCTTCATAAAAGTTGTATAGTGCCTGAATACGAACGCAACGGCGAAGACCAAGCGTCAAGTTGGGTCTGCACGTGAAAGTTACAGCGTAGCAAAATTGAAATTTCATCGGGCGATGGTCATAAGGTGGTCATAAGCTAGTCATATGATGGTTATACGATGGTCATATGGCAGTCATATGATGGTTATAATATAAACAATATATAATATAACCATCTTATGACCATCGTATAACCATCATATGACCATGTTATGACCATCGCCCAATCAAATTCCAATTTTGCTACGCTATAACTTTCACGTGCAGACCCAACTTGACACTTGGTCTTCGCTATTGCGTTCGTATTGAGGCACTGTACAACTTTCATGAAGGACTCAAATAGCAATTACATCACTATAGACTCTGAATGCTTACATTCGCTCAGGACCGTCGGTTGCCGTTACATCGATGACTCCGTTCCAGTAACTGTATTCGGTTTTTGAAATTCTTTTCACCAAAACATGGTCTTCTTTTGAATAGAAGAGAATGAACGGTTCGGATCATCGATATCACATTTCGATATTTGTGGAATGGTTGAATATAAGCGATGAGGGGTTAGTGTTATGAAACGTTCTAAACATCAAGCGTTATTTGAGCTAATCGTGAATATCAAAATGCGATATCAACGATCCGAACCGTTCATCTTTTGCAATCCTATATGAGGTCATGTTTCAATGAAAAAAAATTCAAAAAATACATAATATAGTCCCCGTAATGGAAAGAGTTCTTAAAAGGCGATGAACGGTAATAAATGAATGTATCAATTTACCGTAAACGGGGTCGTAACTTGGGAAAGAGCCCTTCATGGAAGTTGTACAGTGCCTTAATACAAACGTAACGGCGAAGAGGTGTTGAAGTCTATGGGAAATGAGGCATACAAGCAGGGGAGTTTTGAAGAGGCCCTGGCTTTGTATGATCGAGCAATCTTTGTGGCTTCTGGATTCGAATAAGGCAGTCTATCACAGCAACAAAGGAGCAGCTTTGATTGGTTTGGACCGTCTTATTGAAGCGGTTTTTTAATGGAAAGAGGCAATCCAGATTGACCCCTTATCACAAAGCTCATCATCTGTTGGCAACAACATATCTCAGGTAATTAACATATGTTTTATGAATTGTGTTTGGTTGTTCCAACATCTACATAGTTACTTGTTTCAAACATTTGCTTACATGAGCCATTAATGTGTCATTTAGATTGGGAGAAGCAGAGAAAAGCATTGGATCACTACAAACGCTCTGGTCCATACACTTGTGCGAAAGATGTTGACCAGTGTCAGGCTCTTCAAAAAATGCCTCAGCAGGTGCACAGAAGCCCAGAAATTACAAGAGTGGAATGTTTTACTGAATAAGACTTGACTGGCAATTTCTTCAGGTGCCAATTCATCTCCCCAGGTTAGCTTCTTTTTTCTTGGTCAACCCTTCACTTTTGCCTAAGGTTAAATCAGTATAATTTAATCTTGTTCAATTTTTGTCTAGGTGTTTGCTCTACAAGCTGAGGCCTTGCTGAAGCTTCACAGACAAGAAGAGGCCTATGCCACCTACCAAAAACGACCCAATTTTGGCATTGATACGTGCACCAAATTTTTTCGGCATGGCAAGCAGTGCCTATCTGTCAATGATTGGAGCTCAGATTTACTTGGCTGCTGGCAGGTTAGTTGATTATACTGTACTAATTAATATGATTAATAACAAGTAGGTTGGTCCCTATGATCAAATTTTAAAACAGATGTCATGATGTTAATATTTTCGGTTTCTGGTGTTGGTACAGGTTTGAGGATGCTATAGCTGCAGCTCAAAATGCAGCACGGCTCAATCCAAGCGACAAGAATGTAACTGCGGTGGTGAAGAGGGCTAGAGCAGTTGCATCAGCCAGAGTAAGAATGGTAACCTCCTCTTCAAGGCATCAAAGTTTCGGAAGCATGTGTAGTGTATAGCCAAGGACTAGCACATGATCCAAAGAATGCGGTTTTACTATGCTGATCGAGCTGCTTGTCGTTCAAAGCTTGCTCAATATGAAAAGGCTATTGAAGATTGCAATGCAGCACTTGATGTGCAGCCTTCTTATAGCAAGGCCAGGCTGCGCAGGCTGATTGCAATGCCAAGGTGAATTTTATGTCACTTGAAAGCCAAGCATACTTTCTGCACAAAGTTTTAGCGCAATACTAATTAGTGCAGTTTTTTTTTTTGTTTTGTGGTGATTAGTTGGAGAGATGGGGAGCTTCAGTTCAAGACTATGAAGTGCTGATAGAGAACTCCAGCAGATGAGGAAGTTGGCAAGGCTCTGTTTGAAGCTAAGATCGAACTCAAAAAACAACACGGCGAAGACATTAAGGAATTTGGGTCAAAGTTGGTTCTGATCTCCAGCAATGAGCGTTTTAGACACTTTGTCCTCACCAGGTAACCCAATGTCTTCCTTTCTATTGGCAAAAAGCACTAAACTAGATTAAAACCGAACAAGAAACTAATACCTTGTCCAAAATAACAGGAATGTCTGTGGTGCTATTTTGTAGCAAAACTAAACAAAAACAAGTGATGCAAGCCCTACAACAAGTCTGCAAAAGATTCCCATCTGTCAATTTTCTAAAGGTTTGTTCTTTAATAAAGTTAAATCCCATATATTACGAAGGGAGCTAATGAGACACTCGAAAAAAGTTGTTCTGCACTTGGCTCATCCTCTCTTTGTTAACTAGATGACGAGCCGAGTGCAAACTTATTTATTTTGGAGCTGTTTTTTCATTTAACCAAAACTACAAAAGTTGTTAAGTAGTCTTGTGGTTATTCAAATTCAGGTCAAGGTCAAAGATCACCCCCTTCTTGGCCAAAATGGAGGATGTGAGCACAATCCCAGCCTTCAAGATATACAAAAATGGATCAAGCGTCAAGGAAATTGCAGGCAACAACCATGAATTATTCAAAAACTACGCTGAATACTATACAGCAGCTGAGAGATTGTTGAATTAAACACAAGATGACGGACAATTATTTCTTTACATGTCTTGCTAAAAAAAGGGCTATTTGGGGGAAGAAAGGGGGGGCAGGATTGGGGCGATCTTATCTATCTGCTTGATAGCTTTGCCTGCACTGCACATGAGTGAAAGGGAGAGGAAAGAGAATAGAATGGAATCATAGATTAGATTACTAAGAATAAAACTTGGGTGGAGTTTTATTGTTTTCCTTGATGATTCTTTTTAATTTTTTAGCTTTGTTTTTTATAAGTTCAGGGGCCCCAATGCTGTCCCCAACCCCAGATGTCACACACCAACATGACAAGCGAGCATGAAGGATGGTGGATTTGAGGACGTTTGGTACTTGAACTCTGTTTTTGTACGCCCGCAATTTGCTAGTCTGTTTAGAAGTGAGTATATAGTAGCTAGGACGTGTGTTTTCTATGGGATATGCCGGAATTTCTTGAACCGATTTCGAAACTCAATCGCCAGTAGGCATTCTGAACAGAATTGTACTGTTTATTTAAGCAAAAGGATTTACATTTGAGGCATTCTATTTGTGAGCAATGAAATATCATTAGTATGCAAAAGAGACAAGAATCTCATACCTGTGTCGTGTGTTTAGGTTATCCATCACTATCACAGGAATTCAATCACCACCTTGCATCGAGTAGTTGAACTACTTTTGAGGCATTTTCGTTCTCCTAAGAGTGTATGATTAGCTATGAAGCACCGAAGCTCCGAGCACCTGGCGTTTCGCGTTTTGGAAACGTTTCGGGATTGAAAAATAGCCAAAACTTCTCAAAGCATGTATAGGAGAGAAAACGTTCTGAGCAGTCCAAAACTCCACATGGAGAAAAATTTTGGCAAACTTTTTTGGATTATTAACTAAGTTCATACCTTAGCATTCATATTTGCTTCAAATTTAAACTTGAACTTGTGGTATTTCATTTGGATTTCAATTTTTTCTATGATATGGAAGTTCAAATCCTGATTTATATAAATTTAAGTGGTTTTAAATTAACGTTTCCATAATGTTTTGTATCGATCTTTTTTTAAATTTGAGAAATCTCTGTTTCGTAGCGTATCATTTCACCCTTTCCGTTTTCGTTTCCGTGCTACGTAGATGATTAGGATTGTAATATGAGACAATTGGTGCTAATCTTTTGAAAAGCCCATTAGGGTAGATATCATACCCAGTTCAATGGATACCTAAAACATTGAGTTCATATGCCCACTGTATGGAATTGAGCTGGGCTTTCCTAGGCAGAAACCCATTGAAACTTTGAAAGATTTCAAGTAAAGAAGCCCATTTGCAGTTATGTCCTCTGTCTGATTCGTTAGCAGTCGCCTCATGATCGTCGTCGCTATCGTTGTTTTCTCACTATCAAGGTTCAAAGTTTCGGTTTCGGTTGAAATTTCGGTCGCCAAAATTTATGGAAATTTCGGAAAAAGTTTCGATTTCGATGGAAATTTCGGTAAAAAAAAAATAAAAAAGACGAAAAACATGCTAGAACACCTATAAATTGATATCTCTACTTTCTATAGGCTCTAAAATCAACAAATAATGCAATTTAACACTTAAGCTATGCAACATTATCCATATGGATTAACTTTTATGTACATAAGAGAGAAGAATGCGTGTTTTGCATTCCACTAAATTTAATTAACATAATATCTTAAATGTTATTGTGGAATACTTAAGGTGAGTCTCATGAAACATACAATAATCATTACATTAACATTACAATATATCATAAGAGTTTTAAGGAATATAATACATCAGAATTACACACACATACTATTCTAATAATTGAAGAATCTATCAGCATACCTATTGTTTTGTTAGAAATAATTGAAGGTAACAAATGATTCTCCATGTAAGAAAGTCAAAAAGACTATCTACGTTTAGCACACCTATTGCATTGAGCTTGATAATTGACGGAGGAGTGGAGGTGGTAGGGAATCATAAAGTAAGAAGAAGCTTAGTGTTTGTTTGTATGATAGATGATGAAGGTAGAGAGAAGTAAAACATAATGTAAGAAGCCTATTGTTTGTTTGTTAGCTTGATAATTGATGGTGGAGGTGGTAGAGAGAAGTTATGTAAATAAAACATCTTTACCAAAGCCTACATCAAAGTTTCACTGAAATTTACCGAAATTTACCGAAATTTCACCGAAATTTACCGAAATTTCCAACAGATTTCCGAAATTTCACCGAAATCGAAACCGAAATTACCGAAATTACCGAAATTTCGCCGAAATTTCGGTTTTTCCTGATGATATTGAGATATACCCCGATTCAAATTTCGGTGCTTAAAATTACCGAAATTTTGATTTCGGCCGAAATTTTGAACCTTGCTCACTATGATTCGGTTCTGAATGTCATTGTCGCAATTGGGCTTCTCTGTTTCGATCTGATTTCTTTCTCCATTCCCATCACACCATTCCGGTCTGATCTGGCTTGCATGATTTGCACTTGGGCCTGTTGGGTGTTGTTCTTGTTTAGCCGGATTGAGTGTGGGATTATGTGACTGTAAATTGAATGTTATTTCTCGTACGAGTATTTCCTCATAGAAGTTTTCAATTAGACCCCTATGTAATTAGTTCTTCTTTGTACTTCTTCTTTGATTGGTTGCCAAACTTTTTTTTAACATATTTCCTTTAAAAAGAAAAAAGAAGAAAGAAAAAACTCTTCAGTGATTATTGTCGAGCACCTTAGTATGCCATGCACGATTGAGAAACCGTGACAAGAAGGTGACAATCTAAGTGGGAACAAATAGATTACATGCACATAAGATGAGCGACTATGAATGTATAATCTAGATAGAACTTATCAACTACATTTGTTGACCCAATTTCTAATATGACAAGCACATATTATCTTATTAAAATTCCACCTACATAGTAATGCTCTTGAATAAATGGATGACATGCATAGAAAGAGTGACCTAAGACGTTCCAATCTGATTCATAAATTATGAGCAACAGTCCATTGAATGATTGTCTCTTTGTTCATACTCTATTTCGTGAGTTTTGGTATATTGCACAGACTTCATATAACACTTCTGCAGTTACTACCTGTGAAAAAAAATCACTTCTGCAGTTACTCAGACTTGCTGATTGATACATGGGACCTATATCATACTTGTACGTACTATTGCTCTGCGAAATCTGTTTTCACTCCAAGAAAAGAACACAATGTAATTCTTCTCAGTACTGCTGTCAACAAAAGCACCACACATGTATCATATACAAATTGTGTATATAGTTAAAATCACAAATAATTTCTTAATAAAAGATCATCATGGTTTACATATACATCACTGCTGGCAAAATCTTTTTTGCTGGAAAAAGAGAAATGAAAAGCTGTACATGTACTACTATACTAATCTACAACAACAAGAATGATGCAAAAGTGAAGGCTAAAGAAGCTTTGGACTTACCAAGTTTCCACAGAATAAACTCAGTGGACCCAAAAGGTCATAGAAAACAAATCAGCACAAAATTAACAAAACAAAATATAATTTCACTATTCTTTTTCACTATGACCACCATCATCTCTTCCAACTTCGACTCCTGGAAATTGCATCTCTGATTCCACCAACAACCCAAGTCTCCTTTGCAATGTCGGGATGAAAATTTGTAAAATCCGGAATCGTATGCCATCACGACCAAGTTCTTGATCTTTCTTCTTTGTCTGCCTGCTCCTCTTCCTCCATTAAACTCTTCAATGTAACTTTGCACCTCCTCTCTTCTTTTTCCAATCCAATTTTACCTTCTTCTCTGTTCCTTTATCATCTTCTTCGTCTTCATCTTCATCTTCTTCTTCTTCTTCTTCTTCTCTCTCCTCTTCTTTCTCCTCTAGCCATGTTTTTGCAGGGGCAGACCGGCATCTCATTAGCAACAGAGCATTGGGGTGGCGGAACAGACTCTACCGGCGGAGCTTCAGAAGTTGATCCATTTTCATCATCAAAATTCGGCTTTTTATCTTCTTCACAAAACCCATTACTTTGATTTTCCTGCAAAACCATAAACCATTTCGAAAAGACCGTCCTTGAATCACCCTGATCAGCACCGTCGCTAATTCCCTCACCACCCGCATGGGGTTTTTCTCGACAGTCTCTGGTTTCTTCTTCCTCCTCATCGTCGTCTTCGTCTTCATCGGAAGTAATATCCGATTGTGGGAAAGAACCGAAACACCGGAAATCGAACTTGATGCTTCTCAAGCAAGTCAAGAATTGCATGACCTCTTTCTTGAACCCCAAAGCCTCAGCCCAAATGGGTCGTCTCTGTTTCCTCTGCTTTTTGCTGTTGTGATTCTCTCAATTTCTTCCATCACCGATTGCCCAGTTTCTGCACGAACCCAACTTGTGCCGGCACTTTGATCTGACCGGCGCAGGTGACTTTTGGTGACGTCGGCTCGGAAATCTCAGCTCCGGTTGGCTTTGTTTTGGCCCATAACATAGGACTATTCCGGCCGAGGCCACTCCTACCAATGCTTGATTTTTTGACCAGTTGGTGGTTGTTGTGGTGGCGGTTTTTGGGCTCTGACGGCCGTACCGGGCTGCAGATTGGCTTCGGCATGAGCTTCAAATGGGTTCTTGAAGGAAAACATACTAAGAGATCAGCTGAGAGTGCTCCTTTGGCTTCCCTTGGCTTCATGCTTTTGTGATTGTTTTGCTTCGTCAATCAACTTTTGCCTTCTGTCCTTCTCTGTTTCTGTGTCTTCTAATTCTTAGATCTTGTGCTGTGCTTGCTTTCTTGCTGAATTTGAGTTTTTTTGGGTTTTTGAGGTGTGTTTTGTGATGGCTTTTAAAAGAAAGGAAGAAGGGCTTCTACAGCTTTCCTCTGCTTTTGCCTTTTAACATCTGTTTGCACCTATCTGTCCTTACCCTTTTTTCCTTCTCTTTTTCCTTTGTATTTAGGGGAGGAACTCACATTTATATTATATTGTCTACATCTACTCAATTTATGTCTCGCTTATTGCGTGATTTACATCATTGTTATTGATAAATTCTTGATTACTTTGATAAATTTCTTGACAGTCCTCGTCATCTGAAGAGGAACAAACGAGAAAAAAAAAAAGTGTACTACCCTATTAATATGAGATCTTGACCTACTTGGTACTCTTTGTCTCCAAAGGAAAGAAACTAATCAAAGCGTATGCACCCATTAAAAACCAAATCTCCCTTCATTACATTTTCGATTTATGTCAAAATTTTAGCAATTGGGTGTGAACTTTTTATTTCAGTTCTTTTTTTTTTTTGGTTAAAGATAGAATGTTTACAATTTACAATGATGTACAACGATCGTATAGCCTACCCATAACAAGTCATAATGGTACAGATGTAACATCGACCTCACTGAAAATATCATCGAATCTCGCCACTATTGGTAAATCAAACTTGAGACTCCTACGATTATGAAAGATCCACCTCACTAAAAATATATTTTATTTTCACCACCCTAACGTGAATTCTTATCATATTTAGTCGTCATGTTAAAGAAGGAAACTGAGAAAAATGTGTCCATACCTCTTTGAAACATGAACACTCCTTTTTGAACCCCTTGAAAACGGGGTCACAAGCTCATACTTAAAGGATAGCCTCCTATCTTTGCCTTTTCTTTTCTCTAATGCTACCCCAACTTATCTTAAAAAATTTGAAAAAGGTGCATGGGAAAGTTGAAGCCCACGAGACTTGTTTCATGATCCAATCAATCATACCACCAACTTGGTGAGCCCATGACAGTTATGACTCATGCCCTATTGCTAGTGCCCACAAACTAGTGAACAACTACCAAACGTTCGCTTCAATGGAACCCACAAGAATTTGAGATTCCTTCATAAGTCATTCTTAGTGATTTTCCACCCTTTGATTTTGATGAGATTATTGGGATCCATAAATAATTGCTTAGTGATTGGTCTACCATATCATCTTATGCAAAGCACTGGTTTAATTCACATATTATTGGTGAAGCAATCTAGTATAGGTAGAGGCAAAACACATTCCAACAACAATAATAATTTGGTCTTAAAATTGAAGAGACAATTATGAAAAGTGATACTTATGTGTTAATAAACGTAAAAAGTCTTGAATTGAAATAATTTCAACATTTACTAACTCACATTCCAGTGATATAAACAATGAGTGAATTTTTAGTATGACCATAAAGCTATAAGAATATGCGCAATACATTTGTTACCTTATTTCCTATAAAACTACAAAACCAGGGGGGTTAGGAAAAGCAAACCGAAAGCCTTGAAGAGAAAGCATGGGATCCCCAAACTCATCATCAAAAGAGAAAGATGGGATTAAACAAAGTGAAGTTGTGATGATGGGGTAGTAATGCACTTGAGAGCATGAACCACCATACTTGCCTTAGGATTAGGCTTTCCTTGCTTTTATTTGGGACCTTCTATCCATGTCTAGCCCAAAAAGTCTCAACTCTTCCCTTTTTGATTCATTTGAAATGGTGTAATCATTTCTAATTGTGTTCAAGAGTTCGTTTCAGCACTCGATTTTAATTAATCTTGAGTTGAAATCTCGTCTTAACAAAGTACCATAATCGGCTTTAGTTATGACAACGGACGGCCGTGTGGGTTTTAAGCCTTTCTATTAAGAGTTAAGCTTTCTCTAATTTTGTTGGGGGAGGAGAGAGCAGTTGTTTGGGAGGCTTGTGGCTTCAATCCGACCGTGTAATTTTGCTTCTCAAATCGTCTATTGCTCTAGCTTGAAATGAAGTCGGCAGCATTAGTTTGGTTTGGTGCAGGGGTGGACTACTAGGAAAAGCTTTTGAAATAAAAATTAGCACTAGTAGTTCCATTTCCATATAGATTACAGCCATAACTCTCAACGCGTGAAGAACCAGCAATGGATTTGTCTTAAACTAATCAACTTGAATTTGGCAGTCTTTAGAATAGTTGCAAAATACATCTTTACTGCGCTTAAGTAGAAAGCATTTTTCTTTAAGATATAGAATAGATTTCTGCACTCCCAGTTTAGCTAAACATCAACTTTATTATGCAATCGAGCTAACAATCTAAGAGCTCTCTGGTTATAAACAAACTCAAAGCCATTATGAATCTTTTGGAAAGAGACATCTAGTGTACCATTATAAACAACAGCAAAGCAGAGTTTACGTGATATATAGTAGGATGATCATTCAGGGTATAATGAAGTTCGATTTTCATGAATTAAGCTTGACCTCATGCTCGATTAATTGGAAATTCTCTGTTCATTAGATCATTAATAAAGACCCAACAGCTTTAAAAAGGATGCGGATCAATCAAGCTAGCCAAGTGCAAAGTTGGCCAAAAAATTTCAAGAAAGCAAAAGTAGCATCTAATCTTTGGTGTTGACCTCTTGCTTATCTTATGCATCATTGAGACATCTCACATGTAAGAAGCAAAAATGAATGGAGAAGTTGAATTCTAGAAGAAGGGTTTCCAATTGTGGAGGGTGATAGGTGGATGATGTCACATAGTCATAAACAGAAAGAGTCTTCCTATACATGAGTTGCATTCTACATCTTCATTCTCAAAACTCAAAGCATTATGTATACAAAGATTGCACTCAAATTAAACAAAATCGAACAAAGAGAAGTCCAAAGAGAAAATTCCACATTTCTTTAGGTTTTATACATCAGCACAGCAGAAGATGATCATTTCTGAGTACCAATAACAGTTCCAAATAAGCAAAAGGCAGGAGAGTAACAAGAAAAGAGGTTGTGCTGACTTCTTCTCATAAGCTTCAGGAACTAAAGGTTATACAAGTAGTGTTTTTTCTGAAGGTTTATGACCCTCAAGGTAGAGACTGACATTGAAATAGTGAAGATGCATACACTGGGCCAATTTGAAGAAAAGAAAAACTAGTCAAGACTCCAAAAAGATAGTAGGTGTGTGGTCTAATCCAACCAAAAGTTGAATTTCTCATGTCCTTGTATGGGTATCCAACAATTCGGGAAATGGGAACAGTAGAAGGAGCCCTCTTCAGAAGAACTACCTCTTTAGAGGTATAGGAGATTTGACATTCATACCCAAAGCCTGACAATCACAGATTTCTTTTGGGTTTGTGATACGGTATCAGGATTAAGAGCAGCATTGGGTAAGAACTACCTCCTATCTTCCATATTTTTCAAATCAAGCACATAAATGAAACCTTATCCAGAGATAGAATCTAAACTGGTGAAAAGGGACACACGCCATCACCTTCGATCAGCCATAGAGTACATGAATATAAGAAAACATGATATCCTAACCAAAATCCTATAACCCAATTTAAGCATCGACACCCACAACCACGAAACCCTTCAGACTGTAGCTACTACACAAAAAGACTCCCCAACTTCAAGACCTAGAACCAGTTCTCCCATTCCATGTTCTTTCTTAAAAAATTAAAAGGTACTGTTCTGATTGTCTTGCTCAAACTTTTCTTATTTGCAATATTGTTGTGTTTTGCTGTCTTTGTAGTATAGTTTCTAGTTCACAAGGAATTTTTTTTTGTGCAATAAATATAAACCAAATTTTTTTCATTGTCCTAATAACAAAAAAAATTGTGGCTGCAACAAAAAGTTCATATATTATACCTAAGAAATAAATGTGCATAAATCATAATCACAAGCATAATAGAACGACTAATAGAAGAAACCCAAGTGCAGAAAAGAAAATACCTCAGTAACAATGGTTAGCTTTTCATATCGTTTCCCTGCTCTTCCCAAAATACAAACTCTTCCTGCAAGTTACCAGCATTAATGCCAGGGCCAGCTACAATATTCAAACTGCATTAGCGTGCTCCCCTAGTTCATTTCTAAAAGGAATGAGATATTTTTCAGCAAACTCCTGGTTTGTATACTTCACCACTGAGTAAAAGCTACGTGATTTCAGTGGCACATTTTTCTTTTCCAATTTCTGCAGAACATGTAATCGCGGTCTCAGCCTTTGCTCAATGCTATAAACAAGAAGTTCTGGGAAAGTAACGAGAAAGGAGATATCAAACTTGCCAGAGCTAACAAGCAGCTCGGTTACATCCTTAATTTTCTTCTCCGATACAGAAAACGCGTGGGGCGCCCTCCGAAACATTGCGGAAACATCCTCTTTGGTAGCCCCCATACTCTGGAACAGCTTCACCTTCAGTTGCCAGTTCTCCACAGACATGGAACTCATGGTCCGAATCGCTGATAGGAACAGCTTGGACTTTCTATCAAACCCCATTTCGTCAACCCTTTTAACTTTATCCACAATGCTCTCATGCCTCAGCAGGAAGAGCCTCGGAAAGAGGAACAGATAACTGACAATCTGCGGCGAACTTACGCCAATTCTCTTCAAAAACTCAATGTTGGGCAGCAGTGTCTTCTCCAAATCAAACTTGAAACACCACCTCGATGACTTCAACACCTTCAAAACACCTGCATTGGAACCCACAACGCCCTTCAACACCGAAACCGCAAGGCTAAGCTTGTCGGCTTTTCGCAACAAAACCCATGGGTCAGTGGATATAACATCAACAATGTCAGGGTCCGAAAACCCAACTCCCTGGAAAACCTTAATCTTTGGTTTGACGACCTTCTGGAGATCGGCGCAAAGGATCTTGGGGATCTTTTTCACCAGTTTCTCCAGATGGGTATCGGAGAAACCCATTTGCCTGAAACAAGAAATCACTGAATCCGCCTGTGATCGGTGTTTGAGATGAGGGATGTTTGGCGAATTTGTCAAAGCCGCTTCTGGGGAAAGCTCGTGGCTGTTGATCAGGTCAGGTGGGTTTGAAGATTTTGAGGTTTTGGGTCTGGCGGAGGAGTAAAACAGCAGCGAAATTGAGTGGTAAAGCGGCGGACTTTGAACCTCAACTGAGCCTCTGAGAGAATGTCCGAGAATAATAAGCCTTTTGCTCATCTGGGTTATCATTTTCACTGAGGTTTTGGTGAGATTTTCAGCAGTGGTTTGGTTTACATGTCGAATTCAGAGAGAATGGTTTTTGGAGTAGGAACTTGCCTGTGATTTGAGAAGATTGTGGGAATGCCAAGCGCTGAGCTCTGTAGAATCTTCAGGGTCATTTCTTCCGATTAGTAGGCATTTTGATTCTGCTTGCTGCTTCGGAGGGATTGAACTTTTTGTTGATGATTTGCCAAAACCCTCTTGCCAGGGTTTTTCAATGTGGCTCCTGTTCATGATGATGCTCAAAAACAGAAGAAATTTATCCGTTGCAAAACGTTAAGTTGGGCTTTCGGGGTAAGACCCGGCCCTTTTTTCAGGCCCAAATGAGTCGGGGGCGGTTGTCACTGATGTTATCAGATGAATCTTAATTAGAGATAAATTGATAAAGTTAAGGAAAACCAAACCAAACGTCCACTTTCCATTTTGATGTTTTTTTTGGAGTCCGATTTTTCTCACCCCCTTAAATCATGGTGAAACTTTATCCCCCCTTCTCAAATCTTGCCATATATCTTTTAACTAACTCATGGTTCACTTTTGTATTTAGGGACAATGACCCCTAAGGACAAAAAAAATACCCCAATTTTATGTAAGGACAACTATTTTAAATAATTTCCTATAAAGACAAAATAATAATTCGACCAATCAAAGATTAGCACGCGAGAACAGTGTTCGATGAACTGTAACACGCACAGGTCATAGTCACATAAGGAAACAGTTATGCCAACTCAGAAAGACTTTCTATTCAAACACAGAAAGACTTGATGCCAAACACAGAAACAGTTTGCTAATAAATAATTGTTCATGTCAATACAGAAGCAGCTTATGTTAATACAGAAACGTTAATCCAACATAGAAACAGTTCATAACAATTATCAAAACTTCAATTCTATAGAATCAAACCCTTCAACTCCCAATTATATAGTTACCAATTAAATTATTGGGACAAAGAAAACTCAAGAAAAAATCAAATACAAATAAAAAACCATCTCTCTTTCTTGAAATCCTCTTCGTCATTAAACACATAAACACTTTCTGGCAAACACAGAAAAACAGTCTATCAAAATCAGAAACACTTTCTGTCAAAGCAAGAAACGTTCTGTCAAACACAAAAACGAGTTATGAGACACAAAAACAGTTCATCCTATAAACACAGAAACAGATCATGCAACGCAGAAACAGTTCATACAAACACAGAAACAGTTCGTACAAACACAGAAACAGTTTATACAACACATAAACACAGAAACAGTTTGTGACCAAAGTCTCGTTTTAATCATTGAAATACACAAACTAACTACAATCTAATTCAAAATTCATCCAAATTCAACACAAATATGATCCAAATTTTGTTGTATTCAAGATCAACAATCACTAAAATTCAACTAAAATATTTTATCAAATAATCACTAAAACATACAACAAATATTCAAACAATTCAAACCAAATGCCAATTTACTACCCATAACTACTCTGTCAATACAGATGCAGCATTAGTTCATACAACTTTTTGCAGAAACTTCAATTAAAACAAATGTAAAAGATTTTCACAAGTTACAAACATTACTAGTTATGAAAAAATGCGACATAAAGAAACAAGCTTTATGCATACCTTGTACACATGCATTCGAGGAGGAAGAACGCAACCGTCATTGTAGGTCCATAGAGCAACTGCCCCATTGCCATTTTCTTCAATGTCGAAAAGATATCGCGTTTCGGGAAAACTTTCGACACGAATTGAACCAGAAATGCAACGAAGGCCCCAAAATTAGTATCCCATACGAAGCCAAGCGCAATGTCCTTACAAAATCATAAGATTCCACATTTGTAGCTATTGTCTGTTCAAGAAAAAGATTCATAATTTCGACAAAATGGGTCAAATGGGTAAACGAAAAATGCTCGAAAACGATGATTGAATTACAGATTGACCCACCTGGGAAGATAAATCGGCGGTCCCGTACGGCTCTTCGAACGCCATCAAAACCCAAGAGAGATCGGACACCTCCTTCTTCGTAGGAGTCCCATTTTGCTCACTCGGCCTAATAGCCACCAATGTCGCGCCTTTCAACACAACCCCGTCTGACAGCTCCAAGTGCGGCGCATACCACAACCGCATGCTCTTGGTGAGAATGGGCTAGGTTTCGATTAGACCCATATACTAGCCCACGAACCCGAGCTTGGAACACGAAGGCGTTGCGGCGGCGGCGGAGGAGGGGGACTTGGAGGAGAAGGCGGAGGAGAAGAGGGAGGGGGAGATGTCGTGGTCTTTGGCTTTCCAGAAAACTTGGGGGAAGCAGAGGTAGGCTTTGGAGTGGGTTTGGGTTTGGGTTTGGAGCCGGGTCGGGGCTCCGATCGATCGGTGAAGGAGTGCTTGTGTACAATATGAGGCGGGTGAGGGTGGTGTTGCGGCAAAGAGCAAATGTCATTTTGGTGGCGGACGGAGCCGCTTATGACGTGGGGTAGCAAATACTCCAATTCCGTAAATCTCTCCAACAAATACTCAAAATCAAATAATTTCACAAAAAATAAAAACTTTCTGCTGCTAATGACAGTAAATGTATTCCGATTTCTTGGTAGCCAAACCGAAAACAACGAAACCGAACCTCGTAGAGCTTGAAGGGGACGACGATGCCCAAGCAGAGAGTGAGCCAGAACGGCGTGTAGAAGAGGAAGAATGGCAGTGATGGTTTTGCGTTGCTGTGGGAGAGGAGAGAGGATGAGGGGCGAGGAAGAAGGAGCGTGAAAGTGTTTTCTACGGGCGCGTGAAGAGGTAAGTATGCCACATATTGCCTTGTCCTTGGCGGAAATTATTTGAAATTCATGGCTAGATAGAATGATGAGCTGTTTTATGTCCTTGTAAGTCATTATTCCTTGTATTTAATTAATTTGATAATTCAATTAAAATTTAATTACAAACATACCTTTTTAATTGATATCATTATCTAAATATATCAAAACTCAATCTTTTATCTTCCTAATCTAACTCTCCCATTAAACCCGTTGGAGTCTACACTAAATAGACTTTCACCAAATTGTCTATTGGCACTCATGGAGACAACCAAACGTTGGAGCCTACATTAACAAAATTTCACCAAATTGTCTATTGGCACTCATGGAGACAACCAAACGTGGACTCACCAAATGATCTATTTAGGGAGGTATGCTTGTTTCCAGAAAAAATTTGAGAATTGTGTATCTTAATGACAACTTATAAAAATTGCACCAATATTAGCAAAATAGATTCTACATGAACTCGTGCAGTGAAAATTAAAATTATCTATCTTAATGAGTACTTGGGACTTAAAACCAAAACAATTACAAAAGAAGCATAATACACCAAATGAATGAGTCATTGCCACTATTATTTTCTATGATAATCTGCAACACTATTTGGTCTAAGATGCTGATGAATTTGAAAAGAAGAGCTGACGAGTAGGCCCTTGATAATCTCCAACGTTTGGTTATCTCCATGAGTGCCAATAGACAATTAGGTGAAAGTCTGTTAATGTAGTCTCCAACGGGTTTAATGAGAGAGTTAGATTAGGAAGATAAAAGATTGAGTATTGATTCATTTAGAGATAATAATATCAATTGAAATGGTATGTTTGTAATTAAATTTGTTAATTGAATCATCAAATTAATTAAATACAAAAAGCGAACCATGAGTTAGTTAAAAAATATGTGACAAGATTTGAGAGGAGGGGGTAAAATTTCATCATGATTTAAGGGAGTGAGCAAAATCGAACTATTTTTTGGGGAAGGGAGCGAGCAAAATTTCACCTTTATCTTGAAGTTTAGAATTGTACTATAATAGGCTGATTCAACAAACTCATGTAGGGCATCTTTGACTAATCATTACCTCTATCCGATGTGTCAAATCTAATTCTTCAACTAAATTTCAAAATAAAGGTGAAATCACAGTGATTAAGGCATGAAACAGCCGAAATTAAATGAATCGGCGTCAAAGCTTGCTGTCAAATCTAACAGCATTCCTTCCAAATGTTATCCACGTCAACTGTGCTTCTTTCCAAATCAGCATTTGACGATTCACATGAATGAAATTTTACACCCACTTCTCCCGAAGCCAGATCTTCTATTCTAAAGTGGGTGTTCAACTTTTGTTCTACTTTTATTTTTTTGACATTTTTGACGATTTATGTTATGATCCAAACTGTTCACTTTTTTTATTGTCTAGCAAAGATCATCCTTGCAAAAAATCATTCAAATCTGTAATCGTTCGGTTATCAAACAATGAAACATAACCAAATCGACTTTATAAAACGTAACCGGGTCTTTATATAACCCAAAACATCAAGGATTTGAATGATTTTTTGCGAGGATGATCTTTGCTAGACAATAAAAAAAGTGAACGGTTTGGATCATAACATAAATCATCGGAGATGTCGAAAAAATGAAAGTGGAACACCCACTTTGGAACAGAAGATCTGTGTTCCTTCTGCCCACATTGAAAGTTGATATCCCGGATGAAATATGTAATTTAAATTTCGCAAAAACTAAATTAGTATGTCATTGTCAGGCCCAAGGATCGAACCAACCAACAATTTTTTTTTATATATATAAAAGAGAAATTCATTGAAGAATGATGTTTTTAGAGCAGTATGAGTTTACAATGTCAAATAAAAGAGAATTTTTAGCAATAGTAGGAAGGGTGAAATGACCTTAATTGACAATTGCGTCGGCATTAAAGTTGAATTATTTGAAAATATGCTTCCAAGTGATGGAAACTCTAAAGCTAACATCACAATATCTTGAATAATCGTCTTAAGAGTCCAAGGAATAGAACAATTCCCCACAATGCAGTCAATGATTAACTTGGAGTCTTCTTCAATATTGAGATGAGAATAATCCTTTTGCGTGGAAAAGAAGAGAGCATCTCGAAAAACTAACGCTTCCGCAATTGGAACAGTTACGTGTCCAACTCTTCTAGCACCAACAATAAGCGGAGCTCCAACATCATTTTGGATAATGAAACTAGTAACAACACTGGAATGATTGACCCATCCATCAAAGTTGATCTTCTGAGTATTAGGATTCAGAGGCTACCATTTGATATTATTTACTGTGTTGGCAGTGGTTGTGGATGGACTTTGGCTGGCTGCTTGGAACTCTTTACATTGAAGAGAGCTAAGTGGATAACTATGTTTGGGTTAGGGATTTGTTCTAAAAAATTAGTTCGTTTCTAACATTCCATATCTGCCAACAAAGAAGAAGGATTCTAGATAACAAATCAAGAGAAGTATTAGAACCAACGACCTTCTGAAGCACATACAAAACGCAAACTAATCCTTATCGCCAAACTACTGATTCTTGTTTCCTTTTATTTGTTAAATATCAGTGAACAAATTGAAGAGAAAATCTCAGTCGAGAAAGAGTCCTAAAATTGAAGAGCTCTTTGTTAAATATTAAGAGGAAATGATTGAAGTTGCAGGATACATAGTACCAATATATGAATGCAATGTGAGCCTTCCAATCTTGCACAAAATTCGCCCCAGATAATTGAGTCACTTTTTTATGGTACTACACTCACAGACCTACAGACTGTGAAAGCAAATCCCATGCATTGATCGACTACAATTCTTTTTGCACACATTACAAAGTTACAGCCGACACACTGGCACTGGCACAAAACAAACACAGAAAGAATGTACAGAGCATCTAAAAACACAAAAATTTAAGCGCCCATTTTTTACCATTCGACGACAGTAAATTCAAAATGAGTTCATCTCCAGTAAATAACTCTTGGCCTTGAGCAGAGCTTCAACCACCTCACCGTACATCCCATCTCCGCCAAACGCCCTCGTGGCCAGCTCTCCGTCCTCCACGTCACCCCCCAAACTCGGCCTCACCACAACAAGTGTCGCGCCCTCCACCCAAACCCCGCCCTTGAGCTCCACCCTCGGCACGTGCCGCATCCGCATCCGCACGCTCGGCACCCTGCTCCTCCCCCTATCCCATCCCTCCTCCTCCTCCTCCTCCGCCGCCACGTCATCTCTCCCGCACTCTTTTAGCCCATCCTTCTCCATAACCACCACACCTTCGCCTTCCCTATCTCTCAGCACCACCGATTCGAGGCCCTTCTGCTCCGTCACAACATCCTTCAGCAAGTAATGCCTCGCCGACGCGGCGATCAGCGCGCTGATCGTCCACACAACCCTCACCTTCAGCCCTCCGGCGAAGTCCGTCGAATCTCCGGCCGCCGGATCGCCACCTCCAGCAGCGGATCCGCCGGATCGGAATCCTAGAATGACGCAGGTCCTCAAGGTCTTCCCGAAATCGGCTCGCCATTTCAGCACCGTGCCCTTCTCCAATTGGAGATCGCCAGAAGGAAGCTCGATCGAGAGGTTGCGGACGCGGTGGAAGGACCGGAGGATCTGGGCGGGTGAGTTCTGGGGCCGGATCCGAGCCGGGTCGGGCTTCGGCGAGACGAGGTCGTGGAGCGATTTGAGGATGCACTTGACGAAGGTGAGGAGGGAGGTGGGAGACGTCGTCGTTTCCGGAGGCGGAGTCCGAGTCGGAGGGGGATGACTCGGTCGACGGTTAGGAGGAGCGAGTCGGTGTGCGGGACAAGCGAGTTGAACCGTTTGGAAACGGCGCGGCAGCGGATGAGGGTCTTGATGTCGGAGACCGAGTCGAAGATCTGGAGGATCAGGGGGTCAGGCAGCAGATCGAAGCCGTCCATTTTGATCAATCACGGCGGGAATATCAGGAAATCGGACGGACACTGTGTGTAGTTTGTTTTTCAATTTTCAATTTTCAGCTGGTTTTGGGGGAAATGAGGACAGGGGAGGAGAGTGAACGCGAGTTGCTTTTTTGAAGAATCGAAGGGGCATGATGTGGGCCCGAGTTTTGACCAATCAGATGAGACCTGGTAGGGCCCGCGGGCACTTTCCTTAACGCCGGCTACGGTTACATCACTTAGAGCATTTCCAACCATGAGGCAACGGAGTTTCTTCGGTGCTTGCAGGTAGTGAGTACCTTCACCATCCTCACCATTCAATTTAAATGAATGGTTGAGATTCAGTGACCTGATGACCTGCAATCAACACAAAAGAGGCAATATGCTGATATTGTGGTCTTATATGCTTAAACCAAATCATAAACCTCAAATAATTTGCTACCGCCAAACATCTGTAAAAGAGACACATTGCCTCTTTTTCTCTCTTTTTCTTTGAAACTTATAACAGTTTAAAGCTTATCAAGCGCACAAATGTCTTCATATTCTCCAGAAAGAGCTAAGTATGTATTGGGTTAGCGTATAAAAAGTTGAAGAAAGTTTTCCAATTTTTCAGAATCACCCGAAGCGCTTGTTCATCCGCTGAGCTTGGGCCTCCAGATCTACCCCACCACCGGCTTCAAAAGCTACCTAATCGTCGGATGCTTACCCCGATTCCGTCCGTCGCGCGACTTCAAACGCCCTCATGAACTCATCTTAACCGGTTGCGCCGCCGTTGAGGTGAACCGGGTCGACGTTGAAGACCAGTTTGCAGACGATATCAAACGCAAACTCCTGCAAAACGTCCTCCTGATCCAAATGGCATGCCATATCGGCCGCGGCTTTGGGTAAACAAGGAATCAGCCGATTTCCAACCCATGCCCAGCCACCTCTCTGCCATGTCTAATGTCTCCGACGAGTAAATTGATTTAATTTTTTTAAAAAAATTGAACAACAATTGAATCGGAACTGGGCTGTATCTGTAAATAGGATAGGATATATATTAATTTTTGTATCAGTGGCGAAGAGGCAGTCGATGAGGACGGAGTTTCATAATTTATTGATCAAATTGTAGATGGTGGTGTCGTTTGGTCACTGCGGCGCTTTTCTGAAACTTCGAATCTTTTTTCTTTTGGGGGTGAAGAGGAGTGTTGTTGTGATTTATTCTGGGTTTGCTCATGTGCTTGAGCTTGTGAAATCAGGAATTTATGATGATATCAGATAATCTAAACCTCTGCCCATCACCACTATCACTCCAGTTGATCTCAGGAAATCTGTAATTGAAAGAAAGGAACTTCAGTCATTTTAGCACTTCGCTCTGCCTTCGGGAGATAAATAACGGTGGAGCCTTTTTGGATGTGAGGGTGGGGAAGACGATGAAGTGGTCAAAAGAAAACATTTTTAAAGTTGATACACGTGCAAGATCACGCGTGCCTTCTAATTGGTTACCGCAACAGCCTAATCCCCTTAACAAGATCTTTAAATTTATTATTATAACTAAATTGGTGAAGGTACTGAGTGCCTGTATGTATTGAAGAAAAATTGATGAGGCAAGGGCAAGAGAATATTCCCAAAATATGGGTACTATTCATATATATCCCACGAAAATAGTAATCGCCTTTAATTTTTGGTTCCACCGCAAAAAGGCAAGGGCAAGGGGGATTACTATTTATAAAGTTCATTTTTAATTTGTTATTTCTAATTTATGTCAATTTCATGTGTGTTCGAATAAATTCGGTAGTTGAATAAATTGTTTAAAATATCCTAAAACTTTTTACCACATATATCTCCAAATTGTCCACCAAAATTTCCAAATTTTTTCTATAATTTTTTTTTATACTTTTCGTATTTGTTTCATAATTTTTTCGTCAAAAAAGCCTTGTCTGTTGGCTGTGGAAAAGGAAGACCAGGATTATGCCATGTGGCCCTTGAAAAGCGCCATTTTTCTTCCTCCGGCTGGGTTAACGCGCCCCTAGCGCGCGTGTATTACATGCACCAGATTAAAAAAAAAAAAAAGAAGAAAAAAACCGCGCGCGGTAGTGCGCTGACTTCACTTGCTTGGAGGCAAGCAGGCAGGCGGCTTTCCGCCTTTTCCCCTCGCCCCCTTGCCCGCTCCATCTCTCCAGTACCGGCAATTTTTGCACCAGTGGAAACCCACTTTTGAACAAAGGCAATTTTTTCTCCTCTCAATTGCTATTGGCCCTTGCCTTTCACTAACCAGTGGAAATGCTCTTACATGGAGATATTTCTTCTTTTTTTTGTTCTCGAATTTTTCCGTTTCCAAACAGTGCCGTGGCCGTTGATTGGGATGCAACGGTCAATAGAATGCTAAGTCGTTTTTACGAGTTCAGAGACGACTTTGCTCGTACGGGCCCAAACGACATGGTGGGTAGGAAGAGTTGAATTGTAGAACGAACCACATTGGAATAGAAGAGAAGCGAGACTACATCCAAGCATAACTTACTAAGAAAATGTTAACAATTGTGACATAGTGTTATTAATTACTTCATTGTTAAGTAATTTACAAGTTCAATTATCAGTATTACTCTTTAATTTCCTCTAACATTAACAATGTTGTGTAATTTTGATCATAAATTCATAACTAGTTCACCATATTCCATGAACATGACGATTTTATTTTGAAACTTTGAATCTTTCCGTATTTATGTGTTAGGGTCCCAACTAAGCTAGTTTTATTGTTTCTTATTAACTAAATAAAGGCAAGTTGCTTGTTTACCCAAAAAAAAAAAAAGGCAAGTTGCATTGGTATAATCCATTCCTAGTCAGACGACATGATCCATGATCCATGATCCATCCTGATATTTTTGCCAAAAAAAGGAATTTTTGGTTTGGTGGGTTGCTTGCTGCTGTGGTTTCGTTTTCGTTGTCACAGGTTATCCACAAACAGCAATCAGTGGTTTCCATTTTTGAACTGAGAAATTGGACAATTATACCAAAAAGAGAGAACAAACAACTTCATTAGTTACTTAATTGAAGATGATTATGGAATGCCCTCCAAACAAGCAATGTTTCTGGTCCGTGTGATTCTTTGCTTTCCCTTTTTGGCCTCCTTTTTTTTATGAAGAAACAAATTAACATTAAAGAGAGAAGGCTTAATTGTTAAAATGCCCCTTCAAACTCACTCTTCGTAAAAATTCGCCCCCCCGAACTTCAAAATGCCTTAATTCGCCCCTCCTAACTCACTTCTGTTACACCGTTGCCCCCTTTTGTGTTTTTCCGTCTCTTTTTGCTGATGTGGCATTGTATATGGGTCCCATTTGCCGATGTGGACTGCCACATATCAAAATGAGTTGCCACGTCCTCTGCCCTGGTCCCACTTACAATTTTTTCTCTTATTCTCCTTCGTCCTCTGCCCTGGTCGTCGTCGAAGCCGATGGAGGTGTCGGCGACCTTGCCTCCTCGTAACTTTTTTGTTCGTAGAGCAGCGGGAGTTCGTTCTTGTCGACGGAAATTGACGTCACTCCAGTCGTCGGAGTTGGACTCGGCCCCCACCGACTCCTCGCCTCGACCCTGCGCTCCGACCACCCGTCGCACGATCTCAACGTGCGTCCGCTTCATGTCCAGCGTCTGCAGCAAGATCTTACCTTGGTCGCACGACAACCAGCTCCGCTACGTCTATCGTCGCCGTCCACCGCTCCACCACTTTCGCTTCCCTCCTCGCCAAGCTCTCGAAACTCTCAGGTAATCAAACCTCCCCGAACGACGTCGTTGACTCCGAATTGAATTTCGATCAGCTGTAATTAGGATTTCGAATCGAGGCAAGGGCCGACGAACTCAGGCCCACCCGCTCCTCAATCTCACTTGGGTCCTCGATGTTTATCTCAAGGTGTGTCTTCGACCAAAAACCCACCAAAAAAATTCGATTGTTACTTCTGGATAAGTTGTAAATTTCAGTGAGGTACCGAATTTCGGGTTTCGATCAGAATTTGGGTGTGTGTTTTGAATCAATGTGATTTAGTTGAGGAAGTTAATTGCTGGGTTTGTTAAAATGGATTATGTTCAGGGTCGGTGTCGACCCGCAAGAGCTTGAGCTTGGAGTCAACGACAACGTCGCCATCGTCCTCCTCGTCTGCGGCTGGGCCGTAGTCAAGGGCGGAGTTCGATCGGGTGCCGATGCAAATCGTGAGGCTGGTGAGGCCTCCGTTGTTTTCTCGGAGCCGGACCCGAATTTGACGTGAGGGATGAAAGGAAGATGATGATGACATGGGAGCTCATTTTGATATGTGGCAGTCCACATCAGCAAATGGGATCCATGTACAATGCCACATCAGAAAAAAGAGACGGAAAAACACAAAAGGGGTCAACGGTGTAACAGAAGTGAGTTAGGAGGGGCGAATTATAGCATTTTGGAGTTCGGGGGGGCGAATTTTTATGAAGAGTGAGTTTGAAGGGGCATTTTAACAATTAAGCCAAGAGAGAAAATTCCGCGACACCCAGAGGCAATAGAGTCAAATACAAGAGCTTGACGGGCAGACTGAGGAAAGGCTTCAACACATGAATTTTTTTTTTCTCGGTTACTTAGAAACTGTCATATACTAAATTTATGATAATTTTTACATACGTTATAGTTTTTAATAGGCTTACATTAATAATATAGCTATGTAATGCGTCTATGAAAATTGTTCTCTACTTTATCAACATGCCACAAAACAAAACATACATCGAACTAAATACATGTCCAAAATTGGAGAGAGAGTGGACACACATAATTGTAAATTTCTGTATGCGATGTTGGCTAATTAGAATTTTTTTGTTTTTAAGGAAGATGGAAGATATATTGATAAAATTATGAGTACATTGTAACGACAATGACAATCTATTCACACATGCTTGCGACTATTTATCATACTCATTAAGGTCACCTCAATTAAAACTAAACTACCTAGGCCAACAAGGGATTACTTGCACCCGTAAATTAGAGCATCCCTAGCCTTCCCTTTGTACTCTAAGTACACCTAGGCGGTCGGTCGAAGACTCGACCGAAGTCAAATCCTCAACTGGATACAATTCAAGCACCACCATAGGAACAAAAGCCAGTTAGCCCAACATGTGATAACCCCCCAAGAAAGACCTCACAATATTGGATTGGTGAGGGAGCAAGCAAGTCAGGTCGGAGCCAGGTCAGACACCCTTAGTTAAATCAATGGAAACGGCAGGCAGGTGAAGGGAGCGAACGATAATGGATATTAGTAAAGGTAGACAAACAGCGGTGGATGCTCATTTGACCAAGGGCTAGTTTGGTATAGTTGAACTTATTTTTAAAGTTGCTTCAAAAATAAGTTGATTGTACTTTGAGAATAAGTTGCTTTTAAAAAAAAAGCTGTGAAGTATTTGGTAAACTTTTATTTAAAGCTTTTATGAATGTGTATAATGACTAAAAAGGTCATCATACAAAATATGTGTGCAATGTAAATATGTGGACATGCAATATAAATAAAAGTAAAGTAAAGGTCATTTTGTATGGATGCAAAGTAAGTTTGCAGCTTAATAAGAAGCTCCCTTTTGGGAGCTTTTAAGTTTGCCTTTGTTAAGTGCTAAACCAAAAAGGAAATGCGGCGGGGCAAAATGGAATTAGGCTAGATTGTAATAAAGGTGAGACCCACAATGGTAAGTAGTGTTTTACTAAACGGGCCTCAAGCGTGCCTTAAGGCGAGGCGGGTGTTTTTTCGTCAAGGCGCATGAACAACGCATGTTGTCCCAAAAGGCATTGAAAAGGCGTACAAGGCGTTGAAAAGGAATACGCCTCAAGGTAATAGGGGCATGCCTCCGTCACAAGGCTACACCTCGATTAATTTTTTAAAGGTTTTAGTGGAGTTTTTTATTGAATATACAAGGGTCAATTATAAATAAATAAGATGAACAACAACCCCAAAGAGTTTTGGGTGTGATAATTTAAGTTTACAAGATTGAAAATATTTTATTTTGATGCTTAACCTCGAATTCTTGATGAAATGATTTTAGTTTATTCTAGACGAGAAGGGGCGACGATGCGGGAACTTGACGGGCAACTTGAATAACTCAGCCAACTCGAAGGTGCATCGCTCTTACTCACGCTCTACTAGGGTTACATACTAGGGTTACACAGAGATCCCATGCGTGGTAGTTGTTTGA
The DNA here is from genome assembly GCA_033992175.1 of Spiraea crenata. Lineage (NCBI taxonomy): Eukaryota > Viridiplantae > Streptophyta > Magnoliopsida > Rosales > Rosaceae > Spiraea > Spiraea crenata. Next base: position 7,681,436 of record JAVBHV010000079.1, on the reverse strand, counting down.
TTCTCTTAAATTCTGATAATTAGGTTGGGTCTGAGCACACTGAAAAGAAAATAAGTTAAAAGGTCGAAGCCGTCGAAAATATTTGTCCTCTGGTTGCCAAGCTAAAGGATTGAATGAAAGAATAGAACAAATTTTCAAAATTTCTTTCGTTAGATTTAATTTTCAATGAAAATATTGAATAAATTGGCGGTGGTAGCGGCGGTTAGAGGAGAGAAGAGAGAGAGAGAAATGAAGGTACGAAATTGGACAAAACTAGTAAGTTGTTTGCGCCAGATCTTAGATCACAACTCATAAAAGAAAAAAACATTATCCAAAACTATCACATAAATCTTCAAGCGTGACCAATCAATACGTAGGAAACTGATTGTCCACCCTATCAAAATCGACATCAATTGAATGTCTGAGTTGATGAGACCACTTCCACTTGCAGTCCAAAAAACAAAATTGAGAAACGAATGGGTTGGACGAAATGTTTGGAGACTAGAGGAATGTTTACGCATAATTCTTTTGAAAGTTCAAAAGAATCAATAATGCAACTGTAGACGAGTCAAAAGCCACCTCTCAATGCCCAACCTCCCGTGGCACCATTGAGTTGATCTTCAATTCCGTAGATCAACTGAAAAGTCTATGCAACTACAGCTCATTGGAAAATTCTGATTTTCTAACCAGATTAGGTAAGGAAATCGTCAAGAGCAATATTTTATATTTCTTCATATACCTTATGTCAATCTATAATTTTTCTCTTAAGCTGTATCTGGATGCGGTAAAACAACTTGAAAATTGACTTCAAGTCGGATTTTGAAGTGCATATATTGCGTTTTTCATTGTTTGGCAACTATGAACGCGGAAATTTTGAAATTAAATGGGAAAAATTAGGGAATTTTGGGGAAGCAAATTTTTGAATTCAATTTTTACCAAATTTTTCGTCATTTACAATTTCCAATGAGCGTAAACTGTATCTTAAATGTTGCGAATTTTCAATCAGCTAGACTAGGGTAAATGAAGCGTTCTAGTCCAAAGGCAAAACCCTACACTATGGGCGTGACCTCAGCTGCCAGTTTCCGATGCAGCAATCTGGGCGTCGAGGGCCAGGGATAGGGGTCGCAGTGGCCTTGAGTTTTACTTTCCTTGGCATCTACGTGGTGGATGAAATTTGATAACCTCAAATATGCACAATAAACTTTATGGCCTGATTAGGTATAGTTTAAAGACATTTATCTTAAATAACGCATGCCCGAATATTATCATCGTCACAACCTCACAATGATCGATAAAGTGTGCTGCAAGTCATAGGAAGATTATAATTTTAGCGTTATTTAGAAGACCGTGAAACACATTCTACAATACACAAATTGAAAGTTGATGTATATTAATATACAAAATGCACGTTGCTATCTCTTTTTAAGTAGCAAGTTGCTATCTTTAAATTGCACTTGACTGGGTTCTTGCAACTTCACATGTTCATGTTCAAGTCAAACTAGTCCAGTTACTCTATAACCTCTTGTTACTACAGGCCCAGCGTTCTTTTTTAGTAGTGTTATATCTGGGCCCTTGTAGTTGGCCCAAGCCGAAATTGAAAGATGAGCCTTTTCTTTTCTCAGTTCAAACCGAGGGATTGTGTAGAAATACTGCAGCTCAACAATCCAAATGCAAATTTGGTAAACATTTTTGTACAGTCGAATTGGTTAAAACAGTATGTAACAAGCTTTTGGGCTGAATGAATTCAGGGATCGTAACAGTGAACATTGACTTCTTTCTAGTTACAATTCTGATAAACTAAAAAGTTACCGTATAACTCTCTGCAAGTGACTACTAAGAGAAAATGCAAATATTGACCTTGTAAACAACCTCTAATAATAGTCTCTAGTTTCCAAAATCCTCACCTCAGTCAAAAAGACTTTTCACAGCCCCTCATTTGTCCCATGCCAATATTCACGCTCCCATCTCCCATTGCACACACACCACCACCCTTCTTCGCTCCTCCCCCCACCGCTCCCCATAATCTCATGGCGGAGCGGGCCCCAACTCCTCCCGGTAACAACAATGTCCACCGCCCTAACTCCCACCCTCACCTCCCTCCTCCGCCGCCACCACGTCCGACGACGCCGTCAATAACGCCCCAACAATTAATCCTCTCCTTACCCCAACACCCCGATTTCGCCACCTTCCGCTCGGGAACCTACATCGTCCAAGTCCCCAAAGACCAAATCTACCGCGTCCCGCCGCACGAAAACGCCTCCGTCGTGGACCGCCACCGGGACCGAAGCGTCCAGAAGAAAACCCTTCCATGTTGCTCCTATTTCTGCCTCGGCTTCATGGCCTTCGTCGTCCTCCTCATCGTCATGCTCCTCGCCATTTTCCTAACCATGTTCGCCAAGGCCCAGGGCCCAAATTTCAAAGTCGAACGCCTCGTCATCAAGGAAAAACCCGACAAACCAGACTACAACCTGATCCTTAAAGCCCAAAACCCAAACTCCAGAGTGGCAATAGCGCACAAGGCGGGTGGTGGGGCCAGCCTTCAGTACAAGAAGAGAACAATCGCCAAGGGGAAATACCCGTCGATGTACCAAGACAACGGGAAATCGAAAGAGGTCGACGTCGTCCTCCACGGGACCAACAACGGCGTCGTTTCGCCTAAAACCGAGCGCGTTAAATTGTCGTTAGAGATGGACGTCCCGGCGCAGATGAGAATCGGGACGTTGAATGGTAGGAAATTGAAGTTTCACGTGACGTGTGACGTCACGGTGGATAAATTGGTGAGAGGCGCCAAGGTTCTGAGACAGGAATGTCGTACGAATCGGATGTAGCAATCAAACGTTGCTGTTCATAATTTTGTCGCTGTTGTATGTATTAGGAAAGAGTTTATTGGCAACCATGTAGCGGAGGTCGTAGGTGCTAATTCCATTTTTTTTTTGGTTCATACGTTTATTTATGATGATTTTGTTGGTGCTCTTTTCGATCTCTTCGATTTCTTCCTCTCTGGATCTAGTTTTTGTTAATTTCAGGTCATGATCATGAACATGGGTGAATTTTTCTGCTTCTGTTAAATTTATGTTTTATTTGATGATTAGAAATAGGTCAAATGTTTTTATCATGAGAATCTTTGTCTAAACCGGTGAAAAGTTTTACAACGTATAAACCACTAAACGATGTTCGGTTGGATTGTTTCACAGATATGATCTTTTGGCCAACTATCATATCTTTGTCTCCATCTTGAAGAAGTTATAATATACATAAGGGCAAATTATAATTTAATATTCAGTGATTTGAGTATGATACTCGTATTTGTTTTCTTGCAATTACGTACCGTGTGTTTTCAAAATGTTGCAATCATGTTCCACCGTCAATAATCCGTCAATTATCTGTTGGTGTGGTCAAATATGGGGCCTACATTCCACAATTACATGCATGTTGAAAAATTTATGAATAAAACCATTTGAAATTGACTACAAGTTACGCCCCACATGCACTTTTTGTTTAATTTGCATGTTAATTCTAACATGTCCACAACTTCATAGCCAGAGCCGTGGCTGAAAATTTGGGGGCCTTGTTCTAAAATTTTACCGAGGCCCTTCAACCCATCTTCTAAAAAATCATACCAACTTTTTGTACACATAATGTACTAATAATAAATAAATTCAAAACTAGACTAATAATAAATTTTAGAAAAGTTCATTGAATCCACACAAAATGTATTATGACCAAAATATTGATAGTAAAAAAATATGATAACATAGTCAAAACCTTCAACTATTTAATGATATGTGACAAAGCCGAAAAGGGCCGTAGAGAAGTTGTTAAATAGGTGCACTAAAACCTCTATGAATAAATACTCTATAGTGAAATAACCTCCACAAATTCATAAAAAAAATTTAGTCTCAACTTAGACTATTAGTTATATTTATAGCTCCATAAAAGAATAACCTTTATAAATTCATAAATTGTTCTTGTCCCAAAAATATGAATTTATAGAGGTTCATTTTACTGTATAATTAATTTTGTTAAATGAATATAAATATAAATATAATATTTAATATTTAATATATTGAAAATTTTAAAAAATTAATGGGGCCCTCCTGAAGTGCAGGCCCAGTTCCATAAGGCCGACTGTCACTGCATCAACGGCGGCTCGTGGGTTTGTTGTGTTGCAATCATATTCCACCGTCAATAACCTGTCAATTATGATATGGTTATGAGGCCTACATTACACAATTACATGCATGTTGAAATATTTATGAATAAAACCATTTGAAATTGACTACAAGTTACAACCCACATGCACTTTTCCAGTTCTAACATATACACAACTTCATATCTTACATGTTAAATGAGTACATTATTGATTGATTTTTGAGCCTAGAAAAGGTTTATACATTTATTTATAGAATTTTATCAAGTTTTTCCCTTCTAATTTTTTTTACCCAAACCTCTATCAAAATCAGGGCCGACCCTGAGGGGAACGGGGCGAGACGGTCGTCTCGGGCCCCCATTAAAAAATTTTATATATATATATATATATATATATATATATATATATATATATATATATATATATATATATATATATATATATATAATATAATATAATATAAATATAAATAGTTGTATGCCCTTTTATTTATGTTGGAAGTTTCCTAGTGTAATGGTAAGTTGTTGTGTATGTCATTTTCATGACCTAAGTTCAATTCTTCTTAAGACCATTTTCTAGTGTGTTTTTTTTGTTTTTCATACTTTCTATTTTCAGGAATTTTTTTTCCCTTTTTCACTAAGGTATTCCTTTTCCCAAATTAAGTATATTTCCTTTTACTAAGTTGAATTCTTGCTTGGCATAGTTATTTGACATGATTTGTTGTTTGCTATCAACACTCTTAGCAAAACTCTTTAAAAAGAGGACATGCATATTGATGTTGCTATTGATCAATTAAAAATACTTGTTAAGGAAACCTACTTATTGATGTATATCTGAAGTTCTGAGTTACTTGAAGCAACTGTGGATTTAATTAATACATTCGCATCTAAAAACTCAAGGCGAACAATATTAATGTAACTTTTTCTTATGCAAGTATCAAGTGAAAATGTATAGTTTTTTTTTTATTGTATTCATTTTTGTAAGCTAGAAAAAAAAAGTTATGAAGTAGCAAATAATTTTTATATTATTTCATGGTAACATACAATAACTGAAGAGTCGAAAACATTTGAGACCCCATTTTGAGAGTTCGTGTTTAGCCCCCCGAATTCTCAGAGCCGGCCCCTGATCAAAATAAAAATAAAAATTTCAAAAGTTTCCGTAAATTTGGACTTACTGAAATTTTTACTAAAACCGAAACTTGAATCCTTACTTGCAAAGCATACATAAAATTTCTTGAATCCTTGCTTGCAAAGCACACATAAAATTTAGTCCACCATAATATATATATATATATATATACTATATAGTTTAGGATAATGGTTGACACACTTTGTATTTTGATAAATCCCACGTTTCTCTTGTCGTTGTTTTGTTCAATAATGCACCATCATAAAAGGGTTTAGGGTCCCATGACCCTAAATATATATATATATATATATATATATATCTAACGCTATAAGAGAACAAAAAAAATCGTCAGATCACTTGAAGTACAAAGTAAGCTAACAAATCCAAATCTTAAGCACTACTAATTCTAATACAACTCCAAATCCCAACACGTTAATTCTCGGCCCGAATTGGTTGAGAATTTAAAAAATCAGGCCCAGATTGGCAGTATATACAACCCAGAAGCCTTCAATATTGATACTGACTCGTTCAACAGTAAACCCTGCGATTCTCATCCCTTTCGCGCTGCTCTAATGGCAAAGACGAATTCCTCAGCAGGTTTGTACTGCGGAAAACGCACGGCCGGGGTCCGAATCGTCGTCGCCGGCGACTCCGGCACCGGCAAGTCGACACTGATCACTGCACTCATTACCAAATCGTTCGACAAAAACGTTCCTCCTGTCCTTCCGGAAACCCACCTTCCGGTCGACTTTTACGCCGACCACGTCCCCCTCACCATCATTGACACCTCGTCCCGGTCAGTTTCTACGGAATTGTACAGTTTCTTGTTTCCCAAGGAAAAAAAGGAAATTAGGTTTTTTTGCCTTTTGGCAATAAAATTAGGTTTTTGACATAAACTTATGTGAATGTAGTACTAGAGAGTGCAACGAAGAATTAAAGCGAGCTGATGTGGTGGTGCTGACGTACGCTTGCAACCAACCGACCACGCTAGCTCGTCTCAGTACTTACTGGCTGCCTAAGTTTCGAAAGTTACAGGTTTGTAACTCAGTTGGTTTCAGTGATATGGCATTGTTTTTTTTACTCCAACAATTTAATTGATTAGTTAGGTGGCTAATAATTCTTGTGATGAAAAATAAATAAATTGTCAGGTGAAGGTGCCGGTAATTACAGTTGGATGCAAGTCAGATTTGATAGACAAGGAGTATTTGGAGAGCTTAAAGGAGGTGATATCATCGTTGATGCGCGAGTTTCTCGAAATCGAAAATAGCTTCGAATGCTCGGCGGTATCCAATCGTCAGGTTGGGGAAGTATTCAAATATGCTCAATCGGCAGTCCTTTATCCATTGGTCCCGCTGTGTGATCAAGAAAAGGAATCGTTCAATTCCAAATACGTTCGCGCTTTGAAAAGGATATTTGGGATTTGCGATCGTGACAACGACGGCGCCCTCAGTGATTCCGAGCTCAACGAATTCCAGGTTTTAATTTCCTTTCCACCATTTTCTTGTGTGTGTACATGTTACTCTCAGTTAGTGTAAACTTTTAACTCTTTGTTGGTCATAGTTTTCTCAAACTTATCAGACAAATTACAATTATGTATCTTGTGGTTTTGGTCAAATTTTAATATGAAATATGCACGTTTTTGCCTGCATTTCAGTACCATATACTTTCAAATACTTGCAATTGTATTTCACTGTGTGTAGAATCATCATTTTTTGATGTTCAGTGATGATGTAAACTCTGTGGATTTGATTATCTGGTGTTTAAGTAAATGAGTTGTGCATATGAAGCAAAAGTCACGGTGCCGAAATTATCAAAAGTTGTACTCTCCAATGGCTCGAACCTACTCAATGTAATTGCACCATCCATTATAGACCACATACAACAGAGAAGAGTGAATATGTTGACCCCATAGAGTTCATATCATCATTGAACAACAGAAAGTTGACGATTTTACAAATAATAGAACTTAATTCTAATAATTTGAAAGTACAGGGTACTGAAATGGAAGAAAAAAAAGTATATGTATTATATTAAAATTTAACATATAAGATACGTAATTGTAATTTATCCAACTTATTAGCATGTACAAGGTTGAGAATTGAGAAATAAGAAATTCATTTTAAAAAACTTCTTTTGCTTTACTCTGTAATTTAACATGATGTTTTGTTACTGCCACAAACAGGTTAAGTGTTTTGATAAGCCACTGAAGCCTGAAGACATTCGGGGAGTTAAAAACGTTATACATGCGAATGTAGCAGGTGGTATCAATGACGATGGCATTACCGAAGTAGGCTTCCTTTTTCTTTATGGTCTATTTGTCGTGAAGCGGAGACTCGATGCTGTTTGGTCTACCCTTTGGAAATTTGGATACGGAATTGACCTGAAACTGGAAGATGATGTCGTGGCGCTTCCGCCTACGCGTGATCCCGAAAGTGAAGATGTTGAAGACCAAGGTTTTGTTCTGGTCGATATCGATGGATGATGATTCTATATCAGTCTATAGATAGACGGTTGTGTGTTGGATAGTTTCTTTTGAAGTAGATTTAAATTCAAGTGGCTTCTTTACTTAAGCTTTTTACTAATGATGCAACAAGAGAATGGTTCCAACAAGAGGTGTACTGGTCACATGCGTTGCGTCGTATCTTAAATAAGCAAGATAAACGCAGAGTCATGAATGATCGTGACTTATATCTGGATCCGTAACATCTACAATCATACCGTCTGTGATTCGATCGATTCCTTCTCTTGAAACTCTGCCCATCCAACGATGTAATGCACTTGTGACATTGCTCAATGTTGGGTGCGCATGTATATACTTAACGAAAACGTGGCCAAATTTCAGATCTCAAATGTAAAAGATGTTCAAATCTCACAATGATTGTACTGTCAACTTACTAGCAGATTCCAAACTTTGAGTTCCAGGCTCGGACGCTCATCATTTGAACTCAGAACTTTACGCCAAACATTTTCCCAAATTCCCAGTGACGTCCAAATTTTTATTTTGAATATATGCGATATTGAAGAAGGAATTCAAGGCTTTGTTTTATGTGAAATCTGGCTTAATTGTCTTTACATCCATCTCCATCTTTTTCATCAACCTCAATCATCAAGAATTGGCTCGAGAGGTAGTAAGAGATACGGAATAATTAGGGACGAAAGTGGGGTGGATGGGAAAACGCATGAAAATGACATTTGTGACTGCTGATGCTAGCTAGGTTCCTAACTTCCAAGATTTACATATGATCATGTAAAAGACCAATAGATAAGGCATGCCAAGTTTTAGATGACAACGAAACCCAAGCTCTTGCCTATGATTTGAATGAACAAAAAAAACAAAGAGACCAGCTCCAGCACGCGCTAGATCCGGACATCTCATGTTATTGGGACATTTTATCAAACAATTGGTGGCGCGAGCTTTGGGGCCCGTAATAAAACTTCCTATGAATCGTCAGAGTCCGCGTACCTCTGGATCCGCCTAGGAATCACTAAGTTACCGATGAGAATGCATTCTCAAAAAATTTCGTTGGTCCGCAAGTCCAATTAGGACGAAGGAGACCTTTTATCATAGGGAAGAAATGGACTTAAAGATGTAACATCTATTACAGTGTTGCGCGTGGCAATCAATTCTACTTTGGAAGATCGTAGCTAGTTAGTGCCCTAGGCACTAGCACAAACAAAGAGTTAATAAAAGCCACTTTAAGATCTTTCGCAATTATACATCTACCTAGCCTACTTCGTAAAGCTACATAATTTTATGGCAATGATGTTGCCTTGGAATGTTTCCACTATTTTTGTTTCAATGTACATCTTCTTCTAGCAAAATTCATCAAGCTCTCTAGTAGAAATATCACCAACTACAATACGAATGATTTCGAGCCAATGTGACAATGTATTTGCAATCTGGCATAAGATATTAAACGATCAAACCTCTTCCGCTGTAAGCAAATAACAAAGCTGATACAAAATATTCATATAATATAAGATGGAACCAAGATACAAAATTTTCGTATAATATAAGACGAAACCAAGATAATGCTTCCTTGTTTGTTTATGCATTAATTGTTCTTTATCGTAATGATGAAAACAAGTACAATTATCCCCATACATTGCACACAAAAGCATAAGCATAGATTATAAACACACATGAAAGCCGCCATAATTATAAAGGCATGATCAATGGACTGGAGTTTTGGAGCTATATTGCTTTTCGAGCTGGATATTTATAGCCTTCTCTAAAATTTACATCTCCAATGCACTGGAAAATCGAGGCTGTAAATGAGTAGGTCATCAGAGGCTAAATCTACAAATTGGCAGTCTCTTTGTGTAGCCCACATTCCTTGACTATCACATCATTCAAATGCTAAGATTAAACCCTAGATGCGGTCTAACTATTGAATTTATATGACCTCTAACATATGCAGCCTCACTATGACAAATATTTCTTTAGAGTCCAAAAGATTCCATATAAGGCCATAAATGAAACTATATTCATCATTTTATAGCCCCAAAACAGGCAATCCATTGGTCATGCCCTAATGATCCAAAAACAACCAAGTAATATGCATCAAAAATCATAATACAACAACACTAAGCTTTTGATCTATCACAACACAAATCCTTAATGCCCCACTCCACAAAAATATTAAAACCCACAAAATCTAGAAAAGAAATGCGAGAGGAAGATATTTCTTGGGGGGTGGGGGAGGGGGGGGGAACTTGGGGGAAATTCTGGGGAGTGTTTAGTGGGTGTGGTGGGGAATTAGTGGGCTTAGCACTACTAGAACGCGAACCGTGGGCCCTGTGATGAATCATTGCCAGGCCAACTTCTACATGTCAACATCACAGAAAGGAAGGGAAGTGGGCCCATGTTCATATCCTGCAGCGTCTGGTTTTTGTTTTTTTTTTTTGGTTAATAGGAGGCCCGTTATTCTTTTTTCTTAAACTGAAATAACATTTCATTTGGGTTTTCTCTGTTTGGCAGTTTTTTCAGTTGTGGCTCTTCGCCCTGATTTAATGCTGCCGTTAGATCGCACTTTCTAATTTTGGCTAAGTGAGGATTCAGGGGTCTACAACCAGTGGATGGCCATAAATATTATCCTCCATTTTTCTATTGTATTTGTAAAATTTATAGCTTAAGAGTCCATATCAACATGTCGGATTTAAGAGTCTGAGGAGAAATTAGTGCTTTCTAGCTAAGCTAGCAAAAAAATTGAAAGGCTTTTCCCCAATTACTATGTATTCCGTGACCTCATGCGTTGAGATCTATAAATGTGTTTTTCACAAACCATTTGCTTCAATCAATTATATGCACGCTTGATGTGCCTTTATGGGTGTAGGTAGTCCAAACTTTGCCTAAGGGGGGAGCCACATGTACTTTGTGTCACTTTTGATGTAACTATTACATGATCTGATGCCCCTCTCTTGTCAGTTGACTGAACTAATGCTCGTGTTACATGTACAATATCTTTAATTTTTTTTTATTTTTTTTTTATATTTTTGAAAACGAATCATTCAAATTTATGTATTCTTCTGTATTATAATTTAAATTAGGTTTCTTCACCGGTAAGGAAAAGAAAATGCCTTGCTTGATTTTTGAATCCCAATGTTTGGTCCATTGAGATTTTGTTGTCAGCGCCTGAAGGGTTCCCGATGACTTTCTCATCAAAGATACCTAGAAAAAAAACGTATATGAAAGAATCTTTGACCCGGTTATTTTTAATCAAAGAATCTTTGACTCGGTCTCGAGGAATACAAGTGCGATTGATTGAGATTAAACTTGAGAGAAGCTCGTGCGAGACTTTGACCTCACTCTTCCACTATTAATCAATTACACCAACAGTTCAACTTGGTATTTGCTAGTGTGGTTTTCTTTCATTATTATTGACCAAATTCCATGTCGACATTAGCTAACAAAAAAAGTGGTAGCAACTTTTATTTATATTCCTCTTAGTACTAAAGTAAACATAAAAACACGTGAAACATGGACAAGTGGCCAAGTTGTAAAAAAGAGGAACTTGTGAAACTTTCATATTTTTTTGGATCTCAAAGTGGAAGTTTCTTTGGTTGCTACAAGTGAAAGTGGGGAATATATATGAATCAAAATCCTTAAAATCTATCATCAATTAATACCTTTGCTTTGCACACAGTTACTATAAGAATGTGCAATAGGAAATTTGGCCTAAACTATGGAGAATCTGCTGCAGTACACATCAACTTTCTATAGTCTAAGCTACAATTTCCATTGATTACATAATTCCAGTGATTTAATTCGAACTCTAATCCAAAAGTGTACCAAAATGAAGGTTCTTGTTCCAGAATCAGGCTATAAACTAGAGGACCCAAGTCCAGATGAATGTGTGGGTGCATGGAAATTGGAATAAAACCCTAACTTTTCTACCACTCTCTGCATATTCCATCGATCTACCTAATATAATTATTAAGATATAGTAATGATTTTAATAACCTAGTTAAATCAATCACATGTACTTATGTTAAGATATGGCACTTAGATTTTGCACTTTACATGATTTGATCCCCGATTGATAATATACTAAAAGCTACATATGTGAATATAGAGCCTCCTACGTATGGAACCTTGCAACTGGGTTAGTTAGGAATTAGATGTAAGATTTATATTCCTTGCATTATTGGTCCATATGGCCAAATAAATCAGCATTAGAGAATTAATAGAGAATATTAAAGAGAAGCTAATCATGCATATGCCAAACTACCAAAGAGATGAGATAAATAAGGATTAGGTATATAGATTAAGATACTAAAGTCATGAAACATATAATCAGTTCAAATTTAACGTCCGAAATATCAGTTTTTTATCTTCCTCCACACTAATGAAGAAAAGATGAGGTTTGATACCAAAATCAATCGACAATGAAGGAGCATGCACATCTCAACCCTGTATAAGTTCATGCAAAACTCTACAATATAGGGTTTGCCTAACCAAAAAGTTGAAGTTCCGTTCCAAGACATTTTTGTATAGTTAAATTAATAATGTTAAGTGACTGTAATATATTGTATTACTCTATGATATAGGGCTTGCCTAATCAAAAAGTGAGATTCCATTTTTTAAGGATCTGATTGATATCAAAGGTTTAATCATGGCCCTAATCTTCCCTTTTTGCTTGCCTAACTCTCTCTTTTTTGACAATCTGTTCATGTAGCTACCTGAATTTTGCTATACTTCTCTATCACGTTCGGTTCCAAACTTCAAAGCATCTCTGCCACCGGCTTTGACTAATGAGTAATGACTTTACAAACTACTACTTAAAAAGAACCAGAAACACCTAATTTAGCTAAATATAATTTCAAATCCGCTCTTCTTCGGTACGAAAGAATAAAGCATCGAAAAAGACAACCAAGGTTCAACGAAGCACATTTGATTTGATTGAGATCTTAATCCCACGAATAATCTCTCCCCTCTTAGTAAAAGTCCCAGTTCAATAATTAAAAGACATTTTCAAATGACTAACCGTTTATAGGTAAAGCATATGCTCTCACATTGTGGTCGAAGGTGACTCTAAACTCCTTGTTGACTGCATTGACTAAGTCCCCTACTCCATGCCGTCTTCATATTATACTATTAAGGTAAATATTATTGACACTTCAAATTTTTTATTCTGCACTTCAATTCTTTTTTAAAATTCTATATACAAGTGAAGTGCATAATGACAAATATATGGAGTGCCATTAAGAACACAGTATTCCTGAAATAAGCATATCAAAAACTATATATGTATTACTAAATCATATTTTTGGCACTTTTCTTTCCAATATATATAAAGTTTTGATATGTTTATATAAAGATTAACTTTGTGGCAGGTGCCTTTTCCCAATTGGATGAGAAAATTTGGATTGATTATTCTCTTCCGGAATGTGGTATTCCTGCTTTCAATTTTGATCGCTTAGGTGATGTTGCCGTCGTGGCTTTATCCCTGACAAAAACAAAGTTTGAAGTTTCTCCTATATTATCGAAATATCCATAAAATGGAGTTATCTATATTCGATAGAGCTAAATCAGATATTCTGACAAGCCTAACTCATTTGCGTAATTACCGATATTTCCATCAATCTCGAAATATTCTTTGAAAGATCTTTAAACTCTAACTACCTAAATATTCACCATCATTGAAATATACATCCTTGGGCATAAATAAGTTCTTGCATGGAAGCAGCATTGGTTCGTCCACACGCGCACGTGTGTGAAACCTAACAACTATATATATATATATGCTTCATTTTCACTTAATTAAATTGTCTACAAGCATTCCAAGAATTGGTTAATGTTCAATGTAACCAAAAAACAGTCAGAGAAGTTTGTTTCCTAATTACTGTACCTAGTCAAAGATCACACGTCAGTCCATGTCGTAGACCTTTGTAGGTCACCATGCAAAACTAATTATAAGATTCTTTAGGAAACTTCCATCACCTTTCTTCCAGCAGATCAAACATAATTAATTAGTTCAAAAGCCGAAAGTGTGCTTAAATATATACATATGGCTCCGTATTTTCAACAATGTCGACCTTCACTTCCAAATTCTTTATTAAGATCGGACCGTCCATTTCATAAATGAATGAATCCAATGGAAAAGACACTGAATTTTTTTCTGTATGTAACGAGAAAAGAATTCGATCGATCGTGTGGACAAAGTTTGGAGTGGAAGGAGCTGCTGGTTTTGATATGGAGCTGGTTGTTTCAAGTTTAGGAGGATTTGAAATTATATACAGTTAGAGATTACAAGGGGCGTGGTGTGGAATTAAGTCGTTGTATTATTTGTGGTAGAGTTGATGCTTTATTTTTTCTAGGTGTGTCAACAAACAACACATAATGAATTCAAAAAGTGGGTCTTTCTTGTTTCCCAAGTTTGATATTAACGTTTCTCTTTTGCCACTTTTGTTATACCATAATTAGAACTGTTCATTTTATAACTTTTTTTAACGAATATTCATCTTATTACTCAATATTTAGTAGAGATAATTTTCTTAAAAAAGAAATTAAATATGAGAACTATTGGTCATTTAACTATACTATAATATATAGACGGCCGTTCACTCCTTTTAATCAATTACTGAACTTATTTGTTGTTATTTTCTTTACGTAAGTACGTATATGTTCCACAAGCGTGAGTCTTTGTTTTCTCCAATGGAATAATACACTTGTGTTTGATATAGAACTAAAAGAGTGCTCATAGAATTTGTTGAGAAGCTTGTACAATGGAATTTATGATACAAGTTTTGAGTGGAAAATAAAATGACATCTTTTGGGACTTTTGTTGGTTCTTTGTACATAAATGAGTGCTCATAGAACTAAAAGAGTGCTCATAGAATCCAAGGCATCTTTAACTACTTATGTCAATCTCAAAGTTAGAACGTCTAAAACCATGAGCGCTTGCAATATTCGTGTGGGTCATATATATGACTAACTAGACACTTGTTTTCATCGGGATAGAGTCTTGTCCCAACTGAATGGTTTTTCGATAAATGGTTTTGTTTAAACCTTAATGCATGTTTATTTACGAATATGTGTACATTGTGTATGTGATTTATACGTTGTTTAAGTTTATAGCTTGAATATTGTAGGAAGTGCCATTTATTCTTTCCTATAATGTAATTAGATTGAAAATCAAATATAGGGGAGTATATACTGGACTTGAAGTGGTCCTTGGCCATTTTCTGATCAGTGCTCCAAGATAGTGCTAGCACATTGTGTCTTCTTCTTGCATCGATAGTGAATAAGTGTTTTCTCAAATGGGCCCACAACAGTGGACCCTTGTGTACTCAAATTTCTGCAGAATAAGGCGTATTTTTTTGCATGCAATTATACATTTGTATGTATATTTGGGTCTACTCTATTGTATGACTGGGGGACCATTCAGCAATTTACACGTATTACATTTGGCAGTTTTTCTTTTTTGGATAGAATTTGTCATTATGTAGAAGATGAATTTATCTGGATTTATGCTTTTGATAGAAAATTTTCTATTACGACTAATGGGAGTTGTAAGGAACTCAATAAAATACTTAAAAAGTGAAAACTTTTTTTGGTTAAAAAGAGAGGATTGGTGAAAATTTCGCCACTGTAAACCTTTTTTCAACACTCTTGTTCAAACAAGACAACTTACATGATCTTTCTAAGGGATTGTTCACCATGAGTATTTGATGAAGTAGTGACTTACAAGTAATTACTAGTGGCAGAACACTTTTACTGTTCCGTCTACGACAACAGTTCAACTCTCACTTCAACCTTCTCTAAATATAAAGAAAATAATGAAGTTAATCATCCACACCCTTTTACTTATGCACAAAAGTAAACTAAAAGCATGAATACAAACATGACGCCCACTGACGCTAAATTAGCAAAAAAAAATCACATGTTCGAATTCCCTCTCTTGGACAGAAAAGAAAGTGGAAATGACTTTGAACATCTTCTATAAACAAAATAAAAAAAAATTTAAATTATGTATTAAATTCTTAATAATGAAGATAAATACTCTTAATTAATCGAGCAGGAAAGTTTCGGACTGCTATAATTGGGTGCATTGGGGCCGCAGTGGTCCCCGCCATTCTATTACAATATTGAGGCCGAAAAGTACAGGGAGGAACAAGAGTGATAACTTCGTCCGGTAGTGCCGTGAAACTCAGTTTATAAATTGATAACAAGCAGAGCAACAGACACCCCAATTTGAAAACAAAACTTCTTGTGAGTGAGCAGCACCCCGAGTGCGCGTGTGCTGTGATTTTCAGTCTTCTTTTTCTTTCCTTGGAGGTTTAGTTTCTATTAAACCCTCTCAACCCTCCTTTGTTTCAAAACCCACAAACCTTTGTTTTCCCCTGTTTTAATCCCCCAAATTCATCAAAATCTTAAGGTAAGACCCAGAATCCCCAAACCGGGTTTTCTCATTTCCTTCTTTTGGATTGAAAGTTTCAAACTTTACTGTGTTTTGAAGTGTTTGGAGTGTGAAAGATTGTTGCTTTTTTTGTGGGGTTATATGCAGGTGTTGAAGTTGAAGGAACCAATAGTAACTAAAATGACAAACCAAAATGTGATTGTTTCTGACGCCAAAGGCACCGTGGCGATTGCTGTCACGGTGGCTAGCCAGTCGATGTTCTCACAATCTGTGCCGAAACCACTGAATGAAGACGGTGGTTGTTTTGCCATTCCGAGGAACATTAAGCTTTTGAAGGTGGAGACAGAGGACTGCAGAGTCAATGTCTGGGTTGACTCATTGCGAGCTTCTTCTCCACCTCGTGTGAAATCCACCACTCCTCACTCGCTTTCGGAAATACCGGATCACAGCTCCTGGAATGTAAGCATTGCCCCCATAAAAATTAATCAATTTGTGATTGTTTGATCATTTTTTCATGTTGCTTAACATTTAAATTGGTTTTCTTAATTGGAATTAATGGTTTTGCAGATTCAACATCCATCCGCTATGCGCATGTTCGAGCAGATTATGAATGCTTCAAAGGGGAAGCAGATTGTGTTGTTTCTTGACTATGATGGCACCCTTTCCCCCATTGTTGAAGACCCGGAGCTAGCTTTTATGTCCAATGAGGTTTGATTTTTTTTCACATTCTCAAACTTTTTTCTCTATGTTAAGTGCGTATAAATATACATACATTCTTTTGTATACTGTATTCTGTTAGATTCTGAATTGATGTGGTAATTTTTGGTCAGATGAGAAAAGCTGTGAGGGCTGCTGCTAGGTACTTCCCTACAGCAATTGTTAGCGGGAGGTCCAGAGACAAGGTACAGATTTTTCTTTCCATAAGTAGAAATATTAGTAATCATGGAATTAGTGGCTAATTTCCCTCAAAATTGTATTAAACAATGGTTAATTATTATGTTTTTGGATGATTTTGCAGGTTTATAGCTTTGTGAAATTAGGGGAGCTTTATTATGCAGGCAGCCATGGGATGGACATCAAGGGACCATCCAAAAGTAGCAAATATAAGAATGTGAGCTCTATAGTGTGATAATTTCTAATTAAAATTAAAAAGTAGTTCATCTTTTTAAGTGCTACTTTTTTTTCTTATGATTTTTATAAGTTTTGTTCATTGTTGATCAATTTCTCAGGGCAATCAAGCTGTCATGTTCCAACCGGCTAGTGAATTTGTACCGATGATTGACGAGGTTCGTCACTAATCTTGGCTCTTAAGGAAAAAGAATCAACAAAAATGAATAAAACATGGATTTGGAGGACTAAATTTGTGTATTTCTTTTGATAGGTCTGCAAAATCTTAGTGGAGAAAACCAGATCCATTTCTGGAGCCAGAGTGGAAAATAACAAGTTTTGCTTGTCTGTTCACTTTCGTTGTGTTGATGAGAAAGTAAGCGTACTTCAAATTGTATTCTTTTTTCAAATCTTGTCTTAACTCTGTCATGTTAATTTGAAGTCCTATAATTAATCTAATATGTGTTTTTGTGTTTTTGTTTGACAGAGCTGGGCAGCTTTAGCAGAGCAAGTTAGGCTGGTGCTAAATGAGTATCCAAAGCTCAGGTTGACTCAAGGGAGGAAAGTACTTGAGATTAGACCAACCATCAAATGGGACAAGGGCAAAGCTCTTGAATTCTTGCTAGAGTCATTAGGTAAGTCTTCTTGCATTTAATTTGTAACTAGCTCTAGCAGTAATGCAAGCGTTAGTCATTTATTCAATATTTACACATTTCTATGTATTTTTATGTTCTTATAAATATTGAATAATTCTCTTTTCAGGATATGCAAACTCAAATGCAGTATTTCCGGTCTATATCGGTGATGATCGAACGGACGAGGATGCCTTTAAGGTCCTTCGCGATCGAGGACAAGGTTTTGGAATTCTGGTCTCCAAAGTTCCAAAAGAAACAAATGCATCTTATTCTTTACAAGAACCAGCTGAGGTATTTACTAAGAATAAAATCATTGATTTTAAGTTACCTAGAATTTTATGCATTATTCTTTGGGAAATGTTAATTGCACTCTAAAAAGGTTACCAATATTAATTCTCTACATTTACATTTACAGGTGAAGGACTTTTTACGGCGCTTGGTGAAATGGAAAAGATTGTCGCAGCAACAGAGGACCTAGTACGACAGAAGAAAATTGAATGAATCCACCCATAAATTTTGTTTAGGGTGGCTATTTACCAAAAAAAAGACTATGTAGCTTACGTTCTTGTTATTAAGTAACTACAATTATTGAACTTGATCGCTTAATTAATTTCGGAAAATGTATATAATTGTTGTCTCTCTCCCAAAGGAGTTGATGTTTTTCATTGAATGTTGTCAATTGTATCTCCAACTTCATTTGAAAATTGAAACCTCGTTTAAGTTTACATCTCATTTTATACTACCTTTTATTATAAGTCATATTTTCACACACGCATAACGTCATTATTTTAGAAAGAACAGTTCTTTTTCCAACAGAGGAAACATCCCTTTATATCCGTACTGTCTTTTATTCATAAGAAGTGATGATATGGTAATATTTGTCATATTGAATTGCTTCCAATACATGTGAAAGTGATTCATCTAAGTCTCTTTCACATGTAAAAAGGCAAAGAGTTTTACCTTTGTTTTGTACTTTACCTCAAATTGAGCCATTTGCTTGCTTTTCATCTTTTTAAAATTTAATTATCTTGATTCAATTTTTTCAAATGACCTTCAATTTGTATTAGAGAACCAAGATATGTCTCTTGAGAGTTCTAGACCCTAATATATCTACAATGCCCTTTTGAGCTCGGTGCATCTTAAAGATCAATCAATTTACTAGTCTGATGGCTCGATCAATCTGATTATGCGTAGTTATGTTCGTTCAATTTTTCGTTTGTCCTTATTATCATCATCAGAATATGTTTACTTCTAATATAAGCTGGGATATGTTTACTTCTAATATAAGCTGTCTTCCATGAACTAGGGAATCCAAGAGATGAACTTGGTGACCAAGTTTGGTGCACATTGCTTGGTATATAAAAACTATATAGTAAGTGAAATATTTGGTAGTATATGTTGAACCAACTGGTGTTGGAAGCAGTGTTCTCAGATCCTCTTCGATTTCTATTGGCCTCTGTTGGTAATATTTTACACTTCACGCCTAACAAAACCATAGAAAAATATGCATGCAGCAGTCAAAAGGTGGCAAATTGAAATGTATGGTCTTGAACTGAGTGTTGTTAATTTTCTGTCCACAAACAGCTCCTTCTTAAAACTTCAATAATGGGAAGCACCAGTGTTACAGTTGGCAAATCCCTAGTACGTGGTTAGGGAATGCTTGGTTAGACTCGCCAGTCAGAACAGTATGTATTATATGAATTGCAATTGATATCTGAATGATCAATCTAAACAGTATGTATATGAATTGCAACGGGTACCTAAAATATTATTACGTTTATATGCTCGTTGGCACATATGTGTAGTATTATAATTCTTGGGTTGAGAGGACGTACTGTACCAATCAATGGCATTGGTCATTTGCTTAGGTATACTGAAGTGACATCTTTAATCATTTTTTTCCTACATAATTAGTAAGGCATATATTCATAATCTCAATATACAAACCAACCATTAAGTATAGCTTCTTAATTTGGAAACAAGGCATCTAAACCAAGGCTTTCAAAGCCCCAATGGCTACCATTTTAATGGGGTTTGGCAATCTTTTTTTGGTCATTAATTTGGTCTTCAATTCTCATTCTTCTATGAATGATTGCATCATCAAAGGAATATAAGAGACCTAAATTGCACCATCAAAAAGATGCTTTGAGACCCTCCAGTTAATAGGTGGATTATGATTCTTTCATAAACTTTGGTTTCTTTATAAACCATTACCACATCTTTAATTCTTGTTCCCACTGATTGCATAATGATTTCGAAAAAAGAATTTCGTGTATCAATCATTATTGCCAAACTCATTTGTACATCTTTAGAGACTTGTTTCAACGAAGTGGAGAGCAAATATATAAGGGCACTGAATTTGGCACACAAATTTTCTCTTGTTACATACTTCTGTCAATTTTCGGCAATTGGATTGAATGATGAAAGAAAAAAATTATCATTTATATTAAACAACGATGTACACAAGGTAAAACGATGAACTTTTGATTAAAAGATCAAATAAGATTAAGGGATAGAAATTAACAAGACGAGCAAAAATGATGGGTTGTTTCCCTTTTACCTTGCATGATCGGTTGTTAACATATACGAGTATGAAAACATTATTGCAGTTTCTCTAAAGCGATAATCTGATCAAATGTGAATTATAAAGAGTGAGATTCAAACTCAGATAATAATATAGTAACAATGAGAGGCCATTAAACCC
The DNA here is from genome assembly GCA_033992175.1 of Spiraea crenata. Classification (NCBI taxonomy): domain Eukaryota; kingdom Viridiplantae; phylum Streptophyta; class Magnoliopsida; order Rosales; family Rosaceae; genus Spiraea; species Spiraea crenata. The sequence goes on along the minus strand of JAVBHV010000079.1, from coordinate 7,660,871 downwards.
ATAGTTGGTTTCTAATTCTATTCAAGAAACTTGAAAGGTACTAATAATCAAAATGAAGAATACATTAGAGAGGGACTTAAACCTACATAAGTTGCATAATTAATTATGACTCATGAATGAAAACAAAGAAATAATTGGTCAATATATATATAATCATAGTTGAATAATTTGTGGGTATGTAAGGACACACAACCATACACGCATGAGGCAGCTGATCTAGTAAACATTTTATCCATACTTCCTTTTGTTCTTTATCTGTCAGATTGATTGATAATATGCAGAAGCTATACCAATAATCGAGAGGATAAAAAGAAGCACCAATTTTCAAACTGATGATTGATGGGTTTGTAAGGAACACATAATGAACCCCAAAGAGCAAAAAGAGTAAAGAAACCTAGCTAGCTATAGCTAACTATCAAACCCTAGAGCCTCATCTTTCTGTGCTTCCTTTTATTGATACCATTTTTATCTTCTCCCTTGTCTCAGACAAGAGATCATGGAAAGCAGCACGCACCGGATAGATCCTAAATCTATTAATTAAGTTTAGAGTACAAAGGAACAATAATTTTACTTATGAACACAATTTTAATGCGATCAATTGATACTTTAGACAGGTAAAGCAAGATTAAAGATCATATGCTTTTTAAACCCGATCGCACATGAGTATTGTATGTTATGTTCATTTGGTTGAGAGGTATCGATATATAAAAATAATTATATACAATATATGACCAATTAGTTCAATGATGGGAAATCTCAAGTTCGAGTCGTGCTCATGTGATAATGATATGTTCGATTTTGCAATAAATTGTGGGTTATTTGTGACTTGCTAAAATTTGAATTACCGTATAATATCAAGTACAAGAAATGTATGTTGAGATCCGAGGCTAGGTAGGGTTAAGATATTAGAGGGAGTTAAAAATGAGTTATTAGGAGGTGGATAGCAATGGCTTTTGAAAGAGAGAGATATAGACCTAAGCCATTGGGCACCAAGATTTGGGAGAGCCCACAATCAAAAGATTAATGGAAGAATCTAAAAAAGTGGTATTTTATTGGATCCAATTTGTCATTGGAATATTAATGTGTTGTTTTCATAGGTTTAGGTGGTGAAGGGGAAACCCACTAGCCCTATAGTATCTATATATGTATAGTATACACAACACATACATGATACATATATTTATGTGAGATAGCTTAGCCTGCAAGGTAGGGCCAAGGGAGGGATCCCAAAATGGTTGAAGAGGAGTTGGAATCCACTAAAAGTGCTTGAATTGAAGAAGACATTTTGGGGGGTTCAAATTTGTATTGGGACACCACAGCATGTTTTCAAGCCCTCTTTGTCAGACGTGTAAAGAAATGTTCCCACTTCGATTCAACTTACTACCCATTATTGGTTCCTTAACTAGAAATACAATGTCCTATATTTTATGAGTAGAGGCCCCCAATTATTGGTGGATTCAGTGGAAAAAGGTTTCGTCCAAGGACAATGACCAACTAAAAACTCCCTGTATCACACTTATCAACTCTTTCTTGCAGCTTTATAACTTTATTTCACTCGAATCAAACGATCATCATTCATAATGTACGACTTGTCTCAATCAAAAAAAAAAAAAAGACCTGATAAAAACTAGCTTCCGCCGGAGATATCACTGTGCCATGTATTTTGTGCCTTTCGACATGATAGTATCAGCGTGGCTTACAATGATACCTGATTCATATTCACGTTGTACGAAAGTTCGTCTCCCTTCCAAGTCTATTAATTTACCATTATTCCATATGTGGGGTGGGGGTCCCAACAAACAACACCTGAGGAGGAATTGAATATAGCAACTATGAAAAGGAAGAATAACTTACAAAGTGTACGTGTAATGTAGTGAGGGGTAGAAGTGGGAGAGGTCTCCATGTGGTTGGACAAGAGCCTTTCAAAGAAAAAGAGAAAAAAAAAGCAGCGATCTCTATAAATGGAGAATTAAATATATGGTCTAAAAAAAGAGTATGTCTTTTTGAAGTTCTAAACATGGTGTATATAAAACGTGTCAGACCCTAGCCTCCGGGGGAAAATGGTCCCGGCCTAGAGGGTGGTGAATCTGGTGATCGACATTTAAATGGAAGTAATAAAGACTGATGATTTAGTACGGAGTTGGTCTTATATAATTATGAAGTGTCTAGATACACAGATGCACTGCATGTTCCAGTTTGTGTTGGATAACTGATGTGGCTGGAGGGAGCAGATTCATAAGGTGCTCACTTTGCAGGTGGCTTGGACCTAATTATTAGAAAAAGTAAGTATTCTTTTGATTGAACACGGTACCGGGGTAGGGGAGTTTTCATTCGCAAACTTATTCTTACATACAAAAGCTGCTGGTAGATTCATAGATCAATCATGTGCAGAAAAGCAATTATTATAATCGAATTTGATTGATCCAAATTAGTGGGCTCAGTTTGGAGGAAGAAGAAGGTAATTGGGGCTTTTGGTTTTGCCCACTTTTAGAGAATGCACCAAGAGGCCAGGCTTGACTCTTGCGTTTTAAAGTTAATAAGTGAAACTCAGATAATTCTGCTGCTAAGACATGCAAGAACGAAAGTAATCCTTTACAAATCCGTCTCATTTCCAAATTTCTTAGTAGATGTATCTTGTTTTCTTCTTGCACTGCATTTCTGACTAACACAATCACTGTCTTACGTATATTAAAAAAGTAACAAAATTAGCCTAAATTCTTCCGGAGTAATTAGGTTCAAAGATGTAATTTATACAAATGACTTTTCTCGATGGTGAAATGAGTGTGCTAACTAGGGGTGGGCATTACGACCCGAGTTCATGAAAACGGGTAGCCGATCAAACTAGAAGTTGGCTAATTTGTGGTCAAATATGTCCCGAATTGGTCAAATTTGGATCGAAACCGATACTTGGAACCAGTGCCGACCCATGGGGTGTGCGAGGTGTTCGACCGCACAAGGCCCCCAATCAAAAAAGGCCTCAAATTATATTTTGTTAAGCACATACTTGAGTAATAATAAAATTTAAGGCAAAATAAAACCAAATAACTAACTAATTGGTTTTGATGCGTTTCTTGTTTAGAAGCCATCCGAGTTCGGTTTTTCGGCGTAGTTTGTGGCCCTTAGTTTTTTTCTTCTTTTTTTGATTTTTTTCAATAGAAACTTGCAGATGCCTTCAAATTTTAGTATTTTTTTTTTCCGCTAGAAACTTGCAGAGGAACTCAACATTTGTTTCATTTCTATTACATAAATAAACTCTCTTCACCAAATCATCATTTTTTTTTCCTTCTATGTTTACATAGAAGGAATTAGTAATGCCATAGTTTTCTTGTGGTAATTACCTTGATAAAGTCAAAGAAATAAATTGTAGGGTTATTTAGTGTCGTACGACAATATAAAATACATGCCGTATATTGACAATACAAACGACACTCATTATAAAGAAATTGTCATCCATGGCTATAATAGACGATAATTTAGCTAAATTTCAACAATTTTGACATCATTACATGACACATGTGTTTGAAAAAGCGTCGTCTAATTACTATATAGATGACGGTTTAAAGACTGTCGTGTATTAACTTGCAATAGATGACATGACCATTTACGACGGTTTTAGAGGTATGTGGACGACAGTTTTTGAGCGTCGTCTATAACACTTTTTGGCATAGGGCACCTATGCCAAAAAAAAAAGGCCTCAACTTTAATTTTGAACAGGGCCTCTGAAATCATTGGAACGGCTCTGCTTGGAACCTAGAACCTGTGGGTATTCGGACTAAATTGGCATAATTAATTATATTAGTTAATTTCAAGAGAGCTACTAGGTACACTCAAAATTTTTCTCTGGACACTCTCATTTCTTTGTAAACCATAGCTATATTTTTAAACTTCTTTGGACACCCGATATGTTTGGCATATACCAACAATAACCTTGATCTAAACTAAAATTTTAAAAATAAACACATGTAAAATAGAAAAAGAATAGAAGAGTTCATATGCTTTAGGGCTAACCATTCTTATCAAAATTCAACTGATATGAAAGTCTGGCGATAATCATTTTGGTATGATCAAATCAATCAATTCTTATTGCGGGTACATAGTAGATCATTTCTTATTCATCATTTTTGTCTTAATTGATTGAACCTGCTGGCGACAGATTTCACTAGCCATGAGTCGTGACCTCCTCGACAAAAACCATTCTTCTAAATTTCAATCTTCCATTTTGATCAAATCTAGCTTCACAATTTCAGATTGAATTTACTAACTTATGACAACAAATATAATTAAGGGGTTTCATAGTGTGGTCTTGAGGGTGGTAATTTAATAATTAAGTGGTTTGGGTTTCATCAGCATCAAGATAAGTTATTTTTCCTCCCACGGATGACGGTGACTCTGCTTGTAGCCTCTGCAAATCACCCATGTCCAAGCCCATAAGACATTCAAATTCTTGATCATTCAAGTCCAAAAAAGTAAGATATTTTTCATCATCTGTACAAGCACCATCTTCTTGGTTCTGCTTGTAGCCTCGAGGGCTGCTATGTACACCCATCTTTCTTCTTTGGATACCTAGTTACTTTGTACACCCATTTCATTTTTTTGAAACTACTTTGAACACCCAAATTTAATTAAAATTTTCCACCTATACCCTTTATTTTGTTTATTATACAAATTTTCTTGAACACCCTTAAATTTTTCTTTGGACACCCAAAATTAGAATTTACTAAACTCATCTCTCCCTATTTGATCAGACTCTTAGGATTCACCAAAATCTTAACTCTGATATACAAACCGTCATGTTGTTTTTACAAATTTTGAGAATATCTCTTCGAACCGGAGTGACGAGGAGGATGCCGTTGATCTTCATAATCTCTGTACACACAGGCATAAAATTGTCAAGAAGTGCGACAAATATTTTCCCTCTAAGTACTGCAAATTGTACGCGCTCAAGAGGAATAAGATTGCTTCTCACATGCCCGGGGTCCACTAGAAGAAGCCGAAGAAGAAGAGGTTTAGATCCATCAGTGTCGACCAAGTGTTGAGGAGAGACGACGAGCTATATCACTGTAAGTCCTGTGATTTGTTTGCGCTTAATAAGGACGAGCTTGCTACTCACATGTATGTGATCCACATGAAGAAGCCGCCTAAGTCGACGAGGCCAAGGATAATAACTAAACGCGTTGGAGGTTGCCGTATATATAAATCTAAAGATGATGAAGGTGATGCTAGTGAATTCCATGGACTACGATCTCTCCGGCAATGAAGAGGAATGCCCTTGCAGATGGTTCTGCCAACACTAGAAGAATGAGGATGCCATGAATAAATCAAGTAGATTTTCTTGTTTAGTTTATGTTTACAAGGAAAACAGCCCGAATGCATTGATCATTCAATTTAGCATCAGTTGGTATGGACGAATGCATTGATCATTCAATTTAGCATCAGTTGGTATGGATGAACAACACTGACAACGACAAAAAAACTTTGTTCGAATTCATTCGGTATGCTCAATTCAATTCCCACAAAAAAAAAAACTTTGATACAATCAGTGAAAATTCTTACCTTTTCTTCTTCGAATTCATCCTCTTTCATTGTGTCTTTTATCAAAAAATAGAGATTGTATGAGATTTAGGGTTTAGAAACTATGATGCAAGTAGACCGATTTTATTTTTTAAAAAACATAAATGGGTGTCCATAGCTTTTATATAGGGTGTACAAAGAAATTAAGTACTTATATGTAATTTCACATAAGGATATAAGTGTAATTACATGTTATAAAAAAATTGAGACTGGTGTCCAAAGAAGAAAGACGGGTGTACATAGCAGCCCTCCTCTGCAAATCATCCATGTCAAAGCCCATAAGACATTTAGATTGTTGATCATTCAAGCCCAAGAAAGTAAGATATTCTTCATCATCGGTACAAGCGCCATCTTCTTGGCAGTGATAGAACTCCAAGTCCCGCCAGACTCAATTTTCCGATTAAATCGCGAGCCGGCCTTGCCGCTCACCATTATGAGAAGAAGTATAAATCTTGACTGATGAGGGACAGGCGACGATGACATGGACGGAGAAGGGTGGAACCCGCGTGCTGCTACACAACCACCACCACGTCCCTTTTTAATGTTTTTTTTTCACAAAAACTTTTTTATAAGTTTCATATTAAATTGATAGAAAATAGATGTTAATTTATAATTTAGGGCTCTTAAGTCATTTCCCAAGAGGGTAAAATAGTCTTTACATTTTGTTAATGAGATGAGTGTTAGAGAAAAAATTTTTTAGTGTACATAGGAGCCCGCAATTTTAATTCTTAATCCACTCCCAAGCAAAGTTTTATAAAAAATCTTCCCAGGCCCAACAAGCCCATACACCTTAAAAAAACATAATCCTACTTCCCTCTCTCCCTTTCTCTTTGTTAGGGTTGGGCATAGTCCAGAATAGTCCGGGATTGAGCTTCTCCCGGTCCCCGTCCTGTTCAGGTGAAGCAGTCCGGTATCGATCCGGGACAGCGGCTTGTCTCGGTTTGGTCCCGTCCTGTTCGAAACAGAACTAAACGGGTCAGTACCATGCCATCCCGCTTACCATCAACACAAAAATTCAACCCAATTCGCAGAAACATGCGTCAATTCAACCCAATTTGAACACTTACCATTTCAGAGGAGGAAGAGGTACAATTGGTTTCAATTGAGAGTTTGGGGATTTTGGATTCAGGCGAATTGCAATTGGTGATGTTGTCGTGGTTTGATTTAGAACTGGATTTGATGATGGTGATGGAGAAAAATGATGAAGAAATTGAGAGAAAGGATGGAGAGCTGGAGCAATGGAGGATGGTGGCGTGCAGTTTCAGAGAAGAAAAGAAAGGGAAAATGGAAGTGTTGACTGAGGTTGGCCTTCTGACTTCGAAAAGTCTATGCATAGTTGATTTGGGGACTGATGGTTTATTGCAGAGTTGGGTTTTGATGAAAGTATGGTGAGAAATTGTTGAGAGATGGAAGAGTTGAAAAGATGGAGATCAAATGGGAGTTGGGTTTGGTGACGGAGAAGAAGAAATTGCGGGTTCTGTAGAAGAGAAAAGGCTTTGGGCACTGGGAGAGAGAAAAGAGCAAGAAAAGAACTTTGGGCTTTGGGCTTTTACATTGGGCTAGGCCTAAAAAAGGGCTAAACAAACCGTATCTTTAGAAACCGAGACAAATGGGACGGGACGAGATATTTTGTGGTAAACTCAGTCCTGTCCTTTATTCAACCGGTCCAGGAGGAAAAGCACTTGTCCTGAATGGTTCGGTGTATTTTCAAAACGGTATTGGGCTGGTCCGGAACGGTCCAACGGTTTCAGGACTTTTGCCCGGCCCTACTCTTTTTCCGCGCATATCTTCTCCTAGTTTCTTCCTTGTTGCAGCCCACATTGCTATTTTTTCTTATCTTTTCATTCTTCTTCTCTTCTCTTCTCTTCTCTCTTCTTTCTGCCGTCGTTTTCTGAACGATTTCTTCTTCATTTTGCCATTTCTCAGTGACTTTTTAGGCGAGATCCACTTTTCTTTGTCTTCGGTGCCAAACTCGGGACCCGTTCCATCCCGTCTTGAAAAACCAAGTATCTGAAATATCAGAAACCCGAATAATCCGATTCAAAACTCGCTCTCCAACTTGCTCCTCCCGAGCCGTCTAGTTCGGATTTCAAATTTAAGCCTAATCCCAACCGACTCAGACCAGTCCCAGACTTATACTAAACATTAAGGGCATTAGCGATAGAAATCCATGATAGGAATTTTGTCGAAGAGGACTTAAATACACAATGTCGTATTAAGGGCATGTTTACTACAAGAGGGAATCGAAAACAGAAGTCGGGAATGAAAATCGAGAATGTAAATCAAATACCGAAGTCCCTCTTGGGTATCTGATTCTCATTCCGGGGGGTGTCTTTGTCCAATAAGTAGGACCCACTAATTTTTTATTCATACATGGGTTAGTAAACGTAGACTAACTAAGGAAACAGAATAATTCCCAACGATACCCTTTGCTTCCATTTCCCTACTTAATAAGTAAACATGCCCAGATATACCAAGAAACACAAAGAACAAACTCCCATATCTTTAAACAAAAGCTATGGCAAGGAATGAATTGGAGGGACATAAACTGCATCATAGATGAAAAATTCATATTCAATATACATTACAGCCAAGAAATGGCACAGAAAAACCCCCTCAACGGGATCTCAAGGTCTGGCCAATAAGACAACCTTCAGTTCCTCTCCTGGGAAGGCAGGCACAACTATCCTAGCACGGGATAAGAGTTCATTTCATAAAAAGATCCCACAAACTCTAGTCAATTTGTCCTCCAGAATCCTAAACAAGTCCACTTATCATAAGTTACAATTTAACTCTGTGCGGTTAGATCTTCAACTGAGAACCAAGATTTGTAACTTGGAATTCTGATCATTCATGGTGCAAAGTTGAATCCTAAAGCATGGTTTTCGTATTTGTAGAAAAGAAAACGTACGAAAACCCAGAGCAATACAAGCGAAATTGTTAATTGTGATCACACAGAAAAAATTAATCCTCGTCCATTCCTGCAGGCTGATCTCTCCTGCTTGGGCCACCTGCTGGTTTTGCCATTATAATCTGCAACACAGTCAAAGCGCTGTCAGCATAATTGTACATGATAATCACATGAAATATGCTTGTGAATACATAAATGATTTTTAGCATTGGATTGATACTATGAAAAAAACAACTTTTACGTTATCACAACAATAGGAAAGAAACCAGATGAACTTAGTATTTCAGTTTTCCCTCTGGTCTGAAATTTTCATTTTTCTTCTGTTTGGAAAAGCAACGATGAAAGGGGTTTCATATGAGAAACTCTAAGAACAGTGGAGAAGTAATCCACCAAAAGCAGAAAGAACATTTAACCAACAAATTAAATCGAACTAAAAAACCAAAAATGAATCCTGACACCTCACATTCCCAACTGTATGATTCAGGGTATGCTTGGATGGAGTTCCAGGTGCCTTGGAGCTTTAGGCTAAGGTGATTGGAAATGCCACTACATGAAGAAAACAATATGCAGTAGCATTCCAACCGACCTCAATTAAACCTAGTATAATGTTCCTTGAGATTGCAACTTCCTCATTCAAGCATATTATTAGCATTAGGGATTGCAAAACCATTTGACCAATACTAAGTTACATACTTGATCTACTCGCAGAACAGTGCATGCGGCATCTGCAGCATATTTGAGAGCGAAGAACCTGTAGCAAGCATCCAAATAAAGATTAGGCCAAAATATTTACATATCATAGTGATATACTAAACCAGTGAAGAGAAAAAGATATGAACATGCATCTGAAATCTGTCTGACATGGAATGAACAATGCATTTGAATTTGACATATGGACAATGCTTGGCCTACATGCAAGGATTCATTCCTCCTCACAGCCAGTCACTTGGCCATGTTAGAAATACAAGAAAAGAGAAAAAGAAATTAACATGTGCCAGATTATAATTTGTTGTTTGAGCAGCCAAGCACAGTACTTAGCATATTTGAAGGTGCTATCCATGAGTCACTCATCCAAAGATTGTACAAACCTACTGGAAAATACTATAAATTCCTTCATATAGCTATAGCTCATAGTATTGTCACTGCATTAACCCCAGGCAACCAACCATGTATCAAAAACAAAAGTATTTAATGATGCCGACTCATCCATAATGCAACTTCAAAGCTCACCACAACACCCAACCGAGGAAAATTTTATGTTTGATGTATAAAACTGAACAGAAGGTTAAATGAACCAATCAGGGGAACTACCAATAGAAGCAGCAGGAGTCTTCAGCTATCAAATTCATCAAAGGGGACACAAAAATTAAAATGCATCCTCTAAAAACAAATTCTAGGTCCAAAAGTAAAGTAGAGAACTTAATCTTCAGAAGCAGATATTGCATCTACAGTTGCAACAACATACTATCTAATGAAAACTTTCATTAACACCCCCGCCTCTGTAAACCAAAAACTTTCATTAACAAGCATACAAGACAAAGAAAAACATACTTAGTTATGTGGAGGTCCCAAACATTTAAAGCTGACACGTCTTTGCAAGTGCCGTCTTCCAAGTCAATGCCAACTTTGGTTTTTCCTGATGCATGATCAGCATAGAGAGAAGATATGATCTCCATTGCATTACGCCCAGCATTCTCAGCCAAGGCTTTAGGCACCATCTCAAAACTTTCGGCAAATTTTGCTATAGCATACTGATCCAATCTGCAAAACATTGTACACTTTATTCCTCTCTAGGTAAGCTGTATTACACAGTACCCATCATGTCTGTGGAAGGTATTCCTGATGTTCTATGAAATTAATTCGAATATCATTTTAAATTTGATTACATCTAGTGTACTTCAAGTGCACAATGCCACATTTTCATACGGAATTTCTGCTATGGTATTACATCACTATTCTACACAAAATCTTAAATAGCCATTCCACCTCAGTTTAAGATAATATCTTTATAGTTGATAATTTTCTTATGCTGTACCTTAAGGTTTTCATGGAATCAAGCAGAAACATCTAAGAATGGCGAATGCCAGACATCTTGCATAGTTATTATATAATTACTTTAAGATGTATCAATGCAAAAGCAGATACAATTTACCCTGTTTCTTTAAAAGAGAATTCCTTCACTCTCCTAGCTAACTCAATTTCAGTAGCTGCAGCTCCAGGAACAATACGGCTATCCTTGCACATGGCCTGAAAACAAAATGCATTGAAGACAGTAAGATATGCATTCCAATCATGCACCTGTTGAAACAATTATTCTTAAAAGTTACAGAGAAAAGTATGCTAACAAACTGTAGAGGTAATGCAGAACCAGAAAAACAAGAACTGACAAAACAATAAATGTTCCTCATAAGTTACCTTGTAAGTGTTCACTCCGTCATCAACTGCTCTTTCAAGGTCATCTAATATACTGTCAGTACTTCCTCGCAAAAGGACAGTAGCTATGGAGTTGCCACCTTCTTCATTCTTCACAACAGTTACCTGGATATCAAAATTGGAAGTGTTAACAAGAAATAAGATAAAACAAATGATATAAGTATAAGAGAATACACAGATCTGGGTTAGGCTGCCCAAGCTTTAAACAATAGTACTATGTCTGAGGTAACATCTTTAACATACCCTAACACCAGCAATTTCTTCAACTGAGACAGAGTCGACATATCCCAAATCATCTGGGTTAGGCCGGCCAAGCTTCAGCTGCTCCAAATAAAAAATGATTCAGTAAGGTTCATTCAGTAAGGTTCTCATAAAATTTCATCTTCCTACAAAATTACCATGGCAACAGCACCAGTAGTGCGGCAAAATCTTCTCAATTCAAATTTTGAACTGATTTTCAGCACCATGAGCCTGAAATGAAGTAAACAGTTAAAACACTAAAGAGCTTACTGAACTCCAAAGATATCTAAGTACCTTTGGATATTACATACTGAAGTGTCTATGTCTCAGACTCTCAGTTATGCTACAATTACAACATTAGTGCGAACATGTAACATGAATCCAACAAAGGATTGAACAAATGAAAATACAGCAAGACTTTGACACTTACTTGTAACGCTCACAGAAATGGAGTGCCATCTCTCCTACTGCTGCTCCACTAACAATTACTTTGGCACCTGAATCAGCAACTGCTTTAATGAGCTCCTCAATTTTGGTTTCTTCAGTTTTTGCATAGTTTTCTAGCTACAAGATGGCCAAGACAAATTTATCAGCTAATAACAGATCATCCACCACATTAAGTCTTAACTTTGCAAAGTAATAGAACAGATAGGAAAAGACTATCTTACATCCGAACAAGGCAAGAAAGGAACATCAAAACATTAATATTCTGCTCCTCTAAAACATAAACATGCACATCAAAAAACACACACGCGCATGCACGCACAGGGAGAGGAAGAGGAGCAAAAATATCAAAACGCAGGGTACCAAAGAGAATGCTTTTGTTGAACAATTACCTGGTCAGCAGTATGAATCAGGACAGTTCCTTTGGTCTCAGTTGCAGAGGTATCAACACCACTAACAAACACAGCAACCTGAAAAAGTATAATAGAACATAGAAGCTGAGAATCCTAACAATATTAAAGCCTATTTACAGTAAAAGATAACAATTAGATCGCACAACAAAAAACAGGCAGGAGAGTATAAATTAAAAATAAAAACACATTTGGAAGTTATATAGCAGCAGAGCACTGTGAAGTTAGTTACGCTAGAACCCAATAAGATTAGTCACTAGTAGTCATATAAACAATTCAAAAGAACAAACAAACATAATATTATCAACAGTTCCAGATCACCAAACCCAACCTTGAATACTGGATCGACAATCTAGAAATGAAACAATACAGCACAATTTTAACAGAAATGTACAATACATGAAGCACATATCACAAAACTGAAAAGCTAAATACATATACATCCGCAAATCTATCATACGCATACATTTCAATTGTTTGGGCTCATGGTGCCATAAATATCGAGCAGCATGAAACAAAGCAGAAATACATGAAACTTGTGAACATTGGCATCAACTCACATATATGTAAAAAACCAAAAGTTCAAATAGTCGCGTCAGGAAGATGCTCTTAATTACATTATCTTATGCAGATGTTCAAACACATATGCATAGAGTACAGCTAACCTTAGCCTTCTCCATTCGCTTTATGCTCCCCACTGCATCAGTTTTCAATACCATACCTCGAACTACTGTACAATTATGCAAACCCCCTCCCACAATCTTTGCTACACGTACATTGTCCACATTAAAGTTTGCTGGGTTCTTTGGGCACACTTGTATGCATGCCTGCATTTGTTCAATAAAAGAGATGCAAGTTAGAACTTGATTACAGATAGTGACCTAGGAATTAAGAAACAACAAACAAGGGTATGCATTTCATAATTACATCGGAAACAAGTGAGGACAATATATCTTCTTGTCCAATTGCTTGCTGGCAACAGCAGCTCTCATTCTACGAACCACTTGTTCTTTGTTCCGGACATCCATATTCTCAGACCCTTCCTCAACCAATTCCCCCAAGACCTCAATCGCCTGAAACAAGAAAACGCGAAAAAGATCGTAAATTTCACAACACCACAACTCTAACAAACCCGAAAAAGAACAAATCAGCCACAATGACAAACCTTTACTATGGCCTTATTGTACCCACTGATAATCTCACTTGGGTGCAGCCCCATCCTGATAAGCTCCTCAGCATTCAGCAGAAGCTCGCCGGCGAACGAAATGGTGAGATTAGCACCATCACCAATCTCCTCCTGCTGAGCCCTAGCCGCCAAAACCAAAATCTTGGCAGCAGGGTGCTGGACCTCGAGCTCGTTAACAATGGTGGCGGCATCATTCGTCACAAAAAGCTTGTCCAAGTGATTAATCACCATCTTATTCATACCTAAGTATCCAGTAAACACAGCGATTAAGGAATTGAACTAGTCGCTAACGAGAGTACATCAATGGCGATCCGGTAAATAGTGTGAATTTGGAGTGGGAAAATGGGGATTACCATTGGGGCCGAGAGAAGTGCGGGTGATGGCGGAGAGCTGCTTGCAGGCGTCGATGTTCTTGATCACCGCTTCGTCCAAGCCGGAGAGGTGCTTGTGACCTTCCTTGAGCATCGATTGAATTCCATAAGGCTGCATTTTGAACTGCTTCTTCTTCTTCTTCTTCTGGTTCTTCTTTGCTTTTTGCTAAAACCCTAAATCTGGAAAATGGCGTTTGCTCTCTCTCTCCAACTGATTTTGAACTGAACCCTCTTTGTGCAGGTTTTGCTTATGAGCTTTGATTTTACGCATCTATCCTTATGGGGCTAATGGTCTGGGCCCAAATCCAACTTCACATCGGAATTTCGTTCAGTTTTGACCGTCGACATTAGGGCATGACTCATTGGGGGGAGTCCCTTTTTGGGGTATAAAATTCTGGATTTAATCCTGTATATCTATGAAGCAAGAAATTCCGAATCTCTGGCATTTCGGGTTTATGTTTCGTTGTGAACATGTATCGAAGAGAAAACGTCATGAAAATAACCTGAAACTCCACATAGAGGTAAATTTGAGCAAGTTTTGGTTATTACCTTATTTCCAGTTTTTTGCTTCGACATCTCCCATCTCGATTTCACGTTCCCCGCAACCTCTGGGTTGGGCTTCTAGGCTTTCACCGGGTAGGTCCCGTCAAATTTGCAAACCCCATAAATAAACATACTTACGAAATCCATACCATTACCATACCAAAATTTCGTGTACCAAAGTTTGGTATACAAAATTTTATGGTTTGATATTGCTACAAACCAAATTTTTAAACAAGAATTTTATTTAATTCAACTTACTAAAATATTAAAAGTGCATAATAATTTTACAATCCAACATCCAAATAATAAAGTACATAGTTCAACTTCAAATGCAACTCAATCTCAATTTTTTTTTTTTAAAAAAAAAAAAAAAAGGTCAGAACAAACTTAACTCGAATTGACTGAGGTCTTAGGATGCACTTGAACTTCCCCGGTTGACTTGAAGAAAGCCTCATTGTTTGCATAGCTACATATAAAAAGATATCATTAGACTATGAATTAGGATCAAAACAATTCTTTTAAATTTAAATACTTACTTCTTTCCAAATCCTCACATTCCTTGTACAATGCAAGCTCATCTTCCGTTGGCTCTTGATACAAGTTAAACCCTTCTGCCCTAAGCCAATCACTAATGCACACTAAAGCTTCCATTATTTTAGAAGTCAATGAAGCTCTAAAAGGATCAACCACTCTCTTGCCTAGAGAAAATGCACTCTCACTTGCCACGGTTGAAGATGGGATGGCAAAGATATCCTTGGCAAGCTTGGAAAGAATTGGATATTTGGATTGGCTACATTTCCACCAATCCAAGAGGTTAAATCTAGAGTTCTTTAGACTTTCATGAGGAGAGAGTAATTAGGATTTAGTATTATAAAAATGGTATATGGTATATATATTTTCGGTATTTTGGTATACCATGGTATTGCATACTCCATACCATAAACCATACCAAAAACTTTGGTACGGTAATGTAGCGTATCGAATAGTGATTGTACCAAAACTGTACCAAACCAAAGTGTACCAATCGGTATGGTTCGGTTGGTTTTTGGTTTTTGGTTTGAAAATTGCACCCCTATTTTTTTTTTTTTTTTTTTTTTTTTTGTTTTTTTTTGTATTTCAGTTGGATTTGAATTTTTGCTATACTAGAAAATTTTAGAAAGTTAATTTATATTAAATATAATTGGTTTTTAATTAACATTTCGTGTCCCTTTTGAGATTTGAGGATCGTCGTTTCGTATGGATAGATTCATCGTTCATGTTTCCATTTACGTGCTTCATAGCTGTATATAACTCAATAAGGAATATTTCTCAAAATGGGCCATATTTGTTAGGGACTGATGACTTTTCACCGTCAGATAATAATGTCTAATCTTAGTTTTTGAATCATGTGGTAGTCAATGGCCATGGGCAAATTTTTCAGAGATCGAAAAGTAGTCGTCTTTAAAAAAGACCTGCCTCTACTTCTCTCGAAAAACTCCAAACTGACAGGTTACCCCGCCGCTGCCCTTGCTTTGGCTTGGTTGGGATGCAACCTCCCACCCATCATCCACTCCTATTCTTCTCACCTTTTTCCCCCTATTTCCCCGGATCTCTCTCCCGGTTTTCTTGTTGAGAGTTTTCCCTTCCATTCATGGTTGGGTTTTTTCCTCTTCTTTGCTTGTGCAAGGTTTTAGCCTTTTCCCACTTGGGTTTTGGCTATTACCCAAGGCTTTGAGTGGTGGATCTACTCCAATTTCAACTGTGGAGTGAGAGTGGTGTTGGCTTTGTTTGAGCTCTCTCTCTCAAGGTGGTTGTTTCGGTCAGTTGGGGAGGGAATGGGATGCAGATGTGCCAAGATCGGAGGCTTGAAGAAGGTGAACAGTCGAATAGTTGAAGAGGTTGGGATCTGAAAAGTTGAGATCGGAGAAAGTTGTGGTCGGCTTGATCACACGATCGTTTAAAGAGATCTATTTTGCTCTCTTCGTTTTTTTTTTTTTTTTTTTACTTTTAGTTGTTTGGTTTAGTTTGTTTAATTCTTAGTTGGTCTGTTGTGATGGTTCCACGGAGCCTGAATTCTCTGAGATTCACTGTAGTCAATTTGCAATTAATCGGTTGAAGATCCTTATCCGATTGTAGGAGATTGCTTAGTCTTTTGAGTAGAGTATGTTCTTCTTCTTGATAGGATTGTTTACATCTTCCTCATTGCAGAGTTTTATTGTAAACTTTGACCCTACAGGAGTCTGGGATACTCGTTTTAACGAGGGCCTGGCTCATTGGACTCTTTTGTTTGGTGAGCCAAACACTTATCAACTATATTTTTTCCTTGAGCAAAAATGGCCATGGGCAACATAAAGAGGCTGCCAATTTGTAGACTCTAGATATGGCCTCCAACATACCATTCATTTACAACCGTTATTTTTTCGGATTCGTTGAAGATGTCATCTTTGCTTGGAGCTACAAATTTATAGTCTGAAAAACAATATAGCCCCAAAACTCCGGTCCATTGATCATGCCCATATGTGTGTAAGGGCGAAAGATCCTTTTGCGGCTTTGAATAATGTTTGAGCCTTTAAGTTAAGTTTATGAATAAATTGGATGGACAGCTAAAACTCCCAATAAATGCCTCTAAGGCCATGGCGGAGCTAGGATTTTTAGTTCTTACTTGAGATCGTGTAATCGGAGAGCACTGCTTCATCCCCACAAGTTAAGTTTGCTAAATTTAGTAAACTATGCTTTCGAAGGTAATTGACTACTATTGACTATTGGGACTATATTTTTCCGGCCAGAATACAAAATAATAATAAAATGCCCATTTTATTTAGAATGTAAAATTTGTCAAAATTAGAGAAAACGAATTCCTGACCAAAAGAGAAGACAAAAGACCCGGTTCTCAATTTCCGGCATGTGGGCAAAACAACTCCCACCAAAATACTTCTCAAGAAAAACGAAAAATAAAACAAATTTAAATATATAAACAATAAAAAATACAGGTACAGCCGACGGCCAAACCAAAATTTCCACCTTAGACGCCCCGGTCGCAATTCCTTCTTCCCCCAAATTTCAATAAAAATCTCCGTCTCTCTTCGCCTGCGATCGGGACGGGGTGTTTAGGTCTGAATTTCCGATTCCGATTTCTAATTTAATTCCGACCGCTCGGAGGCGCTAGTTGAGGTTCTAGTTTGGTAGATCGAGGAGAAAAAAACCCAAAAAAAATTCAATCTTTAGAAATTAGGAGAAAAGAAAATTTATGGAGAATATGATGAGCAAGCTTCGGAGTTTGGACGCCTACCCCAAAATCAACGAGGATTTCTACAGCCGTACGCTCTCCGGCGGCGTCATCACCCTCGCCTCCTCCGTCGTCATGCTCTTGCTCTTCCTTTCCGAGCTTCGTACGTATCTATATATGTGTGTGTGTGTGTGTTTTTGTGTGTTAAATTTCTATGGAATTGAAGATCTGTTCGTTTGCTAGGGTTTGTCATCTGTTTTTGCTATATGGGTTTTGGTGGTTTTTGATTTTGTAATGTAAGAATGAAAAAGTTTGGATTTTTGACTTTCGAAGTTGTGAAAGGTAGCTATTTTTGGGTACCATGATGCATCATTGTAGAATTTGTGGAGGCAGTGTTTTCATTGGTGTTTCATTGCGTGAGTGCAGAGTTATATCTCCATGCGGTGACGGAGACAAAGCTTGTGGTAGACACTTCGAGAGGCGAAACTTTACGTATCAATGTAATGTTGCTTGTTTGTACAATGATTATCTTACAATTATTTGATAATGTTGTTGGTATTCTAAATTTTCGGCTGAAATTAATGGATGCTTGTGCAGTTTGATGTCACATTTGCTGCCCTGCCTTGTTCTATACTAAGTCTTGATGCCATGGACATTAGTGGCGAGCAGCACCTTGATGTTGTACGTATCATAACTCATCGGTGGTGCACGATTCAACTTTTTCTCTCAACTATCTCTTTACTGAGTCAGAGTGAATTACACTGTGATTACACTTGTTGCCGTGTGCTTCCTCATTACGCTACTTGTATAAATCTCTGGTTCTTATTTACTCGCAGAAACATGACATAATCAAGAAAAGGATAGACTCACATGGAAATGTTATAGAATCAAGGCCAGATGGAATTGGTGCACCCAAGGTTAGTGTACAGTTGTTTTTATTTGATAGGTAAATGTTGTGGAACTGCCTAGATATGGAAGAAAGGAAGTTTGCAAAGATAGTTATTACCTCTGATTCTGCAATTGCAAATTTCGTAAAAGAATTGCATTAAGGATCTTTGCTCACTTTGTTTATACTTATCTGTCTTACACTCTGCTAATAACTTTTTCTCCTTGACACAGATTGAAAATCCCTTACAGAGACATGGTGGCAGGCTTGAGCACAATGAGACATACTGTGGTTCCTGCTATGGTGCAGAAGCGGTGTGTTTATTTTCTGGGTCCTTGTGCTAAATTTGTGCTGAGTATGAAGTTAGAGGTCTTTGTGTGCTGGT
Organism: Spiraea crenata; assembly: GCA_033992175.1. Lineage (NCBI taxonomy): Eukaryota > Viridiplantae > Streptophyta > Magnoliopsida > Rosales > Rosaceae > Spiraea > Spiraea crenata. The sequence continues at coordinate 7,642,286 of JAVBHV010000079.1, read as the reverse complement.
TAGGGTTTGTTTGGAAGTGATTATGTGAGAGCCAGAATCACTTCTGGGGAGGGGAAAAAAACTCCCATGCGCTTCTTCGTAACATCACTTTTAGTGTCTATGGGAAATGAACACCTTCCCTGTGTTTCTCGATCATATCACTTAATGAATTTTAAGCGATTCTATAAGAGAACCAAATGGTAGGTGCTTTTACAAAAAGTGACTTTGCCTCTCCCATAATCACTCCCAAATGGGCCCTCAATTTAGTACCTTGGGGAACGCTGAACTAGATAAGTGTCATCATTTCATACTGTAATGCGTGTAGAACGTTGATTAGCATTTAACCAGATGGCCTGGGGGACATGAACTAATGTGTGGACTTTAAGATGGACATTAAGTACAGGGAAGAAAAAAAAAAGTGGTTGTAAAGGTGGTTTTGTTGAGAGAAGGAAGGTGAGAGTTGGTAGTGGGGTGGTGGTGTACCTTCTTGTCTCTTAATCTATTATTACTGTTACTTTGAAAGTCGAAGTATGATGTGCATCTCATTCTCATACATCAACAAAGAGTTAACGATATAGATAATATTACCAATTCCACGTAACAATAAGAGGTACATACTATATGGCTATTCTCTGTTCATTTTGTCGCATTTTCTATACCAAGGATGTCTCAAATATGTAGCTTATAGTCACTTAAGCTCAACCAAATACTTCAACCTGGCTTCATTTAGCTTCCAAAAGGAAAAAATATTCAGCACATATATCTTAGGCATTATAGTCAGTAGCCGTGTTTCCCTATGGTCAGTAGCCATGTTTTTGTATAGTCAGCAGAGATGCTTGTAACTCGCCCCCCATGCACTACGATTGTTACTCCTCTGCATTCATTTCACTTGCGGCTTTCTGTATGCAGACTCTGTTTTTCATTCTCTACTTTGTGATGGCGTTTTTTATCGCCATTCTGGATAGTATAAAGAAATATGTTATGATTCGAAAAATTTTAGCTGTGAGTTTATTGTTTTTATGACCCTTTTTGTTTCTTCATCACTGCAGGCTGATGAGGATTGTTGTAACTCCTGTGAAGAGGTCCGTGAAGCTTACCGAAAGAAAGGTTGGGCAATTTCCAATCCAGATTTGATTGACCAGGTTGGTAGCGTGAGATGTTGAATCTAGATTAGTCATGCAAAGTTAAGAAATCATATTTCTCTGATATGCATTTGGTAAAATAATTTCCCTGGATTTTCGCATTTGCCTAAATTCGTACATGGGGCCATTTAAAACTGCTCATGTAATACCTAAACCTCACTCATTGTCTACTTTTTACATGCTGTCTACCACCATGGTCCCACCCTTAGTGTTTCTAATGCTATATGTGTTGTATAACAGTGCAAGAGAGAAGGTTTTGTGCAAAGAATAAAAGACGAAGAAGGTGAAGGATGTAATATGTATGGATTCTTGGAAGTCAATAAGGTTGCTGGGAACTTCCATTTTGCACCTGGGAAAAGCTTTCAACAATCAAATGTTCATGTGCATGATCTTCTGGCATTTCAAAAAGATAGTTTTAACGTAAGCTCTGATCCTTGATGTTTCTACATTTTTCTGTATATGCGACATTAGAATGAAAACATCTTAAAGTTTGTAATGTATAATATCATCAAATTCCTTGAAAATAAATTTTTTAAAGCTCAATCCTGTATTTTCAGAGTAGCCATCTAATTCATTTTTATTACTTGATACAGATTAGCCACACGATCAACAAATTGTCTTTCGGAGACTACTTTCCTGGTGCTGTCAATCCTCTTGATGGGTATTTTTCTACTTTTCCTTCTTTTCAATTCTACTCGTCTGTATTCATTGACTTCTTCCAGGTGCTGGCTATTTATGACATTATGTGTACTCCTATGTGCTTATGTATTTGTTTTTCAACATTTAGTGTACACTGGGCACAACAAACACAGAGTGGCATGTATCAATATTTTATCAAGGTAAGTGTCCAGCAAAATTGCCTCTCTAGATTTTTATGACCGATACGCCCTAGTCTAATGGAATGAAACCCCACGTACACATTCATTTTTGGTTCTTTTCAATTTTTGCATCGTTACTGCAGTTTATTTACTCCATTTGACCATAGCTTTTCAAATTTGCTAGTTTAAGGCTTACTGATTCTTTTCCTGCTTGTCATGTTAAACATAGAGCCAGATGCACATGATTGATTGCATGCGCTCGCTCACACACACACACACAAACACACCAAAGTAATGCTTTAGTTAGTAGGAAAAACAGGGAGAACTGAAATAGAGTAGATTAAATCTACTCTTTGGACTCCAGAATCCTTTCGGTATATATTCTTATGTAGAAAATTTTAGACAATGTATGTGGAGTATTATTGCGAATAAAGGAGAAGTAGTCCTTTGCTACTTTATTGTTGCATTGCATGCTCTAGAGTCCATCTGCAAGTTGACCTTTTACTATCTGAGTTGGGAATGTCTTACTTCCCCATGAAAGCAGGCTCTATGAAAAAAGAATTAAGCTACTGTACAACTGACATATTGGAAAAAGCATTGGATAATTTCGCCAATGTGCAAACTGAATTTTCATGAACTTATTTACACTTTATCTGAAATAGTTGCCTTCATCATTGGTGAATTTATCAGATGCTTTTTTGCTTCCAATGATTTTAATCATGATCTTTTATTTTGCAGGTTGTTCCTACTGTGTATACAGACTTGAGTGGGCACACTATCCAGTCAAATCAGGTGCGGTAACTCAAACTAAGGGAAGAATAATTGTTTTTGTAGTTCCTGAAGTTTGAATAATTGTTTGCAGTTCCTGAAGTTTGTATAGTATTTGCGGAGTGATCATGTTAACTATTATAATTGGAATTTGCAGTTTTCTGTGACTGAACATTATAGGGGCACTGAAATGGGCAACATTCAGTTTCTTCCTGGAGTTTTCTTCTTTTATGATCTTTCTCCAATAAAGGTAGGTTTGCTGAACTAATTCTAAAGATATTCACATAGATATCATTCGTGCTGCTATTATTGCTCTTTTCCTTTTTGGGCTCATGGGACTGACTTGCATTTTGCAGGTAACTTTCACAGAGGAGCATATTTCATTCTTGCACTTCCTGACAAACGTTTGTGCCATAATAGGAGGTACTTACCGATCTCTCCCTTCCCTCTTTGATTGATTCTATTGACAAGAGAAACCTTACAGTTTCCGTATTTCTTTTTTCTGGTTTGGTTTGTGGATTTTGAATGTCACTTCAGTTGTTTAGAATGTCATTACATTTGCCTATTACTCTTTCTCCGCTCATGAACATCGTTGTCATTAGTGATCTTGAACCGGACCTTCTGCAGTATATGCTACATTCCTTGGATTTCTTTATTACTCTTGACAATTTCCAATATGTCATTTACTTTTGCAATGAGGATCGGGTGATAATAATTTCTCTGAGAATGATAATATGTTAATAACTTTTTCTTTCTAATGCTATTGATATTCCATGAGTTTGACTCCAGTCAGCATTGTGCTGGTTTATGTGCTTTTCTATATTATTTTGATGCACTTTTGTTGTTGTTTTCAGGTGTTTTTACTGTTTCGGGCATACTAGATGCTTTTATATACCATGGTCAGAAGGCAATCAAGAAGAAGATGGAAATTGGCAAATTCAGCTGAGTGGTTCGGTTAGCGTATGTTGCAGCTCTATTTGTTGGTCTGCCGGCCAATGGCCATGCGGACAGAATCCCTAGAGAAACAGGAAGCATGTAATGTACTCATCATGTTGTTGGACGGGCATGTTTTAAACGAGACTGAAGTTTTGTCATGAATGGCTTGATCAAGCAAATTCGTTTGATTTGGCTTATAATTTAGACGTGCCAAATGAACAATTTTGTAATCGCTATCTTGATGTGAATATCTCTTGGAAAGATGAAAAAAAGGGCATTTTCATTTCTTGTGGTCGGGTATTCAAATCTCTCTTTTAAGTAGGGGTCATTCAGGTTGTGTATTTGCTTGTGCGTTCTTGTCTGCTTGGTGTATTCTAGAATTTTTGCAGTTCCTTTAGGCTCGTAGGTGTGTTTCCCTTCTGTGCTTGGTGTTTAGGATGTCTTGTAGACGTCTTGTGCGTGTCATTAGAGTTTATATGATAAAATTTGCGCACCAACCTTCATGGTAGCAGATGGCACACTTCCTCCAACGAGTGGGTAACAAATCACAACTTGAATATGTACAATAAAAACAAACCGTGTCGGCACCACAAACATAAAAGATTGAAAAGCGAGACGGATGGAGGCCATTTTCCTAATCTTCATATGGTGGAACCTTTTTTTGTTTTCAGAATGGTTTTTTTAGATTCTTCCACACAGCTTATCCACAGAGGCAACGATTGTATATATATAGATAGCCTCACTGACCTAATCACCCTTTAACCTTTTTACCTTTGATAGCAAAATGCCAAAATCATTCCAATTCCAATATTCCATTACTCATCTTCCTTCCCAAAAAAAAGCCTTGGCATTATTTTGCACTAGCCATTTTCACACCACTTTTTCCTTGTTTTCAATCCACAGAGCCATTGCTTTAGAATAATTTGCAAAGGGCACAAAGTATAATATTGTCCAAAAGTTTTGATTTTATATTTTGCCCATGTTTTCTATTTAGAAAAAAAGGGCTCCAAATGCCCCCACCTGCTTTTTCTTTGGGTCTCCCTTTGCATTCTTTTTGTTCTTCTGAAAATGCACGCTTGGACGGATTGGAAGGAAGAATCAGAATAAAGATGGATATGGTGGTGGTGACCTATTCAAAGAACAAGAATTAAGAACAATTTGCCCATGGTTTATAAGGCATAAAGATAATTGTGATCCTTAATCGTATTGATATCGTGGTTTATATACTTGCTATATATTGAAGGAGAGTTGCTGCCTCATTTGACTCTTATGTTAATGCGTGTCTTGAACGAACTGTTCATTGTATTTATTATGAAGTAGAGATTATCACTACAAGATTGTTTTGAGTATTGAACTACATACAGACGGCTCGTCTGATGTCTTTATATGTTTTCCAAAGTTAAATAATCGAACGATCACAGCTTTGATTGATTTTTTGCGAAGATGATCTTTACTAGATAATAAATAAAACTAACAGCTTCGATCATGACACGTATGTGCGAAGAAGTCGAAAAGAGTCAAATGAGGCAACTCATGAGGCAGCCAAAATCCCTATAGTATTGAAAGGAAATGATGTATATACACGGAGTCTTTACTTTGGTTGAAGCCCCCTTTAACTTCATAGGCCCGGCAAGTACACTAATTTATGACAAACAACTATAAAGAAATGTATTACGATCACATGCTAGTATCAGTTTACATTATTTAAACTCAATAGGCCTGGTCGGGGACCGAGGATTGCAATCTCATCCCCGGCCCGATCTTCAATCCCTGCTCCCATCCCCATATCCATCGGGGATTAGTTCCCCGAACCCGACATGAGTCTCGGAATTCCATCCAGTAACTTTATCCTAGAAAATTCACGGTGGACGTTCTGTAGAAGTTTGAATGCTTAACTTATATTGAAAATTACATAATTAACACACTTCTTCAATTAAAATAAGGGCAATGTTTGGCTACTCCTTTGATCTTATTTTTCACCTTCTTGGTTGAAGCGTATTGTGATCGGAACCGTTCATTTTATTGATTATACATATAAGATCATCCCTGCAAAAAATACTCAAATCCGAAATCTTTTGGTTATCTAACTATGTGAAACATTTAGACGGTTCGTTTGACATCTAATTATAGCGTTCATATGTTTTTCAATGTTAAATGACCAAACGATCTCAAATTTAAGTGATTTTTTGAAAGAATGATTTTATGTGTATAATCAATAAAATGAATAGTTTTGATCGCGATATGCATCAACTGAGAAGTTAAAAAATGAGATCAACAAATAGAATATAGTGAGCTCTTAGTGGTCAACAAATTTAGAGTGTACTGAGTTCGTATCATTAACATATCAGCGGTGACACAGGTACACCAACTAAAAGAATCAAAAACTTAAAACTATGCTTTCAAATTTCAACACTGCATCTGCTTGGTGCACGCATAACCATTGACTGAACATGTGCTGACCTTAAATTAAGGATTTGAATACTTGAATCAATGACGCTTAGCACCAGTTGAATCATCTCATTATTTATTTTAATTTCAAGATTATTATTCAATCTATTGAATGTTTGAGAAACGGGAGGAATAGGAGGAAAATCGCTTGTGCCTGATGACCAAGAAAAATGAGCTATGACTTCTCTGCACATGCGCTACTTAATGGAAAATGAAGACATTTTTCCAATCTCCATGTGATTCCATTTTAATAAGCACACACTTTTTTGTTGTGTAGTTTAATCAACAGACAATTTTCTTATACATTTGTCAGTGTTTCGTTCCGTCCGATGTGGCCATGAATAGGGAAAATATTCCTCCCCTGGATTCGGATCTAATAGTGACACACTTTAGGGTTCTAACATAATCTAACTAAAATAATTTTTGTTGTCAAGTCCTCATTGTGTAGGTTGGTATGCGATCATCTATATATGATAGAAACAAGAGGACTCCTTTTCCCAGCTATCTAGCTAAATTACGACGTACCAACCAAATAATGAGAAAGGAAAGAAAATTCTTGGAGAAACTATCTTGCAACGGAATGTATAAATCATTATGTTCATGATTCTCTTGGACATGAGATTAATTGAGTGAAGGATTTAATCATCCATTTCTACATCTTTGAATGTGATGGATCATTAAACCGAGGTAATCATCAATTTCTATGTTTCCAAACTCGACTTATCATGCGAACGGAGTCATCAATCCGTCTATTTATTTCCTGATTTGATGTATCATGTGATCCTAATAATCACATATACCTGCTTATTACGTAAACAACGTTATTGACCAGTTTCTCTTTTCTCCTGGAAATTGCTTATCAAGCAAGAAGAGCTCTTTTTCTTATCACAGCATTGTTTTTAACGTGACTAAACTGATCAGGTGGAGGATTCTTCTGACTTAGGCACCTAATGCACTAAACATGAGACTCTCGTTGCACCCAACAAATTAATGTAACCTTTCCCCACACCAAAAAGGAAGAAAAACTTCCCCGTCACCGGTGGTAGGGTTTTCGCAACGTCACAAAATCGTTTTCCGTCTGGTAAATAGACTGACACACGTTTGGCAAGTGGTATATCTTGGTGTACAATCACTCTGAAGAGTTTGAAAACCGAAGCAACAATGATGAAGTTATTAGTCCCATCAACTCATGTAAGGTCCGTGACTTGCACTATACAATGTGAACCCAGAACAAACTTTTCCAGATCTTCAGCCGCAACGCACCATCACCAAAGACCTAACATTTCCATAAGTCCATTTCACTCGTGACCACATACTGACTCAGCATCACATGTTCCTTCTCCCTATCTTCCAGATTGTGCGCTCACAAATGGCCCCTACGAATCACTACTTTTGAAACATAAATCTTGGCACTTCTTCAACCTCCACCCCAAATATATTTATCACAACGTCATCCCAATTTGCAATCCTCAACCTCAAGTTACAAACATAGACATAGCTTCACTAATACTGAGATGTGCATTAAGTTCATCATTAGTTTCGTATCGTATCAAATCGTTTCGTTAATTGCCTACCGGAGTTGCAAGATCAAGATCGAAGTGCATAAAAGAGAAGATTCATGGCCAATTGTATAACATAAGTAGTACATAAAATGAAGATTCATATATAAAAGAAAGTTCAATCACTCATGGCGTCTAGCATGACAAAAACCAGCTGAGACCATGATGAACATTTTTACATCATAAACAATAATATTGACAACATTAAAAGCCCAATTTGACTCTATTAAACCCTAACACTAAGCTTAAAAACTACTCAAATGTGTAGCTCTGCAAATCCCAAAAACTTGATTGCAGGCAGCTACTAAAAGACCATTACAATTTGGCCCCAACAACTAGACTCTCAACTAAACCATGCCCAATTACAATTAAAACACTGATTATTTAACTACTAATAATTAATTAACTGAATATGGAGGCCCAATCAATCTCCGACGGATACTTCTGCAACATGGTCTCCGGACCGCCGCTGTTCTCCCACGGCGACGACTCGGTGTAGTCCGCGAACGTCAGATCCGACAGCGGCGACGACCCGGAAGACCCGTCGCTGTCGGTCATCACCGGCGACGAGGAGGTCGTCTCGACCTTCACCGACAAGGTCTCCGGCGGCGGCGCCGATGACTTCTTGGCGGCGGAGGCCGACGACCTCTTGGCGGAGGAGCCCTTCCCTGCCTTCCCCTGCTTCTGGGCCTCGGCCAAGCCCTCGCAGATGGCCTGGAGCTTGGCGTCGACGGAGGAGTGGAGGGGCTTGTACTCGCCGAACTCGCCGCCGCCGACGGTGGAGCCGTTGTGGCGGAGGTGCGGGAAGTTGAGGCGGGCGAAGTCGCCGCGGAGCTTGTAGGCGGCTTTGTCGTAGGCCAAGGCGGCTTCTTCGGCGGTGTCGAAGGTGCCGAGCCAGAGCCGGGTCCGGTTCTTCGGGAGTCGGATCTCGGCGACCCACTTGCCCCAGTGCCGTTGCCGGACCCCGCGGTAGAGCTTGGTCGGTTTCGGCGGCGAACCGGACGAACCGACCTTCATCGGGACCGGCTTGGGGCTGAGGAAGCTTAGGGTGTGCGAAGAAACCGGAGTTTGTTGCGGTGGCTGTTGGTGGTGGTGGTGGGATTGGTAGTTTTGCCAAGCCAAGTTGGACTGGGTTTGGGCCTGGATCTGGGCTTGGATCTGGTGGATCTGGGTTGGGGTAAGGTGGTTCAGCCCAATTGAACCGGTCGAACCGGGTTGCTCCTCAAAGAACCCGTCGGAAAATACTTGGGTCATGGAGGTGGAGCAACCGTCGTGGTAAAAACCGGGCTCGAATTGGGCGGTGGGGGTTGAAGAAGAGAAGGAGAGGTAGTTATTGTAGGAGGTGGAGGGGAGAGGAGGGAGGAGGTCGGCGGAAGAAGGCGGAGAAAAGGGGGTGAGTACGGCGGAGGGTGGTGACGGCGATGAAGAAGCACTCTTCATAAAAGGCTCAAGTGCTTCCATCAGCTCTGACTGAAGTGGTGTGCTACTGTAGAAATCCATTGCAGCTGCCATAACTTCAAATCAAACACTAAAACTTTAATCAAGAAAAAATATACTAAATTTAACCAAGAAATCAACCTGTTTCTTATCAAAATTAAAGAACAGGAGGTGGGTTTTTTCAGAAATTTAAAAACAACCCAAAAAACAGAAAATTAAGATAGTTCTACAAAGGAGCAAAGAGATTTCAAATAATCAACCTCTTTTTGACCCAGAAAAAAGAAACCAACTTCGAGGGATCAAAAACAACCCTCGAAAACCGATTTCGAAAAAACGAAAATGAAAATTAATGTACTAGAAAATTACAAAGTAAAAAACCTGGATCTCGATTCTGAAAACACCTGACCTTCGAGAAATTAAATCCTTCTAAGTTTGCTTTTTGTTCATTCGAAAAACAAACCCAAAAAATCTTAACTTTGAAAGACAGATGATTAACAGAAAGGGATTCAGAGAAGCGGGGATTAACAGAGAGGGGGGGTACTAATTAAACGAAAATGAAAACGCTCAGATTTTTGAACTCTCAACGCTCTGTGTTTTTTTTTTTTTTTTGGTAGCTTTTTGATGAATGTCTCTCAACCTCACTTTGTGTTTTTCTCTCTGGAGCACCTGTCTTCTTCTACTCGTTTATATAAAGGGTCTGGGAGCTTAATCACTTTCGTTAATCACATCGTTAATCCCAATTACCTCCCTCTGAAACCCACTTGGTGGTTTTTTAATTATTACGTCCCTCTCGAATTAAGTCCGGCTTCTGTTCATGACGTCATTCTCATTCGGTGAAGGGCCACGGCGAATTAGGAAGTGACACGTACCCAGCTCCCTGCTTGTGGAAGGACAGCTGTCGTTCGGCAACTGCCACCTGCCAGTGGACTTGTTCTTATTCGCACCTTCAATTTGTTGCCATGCTTGTTGACTGGATTTTAGAGCGTTCACACCACACAGAAGTTTTGAATTAGCACTATCGAATTTGGAGTTTTTCAGCACAACAGCCCTCCATCTGTATTAAAACAAAATAATGCTAATATCTCAGCCGCAAGGATATGTACACTTTCATAAGTATAGTATTTTTATTTAAATATTTTTGACATTTAGAATATGAACTAAAGACATTTATAAGATTTCATAATGTAAATTAAGACCATCTCCAATCATGATGGGTCAAACCCATATTGGAGTTAAAAATCCTCCCAATTGAGGTATTTAGTCCGTATACACTAGATCAAATTTAAGTTTGGAGTCAAATTTTAGATCAAATTTGACATAAATTATGACTCAAATATCATAAATAGAGTCCACCAAGAGAGAGAGAGTAGAATTTTTTAAGTTGGAATATTCATAAAATTAACTTAAGAAACTCTATCTACAGATTAACTTAAGAAAAAAAAATTAATTGACAATTAAGGTTAAACTCAATTAGTTAAGGTATAATGTTAAATTTGAGTCTTCATCATTGAGAGCAATGTCAAATTCGTATAGATGAATAGCTGTATTTTGTGATGTCAAATTTGAGATAATGACTCCAACCATTGGAGATGGTCTAAGGATATATTTGGTATTTTAAATGTTGTTGGCTTTAGGATGCCATAAGTAGTTTGACTGATAGTTTTAATGTTTCACATTGCATGCATTTCTAGGATGAATTGGCTTATGATAATATATGTTTAAACATTAGAGCATCTCCACCGCAAACACGCAAAATCGGCCAAAGGCAAGGGCGAGAGGGGAGTTTTCGCTCGTTGATTGTGCGGGCAATCCAACCGCCAGAGTTGTTTCCACCGATGAGGGATTTCGCTTGGCTGATTGTGTGGATTGAGCTTGCCTTGGGAAACGAGCAAAACGGCAGGCCGATGGTGTGACATCACGAAACGAGCGAAACCGCAGGCGAAGGCGAAGGCGATTTTCGCCCTCACCCACCCCCGAGCTCTCGATCGCGCAGACCGATTCTTCCGCGTTGGAGACCAATCTCCCTCTCCCACAATCGATTTTGTCAATCAACCCCCCCAATCGACTTTGCGGTGGAGATGCTCTTATGTGAGATAACGTAACATTTTGTTGCTATGCAGGTTTGCCCACAATTCAAAGTTACATGAATGAGCCCAACTACCCCGTGGGTGTTTTCGCATCATCCAAAAGAAAAAAATAATCATTTATAAGTGATCTGGTATGAGTACTTAGGGTTTGTTTATGAATTATTATTGTCATTTCAAAATCACACAATAATAAGTTATTTTATTTAAGTGATTGACACTATTGAAAGACGTTAAAATTTGGATGCTTCGTCATTCATTACAAAAAATAAATAATAAATAATGTAATCTGATATGTTATGTATTGATAAACAATTAAAAATATATGATCTAAAGTGACTACTTAAGATGTAACATTCTAAACGTCTGTCAAAGACAAAAAACTACTTCAATAAATAATAACTCATTCTCATCGGTTAACAACTCATAATCATCGTATGAATCGTGATCCACAACCTACGTATATGCGCGCATGATCCACTATGTTTGTTTGACACAGCTAAGTTGTATAAAATCTTATCCACACAATGCTTAGTTCACCAAAGTGAGGAAAGTTGAAGAGGTTGCTGGACGGCTAGTGATGCAAAAAATGGGTTAAGCCACTATACCAACTTCCGCCATTATTAAGGTTGACGAATTTCATAAGTAATATTTAACCCTAGAAGAAGTGTATAATGGCGTAGTAGTGCAAGTACAAAATACAAATCATGTTATTAGTGTAGGGTTTTTAATGTTTCTTTTGAACGATTAAGACAGCCCACATTCTAGTGTCCTACAGCAAAAAGAATAGAAGTGTCTAGATTAAATATGAAGATAATATTAATCAAGAACTCATCTGCTTAATCCCAATCCTCTTCCACGACCCAATCCTCAAGCTTAAATAATTACATGACTAATCATATAGTCAATAAAAAATTGAAAAGTCGTATGCGCGTATATGAGATCAACCATAGTTGGAGTGACAGGGACTTGAAGGAGTCATGCCAGCCGTCGATGATCAGGTGAGTATGACAAAAAAAAAAGGAGGCTCGTGATGTCATGATTACAAGTCCGATGGATCAGGAGGATGTCCCTTTCGATTGCATCTGTTAGGAGCTTTCCACATTGATGAAGGGTGGCAACCGGGGAATGACTCGAGCTTTTGATGAGTTGGAGAGTTCTTGACCTAGCCATTTTTAGCCAGCAAAAATCTACGAAAATTATTGATGGTTCAATTTTTATAAACTAATCCAGAGATGTTTGTGTTTTCGGTGATTTGGTGTCGCATACCGCCTAAATTGTGATAAAATTCTTGTTAAATTAACAACATGTATAATATCGTATTTTTCTGAATCGTAAATGATTGATTTAATAAGAACAATGAACATACTAGGTATATTTGAGCTCTAAATCCAAGAGGTTGTTAAATAAACACTAACCTTAAAAGCTTAGAGATTCATCAACATAAGTAACTTGAATGCGAAAAAGACTATGATAGTGGCGTGATATAAGAGAAATGAATTTCACGAATATTATAGTGCATTCCATATGACCATCATACTTATGAATTTCTTATTTATCAAACTCACAAATTAAACTTATAAGTATGACACTCAGATTTTTCAACCAATTGTAACATTCATAAGCAAGGGAGACAGAATTATACTACTCAAAATTTTCAGCCCACTGGAAAGCGCTTAATTGGTTCAGAGACAAAATTATAAGCAATGGGGATGGAGCATGTGTTACGTATAAACTACGATCAATAATTGTTTTCGTAGCTTGAATTCGGCGGAGAATACGGCGTAGACTGGACTGGGAGCGAACATGTCACGTGCAGCACCACGCGAGTGGGACCAGCACTTCAATTGCGGCGCCAGAGTCAGTCTGGCATTCTTAACCCACGCGCACCAGCGCGTGATCAGTTATCATGAACGGAATCATGTCCACGTGTCAAGTTCAAATGGGCAAGTGCGGCACACGGACCACCGAATAGCGTGGCAGCTGACAACAGCAGGCGTGCTTAATATTTTAATCGTTTATTGTGCGCGGGTAAGTAGTGGAGAAGAAAGGTTTGGTTAAGTTGACCAAAGTGGGGTTAAAGAGAATCAATCGCGAATCAATATTGCGGCATGTCGGGCGGAACCCGAAGTCCGACTATTTTCCATGATGCCATGATTTTCTCCCAAATGCCTTTGCCTTCAAGTCTTCCCAATTTTAACGTAACGCAATCATTTTGTGGTTTAAATTTTTCTTTCATTTAATTATGTTTTTTTTCTTTAATGATGCAAGTTTCATGCATCCTTTGAAGGGAAAATTGTGTCTAATGTTTACTCACACGATTAACATTGACTTTGTAGGAACAAATTCTTGCTTAGTGGAACAACCAATACCAACTTGGATTAGTGTATTGTCCGACTGAACTTGTGATCTCTATCTTTCCACTTAATTGTTTATATATGAGGAAGTTTCTGATTATATACAAGAGATATTTATTACGAATTATGTGACTGAATTAATAAATATTCATATTTCAGAACGACTGAGATTTTTAAAACTTTACTAAGAACTTCAAGGTTTTCCAGTTTATAGATGTTATCAAATTTCTAAAATTGTTCTTTTAGAACTTTTGATGAAATTTGATTAAATTTTACATTTCTCTCTTTAGTGTAAATGATCATTATTTTTTATGTTTGATGATGTTGATGATGGTGATAATTACTTTTGAAAATGGTAGTTCTTTAGAATGCATCATGTAATGTAAGTTTTATGGGATTCACATGACATAATCTAATTCAGATCTTTTCAATCATTAATCTACTCCACTTACTTGCCATATGGGACTCTCCATCTACACATAACTCCAAAATTCCCACGCTCAGCTTGAAAAGATAGCTTGGATATTGGCCCCTTTTAATACATAAAGAAGAAAATATACTTATTTTGGTAAGAATGCATTGGTGTAAATTATACAACTGAAAAAAAGACTTGAGAAAAAAAAAACCCAACTACATATAACTTTTCCACAAGAGAATCTGTACATGACTTTATTTTTACACGATCTAGACAGTCAAGTTTGGTTCATCTTAGACAATAATCTAACATCAAATTCACGTACAAATTCTTTTTGAAACATATCACTTTTCTACCATATGTTTACGTAATTAGCCACCTCATTAAGAATTTAACACATAGATTCAGACTCATGAACCAAAATGTTAAAGAAGCATGTGTGGGACCTACTAGAGCGTTTTTTACAACTGTAGATTCTTTATCCTGAAATTATCCGGTCCCTTATATTATCTCATTTATATTTTAACATGTAGTTAATTATTTAATATAATTTAATTTCAATCTAACTTTAATAGTTCTTACTCTTAACTTCTTCATCATCTTCCAAGAACGGCCAACCATCAAGGATTTGTGAGCATCTATATCGATTTTCTTATGTGGGTGATTTTTTAAGTCAGTTTTGAGATGAAAACTTGGATCTAGATGGGTATTGGATTTCAATTCGTGGGGTTGATTGGTTTTACAATATCATCGTCCTTTTCTCTTTGTGATTTGACTTGTTAATAGACATCAAAATGCATTCTCCGGTTATGATTTGCTCATATTTTCGTTACTCTTCTTGATTTAATTTGTTTCTCATCTGTTCCCAAACATTTGCCTTTGAAAATTTTAATCATACAAATATACGATTAGCAAATCTAAAGAAAGCTAGATTAATGAATCTTGGATGAAGAAAACGATTCCGCAATAGAAGCATAAAATCTTTTGCCTGTGATTAGAACTCCAATTAACTCTGAGAGAAACTGAAAAAACTCGAGAGAACTTTGGCCAAATTGGGATAACAGAGATAACGATATTAGAGTTAGAATTAGATTGGAGTCAAATGATATTAAATGATTATCATACATTAAAACATAAGTGAAGGGCAAAGGAGATAAGACAATTTTAAGATAGAGGATCCGCATCCATTTTTTACGCGGTTTGGCGCGTGCATTCTCCCACGCACACAACGGTTATTGCCCTCAATGTAGCAGCCGTTAGAGCATCTCCACCGGTGTCGTTATCGGACGGGCGATTTCATCAATCGCCTGCAAAATCGGACAAACCAGCTTCACCGGTGCCAAACCAGACGAGGAATCGGACGGGTTCGAGTTCGCGGTCGCAGACGATGTTGGGGATTGACTTCGGACGCAACCGCGGGTGATTTGCTTTTCCTCGGTTTCTTCGCCGTTCTCGTCTTCCCGCTTTTCTCTCTCCAGTCGAAATTGCTCTCGTCTTTCGCCCTCACCTTCCAATTGCCGGTGGAAACTACTTGGGCTTTTCAATTGACTGAAGAATCGATCGGGCGAAAAACCCCCTTTCGCCTGAGGTCGCAGTCGATTTGTTGATTTCCCGGTGGAGATGCTCTTACAAGTATTTGGCTGAAGCCGAAAAAGTTTAGTGACCACCGCCATTCCCTGCCGTTATGCAAAAACGTCCCTTTTAGACTGTTTGGTCAAAGCATCCATTCAATGTCACCTGCACACCTCACCAGATACCAAATAACGCGGCTTCTAGAATCTGGATTTTTCCGCTTTTTGGTCCATTTTCCATTCCTTCTTGATTATTTTCTAGAAAGTAAGTGTACATTTCTACATTTCAAGACATGCAAGCATAAATTGAATTTTTACAACCAATAAAATGACAATGTCCCATTTTTTGCTAATCTTTACTCGGGGGATTGATTTATTTTTCCATAAACATCGGATGTTAGGCCATATTGTCGATGCTGTATATTGAGGGATTAGTTCCTTTAGGAGTTTCATGTTCACTAATTTGGGGTTTCTATCAATGAAATTCATCTGTCGTTTTCATTAGACAAAAAATAAGTAAGTGCTCATAACATGACAACTGAAGTAGATCTACTATATGTTTCTTTGGAGTTCTAGAAAATATATGATTAAGAGGAAATAGGGCTCTCTTCAATACTCTGTACATTTCGTGACTAAACTTCTCTACCTTTTCAAAGTAATTCTACATAAGGAAACCCTTTTGTTCTTTAATTAAGGTTGTACTTTCTTATCAACCAAACTCATCCAAGAAAGGAAAATCATTAGTAGACAAGGATTAATTAGTTTGTCTCTGTTTAGCTCACTCACTGACGAAAGTTCATTCACATTTTAGCTCAAGGTTAGGTGGAATTTAATGCTCATAGTTTTGTCTGTACTGTATATGGTTTTATTCCACTAAAGACAGTTTGATAGCAGCAGGTTTTGAAATTTAACAGTGTCTATATCCGAACTTTCAACAGTAACTATGGAGGGGTGCAAGTTGGATTGGAAATTCCAATTCCGAATGGAAAAATTCCGATCCGATGCCAAAAAATTCCGAATCCGAAAAATTCTGAAAAAAGTTGGATGGAAATTGGAACATACATTTTCAATCCAAAGTTCGGACTTTCCGATTCGAACTTATTTCCGAAAATTTCCAAACCTATTCCGATCAAAAAAATGGAATGCATTTCATATGTTTTATAGTAATTTACTTATTATAAAGCTTATATAATATTTTAGAATCAATAGTATTACTTTCATTTTGCTTATTCTCACTTGCGGACACATTTATTACTTGTTTTAGACTATGTATTCATCTCGTAAGCGTAGTTTGTATATTATTTTATCTTAATTCACTTTGAAAACCTAAAAATTCTAATATATTTCCGAAATTTCCGATATAATTCTGATCCGAAAAATTCCGAATTTTTCCAATTTCCAAAGATTCCGAATTTGGAAAGAAAATTTCATTCCGAACATTTTTGGAATGGAAATTGGAACTCTTGTTTCCGATCCGTTCTGTCCGAAAATCAACCCTACTATGGAACCAACTAGTATACATGTGGGGTTCACACGCATTAATAATGTGTGCAGTGGGTTACAACTTCACCAAAGAAATTCTTGACTCATGAAGTCAAGTTAACCAAAACGACGACTAAACATCTGCATTACTCAACACGTCCAATCTATTGACCATCATTAAAGCTGCCTAGGAAGAGAATCAGTTTTACACTATTTGATTCGTGGAAAATAGTTGATAAGAATATAATTACTAAAAATACAGTATGGGAATGAAAATAAGAAAATCAAGTTTTCACTGTTATACTCTTAATTTTTTCTAATAATGAATATTTGAAGGTCATTTTGATAAAATTATCTTCATTCCCATGGAATGGGAATTGCAATCTCATGGGTAGTTTCCCACCATTTTTCCCAAAAAATGAAAATTGCCCTCCCATTCTCACACTTTGAATTGCGGACACCTGAGCCACGATTGCAAACCCAGAAGAAGAATTGGGTTACTCTAAAAGTCTTGAGTACACACTAGTGCAGCCACCACCCTTTCCAAGTCAAAACAATTACAGCTTCTCCTTGAAATTTCATGTACCATGTTGAGTTTCCTTCACAATTGAAGTTGGAAAGTAACTGAGAAGGCAGGCCATTGATGACTGATGATTATTTCTTGAAGAAAGCTATGGACATTCTCACGACAGTTCGATTTTTATTGATCAATTGTAATTTTTACATGCATCAATCAAAGATGGTGCTGTAAATGAGTGCTGATATAGTTGATGATGCGTTACATATTCCAACAACCCGAAGACAATTCACGCTCACTAGGGCATACAATGGGCCATGCAGGCCAGGGCCATTGAATTGGGTTGGTTTTGCGCCTAAGCAAAGCAAGGCACAATAGTGGCAAATATATCATGCTCGTCGTTGGTGTCGTTTTCAAAAGTGGTTCAAAAGATATCTCAATGGATTCGGTGGGTGGTGGTCTACTCGAATTTAACTTTTGCACGACTCTTGACTCCGACGTGGTTTGTTTCTTCAAGCTTCTTCTTTTGCCATTTTATGCCTTTTCAGTGTGAATTGCCTAAATTTGAGGTACAAAACAGTACTAAGTTTGAATAATCGAATAAGAACAATTAAAACCTAGTGTGCATCGAGACTTTTTGTATGTAAAGTGATGTTAAAACAACTTTTTGTATGTAAAGTGATGTTAAACAATGGAAAGTTTGTTTAGTGCCTTAGGATGGAATGTTGCAAGAAATTGTGCATATTCCCAAAAGTCTTCTCTCTCTTTCAATCCATTTCAATCTTAGTAGCTTCTCTTTGAATGTGAATTAAGCGTGGCGTGCCATTGGGGGCGAACCAAATTCATGCAAATATAGAACCTTTGTATATCAAATTTGTTGACTCATTGACATGCAAGTATGTATTCTACTATTTAACAGGTACATTCATACTGAGTTCAAATTTGATATCCCAATTAAAACCTACTATTTAACAGGTACATTCTAGAAAGCGTATAGTCCATGAATTTGACTATTCGCTCAATCCTTCATTTTAGATAGGTAAATGTTATGATGGTAATGCTCTTCGTATTTCATAAGAGTGTAAATACCCGGACAATCATGATTAACATTATTTTAACAGAAAAAAAAAATTTTATAAAAAAAAATTTTTAAATGGAAATTGTTCTTATTTAATATATTTTTTTTTTTTTTTTTTTTATTTTTTTTTATATATTTTTTTTTTTTTTTTTTTTTTTTTTTTTTTTTTTTTTTTTTTTTTTTTTTTTTCTTCCTTCTTTTTTTCGGGGGGGGAAGGGAAAAGGGGGGGGGGAAGGAAAAAACAAAAAAACAACCCTTTTTTTTTGTTTGGTGGGCGGGGGGCCGTGCGTGCGCCAAAAGCGGCGGTATATATGTCTTTTTTTTTGTTGGGGTAGTTTTTTAATTCTTCTTTTTTTTTTTTAACACCTTAAACTTTTTCATAATGTATAATTATATTTATTGATAGAAAAGTATGAAGAGAACTCAGGAGAAGGATCAACCTCCTCTTATTGTACCCTCTATTTATAGTGTTAGACTTACAAGTAGAACCTCTCTAAGTAACCCCTGAAGGTAGATGGTCACCTAGTTATTATACATTCATATCCTAGTTACTACACATTCATAATACAATTAACTAAGGAAAATGGACAGCCACCCATTATTACATTGATTTATAACACTCCCCCTTGAATGTGTAGAACTTAAGAAGTAGTCGCATCAAATCTTTGTAGGCAGTTGATGAAGTCACTGTAGTAGGCACTCAGGGGTACGTATGTCCATAAGGGATCCATTCAGGGGTATGCTAACACTAAAACCTTGCCAAGGAAAACTCAATGGGAAAAAGCCAAGGCGAAAGGAAAAGTGAGCATGCATATGTCGGTACTTAGCATCTACATGATGCAACAAGTATTCAGAGGTATGACCAACCCAACGCGGGTGCCTCATTAAAAACCTTGCCAGGCAACAAAACCCTGTGGGAAAAAGTTAACCTGTGCTAAGGGAAAAAGAGTACATTAAGGTCAAATGAGTATACTTTCGGATACTCCCCCTGAAGTCGACAAAGCTCCCCCTGAAGGATACATATGACTCCAAGAGGCAACCTCAATATGGAAGATCTTTGAGTTGACGCATCCCAATACGGTGAACTAGATTCTTGAATGTTTTTGTAGGAAGCGCCTTGGTTAACAAATCAGCCAGATTATCACTAGAACGAATTTGTTTGACTTCTACTTCGCCATTCTTCTCGAGCTCATGTGTATGGAAGAACTTTGGGGAAATGTGCTTAGTTCTATCACCTTTGATATAACCCCCTTTAATTTGTGCAACACAAGCAGCATTGTCTTCAAACAATATTGTCGGACTATCTTTAATTGGGGTGAGCCCACATGTTACTCGGATATGATGGACCATGGATCTCAGCCATATGCACTCGCGGCTTGCTTCATGTAATGCTAAAATTTCAGAGTGATTTGAAGAGGTGGCAGCAATTGTTTGTTTCACAGATCTCCATGAAATAGCAGTGTTGCCACAAGTGAAAATATATCCCGTCTGTGATCGAGCTTTATGTGGATCCGATAAGTAACCGGCATCTGCATAGCCAATAATTTCAGGCTTTGACCCTTTTTGATAGAATAATCCCATATCGACTGTTCCACGGAGATATCGCATTACATGTTTAATGCCCACCCAATGTCGTCGAGTTGGTGCAGAGCTATACCTTGCCAATAAGTTGACAGAGAAAGCAATGTCTGGTCTTGTGGAATTTGCAAGGTACATCAAAGCTCCAATTGCACTTAAATAAGGTACTTCGGGACCAAGCAATTTCTCATTTTCTCCTCGAGGACGAAATGGATCCTTCTTCACATCAAGTGATCGAACAACCATTGGGCTGCTTAAGGGATGCGCTTTGTCCATATAAAATCGTTTGAGGACTTTCTCGGTATAGGTAGATTGATGGACAAAAGTTCCATTTGGTAAATGCTCAATTTGCAAGCCGAGACAAAATTTTGTTTTTCCGAGATCTTTCATCTCAAACTCCCTCATAAGATAATGAGCTGCTTTCTTAATTTCATCTGGAGTCCCAACCAGATTTAAATCATCAACATAAACTGCGATTATAGCAAATCCGTTATTTGATCTTTTAATGAAAACGCACGGACAAATGGGGTCATTAGTATATCCCTCCTTTAGGAGATATTGACTAAGCCGATTATACCACATGCGTCCGGATTGCTTTAATCCATATAAGGAGCGCTGTAACTTAATTGAATACAAGTTACGAGGTTTAGAATTAGTTGCTCGTGGGATTTCAATTCCCTCAGGAACCCGCATATATATGTCATTATCTAATGATCCATACAAATATGCAGTGACAACATCCATTAGGTGCATCTCAAGATTTTCTGTGACCGCCAAGCTAATTAGGAAACGAAATGTAATTCCATCCATTACAGGGGAGTATGTTTCCTCGTAGTCAATTCCAGGTTTCTGTGAAAAACCTTGTGCAACGAGTCGAGCTTTATATCTGGCTATCTCATTTTTCTCATTTCGTTTCCGTACAAATACCCATTTGTATCCAATGGGTTTAACACCATTAGGCGTTTGGACTATTGGTCCAAAAACTTTTCGCTTTGTCAAGGAATTTAATTCTGCTTGGATCGCTTCTTTCCATTTTGGCCAATCGTTTCTCAGTCGACATTGTTCAACACTTTGGGGTTCAGGATCCTGATAATCTTTTTCAATATCATGAGCGATCATAAAAGCGAAGATATTATCAATAATGACTTTATTTCTATCCCAACTTTCTCCATGACTTATGGAGATCTCCTCAGATGTATGAGCCTCTTCATGGGCTATTTCCTCAACTTTCAACTGATCAGTATTTGTTGTTTCTTTTGTAGATTCCTCATGAGTGCTAGTATCTTGTGGCCTTCTTTTCCGGGGAACGGTGTCCTTTGCACCAATAGGCCTACCACGCTTAAGTCGTGGCTTTGAATCATTTATACCCTGAGATTGTCCTGCAGGAATATCGACCCGGGCCGGGGCATTTGCAGCCGGAACATGTGACTTTGTCACTTTACTTGTATCAACAAATGCATCAGGCAATTTGTTTGCTATATTTTGCAAGTGAATGATCCTTTGAACTTCAAGTTCACATTGGTTATTGCGAGGATCAAGATGAGACAATGATGTGGCATGCCAATCAATTTCACGCCGTTCAATAGATATCGGCTTTTGTTCTCCCCCTAATGGTGGGAAATTTGTCTCATCAAAATGGCAATCTGCAAAGCGGGCAGTAAATACATCACCTGTTAAAGGTTCAAGATATCTTATGATAGATGGAGAGTCAAAACCCACATAAATTCCAAGTCGTCGTTGTGGACCCATTTTCATTCTTTGTGGGGGTGGAATAGGGACATAAACAGCGCAACCAAAAATACGAAGATGAGAAATATTTGGTTCGTGCCCAAAAACAAGCTGCAAAGGCGAGTATTGGTGACAAGATGTGGGACGAAGACGAATTAAAGATGCAGCATGTAAGATAGCATGACCCCACGCAGATATAGGCAATTTGGATCTTAAAAGTAAAGGGCGAGCAATCAATTGGAGGCGCTTAATAAGTGATTCAGCTAGACCATTTTGAGTATGAGTGTGTGCAACTGAGTGTTCGACATCAATGCCTATGGACATGCAGTAATCATTAAAAACACGAGATGTAAATTCAGCAGCATTGTCAAGACGAATAGATTTAATGGGATGGTCTGGAAAATGTGCCCTTAATCTAATGATTTGAGCAAGTAGTCTAGCAAATGCAGTAGTGCGAGTAGACAATAGGCAAATATGAGACCAACGAGATGATGCATCTATTAGAACCATGAAATATCAAAAGGGTCCACACGGAGGATGGATAGGTCCACAAATATCCCCTTGTATCCGTTGTAAGAATGTAGGGGATTCATTGACAACTTTAGTGGGTGACGGTCTTATGACCAATTTTCCTTGTGAGCAGGCGACGCACGGGTAATCACATGGCAAAAGTATATCTCTGCCTTGTAATGGATGTCCATGTGATTTTTCAATAATATGACGCATCATTGATGTCCCCGGATGACCGAGCCGATCATGCCAAAGCATGAAAGGCTTTGGATCAATGAATTTCTTAGTCACCAAATTTGCTTCTATTGTTTGTATAGTTGTGTAATACAAACCAGTGGAGAAAGTGGGAAGTTTTTCTAAAACGTGCTTTTCGCATGAAACAATAGAAGTGATGCAGAGATACTCCATATTACCCATGTTCATTGTTTCAATGTGGTATCCATTCTTACGGATATCTTTGAAACTAAGTAGATTTCTTGTGGATCTACTGGAATAGAGAGCACTTTCAATGTGAATTTTAGTTCCATTGGGTAATAGGAGAGTGGCTTGTCCAGAGCCATCGATTAGAGTTGATGTCCCAGAAATGGTGTGGACATTAGCTTTTGCTAATTTGATATTCGAGAAATATTTTTGGTCTCGAAGTATCGTATGCGTCGTACCACTGTCTGCTAAGCATAGGTCTCCACCTTCTTTTTTAGGATTTTTCAAGCAATTGTTCTTCTCCATCCTTTTGAAACAAATAAAATGCATTGGTAAATGGAAACAAAGAAAGACCAACACATAGTAATAAAGTTCTTTATTGAATGAAACCAAAATGACGAGTGCATGATCTCTTTAGAAACTAAAGACAAACTTAAAATTTCATGTCTTGACAAAGTCTAAGACAAACTTTATTCATAAACAAAATGCATATAGATAAACTAGAATAGTATCTTTGGTTCTTGATCAATGAAAACCATAATCGAGCCTTAATATATAAATCGAGAATCAAGTATCTTTGGTTCTTGATCTCTATTGTGACATGATATAATATTGATGATATACAAATTATATGTATAAGCATGAAAATGACGAGCAATGGCATAGATGAATTCAATAATAGATGAAACTCATACACTATCTTATCCGATATATACAGATCCAATAGAATATGATAAACACATAATCATATATATGAACTAAAGGACATATCTTATAGCTTAGAATAGCATATTATACATATAGGGAAATGTATAAGCTGCTACGTGTAAAGCATATGAAAGAGATTGAAAGAAATAGGATAGGAACCATACCGAGAGCAACTCGTGCTGATAACGTGATAGAAAAGTATGAAGAGAACTCAGGAGAAGGATCAACCTCCTCTTATTGTACCCTCTATTTATAGTGTTAGACTTACAAGTAGAACCTCTCTAAGTAACCCCTGAAGGTAGATGGTCACCTAGTTATTATACATTCATATCCTAGTTACTACACATTCATAATACAATTAACTAAGGAAAATGGACAGCCACCCATTATTACATTGATTTATAACATTTTTTTTTTTTTTTTTTTTTTTTTTTTATATTTTTTTTTTTTTTTTACCTTTTTTTTTTTAATAATTTTTTTAAATTTTTAAAAAAAAAAAAAATCTGTCGTTTCCACCCTTTTATCTCTTGCATCCTAGTGTATCTTTCTAAAATCTAAACCTTATACGATGTCCTATTTTTTATGAAAGACACCATGAAAGTGGATTTTCATTCTGAAAACAAATCATACAATATTTTAGGGGTGGGAAATTTTCTCGAATCCCGCATCCCGAAGCCGATCTCGACGATCCCGATCCCGAAAATCCCGATCTCGACTAGTCGGGATTTTGTCCCGATCCCAGACTTAGTCGGGACGGAATCGAGATTTTTTTTGAAAAAAGTCGACATCCTAACACTGTATATTATTTCATTATTATTTTTATTTGTTTTATTTGAATTATGTGACCTAGTTTCCTCACTCTCTCAATTCTAAGCCGCCCGACTACTCAGCATCAGCTCCCAATCTCCTTCTTTCTCCCCGCCTCCATCGACACCAGGCCATCGCTTTCGCTGTCTCCCCACCTCCTTCCTCTCTCCGCCATCGCCAACTGCCGAATTACATAGCCCACTGCCGAAACGCCCACTGCCAAACTTCACGCCGAACTCCACTACCGAACGCTGAAGCTACTGCCGCCGACTGCCACTGCCGAAACCATAGCCCAACGCCACTGTCGAATCCATTGCCCAGCACCACTGTTGCGAGAGCAGTAATCCACTGCCGAAACTTCTATTTTTCACTTTGTTGCTTCCTTTTCAATACATGTTGTTTATTGAGTTTCAATAATGGGTATTGGATAATGCAATGTTTGCAATGTTTGTTCTTGTTCTTCCAATTTTGTATTCTTAGTTATCTGTTGGGTGCATCTTGATGAAAACTAGGTACTGCTACCAATCTTTAACGACATCTTGATGTATTCTTAGTTCACATCAACAATTTATGCACACAAAAAAAAATTTTAAATTTTATATTATACTTGAGATTTTATTATTGGGATTTATTGGGTTTCCCGATCGGGATCCCGACTTAATCGGGATTTTATTGTCGGGATCCCGACTTGATCGGGACGAAATTCGGGATCATTTTTAGCCTCTAATCGGGATCGGGATTATCGTAATCGGGATCGGGATGATCCCGATCCGACCCCTACAATATTTCTATCACCAATGCTTCAAAATAAATCTTGTTTATACCATGCCCCAACAGCCACATGACATGTCCAACCAAGCGCCACATGGACAACTCGATAGTCCCACGGGCACACTTTACGAGGTTTGTGGGCCACACATGAAACGTCAAGTGACATAGCAAGCGCGTCTCACGAGATCACCTCGCGGCGATCCCCACACAGAGCTGCTAACCTGCTTCACACGAAGAGCGCTGTACTCTGTACAAAGTCCTAAAAATGCAACGAACACTATGTTAAAAGTGCAATTAATATGGGTATTTAGTCCCACATTGGAAGTGAGACCAACCAAAGTCAACCACCTCTCCTCTATAAAAAGGGACTCACCCCAAAGGTCAAAGGTAATCAACATTTATTGTTTCAACAACTTTTTACAACTGATTATTCAAACTCTGAAGCCGCTGTCACTCTTACTTGCTTAAGCATCGGAGCCCCTTTGGCCGGTACAACATCGGTACTTTGATACTCATCTTTGGCTTTCTTGTAGACCGTACCCAAGGTCCATCGCCTCCCAGCCGACGCCTCAAGTCCATGGCTTCCCTGAAGTCGCCTCAATTAAACCACGTGGAAACCCTCGCTTCCACGTCCTCATCATTATTTCACAAGTGTTGATCCCCACTTTTTGACATCAACAAATCTGGTGAATTTC
This sequence comes from Spiraea crenata, assembly GCA_033992175.1. NCBI lineage: Eukaryota > Viridiplantae > Streptophyta > Magnoliopsida > Rosales > Rosaceae > Spiraea > Spiraea crenata. The sequence goes on along the minus strand of JAVBHV010000079.1, from coordinate 7,616,478 downwards.
TTTGAATATAAAATTTGAGTTTTTGGTGAATCGTGGAGGTCTGACGAGATAAGGTGTGATAAGTTTTAGCAATTTTTTATTTTGGGTAATCAAAAATAAATTTGTTCAATAAACTAAATGAAGGATATATGTGGAAAATTTTAATCAAACTGAATGTTCAAAGTAATTTCAAAAAATAAATGGGTGTACAAACAAATATGAGTGTCTAAAGAAGAAAACATGGTGTAAATAGCACCCTTTTTTAGTTATGACTTTTGAAACAAATCTCATATCAAATCTCATAGTAAAGAATAGGATCGTGATATCTTTGTACCCGGAACTACTGGATTCTTGTTCGCACTTCAAATAGTCTTTGAAAACTTTTCGTAGACCAGAGCTTGAATCTGTATCCCTCCTCCTGTATCTAGGACCAGATTTTATTCAACATTTGACTCCATTTAAATTATATTAGAGACCAAAGATCTTCAACATCTGCGCCTCAATTTAATAGTACCGAAAAGTTTAATAGTTTTCTGTTTTACCAACCGCTCTAAATTCAACTAGCTTCCAACTGCCAATAAATAAACTAACTAGAATCCCAAACTTTCAAACCTACTGGTGAATGTTTACTAAGTTTTGTGGACTAGTCTCACTGAGGACAATAAGCCTCGACTCCATCTTTGAATGAATTGAGAACTGTCTACGTATATTTGGATTGAGCGACACGCAACTGCACTCCAAATATTCTTGGGTCTTTTTCACATGACGATTTCAAATCCATGTTATCCAACTAAACAAGAATTATCCTTAAATTCCAACCAGTCGACATGAAAGAATGTTAAAATGTAATGGTTTCGGTACTAGTAAATATTAGGAGAGACCTGTACATAAAATCAACGGTGGTCAAGATAATGCGACAAACAAAACAGACTGAAGCTCCATTGTATTTGCATTCAAATGTCATTTTCAGGACGTAAGGAACGAAATAATGCCTCAAGCATTGAGAAGAACAAAATATTGAATAAATAAAACCATAACTTTTTACAATGTACATTTGCCTCCAATGATCTTCACAAAACCAAAAGGTCTTTTTCCATTTCTGCTTTGCTTGAAATGGACTACTTACACAGAAACAGGCACCAAAAAACCAAACCCTATTGGTACTCTCATCAGCTGAGACTCGAAGAGAAAAACCAAACACTATATTTTTCTTCCTTGTATAGTAGATGATAATCACAGATGGACCTTTGCAGAATCCCATTTGACCTGAAGCATGAACTTTCAAGAGTAGTTGCAAGCAATGTTACTTTAGAAAAAAAAAAAAAAAAAAAACCCCTCAGCTGAATATACATTTGGATCTTCTCATCAGTGTCGAATTGGAGAAACACCCTAGAAGTTTGCTTCCAGATACTTGTCATGATGCCTCTTGGTGAACTCTAGTACACTGCCATATGTGCGATCGGCAATCCCAATAAACAGAGCTTCAGTGTCAGGGCTAAACGATATTCCAGCAATCTCACCAAACAAATCGATTTCTTGCCCCTTGATATATCCAGACTGGGTATCAATGACATGAACAAAGTCTGCTGGCTCAGCCATGGCCATAAACCGGCCGTCTGAGCTGAACTTTATGGCTCTTATTGCTCCCATCCTTCCCTTCAATACAGCAAGGGACTCCGAGAGGTTCCTTATGTCCCATAATCTGCAAGTGGTGTCTTGATTTCCCGTAGCCACAATTTGTCCATTTGGGTGCCAAGCGGAGGAGAAGGAATAGTCCAAGTGTCCTTTCAGGCTTCCAACGGTCTATTTCAAGTTGGTAAATAGATTAGTTATTCGCACAAGACTATACACAACAAACATAGTAGACTGCAAAATCATAGCACGACTTACTTTTCCAGACTGAACATCAGCAACCAAGCAATCTGCGCTGTCACCGAGTACTGCAACCAGCTTACCATCTGGACTGACAGAAGTGTTCTGCCAAGAACCATAAACAAAATTAGCAAACATTAGAAATCAGAAATCATGGATCTGACACATAAGGAAAGGCCTCTGTTGAGGGAACCCACATTTACAGACCAATCAAAGGAGAAGCAATTGATGCAAGCAAAGGTTTGGGCATCAAAAATCCGAATTTGAGCATCATTGTTTGCAGCCATTATCCTCATTGAGCCACTACAAAGAGGAAATTCAGATATATGTCTCCAAGCCACAAACAAACTACAAGTATTTATGGCAGGAAACTCACGCAGGGTTTCGGAAAATGTCCACTGCATTTGTGATGGCATTGTCACCTGTTGTTAATTTTGAGCAGAAAGCAACTCCAGGTTGATTTATGTGCTGTTCCACATACAATTAAAATTAGAGATTGGGAGAAAAGAGCTACAATGGATTTTTAGTTACAAAGGAACATTTTTTTTAACACTTTCATACCTTGCATATTAGCTCACCCTGGAAGCCCCCAGCAACCAATAGATTTTCCTTAACAGCCATAGTGCTTATCTGCACTCTGGATAGTGGCCGAGTCAACCCAGGTCGTTTCTGAATAGTATACCAACATAAATCAGCCCAAGTCTTATAGTCTGGATTTCAGCAACAAAAAAAAAAAACCCCTAGTTAACCAAGTTTTACATACCTCAGTAGGCACAATTGGTTTTGCGACATTGAGTACTTCTGTGCCTCTCTTGAGCAAAGAGGACCAATGCATTACTGAAAAGTTCTGCATAAGGTATATATCATGCTTTGACGTGGCCCATAACAAATTCCGCAGCTGCACAAGGAGAAAGAAACCAAATCGGCGGGCACCTTAGTAACAGCGTTCAACAACCCAACAAGCAGATCAGATCATTACAACAGAGTGTTGCGAGATGACATATGTGAACTAACTAAAGAAAAGTGGAGTAAGATACAGATGACAAGTGCACGGCTGTATAGCTAATCAAGAAGTACTTGTCTGTTGTCTATACAGAGCGTGTCTTTTTAGAGCTTGTGATTTATGTTAATTCCTGGACTATACTGTCCTGTAATCTTTCGAAGTGTGTAATACTCTTTGATTTAATTTTAAAGACATGTAAACAACTGCGAAACACCAAAAAAGCAATAAAGGCAATAATGTAATAGTTATCGTCACCAACCAGTATGTAAAAACCTTGCAGTATTCAGTGTTTCTACAAATCAGAACAACCCCCAACCAAAAACAAAAGAACAAGATTAAGTGCATTACTCCAGACCGGTACAGGTATTTGTAAAAATCAAGTCGGAACCATGCAGTGAAGAATTTGACACTCGTGCAAGCCTTCAACATATGCGCATCCAGCCATGAAGAAAGTACATATAAACGGTACAAAATGAAATGACATTCATTTGACTACCAAACAGAAGGAAAGAACAATATATTGCTCAACCCACAGAAAAATGATTATAATCAATTCAAATAGCATTCTAGTAAAAAAGAGATGGCATAAAAATTACAGAACACTACTAAACAAATATTCAGGAGTAATAGCAGGTATTATTCACATAGATTTGGGATGACAACATATATATTAAAAGCAAGGTATGCAAATCTTAAGGACCTGGATACCACCACCAATGCTATCAAAATCAAAGTGTAAAGAAAGTAAGGACTGGGCCCCTGATGTATTGACACTATTAGAGGAATTGCAAGTTCGGAACAGAGGCCTCTTAAATGCTCAAATATTTTCCTATCATACCATATAGACAACGTCGCTCCAGCAGCATTAACTTCCACCCTGCCTTAATAGCTGAAATACAGAGAGCAATAGGAGTCCTAAATGCAAGAGATGGGTTAAAGTGACAAATTATACACATACATTCAACAGAAACAATATACTACCACCTCAAATCATTCAAGGATAAGCAGCAACATTGCAAAGTAAAAAAATACTATCTCATATCCAAAAGAAGTGGCAAGTAGGAAACTTCAGAAGGCACAAAGTTCAAACAAGTCTTAATATATGCGCAATCAGTGTTGATTATGTAAGATCAAAATTTTAGGCGGTTTATAGTTTCTTTAAAGTTAGCTCCTAATCCACTAAATGCAAGAGACTAGTAAGCTCACGTGCTGGCAACTAAATCTTACACAATCCCACTTCTTAGTTTGAGGTTAGTTATCGAATAACTAGACATACTAGTTCCTACTATCAAAAGGTTAAATAACCAACATAGAGTTCAGTTTCAATCAAGTGCCTGCCTAAGGATCTGGTGCCATCAACAATGCAGAGAACACGGCAAATCTGTGGGTAACATGTGCACAGGTGAGTTTAGTCACACATGTCAAACAATGTCTTATTTGGACAAAAAGAGGTCAGGAAGCAACAGACTATCTTGGCAACACAACAGGATGCTTACCTCTCACATACTGTTTACGCTCTTCTCAAACTTTAGGTTAGGCGAGTAAGTTATTAAATCTCAAATGAGATAAGATGTACATTAGAGCTCCAAGAAGAGAGAGCCATTTTGAACTCCATACCTTCCCGTGAATGATTGACGCACAGAACCATAATCATTAATTAAGATATCCATCATAAAGATTAAAACATGTTTTATAAGACCTGCAAAACTACGAAACTAATGCATATGACTAAAACAGGAAAAACAGCAACATAAGCAATTCATTTCTAGCAGCAAGGCACAAAATCAAAGTATCTAAAATTTATGCATCAGTATGCCATAAGTAACAAAAACAGCTATGGTAACAGCAGTTTAAGTTCTATCGCAAATTGAGCACGAAATCGAAAGGTATGCAAATTTGACCAACAGAAAATGGATGAAGGTTTGAAAACTCATACAAACACAAGTGTAAACTAATTTTCTTGGAAAACATTTGAAGCAACCCAGAAGAGAAGAGGAGCAAAATCTCTACCTGAAAATGCACAATTGAGGACTTGACAAGCCTTGTGTTGTACTGAAAGTCATAGAAGGTCTTCTCCATCTCAACTTGCAAGCACTCCTGCCAACACAGCATGTTCAATTCAGCAACAACACAACTAAAATTCCAATTACCAATTAATAACATGTCTCAAAACAATCCAAACAAAAACAAAGAACAGAGCAAAAGGTTAGCGAAATCGAAACCTTATCGAGGTCTTGTCGGGGAAGAGACAAACTCTCGTAGTTCTTGTACTGCTTCAACCGCGTCTCGCGATACTTGTCTCTGGTGTAATTCAGCCTCTCCCATGGAATCCCCTGTATGTCCTTTCCATTTCGAGCTTCCATGGCTGAAGTATCACTCTTCACCTTGCTCTGCAAATCCCCCAAAACACTCAGTAACTTTTTTTTTTACCACGCAAAAAATGAACATACGAATGAACGACAATGAGGGGAGACAAAACCGCACCGTATCGAAGTCGTCTTCAAAGTCGGCGTCGGCATCTTCGCTACGACGGAGCTGGTTATCAGCCAAAGCGTCGATGTCCTCGAACTCCGCGAAGTCGTCGTAATAGTCATCGACGACGTACTCCAGCTCGTCGTTCTGAAATTGCGCCATTCTCGCAGTTACCGAGAATTAAACAGCTAAAGGCAAGCGTTTTTCTGGAGAATTTTCCCGAGAAACAAACAGAAAATAAAAAGAAAGCGAGAGTCACTGTTGTGGATAGAAGACTTGAGAAAGATTTTAACAAAAGAGCGAGTAATGCTAAAATTCTCGAGTCTCGATGCTCTACTTATAGGCTTGTCGGCAGCGCGCTTAAAATGGTGGGACCGCTGCTGGATACTTCCCGGGCATCCAAATAGTGGTTTTAATTACCCAACATGCCACTGTGTCAGGGTAACCTTTTGTTACCATTTGTATCATTTTATATGTTGCCATTTATAGAAGATTTGTACGGTAACTAAGGACTCGTTTATTTATAAGAGGGAATCGGAAACAAAATTCGGGAAATGAGAATTATGAATGGGAATTGGATACCCAAAGGGGGGATTTAGGTATCCGATTCTCATTCCTTGAGGTGTTTTGCCCCTAAATTGTAGTAGGACCCACTAAATTTCGATTTCCAGGTGGGTTAGTAAACATAGAGTAACTAATAAATTATAATGATTTCCAGCGATTCTCATTCACAGTAAGTAAACATCGAGCCCTAAGAGTAAAAACAATGTTGCTCCTTAAACCTAAAAATCTATCCTAAAAATTCAAATTTTTATCTAAATCTTAAATAATATTGGAGAAATAAGGTGTATAAACTTAAATTTGAGGGAAAAAATGTAAATTTGGGTGTAAATATACACTCACTTTTAAAGTTTTCCCCTTGATATGACACTATCATATTTTCTCTCTCTCTCTGAAACTTAGAGAGATGAATGATTGAGATGAGTTGAATTTTTATACTCAATTTTTCCCTCTCATTTTTCCCCATTCACACTATAAAATCATACATTTTTTCCCTTCAACTTTTTTCACTCCACATCTTCCCCCCTATTTTTCCCCCAACATTGTTTTTGCTCTAACATAGTAAAAAATTGTTCTTCCCATTTTAAATGCAATCAAAATTAAACATGGTGCAATTTGAGATACATAAAGATCAATTGAAGATTTTTGTGAAATATCATTATGGTAGGTTGTTGTGAGGTAATTTTTACATTAATAGATGATATAAATGGGTTCAAGATCATATTATGGGGTCATTCATAGTTATTAAAAATAAAATCAATATACCTAAATCCTGAATATTATTAAGTTAATGTTCCTTTTTTTTTTGAGGAGGATTAAGTTAATGTTCTTGAAAAGAGGTTTTCATTCTTTCTTTCCATATTCATGTTAAACTTTGATATCATCAACGTATTACAACAAAAACCGCCCATTTAAGGTTGAGTTTAAACCTTGAAGAATTCTACCTTCCTATTGTCAATGAATTTCGTAGAAACTAATGGTAGGTTTATTTGGATCTCGGGCTTAAAACACCTTTAATTTGGTGATTTATATATAAAAAAATCCACAAAAGAAACAACTCTTTTGTTTGTGAATGTCATACTTCATTTTTGGGGCTCTTACTAAAAACTATTATATGGATCTTAGTATTACCAAAAATACTACCTCACTTTTTTTCTTACAATTTACTACTATTATTATAATTTAATATTAAATCATACCAAGAAGCCCACCCACATCCCATGTGCGAGGGGCTCAAGCACTCCACTAACTTGAATTAAAAAATATTATTTTAAAAGAAAAATAATTTGAAGGAACACCTGAGATACTGAAGGATGTGTTCTTTCAATCTGAATGATGTGTTCTACCAACTCTGAAGGATGTGTGCCTTCAACTCTGAAGGATGTGTTCCTTCAAATTGAAGGATGTGTTCCTCAAAATGGAGGAATAACTAGTTGAAGGATGTGTTCCACCAACTCTGAAGAATGTGTGCCTTCAACTCTGAAAGACGTGTTCCTTCAAATTGAAGGATGTGTTCCTTCTAATTGAAGGATGTGTTCCTTCAAAATGAAGGATGTGTTCCTCAAAATGAAGGAACAACTAGTTGAAGGATGTGCTCCTTCAAAATGAAGGATGTGTTCCTTCAAAATGAAGGATGTGTTCCTTCAAAATGAAGGATGTGCTCCTTCAAAAAGAAGGAACAACTGTGTTGAAGGAAGTCTTTCAAAATGAAGAAGGTGTTCCTTCAATTTGAAGGAAGTCCTTCGAAAAATCTGTGTTGACGAAGCTGTGTTGACTCACCATCAATTCACTCGATTTTTATATCAATCTTCATTTAAACAACCCTACAAAGCTTTCTAGACTAGTTTTAAAGATTACTTTGGCCGGAAACTCGCCGGAAATTCACCGGAAAGTTTCAACCAATATGTGAGGCTCACCGGCGATGATCCGCTGCAAACTAAGACTCAATGTTGATTGGACTTTGTCTAAAATGATGAGAGGATGAAGTTTTGGTTGGTGGTTCGTCCCATTTGTCTCCGGAATCAGAGAATCTCGCCGAAAAACGTGAAGATGTTGCTGCCATGTTCTCTCTCTACAGTGGATCTGGGGTTACAATCTTGGTGTCTATGGAAAGAGGGCGACGAGACGAATCCAACCCAATTGATTTCGTGTCAAATGGAGTTCAGATGAGAAAGTTATGGGTAAAAGAGTGTTTTACCCATAACTTGCGCTTTGTTTATCGGGAATTTTTTTGTTTTACCTGAAAATTTTGAGAAAAGTACTGCACGCGTGTGGGCACAGATGTGGGTCGGGGAAACACTATAGTACGTGTCAATAAAAGTGTTAAAAAAATGTAAAACCCAATTAAAAATTAACATATTGCAAAAGTAATACTATTTTGTAATATTTAAAGTATAATAGTGTTTTTGAGTATTGTACTATTAAAATAGTATCAAAATATAATTGTTTTTTTATTTTTTTGTTTGTTTATTAGCATCATTCTTGTTGTATTATCGACTTATTTAATATTATTCCACTTAATAAAACTGTCTTTCTAAAAAAAATTCTTTTGCCGGTAAAAAAATGCTGGTAATAAAAAGAGACAAAACCGAACCTTCCTTGGTCTGCCGGTCGTCGTCCGAGGAGTTGACAACCCAAAAGCGCCTGCCAGCTGTCAGGAACTTGGATGATTTGAACACAACCACCCTGAAAAGAACAAGTGGGTCCCCGATGCGCAGTCACCACCACCAGTGGTTCCAGAATGTGGTGCAGGTGCACCAGGTGCTACATGGGAAGCCCACGTGTTGCGGTCACAGCGAGGGCTTCGAAACCTTGGCAAACGCTGGCACGACCACGTGTCCTCCGAAGCTGACGGTTCCCCTCTTCCCTCGGTATGCGCGGCACATACGATTCAATCCTCTTACAAAGCGAGGCCGTTTGCTCATCCGTGGTTCGTTGGGAGGTTTGGCATTTTGTGATACGGATAATCATAGTAAGAGCATCTTTTAACCAAATAACCTTTTTTTGGTTATTTTAATCAAAAATCCTAAATTTTCTCTTCTAGCCTTAGCACCTGCATTTCAGTTTGTGTTTTTATTTTTCATTATATTGAATTTCTGTTTTAAATGTAAATTTTATTTTTATAGATTACCCTCATTAAATAGGTGGAGTAAGTTCAATCTCTCTATTATATAGAGTTAAATTTGAAAAATACAAATTTAACTATGGATATACTTAATTTTAGATGTACTCAAGATTTCTCTTTATCAATATAGATAATAGATATTATATTAGTTTGATAAATAATTTCTACCTAAATTTAACTTTTGCTAAATCTTCCAACACAAATTTTGATAACAATTATAGGTCCAATATTATAAAAAAAATTAATTAAAAAATAGATATAAATTAATATAGCTAGTGTTGTTGGAGATATGTAAATTAAATTATCTAATTAAAATAAATTTAACTCATTTTAAATTAAATTAGTTGAAATTTAACTAGCGCTATCATAAATATTCTAAACAGGAAACGGGTGAGTTGGTTGAGTTGGGGTTTAGCGTACACCGTTATCTTTGCTCAAAAGGTCGGTAGTGGCCGGCGGTCCAACTCGTATTTGGCCACATCTGAGGACCCCACTATGGGATTTTTCGTGTGTTAAGAGGTTATCTGGAATCAAGCACTAACCACTATGCTTCGCGTGGAGGAGCTATTGTTAATCAACTTATCTTGATTAGAAACTGTCCAATTAAGAAAGTGCTACATCTTGCAAAGACACAATTTGGCTACAATATTAGAAAACAATATGTGGCTAACTAGATAAAGTGTGAATGAACAGAATAATCTTGGAGGGCCTAAGTAGATCCCAATATGGATGGGCTCGTTTGAGAGTTCTAGTGAGGATGATGAGGTTAGGCTTGTTTGATGGCAACCCAACCAACCAACGTTCGGCCAACTTGGTCCAAACCAAGTGTGGTCCAAAGAGCACCAGGCTTTAGTCCAAGAAGCAGCTGAAGAAGGCATAGTACTCTTGAAAAACACCAACAAACTCCTCCCCTTGCCAAAATCAAAACCACTTTAACTTCAGCAAAAAAAAAAAAAAAAACACCACTTTAACTAGTAGCAGTGATTGGTCCCAATGCCAACGCTTCAGAGGTACCCCTTGGAAACTACCATGGCGCACCTTGCAAAACAGTCACGTTAAAACTAAAAGCCCTCCAAAGCTGTGATAATTACACATATTATTGTTGAGGATGTGATGGTTTATCCCACATTAATTAGGAAAGAAACTTTGCAATGTTTATTAGGAGTTGGGTTACTCCCCTCATTAATTGGTTTTGGGGTGGAACCTCAACCACCTTCATCATGGTATCAAAGCGGGTTGGCCCACGTGTGAAGCTAATAGAGCCAAAGAGTCGAAGACGGCACACACGTGCTCCGCGTCCCCAATTAACTCAGCGTAGGACACAAAAGACGCCACATTTTAAGGGAGGAATGTTGAGGATGTGAGGGGTTATCCCACATTGACTAGAAAATGGACCTTGCAAGTGCTTATAAGGAGTTGTGTTACTCCCCCATTGTCAATTGGTTTTGAGGTGGAATCTCAACTACCTTCATTAATTACCATCAAGATTGTGACTTTGTCAATTGTACCAAAGCTGCAATTGGTGAGGCATTGCCCTTGCTAAAATCACATCTTTGACACAATCCAAGTAATAAAGTGCTTTATTTTTTTAGACTGTTAGCATCTCCAAAAAACTCCTCAAAACTAAATTGGGGCCCAATTTGTAGAGCAACATAAGCAAAAAAGTATAAAATTGATCTCCAATAGGCTCCACAAATTCACTCTTCAAATTTAGAAATTTGTGGACTACTCTTCAAACTTGCAACTTTGTGGAGTAGTCCACAAATATTTTTTATTATTAAAAGTGGGTCCACAATCAAATGGAAGGTTGAGATCAACTTGAAGATTTAAATGAAGATGAAGCAACATCATTTTGTGGAGTTTGTTGGAGATGAAATTTTAGACTTTACAAATTTTAATTAACAAATTGCCACATAGGTCTACAAATGTGAATTTGTTGAGTGAAATTTATAAACTCTTTTGGAGATGCTCAACAGACATTTCTAGTCACTTATTTTAATACTTTCTGTATAGCTAGTCACTTGTTACACACAAGATTATGTGAAAGTGCGAATGACATACATGATGATGAGGTCTGACCCAAAAACAGGCTATCCTGGACAAACTTACAAGTTTTGCAAAGGCACCACAGTTTACGAGTTTGGTTATGGCCTCAGTTATTCCAACTATTCTTATGAATTTGCCTATGGAGTAGCCCTGGACAAGATCTACTTGAATGAATCAACAACAGCTAACTCATTAGACTCAAGCAGTAATTACCATTTAGTACGGAACTTAGGTGAGGGGCTTTGCGGAAAAAAGAAGTTTTGGGTCACTGTTGGGGTTAAGTGTGTGTTTGGTAGGGTTTATAATTGGAAAAAAATGCTTTGTTTTTTTAAGTCAAATAGTGAAAAGGTGTTTGGTGATCAAAAATTGAGAAGCTTTTTATTTAGGAAAATATTATTTGCACTCCATAAAGGTTATTATGCACTTCACTTCTGTTGATGCCCAAAAATGGCTCGGGTCAACGGTCAATGAAAGTGAAGGAATCCTTGTTCGGATTGATGTGTGTGTTTCCTGGAGCTGAGAGGCTAGCTCCAGATGATGGCTTCCGGAGGTCCCGGAAGGTGCTTGTCCGGAAAGGTGTGTCCGGATGAGGGAAGATGTCTTCTGTCTTGGCCCGACCTGAGACGGAAAGCTGACTCCGGGAAGGACTTCGGGGAACCTGCACACAAAGAGAGGTAAGCTCGAAAGGGCACCGGTGTGGTACCGGCCTAGATCCTCCGATGCTTAAGTCAGCCGGGAAGAAGGGGATCTCTCCAGGAGAGAGGATTTTAGAGAGAGTGAAGAGTGACATTTTTTGGAACCCTTGACCCTTTGGAGGGTGAAGAGTATTTATAGAGGAGGGCGATGACTCCCTTGTAATTAGTGGCAATGTGGGGTAGGTTCCCCACATTGCCCCCCCTTCTTGGAGGCTTGTGGAAGCCATGTGTCACCAAGGCATTGGTTGCCTTGGTGGGCTTTGCTTGGAGTGGCATATGGGCCTTGTTGGTGTTGCTTGGGCCTTGGTTGGCCTCAAGGTGAGCCTCTGGAATGGCACTCCCGGGAGGCAGGTCTCCGGGAGAGATGTTCCCGGAGGGTAGGCTTCCTGACAGGCTTTCGGGAAGTGTGTTCCCGGAAGGTAAGAGTTGTCTGAAAGTCTTCCTTCTCCAGGTGACATGTGACCGGTCGGGTATGGTATCAACAACTTCTTCTATATTTTTTATGCATATATGGAGTGCACAATGAATTTTTTGAAGTGTAAATAACACTACCCTTTATTTAAGTACCTTTTTGTTTAAGCTGCTCTACAACGGGCGAGTAAAAAGCTCCCAAAATGGAGCTTCTTTTCAAAGCAAAACTGTAGTCAACAGAGATAAAAAATTTGGACAAAAAAGCCCTTGTCTTTTCTCTTATTTACATGTCATGTCCACACCTCCTCTTCTCTCTTTCTTCTCCACGAAAAAACCAGGGTCTTTCTTCCTCTCTTTCTCTGCCGCTATTGACGAGTTTCTGCTACTTGGATTAAGGTTCGCTCATCGTCGAAGTGCACATGGGCTCGACGATGCTAATGTAGAGGAAGCTCGCAGGAGGGAGACTCTAGTCATCGGAAAAAAGCTTGAAGGGGAGGATTTCAATGGCGGATTGTACGGTTGTGCTGATTTCGTTTGGAAAGACGCAATTTATTTTTGATTGCTGCAGTTTATAGGGATTCTTTTGATTGGCGACGGTGGTGAGGAGGGGGAGGCGGTTGTTGTGACCCTAAACCCCATTTTGTATATGCCCTTTTTTGGTCATTGTATATATGCACAGTTTTGGTTTTATATTTAAAGCATTTTTATAAAAATTAATTTACCAAACGCCTCACTTCTTATTTTTTAAGCAGCTGATTTTTGAAGCTTAAACAACTTATTCTCAAATCATCTTTAATTATAAGTTCAACTATACCAAATTAGCCCTAAGAATTATGGGGAGATGGATGGTAAGCATCCAGTGCTGCTTTATATGGGACGGAAAAACTCGAAAATTGGAAATCTGATGAAGCAGCTGGTTGTATTCAAGAGTGTGGCATTAAGTGCAGGAGAAAGAGCTGAAATTGAGTTCGAATTGAGACCTTGTGAGCACTTCAGCCATGCCAATGAGGAGGGGTTGATGGTAGTAGAAAGGAAGTTATTATTTCTTGCTTGTTGGAGATGTAGAGTACCCTTTCGATATCATAATATAGATATCCATGTCGATATCTTGTCCCAACTTCTTTTATACTTGGGCCCTTCAACTTGTTCGGCGTTGTTGTGGGTTGTGCACTTGGTGGAGACCTTTTAATGTGGACCAACCATCATAATAATGAACCTAACAACCCTAGTATATATATGATGTACCCCAAGCCACCATTCGTGACGGAGTACTTTTTATTTTGTTTCTAAGTTGACATGTAAGAGCATCTCCAAAAAAGTCCACAAAAACAAATTTGACCTCACTTTGTAAAGTTACATAGGTAAAAAAGTTCAAAAGTGATGTCCAACAGCCTCCATAAACCCACTCATCAAATTCAAAATTTTGTGGGCTACTATTTAAATCTAAAACTTTGTAAAGTAGTCCACAAATGTTTTTTTTTCTTATTTTAATAGCTCCATGTCAGCTTTTTTTTTTGTTGTTTTCAAGAAAATTGTGTTGAAAAAAAATTAAATGTTGATGTAGGTTAAAACTTTAATAAATGAATAAAGTATTAATTTGTGGAGTTTGTTGGAGAACATATTTTTCACTTGACAAATTGAGATTAACAAATTGCCACATAGGTCCATAAACCTTGATTTGTAGAGTGAAATTTAAAGAGTCTCTTGGAGATGCTCTAATGCCATTCATCAATCTAGTAGTAAGGGAAACTTTTTTTTTTTTGTTCGAAGAAATATATTGATAGATAACAAAGTACAAAGAAATTAGGCCCTCAATGAGATGAGTGCCCATACTCCACTAGAATACATCAGGAATACCTGCAACAAGGCAGATGAAAGCAATCCTATCAAAAGAGAACCAAGCCCAATCAGGCGAACGAGCGAAATCCAAATTTTGATGAGGATCTCCGACCGGCTAGCTGTAGATAACAACTATACCGACATGAATTAGGCTCCATAGAACCAGCATCAAAGCACCAACTACAAAGGACCCAGCTACAACGAAAGTCTAAGCAAAAACAACTAAAAAACCCAACAGACAAAGCCAGTAAAGCATGACAGCACCAAAACAAGAAGCCCATTAAGCAACTATATGATACACGTGATTAGATTAATTGACAAGTAATCAACCATATGATGGCTATATCATTTGCTTGATTGATGAGCAATTAGCTTTTCTCATGTAACATGTATAAACAGGAATCAAATATAAAGCTAATGGAAATTTACATCACTTTCTTTGTACACATGATTCTATTCTCTCATATTCTTTTTACTTTACTTTGCAACATAAATCATTCTTTTAACCATCACTGATTGTGTTATAGATTTTAGTAAATTAGTAATGTTCTCAAATAAAAGAGCATCTTGTTAATTATAAAGCTAAAGAAAAGGTTGTATTAGATGTTGACCAACTAATCGTCGGTAGAGTGAGTCCCCGAGAGGGACCTGTGAAATTCCATGCCTATATCTTTTACTCTCTACTTCACTCATTTCCTGCATCAACATCAAACCCACACACACAATGAAACTCCTAACACTCACTCCTCCCGCCGCCCTCACCTTTTCAATCTTCTTCTTCCTCTCCACGGCCCTCCTCCTCTGCCCCACCGAGTCAACTCAGCCTCCATTTGCCTGTGACTCGTCCAAACCATCAACCGCCACTTACCCATTTTGCAAAACCAGCCTCCCCATCAACCAGAGAGTCCATGACCTCGTCTCCCGCCTCACATTGGACGAAAAAATCCCCCAACTCGTTAACTCGGCCCCGCCGATTCCCCGACTCGGTATCCCGAGTTACGAGTGGTGGTCCGAGGCATTGCACGGCTTGGCCGACGTCGGTAAAGGCATCCAACTTTACGGGACCATTTCTGGTGCCACGAGCTTCCCTCAAGTCATTCTCACCGCCGCTTCTTTCAATGACCATCTGTGGTACCGCATTGGCCAGGTGAGTCGCCACCGCCGAGTTACCGAGTCAAAAAATCCAACTCGGTATCTGTTTCTGGTTGCTGAAAATAATTGCAATCCATTACGTTATTTTTCGTCCTGATCAAAACCCACATTTTTGTTTTTCCGTATTACTTTGTTGTTTTTGATCTCTTTATTAATTGTTCATCATATCATAGACTCATGTAATAACTTGTACATATAGTGTATTTTTGACTCTGCACTTGAGTTTGAATGTTCCGCATTGTAAATTAGATTAGAATATCGTTCGAATTGGAAAATGTAATACCCATTGATTTGTGAATTATTGTTGATGTGAAGGTGATTGGGACTGAAGCAAGGGCAGTGTACAACGCTGGACAAGCAACTGGGATGACATTTTGGGCACCAAACATCAACATTTTCAGGGACCCAAGGTGGGGGAGAGGGCAAGAGACACCTGGCGAAGACCCACTGGTCACCGGCAGATACGCCGTGTCGTATGTTAGAGGGGTTCAAGGTGACTCCTTTGAAGGAGGGAAGCTCCAGCTCGGCGGTCGTCTTCAAGCTTCAGCTTGCTGCAAGCATTTTACCGCCTATGATTTGGATAATTGGGAAAATATTACCCGGTTCGGCTTTGATGCTCGGGTAAGTAAGTTTCTGATTGGACCAATTTGGTTCTGTCACTTTGGAGACTTCATTGGACCAATTTCATTCAAGATTCGTCCTTGGTTCAAGTGCTATAAATAATCTGATTTATCACGAGAGCTTTATCGGGTTTGGAATTGGTGGGTTCATAATTTTTTTTTACTGAATTTTCAATTTTTGCTGTACTTCTATGTCTCTAGTCAGAAAACAGCGAATATCTTTCTGCAATCTAAAAACAAGGATTACAGTCCCCACTCATGTGGTAAAAAGAGATAGTTTGATTATTATTTTTTGAACAAAGAGATAGCTTAGAAATATAGTAGTGCATTCGTGTTAATAGAGATAGCTTAAAAATATAATAATGCACTCGTGTTAGGGAAGTATTTTCGCTAATGTTATAATACTGGATGGGCAGGTGACTCAGCAAGATCTAGCGGACACATACCAGCCTCCGTTCCAAAGTTGCATACAAAAGGGCCGAGCCAGTGGGATAATGTGTGCCTATAACCGTGTGAATGGAGTTCCAAGCTGTGCTGACTATAATCTCCTTACCAAAATTGCTAGAGGACAATGGGATTTTCATGGGTACCTAACTCTCATTACATAATGCTTTTATGAATCATCCCTTCAGAATCACTTTTCATGATAATTGTTAACTTTTAGACATTTTTTCTACTTTACTTAAGGTCTTTTTGGCCTTGCATCATCATAGAATATTTGTTAATAAAGACAAAATTAAATTATTATGACTAGCTAATTGTTAGAGATTATCACTTATTAGTTCGCAAAGGTGGAAGATTATAGCTCACTTCCAATAATAGTAAATTTGGATTCAAAGTACATGCTTAATTTCTCTTTTAGGTCGAGAAGTTCTTAAAATGCAACTCTAATTTGTTGACCTTTGTGTTTGGAAAATGATCAGGTACATTACGTCGGACTGCGATGCGGTGTCCATCATTCGCGATGTGCACAAATACGCTAGGCAGCCCGAAGACGCCGTCGTTGACGTGCTCAAAGCAGGTGGGACCCTCCGTTGTCTTTTTTCACTTTTGCCTTTTGTCATTTTATCGGGTAAATTTGACAGGACACATGCTGTCTGCATTTCTCTCTTTAGTATGCTTCTGTTGGGTTAACGTAATCTAGTTGTTCTGGACCATCTATATGGGCCCACCCACTTGATCAATCTTTTGGGCTTCGGTGGGAGTCAGATACAAAAAGTAACTGGGCCCTTTATCCATCTACTACAGTGGCCCTCAAAATAGACATATTATTCTGTGTTTGGATACTCCGGCCTAAAAATTAATTCCCTTTTTCTGCTAACACGTCCAAAGAAAGTTAATGGAAAAAAGTTGATCAAGATTTGATTAAATATTGTTCAAAATTTGATTAAGAAACACCAGAAGTTAGCTAGCTTGTAATATTAAGAATCTCTCCTAACACACTTCTATAAATGAGTAAATGTTGCAGGAATGGATAATAACTGTGGATCCTACTTGAAGAATTACACACAATCAGCAGTGCAGCAGAAAAAGCTGGATGTGTCCCAAATAGACAGAGCCCTCCACAACCTCTTTTCAATAAGGATGAGATTAGGCTTGTTTGATGGCAACCCCATCAACCAACCTTATGGCCAAATTGGTCCAGACCAAGTGTGCTCAAAAGAACATCAGGCTATAGCCCTAGAAGCAGCAGAAGATGGCATAGTGCTTTTGAAAAACACTGCCAAACTCCTCCCCCTACCAAAATCAAAAGCACTTTCACTTGCAGTGATTGGTCCCAATGCCGATGCCTCAGAAGTACTTTTTGGGAACTACCATGGCCCACCATGCAAAAGAGTCACCCCATTGAAAGCACTCCAAAGCTATGCTAAAGATACAAATTATATCTCTGGTTGTGATTCAGTTAAGTGCCCACAAGCAGCAATTGAAAAGGCAGTTGCAGCAGCAAACGCAGCAGATTATGTGGTTTTGATTATGGGGTTGGACCAGAGCCAAGAGAGGGAATCACATGATAGAATGCACTTGGGTTTGCCTGGAAAGCAGCAGGAGTTGATTAGCAGTGTAGCTAAAGCTGCAAAGAGACCAGTTATTCTTGTGATTCTGAGTGGGGGTCCAGTTGACATATCTTTTGCTAAGAATGACAAGAAAATTGGGAGCATCTTGTGGGGTGGATATCCTGGTGAAGCTGGTGGAATAGCCCTTGCTGAAGTAATCTTTGGTGATCACAATCCAGGTAAAACAGATTGCTTAGAAGAGTCAATTAATTGATAAAGACGATTAATGTTCTCTTACCAGATATCTGATAGGTGTAGATGTTGTGAGACTGATTTCATCTAGATTTACTTTCTCTACAGGGATTTACATCTTTAATTTGGATAACTTAAGATCCTTGAGACTGATTAGCTAGGGACCAATTAGAAGTCTGTATACATATCTTATCAGTTTTGTGACTGGTATAACTTTGTTAATGTTTATGGGGCTAAATCTGTTGAACATTAGACTTACCTAGTATCAACATTATAGAAGACATTAGACATACCTTAGACTTACCTTGTATTAACATTTTGGAAGACCAATTTACCTCCATGTTCACAATATGGTTCGGGGGATGTAGATTTTTTGTACAAGTGAACATAATGAGCTACATAATGTGTTTGCTCTGTTGTATAACTGATGAACCAATTAGCTCTGATTAACTCAAGAGAGATAAAGACCCTCTACCCAATCTCAGACAAATTGGCAAAATGTCTGACTTGTTTAATGTTTGCTATTCAGGTGGAAGATTGCCAGTCACTTGGTACACAAAGGATTATGTCAAGGTACCAATGACAGACATGAGGATGAGGTCTGACCCGAAAACAGGATATCCAGGGCGCACGTACAGATTCTACAAAGGCAGAAAAGTTTATGATTTTGGTTTTGGTCTCAGCTACTCCAAGTATGTTTATAAGTTTGCCTCTCGTGTGGCACAAAACAAGCTTTATTTGAATGAATCATCAGTTAGTCAATCAGCTAAGTCATCAGACTCCGGGCGTTACCAGTTAGTCCAGGAACTAGGGGATGCATTCTGCGAGATAAAGAAGTTTTCCGTGAATGTAAAAGTTAAAAATCAAGGGGAGATGGACGGTAAGCATCCTGTGCTGGTTTTTGTGGGGCAGAAAAATCCCAATGTCGGAAATCCAATAAAACAGTTGGTCGGATTCAAGAGTGTGATATTGAGAGCTGGAGAAAGAGCTGAAGTTGAATTTGTTTTGAGTCCTTGTGAGCACTTCAGCCACGCAAATGAGGAGGGTTTGATGGTAGTGGAAGAAGGTTCTTATTTCTTGCAAGTAGAAGATGTGGAGTACCCTATTGACATAGTAGTTTGATGCATCAAAGTGTTGATTCTTGCAACAGACAATTTAGAATAAGTAGGGTTTTACTGTTTAGCTTGATTGTACCCCTACTACGAATGAAAATCTGAAATATGGAGAGCAAAAACTTTTAGCTACTCATTTTCTTCCTTTGTGTTCATTAATTTCTTCCTTTACAATCGACATTATTCAGCATTTCATGTACAATAGAAATCCAACCGGAAACAATATTTGCAATAGAGAGAGTAAACTGGACTAACTTGTATAGTTGAAGAGTGAGAATTCAGCATATAAGCGATAAATGCTTCGAGTTTTTACTCAAAAATTCAATCTTTGAGTTCTGAAAAGCTTCTTGCGTGACCACCCAGTATAACCGAGGAGAGATTTTTTTTGTTCGAAGAGAGATTGGTATGCTCACATTTATAGTGCTAATTTAATTATCATGAACTAGCCAAAATGCTGTCTTACCTTGTACATAACTTTCTATTTATCCTCTTAACTTCAATCCAAAAAAGATTTCCAAGTTCTATAAAAAAAAAATATATATATATATATATATATATATATATATATGAGTTTTTATCAAGAATAATTTTTGAATTTTCAATAACCATATAATACCTGAATTTTAAAAATAATCAATTTGGGAATAGACTTATAAAAAGAAGCCAAAATAGTGCCTCCCTGCATCAATTTTCGGTTAAACTTCCGTTAAAAATGGAACACGTGCGAGTCACATGACTTGGATTATCTCCTCTCCTCTAGGACAAAACCCCACACGCGCCACAGGAACTAATCAGTAGTGTGGCTAACACAACTAAAAATCTGGTTATTCTTGTGATTCTTAGTGGAGGTCCAGTTGATATATGTTCAACTAAAGATGATGACAGAGTTGGAAGCATCTTGTGGGTTGGATATCTAGGTGAAGCTGGAGGTATTGCCCTTGCTCAAGTCATCTTTGGAGATCACAACCCAGGTGGAAAATTGGTACCCACGAGATTATGGCAAAGTACCAATGGCAGACATGAGGATGAGATCTGACCTGAAAACAGGCTATCTGGACGTACCTACAGGTTCTACAATGGCTCAACAGTTTACGAGTTCGGACCTCAGTTATTCCAACTATTCTTATGAATTTGCCTCTGGAGTAGCCCAAAACAAGATCTACTTGAATGAATCAACAACAACTAACTCATCAGACTCCGGCCGTTACCAGTTAGTCTCAGATTTGGGTGAAGAATTCTGTGAGAAAAAGAAGTTTTCGGTCAGTATTGGAGTTACTAATCAAGGGAAGATGGCTGGTAAGCATTCTGTGCTGCATTTTGTGGGGCAGAAAAATCCCAAAAATGGAAGTCCAAAGAAACAACTTGTTGGATTTAAGAGTGCGAAGTTAAGTGCTGCAGAAAGAGCTGAAGTCAAGTCGTATTGAGCCCTTGTGAGCACTTCAGCCATGCAAATGAGGAAAGTCTGATATTAGTGGAACAAGGGTTTTACTTCTTGCT
Organism: Spiraea crenata; assembly: GCA_033992175.1. Classification (NCBI taxonomy): domain Eukaryota; kingdom Viridiplantae; phylum Streptophyta; class Magnoliopsida; order Rosales; family Rosaceae; genus Spiraea; species Spiraea crenata. The sequence continues at coordinate 7,595,849 of JAVBHV010000079.1, read as the reverse complement.
TGTAGAAGATGCAGGGTACCCTCTTTATATCATTGTTTAATGCATGAACACTTTGCTTATTGTAACAGACAATTTAGAATGAAACAGGGTTAATTTGGGCTTCATTTTGGTGTCATTTTGAACAAGTATACCATTCTTAAATGTACAACATAAATGAGTAACTAATCTTGGAGAGTCTAGCTGTTTGTCTACCTTTCTATTGTTTTCATTGAATTCTTAACCTATAATAATCACTAAACTGAATAATTTCATTCATATGCAACCTTGTAGTACACTAGAATATAAGATGGTAGAGATACTACCGAAAATACAAGAAAACTACGTTCACAAGTATGAAATGTGTGACCTGTATACTTACTACACTAGCACCCCCCCTTGAAGACTGAACAAAATAAATTGAAGGTAATGTACTTTATCAACGATTTATCTTTAGTAAAACATTGGCTTTACCATAATACTACACAATACATATAAAATTTTACAAAATAATGCACAGCATGAATCGCAGTACAAGTATTGTGTCATCTTTGTCTTAAGCATCTAAAAGTAGGTGTGCTTGAGAAAACTAGCATTAACACTAAACCAATCAGAATATATACATAGGCGATTAGAACGTACGATTCGCTAGCGAGGGAGCAATAGCTGACAGTTACTGGTCCTTTGTCCCTTCTGAAAATGGCAACGACAAACCCAGGATCATCCCTTGCATTCCATGCCATAGCTGGAATAGTCACCTCACGTGTCCCATCTGGATGAAAGTGGTCATAGAATTCATGTGTGTGGGCACTGAATACGATCCTGTAGCATCACTGATTAGCTTCGAGGTGAAGATGCATAAACGCCAATTCAGCAGATTAACATTACTAGGAGAGCATTGGGAAATTAGAAGTTTTTGTAGACCGTAATTTACAGCACTATGAGAATATCCAATTTCACTTTTACGCCTAGCATAGAAGTTAAAATTAGGGTAGATACCATAACATCAAACTTGCACGGCCACCAGTCTGACACATGCAGACATGAGACATCTAGAAGGGGTTTAAATGTTGTATTGAGGAATATTAAGTCATGATCAAATCAGTAATTTTGATTCCAAATGGATGATGAAACAACATCTGACTAATATTAACAAGAATATTGGAAATTCAGAAAAAAGAGAAGAAAATAATCTACGGCACAAAATAAGTTAAATGTCAAAATATATCGATACGATCCTTAAGTAAAGTAAGGAACACTTTAGTATTAGCAACTTTAAAACAAAACTAGTGCGAATGTGTGAAAACACTACAATTGATGGATTCATTTTCTTTCAATCACGGCAACTGATATGCCAAACTTGATTTAACAAAGAGAAAACAGCGTATCATTAATCCTCAGCCCCATCAAGAATTTGAGGAATTTATCCTGTCATACCCCACCATCATAAAAAGCTATAGAAGGTTCCAAAAAGGAACCTGCAAAGAAATTTCTTTTTCAACATCAACAGGTTCAAACTTCAAACCATGCATCAGTTACAAGAACAGGCCTCACAAAGTTTCTTGCTTACACTGTTTGGGCATGTGAATAGACCATGATCAATGGAGGAAGATGACGGGTGAGCAACCACATATCTTGAAATAATTTTTAGATTAAAAGGTTTTCAGAATGTTAAAAGCCATCTTTCACAAAGCCACAAGAAGAGACGGAACAATTTTGTGCACTAGCTAGCTGCTAGACACAGAGGTGGATATTGAAATTGTTGCACAACCTCACATTGCTTTCAAGTGCAGCCATTCACCTGACAGATGTGAGCCGACACTTAGTTTTACTTTTGTAAGGACAGTTTTGTGCAAGCTTCTCTATTTATTTGTCATATAAGGAATTATGTCGGTACTCCATTTATAGATCAACTTAATTCTCTCTTTCTCTTATATCAACTTGAGAAAAGAACTATTCATAGATGGTACCCGTCCTAGGAATACTCAGAAATGGATGCAAATTCAACCGAGATATTGGAATATGAGATACACAAACACATACAACCATCTGAAGATTAGAGGAGTCGTCTCCATTGACAACTAAATTGGGGCTGACTAATATGCTCTATTTAAGAACCCACACATGGCATTGGACTAGATGAGACTCTAGAATCAGAAAACCATGGTTTATAAAGGCATCGAGAAATACAACATCATGTACAAAGAACATGAACAATTCAAAGAACATGAACTCACCTTGGTTTCAGAGCTTGAAAGATATATTCAGTAGCATTTGGCGGTAGCTTGTGCGACAACTCGTATGGCCCTGCTCCAACAGGCCCCCTGAAATAGAAACTTAATATTAGAACTTCTAGCCATGAAGCAGAACTTCTAGCCATTGTACAAACTCAGACCAACAAAATGATAATCATTATAATGTTCTGTATGATTACTAAAAATCAGTCAATCTAGGTCTAATCTAATCGATTCACAGATACACTATCTCCTATCAAGCATCATTTTGTATCCGAAGATGATCATGATCAACACCAAACTCTTTGAGTAACAACAAACTGATAGCCAAAGTCTAACTCAACTAATGCATATCAAACTCCCACGAATCGAAACGGAAACAGAAACAATTGATTGCATTAGGACCCACCTGCCATCTGATACATTTGAACTCCCACCACCACCCACACCACCAAGCACATTTTGGTTCATTGGAAAATGAAGCAACAGAACTGGACCAGACCCAGATGACATTGCATTCTCCCTCCACCCAAACTCATAAACCCTCTTTCTAAACTCATCCATTCCCTCCTCATTTTCGGTTTCGGTTTCGGTTTCCATCCGAAAGTCCACGCTTTCCCTCTCCACCGCCTTCTCCACGCTGAACCGCAGCTGATTGTTCCCACAGAGCAACGCCACCGAATTAAGCGAAACAAAGCTCACATTTCCGATTTCGAACGCTCCGCTACCCGTCGGGTCCAGACCCGGAAACCGACCCGAAACCCAGCCCACCGAGCTCGCGCTCAGCTGATCGCACGCTCCGATATCCCGGTCGCCGAGCACCACGTGGAGCGGCGACCCGAGAAACGGGCCCAGCACCCGATGAAACTGCCGAATCACCGAAATGTACTTGCGTTTCGGCAACTCGTGGCCTCTGGCCGAAATATCGCCCAGCACCAGCAGCATATCGGGCTTCAAAGTCTCGAAAGATTTCTGAAAAATTTACAGTGATTGGTTCAGTTTGTGAATAAATGGGGAAGGCGGGGGCAAAATGGAGAAATGGGTTTTTTTTACCGTGAAGAACTTGGAGAGGTAGTGGTCGCGGAAGAGGAGGTTGAAGAAGCCGGCGTCGGAGCCGAGGAGGAGGAGGTTGGCGGCGATCATGACCTTGAGGTCGTCCGGGTGGTGGTCCGGCGAGGGTTCGTGGAGGTTGTTGGGGACGTTTTTGCAGGACGGAGTTGAGACCCACTCTTCGTAGAGGAACAGAGCTGAGACGACCATTAGGGGCAACAATGGCTTCCACCCGACCGCCATTGTTGCTGCAAGTTCGGGGCTTTGGGAGTTTTTGGACGAAATTAAGGGCTTTTGGGCCTTTGTTTGAAACTGAGTCATGGGTCCATAAACGAAAAGTATTTAATCCAACGTTCTTAATCAATTGAGATACAATTATTTTGTAATTGGGAAAATTGCATAAATACCATCTGAATTTTTCCATTTTTGTGCATTTACCACCAAAATTAAATTTTTTTACAATTCACCACCTGAACTCTTGTGACATTTACAAAACACCACCTCCGTCTGATTTGTCATCCAATTTGCCTTTTCCGGTCACCGATTGGCGACGACTCCAACTACAAAAAGTTCCCTCTCAACCTCAAGAATATATTCCCAAAGTTTTGGAGTAAAAAAGGGCATGAAAAGCCGCCGGTGAAACCAAACGCAAAACTGAGCCGCCGGAGTTCTCATCGCCGTCGCTAATTTTCTGGCCACTTTCTCCGTTCGGAACCACCTGGACTAGCTTCCCAACATCCCCGAGTACACTCCCATGAAGTTTCAACCCCAAATCCCAAGCAGTTTGCTACCGGCGAACGAAAACGTTTTGATCTATTTTTTGCCAAAAACCGTCCGACAAACCTCCCTCCGTTCTACCTTTTCCGGTCACCGATTGCACAAATATAACCTCAAATAGTGGACCACGTGCCTCTCACATGCCAAGTTTAATGGCAGATTGGATGACAAACGGACGGAGGTGGCATTTTGTAAATGTTACAAGAGTTCAGGTGTTGAATTGTAAAAAAATTTAGTTTGGGTGGTAAATGCACAAAAATGAAACAGTTCAGGTGGTATTTGTGCAATTTTCCCTTTGTAATTAGATAAATAATGATTATTAAAGTAAGTATGAACTAGTTTTTGATCTGGTAATATCTTTTCCAAAATATTCGAATGAACAATCGCCGGGGATAGGGAGCTATTCTGTTTGATGTTAGTCAGGAATATAGTGGAATTATCAACTAGACTTTCCGAATTAGTAAAAATGTGATAGAAAAACAATTGCGCTAGAAGTTTCATCATTATCATTAGCATGATGTATATCATATGAGTACATTTCAATCAGATTGAAGATGACTAAAGAGATATGCAAACTTCACATTTGACATCTGTGTGAGGGATATCAATTCCATCAGACAAAGTGGGGTTCTAGCGACTCTGTCTTTGCTATTAGTAAATTGATATAGCACACTTTAGCTTACTATTGTTTACTTGTTCTTGAAGGGAAACGGCTATTGAAGACATTGTGCACATGATTAGGAATTGACTAATTCATTTGGCATTATTCATGAACTAATCGCTAGATTTAGGTTTGATGCTAGGACCAAATCGCATTGGATAAATTACACGATTCAAAGTATGTGTGAGATAAGAAATGGAATTAACTGGAGAAAATTTTCAACTTGCGAAGATTAGACGAGCTAAATTATTTATCGATTTGTGAAGATGAAGGAATAAGTTATAAGGTGTTAATGTCATACCATCTTATTGGTTGTCAAATGGAGAGACAAACTAGTAGGAAGGAAATTTTATTTACACCACACAAAGTGATTAAGTCAACCCACATTCAAATTTTGATACCTAACATGTTATTTTTGCCCTCGAAAATAAAAAAAAGAAACTAGAAATGCAAAATAATTAAAACATCTACCCCAACCTCCAATAGTTGCCCCTCTCATCATGTCCATCCGCCGGCTTCGACGAATTCCTTTTACCACCCACCGTTTACTCTTTCTCTCCCGTCTCACCCTCACAACCAAACCTATTTCCCCAACCCCAATAGCGCCACATCAACACCGTATGCATACTTCATACCTATTTCATTTATTATGATAAGAGTAGAATTCTTTCTCTATTCCTTCTCCATCTTCAATCTCATTACAAATACAAGCCATATTTATAAATTAAGATCAAAGTAAATCATCAACTGAAAAGACCAATATATGGTCCAAATAAGGTAGTGTATATATCTAAAATTGAAATTTCCGATCTTAACAACGATGATAGATCGAATATGGAAGGAAATGAGGTATCGTGAAAATCTAAAAACTCTCATTTAAATGAAGGGGTAAACAAGGCATTTTAGGTGAAAAATCGAATGTGGGGTGGTTTCATAACTTAATGAGGTGTAAATAAAATTTCCCGTAATAGAATCAGATGAAATGAGTCAAGGGCATGCATTGAGCAACAGCAGACGGTGACATGTCTTGAATGTCATGAAGTTGACCTAATCATGTTTAAATTTCTATAAAGTAAGCCAAATGGAAATGAGTCATTCTCATGTAATGTACAATTCTATAACCACCATGAGGGCGTCCACAAACTCAACGCAATATCAATACTCTGACTCCAAATCTAAGCTATTGAATCAGTCGATCATTTTTATTTCTATACAACTAATAAGCACTTCCATTTGGGAATACATGATTTTGTCTCCTCCCAAGTTTCCTGAAGCTTTTTTATTTCAAAAATTCATACAATTGTCGTTTTTTTCAATTTTAAATGAGTAAATTTTGGCCCATTTATTATGTAGAGTTTTTAGAATCCATATCAATTTTCCTAAATGCCTCGGATCCAAAACTAGATACACACATGCCATTTGAAGTACAGAATCCAAAACCTTGAGGAGCAAAACGCAATTTCCTCATTGTGTTGCTTTCGATTTCGACTAATTTGATATGCCTTCCTCGTGTGGTATATGGGTTGCTATTTTAAATAGGTCTCCAACAACCGCAGACTGCGGCTAACAAGTACCGACAAACTATATGGGTAGTTCAGTCACGCTCTAATTAATATCCTATTCTTAAATTGGAAATTATTTGTCAAAAAATTTGGTAATTAGTAATTACCACTTCCAAACCCTTTTACGGTACAACGAGAGTTATGATTCAGAAAGAGATCTCGAATTAAATCATGTCACCCCCCATACAACTGGTCAGTCAAAATAATTCAATTTTTGCAATGGAAAGAAATTCTAAATGCATTGGCTAGACAACATTATGACTAGTCTGGATACGTCTTAAGAAGTTTTGTTTTCTTAATGTTCTCAACAACTATTTTGCAGATATAAAAAATTCCACCAATATTATACAAAGAGTAAGGAAATAATAATGTTTTAAAGTTGTCTCTATAACAAAGTTAAAAGGTTAAAACATTTTAGAAAACTCAATAGCATGATTGAGAAATCGTGAATCAAGAAAGTTATAATAATCTTTGAATGTCGTACTATATGTACTGCATATGTTTTAGAGGTCACTGACACCAAGACCAATTAATAAAAAAATCTTTTGCTAATTGCATCTTCAACAAGCTTCGTAGGCTTTATTTGTTGATAAGAAACAGCAACCAAATGAATTAAAGTATTTCGAGCCATAGTTGTTTGGTATTCAAAGTCAACTTACGTGGCTTATCCAAGTTCCAACAATAAACCCTAGAAACTTTGGCAACTTGGTTAAACTTAATGGTACAAATTGAGTGATTCAAATGACATACATATTGGAGTTTTTGTCACTACCAAATAAGCTGTGTGGCAGCCACTTTGTCATCATTGATTGGAAGGGTGTGTTTGTCATTTCATATTCTTTTCCTCCTATTTATCTTGCCCAAAAAATTGATTCAAAATTGAAATTTTCTGTATTTAAAGTATAGGGCTAAATTAAAGAGATTTTCTGTATTTATTTATACTAGCATCTAATGAAATGAGAATGGAAAATTCATTTTTCGGCTGCTCCCTGGAGTAATGGTAGTTAGTCGGAAGTGAAATTGGTATTTTATCATGACAAAATAAGGAACTAAATCAACTAATTTCTTCCATTGGATTTCTGATATGTATTTTATTGATATATTTTAATAAAATATAAAAATATACAAAATAGTGTTCCTTTTAGTAGATTTCCTAGATCCGTTACTGTTCCCACTAAATCTACGAGACCAAATTTACCTTCCACTTCTATTGAGATCTCTACAACTGCCCAATTAATGAAGAAGCGCACACCAGAACTATGATGACTTATATGAAAAATGAAAAACCAAATTTAGGGCCATGGTTCATGACACAGATTAGGAATAGAGGTCTACAACCTGCACGAGGTGTTTTTCTCTAAATTTAGGCAAATAGAAATAAACAATAAATTACAATTCCACGCGCCTCAATTTTGCGTGTCGTGCGCACAACACTACTCAGCTGTCGTATTAGAGGACTGTGTTCAACCTCCGCTTTACAAGCACGTGAGATTGTACTTGATCATTTCACTTAAATGACCTTCCTACCCCCAACCTTCACCAGAACTACACCGCTCCCTGCACGACCATTTAAAATAATAAATTAAAAAAACACACCGGATAGAAACCCAATCGATCAATCGTACATCCCACACGAGCCATCCGCCGTCCACGTGGATCAGAGCGAACTGTCGCCACTTCTGCCCTGCAGCGTAAGATTCTTACGTGCGAGCGTTCCACACACCAGCATTTCCCTCGGATTACCCTAATTCACCGCAAACGAAATTCCCAGATTACCCCTCGCCTTATCCCGGAAGCCACCCTTGTCAAATTCGAACTCCGCGAATCCGAGATCTGTAATAACAAACACAAAGCGAGGGCATATTTGGAAATATTCCTCCTCGAAACAATAAATAAAATAAAGTAAGGGGGCAGATTATAAAATCGCCGGTGAAAATAACGGTGGCCGGAGAAAAAACCGGCCGGCGAAGGCCCTTGATATTTCCTATATAAACCCATCACCACGCCCTTGTTTTCTCTCATATCTTCGCTCCCTCTCGTCTCTCTCTCCTCTCTTCATCTCCGTCGCTTCGCTGAGGAAAAAAAAAAAAAACCCTTACTCTAGAAAGAAGCGAACCTCTTTTCTTTTCGATTCAGATTAGATTTTATTTTCCCCTTTAATTATTGGAAAATTATTTTGAGAAGCTCTAAAACGAGGTAAAAATTCTATCTCGAGAAATTAAATTCCGAAATTTGAATTTTGAATTTTTGTGTGATGAATAATGGGATTGGAGAAGGACTGGAGCTCTGGGGTTTGACTGATTGGATGAATGCATGAACATTTGCGGAATGAAATTGTGGGTTCGATCTGGGTTGGTGAGAAAACCCTAGAAACAGAATGCTAAGTTAGTTGGAGAGGTTACGAATTGGGCTTTCAATCTGGGTGGGTGATTTTTGAGTCTGAATTGGATCATCAGCCCACTCGGGTCTGTAGATTCGTCCCGTGCATTTAGGGTTTCCTATTTTGATTGATTTGATTCGATTCGAACTGCCTTGATGCTTATGCTTTCTGGGTTCTGTTTTACTATGTATGGATGGCTGATGCATTTTGAATCTATGATAAGTTTATGAATTCAATGCGTTTGGGTGATTTATTTCTGTCATTTCTTTAGGCCTGGTAGCTGTTATTTGAGCATGTGTTGTGTTTCTCGTTGCTAATTTTTGATATGATCAATAGGGGGTAGTAGTATAGATGTATAGATATGTTCATTGATGTTTGGGTGTGATGATGTCCTATTGCCTGACTGGTTGCATTTTACTTTTCGTGTTTTGTTAGATCGAAATTGTACAAGGTTCCAGTTCGAGCTGTTGATAATTCCGTGTAGTTTGTATGTATTTACATATGAGATGGGTTCTCGAGGAAGGCCATTCTTTGATCTCAATGAACCCCCTGCCGAGGATATGGATGAGAATGATAGTAGTCAAAGCGTCCAGCCACCGAAGGGGCTTACTTCTACAAACCCCCACACCTCTGAAGGACTTGCAGTAGCACCCGTTGCACCGAGAATTGTTAATAATAATGCCTTTTCGCATGCGTCGTCTCTGTCAGGTTTTCAACCATTTATGCGGCCTAGAGATGGTCATGGCTCTGAAGGTGATGATGAGCAGAAGGAAAGCGATAGTAATCCCAAAAGTTTGTTGTTATCTAGGTCAAGTAATGATGAGGACATGATGAAACCAGTATCATCATTAGCTTATGCTTCTGAAAATGCTCCATCTGTGGAAAGAGAAGAAGGGGAGTGGTCTGATGAGGCTGATGGATCTGCTGAAGCATGTGGAAGTGGCAGTTTGCGCGAACATGGTATAACTTCTCGAGGACAGGGAAAATCTGGACTGATTGCTGGAAGTTCTTCGGGGCTTGCTCCAGATGGTAGTTATAGCAATATCAAAGTGTTCGAAATTCTCAAGGATGAGAACGGTAGTCAGAATTTTGTAGGATTAGATCAGGATCAGAATAGCAACAGTAGCCGCAATTCAGACAGCAATGCTAAAGGTCAGGCATCCATGGATTGCCAAGAAGAACCTGGCCAGGTTGTGAAACTAGAGAAAGTTAAAGGCATTGAAGCAGGCCATGCACTCAAGTTTGCAAGTAATCCAATGAAGAGGAAGATGAACCAACAGAATGAAGCAAAGCTGGGAAAGAAACGCAATAGACAGACAATGTTTCTCAATATTGAAGATGTTAAGCAAGCTGGTCCTATCAAAAGTTCGACACCAAGAAGACAGACCTTTCCTGCACCTGTTACAACACGAACTCTGAAGGAGGTTCGCACTACTTCTCTACCTACAGAACGAGTTGGGGAAAAGCAGCCACTGGCAATAATTAAGGACCAGAGACAGGTTGATGCTTCTTGCAGTGAAGGAGGTACTGCTGCGGAGTCCAGTGAGTCTAAGTCTGAATGTAATGGGGATGCTTATCAGGGATTGCAGCCTAAGACGAAGAAGCAAAATGGTGACTCTGATCCTTCTGGAGAGCTTCTACCACCAATGCCAAGACAGAGTTCATGGAAACAGCCTACAGATACAAGGCAGCAGAAGAATTCACAGGTTGCTAGTAGGAAGCCATCTTTGATCACTCAAAGCTCCATGGATTCTAAATCTGGAAACAAGAAGCTTCTTCCTGCCAAGAAGCAAATGACTAGCAGTAATACATACCAAGACACATCAGTTGAGCGTCTCATACGGGAGGTTACCAATGAAAAGTTTTGGCATCACCCAGGTATAAAGAAATGTTTTGATCTTTATGTTTATTACTGCTGACTAGTTATAGTAACATGGTTTCGCCGTTTTGTCCCTCTTGGAACTTTGGCCCATGTATGTTGACAGCTTTCCTGATTTTCTTATGCCAGTGCTCCATGGCCCTCCAATTGTTACATTGTGAGACTCATAGCACACAAAAGGAGTGGAAGGTGATGACAATTATAGCGTGAAATCGAGATTTCGAATTAACATTTTTCATTGATCCATTTCACTTTGTAATTCTTATCACCATCACATCCCCTCTTGTGTGCAAATGTTCTCATAGTGTACGTTTCATTATTTTCCATTTCACTTTGCTTGATGTTCATTTTCTAATAGTCTAGCATTTGAGAAGTAAAAGTTGATATATTGCTCAGGCCCACATATAGTGAAGGGTATGTCTACAGCTTCATGTGCTGGGTCTCCAATGCAGAGAGAATTCTCTTTCATTCTGAGTTTGTGATTATTGAGCCAAAGCACGATGGTTTTTCTAGGAATCTCCAGTTTATGTTTCTTGTTTGGTTAAGTATATGAGGTTTCATTTTTAATTCAAATTGGGGCTTAATAACTTGTACATTATTTGTTTATATACTTTTCAAAGCTTATATTGTGGAAAGGCTTGAAAAGCTTCCAGTTCATGTGGAGTTTTCTTTCTTGGTAGGCAGCAATGGGATTGGTACTTTCGTCATCATTTGGTTTTCTATTATGTGTCCTCATAGGCTGATCCGTACATATTCGCCTGTTTTTCCCTTTGATTTCGAAATCTTAGCCTAAATTTGTTTCTTAATCCTTTTCTCTTTCACTAAACTTAATATTTTTTTGTGGCACCAGAGGAGACTGACCTCCAATGTGTTCCTGAAAACTTTGAATCTGTCGAGGAGTACATCAGAGTATTTGAACCCTTGCTTTTTGAGGAATGCCGGGCGCAGCTTTACAGCACATGGGAGGAATTAACTGAAGGTGCTTCTAGAGATACCCATGTGATGGTTCGTGTAAGAAGCATTGATAGGAGAGAAAGAGGTACCATCCTGATATGCTTTCTCATGTTTTAGTGATACTCATCAGTACAATTTTTAAAAAACTAAAACAGGCCAACCATGTCCTAGCCAGGTTTAGCCAGTATAGCTGACAGTGCCTGTTTTCTTTTCCTGGTCCTTTTAATTGACTAAATTTTTTGGTGGATTAGGGTGGTATGATGTAATACTTCTTCCAGAACACGAATGTAAGTGGACATTTAAGGAGGGCGATGTTGCAATTCTTTCAACCCCCAGGCCTGGATCAGGTCTGATATGTGAATACATTTCTTGTAAAATTATTTATTGGATGTTGATGCTCTTGGTAGTGTTACTAACATTGTCTCTTACTATGTGTTGCAGTCAGATACAAACGGAACAACTCTTCAGCTGAGGATGATCAGGAGCCTGAAAACAGTGGTCGTGTGGCTGGTACTGTCAGGAGACACTTTCCTATTGATACTCGTGATCCTCCAGGAGCAATCCTTCATTTTTATGTTGGGGATTCCTATGATTCTAACAGGTTGTTTGATAATTCTGTTTGCCTTTCTATGGTTTTGGATGAAAATTTGATGCCTCTCTAGTATTCTTTCGCTGTGCTGACTTTTTTTTCTCTCTATCTCTCCGCCCTCTTTTGATATTTTTGTCCAGCTTGGTTGATGATGATCATATTCTTAAAAAGCTGCAGCCAAAAGGAATTTGGTATTTAACCGCGCTTGGTTCTCTTGCGACCACCCAGCGGGAATATGTTGCACTGCATGCATTTCGTCGTCTGAATTTGCAGGTGACTAATTTTTGGATCGGTAATGGCTTTCTTTATTGTCGTTTGTTTGTGAGTAATAATTTGACATAGAACATTCACAGATGCAAGCTGCAATTCTTCATCCCAGTCCTGAACACTTCCCAAAATATGAGGAGCAGTCCCCTGCTATGCCTGAATGCTTCACTCCGAATTTCGTGGACCATCTGCACAGGTCCTTCAATGGACCACAGCTATCAGCAATCCAATGGGCTGCAATGCATACTGCTGCTGGTACAAGTGGTGGAAAGAGGCAAGATCCATGGCCTTTCACTCTTGTTCAAGGACCTCCTGGAACAGGTAAGACACACACAGTCTGGGGAATGCTAAACGTCATCCATCTGGTTCAGTACCAGCAGTACTACACTTCTCTACTTAAAAGTTTAGCTCCCGAAAGCTATAAGCAAAATAGTGACAGCAACTTTGATAATGTTCCAATGGGATCAATTGATGAGGTTCTTCAAAATATGGACCAGAATCTCCTTCGTACATTACCAAAGCTCTGCCCAAAGCCTAGAATGTTAGTTTGCGCCCCTTCTAATGCTGCTACAGATGAACTTCTTTCCCGTGTTCTAGACCGTGGATTCATTGATGGTGAGATGAAGCTTTATCGACCTGATGTAGCACGAGTAGGTGTCGATTCACAGACACGCGCTGCCCAGGCTGTCTCCGTTGAGCGGAGAACTGAACAGCTTTTGGTAAAAAATCGTGAGGAAGTTTTAGGGTGGATGCACCAGTTAAGAAATCGCGAAGCTCAGTTGTCTGTACAAATAAGTAGTCTTCAAAGAGAACTTACTGTTGCCGCTGCTGCTGTTCGTTCCCAAGGATCAGTTGGTGTTGATCCTGATGTCCTTCTGGCTCGGGACCAGAGTAGAGATGCCTTGCTTCAGAACCTTGCTGCTGTGGTTGAAAGCAGGGATAAAACTCTAGTTGAGCTGTCTCGGCTATTCATTTTAGAACCCAAGTTTCGTCCTGGTGGTAATTTCAACTTGGAAGAAGCCCGTGCTAATCTGGAGGCTAGTTTTGCCAACGAGGCTGAGATTGTTTTCACTACTGTTTCAAGCAGTGGTCGCAGATTGTTCTCTCGTCTTTCCCATGGTTTTGATATGGTTGTAATTGACGAGGCAGCTCAAGCCAGTGAAGTTGGAATTCTTCCTCCCCTTTCTCTTGGTGCTGCACGATGTGTTCTCGTTGGGGATCCACAGCAGCTTCCTGCAACAGTTATTAGCAAGGCTGCTGGGACTTTGTTATACAGCAGAAGTCTTTTTGAAAGATTCCAGCAAGCAAAATGTCCAACAATGTTGTTATCTGTGCAGTATAGGATGCATCCTCAAATCCGTGATTTCCCTTCAAGGTACTTCTACCAAGGACGCCTAACTGACAGTGAAAGTGTTACTAAGTTACCTGATGAGACCTACCACAAGGACCCCTTACTTAGACCTTACATATTTTTTGATATTCGACATGGGCGGGAATCCCACAGAGGGGGGTCTGTCTCGTATCAGAATGTACATGAAGCACAATTTTGTGTTCGCTTGTATGAACATCTCCAGAAATCCTTGAAAGCATTGGGGTTGGGGAAACTTTCTGTTGGCATAATAACGCCATATAAACTGCAACTGAAATGCCTTCAACGTGAGTTTGAGGGTGTTTTGAATTCCGAAGAAGGGAAGGATATATACATTAACACTGTAGATGCTTTCCAAGGCCAAGAGCGTGATGTGATTATCATGTCCTGCGTGCGTGCTTCGACTCATGGGGTTGGATTTGTTGCAGACATCCGACGTATGAATGTAGCTCTCACTCGTGCAAGAAGGGCTCTTTGGGTATGGATTTCTTTCTATTTTGTCATTAATGGTTGTACTTGCTCATACCATATCGTACCCATATAGTATATACTTTCTAACTTTAAACTGGATCTTTTACAGGTCATGGGGAACGCAAATGCCTTAATGCAGTCTGAGGACTGGGGTGCATTGATTACTGATGCCAAAGCCAGGAGCTGTTATATGGACATGGAGACTCTTCCCAAAGAATTTCTGGTACCAAAGGGACCTTCTTTCACACCATTTCCAGGAAAGCCTTCCTCTAATATGAGGGGTTTCAGGTCCGCTGGACCAAGGCATAGATCCCTGGATATGCACATGGAGCCCAGATCCGGAACACCATCAGAAGATGATGAGAAGGTGGGTGCATCAGTAATTTCTAGGAATGGAATGTACCGGCCTATGAAGCCTCCATATGAGAATTCCTTGGATGAATTTGATCAGTCTGGTGATAAATCTAGAGATGCCTGGCAATATGGTATACAAAAGAAGCATGGGGTTGTTGGAAGGAGAGATATCTAATTGGCTGTCTATGAGTCCTCTCTTTTAATGACGAGCGCATCATGGCATTCTTGGTTATTCCTGGCATTCAATGCTTGCTCTTTTGATCTGCCAGAAAGCTTATGGAGCACTAGCTTCCTATGCTGATCTGTGAAGCTGCTTGCCTTCAATTAGGAAGGCTGAACATTGTGCCAGACATGCTTTCAGTTCATTGAGAAGTTCGGCAGCAAGGGGGGGACTTGGCAGGGGCTGTCGGCCTGTGCACAAAGTTGCTTTTGCAGAAGATCTGTTATCGTTGACTTCAATTTAAAGATTTCTTCTATGGAGCTGGGTGCTTTTGGGTAGATGGTGGAAAATCCTACCCTACCCATCCACCAGCTCACAATCTGCATCGGTAAGACGTTTTCTTGAATTAGAACTAATTTGATCACCTGAAAGCCTTTCTCATTGTTTTATCATTTCTTCTCATGTGGTGGTTTCCAATTAACTCAGGAATCCAAGTTGTGATGTCAGCAAAACTCTTCCTGTGATGGTACTACTATCTTCCATGTTGCTATTCAATTTCCAGTTGCTACTAAGGAGATTAGGGGAAAAGCTTCTTCATGATTCTTTACTTTTTTCTCGCCCGACATATTGAATTATCGAAGTCGGTGCTTCAACTGAACGGTGCTCTCTACTTATTTTCGGACGTGCAAAATGCACGTGTAAAGGTCTGAGTGTTGTTTTCTCCTTTTGTTCTTAGGTTAGTGGCATATACGTAGATGCCAAAATGGTAGGATTACTGCAATCTTCTGTACAGAAATGGGTAGAGTACGGAAGTTGTATCAGAAAAATCTTCATTCATACCGGCGTTTATAGTGTCAACTAACTTGTACATACATCTCTCTGTTGTGGAATCAAATATAAAGATTTTTCACGCTGGGTTTTTATCTTGGTCATTGTTTCTCCACTTACCATGTTCGATCTGGGCCATCAGCGGCCTACGATTCTAAGATCGACCCACAATCAACGGCCTAAGATTGATGGTGTGATCCTCATTGAGTCAGCACATGTGAGGACCTAACTAGGGTACCAAAATCATCGTTGTCGCTGTCGTATGGCACATGTAATTGCATGCAAGTGTAGCAACATGTACAGGTATGACTCATCTTCCCTTTGTATGCACTCCTGATTTGCTGGATAGCCAAACCGGTAAGTTTATTTGAACAATGGGGCCGATGTGTCCAGTTAGGTGAATTATTGACAAGAAGAACGTGATGCTTTTAAAAAACAAAACCCTTTGTTGGGACTTCCTAGCTTGGCAAGTTGAATTAGGTACCATCTGTATAGAAGAGGTAACTATTAAATTTAGTAAATACTTTTTACCTAATGTTGGAAAGGTTCCGAATCCAAATTGTGTTTGCCTTCAAAACGTACGATAAAGTCTCTTTTGACGATCTAAACCTAAAAGTCCAACTTGAACTAACGGACATGTAATTATTTTCATCTTTATCCAGAAGTCTCAAATTCTTTTTTTTTTTTTTTTTGTGGACAATCTCCAGTATATAGAGAACAAAAACCAAAAAAATATCAAGAAAAAAAGGGGCCTAAACTTCGTTGCTTACCGACCTTTTAGCAATTGATGCAACAACATCAACAGCCGCATTCGCAGTTCTACGAGAAGTCTCAAATTCAATTCTCTAATTTTATCAACCCAAAAAAATTATTGATTCTCTAATTTTAAACGGAAGAGCTACGGAATCTAGATTTGTCCAAGCCACGAAAAAATAGATATTAAAACGTGGGCCTTAACATTCAAATCACGCATTTATTTATCTTCATTTTCGAACAAAGAGCACGTGTATTTGGGGACAAAGCTCCAGTGTTCCAGCTTTCAGCTATGATCTGATTATTATGATTCGATTTGATCAAAGCAACACGGTTGGTTGTTTTTAATTACAATCCAAACCCAACTCCAACGTTGTCTCTCTGTTTTTACCCACCACCGCTATTTTGTTTTCACAGTTGACCTTTTCTATGATTTGGGACTGCTGAGGAGGAGAGCAGCACCGTAAAAGTAGCTTATTCAGCTCCAAGTTCGGAGGCCCCAAAATCTCCAATCTGCTTCTTCAGGTGGGATCTTCTCAATTTGACTCATTTGTTCCGTAGATTACGCCCTTCATTTTCGTGGGTCGGTTTTTGATTTGCATTTCCTGGTCCTGTCAGGACTTGTTTATAGTTGTCTGCCGTGGAGATGCATAATTATGTCAGTTTTTGTGGGATGTTTTGTGATGTTTTTTATTCATTAAAATCTGTTGTGATTAGATGCACCATGGTTTGAGTTTAGATGGGGTTGTAATTTTGGTTATGAAGTAGAAGGCAGTACAGAATATGCGAAATGGAAAAAAAGTAAAGATGCCAATGATTTGCTTGTTGGTTAGAAGAATGCCAATCCAAAACATGGGGATTTTATGGTTTTGGATGATAGAATAAGGGAGCGGTGATTCCGATGTTGTAATGTAAAAGCTGTATGGATTGGCGGCTGGATGGATTACGCGAAAAAGAATTGCATATGGAGTCTGATTAACTGGAGTAATACATTTTAAAACAGGGATGGGGTTGGAAATGGAGGTTTTTTGTTAGATTTCAGTGCCATTTTGGTGATAGAAAGGAAATGCACAGGTTGTTGAATGAATTGCGGATTGACATTATTGATTGAATTCTGGAAATGTTGAAGACAGAGGTTCATTTAGTTTTCCAGACAAAAAAGAGCTTGTTCCGAAAAGGAGATGAAACCTGAAGGTGAGGCGTTGTATTGGAACTGACTTACCATCCCATATGTATGTGGGAAATAGAGAATAACCTTAATGGAGAGAAGACGTCCAAAGTGTTTCGTCACGGTCCTGTCAGCTAAGGATAGCCTCAATGTAGTCTTGTTATAATCCACCATAATTTCTAGGGCTTATTTTGAAGGGATTTGAGGAGCTCTTGACCAGGCTCAAAGTGATTAGGGATTTGTAGATCTAAGAACTTGAGAGCATAGAACCATAACGGTTCAAAAAAAGAGAGCAAAGAACAATGTTTCAACTAAGTACAACATAGTCATTGACGCATGTTAAATTCTTTCAAATAGTTGGAAACAAATTCAAAAGCATTCATTTCCATTGTGCTGTTTATTTAACGTAGTACTTGGATGAGTAACTATTCCCCCCTAAAGCTGGTCGAGTAATTGATGGGGTTTAACTAACATGTAAAATTTAATATACACCTGATGAAAACAAGGCATGACAGAAAGTATTTCGATGCCATACATGGTAGATTTCTGTCTGATGCTTGAGCTTTGCCACTCACTCTTGAAGCATACCTTTCGTTTTTATTAAGAAAGACATCTGTCATGTGGTTTTGAATATTGATTGCTCATGAAAGTGTTTAACAGCTTAAAAATATGTATTGAACCATGCGTTAAGTTGACAGTGCAATCTTGAAGCAGTAGTAGAAGTAGGTTGGACCTGATTCAAGATTATGATGTGTTAGTTTAAATATTCTTTAAGTAACACAGTTAATTGTTCTTTTCTTGGAAAACTTGTTCTATGCATGCCCAATAACTATCTTTAAATATTAAACAAGGGTTATTTCTTTTCTATTGGAAGGAGAAGAGGGTTATTCTTTTATAGATCTTGCAATTGTATTGTAAAATGTTAACATAATGGTGAGGGAGACTGAAATGTGAACAAGACGCTGGTGCTTAACTTTTGAAGTCTTCTGTGTTTATTTCCAGAGTCTCCCAGAACTATGAGTGCGGAAGTAAAGAAATCCCCTTCAAATGGCTCCGAGAAGATTTTATCATATGAAGAGCAGCAGGCAAAGGTATCTCCCCTAAAATGCTCCTTCAGCGTTTCTATAAGTGCTTTCGTTAACTTGTTTGAATTTTACAAGTTGGGGCATGATTATTATGCTGTTATTGTTAGGAGTCTGTTCACCCTGACACTCTGCATTCCTGTTTGCAGATTAACGAAGTGAAAAAGTTAATAGGAACATTGTCTGATAAGTTGTCCATTTATTGTTCTGATGCATCTATCTCGAGGCATCTAAGGGCAAGGAACTGGAATGTCAAGAAGGCTACTAAGATGTTAAAAGATACCTTAAAGTGGAGATCACAATACAAACCAGAAGAGATTCGTTGGGTATGCTATCATTTATATCCAAATAGCCAGAACTGATATAAAAATATCTGTCGTCTTCATTCTTTTTCTGCTTAGGTTCCCAGCTCCTTAGGTTTCATTAATATAATTAGTATCTGCTTTAATAGTATACTAGCAGTCAAGTGAAGCTTGGTAATTTTCTGCAGGTTGGGCCCTTCCGTTTCTATCTTGTATTGCATTGCATCCTAAGCTGGTTAATATATTTTTGATTCATTGTACATGACCACGGCCAATTGACCTGTCTGTGTAGTCTGTTAAAGTTTTAGTACTTACACCTATTTACAGTTCTGTCTGAATCCAACCCCACCTATCATGCATACTGTAAAAAAACTAATACAGCAATTATCATGGTCAATCATAGCTATGTTACTTTAAATGCCAATCAAGTTCTTCCAATATATGTTTACTGAAGAGATCATGTTCTTACAAACTCATGCTTTCAATTTGCCATACAGGAAGAGATAGCTAAGGAAGCAGAAACAGGGAAAATTTATCGATCAAATTATTTTGACAAGCATGGAAGACCAGTTCTTGTCATGAGACCTAGTTGCCAGGTTTTATCTTCCAGACCCTTCTGACATCTCCATGAGTTATTTGTGAATGGTGATACATAAGCTAGCTATAAGTTAATATTTGAGTATTTGTTGGTCTCTGAGTAGCTGAAAAACTGTTTCTATTTATCAACTTATACATATTGGAGCTAAACAAATTATACATATTGGAGCACATACTTTTGGCAAAAGTAACTATATTTGACATTGAATGACAAGCATTTCAACAGTAGTATAGCGTTGATGATTTTTTTTATCTTGCCTACATGCATCTTGTTGAATTCCTGATAACAGGATCTATTGCATATAGACACACATAATGCTCTGGAAATCTACATTTCAGAAGAAAATTATTTTTCCTTATTAACTTTTTGTTTTTTCTTTTAATCGCAGAACTCAAAGTCGACAAAAGGACAGATTAGATATCTCGTATACTGCATGGAAAATGCTATTTTAAATTTGCCTACAGAGCAGGAACAGATGGTTTGGATGATTGACTTTCAAGGTTTCAATTTGTCTCATATTTCGGTCAAGGTGACACGGGAAACTGCCCACGTTTTACAAAACCATTATCCAGAGCGGCTAGGTCTTGCAATACTGTACAATCCACCCAAGTTTTTTGAACCATTCTTTACGGTGAGTCCATTTGATGCCACTTTTCTTGTTTTAACTGTTCAGTAGATCTATATTTTTTAGGAGGATTTTTTATATGATGCTGTAACAGTATCTTTTCAAAGTTATATAGCTTTTGCCTTTGTTCCTAGGCAGTGGTTTGTATTGAGCATATGAAGTGTGGAAACTAAGAAGATCCATATAGTAATATATTGTAAACATGAGTATTGGGGCCTGTGCCATTTCATTCTGGTGGCTATTGTCCAGTACCTTCTTAATGAAGTGTCAAATAGATTATAATTTTAGTCTCATGGTACTAGTAGCCTTCCATTATTTTCAAAATATATGTGCTAGGTGCTTATAATGCCAAAATAATGTCTATGTTACAGATGGTCAAGCCTTTTCTCGAGCCAAAGACTTACAACAAAGTCAAGTTCGTTTACTCTGATGACATCAACACCAAGAAGATAATGGAGGATCTATTTGATATCGATAAACTGGAGACTGCATTTGGGGGAAAGGATGCTACGGGTTTTGATATAAACAAATATGCTGCGAGGATGAAAGAGGATGACAAGAAGATGCCCACAATTTGGACAAGAGGAAATCCTCCTTTGGCAGCAGCCTCAGAACCTGCCGTTACCAGTGCTGCTCTGTCATTGGATCCTCTCAAATTAGACTCAGAGTCTGATGCTTCTGATAATGGGAAAACGGACAGTTCCTCATCTCATGGGATAGAACCAGAAGCTGTCTCGGACCAGGATATACCAGCGGCTTCTGGTACCAGAGATGCTACCGAAGATGTGCATCGAGTATAAAATGGCTCAAGGTTTTTGGTGACTTAACTGATGTATCTTGCCGACTCTCTTGGCTGTCTGATCCCTTCAATTTAGAGGGTTTCTGTCAACTGCAGTTCTCGACTTATTTTGAGCGTATTTGGGGACTCAATGAATGAATTCAGCGTATGAATTTAATCAGAATTCAGGTAGTGGTAGTACACATTCAATAAGAGATTTTTTCTCTATTTTTCGTTTCTTGTGGTTCATCAATTTGTCCAAGTATATGTACTTATATCCTTTAAGAAAAAAATGCATTTCACTAAACCTCATAGAAAATGTTATATGGTGAGAAAATTTTTAGTGCCCGTTTGGGAGTTTTCATGGCAATCATTTCCAGATAAAACTCCAAAACGACTCCTCAATCTGGTTTCCAAAAGAACTGAACGCTCAAAAAGTGGTCCATCTGGTTTTTGATTTTGTCTACCGGTAAAGCTGCAAAGATCTTATCTGCATGTTTTGTGCTTACTTAAACTTGAGTGTCTTGAATTCTGATAGTACTGCAACTCGATATCCATGTTCCAATCTGTTTGATACTTCGCCTGTCTTCAGAAACAGAAAATGAAGAAGAAACCAACAGAAGAGGAGCAAAAAGATGTACTCTTATTTCAGTCTATTATCTATTACAGGATTACAAACTGACACAAAAACATACAGGAAAAATCACTCTCATGCAGCCCAGGGGCTTTTAACTACATTTTTCTTGCTAGAGTACAAAAAGTACACACAAAAAAGGCCTGTGAACTTGAGAGCTGTAACAATACATTTCTTATATACGTAAAACGCTGAAAGGTTGGACAGCAACCCTCACGATACAACTGCTGAAAACGAGCCCCCCTGAGAAAGCAAAAGAAAAAAAGAATCTGCACAAACAAATTTAAGATTTCAGAACCACAAGAAGACTCTTAACTTGGGTCCCTACTTGAGAACATATTTTGAGGTTACCTATACTAAATAGCACACTAATGAACCATCTCATCTAACTTCTGCCTGTAAAGCGCCAATTTCTGCAACAAAGTTCAAATAGAAGCAGCATTAGTGCCTTGCTATAGGGCTAATAATTCTAGAAACCAGAACTACAGAAAACAAAAATTTGAGGAGACGAGCTATTGATACTACAAAATTGGAACTGCAGAAAAGAGCCAACTAAGTGCAAGAATTTCAATACCTTGGTGTAGGCATAGACACCAGCCTCAGCAGGTCCTGCAGGACTTCCCCTCCTAATAAATTTTCCTTCTTTCGAAATGTAAAGCATTGGTATTCCAGTTGATAGTTCTAAACTAATAACCTGCACGAAAATAGGACGACAAAACACAATTCTCAAATTTGATTCTGTGAAATGAATAGTATCACACATACGGTGAAAATCTCAATATTTCAATGATCTATCACCTCTTGAGAAGTTAGCTTGTCAAGATACATTATGATAGATCTCAACGAATTCCCATGGGCAGCAATCATAACATTCTTTCCAGCTAAAAGTTGGGGTTCAATCTGCAGCATAACATTTATGTTGTGCGATGTTAGAGAATAACATATTGTCATTTGAGTCTTTTAACACTATACAGAACATTTATTACCTATCAAAAGCAATACAAATGGTAAAGTGGAAGATCAGATATAGGTAAGCACATGGTCATTCTTACCTGATCTTTGAAATAAGCAACAGCTCTTTTAGCACACATTTCCAAGCTCTCGCCATTGGGAGGAGGAATATCATAACTACGACGCCACTCGTGGACTTGTTCCTTCCCATATCTATCTGCTGTTTCCTGTTTGTTGAGACCCTGTAATTCTCCATACCTAAAAGCAGCATCATGTCATGCAGTTAAGTACATGCAAGAAATATAAGGCAAGAAGAATAAGTAGATAAAATGTTGAGGTGGGGATAATTACATTCTTTCGTTCAATCGCCAATCTGCTACAACAGGAATGGATTGCTTTTTTGTGTCTTCACTAAAAATCTGACTCCATGCCATAGCCTGTTCACTCTCGTTATGCATTATTACTGGCACCTGCAGCCAAACTCAGAGTTAGATATCTGACAAATGGATGTAAAATCGTCTGTCATTGAGTGGAACCTGTCTAGGCCAAACGACTATAAACCCAATTCAATTGTTTATAGACATCAGTCGCTAGTTTCTACTATCATGAGGACTCCAACTAGACATTCAAGTTGTCCTACTGACAATCAACAAGATGTTTTACCCGCAATTAATTACCTTCTTACGGCGGTGCTGTGTCATGGCAAGCATAGCAGTCATCTGTGCACGAATCAGTGCAGATGTATAGATCATGTCGACAGGTATGTTGCTGATTCTCTTGCCAGCTTCGATTGCTTCTTCTACACCCTTCTTGCTCAGAGGGACATCAACACAGCCGGTGAACAAGTTCTTTTCATTCCACAATGACTCACCATGCCTAATCAAAATCAAAGCTGCTTCAGCTGAGATGGCCATGAAAACACCAGTTAAGAAAATTTCACAAACAGAACTTTGAACTTCAACGTATAAAGAATAAGTTTCAAACAAATTTGGTTTTCATTCCCCTCCAAGGAAATGAGATACACAGCCATGTTATGGTAGAAACAACAATGAACTCACCGATTATCAAAAGTAAATAATGAAAATTACTTACTTGGTTTCTTCCGAGAATCACTGGTTTTGGTATGTGAGGGGCTTGAAACTATATCAATCACTGGAGCCTGAGAAGTAGAGGCTCGAATTACACTACGGTTTCTCTGGCTATAGCATCCTCTTTTGGACAGTCCAACATCAACCTCGAAACCCTTTGAAATCAATCTCACTGAACTTTTTGCAAACTCTTGATGCAGGCCGGAGTTATTAAGATGCCCAAGGGACTGAGGAGTCCCAATGCTTTGGTGAAATGCAGCAGTAGCCATTCTGAAAATTCACATGTATCCCAGGTGATGACACAAACACAGAAGTTACACAAATGCTCTTAGCTTTGGGAACAAAGCGTAATGGAAAAGGATGCATTAAAACAAAAAATTAGTAAAACTACTCTCATGCTTAGAAAACTGTATAAACAAACTTCAAATACCCTTTCTTCTTGAAGGGTTCTTAGGCATTAGGCATTCCAATATACTCCAAATCAAAACCAACGTTAGATGAATCGTGATCAAACTAACACAACTCAGAAAACATGTTTATCAAGCCAAATTAACCGACACGTGGACAGTTAATTATCAGAAAACAATGAATACTGATCATGTAACAACAGCTTAAACAGAAAGATAAATTCAGCAGATCAACATGCAAGGAAGGACTTGTATTCTCCACAGCTAAAGGTCGAAACAAGCAAATCCAATGCTCTTTCTCAAGACCAGGAAAATTAAACCCACCGAAACCAGAAAGGAACAATTTGTTCTATGTTCAAATGTTCAAACACACGCAGATCAAAATCCCAAATGAAAAAACAAAAAGCAGAAAAGCACAGACCTTTGCAGAAAACCAAGCAGATCAATCAGAACCCAGAAGCAAAAATGGCCACAAGCAAATGCAGAATGAATCACAAGTGCAGTTTGATTAATACAGAAAAGGGTAATTTACCTTGTTATATATATACCAAAAAGCGACGAAACCAAGGCGAACAAATGGGGTCAGAGAGTTTATTTCGAGAGAAGTAGACGGAGAAGAAGATGATGAGTTGTTAATAGCTGCTACATGTCCATTTCATTGATCTCTCAAGTCTCCACCAACAAAACAGAGAAGAGGGAAAGTGTTGAGTTTTATTTTATTTTTACATGTGTGTGTATTTTTTTATATGTGAGTTTTTGTTTGTAGAAGAAAACGTTCTTGTTTGTCGCAGTCGTTAAAAGGCTTCTCGGGAAACAGTGTATTGTCAAATTGCCAAAGTTGGCAGCATCTTTGGTGGGTGTTTATGACTTGACTATGTTTGGGCTTCTTTGACTTCAATTTTTCTCTTTTATTTTTGTCTAATACTAATTTTAATTTGCTCTTCTTTTTTTTTGGGTCAAATTTTAGTTTGCTCTTTCAACACAGAATTTTTACATGGTTGGTTAACGCAGAGGGGGATAAGCACTTTCCCTACAATTACTCCTCTCTAAGGAGGTTTGGATAATGATTTGGATAAAGAGTCAGTTAGAAAGTAACTACTATTAATCAATGTAGATAAGTAAAATCTAATGCATAAGTTAAGACTTTGTCTACGGATTAGGGTAGGCATGTCCGACACATTACGAAACTAATGGGTATGTGTGTTAATGGACTTTTTCCAAATAAACTGGAATGTGTATCAGAATTATTCTAATTCCTGACTTCTCAAGTGTTTACTAATACATATAATTTTAAAAAGTATGAGTATTGCATATTAAGCATGTAATCTAATACATGAAAGCAAATAAGGAATTAAATCAATTAGGGAATGTAGTTATGGTCATATCAATTCATGTTTCCCCTATTGATGACTTTACTCATTATAAGTAAATGTGTAATATAATCAGAGGCATTGCGTCTTGTTGAGTCTCATTTTAAACTACATGACCAATTTAGGCGGCCTAGTCTACCACTAGAGAGTTTATAATTCCCAAAGGCCAATGCATGAAATGAGAGTGTGACAATGACACTAAAAGACTATAAGCCATTCTATTTTCATTATAATTAGCCAACAATAATTTGTCTTTTGAGTAGTTAGAAGGGTCATCATCTAAGAGGCCTCCTAAATTTATAACCAGTAGCTTCAGCAACAAAAATTAATGACAACACCAAACAAATCAACCCTTCAAAGTCACTGTTTATATACCACCTACCTCCACACCACAGCACCTCCTTAGTTTGTGCGTTATGTGGTGTGTGTGTTTTGGGGGGTTGCTTTGATTCAACACGTGCTTGGCTTACTTGTTCACAGCTTGTGCATTCTTCCACCAAATACATATGCAACCATGTGACACCTAACTCTTCCATCAAAGGAAGCCCCCCACTCCATCAAATGCCACATGAGATCTGGTCCATCCGGTGGACTATTTCAATATTGGACGTTTGCAGATATGGCCACGTGGGAAAAATCAACTTGGAATGAAAAGGAGTGTGCTCAGAATATTCCGGCATTGTTCTTTTGAATTCCTAATTCCCGTGTTGGAGAAATGTGTGGGTTTATTGGACTTTAGAGTAAAGCTTGTGCCATCTTCATGGGTTCTTCTATAGTAAGCCTTGAAGGTGAGCTTCGGCTAAGGCCAAGTATACCTCATTGCAAACCATTATTCTCATCTGATAATTTAACATGATTTGAACCGTTCACTTTATAAATCATGAAATGAGGAACGCTTCTGCAAAAAGATCAATAGAATTTGGGATCACTTTATAAGCTGTAACACTAGATGCTTCTTTTGTTCTTATTCCAACGATAGTTCATATCTACTGATGTTATAACCAAACAAACGATATGATATGGCCTGTATTACGACGGACAGGTGGTGATCCTTCTTCAGTAAGCCCAACACACCTTGGGAAAAGAGGCCTTTCTTTCATAGTTTCGGCCCTTCATGGATTTTCAAACCCAAACAAAAACCATTTTCTATTCAAGTTTTCACGGTGATTTGGAAGGAGTTATTATGTTAATATATGTACAATATATGTTGGAATGCGATTTGCTAGGAGGAATGTTCCTAATCTTGAATACTTTTGCCAGACTGATTTGCAAGAAATGTTCATATGTAATGTTCGATGTGCATATTTCAGAATAGGCCAATTATCACTCAAAATTTATATGGTAGACACTTACTATCAATTTCACCCCTGTGAATTGTACTCCTGTGGTGGCTTTCCGTTATCAATTCATACTCAACACAATTTCTGTTATGTTTTCCATCCAAATATGAGGGCAAAATTGTCTTTTTCAATTTTTTTGCAATTTATTTTTTGGAAAAATTTTTAAATTTGTTACCCACTATATTAATCTTTTTATGATGAAGTGTATACAACTATTTTCATCTTAAAACACCAAATATATTATCACAGAAGATTACAATATTGGGTGAAATGATTAAAAAAAATTGTTAAAAAAAAATTTAAAAAAAATGAAAAAGATGATTTTACTTACCCTCACATTTGGATGGAAAACTTAACAAAATTGATGCTTGGGTGTGAATTGATAACGAAAAGCCACCACGGGGGTTCAATTGATAGTTTTTTGACCAAATGGGTGGAATTGATAGTGAGTGTCCACCACAGGGGTATTGAACGATAATTGGCCTTGAGAATATGATGTCTAAGGAAGAATGCTCCTAATCTTCGAACAAAGAGGCAAAACTAAGATTGATGTGATAATTGAGCCAAATTCAAGGTGGCTTGATCTTGATGTGTATCTAAGGATGATAATTGGTCGAGTCGGAATTAGGGATGACAATTTCGTCCCTAGTCCAATCTTCAATCCCTATTTCCATTCCTGCCCGATCCCCAATTTGGTCTTTTTGGGAATTTCTCATCCCCATACCATTGGGTATTAGTTCCCCGAATCCGGCCTAAATTCTCGAACTCGGCCTGATACACTTGCAATAAAAGTAGCGAGCGAATTTAAGAACTAAATGGCGCGATGGGGGAGATGGATATAGATATGATATGAGCTTTTTCCGTTCTTTGATTTGGAGAAAATGAGAAGGCAATCTTCGGCTTGGAGTAAAGGAAAGAATAGTTCATTCGGGTTTCTTAAGAAGTTAATAATAATAATTAAGGTTGAGCTGGTTGATCTAAGTTGTTGATCGGGCGATCAAAGTATAAATTTTTAACTACCGGAAAGCTAGTGGTTGTGGTCATTATATGTAGAGTAGTGATGCAGGGACTAAATTAGGGTGGGGCAAAGAATCCGACGATGGCAAAGTGTTAATATTAAAATAAAAATTGTTTATGTGTTTTTCACAACTGTGTGTTGGCAGAAACTATTTATGTGCAGACCGGTTAGGCGAGATTTATTTTTCTACTGTTTTACTGTACGCGCATGGGCTTTGTAAAGTGCGTCACTTGTCAAATTATTTTTTATTGTATTAATTATTATTTTGTCCTTGTAGAATAACATTTAAATTTCACGTCTGAGGATATAAAAATGTGTTTTTCCATGGACTCAGGGGTCATTAATCCAAATAAAATTTGTAGTAAGATTGTAACAAAATCAAATTTATCATAAGGTTGTGACAAAACCAATTTTGTCACAAGGTTGTGACAAAACTCAATTTTGAAGGTTGTGACAAAAATCAATTTTGTCATAAGGTTGTGACAAAATATAATTTGTCACAAGGATGTGACAAAACTAATTTGTTACACGAATGTGACAAAGACAAAGTTGTGACAAAAACCAATTTTGTCACATAATTGTGACAAAACGCATTTTGTAACAAGGTTGTAACAAAATCAATTTTGGCGCAAAAGTGTGACAAAACATTTTCACAAGATTATGACAAAAAAAATTACCACTAAGTTGCGACCAAAACTTAATTTAGCACAAGGTTATGACAAAATCAAATTTGTAAAAAGGTTTTGTCACAAAGTGTGACTAGGGATGACAATGGACTGGGCCAGGATCGAGGATGGCGATCCCATCCCCAGCCCGACCTTCAATTCTCGTCTCTATTCCAAGCCCGATCCCTGGTTTGGGCTTTTCAGGGATTCTCCATCCCCATACTCATTGAGTACGAGTTCCCTGAATTCGTCCCAAATTCTCGAACGGGCTTTTCAGGGATTCTCCATCCCCATACCCATTGAGTACGAGTTCCCTGAATTCGTCCCAAATTCTCGAACTCAGTTCGTTAGAGGGAAAATGAGAGGGCAATCTTAATTTTGAAGAAAAGAAAAAGGTAGTCTATTAAGATTTCGTAATAATAAAAATATAATAATCATAATTAAGTAATTAAGAAAACAATATACTTTTGAACTGGGAATTACAATCCCATCCCCCGACTCAAACTTTATGGAGTAAATTTGAGTTTTGAAAATTTCTATACCCAAACTCAATTGGACCAAGGAATTCATCCCCAGTTGAACGGGAACCCAACAAGAGCGCCCCCCTCCACAGTATTTTCCCCATCCCTACCCCCCCAGTATTTTCGCCATCCCTATATCTAACCCAACAAGAGCCCACCCCAGTATTTTCGCCATCCCTATATCTAGCTGTAATTACTAACACCTGGCGTGTCTAGGAAATCAGACTGCATGCATCCATCAATCAAATTTTTTGCATGAACACCACATTGAAGTCAAATTTATTTCAATGAAAATCAATAATTAATATATATATAACAAGAATTATAATTTTCAGGCCAGAAGAGACCACGTGACATAAGTTTAGGAGTCTATTAGCAAATCAAATCAAGAATATTTAACTGTTGAGATAAACAAACCATCAGAGAGTAGTAAACATTATGAGGACAAGCCAAGCAAAGTTTTAAAACTAGCAACCTCAAACGACATCTACTGGTCGAACTCCTGCAATTCCTTGAGAATCTGGGCACAACCAGACAAGGCTTCAGTCCTCATGAACCCCATGGAATTGGCAAAACGGTCGTTCGATGCAATGCCGTTGTAGCTGGTGAGGATGACACGCGCACGCTCACGCCCTGGAGCAGTTTCTGCACAGTTTTTCTGAGGGCTGCTAACAAGGACAGAATCACAAAACTGGTCCAAATGGTCCTCTGTGACTTCAATCTTATAGCATCCATTTACATCGGTTTTCCCTTCCTTGGTGTATCGGAGTTCCATGCTCTTCCTGTCTCTGCATTCCAGTCTAACGATGGCATCTGTTATCAACATCATCACATAAAACTTGTCAGAGGAAATCCACAATCAGTACACTTTCGCTAGTTCAAACAATCAATAATTTTGAGGAATCCCAAAACTAATATCAAACTTGGTTGCCAATTTGTCTTAACAATTTGTCATAACCTATGCCAAACAGAACCATAAAATCGTCACGATAACCATATGGAGCTACCAACACCAAACTCTTCCTCCACTATGATTTCAGATTTGCACCACTTCATTCATTGACATATACTTTATTGCCAGTGGTTCTAGATTTGAAGTTGAACAATGAAGCATTACATAGCAAATCCAATTCTCCAAAATACATCAAGCTTTGTTTATTTGGTGATAAACAACTGCAAGGCTGGATTTCATATTGTCAAACTTGGTCCATTGATTAAAGCAACGTCAATTAGTCTATGGCATCCACCAACACCTAATAAAACAATAAACAAAACAACCCTAAAGCTAAAGCCTCAACCTTTTCCACCATCTACATTACTTAAGTCAACCACATTCAAACCCAGTCAGATCTAAAACTAAAAAGTTAAAAACCCCATCTTTACACTAAAAAGCACAAATTGAAGTGACCACATTTCCAGATCTACCAAAATCAGATCAAAATTCTAAACATACCCAAATGATCAAAATCGAAAATTGAAAACGAAAATAGGGTTCAGAATGGGATACCGGAAATGTAGGTGGTGGCGGAGGTCTCGAACCCAGCACGGCAAGTGTCGCAGTAGACCTTGCCTTCCACCACGAACGGAGTCCTCATCGGACGGGTGGCGACGGCGAGCGCCGGCAGCACGCAGAGAGCGAACAGAACGAACAGTTTCGCCATTGACGATGTTCTGAGGTTTGAAATTTGTTGGTTTGATTTTGCAGAGAAATGAGAGCGAAGAAGATGAAAGTGAAATGCAAATGAGTTCAGAGAGACGAAAGCGAGATAATAAAGAGGGAAAAAAAAATTGAGTATTTCGCGGATAATTGAGTGCTCTGAACAGCGTAAAAGGAGGGGTTCGTCTGCGTGCCAGGACGGTGAATTTTTTAGTTGGTTGACTGGACGAGTGACACGTGGTGAGATATGGCGTATTGGTCGCATAGGGAGGGTGGGAAGGACGGGTGCAAAGGGGGTTTGGGGAGAACGGGTGCAGAGGAAAGAAGTGATTGAGTGCAGCTGGCGGTGTCGGTGCTTCACGTGGGGGCTCTACCACTCAAGTGATGGGAAGCTTGTGAAAGCAATCAAGTGGTGAACTGGAAATTGGCTGTGAAACGACCGCGTATTTGACTTTGGGCTAGAGAGCATGTGTGGGATGTGGTTTTCCTCTTTACATGGCAATAAAACTGGCTTCTTTAAGAGCATTTACCCATGAAGCAAGGGGCAAGAGGCAGTCCCAAAAGGTGAGTATTATTTAGGGTTGAGTTTTTTTTTCCCCATTTTCCAATCTCGCCCTGTCCCGTCCCGTCCCGAAAATCCCGTTTCGGAGTCATCTCGTCCCTGAAATCCGGGATTATTGTCTCGTCCCAGAAAATCGGAATCGGGATAGGGATTAATTTTTGAAAAATCCAGGATTCCGGAATCCCGGAACGCAAGATTGGCCCAAAATTAATAACCCTAAATTTATATTCCCTTCCCTTTTTTCTTCCATTCCCTTCCCTTATATGTTAAGAACAAACTCCAACAAAAACCAAGCTAGAAAAGAGTAATCAAAATTTACATGTACATTTACACATTCACATTCCTTGTGTGTTTTCCATTGATTTCGATATGATATGTGTGTGTAGTTACCTTCAGTTGAGATGATATAGTTGGATGGTATAATTTATAGTTGGAGGTATAATTATAGTTGGATGGTGTAATTTCTATTGTTTGGTAACTTAGTTTGAAAATGATTTTTGTTTCTTTGTGCCTAGTGTAGTGTTATAATTTATGTTTAATGTTATAATTGCATTTAATGTGATAATTTGGTTTAATGTTATAATTCTAAGAGAAGTGGTGCTACAAGTATGGGAGTGAAACTTCTTCTAAAAGAGCTCATTTGTGAAAGGTTGGATATGTAAGAGTTCTCCATGATATTTTGATTTTGGATTGTATTTTTGTTCTTTGATGTTCAAGAGTTTGGATATTAAAAAAGTTTGTCATTTGATTTGATATGTAAAAGTTTGGATATGAAGTTTGTTTTATATTTGGTGTTATTTGATATGTAAAAGTATGGATATGAAGTTTGTGTTATTGTTTATGAAAATGTTGGATTGATGTATAAATATTGAGATTGCTTGCATCTTATTAATTTCGGGATAAATTTGGATCCCTATCCTGATCCCGGAAAATCGAGATCTCAGAACTCTGGGATCCCAGTTTTCCAAGATCGGGATCGAGATCGGGATAAAAAATACTTAAAAACCGGGATCATGACGGGACCAGGATTGGTCGGGATTGTCCCGAACCCATGCCTACTATTATTCACGTATGACCCACCATAATAGTAATTGCCCTTCGTTTTTTATTCATCGACAAAATAGTTTTTTTTAGAAAGAATTTGTGATGTTTTGATGTGGGAAATGTAAAAATTGGATTGAGTATTTATAGGAAAAAAATCAAGTTTCTACCATGAATATTTATAGCCATTGGATGTAAAATGGACGCCCCAAATTTTGCCACATGGCGCTGAGGTTAGCTTGCCTGAAGGCAGGGAGGCAGGCAAGTTTCTTCCTTTTGCCCTGCCTCTTGCCTCTCTCATCTCTACAGTAAATGACAACTTTAGCAAGGGTGGAAACACAATTTTTGGAAAAGGCAAGATTTTCCCATGTTTTTTGCCCTGCCCTCTTGCCTTTGCCACAAGGGTGGAAATTCTCTAAAGGAAAACAAACAACATACTGATATGACCAGAACGAAGTTTAAGAACAAATGGCTGATAGTTATTGTGATGACCCAATGCGACCAAAGACCCAATGCGCCATCGTTTTGGTCATCGAGAAGTAGGGTTATATATTTGCTTGAGCTCGACTCGTTCAAGCTTGAGCTTGAGCTTATTTTTGAGCTCATTTAAATAATGAGCTGAGGTTGAATTTGGGTATGCTCTGCTCATAAAGCTAATGATAATCTCATATAGCCGGCCCAAGCTTAGCTCAGCTCGATCGACGTGTTCATCAAAACTCGGTTCGGCTCGTGATTTAATACATATAAATAATATTATTTATTATTAAAAATGTTATATAATAAGCAAAAAATTAAAATGAGAGTTTGGCCAGCCCATCAAACAATCTAAACCCCTACTTACCCTATACAAATTATACAAGTCAAATATTATTATCTTTACAATTGTTTATTATAAATTTGTTATTGCTTAACAAACGAGCCGAACGAGCCTAGCCGAGGGCTCGATCAAAAACTTAGCTCGTTTGAGCTTGATTCGTAAATGAGCCGAGCCGAGCTAAGCACGAGCTCGAAAGTTTTTGTAGAGCCGAGCTTGAGCTTTCATCTTTGAAATTTATACGAACTTGAACCGAGATTGAGCTTCAAAAATATTGTGCGAGCCGAACTTGAGCACCTTAATGATCGGCTCATTTACACCCCTATTGAGAAGGTGCTTCCAGAGACACTGCGTGGTTCTGACTTAGGTAAGGGCACACACGACATAAACACAAATAAGGTTGGGCTGGGTCCAGGTCGATTTGGACCAGGCCCTATCTCGAATCCAGGACCGGAGAGCTCGATATGTGAAAATTGAATAGGATAAACGAATCGAGTTGGTTGAGGTACTTGGTATTTCATAACTTAGTATTTTGCGGTCCAATTGTAGCCCAACATTCTATTACAGTTTCACCTATGACAAAATTCATAGGTCTTATCTTACAAACCAAAGTCATAAACATCATCTCCAAATTATTCAAACTTAACAAACCAAAAACATCTTTGAAAATCAACATCATCTCCAAATTACCCTAGCATAACAGAAGCGAAATGTCTTACAAATCAGAATAAAAACCCAAGTCACAAAATACACACACAAAGTCTTAGTGCCTGTTTGGTAACTCATTTCTTGTTAATTTTTAGTTTTTAGTTTTTTGTTGTTAGTTTGCAATTTTTATTTTTTTTAAAAAAATTCAAAACTTGGTTGGTAACTCATTTTAGTTTATAATTTTTCTTTTTTTGAAAAACAGGAGGGAAAAATAGGTGTATGCAATTTCTTTTTAGCTTATAAAAATAAAAACTCACATGCCAGTTTCTATTTAAGAAAAACTAACAACAAAAAACAGTTACCAAACAACGTTGTTTTAAAAAATTAAAAATTAAATACAAAAAATTAGTTACCAAATAGGCCCTTAGAATTACAAGTAAAATACTAATGCAATCGCAAAGAGACCCTTCCCGGTAGTGAAGGTTTTTTTGTTTGATTATTGTTGTTTGTGTTTGTATTAGTCCCTTAAACAACTAATCGCACTGGGGGTTTTCTTTAGCCTAATGTATGACATTAGCCAACTAGCAATACAATTGTATGGCATTTTCGAAATAGCAATATATAATAGAAAAATTGGTAAAATTCTTTAAAAAGTACAACAATAAGACATGAGAATTTGAAAAATAGTTTCAATTGTGTAACTTTCTAGTAGCGGGCTCCCTTCCATTCTAACAATACCAATCCATCATTAAAAGCCGAATAAAGAACCAACTTTAATTCAAGGATAATTATCATGAATGATGTCTGAACTTTCTTTGACCTGACTTCGTGGTACTTGAACTTTAAAAGTGATTAATTTGATACCCAAATTTTACAAAACAAGACTTTATAGTGCCTAAACTTTAAAAGTGATCAATTTGACACCCAGACCAGACTTTAAAAAAGAGGACTATGTAGTACCTCAGTCATTTTTTTTTTATCAAAATTCCATTAAAATGAGGGATAAAATGGTCTTTTGACATTAATTTTCATGCAAAATACTATTTTTTACCTCTCAACCTCTATATAAATGTGTACTATGGTGTTCGAAAAAATAAAAATGTGCATACAGCTATTTTCGAATAATAAATAAATTAATTAACAAAAATATACTCGAATGGTAGATTTTTTCTATTACTCAATTTATGTTAGAAATATTTTTTTATGTCGAGTATATTTTTATTTATCAATTTATCTATTGTTTTGCAATATCTATATGCATATATATTTTTTGAAACACCATAATACACATTTATATAGAGGTTGAGAGGTAAAACATAGTATTTTACATGAAAATTAATGTCAAAAGACCATTTTATCTCTCATTTTAATGAAATTTTGACAAAAAATTGAAGGAGGTACCACATAGTCCTCTTTTTGAAAGTCCTGGGACCAAATCGATCACTTTTAAAGTTCAGGCACTATGAAGTCTGATTTTTGAAAGTCTAGGTACCAAATTGATTTTTGCATATTCCTAATTGAATGCCAATTCTTGTGTGAGCAGGTCACTTGTCACACAAGTTACATTAACTTAGAGTTCAATATTAATCTCATACTTAATCATAAAGTATGATCTATATTGTTGAGTGCTAATATACAGTAAAACCTCTATATAATCATAATGTTGGGACCACATAGTTTTTATGATTATAAGGAGGTTATTCTTTAAGAGAGTATGACTAGCAAAATTAATTTTTTACTTAAATTTTTTTTGTATGGATTTTCTTGCCTAACCTACATTATATGAGTTTTTTCTCTATTGCGGGAGTAAATTTAGATTATATTACTTGACATCAGTTAGTATCAAATTTTTTTTCACTTATCCTCCTAGAAAAGTAACCATGCCACCCTAGGATCTCTAATCTCATACAATATTATGGATAGATACTTAACTCCATCTCACATTTTTATTGTAGTATTAAGTACTATATATTTGGTCTTATTGTAATTATGATTATATGGAGGCAAATTTCTAAGAACGGGTCTCCAAAAATACATGGAATATGATAATGTGGAGGTTATTCCAAAATATAACTGGTCTTTAGTTGGGACTAAGAAATTTTATAATTATATGGAGGTTATTCCATTATAGAGTATGCTTATATGGAGGTTTTACTGTAATATGGTTAAGTCCATATTCTAACAGGCTGAGGGGCACTTCTCAAGATGAAGCTGTGAGTGGTTTTGTACTCCAATGGTTTTGTAGCTGCTGGTTCATGTACTGGACAAGGCAACTTTTACAGTGGTGTTAATTAGTGGAGTGGAGACAATCTCGTGTAAATTGAGAAACCACCTACTTATATAATGCTTGAACTGGACAACATGTTCCTTTGGAAGAAAAAAATGATATTAATTCTAGGTTTTTACTATAAGATTCTCTGGTTTAATGTACCAAACATTCTCTTAGGCACTGATTTCCTTCTTGACCTTGAATTGATCAGTGTCTCTGTTGTTTGTTCCTTCTAGGGGAGTGGTCAAATGAACTTTATGTTTATGCATCTCTATGCAATGCAAGAGTGAAGATTTATATTTATGCAATATTTGTTTGTCAAACGACAATCTAAATGCTACAATATAACTAATTGTTTGACAAGAAAAGTTTCAATTTTTTTTTACCTCTTCTTTTTTTTTCTTTGGAAGCCCCAGGGCAATATATCACATGACCAGCGAACTTTAATGTCAAAGATCTTCGTTGGTTGTTTTTGTTCTTTAAACCTCCCCTAATACAAATGGGGTTGTTCCCACCCTTTTTTTCGGTCTAGAAGATTTTCGAGTAAAAATAAGCAACTTTCCAACCCAAGTACAGCAACAGTCAACATGCTTAATGGCTAATGCTAATAAAGCATGTGGTCACTCCACTACCTTAGAATTATGTTTCTCACCTTGTAGAGTTGACCAATTAAAGCCTTCTTGTTGCAGATCATGTTGTAAATCACTAATGATATAAGAACAAATATCATTAATAGTTTAAAGGTTATGGTTGCTCACATCATTAATGATGTAAAAGGAAGTGAGTGCTTTATGATAAATCAAATTGTACCTATAACCCTCCTCTATATAAGGAGGTCTCTCATATGTTGTAAGATACCTCTAATCCTTCTTAAGAGAGTAAAGACTTCCTCCCTTATTCTTCTCTTTCTTTTATGTTCACTATGTTCCACAACATTGTGTTCACTTAGTTCTACAACACGTTATCAGCACGAAGTCTCTAATCAGTTAAAACTCTAGAAATTAGGTAAAGTTACTACACCATACATAGATATGTATACTTACTATTATTATTATGGACCTTGGACCCGAAGTCTTAAAACCAGAAGTTACTAATATTGACCTGACAATTCTAACTTCTAACTCTTAACTTTGTGGGGTGACGGTTTGGTTCTACCACCCTACCCACAATTTAAATTCTGCTATTTACTTTCAGTAATTTAAATTCTGCTATTTACTTTCAGCAATTTAAATTATGCTATTTACTTTCAGCAATTTAAATTCTGCTATTTACTTTCAGTAATTTAAATTCTGCTATTTACTTTCAGCAATTTAAATTATGCTATTTACTTTCAGCAATTTAAATTATGCTATTTACTTTCAGCAATTTAAATTATGCTATTTACTTTCAGTAATTTAAATTCTGCTATTTACTTTCAGTAATTTAAATTCTGCTATTTAAATTCTGCTATTTACTTTCTGCAATTTAAATTCTGCTATTTATTTTCAGCAATTTACTCTCTATATTCATATTGTTTTCTAAGTAAGTATAAACGAATGGAAGCATAGTGAACCCGAAGTTCATGAAAAATCTCGAACTCGAAGTTTTGAGTATATGTGAAATATGAAACCCGAAGTTTCTAGGTTCCTAAAACGTCACCATACTAAACATTACTTGAATTTATATGCTATGACCTGAAGTTATATGCTATAATGTAACATCGCATGTTATAATTTAAAGTTAGCATGTTATATCCGAAACATGTCATAGAACCTGAAGTTTCTTAATTTTGTCTTTCGTAGTTGCTTTTACCTGAAGTTAATAAGCACTACTAACACTCTTGTACCTTATCTTTAACAGCATGTCGAACCTCGTAAAGATTGAGTTCAATGCACTTGAGGTATCAGGAAGGAATTACCTCAAATGGGCGCAAGATGTGAAATTGCACCTAACCCTCATGAAGGCGCGCAACGCCATTGAGGACAGCAATCAAGAGGCTGATGCTAACACCAAAGCTGGCGCAATGATCCTCATCCGGAAGCATATGCCTGAAGCATTGCAGAATGAGTACCTTGGGGAAGAAGACCCTAAAGCACTCTGGGAAGCGCTAGCTGAGCGCTATGACCATCAAACCATGCTGTACTTGCCTGAAGCAAGACATGACTGGCACAATCTTCGTTTTCAGGATTTTCAATCTGTGAACGAATATAATTCTGAGGTTTGCAGAATCCGAGCTATCCTTAAGTATTGTAAGGAGGAACTTACCGAGAAGGATCTCCTGGAGAAGATTTTTTCAACCTTCCATGTTTCTAATATGCTCCTGCAGCAGCAGTATAGAGAGAGGAATTTTACCAAGTTCTCGGATCTGATTACTACCCTGTTGCTCGCTGAAAAGAACAACAGTCTTCTTTTGAAGAATCATAATTCGCGCCCTACTGGTTCGAAACCGCTCCCTTTGCCTGAAGCAAATGCTAGCATTTCAAATGGCTCTAGACGCCGTAACTGGGGCCGTGGCAAAGACAAGAAGTCCAAGCTCGCGAATAAGGGTAGAAAGAATCAAGGCTCACCAAAGGACAACAACTGCAGTGGCAAACGCAGTCCTCCTGGTCATAAGGTCGCAACCTTTAGGAAGCCGGGTAAGGCAAAGCCTACCCATAATAGAAACGAGCCAAATGCGCCAAATAAGTGTTATCGTTGTGGAAGTACTAAACATTGGTCCCGCACCTGCCGTGCGCCCACCGATGTAGTCCAAGAGTACCATTCCCAGCGCAATGCAAGAGAGACAAACTATGTGCAAGATGATGATCCAATGGAGGATACAACCTTGGCAATTACCGACTTTCCAACTCCAATAAACATGGTGGAGTAGTCCGGGACATGAATCGGCCATGTTTGGCCAAATTTAACTATCTGTTTTAAAGTGTGGAGTTTATGAATAATGGTGCTAGCTTCGGATTGATGTTTATGCTAGCTTTGGATTGATGTGAAACATTTAAAGTTTGATGTTTATAAATAAATGGTGTGTTTCGTTTTACTATTATATATTTCACATATTTTGCTATCGAATATCAAATTAAGTTGAATCTAATTACCTTATACATGTGACCGATTCAAATTAATTTATGGCTTAGGTATGTCTAGTGGGGAAGTTATGTGCCTCATTGACTGCTGTACCACGCACACAATACTCCGTGAGCGGAGGTATTTCTCTAATCTTATACCTAAGCAAAGTCCTTTGACAACTATCTCAGGCCCACACAACCTGATTGAAGGTCATGGCACCGCCCACCTAATGTTGTCTAATGGTACGGAACTTACCATTAAAGAGGCCCTGTATTCTCCTCGTTCCGGAAGAACGTTGTTGAGTTTTAAGGATATTCGAGCAAACAACTACCACGTTGAAACCACTGAAGAGAATGGAAAGGAGTATCTTTGCATTGTACTTTTCATATACGGCAGAAAGCGTATAGTGGAAAAACTAGAGCGCTTACCTAATGGGTTGTATCACACAACCATTCGCTCTATAGAGGCATATCATGTGACCGGCCTGAAGTCCGCTGACACTGATGCCTCCTTGCTTTGGCATGACCGTTTGGGACATCCAGGTCGTGACATGATGACCCGAATTCTGAAATCATCACATGGTCATCATCTAAATTCAAATAAGGTCCGTTCAATCAGGACCTTTTGCAAAGCTTGTTCATTGGGAAAGTTGAATACTCAACCATCCCCTGCAAAGATAATTAAGGATCCACCTACCTTCCTTCAGAGGATTCAAGGGGATATTTGTGGACCAATTCAACCACCATGCGGACCATTTAGATATTTTATGATGTTGATTGATGCTTCCACTCGTTGGTCACATGTATGCCTATTGTCCACACGCAATGCTGCATTTGCTAAACTATTGGCACAAATCATTAAACTACGGGCTCACCACCCTGATTATCCGTTGAAGTCAATTAGACTGGATAATGCCGGAGAGTTTACATCAAAGGCTTTTGATGATTATTGCATGTCCCTTGGCATCGAGGTTGAACATCCAGTTCCCCATGTTCATACTCAGAATGGCCTTGCAGAAGCATTTATTAAGCGTCTTCAGACTATCGCTCGGACTTTGGTCATGAATACCAAACTCCCTGTATCTGCTTGGGGCTATGCAATCTTGCATGCAGCTATGCTCGTCCGTTTGAGACCTACCTCCACCCAACCATATTCCGCGTTACAGTTGGTAACTGGGTACGAACCTGACGTTTCGCACTTACGTGTATTTGGATGTGCCACTTATGTACCGATTGCGCCGTCACAACGTACTAAGATGGGCCCCCAAAGGAGGTTAGGCATCTATGTTGGCTATGAATCTCCCTCGATTATCCGGTTCTTAGAACCCTTGACAGGCGATCTCTTTACCGCACGATTTGCGGATTGTCACTTCGATGAGACAGTCTTCCCGCCGTTAGGGGGAGGGAAGAACGTCAACGTTCCTGATGAACGCCGAGAATTGACGTGGTATGTACCCACTATGTCTCATCTCGATCCCCCTACCGCACAATGTGATAAGGAAGTGCGACGTATCCTAGATCTTCAGAACATTGCTTCTAATATGCCTGATGCATTTACCGATCTAGCAAAAGTGACGAGATCTCATATACCCGCTGCAAACGTGCCTGCAAGAATCGACGTCCCTGTAGGACGCCCCGTTCCTGACGAACGTGGGATGTTGGCGGCTAGCCAATCGGCTGCCCTCGGCCAGAAGCGCGGCAGACCGCTCGGTTCGAAGGATTCCAAACCCCGGAAGAGGAAAGGAGTTCCAAATCCCATCACAGTCTCTTACGTTCCCACTCATGAGGTTGTACATGATTATGGATATGTCCTGGGAGACGTCCCAGGAATAACGCCAAATCCTACCCCCGAGAACCAGGAGATCTCGGTCCATTATGCTAGCTTGGACGAGTTGTGGAATCGTAATGAGATAATCATCGATGATGTTTTTGTTTATGCAGTGGCCACTGAAATTACAAAAGGTGATGATATCGAACCGCGTTCCATTGATGAAGCTCAACGTCGAACAGATTGGTCAAAATGGAAGGAAGCAATGCAAGTCGAACTTGATTCCTTAGCAAAGAGAAAGGTGTTTGGACCTGTAGCTCCCACGCCGCCCAATGTTAAACCAGCTGGTTACAAATGGGTTTTCGTAAGGAAACGAAATGAGAGGAATGAAATAGTGCGTTACAAAGCACGCCTTGTGGCACAAGGTTTCTCTCAACGACCTGGCATTGATTACGAGGAGACGTATTCTCCCGTAATGGATGTGATTACATTCCGCTACCTTATCAGTTTGGTAGTTTCCGAAAAACTGAATATGCAGCTAATGGATGTTGTAACCGCATATCTCTATGGGGATCTAGATACAGAGATATACATGAAAGTTCCTGAAGGACTCACTCACTCGAATAATTCCAGACCCCGGAATACCTTATCTATTCGATTAAAACGTTCACTTTACGGATTAAAGCAATCCGGGCGAATGTGGTACAATCGCTTAAGTGAATACCTGATTAGTCAGGGATATGTGAATAATGAACTCTGTCCGTGCGTGTTCATTAAGAAGTCACACTCCGGTTTTGCGCTAGTTGCAGTGTATGTCGATGACATGAATCTCATTGGTACTCCTGAAGAGCTTGATAGCACTGTTGCGTACCTAAAATCGGAATTTGAGATGAAAGATCTTGGGAAAACTAGGTATTGTCTCGGCCTAGAGCTCGAGCACCACACTGATGGCATCCTTGTGCATCAATCTAATTACACCCAGAAGGTGTTGCGACGCTTCAATGAAGATAAAGCGAAACCTTTGAGTACTCCCATGGTCGTTCGGCCGCTAGATGCAGAGCGAGACCCTTTCTGTCCTAAGCAGGATGATGAAGAGGTATTGGAGCCTGAAGTCCCCTACCTAAGTGCAATAGGTGCATTATTGTACTTGGCTCAATGCACTAGGCCGGATATCTCATTTGCTGTGAACTTATTGGCCAGGTATAGTCATGAACCTACACGCCGTCATTGGAATGGTATCAAGAATATCTTCCGTTACCTGAAGGGTACCATGGACATGGGTCTATTCTATCCCTATCCATCTCAGGAAGGATCACCCCTCTTTGATCCTAAGAATGAAGGACACCTTGTTGGTTATGCCGATGCTGGTTATCTTTCGGACCCACATAGGGCGCGTTCTCAATCTGGTTATGTCTTTACCATTGGGAACACGGCAATATCCTGGAAGTCTACAAAACAGACTTTGGTTGCTACCTCTTCAAACCATGCCGAGCTCATCGCTTTGCATGAGGCTACACGTGAGTGCATTTGGCTACGATCAGTTATCAAGCACATTCGGCGTACTAGTGGTTTGTCTTCCGTTTGTGAAGCCCCGACAACTATATATGAAGATAATGCCGCATGTATTGATCAATTGAAGAAGGGTTTTATCAAGGGAGATAAAACTAAGCATATTGCTCCGAAGTTTTTCTTTTCGCATCAACAACAAGAGCATCAGAAGATTGAAGTTAAGCAAATCCGATCGCAAGACAACCTCGCAGACCTTTTTACCAAATCTTTACCAAAGTGTACTTTTCAGAAGCATGTTAAAGGTATTGGTTTACGAAGGTTGTCTGATTTACCATGATTGTAGTCTTCAGGGGAAGTATTGTCGAATTCAGGGGGAGTATCTTGAAGTATACTCACTTGACCTTAATGTACTATTTTTCCCTTAGCACAGGTTAACTTTTTCCCACTGGGTTTTGTTACCTGACAAGGTTTTTAACGAGGCACCCGCATCGGGTTGGTCATACCTCTAAATGCTTAGTTCATCCTGCAGATGCTACGTATCGACATATGCATGCTCACTTTTTCCCTTCGCCTTGGTTTTTCCCATTGGGTTTTCCTTGGCAAGGTTTTGGTGTTAGCATTTCTCTAAATGGATTCCCCAAGACTTTCATTTCTCCCGTATACCTGACAAAATGGCTGCTACTTAATACATGTGAGCACCCAAGGGGGAGTGTTGCAGATCATATTGTAAATCACTAATGATATAAGAACAAATATCATTAATAGTTTAAAGGTTATGGTTGCTCACATCATTAATGATGTAAAAGGAAGTGAGTGCTTTATGATAAATCAAATTGTACCTATAACCCTCCTCTATATAAGGAGGTCTCTCATATGTTGTAAGATACCTCTAATCCTTCTTAAGAGAGTAAAGACTTCCTCCCTTATTCTTCTCTTTCTTTTATGTTCACTATGTTCCACAACATTGTGTTCACTTAGTTCTACAACACTTCTCACTTATTTTGTACCGGTTATTTTCTAAGGATACCACGTTGTGTGTATCTCGGGTCAGCTTCATGCCTTCACTTGAAGCGTAGAATATTGAATATCCTAAACTTCATGTTTCTCCCATTGATGACTGGTGCTTTGCTTGAAAAAGGCGTTGAATCTTATACGTTTGTTTGGAAGCTTCTGATCCAATCGGAATCACTTTTCAACTCAAAACAGAATAAAAGTGCGCGTACAAGTTGGAAAACGGAAGCATACATATCAGTTAGTGGCGTTCATCCAAATTCATGTGCTGATG
Source organism: Spiraea crenata (assembly GCA_033992175.1). Classification (NCBI taxonomy): domain Eukaryota; kingdom Viridiplantae; phylum Streptophyta; class Magnoliopsida; order Rosales; family Rosaceae; genus Spiraea; species Spiraea crenata. The sequence continues at coordinate 7,552,444 of JAVBHV010000079.1, read as the reverse complement.
AGCACAGGTCATTCTCATTCTCAAACAAGCCATAAATATAAAATGAAAGTCTCAGCTTTTTAGTATTTCTATAAATTGAGGCAACTCTTTGACCTTCTAGCAATCTGTGCTTTGGCACAGAATAGAAGAATTAAAATTTGGGCTACCTATTCAAAAAGGCCTTTGATTAGATCAAGTCTAATCTGATATAGGTGTGTGCATCGTGGTAATCTGAAGATATAGTACAATTATTGAATAATCCAAAATGCAGCACTACCTAGATTAAACGAACCAAACACTTTTGAGATTATTGGATTACACAGTATGATATCAAAAAGGAGAATTTTCAACTCCCAAATATTGGTCAAAGTTTCTTGATTTGACTTCTGCAATATACATATCAATTCTTCCTCCTTAATCTCTTGTTTTTATATAAGTGTGCAGGCCATAGATGTCTGGCACTTGACATAACAAATGGCCTTCAACTCAAGGGCCCCATGGCTCTTATGCACAACATTCCTGTTTTCAATGTTCATTATTTCTTTTGGCAGAAACAAAATGCCTCAGAATCCAGGTAGAGTAAAAGCAGTTAATCTTGGAGGGTGGCTGGTTACTGAAGGCTGGATCAAACCTTCTCTGTTCGATGGCATTCCGAACAAGGACTTCTTGGTAAGTACACGAGATTAGCTCCTCATTGACCGTCACAGAACGCAAGCGTCAGATATTTCAGATTTTCGATATAGTTTTGAACTTTGGTTAAATGTTTGTAGGATGGAACTGGACTTCAGTTGAAATCTGTGACAACTGGGAAGTATCTTGCTGCAGAGTTAGGAGGGGGAAGCATCATTGTTGCCAACAGAACATCAGCTTCAGGCTGGGAAACATTTAAGGTGACTAAATGCGTTACTTTTAGATTGGTTCATTTGCATTTTTGTTGTGTTTATAGACATGTAAAATATTGGTGCTGCTTATTTTATTGCAGTTGTGGAGGATCAATGAGACCACATTTAACTTCAGGGTCTTCAATAAAGAATTTGTTGGGTTTGACAGTGGAGCTCAGCTTGTAGCTGTTTCGAAAGCACCAGGGACTCCAGAGACATTTGAGATCATACGAAAGCCCGGTGATTCGAGCCTGGCTCGAATCAAAGCATCCAATGGATTATTCTTGCAGGTGATGATCAGTTTGTTTAATCTAACTGATGAGATAAAATGTGACAGTTCTGACATGAATTTGATTAAATATGTTGCAGGCAAAGTCAGAGGTGCTGTTGACAGCTGATTATGCAGGGAGTAGTAGTGAATGGGGAAACAATGATCCATCTGTTTTTGAGATAAAATTTTCTGGAAAATTAGAAGGGGAATTTCAAATCACAAATGGCTATGGTCCAAAAATGGCACGACAAGTTATGAGGGTAAGAAGACATGAACAGTGATTCTAGATAATGTAATATGATAACTAACAGTTCGTGTTAACTTAGCATATATGTTGTGTGAATAATGTAGAACCATTGGAGCACTTACATAGTTGAAGATGACTTCCACTTCATATCAACAAATGGACTAAATGCTGTGAGAATACCAGTTGGCTGGTGGATTGCAAGTGATCCAAATCCTCCACACCCTTATGTCGGGGGTTCATTGCACGCTTTGGACAAAGCCTTCTTGTGGGCACAGTATGTAGTACTTCCTACTTTTATCCTGCATCTCAACACATTTTATTTGCCCACTAAAATGTTTCACTTTTACAAGATGAGTTGAAAACAAAAAACTGGTATTTGTTATGGTCCATACTTTTGTTTTTTTGGACCAGTTCAATTTTCTGAACCAATAGCTGAGTTAAGAAAAATCACAGATTAGCTAACCTTTGTGCTGTGGAAGAATTCTTTCGAAATGAATACATGTGATTTTTTGGCAGGAAGTATGGATTGAAGGTCATAATTGATCTGCATGCAGCACCAGGGTCTCAGAATGGTTGGGAACACAGTGCATCCAGAGATGGATCTCAGGAATGGGGCCAAACAGATGAAAACATTCAACAGACAGTTGATGTCATTGATTTCTTAACTGCAAGGTAAACAAATTCACACATTTGAAGCCAAAAAAGTATATAAAAAACCCATCCCAGTTTGCTTGGCAAACTAATTTCAGTAATACAACTCTCTATGCTATCACAGTTGACCATTACTTTCATCATATATTGTTTGTTTGACACATCATGAATTTGGATCATTAATCAGGTTACTTTATGTCTAAAATTGATGAAGATTGACAATGTTGTAGCATCGGCGTTCATACTTCATACATCAACATAACCATTCATGTAGTCGCATTGTAAAATTAGATCTTTGAACATAGTATTTCTTGCTTGAATGCGTGACTAATCTGATTTATAGTCTAATAATATAAGTATCTGCATTAACATTATACGTGGCAAAAGAACATTACTCAACATTTTGGTGGTACGTGTACAATAGGTATGCTAAGAGTCCGAGCCTCTACGCAGTCGAGCTCATCAACGAGCCTTTATCCCCAGGAACATCTCTACAGAACGTGACCAAGTTCTACAAGGCCGGCTATGCCGCGGTTCGCAAGCACTCCTCCTCGGCATATGTGGTCTTCTCAAACAGGCTAGGACCAACGGAGCCGAGGGAGCTTTTCCCTGTTGCCAATGGCTTGAAGGGTGTTGTAATTGATGTTCACTACTACAACCTCTTTGTAAGCGCTTTCGACAACCTGACTGTCCAACAGAACATAGACATCATCCACACCAACCGAACCGAGGAGTTGAATAATGTTACCACGTCCAATGGCCCTCTCACTTTTGTCGGTATGTGATTGACCCGACTGTAGCGATTATGAGACTGTCAGTTTTGGCTTCTGACTCTTAGAAATGCGTGTTTTATCATTTTTCTGAATGATTGTGATTGCGGTTTTGCAGGTGAGTGGGTAGCCGAGTGGAAGGTTCAAGGAGCAACAAAGGAGGATTACCAAAGGTTTGCAAATGCTCAATTAGAAGTTTGGGGGAGAGCCACATTTGGATGGGCTTATTGGGCTCTAAAGAATGTCAATAACCACTGGAGTCTTGAGTGGATGATAAAGAATGGTTACATAAAGTTAACTTAAAATTGTAATAGCTTTTAAATATATTAGCATCTCGCTAAGAGCATATTAATTAATTTCTCTAATGGTACCCAATGTTTGGCAAATAAGACACTTTGGTACCCAATGTTTAAAACCGGACACTTTGGTACCCAATCTATTCCTCCGTTAGACACTTTAGTGCCTCCGTCTAATTTTTCGTTAAAATTGAGGGTATTATAGTCTTTTTAGATTAATTCATGGGTTAATTTCTACCATTGGCAACACTTTGGTACCCAATGTTTAAAACCAGACACTTTGGTACCCAATGTTTAAAACTAGACACTTTGGTACCCAATCTATACCTCCGTTAGACACTTTAGTATCTACCTCCAATTTTCCTTTAAAATTGAGGATATTACAATATTTTCGTTTGGCTGGGCATGAGCAAAATGATAATTTCAAAATTTAGCTTCTATTTGATTGCAAACTGGATTTAGAATGAATATTATTCTTGTAAATTTGGTGCTTTGCTAACTTATAGTAATATATATTAGGGGCTTTGAGATTTTAGCCCAATGGATAAAACAACTTTTGTATTCAACCCTTTTCTATATATTAAAAGTATTAATCCTAGTCAGCACTTTGTAAAATCCTAGTCAACATTCCTATAATATAAAACAATATATATTAAGACATTTCAACTCACCATTTTTTCACAAATTTACTTATGCTGCCATTTGATTGAAAATTCAAAATCATCTTCACCATTTTCGGTTACGAACCGTTTCAATTATTTCATAAATTACGTCTTTAATTTATTTCCATCCATCTTGTATAAATATGTGTGATCATAAAAGGGGCCTAGGGATTTTGTTTGGGGGGGAGGAGGGTGTGAGAAGAAAAGATGGTGGTGGTGGTGGGTTCTTGATATCAGGTAAGCTATAGGCAAATTGAGATTCTGTTCATCGGGTAAAGTTCCAGATTTTATTTGGGGTGGGGTAGGGTAGATGGCGGTGGGTTTCCTCTTGGAGGAGGGTTCTCTTTTATCTCATGGAAGCAGAGTAAATAAAAAAGGAGGAGACACTAGCTCGACCTAAAGGAGAGGAAGGCTTCCTTCACTTGAAAAGGGAGGGTTCTCTCTTCGTCAGGTACATGGGGTACGGGTCGGATAGTGGGGTGAGGGGGGAGATTGGGGGAATGTTCTCCTCATCAAGTTCAGTCCAAAAACACGAACATTCATACAAATATATGTATAAAAACCAACCATTCTTCCACTACCTATTATGTAGGTATACTTAATTGGCCATTACTCAATTGAATGATGAATGAAATTAGCTTTTTGGTGAAGTACTTGCTACTAGAGGTAACTAATATGTGATTTATGGATTACATGTATAAGACACCTTTAAAAGAGGAAAAATATAAGAAGAAAGAAAATATGGATTCAAAATATATATATACATAGACAAGAGGAACAACACTTTTGTATACCTAGACAAGAGGAACAACACTATTTGGAGTCTACCTTGAAGGTACAGTTGTAATATACCTATCTCAAAGGAACGGCCTCCAAGGTACTGTTTTGTGGATGAATGTTTTTCTACCTGTGTTATAGGTGAATTTGAGTGATGTTATATATCTATCCTAAAGGTGCGACAATAGGATTAATCTACCTCTTCAATAGAGTTAATTATATACACCTTAAATTAGATTCTCTTACCTGTGCAATATATTAGCTATTTTGTATACCAATTTGTGTCAAAAGGCGAACAAATGAATGATCAGTGAATTCACTCACTTGTACTCGGATATCTTGCCTAAAGCTAATAATTTGTCAATAAATGTTTAGGTAATTCAAAGGGCAAAAAAGGGGTATGTCAATAAATATAAAATTAATCAAAACAAAATAATTTGTAACTCATCAATACTAATATGGAAAAAATGCACATGTGGATTAAAATTCTAATGAAATATATGAAAAATATTATATTTAGGACTAATGTTAAAAGTTAGTGGGTTATTATTAAAAGTGATTGATTTGGTGGGCTAAATCCACATTTTCTATATATATTATCATGCTCCAATTGATCTTTTAAGTCTTTGCAAATTTATTTAAATTGGAATCAAAATTAACTGTTTTTTCATGATGCATACAATGAAATGCAATATCAAAACAAGAGTAGGTACTTAACGTATCAAAACAGAAGTAGTTTTTTTTTTTTTTTAAATGCAGAAGTAGTCTAACTTTGTTATAATTTGGGTACTATTCGGTCTATTTTTTAAAACATTTTGGACTATATAAGTTATATTTTATGAATTAATCTTAAAATACTATAATAGACTCAATTTTAACAATAAAATTAGACGGAGGCATTAAAGTGTCTAACAAAGGTATAGATTGGGTACCAAAATGTCCAGTTTTAAACATTGGGTACCAAAGTGTCTTATTTGCCAAACATTGGGTACTATTGGAGGAATTAACCCATGAATTAATCTAAAAAGACTATAATACCCTCAATTTTAATAGAAAATTAGACGGATGCACTAAAGTGTCTAACAGAGGAATAGATTGGGTACCAAAGTGTCCGGTTTTAAACATTGGGTACTAAAGCGTCTTATTTGCCAAACATTAGGTATCATTGGAGGAATTAACCCTTTTTTATTAGGACCATGCAAGTGTGAAGAAATTTAACAAAGGGCATTTTGGTTATTTTAAATATGAACTAAGGATATTTTTTTAGACTTTTTTTTTGTGTGAATTGAAGACATTTTTAGAATTTCTAATGTTCCACCGTTTCGGGTTGTTATATCAGCTCAATGTATGGTTTCTCAATCCAATTTTTGTCATTTGAACATTGATTCTGTCATACATTGGTCTTTGAGAGAGTTGTGAAATATGTATGGTTACTAGCATCTCGCTACGCATGCATGCGCATATCAATCTACTTTTTTTTTTATTGATTTTGATAGTTATATATATTATTTTCATTAAGGTATTTTTTTTTATAAGGACCATGCAGGTGTCAAAGGAATTTAACAAAGGGCATTATGGGCATTTTGGTTATTTTCAATGTGAATTGAGAGCATTTTTTTTCGATTTATTTAGTGTGGACTGAGGACATTTTCATATTTTGAATATTTTGTTATTCTCGGCTGTTCACTTAATATATGTACAAGCCACACTGCACACGCATACATGTGTCGAGAGGCTTTTTTTCCTTTGTTGACGATTCGCGCCACATTTCAATGTTATCAGTTTTCATCTCGAGCGTGCTATCGAGTTGGTTTTCAGATGGTGATGGTGGAATTTTTGTTTATCATGATAAAGTTTTTTCGTTATTTTAATTCGTAAATGTATAATTTTACAATTTTACCCTCCTTCTTTAACAATCTATTTTTATTTTGTTCTTTTCAATCATGATTTTTTGGCATTATGATTATTTCACCAAACCACTAAACACCCATATGCGTAATATACAGAGCTAGAGATAAAGATATATAGATGGATAAATAAAAAGATAGAAGGTTTGTATACTGCAATCTTAGTCCAATGGGTCCATCTCCATGTTCTCTAGATTGGTCATAAGATCCATTGAAGTACTAGGGTATATTGATTCTGAGACACGAACTAGAGAGTATTTATTGGGCTTAAATCTTTTAATTCCTTTGAGAGCTGCTATGTACACTCAAAATTTTTCTCTGGACACTCTCCACTATTTTACAAGATGAAATTACTTTTATATCCATGTACCAAATTATATCAAAGTACATAATTGCTCTTTCTAATTCATGAACTTGTATTCTCTCTAAACCCAGATGAGCTCTCCTCCTCGCCCTCAAATCCTCAATCAAGCAATCAGTTCATAATCTGAAAGGAGAAACCCAGATTTCAAGGAGTGTTCTTGCACAACCACCCGATAATCAATCAAAACTATGTGGGTCCATTATACACCAACCACAAAGTTTATTCATCAGGTTCCTTCCGTCTTTCACAGAGCAAAAAACCTTCTTTAGGGCAACTCAATAGATATAACCTGGTCTTTAGCAACTTCTTGTTCTTCACTTTTGGTGGGTTTTTGTTCTTAAATCTTCTTCCTCTGTAATCCCATCCACAATTCTCTCTGGTCCCTAATGAAACACAACCCACAAGCCCTGTCCAAAACTCATCACAATCTCTCATATTTCTCTAAACTTTTTGAACCATTTCTTCACTCAGGCAATTCCACAAACACTTGGTCTGCATCTCTCTGATGCCTCTGAATCTATATCTGCAATGACAAAGCTTGCACTTTCCACTCTCAACACACATCGAAAAGCAACAAAAAGTGAGAAAATTTAAGCTGATTGCGCAAAACTCGAAGCTACCCATAATGCGCGTAGGGTTACGACCGTTTCGGATTCATCAGTCGGTGTACCGCTTCGTATTCGGATCTCAATGGTGTAATTCTATCCCTCTTTGCTGTTTTTATTCAGGAATTTAATCGGATTTCGTTGAAGTTTCGTAGTTCTGTAGGTGTATTGAATCTAAGGTTTTGATAGTAATGGTGTCTGCAAATGACCCGATCGAATTGTTTTTCAATTCGATTCACTTGATAATTCTGGCCGGCTACATTAAGATAAAAAAAATAATTCCAAAAGGAAATCTATCCGTTATGATTCTTGGGGGTTCATTCAATTTCTAGTCAAAAAGCTGTAGGATAGCTTTACCTATCTTGTCTGTCCTCATTATCAGAGGAGTATTTATTTTGTACGGTATCCACAGTCGACCCCGAATCCCACATGAATGAGCGAAGAAGGGACTTGCCTTTGCCTTCGGAGGCGGCGACGATCCACATCCCGTCGGCAGACCACTAGAGGTCGTCGATCCGGCCGGACAGGACTTTGAACTCTTTTTTTTTTTTTTTTGTGAGATTGATGTTAAAAATTGTAAATTTAATACGGGTTCTGCGTTTGCTTTGGGTTTTGATGTTTGAATGGTGAACAAAACATTAGGAAATCTTCAATAATAATAAAAGGTAGGTGGAAATTTTAATTAAATTAGAGTGTCCAAAGAAATTTAATAAATTTGAATGAGTGTCCAAAGAAATATGAGTGTCCAAAGAATACTTTTGAGTGTACATAGCAACTCCCATTCCTTTTAATTTCCCAAGTATATTGGGCTTATGTTGGAGAAGAGAATGCTGCTCTTATCTCACACAGGATACAATATAATTAATAATGTCGAAATCTCTAAATTTTATTAATTTAAAGAGTTATTAATTTTATAAACAAATGGTAGAATTGACTTGTACTCCAATAGACTTGTACTCTTGAATTTTCCCGGTAGATAATATCAGTATAGCGGTATTGAGTGTAGATGATATCATTCACAACATGCCAGTGCATTCTCAAAGATGAAGTTGATGACACAGAACCTTTCAAACTTGTGTCACACAAGGAAGCACTCCATGCATCGATGACACTCAAAAACTTCTTGTTACACTACAAAAAATCAACTCTATAATTTTTCGGCGCATTGCAAATAAAGATGAAATTTAGCTAGATTTGAAGTTTAACTGTTTAACACGTGACAAACTACTATTAATTCCTATTTTGAGATACAGTAACATCATAGGGGGTTGTGCCTACAATACTCTTACTAGAAAACGTACCTCATTTAATAATTAGTATTAGTTAATTTATTAATATTTCTAGTTAACTACCAATTTATAAAATTTTGGAACCTATACAATACAAAAGACCCATATTTGAAATGTATTATCTTATAATTTTATCGAAATTATTAATTTTCAACCTTTACCTGAGTCGGAACATGACAATTTTATTATTTAAAAGCGATTATAATCTTACCTAGTATTAATGTATAGAGTTTATACTGCAGTTGGTGAGAGTTAAAAGAGAACAAAGCGTAATATATATAATTTTTTTTTAAATTTGACACGTTTCATTAACTACGTATAAATAAATATGTGGGATCCACTTTTGCGTGATAAAACCTATACATGCTTGTATGATAATGATTTCAGATATACACAAATATATCTAATTTGGGGCTGATTTTGATTGGTCATGAGATTTAAATTACCAAATTCTAACACATCAAAATCTGAAGTTGCTTGTGTTTGTGGATTAACATAGAGAAATTGAGCAAACTATACACTAATATCCCATGGGAAGTAAAAAAATGACTTACTTTACCTTAGGGCTGGGATCGGGTAGGGACTCGACCCGAAAAGGTTCAACTCGAATCCCGACTCAAGAAGGATCGGGTTCCTCATTTGCAGCCCGATCTCGACCCCGACAGAGGTCAAGTACCCAGACCTGATCGGGTCGGGTCGGGTTGGGATGGGCTGAACCCGACATTATTGGGCTTCAAAATTGGGATCTCTTCACAACACCTTGGCCAGCCTCCACTGCAATTCCCAACCAAATTTCACCTTCTTCACTCCAAAATTCAATCTCTTCAACATGCTTGTAACTTTCACAGTACCCAAAAACATACTAAATCCGAATTATTGAAACCCTAAGCTAATTGATTAAACCCACACCGGATTTGAACCAGAAGAGATCAAATCAAAAACCCCAACAAAAAGGTCAACGCATTTGGAGCTTCTCCTTAACGTCGTCGATGAAAGTCTCGTCCATGACGTTGACGGAGCGGTAGGAGACGAGCTCCTTGAGGTAATTGGTTAGGGCTTTGCCGCCAAGGTCAATTCTCTTGGTGGCGAAATTGATCGGAAAGTTCTGGAAGACCGGGATGGCGTGGGTGAAGGAGACGCCGGAGTCCACGACGAGGCTGCACCGGGCTCGGTGGGCGACGGCGCTCAGTGGGCGACGGGTGGACCCATTTCTTGGCGGAGATGGATGGATGGAGGCGGAGTCTGGGGCGAAAATGATAGGGTGTCGGGTTTGTTCTTTTTGTATATATAAACCTAAATAATATATATATATATATATATATATATATATATATATATATATAAAAATTAGGTCTGGTCGGGTTGGGTACCCGATCGGGTTTCAAACTTCAACCCAAACCCGAACCCTATAATTATCAAGTCTGGCAAAAAACCCGACACTTCGCGAAGGCGTCGGGTTGGGTTGAGTTTGTCGGGTCTTTTTCCCACCCCTACTTTACATGACAGAATGACCAGTTGGTGCTGGTGCACTGCAACTGGCGTGGAAACATCAAAGGCAACATTGATATTTCTGAATCAAACATGATGAGCTCGTACTTTGGGTGCTGCCAATCATGTGTTTGTTGTGTGCACCAAAGCTTTTACCCCACAAATGGGATTTAAGCAACAAACCAAAGTGGTGTACCCAATATTGCACTAGGAAGTGACACTATAGGCAACTGTGGTATAGCCTTTACTCGGGCATCAAAAAGTTCTATGCTCATGCCCAGCACAAACATGCTGGTGGGAAACACATCTTTCACTAATTTCACAACCAATGAACTTGAAATTCACCTTCTTTTTTAGCTATTGATGGGAAAATAGTAAAAACTGTTTAAGCCCCTTTTACAATTGGATTCAGCTATATATATATAACTGCACAAATCAAATATATCAGAAGTTGATAGAAAATAGTAAATCACCGAAAAGCAATCCACATATATTAGATTTTTGTTAGTTAAATGAAAAGTAATACCGACCGATGAATGAATTAGGTAACAAAAATTTGCACTATTTTATGGTTTTCATAATCATCCAGATAAACTCTACATACATGCAATTACTCACAAACTACACGTATTATATATACCTATCTATAAGTGGAAATATCTGATTGGTGATGATGGTGGAAGCTAGACATTGTAATGGAAGCAACAACAAACTTGTAAAATGCCCACTTGAAGAGATTCGTAGGCGCTAAGAAAGCTCTTTGCTTAGCAAGTTTTAGGCCAAATTATCATTGACAAGAAAACTATACATTTGGACGTCTCACCTTTATGTGAGCTGTCCACATGGCTGCTAGCTCCAAAGTCTGTGGTGGACCACTTGGGTTACAAATTTCGGGCCCGTTCAGGAGCTAGACTTGCCCTCATCTGTGTTCATAGTGATTGCTATATCGAGCAATGATTAATACCAATTAATATTGGCCAATTTTTTTGATGCAAAATGTTTCATCCTTGATGTTAACAGCCCTGAAAACTCGAGACAATGGGATGATGGATAACTTTCTTCCACCATAAATTGACAGTTACCTCTTTTGGAAGTACTTCCATCCGATTTCTTCATATCTTTGAACTCTTATGTAGAGCTCGGCACACAAAATAGGTAAATTTACTTGATACATGCGCCTATTTGATTATTGTTACACTAGAGTTTTGGGTTTGATAAGCGATTAAACCATAGGTTTATGTAGATGATTGCAAATCTTGTTCTTAAAGATGAGAGTTAAGTGAGACCGAGTCGAATAAGACTAAAATTTTGATATGAAATGTAAAACTTTAGCACTAAAATTATGACAGTTATACATGGAGATCCGATTCGTGTAGTTGAAAATAATTATGATTTTTCCGTTAGTGTGTCCAACACAAACAAACGTAGGTTGTGGATGAAATGAATATTGACCATTAATAGAAGTCTCCGCAATCGTTCAAGTGCATGTTTATGTCAGCAACTATCCTATTTGAATGTGACACTCAAATTACTCAATATTAGCAAAATAAAAGGAAGTGCATATTTCTTCTAGGTGGTGAAAAATGGAAATTTAGAAGGGGTCAAGAGAAACCCTGTGGTTGCAGAAAGAGCTAGGACATGGAATGGAAAAGTGAATCTTGAAGATATTAGTCCCGTAAGGAGAAAAAGTGACCAAATAGAATCTTTGATAATTTGGCGCATAGGTTCTCCTTTTGCTAATAGATTCTTACCTAATTAGGATGCAATTAGGCTTTGGTTATGATGCATGACATCTAAAGGCTATAACAAATAGACAACATCCATATACATTGAAGAATAACTTGAACTCACTTATAGATGTGAAGTTGTTTAAATTTTTGAGGGAATGAGATTTGAATACAACACTTAGTACTAAATACTCTAAACAAGTTGACGTGTCATAAAAAATGAAAAGAGAGATTTGAGTATGAGGATTAATGATTTATATGTAATAAACGTTAATGATGTTGATCCAAATTAGCCTTCGTTGAAATCAAAATGAAGGTTGATCGGGACCATGTATTTTAATTTTTAACCCATCTATGTTTAAGAATCACCAAAAGTTTTGGCTTTTCTTATTCCATCCTTCCTCAACTTTTAACCACATCTACGATATTTTATGGGGCAGCTTCTTCGCGATTGGTGTACGAATTTACTTTTTTTTTGTTTTGGTCGGAAAGCACGAATTTACTTGGATTCGAAGATATGAGACCAGCAAATAGCAATCACCTGCATTTAAAAAAAGCGACTATATACTTTAACCGATATTTATTGAGCTAGTTGGGTATTTCTATTTTTTGTAGTTTGTACAGGTCAAGTGGGCAGACCAGGGGTTAAACCAACCCCGTTAACTTTGTTGGTCTGTCCGTGCACTCAAGAAAATGACATCATACAAAAGATGTTGTAAGTTTGTAGGGAATAATAATTTAGGGTGAACTACATATAAGCATATAAATTATGTGGTTAATTTCAAGTTGGTACTCAAACTTGTAAAACTCTACAAACACATATCCAAACTTTACAAAACCTTACGAATTAAGTCCTCCATTAGTAAATCAATCAAAATTGCTGTTAATTGTTGACTGGCTATGCCCAGTTGGCAATTTCTTGCTGACGTGGGCTTTTGACTGACCCCAAAGCTTCATTTCCTGCTCCAAAGGCAACCACTGGAGATGATAGGAAGTGATTAGTGTGAGCAATGTTCTAGACCATAACTTTTGGGGAAAGATTGGTATTTGTGGTACAATGGTATTCTGAACATGTCTATTTTGGTTATGTGATATGTGATGAATTATCTTATGTGATTATCTTTTTGAGTTGTGTATGAAACTCATTAAGTGGACATTGATGAAGCCATTTTGAGTTATGTATGGAACTCTTTTTGTGTAGTATTGAAATGAGGTTGTGTTGGCTGCACTAATGATCAAAATTGGTCTTTAAAATGCATATCTGATGTGTATATTGTGGTATTTAATTTTGGAAACAAGGTTTGATAACAAACGTAAATGAGCTATATTTCATTGTAGGGCTAAATCATAAAGGGTGGGAAAATGAAGCTTCAAAAGCCCATGTCAGTAAGAAACAAATAGGCATAACCAAGTCATAGCAATTAACGGCGTTTTGACGAATTTACTAATGGAGGACTTAATTTGTAAGATTTTGTAAAGTTTGGATATGTGTTTGTAGAGTTTTACAAGTTTTGGTACCAACTTGAAATTGACCTTATAATTTGTGTGCTTATATGTAGTTAACCCAATAATTTATAGTAAAACTCAAACTCTTATTATTTATGAACATGTCAAGATAGAATACTCAAGTATATAAGCATTATCTAGAATGCGATCATACCAACTTTAATACATCGAATTCCATCAAAACTTCATAATTAAACGAGTTTGAGTGAGAGTAATACTAGAATGAGTGACCTCCTAGAAAATTATCATGTTGCATCCTTTTTAAAACTTGACCAAAAATATACTAGCGTTATCCAGCTCCGCACGTTATAGGGTGGCTGAATAGTTCCACTCTTGTTGGCCTTTATAGCATTGAACCCTACATGTCCTTTTGCAATGTAGTTACTCTTTTCTACTGTTTACTTTACTTCTCTCCTCGAACATTTTTACCCTCCCATAAATGAACTCGACTAAAGTAATATAATTAGTTGAATATCCAACACTAGATTATGGCAATTGTTACGTGTCGAACGGACAGCATGTTTAGGACCATGTTAATGTGACAAGCTACTGCTGCTGTTAAATTTTTAAGCAGAGCAGCAGCAGCCAGTAAAATTCAGAGTAAAGTGACCCCTAGCTTCGGAGAAAGAAAGGAAAAAGCATCCAAAGCTCCCATTTGTCCAAAGTTAAACCAATTAAAACGGTTTGTTTTTAAAGTCCTCAACCAAAAGTAAAACTTACAAACATTCAGAGTATGTTTACTTCCCATGAATGTGAATAATTTTCATTTCATTCTCATTCTTTTATTTACTTGCAATCCGAAATGAAAACTTCCATGAGCCCCACATTCAAAATTGATTCCGATTCCCGATGTGGAGTGCATTTTGATTCCGGAGGGGTGGGTGGGTTTGGGAATGAAGGAATGGGAATGGAATTTTCATACCCAAATTGCCCTCTTTCATAAAATCACTTCTATGTTTCTCATTCTTCTTCTACCCAAATTTCATGAACAAATCAAGAACAACAAACAAAAATTTGTACATTGAAACAAAAATTTAACATATCATTCATCAATCGGAAATTTACCAAAAAAATGAAAATTTGACATATCATTAATATAATTAATTTTTCATATATGATAATTTGGAGAATTTATTTATTTTATATAAGGGTAATTTGGTAATTAAATTATATTAATTTTGATTCCGGACAATGATTCCGAGAGTTAGTAAACATGAAATGGAATGCTTGATTCCGATTTCAGCTCATTATTGATTCCTGTCCATTCAAATTCTAGCCCATTCCAATTCCGAGTTAGTAAACGTGCCCTTAAACAAACGGAAGATCCTTTTGGTTTCTTTAATTATTTTTAAGTAAAGTAGGAGCATGTGTCAATCTGTATTTCGATTGTAGTGATATATAAATTGAATTTAAAAACAAAAAAATTACAAAAATAACCCTTATTTTTTATTTACTTATTATTATTTTTTTGCCAAGTTTTATTTACTTATTTCACCTTGTTGAATACATTTAACCTTAAATGTATCTAAATACTTAAATGTATCTAAATATTTACTTAAGGTATTTACGTTAATTAATAAACATTTTGTCTTGATTAGATCCATATTACAAAATACATATCGAAAAGACTAATATTACAAACAATGGTGAAGATATAGTGTATTAACCCCTCCCCTCTACTTAAATATACATATCGTCAATGATCATAACTGTTATTAAAATCATCAAATACATACACCTAAAAGTAAACAAATGACAATTGGAGTGCTGACGTGGATTTTCCATTTATGCAAAAAAAAAAACAACACTCTCACAAGTCACACCCTCAATCATCCCCTTTCTCAATCACTCCACCAAACCAAGGGTCCAGATTCACTCCTCACTTTCTGGCTCTTCTTTATCTTCCCCTCCTTCGGTTCTCTCCAAGCCTTCCTCCACCCCTTTCCTTCTGCTTTTCTCTCTCCAGAGATTCAGAGAGAACAGCAGCTGTGGCCTTTTTCTTTTGTTGGTTGTTGAAGTAGAAGAACAACCATTGAAATAGTAAAAATGTTGTTGGGGAAGAGACCAAGGCCTCCAATGAAGAGGACAACAAGCATGTCAGAGATCACCTTAGATCTCAACACTATTAGTGTTGAGACAGCTCAGTCTCAGCCCACCGATCCTCACAAGACTCTGGCCCTGTGGGGTGGTGGCGGTGGGCTGGACGGGTTGGATCAAAGGCTGATGGTGAAGATGGCGACATCACCATCTTCACCATCGCCTAGAAACCACAGAAGGAACTCTGCTGATTTTGTAGAGACTGCCTCCTTCTTGAAGGCTTGCGGCCTCTGCAAGCGCCGCCTTGTCCCTGGCCGCGATATTTACATGTATAGGTATATATCCGTCTTTTTGAAACAGCTATTAGTTTAGTGATATTTGTTGCAGTATTATAGTAATTATGTAATTAATTGTCTTGTCTATGTTTCTCTTTTTCTCCCAATTATATGGAAATTTTTATTGTAAGTAATTTAGAAAATGGGTTGCTTATGGAAACCCAGTTGGTCATTTTTGGACTAATTGTGGGATACTTTGACGCCAGACAAGGTTCATGTTTGTGCACATGGATTTGTTTTCAATTTTTTCTGTCAAATTGAATAATTTTCTTGATAATTACTTATTACCTTTTTATTTTGACCTTTTTTGGTAACTAATACATCCCTCTTCTATTTTGTATTTCAGAGGTGACACAGCTTTCTGTAGCCTAGAGTGCCGGCAGCAACAGATGACCCTTGATGAGAGGAATGACAAGTGTTCGGCTTCCACCGGCGGGGGACACAAAGTCTCAGCCAAAGGCGAGACCGTGGCCGCCGTGTAGTGTGCACTGATCAACCCGAACACAGCACAATCGTTGCGATCTTATGGAATATATAAATAGGTTGGGGGTTTTAAGTATTGCATGAAATGAAAATGTGGGAAAGCTTTTTGAAGCTAGTTGTAGACTTGATATTTTTGTGAATTATTCAGTCAAAATTAACTTCAAGTGTGTACTTCATCATCTCATCTTCTTGGCTTTCCTTCCTCTACTGGAAGAAAATTGCAAATTTTACACAGTTAATTGCACTGTTATTGACAGTTCAAAAAAATAATTATACAAAATTAAAAAGAAATAAAGTACAAAATATTTGAGAATGTAAATAATATGTGCATATATTTCATGTATTTCAATTTATTTTTTCTGCTAGGTTTTTACTGGCCATCTTGTGAGAGAATCGATGCATATTTATTGGCCTGTTAGACGGCCATGATCAGTTGGATGGTGTTGGATTCCAATAGATTCTCTTTGTTTTCTAATTCTGATGTAAACTAAGCATTCAAAACATATAATAACTATTTTCTCTAGGGATTTGATTTCTAATGTTGAAAGATATTCAAATCCCCCTATTTGTGAGGTCTTTATTTGGATCCAATCTGAATTTTGAATTCTTTTGTGATTTTTCCTTGTACAGTTTTTGTGTTGTCTTTTTACTTTGCGTAACGAACTGGTTCAAAATCAGTTGGGACCGCAGAAAAATCCTACTTATGGTATACAAAGAAGGCAGTCCTTTCTATTTTCACATCAGCCAAAATTAAAATGGTGATAATACATATCTTTTGATCAAATTGGCTAGAACACTACACTTCCAGTTGATTTTGAATCAAGATAGTGGTCCATGTTAATGATTTAAAAGGTAATAGACAGTGGTATTTCGACACTCTACATCCACAATAATAGAATCAACACAAACAGTTGTTCTTGGTATTTCAAAAAAAAAGTTTATTAATTAAGTAATGAATTTTATGCATGACTATTTTAGAATCTTGATGACATTTGTCGTTTCCACCTACTTGTTTAATCCATAACTCGATGTGGAGGTCGTAATGAACTGAGGTTTTAGAATTTAATCTCTCTTCTCCGGTCAATATCGTTTTAGCAAACGTGTCATACACACAAGATATCATACATATCATGTAGGCTAGGGCGTGACATGATATTATGTAGAGTTGGTTGAAATTTGATCACCATAAAATTGATATTAAAGAAGATTCTGTTTGCATGACATAAAAAAATGCATGATTAGTGAGGGAGGAGTCTTCTGCGGCCGGGTCAGCCTTGCATGGAAATGGGCCCACTTTGCATAATACAAGAAGTTAAATTAAAAAAACAAAAGCGGAAGGGGAGATAATTATTAATCTCATAGTCCATTAGACAACTTTCATTTCTCTCTAGAACATAAAATTCAAATTTTCATATTTAATGACAAAGCAAAAACTAATTCATTAAAAAAAATAGATAATAATTCCTAAAGCCCAAGCGCTCATAAAAATAATATAAGACAAATTCTTCTGCATCATGGGAGCCACCACTGAGGAGAACACATAAACAGTTTTCGACAACACAATTCGTGTATTCACGAAGACAACTTATGTATTCCAGAAACAGTTTATGTATTCCATAAACAGTTTATGTATTCCATAAACAATTTATGTTTTGACAGAAATACTTTTCCCAAAGGCCTCAAGCTCTTTCACCCACCAATAGTTCTCCCTTTGCCGCCGTCATGAATCAATGTCATCTTCATGTCTCCCAATCATCTTCTTTTCTTTCCGATTATCTCTGCATCTAAGATTTCTCTAAACTTCTATAGTTAATAAATTGTGATGGTTTTATTCGGTGGATCGGAGAAGCCACAGGAATACAATTGAAGCAATTTGCAAAATCAACTCTAATCTTCCTCACTTAGCATGCCTTTTGGATGCTTTGTCATCAACATGATAGATCGACGACATAAATTGATCCCTCTGGTGGCACAAATCAATTTCTAGTTTCCACTGCTTTACAACCAAGGTTCAAAATTTCGACCGAAACACCGAAATTTCGGTAATTTTGGAGCACCGAAATTTGAATCGGGGTACGTCTCAATATCATCAGAAAAGACCGAAATTTCGGTACTTTCGGTAATTTCGGTTTCGATTTCGATGAAATTTCGGAAATATGATGGAAATTTCGGTAAATTTCGGTGAAATTTCGGTACAATTTTAGTGAAACTTTGATGTAGGCTTTGGTGAAGATGTTTTATTTACATAGCTTCTCTCTACCACCTCCACCATCAATTATTAAGCTAACAAATAAACAATAGGCTTCTTACTTTATACTTTACTTCTCTCTACCTTCATCATCTATCATACAAACAAACAATAGGCTTTGTACTTTATGATTTACTTCTCCCTGCCACCTCCACTCCTCCGTCAATTATCAAGCTCAAACCAATAGGTATGCTTTACATAGATAGATCTTTTGGCTTTCTTATATGCATGTTGAATATTACATTCACTCCGCCTGCTACCAAATGTCATGGGAGCAATATCACCAGTTCCAAGATAATATATCAAGAAGTAAAGATCAGTCTCATTGTAATAGTTTTATAGTATGTGTAATTCTGATGTATTATATTCCTTACAACTCTTATGATATATTGTAATGTTAATGTAATGATTATTGTATGTTTCATGAGACTTACCTTAAGTATTCCACAATAATATTTAAAATATTATGTTAATTGACAGCTTAGTGAAATGCAAAACACGCATTCTTCTCCCTTATGTATATAAAAGTTAATCCATATGGACAATGTTGCATAGCTTAAGTATTAAAATTGCATTATTTGTTGATTTTAGAGCCTATAGAAAGTAGAGATATTAATTTATAGGTGTTCTAGCATGTTTTTCGTCTTTTTATTTTTTTTTACCGAAATTTCCATCGAAATCGAAAATTTTTCCGAAATTTCCATAAATTTTGGCAACCGAAATTTCAACCGAAACCGAAACTTTGAACCTTGTTTACAACCAAATCTCGTGAACTCTCAACAACCATGTCAAAAAGAAGGTTCGGATTTGAAGGCTTCCGCTTGAACCACCAAGCCCCCAAGCGGCTCTACATCCCTCCATTCGTCTTGTGGCGACCACCACCATTGCGCAGATGGTGACGACAATGACGGTAATGATGACAGCAAATAGCGTATGGAGTGCTTATGTTGGTGGTCAAGCACCGCTACCCACTAACTTTGGTTTTAGACATGGGTTGTCATGTTGAGTCTAAAAACAAAGACCAAATAGGCATTTTCCACGAGATGATATAAGTAGGGGTGGGATCGAGATGATCCCAATCCCGATTTCGAAAATTCCGATCCCGTCCCGATCCCGATTAGAGGCTAAAAATGATCCCGAATCCTGTCCCGATTGAGTCGAGATCCCGATAATAAAATCCCGATTAAGTCGGGATCCCGATCGGGAAACCCGATAAATCCCGACAATTGAATCTCAAGTATAATATGAAATTTTAAATTTTTTTGTGTGCATAAATTTATAATGTAAACTAACAAGTACAACTTATACATGATGAAAATGAAACATACTAACATAGTAATACAATAACTTGAAGGTGTGTGTGGCTTCTTCTATTATCATGAAGGCCATGTGGTCATGAAGGTGTGTGTTGGTGTGGGGAGAGAGGGAGAAAACCGAAAAAAGAAACAAAAAGTAGAGAATACATAGAACTTGGAAGAAAATGGTTGAGTTGTTCAGAGCCCAAGAAGACCACTTTATGTTGTTCAAATCAAAAAAATTTCTTCTTGAAAGTTGTTTATTAGCTTGATTCCTACAACATACCAAAAAATCAGATTAATCGGATCACTGTAGCTACTTCAGTTAGGGTAAGAATTAAAACATTAATAAAAAATAATTAAATAATATATATATATATAGTGTCGGGATGTCGGGATCCCGACTTTTTTCAAAAAAAAATCCCGATCCCGTCCTGACTAGTCTGAATCCTGGGAGTGTCCCTGATCTGGATTGGGACGCAGGATTTGGATTTTTTCCCACCCCTAGATATAAGCAGTGAAAATATTCATTAATGAATAGTGAATAAATAAATCAATTGAGGACGTGCGGTCAGTAAAGCGTCTCACTTGCCTAGCACATGCCTTACACCCGCAAAGCGTAAATTTGGTTTAGGCGTGCTACTTGTGGTCCCAAGATGAGTTCAAGTGACAATTTGTTCTTGGAGATGAACTTTGAAATTTTTGGCCTACTATAGAAAAAAAAAAGAAAAAAAAAGAAAAAAAAAAGGGACTATTTTATCCTCAGGGGTCTTTGTTCCAAAGAGAGATTCATTTTCAAAATAATGGAGAAGACTAATTGGGGGTTGCCCCTATTTTAGAGCATCACTAAAATGCTAGTCAAATTTTGACTAGTTTAACTAAAAAACAATTTAAAATATACTTTAATTAGTCTATTTAATATATATACATGTAACAATATTAGCTATTTTAGTTAATTTCAAATATTCTATTAGCTTTCTAAATTAATATTAGATATAAGAGATGTTTAGCTTGAGTTCTGCATTCTCTCTCATCTTGATTAAATATGGCTAGATACTATTCATAAAATTAGTTAGTTATTAATATAGCTAATCTTTAGAACAAGAAAACTTGAACTTTTGGATTAAAATGGTCAAAAAATATCATTTGATGAGTCTCTTAGAGCATATCCAAGAGACTATATATAAATATAATAGCTAAATATGTGGTTTTATGGCTGACATGAAACTATACCAATTCATTTGTCTAGTCATTGAATTTTGATCACTCAAAGGGGATAGACAAATAAGTTGAGGCAACTAGTATTATATTATATATGATATACTCTGAATTCATGTAAAGCCCAATTTATCATGATGAGTTAGAGAAATCAATATTTGCAATTAAATATATTGTGCAGAACTTATTGTTACAATATCTAGTAGAAATTACAAATATATAAATTCTATTAAATTTCATATAATTTATAGTTATTTATAGTATCTCTCAAATGACTGTTTCATTGATATGACATTACAAATTGAATTTATAAAGTTTTGTTTGGAGAATTCTTAGAGCAATTGCGGTAGATAAGGCAAATTTGTTGTTTGATGGCTGATGTGGTATGTTTGCCCTGAGAATTTGCCTTAGTGAAAATTTGTGTCACAGCAGATAAGGCAATACTGTTAAGGCATATTATTATTTTATTACTTTGATAATATTGATATATCAAAATATTCACATATGCTATTTTTTTTACAAACAATTACATTTTGATACTACTTGAAAAGTAAAATACCCAAAAACACTACCACACTTTAAACATTACAACATGATACTACTTTGACACATGTTAATTTCTATTTGGCTTATACACTTTTAATAATAATTTTACACACACACACACACGCTACAGTTCCATAAATTCACCCGGTCAATGTCCCTCTCGAGTGGGCCTCGAAATGAGCGATCTTTGGGTCAAGCACTGCAGTCATTACCCTTTCTGGGCAACCTCTGCTCTATGCTCCCGTGTCCCAACCTGATTGGCGTGTAATTTGACGTGGAAGTATACTAGAAAAGGTGTGCATGTAACCCAGAGGCATATTTCCTACTCGTTATTAATTTTCAATTCCCCACCGATTCATCAACCTTTTGCCCTTTTGAATTCTGATTGTTTTGATTTTCTTTTATTTAGGTTTTGGAATTGGCTGGGAATGTGGCGAAGGACAACAAGAAGAATCGGATTGCGCCGAGGCACATCTAGCTGGCTGTGAGGAATGACGAGGAGTTTGCAAGGCTTTTGGGAAAGGTGACGATTTCCGATGGTGGTGTTTTGCCCAACATCCATCCCAGTTTGATTCCGAAGAGGGCGGGGAAGAAGGGCGAGATTGGATCTGCCTCCGCGGAATTTTAGGCTTTTATTAATCTTAAGGCATGAGGGCGTTGAGCATCTGTGAACTCGAGGTTGACTGTTTTTTGGAAGGATAGAAAATCGGGCCTCTCTAAAGAAAGGAAAGTGAACAGCTGGAGAGGTGAGTTAACACAGCTATTCTTTCATTGTGAAGGAACACCTCCTTTAAATTGAAGGAACACCTCCTTCATTTTGAAGGAACACATCCTTCATTTTGAAAGAACACCTCCTTCAACAAGTTGTTCCTTCATTTTGAAGGAACACCTCCTTCAAATTAAAGGAACACATCCTTCATTTTGAAAGAACACCTCTTTCAAATTGAAGGAAGAGCTCCTTCGAATTTGAAGGAACAGCTTCATATTTTTGAAGGAACTGTTCCTTCAAATTGAAGGAGTGCCTGCAATTTTAAGAAACAGTTTCTTCAATTCTATTTGAATTTTGAAGGAAGGAACACCTCATTCAAATTGAAGGAACGGCTTGAAGGATAGTTTCCATTCTATTATTCTTCATCTTCAAAATAAAAAAAATACAGAGACTTGTGAAGAAAAGCTTGAGCCTTTGACAATGGCGGACGAGAAGAGCGGAGCGTGCGATGTTGGGGTGCGTGAGTCTCACGCACGCGGGCTGTGGTGGGTTTGTTAGTTTAGTTTGGTATTAAATTGTAAAAGTAGTAGTAAATTGTAAGGAAAAAAAAAGAGGTAGTGTTTTTGGGTATAATAAAGGTGCATAAGCCCATTTTTTAATTAAATAATTAACTCAATAATATTAACACTAATTCAAACAAACTATTTTTAACTTTTCATGATGTCTTGTTTGACAAATGTTGTCACTATAATTTTTTTACTAGTAAAAAAATAGATTCATTACCCACAATTTTTTGTGCAATAAATTACAGTTTTCTACTGGGTTGATCGTAAAGTATTATGTTTTCTTCTGGGTTGATCATGCTCTTCTTTAACTAATAGGCCTCCATCATGTTATGTACACACGTATTAATAATTCACTAAACATTTATCATTAACATATAGGCCTCCATCACTAAACAATTGATGTTTCTATTAATTACACTTTCACCTAATTTTGCCGTCCCAAAGCTCCTCATGATCTTGTCACCACCTAAATGAAGCCGAGCATAATTTAATTTGGTGGTTCAATGGTAAAATTAATAGCCAAGTTTAGTTTGGTTAAATTAAAAAGACTAGTAGAATTTATTGCAAACGGTTGAAATTTTTTAGACAATAATATTAATTTGGTTGTAAAAAATAGTGAGCCAAAAATTGTGTAGAATGTAAATCATTAAACACTAATTGAGATATATTTTTTAACCCTAAAAAACATTTGCCTTATGAATTGAGATAAGGTAACTTTGCCTAATGGATGGAGATAAGGCAAACATGACTCAGCATTTGCCTTATTTGACTTAAAATTTACCTTATTTGTTGCAGATATGTTTTGTAGACGTAGCGAAACAAACAGAATTTGTTGTCTCAGTTATCTTATCAACCGAGAATGCTCTTAAAAGATGCTCTAATCCATTAATCTTCTGATTCGATCTGGACTTCCAAGAGACCCAAAGCCGGGTTTGGATTCTCTGCAGATCCATTCTCTGCAGATTTGGTGTAGATCCACCAAAATGACCCCGTTTTTGTTACTTAATCAATGATCGGAACAGTTGAATGTATAACTAATCTAGTAAAGATCAAACGATTTTGGAATTGATTCATTTTTTGTGGAGATGATCTTTACTAGATTAGTTATACATTCAACGGTTCCGATCATTGATTAAGTAACAAAAAGGGGGTCGTTTTGGTGGATCTGCACCAAATCTGCAGAGAATGGATCTACAGAGAATCCAAAACCCCCAAAGCCAAAGGTGGGACCAGTCCCGTAAATACAGCACCCCCACAGTTTTTTTGTTTTGTAAACCCCTACTATTGGCTCCCACATGATTTCTAAATGGGTGATTTTATCCACACCCATCAATTTGATCTTTACACCCAATCTTATTTTAAAACCCATTATCAATTTTGGTTAGTTTGAATTTTATTACTACACCCATTTTGTATTTCAAAAATACCCTTTACTCAACATTGAATTTGATTTTTATACCCATTATTAATATATATTACCTCTTACTTATTGGTGTTACTACGTGATTAATAATGTCATTCGCCAAAAAAGGCACCAAACACTTTTGCCAAATTGTTCATGCCAAATTTCCAGAAATATACGTTATAAACATTGATATCATGATCATCAAAAGAAAGGCTGGACACGATTTAAGCAAGCACTTATACATTAACTTTGATAGGCTTTTGCTGAAGAACATTTGCTTGAGAGTTGTGAACTCACACCATCTTACCATCTGACATAAGAAATAAAATACTCCAGAACTATGGATGAAGGCCATCTAAAGATGATGATCACTTTACAGATACAAACCAAGTTAATCAGGAAACACGGGTGTGGGCTTATGTAGACCAATAACTCTTCCAAGACTGAAACCATAGTCTAAATTCTTCAATTCTTCTCGATGATACCAAGGTAGTTGTCAATATTCTCAATGTAGATGTTCCATCCGCAAATCAAGGCGAAAGATTGACCAACACCATTATAACATTCTACGAACCTTTTTGAGCAAATCGATTTACGGGAACAACACAACACAGTGGCGATTCACTTAAATTTAGACCTTCCTCAATCGGCAGTGCAGTGGCTAATCGCCGGAGATGGCATGACGAGTCTTCTCCCGGAGTGATCTTAGAAACGAGACGGAGAAGGAAGATGGGGACGGCGATGGCGTAGGGGAGAAAGATCAGATGGGAAAATCATGTCCTTCTCATAGAAAGTGGTTGCTTGCCAATCAATTTCCCATGACAATTTTTTTTTTTGCTTTTGAAGGATGAACAGTGGGCTTATCCTAAAATTGGACGGAACTTAAGAAAAATCGCTATTTTTCTCATGATACAGTTATGTTGATGATGTTGGGTGTACTGATCAATTTGTTATTTTATCATAGGTCTTTAAGTGTAATTTTGTATTTGGGTAAAATAGTAATTTAATAAATAAAGTAAGTGATGGGTGTGAAGATCAAATTGATGGGTGTGAATAAAATCACCCTTTCTAATTTTAGTAACACCAGGCTTGTGAGCAAGCAGATAGTTCGATCTCTACTTGTCTAAGGTTTTACGTTTTTTTTTTTGGCAAAAGGTTTTACGTTCAATTGACAAAAAAGTAAAACAAAGTTTGACGTTCACCTCACAATAATGCAATATAATGATACTGGTGTCGATACTAGGTCGTTCTCGTATATCATTTGTAACATATTTCCAGTGAACGGCTGAACCCACATGGTTTTCCATAGGGGCCATGGACAGTGTTTTTTCGTTTTCCAATCTTCGTACTCCCTTTTTTGTTTAATTGGAAGATGGATCATAAATGAGTATTTTTGGCATTTTCAACTCCAACAAAATGCGTCCAGGTCTTGAGTTTGGAATACTGATTGTGAAACCAATGTAGCTAATGCAAGCGCATCTGCCAAGTTCTAGTGAAAAGCCACACATATTGTCGGTTTTTCGTGAAGACTTAGGGGTAAAATTAACACTTATCTTATGTGAATGATTAAACCGTTTTTAACGCATGCAACATTAGTTAAATTGAAAGAAATTGAGGTTCCACCCTAAAATCAATTGGTAATGGGGGGAATAGCCCAATCCTTTATGAATATCACCAAAGTCCCTTCACTGGCCAATGTGAGACTTTTACACACCACATTCTCAATACACCCTCTCAAGCGTGGCGACTTTCAAGCTAACTCGTGAACAACACACACAGGGGATGCAGAGCACGTGCGGCCGTTATGCCAACATGTGAGCAACCTTACGCTAATACCATGAAGGAAATTGAAGTTCCACCCTAAAACCAATTGACAATGAGGGGATTAGCCCAATCCTTTTAAATACTATCAGGGTCCCTTCATTAGCCAATCTAGAACTTTTATCACACTGCATTCTCAACATAAATTTTCTGATACTATATATATACATGAGTGGATACGTTATACAAACGTAGCTACAACTTGTCCACATAACTTGCCTATATATTCACATCCACAACCTGTCCGATTGGTCAACAAAGCAATCGTACCAATAGGTCATGTCATGCAACACTAATTTTTTATCACTTTTTGTTTATAAAGATTTCTTGCTACTACTGTTGAAAGTTATTTTATATCTCTATTGAGAGACGAAGTCAAACGGTAAAACCCCAATGAGTTTATATATATACTTTGTTATGTTCGTACGTACGAACCAACTCTACGAAAGGGAATAAAGTACCAAATTTTATATGAAAATGTTACAAGACCCAGGACAGTTGAACAGGGTTACAAGGTCAAGCAAAAGATTAGAATTAATTTCAATTTTGATGGGTCAATGGCCCTCAAATTGGCAAGATGGGGGAACAAAATTATTGGGATCGAATAATATCAAATGCCTTTTGTAGATATTTTAATGTTATGTTCTCTTCCTTTACCCACAAAACAATTGCTCCTTATGACAAGTATATAATCATTTAATTTAACGGTATTTTATCTTTATTGTATTGAATGATGTTTTTAGATTCCACTCTCTAATTGATGAGATGGTTATATATAGTATCTATGAAGTTGGTAAATTACTAAGCTTTGTGGCATATTGTGAATGAGTTAACCGACTGCTATAAAAGTATTATTCTAAATATTCTATCATTTGTCAAATTAAAAGTATATATATTGCATAAGACATGCAAGTGCACATATATATATATATATATATATATATATATATATATATATATATATATATATATATATATATATATTATTCATAATTAAATAAAGGTTAATTCCTCCAATGGTACCAAATGTTTGGCAAATAAGACACTTCGGTAGCTAATGTTTAAAATCGGACACTTTGGTACCCAACCTATACCTCCGTTTGACACTTTAGTGCTTCCGTTAAATTTACCGTTAAAATTGAGGGTATTACAATCTTTTCATATTAATTCATAAAATATGACTTATATAGTCCCAAATGTTTTTAAAAAAATGGACAGAACAGTACCCAAATTATAACAAAACTAGACAACTCATGTTTCAAAAAAAAAAAAAGACTACTCCTGTTTCGACAACGCCATGCATCTACTCCTGTTTTAATATTGCATTTCATTGTATGCATCATGAAAAGACAGTTAATTTTTATTCCAATTTAAATAAATTTGCAAAGACTTAAAAGATCAATTGAAGCATAATAAAATATATTACTCTAAGTTTGCAAAGCACTAAATTTACAAGAAAAATCTTAAATCCAACTTGCAATTGAAATAAAGCTTTTAGAACATTCACAAAAATAACACAATTCAAGAGCATAAAGAATCGGTGGTGTGCTTGTGAACTGAAAAAGAGGCTAAATTTTGAAATTACCATCTTGTCCATTCTTAGCCAAACAAAAAGACTGTAATACCTTCAATTTTAACTGCAAATTGAACGGGGGCACTAAAGTGTCAAACTGAGGTATAGATTGGGTACCAAACTGTCCGATTTTAAACATTGGGTACTAAAGTGTCTTATTTACCAAACATTGAGTACGATTGGAGGAATTAACTCTTTATGAATTAATTTGAAAAGACTATAATACCCTCAATTTTAACGGCAAATTTGACGGAAGCACTAAAGTGTTAAACCGAGGTATAGATTGGGTACCAAAGTGTCCGGTTTTAAACATTAAGTATAAAAGTATCTTATTTACCAAATATTGGGTACCATTAGAGGAATTAACTTTTAATAAAGGGAAGCAAAATGTTTTCATGTGCAATATTTAAAAAAAAAAAAATTAAAAAAGGGAAAAAAAGAGTGCCCGGTATTAGTTATGTTTCCGTTCCTTCTTTGGCCCCCCACTTTGTTTTTTAAAGGAGTATTTTTTTTTTACAAAAATTGGGGTTTTTTTTTTTTTTGAAAAGTGGGGGGGGGCGGGGGGCCCAAGAAGGGGGTGTAATCGTGAAATCTGATATCAAAGAAAGGAATATTATCACGTGTTGGTCTTCATAATTTTGTTTGCACCTTTACAAACAAGCTGAAGGTACTTTTGGAACAAGTTTAGTTTAGTGAAACTTACTTTCTTCTTGCATCAAACAAAGTGTACCACATTCCCAATCTTCAAAGTACCATAGCGTAGTTTTAAAAATGCCACTTGTATTGTGCTGCTGTGCAAGTGGTCATGTGGCTGCATCTCTGGATTAATTTAGTTAGTAGTTAATTCCACATATACATTAATCTGCTTAACTAATCAATCGTACTTTTCAATTAAAAAGATATCAGGTATGTGGTGTTGCTGACTCGAAAGATTCCTAATATGTCTCATGAGCAATCATACTTTTTGCTAAATTTATGAGGAGAAGATTCAAACTCAGATAAGAGAATAAATACATTGTCTAAATTTATTGACATAAAAAATATCTGCATAACATACAACTATAAATATTTACATGATTAGCAGTATAAACTCAGTAACTCATCACTCCTTTACATACGGTTTTTTTCTTGTAGAAACTTTTCAATCCAAGATTTTCAAGTGAATGACGGTAACGAACCACTAGATATTGATCAGTGCGGCAATAAATCCATAAAGGTATTTGACAATTCTTCCATTAACATTCATAGAAAAGGAGAATATCTTTTATATATAATATTGTTCTTAACTGTTTATTCAACAATGTTTTCATGTAGATCAAGTTGAAAACATATGTAGGGTCCAAGAACTTTCGTTCTTCCATAATTAACTGTCCATCTTTGTCTATTTTTTTCAAAAGCAAAAATGCCAATTTGTCTAATCTAGCTCAACACAGAAAATACTAACTCCACCTTTGAACAAATAAAATAAAATAAAATTACCATGATTAGATGAATTTGTGTGAAAAGTTAGAAAATTTACAATAGTGTCCGGGGCTGGAGCACATCCTAGCACAAGTGTAGCGCCGCCCTAGCATTTTTCTCGTAGTGACCAAGAAATTATCAATAGATCTCCAAAGTATATTTAAGCCTAGAAACCATAGTTGGGGTAGAAAAAAGCAATCACCAATAATGTTCTTCTCTCTCGGACACGGCCACAAACCATGGGTCCAATCAAATCATTGAGTGTTGTTCTTAAGAATCACCTTGTATAACCCTAAATTCGCAAATTAGTTCTTCCCCACAGAAAATTTTGGTGCAAAACATTAAACAACCTCAAAATCCCGACCCCATTTTTATTTTGGAATAAAGATGAATTATGCTGCCATCATTTAACACATAAGATGATTTAAAAAATAATTTTAAAAAACATAATTATCTTAGTAGTACTATTTTAATTTTCCGTCCAAGTGATTTTTCATTATTTCTCAACAAGAATGGGCATGAAATGGACCTCTGCTAATTATGGCGGGACCATTTGCTATTGGGCCTTAACAGTCACAAACAACCATTAGTAGCTTGACACCTAAGCATCTCAGTTGCTGGGGTTGGTCATTGGTCGACGTCAACCATTGTTGTCCTTACTATTAATGCTTTTTGGGCAGCAACTTTCCATGGGGGCAATGGACTTTCTGGGATTTGAAGAGTTTTCTCACCAGCTTCCACTTCTCAACTTTTGGGTTGAATCAATTTTCTTTCTTTTATTTATTTTGGTATGGACGAAAACTGTTTAAACATGACCCCAATGATTACTAGATATATGCCAACTGTTTTCAATCCCTCCAAGTAGGAGTGGCAAGGAGTCAAATGATTCAACAAGGTACGTTCAAAATCGCAAATGCATCAAAATTGGCATGATGTGAACAAACGCACGCGTAGTTTGATTATACATAATATAGCGTTATAAAGACTTAGTTACCATGTGAACAACTTATGAGTGCATCAACTGTCGTAAAACATAGATCTAAATTAAAGCAGTCTATTTTGTGGGTTGGACATGAAATAGCATATAGGCCAAGGCTTTGACATGGCTGGGAAGTACGGTTGGGGGCAAAGGGTGGTTGGGGAATTATTGGCTTTGTGATTGGCTTAAACAAGGAAAAGTTCAGTAATTTTTTCCTTAAAAAATATATTTAATTTTGGGTCATGCCCCCAAAGAAAAAATTTCGGGGTCCCAGGTTTTCATGAAATTCAGCAAACCCAACCATAAGATGTACAGATGAGCTGCAATTACTAGACCAATACTAGGCCCTATATGATCAACAGACCAAAAACCTTGTCCACGACCATAAACCATCAAGGAAAAGCCAGTCTTGTGATTTACATTTAAAACACAGTTACTTATTTATAATGATTATGTAAATTTAATTTTGAATACACTTAGCTAATAAACCCATTTAAAAACGTGCCTAAATTTAATTTTGAATATACTTAGCTAAATCAATCTGTTATTTTATAAGCATTTGTTGATATTAAGTATTTTTTATATTGAGTATTTTAATTGAAAGTATTATAGATATTACGAATATTATGTATTTTGATTTAGAATACTTTAAGTATTGCATATATTGAAAGAGGGTATTTTTTTGGACATATGAATGTTTACCGCCATAATAAAGCGAGTTAGGGATAAATTGATTCGGAGATGCATAAAAAAAAAGGGAACTTGTGCAAAAAAAGTGGTCACTTAGTGTGAATAATATGTATATGCTAGCGTAATGGAAATGATGATTGTCAATTTGTTCGGTTAATAAATGTTCCTTAATAATAGACTTGATGTTTTACTATTTTACCCTGGTTTCTTAAAAAATTATGTTTTGTTTTACTTATTGCACCTAGAAGCAATTTAGGAATATTGAATGTACTAAACACCCTATTTACTTACTATACAATCTAGGAATTCGAAGTTTACCACTAAACATATTCTCTTCATGCTTCCTAGCTCATGATTCAATTCATGATTCTCTTGAATGAAGGATATGCTTATGCCATTGGGCCATTATAACTTGTAGAGAGCAAAGTTACTGATGATCCATTTACAAAAGATTAGTTTCATTATGGATAATATCTACAAAGTTAATAATGCTTTAATGCTTCCCTCAAACATGTATACTCTCGGGTTTATGTGAGTCAAGCGAAGATACAGAAAATTAACTGTATAATTATAGGATATTTTTAGTAATGCTTCCTCAAACTTAAACATTGTCCCACTTTTCCCCTTAAAACTCAAAATGGATCAGTTTATCCCTTGCAACTCACTTTTATCACACATGATGCCATGTGCTAAAACACTTTTAAGTTACAATTACTTATTTTGTGGAATACTTCCTGAAGCTCTCAAATTATCTCACTTTCCACCCTTAAAACTCTTAAATGGTCTCATTCCCTCTACCCACACCCCCAACAAATAAAAATGGGTCACTTAGCCCCTTGAATATCCTTCACCCACTTAACCTGAGTTTGGTTAACTCCATTTATTTGCTAATTTTGAATTATACATGATCAAATTTTTCCACCGCCCCTTTGCTTATCCTCTCCTCCTACCTATTCTCGAAACTCATTTCCATAGTCGCCTTCTGGCTGCCTTCAAATCTCCACCATCAAAAGTAAGTATTTTACCACAAGCTTTACTTCTTCGTCTACGTTGTCATGGAGGACAAAAAATAAAGCACCTAGCTTGCCATATGAATTTTTATATCTAAGTTAATTGTTTTTACTAATCAATATTTTTTCACTGTATACAATGCGTTTCAACCATATATCTTAACCAAAGTGGTTTTCAAATTTAAAACATGGGATGAATGAAGTTTTGGTGCTTCATAGGGCATTGTCAAAAGACAAAAGTGGATCTCATACAGCGATAGCAAAATATACATCAACCAGAATCAGACAAAGTGGGGGAAGGAAGTGAGTTTTAGGTGCGAAGATGAGGCAATTTGAGATTTTCATAAAGGAAAGTGGGACAGTTTGAGAGTTTCAGCGGGCATTCATCTAAATAAGTAACTGCAACTGAATGATGTTAACTTACAAAGGGCAACATAGGTGACGAAAGTGAGTTTCAGAGAGAAAAGTGAACCATTTTGAATTTCAGGGGGGAAGTGGAACAAATTTAGGTTTCAAGGGGGGAAGTGGAATAGGAATAAAATTTGAATTTCATGGAATATTGCTACAAATAAATAAAAGCGAGCCCTCCTTGAGCCCAAATAAAAACAGGCCCTTGCGTGGGCATTTTGTAGGGCTTGCCCATTTTTCGCGCTTGTTTGTTTGGGTAGGCTTTAACAATTTTCCTCCCTGGTTAGAGTTTTTGAAAAATTGTATTGTTCACTTCAAATAAGAGACCAGCATCCAAAAGATACCGTAAGGTTAAGGTCAGTTAGAATAGCAGCTAACTAATCTCCCATTTTCAGTGGGATTCAAACAGTGCATGAGCGATTTGAGGGATCCCAAACCGAAATTTCAATTGCAACCAACTTTTGTTATCATCAGAACCTTCATTTAAAAACTGAGAAAAAAGGTCCACAAATGACAAAGAAAATCAAAGTTGTTCTCTACAATTCTTGTATCTAGCCTTTCTATTCTTCAAAAAGAATGGAGAGATTCATCTACATTTCGTGCATTCTCACCACATTGTTTGCGTTTGCGAATTGTGCACGAATCCATGACGTAGATCCGCCTATGTATGCACCATCGATGTCCCCGAGCACACCGGACTCACCGGACATCCCAACAAGTGATTGCTCGGATGTGATATTCGCCATGGCTGATTGCGTGCCGTTTATAAGCGAGGGGTCGAAAGCCACAAAGCCGGACGGTTCGTGCTGCCCCGGATTGAAGATGGTGCTGAAAGCCGGGGATGATTGTCTATGTGAAGCCATAGAGAGTAGTACTGATTTAGGCATTTCAATAAACATGACATTGGCGCTAAGTTTGCCTTCGGCTTGTGGGATTTCTGATAACAGTGCTTTTAGGCAATGTGACCGTGAGTAATCTAATTTTGTTTGTTTCCGCGCATTGAAATGATTTTCTTTCATGATACGGACATGTTATTGATGTATATCGATCATTCAAATGATTTTCGGTTTTGTTTTTCAGTTCCCTTGCCTCCTGGTGCTAGTGTTTCAGGTATGTTCCTAATTGATTAATTTGCATAAGTTGTCATATAGTTTTGTTTGCCTTCTTATACTTGATAGAGAAATAGATTAGGACTAAACTATTGTACCACAAAAGCTAAAATGTAGACGATGCTTCAAATAAGTCTTTTGCCAATGGAACTTTAGTGCCTTTTGAGATGCTCATTCAGTATGTTTGATTGATATGAGTCTCTTTAGTCCCCATTTTGATCTGGTACTTGAAAGTCTGTGATCTAAACCATCAATTCTAAGAAACTTTGTCAAAGAATTTCACAACACTTCAAAATTCTAACACACATGACATGACCATTACATTCAATGTTGTTCCAAAATGTTGTCAATAACAAATTTTTGATTGCAGAGGTTCCAGCTCCAAAGCCATCACCAAAGAAGAGTCAATCTCCGAAAGCACAATGGGCACCGGCTACAAGTCCGGTTAGAGAAGGACCAGCACCCGCCGTCGCAGTTCCAGCACCATTGTCTGCCCACTCTGGCAGTTATTCCACCTCTGCTTCTCTTGTGCTCATTCTCAGTATGGTCACTGCTTCATTCTACTCTGTTGCATTCTAGGGAGGTTGCAAATTCAATTTTCTGGCTACTAATTAAAACTAGTCATGGCTGTGATTATATTTATTTAGCTGGAGTACTAGACAATGTTTCATTTAACTTGATGGTCTAGGTAGGATTGATTACTAATAATTAATCTCGTAATTTCATCGTCTTATATAAATTAGCGTCTCCCCAATTTCTTTGTTATGAAATAATATTATCAATTTGAAGTTATAATCTTCGTGCCTAGAATAACAATGTTCTTTAATCCTTTGTGTTTTGGGGTTTCGCTTGGTTTGGGATCGTTTCTTTCCTTTTATTGGGCTTTTTTGTTATGTTTAGGCCCTTTTTCTTTTGCTTGGGTGTTACTTGTAAATTGTAATTTGTAATAGAGCTTTATGATCCCTCTTGTTATGAATTATCATTTCCTTTGAGCAAAAAAAAGTTTATACTCATCAAGTGATTGACCGTTGTGAGTCTTTAGACTTTTTTTTGCACATGAGCGGCAGTGATCGACCGTTGTGAGTTTCCTGCTAGGACTTCATATCATTCAACGATTCAGAACCACCTGCAATTGGTAACACATACAATATTTAAGTTAATAAAACTTGATCTGACAAAAAAAATTAGTCTATTCACATGCACATGAGTGATTAATAATTATTAACTAATGTGAGTCTTGAGTAAATCTTACATCAGTCTATGATTTAGAATCACCTAAAGAAAAAGAAAAGATAATCTTTAAAGGGTAATTATCATGAATGGTGCATGAACTTTAAAAGTGATCAATTTGGTACCCAGGCTTTAAAAAACATGACGTTATAGTGCCTAAACTTTAAAAGTGATCAATTTGGTACCCACACTTTAAAAAAGAGGACTATGTAGTACCTTAGTGAATTTTTTTTTTTATCAAAATTCCATTAAAATGAAGGATAAAATGGTCTTTTGACATTAATTTTCATGCAAAATACTATTTTTTACCTCTCAACCTCTATATAAATGTGTATTATGGTGTTTCGAAAAAATAAAAATGTGCATATAGCTATTTTCGAATAATAAATAAATTGCTTAACAAAAATATACTCGAACGGTAGATTTTTTTTCTATTACTCAATTTATGTTAGAAATATTTTTTTTATGTTCGAGTATATTTTTATTTATCAATTTACCTATTATTTTGCAATATCTATATGTATATATATTTTTTGAAACACCATAATACACATTTATATAGAGGTTGAGAGGGAAAAATTAGTATTTTACATGAAAATTAATGTCAAAAGACCATTTTATCTCTCATTTTAACGGAATTTTGACAAAAAATTGAAGGAGGTACTACATAGTCCTCTTTTTGAAAGTTTGGGTACCAAATTGATCACTTTTAAAGTTCAGGCACTATGAAGTCCGGTTTTTGAAAGTCTGGTGGTTACCAAATTGATCACTTTTAAAGTTCAGGCACTATGAAGTCCTGTTAGTGAAAGTTCAGACACCATTCATGATAAGAACCCATCTTTAAATATCACAAATAACTCAGTATCTTTGACCAAAGAGAATGATTACATTGTTACTTCGAAGTACTAAAGTTAAAAAGGGAAGGGGCCTGGCGTTTAATCCTATAAGGTAACCAATTACAAGATAAAAGACAGCAAATTGAATTTAGAAATTAGGTGTCCGGGAGTTAGGTTGATGCGTAGGTGGGGTGGACCAGGAATCAATATATACTAGCCAACAATTGAGGCTTCGTACAAGTTTGTTTAAGTCCCATAAAATTATCAAATTAGCACAATTTAGGTACGGCTCTTTGAATCCAATAACGACTTTTGACCCTGGGTAGTTACTGCCTGTTCTTCTAACTAAAACCTGCACGTTCTGTATTTGTCTGCATATAAGAAGATCAGAACACGACATCCATCTTTGATGTACAAGTGCAAATATACATAGATCGTTTATTGTACAAAAGTTTCGTGAACAAGTGTAGAATATATATAGATCATTTATTCTACAAAAGTTTCGTGAACAAGTGTAGATATTGTTTGTGATTTACGTTTATGCATCACACAAGTCAAGTAATTGTGACTTGTTGAAAAAATTCTCATGTTGGTTAAGAATCCCATAATACTTACGCTAAGTGAGTGAGTCATAAAGTTGTGTATTGACTATATCCCTTTTAAAGTAGGGCAATGTGGACAAGCACATCCTTTAGTCATTATAATATTAGACTGTTACATTGAACTGATTGTCATTTGAAAAAACTAATCCACCTCTTAAATTTTTCTGACCGTATTGCATATTGCACATTAAGAGGAAAAGGAATTGACGGAATGAGAATGATTCTAATTCCTTCATTTTCCTACGTTTAGAGAAAAAAATTTTGGTGAGACCCACCACTATTTTGGGAATCATTCTCTTGAATATAAGGAATTTGATATCCAATAGGGACTTGAGTATCCATGTCCCATTCCCGATACCCTTTCCATGTTCTTATTCCGATTTCTTTTATGTACGTAAACATGCCCAAGAATTATAAGATAATTTGGAAAACTTCTCCAGAGGGAAATGGGCATAATATTTTTAAGTGAGTTATCTAGAGACATAAGAAGATGTACAAATTGAGGCAACTTTGAAATGATAACATCAGTCACTCTCTTGACAACATGGTGAAACCATTTCACTAACTAATCATATCAAAAGATAAAAGGAATCATGTCCTCAATCCCATCAAATTATTTGCATTGTTCAAAAAGACTCTCATCATCCAACAATCTAAACCATGATTATTCAATTCCAAATGTGATTTTAATTATGCAAACATCATTCTCATGATGTGAAAGCGAGTCTTACATGACTTGGTTGTCCCCATTTAAAATAAATTAGATGCAGGAGAGGGAAAGCAAGATAGAGCTGGAGGTAAGTATAGCATGGATAGACCTAACCTCCAACCGCAAACCATACTCCATCAACTGAAATTAATATCAATATTTTACTACCAAAAGTCCACCTACAAATCTTGCATGTATATCAATCATCAAATAAATTATTATCATTTCTTGTATAAAAGGAAGTATAAGCATATAACATTTTCCTCTCGAATTATATAACGTGAGTTTGTAATTAATCAGAATATTAAATAATCCGTTGAATAAATGGTTGTTTTTATTTAGGTTGGTAACAAAACATGAGAATATTTGGACTAGTGTCACTTTATATACCTGACAAGAGACTCTCGTTCATCTAAAAGAAACGGAAAGGAAGGAAGGAAGGGTTGGTCGACCGTACCACCGAACTCACAGTCAAGACACGCAAAACCCCAAAGAACGTAATTAATTCCTTCATTCGCGATCCATGAATCTTTCCCATGATGCAACAACGCCTGTCTCTTTTGTTGCAGTTAATGGCCCAAACCCACCAAAATAAATCACCCAAAATGCCTGGATTTACGTTTCACAGGTGCAAAATTTCAACACCCGAGAAAAAAAAACAGAGGGGGAAAATTCAGCTGACGGTTAACAGGGATGAGGAGAGAGGACCCACCTTGGTGATCTTAATTCTAGAGAGAGAGAAAGTAGGGTGGTGTGGTGATTGATGAGAGAGAGCGGGGGTAGCTGGGGGTTGTGCTGCTGAACAAAGGATGGAAGGGTTGTGGAACTGGCAGCTACCACGTGCAACTCTGATTAAACAAACTTAAGGAACCACGCATATAGATACTTCACAAACCCCAAACCCCCCAAACCCACCACCTACCCTCTTCTCCAATTCCTTGGCACAACTTAAATACTTCCACCAACGATTGCTTCTTAGTTTTGTGTGTGTTTTTGTGTGTGCCCAAATGATCATTTCTGGATGCAAACACAATCCCAATACGCATTTTTGGCTCTGTCTTGATTCATACTGCTTGGTGCCCAGATAGCAATTTGAGCAGTTCGATCACAATTCCACAGCTTTTTGTTTCTCTCTTCATTACCACCAAGGTATGTGGTCCTGGTGATCAGAGCCCTTTGAATGTATTGCCTTTGTGTTTCAATTGTGGTTTTGCTGGCTGGGGTGTTGTTTGATTTGTACATTATTGTTGTGAAGTAGTTTAGTTTTAGGTGGAATTCTGGTTTTGGATTTTTGAAAATTGTATTTTTGGTGGGTAGCTTGTAGTTATATGAGTAAGGCTGTGTTTGCTGTGGATTTAGGAATCTGTTATGCAGTTCTCTGGAGTTTGTGGTTTAGCAAAGGTGCATTCTTCTTTTCCCCTTTTGGTAGTGCCTTTCTCATTATTTTTTACTGCACCTGAGAACTATGTCCTTAGGCTGCTTCTGTGTCTGGTTCCTTAGAACAGGAATTCGGAGCTTCAGTTAGTGTAGCATTGTATTTAGTGTCCAAATTTAATTACATAAGAAGCAACATTATGTTGAAAATAAGAGTTCAGGAAGGCATGGAACTGGATATGTAAGCATCAATTCCAGAGACAATGCAGAAAGGACCAATTTAGAATCACAAATACGTTAATCATATTATCCTGTAGACAAATTATGCCAAAGCTATAGTGAGTTAGTTCTTCTAAATTTTGTTACCTACAAAACTTCTTTTGCCTTGGTGATCACAAAAGTTCTTGCACTGCAGCATGTCAGAAGCCCAGAGGAGATTAGTCACTACGCCAAGTATTCCACGTGGAAATGGTTATGTAAATGGGGTAGTACCACTCAGGCACCCTGCTACAGCAACTCAAGTTGATGAGTTCTGCTATGCCCTTGGTGGGAAGAAGCCAATCCATAGCATTTTAATTGCAAACAATGGAATGGCGGCTGTCAAGTTTATACGTAGTGTTAGGACGTGGGCCTATGAAACATTTGGCGCAGAGAAGGCAGTTTTATTGGTGGCCATGGCAACTCCGGAGGACATGAGAATCAATGCAGAACACATTAGAATTGCTGATCAGTTTGTGGAGGTTCCTGGTGGAACTAACAATAATAACTATGCCAATGTGCAGCTCATTGTAGAGGTGTGTACACTTTAGCACTTCACCCTCAAGCACTTTCTGTCCATCTTGTTAGAATTTCACCTGAATTTTGTTGTTCTTTACTATCCAGATGGCAGAGATAACACGTGTTGATGCAGTTTGGCCTGGTTGGGGTCATGCTTCTGAGAATCCTGAGCTTCCAGATGCATTGACTGCAAAGGGAATTGTATTTCTTGGGCCGCCAGCTATATCTATGGCAGCATTAGGAGATAAAATCGGTTCGTCATTAATTGCACAAGCTGCAGAAGTACCCACCCTTCCATGGAGTGGATCACATGTATGAATCCTGTGAATTGTACCCTATTTCTCTTTCAGTTTCTTTTTCCAGGTAATGCAGTCTGACATTGTGATGCCTACGCTCACAGGTGAAAATTCCTTCGGAAAGCTGTTTGGTTACAATCCCAGAGGATATATATAGGGAAGCATGTGTTTATACAACAGAGGAAGCAGTTGCAAGTTGTCAGGTTGTTGGTTACCCGGCCATGATCAAGGCATCATGGGGTGGTGGTGGTAAAGGCATAAGAAAGGTATGTTGTTCTACCAAATTGTACTGTTTACTTGGCTAAAATTGGTATCTATTTTTTTTTTAAAAAAAATTATGTAGGGATATGCATGTGAATTGTTGGTTGGGCGTGAAACAAGATTCATTTACTTGTCTAACATGTCAGAAATTTGATTGGAGCCATGCCTTATTAAAGGGCATACCTAAGTTTAGTTATTGAATTTCCTAGGTCCATAATGATGATGAAGTCAGGGCATTGTTCAAGCAAGTCCAGGGTGAAGTTCCTGGATCTCCAATATTTATAATGAAACTTGCATCCCAGGTCAGATATTCTACTATGTTTGATTTAAATGAGCATAATTGCTAAAATCCAAATCAGATATAGCCAAATTTGCAGATTTAATTTTTTTTTGTTTTTTTTTTCTCTTATCAGAGCCGTCATTTAGAAGTCCAGCTACTATGTGATCAGCATGGAAATGTTGCAGCTCTGCATAGCCGTGATTGCAGTGTTCAAAGGCGGCACCAGAAGGTAATGTTTTTTGTGAAATAGTAAACTTAGCCCCACATTTACTGAGGCTTCTAGGGCATTTGGTACTTAGTCTTCTTTCTGCAGTTGGTTTTATTGCATAGTGTCATCTCATGGAGATATTTCATTCCTTGAAATCTAACTTGGTTGTTTTATGTGCTATAGATTATTGAGGAGGGTCCAATTACCGTAGCTCCTCATGAGACAGTAAAAAAGTTAGAGCAGTCGGCCCGACGCTTGGCTAAATCTGTTAACTATGTGGGAGCAGCTACTGTTGAGTATCTTTACGGTATGGACACTGGCGAGTACTATTTCTTAGAGCTGAACCCTCGGTTACAGGTTTGTATTTTGGTTCAGTCTTATTTCAGCTTTTTTTCTTATGAACTTGATGCTTATTGTATCTCTTTCTTCAATTTGTTTTATTGGTGGCAATGAACAGCAAGGAAAGAAATGTGTATGCATGATATCAGCACAGAAATAAGAATATGCTTGTTGTATCCTAACCAAGCTATCCAACCTTAACACGACCTCTTACAGACTAATTGAATATCATATGATTACTATGATCATTAGTATATCATTCTTATTGTTGCCTATGCTAGCTTCTGGTCTTGCATTTAAATTTCAAGAGAAGTGGTTTTCTGTGTGAAACTAAGCACCTTCAATTTAATTCATCATAGGTGGAGCACCCAGTCACTGAGTGGATTGCTGAAGTAAATCTGCCAGCAGCCCAAGTTGCAGTTGGGATGGGCATCCCTTTATGGCAAATTCCTGGTATCCTGTTAATTTCTGGATTTCTTCTAACATATTTTACTGACTTACCAGCTTTTTAATTTGTTCACATTCTCTGTTTCGGATGTTCATTTGATTAGAGATAAGGAGATTCTATGGAATGGAACATGGGGGTGGATATGATGCTTGGAGGAAGACATCAGCTATCGCTACCCCGTTTGACTTTGATAAGGCAGAATCTACAAGGCCAAAGGGTCATTGTGTTGCTGTGCGTGTAACAAGTGAGGATCCAGATGATGGCTTTAAGCCTACTAGTGGGAAAGTTCAGGTTGGTCATGATGGTTCCAAACTTTTACTTACTTTTGCTTTCTCTTAATACCATACATGACCCTATTAGTATGTCACACTATATGCAGGAGTTGAGTTTTAAAAGCAAACCAAATGTTTGGGCATATTTTTCTGTTAAGGTAAATATTTTGTAACCGAATAATGACATTTCTCCATAGTAGAAAAAGAAAGAACAAAAGTATAGCTCTCAAATAAACTCTGTTTTGATTTGCAGTCTGGAGGGGGCATTCATGAATTCTCAGACTCTCAGTTTGGTAAGTATCAACTTACCACAAGTTGGTCTATCTTATCAGACTTGAGCATTGTATAGTTCTGTGGATTCTTAATCTCAATATCAGGCTTATAGCCAACAGTTATTAATATGCATAACCCTGGTTCAAGGATTTTGACAGATGCATAATATACCAGTTGCCCGTCTTTGCTGCTAACTTATTTAAAACCATCTCTTTTTCTAGGACATGTTTTTGCATTTGGGGAATCTCGAGCTCTAGCTATTGCAAATATGGTTCTTGGGCTGAAGGAAATTCAAATTCGAGGAGAAATTCGTACAAATGTTGACTATTCAATAGATCTCTTACATGTAAACTTCACAATCATCTATGATACAATTCCATACAATCCTCTTGAGAATATTATAAAGAGCATAAAGTCTTGATAGAATTCCAAGTAATGGGATGATATCTGTTTTGTAGGCTTCCGATTACAGAGAGAACAAAATCCACACAGGTTGGTTGGATAGTAGAATCGCAATGCGTGTTAGAACAGAAAGGCCTCCTTGGTATCTCTCAGTTGTTGGGGGGACTCTCTTTGTAAGTGCAACTAGTTTCCTTCATTGTTGATTTTCGAAGATTTAATTTGCAACAATCATTCACTTATGATTCCTATTATGCCCTATTTAGAAAGCATCTACCAGTAG
This sequence comes from Spiraea crenata, assembly GCA_033992175.1. Lineage (NCBI taxonomy): Eukaryota > Viridiplantae > Streptophyta > Magnoliopsida > Rosales > Rosaceae > Spiraea > Spiraea crenata. Next base: position 7,510,544 of record JAVBHV010000079.1, on the reverse strand, counting down.
TGCAGCGATGGTTTCAGATTATGTTGGTTATCTTGAGAAAGGGCAAATTCCACCCAAGGTATGGTAGTAAAACATATCCTTCTTTGTACTGGTTTTAGGTGTATTTTGGAATTAACTTTTGTCAACCCTTATTGCAGCATATATCACTAGTCCATGGACAAGTATCCTTGAATATTGAAGGCAGTAAATACACGGTATGATTTTTTATAATTGCTTCATCATGAAGGACTTCTGTTACTGTTAGGCATTTTTGGAGATTGTATTTGGTTGAATCATTCGATATATATAATCAACATCATGGAACACTATTTCCAGATTGACATGGTGAGAGGGGGTCCCGGAAGCTACAGATTAAGGTTGAATAATTTTGAGATTGAAGCAGAGATTCATACTTTACGTGATGGGGGTTTGCTGATGCAGGCACGTATAAATTCTCTCTTTAATTTTTGCATCAGTGTATTTCGCAGATGACTTTATTCTTGCTCATGTTGTTCATAGCTGTTTGTCTTTGTAATATAAGTTAATGTTGCTATTTGTGATGTAAGTAAACAAAGCAGGTAAAGTGTGACGATTTTAGAATTACTGAATGTAATGCATTGCATAATGTAAATCACTCAGATGTCTTCCTGCTAGTATATCGTAAGACATAGCTGTAGTTTTGCACCTAATATAGGCTAGAAACAATTGATGAGAATGTATAATTCTCAATTATGACATTTAGGGGTAGCCCTTCCATTCCTGAGCAGTACTTCACCCTTCTCCCCTTGTAAATGGAGAGAGCTACACAGTACACAGGCCAATTTATGTGCTCATACCACCATGTGGAGATGGATCATGTAGAAAGAGCTGGTCTTTTATATTTCCTTAATGCACTTTGTGACTGACAACCTAATTTTGCTACAGTTGGATGGAAACAGTCACATTATATATGCAGAGGAAGAAGCAGCTGGAACTCGACTTCTTATTGATGGAAGGACTTGCTTGCTTCAGGTACCCCCAACTGTTTCCTTTATTTCTTACTCTTCCAAATTCCTTCAGCAAGCTGACTTGTTGACCTTTGTTGAATCCAGAACGATCACGATCCATCCAGATTAATAGCAGAGACACCATGCAAGCTGCTGAGGTACTTGGTTGGTGATGGTAGTCATGTCGATGCTGACACACCGTATGCTGAGGTTGAGGTAATGAAGATGTGTATGCCTCTTCTTTCACCTGCTTCCGGAGCTATTCACTTCAGAATGTCTGAAGGTCAGGCAATGCAGGTAACACATTGTTCCAAATACGCTGTATAGACATTCTTCTATTGATAGAAGTTAAAATAAAATTGGTTTGTCGCAGTCTGGTGAACTTATTGCAAGGCTTGATCTAGATGATCCTTCAGCTGTAAGAAAGACAGAACCTTACCATGGAAGCTTCCCGCCCTTGGGGCCTCCAACTGCAATTTCTGGTAAAGTTCACCAAAGATGTGCTGCAAGCTTAAATGCAGCCCGAATGATTCTTTCTGGTTATGAGCATAACATCGATGAAGTGAGTTCTCTTTCACTATAAACATAAATTTTAAACACTTTTTTATGTAGTTGATTTGCCATTTCCTAGGACCTTTGACGTCTGGGAATACATTTTGTGGTATCATTGATTGATTGTGCTGTTATTCTTAAATTTTTCTTATCAAATGTGTGCTATCTATCTCAGGTAGTGCAAAACTTGCTGAATTGCCTTGATAGTCCTGAACTCCCTTTCCTTCAATGGCAAGAATGCTTTGCTGTTCTGGCAACCCGCCTACCAAAGGATGTTAAAAACGAAGTAAGAAAACTGGGATTGTTTTTCGATGATTTATATTCAAATCAACTCATTACACTCATTTGCGGTTCTCTCCTATAATTCTTCAGTTGGAATCAAAATTTAAGGAGTTTGAGTTGATTGCTAGCTCTCAGAATGTTGACTTCCCTGCCAAATTGTTGCGTGGTATTCTTGAGGTGAGCTCTAGCTTTCAAATTCCTCACATTTTGAGTGCTATTTTATAATCTTAAAAATGTTATATCATGTTTCTGCGTTTTGATGCAGGCCCATCTATTCTCCTGTCCCGATAAGGAGAAAGGAGCCCAAGAAAGGCTTGTTGAGCCTTTGATGAGCCTTGTGAAGTCTTATGAGGGTGGAAGAGAAAGTCATGCTCGAGCTATTGTTCAATCCCTTTTTGAAGAGTATCTGTCAGTTGAAGAATTATTCAGTGACAATCTTCAGGTTAGTCTTTTGCTATGACATACAAATTGTGCAGTACTTACTGATGGAGTTCAGTTCTAAATATTTTAGACTGCTGGTACCCATTTTATGCGCACCATGCAACATTTGTGCCCTTAGTTGAAACATAATTTGGCTGGTCACTACAGTTCAGTGATGTAGTAGTCTTCTGCTCCTAATTGGTGTTTCCTCTTATGCTGAATTAACTTGTCCAACTGGATTCTGGTTATGCATCTGCATGTAAACATTATATGTTGTAGTATATGTAAGACGAGCTACTGTTTTACTTTCTCCAGGCTGATGTAATTGAACGTCTTCGACTTCAATATAAGAAAGACTTGCTGAAGATTGTGGACATTGTGCTTTCTCACCAGGTACTAAAATCACAGGCCCAGTTGGCTTGCCCTCGCTGATCTAATTGAGCTTTCTGTTGAAATTATCTTATTACTGTATCATGTGCCTTGTGCTTGCAGGCTGTCAAGAATAAAAATAAGTTGATATTACGACTCATGGAACAACTGGTCTACCCCAACCCTGCTGCATACCGGGAGAAGCTAATACGATTTTCTCAACTGAACCATACAAGCTATTCTGAGGTTGGCCATTGCACTAAGTAAACCATAATTAATTTTTATGTGGATATTGCTCGTTTTAAAAAAAATTTCAAGTTCAGTCACATTTCTCTACGTCTCCTTCCATCATGAGGAATAAGTGGTTATTTACTTTTCTTTAGCCCATGTGAAAAGTTAATCAAACCTAGCTGAACTTGTATTGTTTAGTGTGTACTTAAGTTTTCCTCTATGTTCTTAAGCTCTGCACAGCCCAGCCAAAGCTCTCCTCACATCAATAATCAAGGGTCATGTCCTTTTTCTTGAGATTAATATCGTCACATTTTCCTAATTCTAAATTAAAATTTGTGCAGTTGGCTCTAAAGGCAAGTCAACTGATGGAGCAGACCAAGTTGAGTGAACTCCGTTCCAACATTGCGAGAAGTCTTTCTGAGTTAGAGATGTTTACGGAGGATGGCGAAACAATGGATACACCAAAGAGGAAAAGTGCCATAAATGAAAGAATAGAGGATCTTGTCAGTGCTCCTTTGGCAGTTGAAGATGCCCTTGTAGGTCTATTTGATCATAGTGATCACACACTCCAGAGGCGGGTTGTGGAGAGTTACGTGCGTCGATTATACCAGGTACCATGTTTCAAATGCTTTTAGACGGGTCTTGCTTTATTTTTTGTGGTTATTTCCTTATTTAGTTTTGTATATGTCGTCAGCCATATCTTGTAAAGGGGAGTGTCAGGATGCAGTGGCACAGATCTGGTCTTATGGCTTCATGGGAGTTCTTGGAAGACCATACTGAGAGGAAAAATGAGAATGAGAATCAAGCCTTCAATAAACCAATAGAGAAGCACAGCGAGAGAAAATGGGGAGTCATGGTCATCATAAAGTCTCTTCAATTTCTGCCTGCAATTATTAGTTCTGCATTGAAAGAAATGTCTCATCAACCTCATGAAGCAATTCCCGATGGATCTACTGAACCAAGTGGCTTTGGTAATATGATGCACATTGCTTTAGTTGGCATTAACAATCAGATGAGTTTACTTCAGGATAGGTATGGTATCTGTCCTTTATGGTCATCATTGAAGTTTTTAACTTTGAACTGAACATGGTCAAGCATTGCATCGTATTCTCATAATCTTACTAAAGTACAAGTTTTGAAATGGATCTGTTTACACTCCCAAATTTGAATGGTCCTATTTTGGATATTAAACAGATTTATTTCTTTATTTGTAAAGGCATGCCATATAAACTAGCAGTTAACACTTTTTTAACTTCATTCACCATTGATGCATGGCAGTGGCGATGAGGATCAGGCTCAAGAAAGAATTAAGAAGTTAGCTAAAATTTTGAAAGAGCAAGGAGTAGCCTCCACTCTACACAGTGCAGGTGTCAGGGTTATCAGTTGTATCATACAAAGAGATGAAGGGCGAGCCCCTATGAGGCATTCCTTTCACTGGTCGTCAGAGAAGCTCTACTATGTGGAGGAACCTTTGCTGCGTCATCTGGAACCTCCTCTATCCATTTACCTTGAACTGGTTAGTAATTTCTTGGCTTTCGCCCTACCATTTAAGTTAAGAATGAGAGAAAAAATTCTGCAATGCACTCTTGTTATAAAGTTACTCAAAACTTTGTCCTAATCCAGGACAAGCTTAAAGGCTACGAGAATATACAGTATACCCCATCTCGGGACCGTCAGTGGCACTTGTACACCGTTGTAGACAAGCTGCTACCAATCCAAAGGATGTTCCTCAGAACGCTTGTAAGGCAACCTACAGCAAATGATGGGTTCTCTGGATTTCAAAGGCCAGACATGGAAACAGCTAGTAGCCAATGGACTTTGTCATTTACTTCAAGGAGCATTTTGAGGTCCTTATTAACAGCAATGGAAGAGTTGGAACTTAATGCGCACAATGCCTCTGTCAGATCTGACTATACTCATATGTATCTTTATATCTTACGTGAGCAACAGATTGATGATCTCCTGCCTTACTCCAAGTAATTACTTTCCTTGTCTAATTCTAATTCTTTTCTTCTGAGTTGGTGAACTTTCTAGAATCTTACTTTCGGGATACTGTGCCAGGAGAATTGATTTAGATGTTACACAAGAGGACACTCTGGTCGAGGCAATTTTGGAAGAAATTGCATGTGAAATTCATGCGTCTGTTGGTGTGAGGATGCATAGGTTGGGTGTATGTGAGTGGGAAGTAAAGCTATGGGTTGCTTCCTCTGGACAGGCAAATGCTGCTTGGAGGGTTGTTGTTACGAATGTGACTGGTCACACCTGCAGTGTACATGTAAGTTTATATCAAGCATACACTTTGTAAAAGAATTTGTGTTCTTTCGCCAAGCTACATTTTCAAGCTAAATAATTGTTGAAGGTCTGGATTAACAATTTATATGGATCATGAGTCATCCTCATATTACTTGTGAAAATGACAATCAGATATATCGGGAACTAGAAGATACCAGCAAACATACAGTGGTGTACCATTCAGCCTCGGTACAAGATCCCTTGCATGGTGTGCCAGTAAATGCACAGTATCAGCCTTTGGGACCTATTGACCGAAAACGTCTGGTGGCCAGGAGAACCAACACCACTTACTGCTATGATTTTCCACTGGTGAGATATGTGATTGGAATATTGGCTATTAAATTTTTTTTTTAATAATGTAAATGACTTTTATGCTTTTCCACAATTCACAGATTGTGAAACTTATTGGAGACAAAAATTATTTTGCAGGCATTTCAGACAGCGTTGGAACAGTGTTGGGCATCCCAACTACCTGGTGGTAAAAAACCTAAGGATAAAGTTCTTAAAGTCACTGAGCTCAAATTTGCTGACCCAAAAGGCACTTGGGGTACTCCTCTTGTTAACGTAGAGCGCCCAGCTGGGGTCAATGATGTTGGTATGGTAGCTTGGTTTATGGAGATGTCTACCCCTGAGTTCCCTTCTGGAAGGAAGATATTGATTGTTTCAAATGATGTGACCTTCAAAGCTGGATCTTTTGGCCCAAGAGAGGATGCATTCTTCTTTGCAGTAACTGAACTTGCTTGTGCTAAGAAGCTGCCTTTAATATATCTGGCAGCAAATTCAGGTGCCCGTATTGGGGTAGCTGAAGAAGTCAAATCTTGCTTTAAAGTTGGTTGGTCTGATGAGTCAAGCCCTGAACGTGGTTTTCAGTATGTGTATCTCACAGCTGAGGATTATGCTCGAATTGGATCATCTGTGATAGCGCATGAATTAAAGGTTGCAAGTGGAGAAACCAGATGGGTTATAGATACCATTGTTGGAAAGGAGGATGGCTTGGGGGTCGAGAGCTTGACAGGCAGTGGAGCAATTGCTGGTGCATATTCAAGGGCATACAGGGAAACCTTCACCTTGACATACGTGACTGGCAGAACTGTAGGGATAGGTGCTTATCTTGCTCGGCTTGGAATGCGATGCATTCAGAGGCTTGATCAGCCTATAATATTAACGGGTTTCTCTGCATTGAACAAACTTCTTGGGCGGGAGGTGTACAGCTCTCATATGCAACTTGGAGGACCAAAGATTATGGCGACGAATGGGGTTGTCCATCTAACGGTTGCTGATGATCTTGAAGGAATCTCTGCTATATTGAAGTGGTTAAGCTATGTTCCTGCCCATGTTGGTGGCCCACTTCCCATTTCAAGTCCCGTGGATCCTCCAGAAAGGCCTGTTGAGTACTACCCTGAGAATTCATGTGATCCTCGTGCTGCTATATCTGGTGCTTTGAATGGTAATGGGAAGTGGATGGGGGGTATTTTTGACAAAGACAGCTTTGTTGAGACGCTTGAAGGCTGGGCAAGGACAGTTGTTACTGGAAGGGCAAAGCTTGGAGGAATCCCTGTAGGAATAGTTGCTGTTGAGACACAGACGGTGATGCAGATTATACCTGCTGATCCAGGCCAGCTGGATTCCCATGAGAGGGTCGTCCCTCAGGCTGGTCAAGTATGGTTCCCTGATTCTGCGAGTAAGACAGCCCAAGCATTATTAGATTTCAATAGAGAAGAGCTTCCCCTTTTCATTCTTGCCAACTGGAGAGGCTTTTCTGGTGGGCAGAGGGACCTTTTCGAAGGGATTCTTCAGGCCGGTTCCACCATTGTGGAGAACCTGAGAACTTACAAACAGCCCATTTTTATTTTCATCCCCATGAATGGTGAGCTCCGTGGTGGAGCATGGGTGGTCGTGGATAGTCGGATAAATCCTGACCATATTGAAATGTATGCCGATCGAACTGCTAGAGGTAATGTGCTTGAGCCAGAGGGGATGATTGAAATCAAGTTCAGGAACAAAGAGCTGCTAGAGAGCATGGGCAGGCTTGACCAACAGCTGATCCAACTGAAGGCAAATCTTCAGGAAGCTAAGAGCTCTGGAGCACATCATATGGTTGAACCCCTACAGCAGCAGATAAGAGCACGTGAAAAACAGCTTTTGCCTGTCTACACCCAGATAGCCACCAGATTTGCAGAATTGCATGATACGTCTCTTAGAATGGCTGCAAAAGGGGTAATCAAAGAAGTTTTGAACTGGAATACCTCTCGATCTTTCTTCTACAAGAGATTGCGTCGCAGAATTGCCGAGGAGACACTAATTAAGACAGTTAGAGATGCTGCTGGCGAACAGCTTTCCCATAAATCTGCATCCGATTTGATCAAGAACTGGTTTTTCAGTTCTGATAATTTAAGATGCCGAGAAGATGATTGGTTGGATGATGAAATTTTCTTTAGATGGAAGGATGATGCAAAACATTATGAGGATAAGCTGCAGGAGTTGCGGGTCCAGAAGGTGTTGCTTCAATTGGCAACTATTGGTGACTCTGCTTCCGATTTGCAAGCCCTACCTCACGGTCTTGCTGCCCTTCTAAGCAAGGTAGGCAATCATGTTATATTGTTTTTTAAGATTATTTTCTGCACGTCATCTCTTTTTTACCTGGAGCTAATGATTGGAATCAAATGCAGATCGAGCCATCAAGCAGAGTGCTGTTGATTGATGAACTCCGCAAGGTGCTGGGTTGATGGGAAGTTGGTACTTCACGTACAAGTTTGGTCCCACGAATTCCTCTTTTTGTGTTTGTATCAGCTGGAATCGTAGTTATATGTCTTGGTAAGTAGGTGAACGTTTGCCTATGCACTTAGTTGGCTGATAGAAGCTTCAGTGTATACTAGAAAGATGATATTTAGAGAGCATTGAAAGTGTAAATTTTGTAAGTCATGAGTAAAATGTAAGGAAATAGGTAGTGGAGGAAAACAACCAGCATTTGCAGGCTCTGCTACATGGCTGATCGATGCCTGAAAAAGCTATAACATAGTTGTAATGTTCTGTAAAACTGTCATTTATTTCACTTACAATTCCAGGTTCATGCTCATCATTTTGTATCTTAATTTTGTGTACGCTTATTGGATTACCAAGGTCAATTTGAAACCATGCCGCTATTTTCCATGATAAGTTGGATCCTTTCGTTTTCCTTTGTCCTTACTTTTTGAACCCCAACGGATGTAGCTCTGGACCTCCTCGTGACCTCGTCTGTTCGCAACAAGTAAGCAACTGGCACCTCGCGTGCTACATAATCTAGTAACCAAAAGGTCAAGATAATAGTTTGTAACTGTAGTACTAAAAACCATGGAATACAGGAAGTTGCATCTTGGCAGAAGCCTTGGGTAAAGTTGAAAAGTAACACAGGAAAGTAGTCCATCTGATGATCTAACAGAAGTGAAATCCAAGGATGACAGTATATGCTTTCCTTCCTTAACGGTATTACCTCGTGAACTTTTTTTGAGATGAATGATGACTATTTGAAGTGCCAATTCTCGAAACTATGAGCAGAAAATAAAGGGGGCGAAGAAGTAGAAATAAAACCGCAAAATTAATTAACAAAAAGTGTAATAAGCTGAAACAACTTCCAAATAATGCTGGTGAGTTGATCATCTCTTGACCTTGTGCTTCATCTTTGCCTTCTCTTTTTCTTTTCTTTTCAACTCTTCTTTTTTCTTCTTCTCCTTTTCTTTCTTCCTCTTCATCTCCTCTTGCTCCATCCTCTTCTTCGCCTCCTTTTCCTCTCTTTTCTTCTTCTCCTTCTCTTTTGCTTTCTTTATCTTTTCCTTCTCTTTAATCTCCTCCTTTGTCACTTCTCTGCATATACTGAAATACCCCATTTTGATTGTAGTTTCCCCATTCGGACAAATGATCAAATGAATAAATATATAAGGTGATTAGTTCTGTATTTTCTGGGTTGGTTTTGTTTGACAGCCGTCTAATTTGTTGTTCACGGAAGCTTTTGCCGTCTCTGAAAAATGGCAATTAACTTGGTTAATTAAGAGAATTCACCTTGTTGTCCCTGAATTCAATTTCCCACATAGATATTTGCCGTCCAAAAGGACATTGGTGGTGGCATATGTTGTATTGTACCAGGAGTCGGGCCATCCAATGATCCAAAGCAGTCTTTATGGCCTTTCATGTCCTAGTACATAGATAATTTATAATTATGAATCACGCCAACTTTATGGAAGTTTCTGGATCGTGTGATTCATAATTATTCAATACAATCGTAGCTATTGTCCTTGATAATATAGTTCATCAACCCAGATGGCCTTTTTGTTTCAATGGTAAAGCCAAAAAGCTGCATATCCCACTTCTCTGTGTTCCAGCCATTTTGAGAATCTTATATGGACATTATGGACAACACAAAATTCGGCACCACATGCAAATCAAGCCACAAGAAAACTCAAAAACTTTAGGGGAATTGGCAAAAATAGGCTCATAGCCAAATCCATTTGCCAAAATGTTGGGTCAGCCAATTTTGTGCTGAAACTAGGCAAAACTTTTGCCTAATTGCAGAGGAGAAGCCCCTTCACAATTTCTTTTTTCCGTCCGACAAACCTCTTTCCGTTCTCGCCGCCGTCGCTAATTTTCCGGCCACTTTCTCCGTTCGGAACCACCTGGAATAGCTTCCCAACATCCCCGAGTACACTCCCACGAAGTTTCAACCCCAAATCCCAAGCGATTTGCCGCCGGCGAACGAAAACATTTTGCTCTATTTTTTTGCCAAAAACCGTCCGACAAACCTCCCTCCGTTCTCTCTTTTCCGGCCATAGATCGACGACGACCCGAACTACAAAAAGTTCCCTCTCGACCTCAAGAATATATCCCCAAAATTTCAGAGCCAAAGACAGCGTGGAACGCCGCCGGTGAAACCAAACGCAAAACTGAGCCGCCGGAGTTCTCGCCGCCGTCGCTAATTTTCCGGCCACTTTCTCCGTTCGGAAAACCTGGACTAGCTTCCCAACATCCATGAGCACACTCCCACGAAGTTTCAACCCCAAATTCCAAGCGGTTTGCCGCCGGCGAACGAAAATGTTTTGATATGTTTTTTGCCAAAAACCGTCCTACAAACCTCCCTCCGTTCTACGTTTTCCGGTCACCGATTGACAACAACCCCAACTACAAAAAGTTCCCTCCCGACCTCAAGAATATATCCCCAAAGTTTCAACTCCAAATTCCCAGCGATTTGCCACCGGCAAACGAAAACGTCTTCGGTAGAGTTCGGAGAATAAGCAGAGGGACTATGAGGCACTATGAGCCACTATGGGTGCACTATGAGGGACTATTAGGCACTATGGGTGCACTATGAGGGACTATGAAGGCGTTGATGAATTACAACAATTCTGTACTCGAAAGACTATGAGGCACTATGGGTGCACTATGAGGCACTATGAAGGCGTTGATGAATTACAACGATTCTGTACTCGAATGACTATGAGGCACTATGGGTGCACTATGAGGCACTATGAGGCACTATGGGGGCACTATGGCCGCACTATAACCCCAGGGATTTAATTGCAAAGTTACTGTAGCATTTTGCCTAGTGAAGAACTAACCGCTGCCCGCTGCCTATTTTGGCAAATGAATTTGGCTATGAGCCTATTTTTGCCAATTCCCCAAAACTTTAATGGCTTATATGAACAGTCTCTATATGTTGTGGAAATACCCGGAATTAAACATATAAACATGTTTAATGAACCATATTGCATTTAAAGGATATACTCAAAAGGAAACAAACTTCTAAATCTAACAAGCTACAAAACTTTCAGTAGATCAAAACTTTCTTTTAGCCATCTATTTACCAATGCAAAATTTGCTAAAAATGTTGGACAGAACCTCCTCCGAAATGTCTTCTCCACTTATCTGCCCAAGGGCGATTGCCGCATCCCTCAAATCTATTGTCCAGAAGTCTAAAGGAAGTTCCTCTTCTATTGAGGATTTCAACCTAGCTAGGGCTTCCTTGGTCCGAACAAGCTGCTCGCATTGTCTCTGATGATTCACCAAAATTTTAACACAACAATCAGAACCAAAAGACAATTCACATCTAAGTAAGAGAAAATAAGAATGCCAATATGGTAGTAAAAGACAAATAACCCAAGCAGATAGGTAGCTAACCTGGTTTACAGTCCATCTGCGCCCCCCTGCAGACATTTTGTTTAGACCAACAATCTCAGATATTGCCGTCTCTAAACCTTCAATTCCTTGACCAGTGATAGCAGACGTCAAAACATGCTTACTGAATGAACTTATATCTTTTTCAACCCAGTCCAAGCAATCAGATGGAACACAATCTATTTTGTTTATTACAAGGATCATTGGGGTGGAAGATCCAGTTGGTTTCTGTAACTGCAGACATAAAAACAATTTAGCAAATATGCAAAATCAAGTAGAATGACTGATAATCAGAGAGATGTGCAAAATTTTGTGGTACAGACAGTGAAAGGAACCTTATTAGATTGGATTCTATAAAGAAGTTCAGAGTCTTCGGGAGTCCAGCCATCAAGAGCACTAACTGCCATGATAATAACATCAGCACCCATAGCCACTGCTTCAGACCTCTCCACGCCTGTGATAAAGATAATCCATAAATTTGGATACTCAGTATCCAATACCAAGATGAGATCATCATTTATAAAGCAATAAGTACATCATTCAACATACGAAAATAAAAAAACAAAAGCATGCACTAGGTAGGTTGTCAGCCGAAAATATTAACATTCCACTTGCAAATTGGTTTGTGGGTTAAATCACCAAGATTCTTCGGGATGAAGTTCAATGGAATATCATGTCATTAAACTGCTTCATTAGAGAAACAGGTGTTAAGTATCATTTAGCCTTCACAACAAAATCACCATTCTAAATACTGTAAAAAATAAGTTTATAAGAAAGTACAAATATTTTAGGGATCTCCTAACAATAAACACAACAGAGACTCAACACAAAGGAAATAAATCATTTCATTAATACTTCACTTGCCCCACCCTTACTACTGCAAAGATGGGTAGACTTACCAATTTTCTCCACAACATCATTGGTTTCCCGGATCCCTGCTGTATCAAGAAGGGTTACAGGAATTCCATGAACTGTAATACTGGCTTCAACCACATCCCGAGTGGTCCCAGCAACTTCTGTAACTATTGCTCTCTCAGTCTGCACGCTAAAATCAAAATGCACTACTCAATAACATCTCATGTGTCCAATAATTGCCAAGCTGAACAAAAAGAACAAACAAGGTAACCGGCTTATGGAAACTCTTCGTCTTTTCTGATATAGTTTTTTCTCTTACAAAACAATTGTTTATACTATAATAACCTATTTATTACCGTACCCTAAACCCACAATAAAACTAATATCACTGAAACCTAAATAGATTTACTCAAATCAAAAGGGAAAACCCCGAAAACTAAATTTGTCACCACATACTTTGCTCCATGCATTTAGGAGACTTGACTTCCCAACATTTGGACGGCCCATAATTGCAATCTGCAAGATTCAATACAACAGCTTCAGAAATCAGAAGTAGACAATTATGCAAGGGAAATAATTCCTGAATAAAACACGGAAGAAATGTACCTGTAATCCAGATTGCAGTAGTTGATCATAATTGGCTGTCTCAAGAGCACTCTCAACATCATGTGACATAGAATTTATTCTACTCACAACATGGTTTGTATCAAGTGGTGGCATCTCATCATCGAAATCCAAACGGGCTTCAATTTCTGTAAGCAACTCAATGCACTGAGCTCGTATAGTTTTCACCATGGAAGCAAAACCACCCTGCCAATTTCAAGACATTTCCACAAATCAATGATCATTTTGCATTATCCGTTTCGCTAAAAAGTCTCTAATAAACATTGATATAAGTAACCAGATTCCGAAAAATGTAAAGACATAACACATGCCTGAATTGCGGCCAATGCTGCATCAGCTGCAGCCACAGACTTGGCTGAGATTAGCCTATCCACATTTTCGGCTTGGGTTAGGTCCAACCGGCCATTGAGAAATGCACGCAGGGTAAACTCACCTAGGAGTCAAAAAATTCCATATCAAATTTTCAATCTTTGCCTAACTTCAATTTCGAAAAGTCCGAAACTTTAAAGCTGAATTTAGCAACCTGGTTCAGCAAGCTTAGCTCCAGCTTCAACACAAGCTCTGAGCACACGATTCAAGCAAACTTGGGTTCCATGGCATTGAAGCTCCACCACATCTTCCCGCGTGTACGACCTCGGCGCCAACATGGGCACGGCCAAAACCTAAATTCAAGCAAAAACCCATGTCGAAAAACTCAAACTTTCAATCAAATTCGCTGAAATTGAAAATTCAAAATTGAATAAAAATTTACAGTTACCTCGTCGACGACATTGCCTTCGGGGCCCAAGACGACGCCGTACTCCACCACGTGACTAGTGGGCCGCCACGTGCTCTTCTCCGCCGTTGTCGTCTTCTTCTTCTGATTCCTCCTCGGCCGGAACACGCGGCCGGCGATGGCCACAGCGGACGGACCCGACAGCCGCACAATCCCAACAGCGCCGGGCGGGCCGCCGAGTGACGTCACGATTGCGGCGATTGTGGTGGTGGTCTCCGTCAGCTGGGAGCCACTCGCTGACCGCTCGTCTCTGCTGAGGAGAAGCGTGTGGGTCGGCGCGGCGGTGTCCGGGCAAGAGCTGGCGGAAGAAGAGCAGTGGCATAGGGATAAATAGAGCGGGAAGCGGGGGTGGAGTTTGAGAGGTTTGGCGGTGAAGTGGTGGAGAAGAGAGAGTGAAGTGGAAGCTATGGTGGCGGAGAGCGGTGGTTTGAGTTTGGGGGTTCTGTAGAGGAAATGGCGGAAGCGGAAAGTTGAGAGCAGCGCCATTGTTGTCTTTGTTTTCGGTTTCTGCAACTCAATCTCTAGTGAATAGTTCAATTTGAATGAAATTGGCCCAGTAAAAAAGTCCAAGGTGAGCCCATGAGTCATTCGCTTTTTCACTTTATGCCCACCACCAAACGATATCGGGAGGGTGTGAATTGAATTTGAAATCTCGAATGCAAATTATGTCTCTAGTTACTGAGTAATGAGTTAAAAGTTTATTTTAGAATTACTTTGAAATGACTAATTTGAATTTAAAACCTCTTGTTCGGAAAGAACATTGTGGAAAACGGGGAAGTCGTATCATCATTTCAGTTCTTATTATCAAAGAACTTTGGATTAGTCACATAATGTGAGACGACATTACAATCTTTGTATGTCGCCGTTCATATGTATCACAATTTGGATTAGTACAAGCGATGTAAATGCCAATACTCTTGCATCTATAGAAGGGCAAAAGGAAAAGCTACACATACAGATTCAAGTTGACACCAACACAATTGGGTATTACAATGAATAATATCGGCTCAATCCACATTACAAAGTCAAAGCTAGGATTTCTCATTTTTCACACAATCTAGTACACATTCATTCTACATTCATGAGGTATACTTAACAGAAACGTTCCTTTCAACTTGAGATATACCGCCTGTGAGAATCAGATATTGTAAAGAAAGACATACAATGGAATAAGTATCTGGTGCTCCCCAAAAACCTCACTTTATATCCTCAAGACTTTTGTCATGATTTGAATCAACCCTGAAAATGAATATAGCTTGCTTTCCATCCACATTCACCCAAACACAACAAAAACTAACCAAGCCCTCTTGTTCTCTTGCGCCTAAATCTCTCAAAACAGCAATCTCTTTCACTCATTGCCAAACTGCATGCGTCATCTCATTCTGTATAAAACTATCAACAGGGTTTATAAAACTGAAAATGTAGCATTCATCGGTTTTGAAAATCACATTGTTTTTCACAGCGTAATAGCTAGCTAATCTCCTTCTTAGGGACAATTCATTTAATGTTATAGGTTCCCGCTAATTATTCTGAGCGACGAGAAGGTAATTAAGCTACTTTGTAGATAGAGATTTGAAGGATTCTGATACTTGAGACCACAACATTATCCCTTCTGCAAAGTGCAAGATGATCAAACCACTTTTCAAGTTGTGAATACATTATTAGAAATATGAATACTTTTTGGTAGGGTTTTCGAATGAGGATCCCACTCTCCACTCAATATCAGCTGCTGCTTCTTTGGTCCTTCATAAAGACCACACTCTGTTCTTCATCTATATCTATATCTTACTAAATTCTCTGATCACAAGAACTATACTTTTTGAGTTCTATCACAGCTTTCTTCAAGTAACGAGTTTGCAAAATTGGACCAGAAAAGCTTTGCTACAATTCCCAGAAGAAATCACATGTACTATTTTCAGCAACAGTCAACTCTGCAGGTACATTAGTTTACTTGCAAAGCACATAGGCTCAGTTACCACTTGGTGAACTTGATGCAGAGGGTATGGATGGGTTGGATCAGTCCAGTTGAACTTGCTTACCTTACTCAAATTGTTCATAAAACTTAACATTAAAGAATGGAGACTAAATATATGTTGCAAACAAGCACCAAAGAAATGAGTTATGGTCAATTAAGTATCTCTAACCTTCAAAAGTCCACCCATACCTATTTCCAGATCAAGGGTTCAGCTGAAAGTATGAAATATTTAAATTTTGTGTTCTTATTGCCTTGTTGGTTTGGATGAGATTAGATGCAGTTCAGGTTTTACGCGCATGTACTATGTAGTGTAAAATTCCCATGCCACTTGGAAACAAACTAATGTTCCTACATATGTCCTGCACTCTTTGTAGCTGTATATCTTCTGCATTTTCACTCATTATTTGATATCTTGCAAGTATTTCCTGTAAATCTTGATTGTAGTGGTCTT